>JANHCV010000014.1:0-1254856 GCA_025594325.1 Blastocladiella emersonii ATCC 22665 | reverse complement strand
TGCTGCAGAGGGCTGCAGAGGGCTAACGCGGCAGGGCTCCTCCTGCAGGAGACAGTACCAAGGCCAAGGAGTGCTAGGGACTACTAACTGAATGGTGGGTGAATGACCCACACCAGGCGCTCCTGGCAGGAGTACACGTGGGCGTGCGGGCTTTTGTGCGTGCATGCCTGGACTCACTCGTCCACCATCACACGCGCAAAGTGACCAAGTGACCAAGTGACCAAGTGACCAAGTGACCAAGTGACCAAGTGACTAAGGTGACCAAGGTGACCAAGTGACATACAAGGACCAAGTCAGGGTGGCGGGGCGGCCATGGAAAGTATGGTACAGGTACAATTACCGTACACGCCTGCCGCGGCCATTTGTCGCGGCACGGCCCTGCCTGGCTCATGACGCGGCGGGCGTTGTTGGAGGCAGGGTAGGTAGGTAGCAGCAGCAGGATCTGGCTACCTGGCTACCTGGCTAGCTGTCTAGCTGGCTGGCAAACAACACAAGTGAAAAGGTGCGTGATGGAGTGAGTGTTGAATGAATGGATGGATGGATGGATGGGTGGATGCGGACCTTCATACGGGCCGCGCGCGGTCAGGATGGGTCGGCCACCACCCACTATCTGCATGACAGAGAGGGAGGGGGAGCAACTGTGTCGAATTTTGACCGAGGGACCTTGCTGCAGCCAACGTCCGGCCCAATCCGACCCCCCACAAATCGCAACATGCACGAAACAAATTAGCCGATGTTTGGGATGTACCAAACCAGCCACGTACATGATTCTCATGGTACTCAAACAAAACCATATTCAAATCCTTGACCACCCGCATGACCAGCTAGCCAGGAACCCATAAATCACAGTATCGAACCACCAAAATATCTGACCATGGGAATATAGTAACCCAGCCACGTACGTAATTGTCATAGTACCCAAACAAAACCATATTCAAGTTGTTGACTTCCTGCATGTCCACCTCGTTGGGGACCCATAAATCGTAATATCGACTCAACAAAATATCTGAACATGGGAATATACTAAACAAGCCACGCAGATAATTGTCAGAGAACTCAAACAAAACCGTACTCACATCTTTGACTTCCCGCATGTCCAGCTAGCCTGGCTCCTATAAATTACAGTATCGAAGCAACCATGAATCTGGGCAGAGCAATATTGTAAACGAGCCACTCCGACAATTGTCATGGTACTCAAACAAAACCATATTCAAATCCTTGACCACCCGCATGACCAGCTAGCCAGGCACCCATAAATCGTAATATCGACTCAACAAAATATCTGAACATGGGAATATAATAAACAAGCCACGCAGATGATTGTCAGAGCACTCAAACAAAACCATGTTCAAGTCTTTGACTTCCTGCATGTCCAGCTGGTTGGGGACCAATAAATCGTAATATCGACGTAACAAATTATCTGACCATGGGAATATAGTAAACCAGCCACGTAGGTAATCGTCATAGTACCAAAACAAAACCATATTCAAATCTTCGCACACCCCCCATGATCTGGTGGGCAAGGACCTATAAATCACAGTATCGAACCAACAACATAGTATCTGATGTTCCGGTTGTATCAAACTCGCCACGCTGATTATTGTCATGGTACTCAAACAAACCATCTTCAGATCTTCGAATACCCTCACGTCCAGGTGGGCAAGCACCCAGACCGGCAGATGTCCAAATCTACCACTTTGCGCACACTCCACTATCCAACGCTTCGATCCTCCTCCAATTATTGAACCCGTCGGCAAAGCGAACGGTCCAATCAACGAGCCAAAAGACAACCTGCCAGACCTGCCAACCTGCCAGCCAACCAGCCAACCAGCCAACCAGCCAACCAGCCAACCAGCCAACCAGCCAACCAGCCAACCAACCACCCACGCCGCATCTCAAGCCATGGTGGGCCCGCACACTCTGGTTGCCGTCCCTGCAAACAAAGGAATGAATGATGAGCCCTGGCAGCCTGGCAGACTGCCAGCCTGCCAGCTCCCAGTCAGTTGCTCTTATCTATCTCGTAGGTGGTCTGAGAGGTGTTCGTCAGGCAATATACGGCTGGTCTCCTCCTTGCTGCCGGCTCTGCTGTCAGCTCCAAGTCCTGCGTGATGATGGGCCAGGGAGGGTTACGAGCAGCTCCGCTCTCCCTCGGCGTGAAACCACTCACCCGCTGACGGATGCACACCGCGCACCGCGCACCGCGCACACCGCACAGCGCCCGACGCACCACGCGCTGCGCACACGGCGCAAACGGCCACGCTGGTGTCACACACACGCTCGCATGAACGGCGGGCAGGCAAGGCTTCCTGAACTCAAGAATGATCCATCCTCCAGGTCTGCTTGCGCCAACGGGTGCGCCTGCCTGCCCTCCGAGTGCCATCAATTGCTTGATTCATTCATGTCCAGTGCTGCCCCATGCTTTCATGGCCGCGGGGTCCATCAGAACGCTTTGCGATGGGTGCGCCTGCACTTGGTGGCAGCCAAGTGGCAAGCAACAACACAGCACCTGCCTCGCCCTGGCCAACGTACGTTGCAAACAGGGCAGCGGCCGTACGGCGACAGAGTGCTGCAGAGTGCTGCAGAGGGCTGCAGAGGGCTAACGCGGCAGGGCTCCTCCTGCAGGAGACAGTACCAAGGCCAAGGAGTGCTAGGGACTACTAACTGAATGGTGGGTGAATGACCCACACCAGGCGCTCCTGGCAGGAGTACACGTGGGCGTGCGGGCTTTTGTGCGTGCATGCCTGGACTCACTCGTCCACCATCACACGCGCAAAGTGACCAAGTGACCAAGTGACCAAGTGACCAAGTGACCAAGTGACCAAGTGACTAAGGTGACCAAGGTGACCAAGTGACATACAAGGACCAAGTCAGGGTGGCGGGGCGGCCATGGAAAGTATGGTACAGGTACAATTACCGTACACGCCTGCCGCGGCCATTTGTCGCGGCACGGCCCTGCCTGGCTCATGACGCGGCGGGCGTTGTTGGAGGCAGGGTAGGTAGGTAGCAGCAGCAGGATCTGGCTACCTGGCTACCTGGCTAGCTGTCTAGCTGGCTGGCAAACAACACAAGTGAAAAGGTGCGTGATGGAGTGAGTGTTGAATGAATGGATGGATGGATGGATGGGTGGATGCGGACCTTCATACGGGCCGCGCGCGGTCAGGATGGGTCGGCCACCACCCACTATCTGCATGACAGAGAGGGAGGGGGAGCAACTGTGTCGAATTTTGACCGAGGGACCTTGCTGCAGCCAACGTCCGGCCCAATCCGACCCCCCACAAATCGCAACATGCACGAAACAAATTAGCCGATGTTTGGGATGTACCAAACCAGCCACGTACATGATTCTCATGGTACTCAAACAAAACCATATTCAAATCCTTGACCACCCGCATGACCAGCTAGCCAGGAACCCATAAATCACAGTATCGAACCACCAAAATATCTGACCATGGGAATATAGTAACCCAGCCACGTACGTAATTGTCATAGTACCCAAACAAAACCATATTCAAGTTGTTGACTTCCTGCATGTCCACCTCGTTGGGGACCCATAAATCGTAATATCGACTCAACAAAATATCTGAACATGGGAATATACTAAACAAGCCACGCAGATAATTGTCAGAGAACTCAAACAAAACCGTACTCACATCTTTGACTTCCCGCATGTCCAGCTAGCCTGGCTCCTATAAATTACAGTATCGAAGCAACCATGAATCTGGGCAGAGCAATATTGTAAACGAGCCACTCCGACAATTGTCATGGTACTCAAACAAAACCATATTCAAATCCTTGACCACCCGCATGACCAGCTAGCCAGGCACCCATAAATCGTAATATCGACTCAACAAAATATCTGAACATGGGAATATAATAAACAAGCCACGCAGATAATTGTCAGAGCACTCAAACAAAACCATGTTCAAGTCTTTGACTTCCTGCATGTCCAGCTGGTTGGGGACCAATAAATCGTAATATCGACGTAACAAATTATCTGACCATGGGAATATAGTAAACCAGCCACGTAGGTAATCGTCATAGTACCAAAACAAAACCATATTCAAATCTTCGCACACCCCCCATGATCTGGTGGGCAAGGACCTATAAATCACAGTATCGAACCAACAACATAGTATCTGATGTTCCGGTTGTATCAAACTCGCCACGCTGATTATTGTCATGGTACTCAAACAAACCATCTTCAGATCTTCGAATACCCTCACGTCCAGGTGGGCAAGCACCCAGACCGGCAGATGTCCAAATCTACCACTTTGCGCACACTCCACTATCCAACGCTTCGATCCTCCTCCAATTATTGAACCCGTCGGCAAAGCGAACGGTCCAATCAACGAGCCAAAAGACAACCTGCCAGACCTGCCAACCTGCCAGCCAACCAGCCAACCAGCCAACCAGCCAACCAGCCAACCAGCCAACCAGCCAACCAGCCAACCAACCACCCACGCCGCATCTCAAGCCATGGTGGGCCCGCACACTCTGGTTGCCGTCCCTGCAAACAAAGGAATGAATGATGAGCCCTGGCAGCCTGGCAGACTGCCAGCCTGCCAGCTCCCAGTCAGTTGCTCTTATCTATCTCGTAGGTGGTCTGAGAGGTGTTCGTCAGGCAATATACGGCTGGTCTCCTCCTTGCTGCCGGCTCTGCTGTCAGCTCCAAGTCCTGCGTGATGATGGGCCAGGGAGGGTTACGAGCAGCTCCGCTCTCCCTCGGCGTGAAACCACTCACCCGCTGACGGATGCACACCGCGCACCGCGCACCGCGCACACCGCACAGCGCCCGACGCACCACGCGCTGCGCACACGGCGCAAACGGCCACGCTGGTGTCACACACACGCTCGCATGAACGGCGGGCAGGCAAGGCTTCCTGAACTCAAGAATGATCCATCCTCCAGGTCTGCTTGCGCCAACGGGTGCGCCTGCCTGCCCTCCGAGTGCCATCAATTGCTTGATTCATTCATGTCCAGTGCTGCCCCATGCTTTCATGGCCGCGGGGTCCATCAGAACGCTTTGCGATGGGTGCGCCTGCACTTGGTGGCAGCCAAGTGGCAAGCAACAACACAGCACCTGCCTCGCCCTGGCCAACGTACGTTGCAAACAGGGCAGCGGCCGTACGGCGACAGAGTGCTGCAGAGTGCTGCAGAGGGCTGCAGAGGGCTAACGCGGCAGGGCTCCTCCTGCAGGAGACAGTACCAAGGCCAAGGAGTGCTAGGGACTACTAACTGAATGGTGGGTGAATGACCCACACCAGGCGCTCCTGGCAGGAGTACACGTGGGCGTGCGGGCTTTTGTGCGTGCATGCCTGGACTCACTCGTCCACCATCACACGCGCAAAGTGACCAAGTGACCAAGTGACCAAGTGACCAAGTGACCAAGTGACCAAGTGACTAAGGTGACCAAGGTGACCAAGTGACATACAAGGACCAAGTCAGGGTGGCGGGGCGGCCATGGAAAGTATGGTACAGGTACAATTACCGTACACGCCTGCCGCGGCCATTTGTCGCGGCACGGCCCTGCCTGGCTCATGACGCGGCGGGCGTTGTTGGAGGCAGGGTAGGTAGGTAGCAGCAGCAGGATCTGGCTACCTGGCTACCTGGCTAGCTGTCTAGCTGGCTGGCAAACAACACAAGTGAAAAGGTGCGTGATGGAGTGAGTGTTGAATGAATGGATGGATGGATGGATGGGTGGATGCGGACCTTCATACGGGCCGCGCGCGGTCAGGATGGGTCGGCCACCACCCACTATCTGCATGACAGAGAGGGAGGGGGAGCAACTGTGTCGAATTTTGACCGAGGGACCTTGCTGCAGCCAACGTCCGGCCCAATCCGACCCCCCACAAATCGCAACATGCACGAAACAAATTAGCCGATGTTTGGGATGTACCAAACCAGCCACGTACATGATTCTCATGGTACTCAAACAAAACCATATTCAAATCCTTGACCACCCGCATGACCAGCTAGCCAGGAACCCATAAATCACAGTATCGAACCACCAAAATATCTGACCATGGGAATATAGTAACCCAGCCACGTACGTAATTGTCATAGTACCCAAACAAAACCATATTCAAGTTGTTGACTTCCTGCATGTCCACCTCGTTGGGGACCCATAAATCGTAATATCGACTCAACAAAATATCTGAACATGGGAATATACTAAACAAGCCACGCAGATAATTGTCAGAGAACTCAAACAAAACCGTACTCACATCTTTGACTTCCCGCATGTCCAGCTAGCCTGGCTCCTATAAATTACAGTATCGAAGCAACCATGAATCTGGGCAGAGCAATATTGTAAACGAGCCACTCCGACAATTGTCATGGTACTCAAACAAAACCATATTCAAATCCTTGACCACCCGCATGACCAGCTAGCCAGGCACCCATAAATCGTAATATCGACTCAACAAAATATCTGAACATGGGAATATAATAAACAAGCCACGCAGATGATTGTCAGAGCACTCAAACAAAACCATGTTCAAGTCTTTGACTTCCTGCATGTCCAGCTGGTTGGGGACCAATAAATCGTAATATCGACGTAACAAATTATCTGACCATGGGAATATAGTAAACCAGCCACGTAGGTAATCGTCATAGTACCAAAACGAAACCATATTCAAATCTTCGCACACCCCCCATGATCTGGTGGGCAAGGACCTATAAATCACAGTATCGAACCAACAACATAGTATCTGATGTTCCGGTTGTATCAAACTCGCCACGCTGATTATTGTCATGGTACTCAAACAAACCATCTTCAGATCTTCGAATACCCTCACGTCCAGGTGGGCAAGCACCCAGACCGGCAGATGTCCAAATCTACCACTTTGCGCACACTCCACTATCCAACGCTTCGATCCTCCTCCAATTATTGAACCCGTCGGCAAAGCGAACGGTCCAATCAACGAGCCAAAAGACAACCTGCCAGACCTGCCAACCTGCCAGCCAACCAGCCAACCAGCCAACCAGCCAACCAGCCAACCAGCCAACCAGCCAACCAGCCAACCAACCACCCACGCCGCATCTCAAGCCATGGTGGGCCCGCACACTCTGGTTGCCGTCCCTGCAAACAAAGGAATGAATGATGAGCCCTGGCAGCCTGGCAGACTGCCAGCCTGCCAGCTCCCAGTCAGTTGCTCTTATCTATCTCGTAGGTGGTCTGAGAGGTGTTCGTCAGGCAATATACGGCTGGTCTCCTCCTTGCTGCCGGCTCTGCTGTCAGCTCCAAGTCCTGCGTGATGATGGGCCAGGGAGGGTTACGAGCAGCTCCGCTCTCCCTCGGCGTGAAACCACTCACCCGCTGACGGATGCACACCGCGCACCGCGCACCGCGCACACCGCACAGCGCCCGACGCACCACGCGCTGCGCACACGGCGCAAACGGCCACGCTGGTGTCACACACACGCTCGCATGAACGGCGGGCAGGCAAGGCTTCCTGAACTCAAGAATGATCCATCCTCCAGGTCTGCTTGCGCCAACGGGTGCGCCTGCCTGCCCTCCGAGTGCCATCAATTGCTTGATTCATTCATGTCCAGTGCTGCCCCATGCTTTCATGGCCGCGGGGTCCATCAGAACGCTTTGCGATGGGTGCGCCTGCACTTGGTGGCAGCCAAGTGGCAAGCAACAACACAGCACCTGCCTCGCCCTGGCCAACGTACGTTGCAAACAGGGCAGCGGCCGTACGGCGACAGAGTGCTGCAGAGTGCTGCAGAGGGCTGCAGAGGGCTAACGCGGCAGGGCTCCTCCTGCAGGAGACAGTACCAAGGCCAAGGAGTGCTAGGGACTACTAACTGAATGGTGGGTGAATGACCCACACCAGGCGCTCCTGGCAGGAGTACACGTGGGCGTGCGGGCTTTTGTGCGTGCATGCCTGGACTCACTCGTCCACCATCACACGCGCAAAGTGACCAAGTGACCAAGTGACCAAGTGACCAAGTGACTAAGGTGACCAAGGTGACCAAGTGACATACAAGGACCAAGTCAGGGTGGCGGGGCGGCCATGGAAAGTATGGTACAGGTACAATTACCGTACACGCCTGCCGCGGCCATTTGTCGCGGCACGGCCCTGCCTGGCTCATGACGCGGCGGGCGTTGTTGGAGGCAGGGTAGGTAGGTAGCAGCAGCAGGATCTGGCTACCTGGCTACCTGGCTAGCTGTCTAGCTGGCTGGCAAACAACACAAGTGAAAAGGTGCGTGATGGAGTGAGTGTTGAATGAATGGATGGATGGATGGATGGGTGGATGCGGACCTTCATACGGGCCGCGCGCGGTCAGGATGGGTCGGCCACCACCCACTATCTGCATGACAGAGAGGGAGGGGGAGCAACTGTGTCGAATTTTGACCGAGGGACCTTGCTGCAGCCAACGTCCGGCCCAATCCGACCCCCCACAAATCGCAACATGCACGAAACAAATTAGCCGATGTTTGGGATGTACCAAACCAGCCACGTACATGATTCTCATGGTACTCAAACAAAACCATATTCAAATCCTTGACCACCCGCATGACCAGCTAGCCAGGAACCCATAAATCACAGTATCGAACCACCAAAATATCTGACCATGGGAATATAGTAACCCAGCCACGTACGTAATTGTCATAGTACCCAAACAAAACCATATTCAAGTTGTTGACTTCCTGCATGTCCACCTCGTTGGGGACCCATAAATCGTAATATCGACTCAACAAAATATCTGAACATGGGAATATACTAAACAAGCCACGCAGATAATTGTCAGAGAACTCAAACAAAACCGTACTCACATCTTTGACTTCCCGCATGTCCAGCTAGCCTGGCTCCTATAAATTACAGTATCGAAGCAACCATGAATCTGGGCAGAGCAATATTGTAAACGAGCCACTCCGACAATTGTCATGGTACTCAAACAAAACCATATTCAAATCCTTGACCACCCGCATGACCAGCTAGCCAGGCACCCATAAATCGTAATATCGACTCAACAAAATATCTGAACATGGGAATATAATAAACAAGCCACGCAGATAATTGTCAGAGCACTCAAACAAAACCATGTTCAAGTCTTTGACTTCCTGCATGTCCAGCTGGTTGGGGACCAATAAATCGTAATATCGACGTAACAAATTATCTGACCATGGGAATATAGTAAACCAGCCACGTAGGTAATCGTCATAGTACCAAAACAAAACCATATTCAAATCTTCGCACACCCCCCATGATCTGGTGGGCAAGGACCTATAAATCACAGTATCGAACCAACAACATAGTATCTGATGTTCCGGTTGTATCAAACTCGCCACGCTGATTATTGTCATGGTACTCAAACAAACCATCTTCAGATCTTCGAATACCCTCACGTCCAGGTGGGCAAGCACCCAGACCGGCAGATGTCCAAATCTACCACTTTGCGCACACTCCACTATCCAACGCTTCGATCCTCCTCCAATTATTGAACCCGTCGGCAAAGCGAACGGTCCAATCAACGAGCCAAAAGACAACCTGCCAGACCTGCCAACCTGCCAGCCAACCAGCCAACCAGCCAACCAGCCAACCAGCCAACCAGCCAACCAGCCAACCAGCCAACCAACCACCCACGCCGCATCTCAAGCCATGGTGGGCCCGCACACTCTGGTTGCCGTCCCTGCAAACAAAGGAATGAATGATGAGCCCTGGCAGCCTGGCAGACTGCCAGCCTGCCAGCTCCCAGTCAGTTGCTCTTATCTATCTCGTAGGTGGTCTGAGAGGTGTTCGTCAGGCAATATACGGCTGGTCTCCTCCTTGCTGCCGGCTCTGCTGTCAGCTCCAAGTCCTGCGTGATGATGGGCCAGGGAGGGTTACGAGCAGCTCCGCTCTCCCTCGGCGTGAAACCACTCACCCGCTGACGGATGCACACCGCGCACCGCGCACCGCGCACACCGCACAGCGCCCGACGCACCACGCGCTGCGCACACGGCGCAAACGGCCACGCTGGTGTCACACACACGCTCGCATGAACGGCGGGCAGGCAAGGCTTCCTGAACTCAAGAATGATCCATCCTCCAGGTCTGCTTGCGCCAACGGGTGCGCCTGCCTGCCCTCCGAGTGCCATCAATTGCTTGATTCATTCATGTCCAGTGCTGCCCCATGCTTTCATGGCCGCGGGGTCCATCAGAACGCTTTGCGATGGGTGCGCCTGCACTTGGTGGCAGCCAAGTGGCAAGCAACAACACAGCACCTGCCTCGCCCTGGCCAACGTACGTTGCAAACAGGGCAGCGGCCGTACGGCGACAGAGTGCTGCAGAGTGCTGCAGAGGGCTGCAGAGGGCTAACGCGGCAGGGCTCCTCCTGCAGGAGACAGTACCAAGGCCAAGGAGTGCTAGGGACTACTAACTGAATGGTGGGTGAATGACCCACACCAGGCGCTCCTGGCAGGAGTACACGTGGGCGTGCGGGCTTTTGTGCGTGCATGCCTGGACTCACTCGTCCACCATCACACGCGCAAAGTGACCAAGTGACCAAGTGACCAAGTGACCAAGTGACCAAGTGACCAAGTGACTAAGGTGACCAAGGTGACCAAGTGACATACAAGGACCAAGTCAGGGTGGCGGGGCGGCCATGGAAAGTATGGTACAGGTACAATTACCGTACACGCCTGCCGCGGCCATTTGTCGCGGCACGGCCCTGCCTGGCTCATGACGCGGCGGGCGTTGTTGGAGGCAGGGTAGGTAGGTAGCAGCAGCAGGATCTGGCTACCTGGCTACCTGGCTAGCTGTCTAGCTGGCTGGCAAACAACACAAGTGAAAAGGTGCGTGATGGAGTGAGTGTTGAATGAATGGATGGATGGATGGATGGGTGGATGCGGACCTTCATACGGGCCGCGCGCGGTCAGGATGGGTCGGCCACCACCCACTATCTGCATGACAGAGAGGGAGGGGGAGCAACTGTGTCGAATTTTGACCGAGGGACCTTGCTGCAGCCAACGTCCGGCCCAATCCGACCCCCCACAAATCGCAACATGCACGAAACAAATTAGCCGATGTTTGGGATGTACCAAACCAGCCACGTACATGATTCTCATGGTACTCAAACAAAACCATATTCAAATCCTTGACCACCCGCACGACCAGCTAGCCAGGAACCCATAAATCACAGTATCGAACCACCAAAATATCTGACCATGGGAATATAGTAACCCAGCCACGTACGTAATTGTCATAGTACCCAAACAAAACCATATTCAAGTTGTTGACTTCCTGCATGTCCACCTCGTTGGGGACCCATAAATCGTAATATCGACTCAACAAAATATCTGAACATGGGAATATACTAAACAAGCCACGCAGATAATTGTCAGAGAACTCAAACAAAACCGTACTCACATCTTTGACTTCCCGCATGTCCAGCTAGCCTGGCTCCTATAAATTACAGTATCGAAGCAACCATGAATCTGGGCAGAGCAATATTGTAAACGAGCCACTCCGACAATTGTCATGGTACTCAAACAAAACCATATTCAAATCCTTGACCACCCGCATGACCAGCTAGCCAGGCACCCATAAATCGTAATATCGACTCAACAAAATATCTGAACATGGGAATATAATAAACAAGCCACGCAGATAATTGTCAGAGCACTCAAACAAAACCATGTTCAAGTCTTTGACTTCCTGCATGTCCAGCTGGTTGGGGACCAATAAATCGTAATATCGACGTAACAAATTATCTGACCATGGGAATATAGTAAACCAGCCACGTAGGTAATCGTCATAGTACCAAAACAAAACCATATTCAAATCTTCGCACACCCCCCATGATCTGGTGGGCAAGGACCTATAAATCACAGTATCGAACCAACAACATAGTATCTGATGTTCCGGTTGTATCAAACTCGCCACGCTGATTATTGTCATGGTACTCAAACAAACCATCTTCAGACCTTCGAATACCCTCACGTCCAGGTGGGCAAGCACCCAGACCGGCAGATGTCCAAATCTACCACTTTGCGCACACTCCACTATCCAACTCTTCGATCCTCCTCCAATTATTGAACCCGTCGGCAAAGCGAACGGTCCAATCAACGAGCCAAAAGACAACCTGCCAGACCTGCCAACCTGCCAGCCAACCAGCCAACCTGCCAGCCAACCAGCCAACCAGCCAACCAGCCAACCAGCCAACCAGCCAACCAACCACCCACGCCGCATCTCAAGCCATGGTGGGCCCGCACACTCTGGTTGCCGTCCCTGCAAACAAAGGAATGAATGATGAGCCCTGGCAGCCTGGCAGACTGCCAGCCTGCCAGCTCCCAGTCAGTTGCTCTTATCTATCTCGTAGGTGGTCTGAGAGGTGTTCGTCAGGCAATATACGGCTGGTCTCCTCCTTGCTGCCGGCTCTGCTGTCAGCTCCAAGTCCTGCGTGATGATGGGCCAGGGAGGGTTACGAGCAGCTCCGCTCTCCCTCGGCGTGAAACCACTCACCCGCTGACGGATGCACACCGCGCACCGCGCACCGCGCACACCGCACAGCGCCCGACGCACCACGCGCTGCGCACACGGCGCAAACGGCCACGCTGGTGTCACACACACGCTCGCATGAACGGCGGGCAGGCAAGGCTTCCTGAACTCAAGAATGATCCATCCTCCAGGTCTGCTTGCGCCAACGGGTGCGCCTGCCTGCCCTCCGAGTGCCATCAATTGCTTGATTCATTCATGTCCAGTGCTGCCCCATGCTTTCGTGGCCGCGGGGTCCATCAGAACGCTTTGCGATGGGTGCGCCTGCACTTGGTGGCAGCCAAGTGGCAAGCAACAACACAGCACCTGCCTCGCCCTGGCCAACGTACGTTGCAAACAGGGCAGCGGCCGTACGGCGACAGAGTGCTGCAGAGTGCTGCAGAGGGCTGCAGAGGGCTAACGCGGCAGGGCTCCTCCTGCAGGAGACAGTACCAAGGCCAAGGAGTGCTAGGGACTACTAACTGAATGGTGGGTGAATGACCCACACCAGGCGCTCCTGGCAGGAGTACACGTGGGCGTGCGGGCTTTTGTGCGTGCATGCCTGGACTCACTCGTCCACCATCACACGCGCAAAGTGACCAAGTGACCAAGTGACCAAGTGACCAAGTGACCAAGGTGACCAAGGTGACCAAGTGACATACAAGGACCAAGTCAGGGTGGCGGGGCGGCCATGGAAAGTATGGTACAGGTACAATTACCGTACACGCCTGCCGCGGCCATTTGTCGCGGCACGGCCCTGCCTGGCTCATGACGCGGCGGGCGTTGTTGGAGGCAGGGTAGGTAGGTAGCAGCAGCAGGATCTGGCTACCTGGCTACCTGGCTAGCTGTCTAGCTGGCTGGCAAACAACACAAGTGAAAAGGTGCGTGATGGAGTGAGTGTTGAATGAATGGATGGATGGATGGATGGGTGGATGCGGACCTTCATACGGGCCGCGCGCGGTCAGGATGGGTCGGCCACCACCCACTATCTGCATGACAGAGAGGGAGGGGGAGCAACTGTGTCGAATTTTGACCGAGGGACCTTGCTGCAGCCAACGTCCGGCCCAATCCGACCCCCCACAAATCGCAACATGCACGAAACAAATTAGCCGATGTTTGGGATGTACCAAACCAGCCACGTACATGATTCTCATGGTACTCAAACAAAACCATATTCAAATCCTTGACCACCCGCATGACCAGCTAGCCAGGAACCCATAAATCACAGTATCGAACCACCAAAATATCTGACCATGGGAATATAGTAACCCAGCCACGTACGTAATTGTCATAGTACCCAAACAAAACCATATTCAAGTTGTTGACTTCCTGCATGTCCACCTCGTTGGGGACCCATAAATCGTAATATCGACTCAACAAAATATCTGAACATGGGAATATACTAAACAAGCCACGCAGATAATTGTCAGAGAACTCAAACAAAACCGTACTCACATCTTTGACTTCCCGCATGTCCAGCTAGCCTGGCTCCTATAAATTACAGTATCGAAGCAACCATGAATCTGGGCAGAGCAATATTGTAAACGAGCCACTCCGACAATTGTCATGGTACTCAAACAAAACCATATTCAAATCCTTGACCACCCGCATGACCAGCTAGCCAGGCACCCATAAATCGTAATATCGACTCAACAAAATATCTGAACATGGGAATATAATAAACAAGCCACGCAGATAATTGTCAGAGCACTCAAACAAAACCATGTTCAAGTCTTTGACTTCCTGCATGTCCAGCTGGTTGGGGACCAATAAATCGTAATATCGACGTAACAAATTATCTGACCATGGGAATATAGTAAACCAGCCACGTAGGTAATCGTCATAGTACCAAAACAAAACCATATTCAAATCTTCGCACACCCCCCATGATCTGGTGGGCAAGGACCTATAAATCACAGTATCGAACCAACAACATAGTATCTGATGTTCCGGTTGTATCAAACTCGCCACGCTGATTATTGTCATGGTACTCAAACAAACCATCTTCAGACCTTCGAATACCCTCACGTCCAGGTGGGCAAGCACCCAGACCGGCAGATGTCCAAATCTACCACTTTGCGCACACTCCACTATCCAACTCTTCGATCCTCCTCCAATTATTGAACCCGTCGGCAAAGCGAACGGTCCAATCAACGAGCCAAAAGACAACCTGCCAGACCTGCCAACCTGCCAGCCAACCAGCCAACCTGCCAGCCAACCAGCCAACCAGCCAACCAGCCAACCAGCCAACCAGCCAACCAACCACCCACGCCGCATCTCAAGCCATGGTGGGCCCGCACACTCTGGTTGCCGTCCCTGCAAACAAAGGAATGAATGATGAGCCCTGGCAGCCTGGCAGACTGCCAGCCTGCCAGCTCCCAGTCAGTTGCTCTTATCTATCTCGTAGGTGGTCTGAGAGGTGTTCGTCAGGCAATATACGGCTGGTCTCCTCCTTGCTGCCGGCTCTGCTGTCAGCTCCAAGTCCTGCGTGATGATGGGCCAGGGAGGGTTACGAGCAGCTCCGCTCTCCCTCGGCGTGAAACCACTCACCCGCTGACGGATGCACACCGCGCACCGCGCACCGCGCACACCGCACAGCGCCCGACGCACCACGCGCTGCGCACACGGCGCAAACGGCCACGCTGGTGTCACACACACGCTCGCATGAACGGCGGGCAGGCAAGGCTTCCTGAACTCAAGAATGATCCATCCTCCAGGTCTGCTTGCGCCAACGGGTGCGCCTGCCTGCCCTCCGAGTGCCATCAATTGCTTGATTCATTCATGTCCAGTGCTGCCCCATGCTTTCATGGCCGCGGGGTCCATCAGAACGCTTTGCGATGGGTGCGCCTGCACTTGGTGGCAGCCAAGTGGCAAGCAACAACACAGCACCTGCCTCGCCCTGGCCAACGTACGTTGCAAACAGGGCAGCGGCCGTACGGCGACAGAGTGCTGCAGAGTGCTGCAGAGGGCTGCAGAGGGCTAACGCGGCAGGGCTCCTCCTGCAGGAGACAGTACCAAGGCCAAGGAGTGCTAGGGACTACTAACTGAATGGTGGGTGAATGACCCACACCAGGCGCTCCTGGCAGGAGTACACGTGGGCGTGCGGGCTTTTGTGCGTGCATGCCTGGACTCACTCGTCCACCATCACACGCGCAAAGTGACCAAGTGACCAAGTGACCAAGTGACCAAGTGACCAAGTGACCAAGTGACTAAGGTGACCAAGGTGACCAAGTGACATACAAGGACCAAGTCAGGGTGGCGGGGCGGCCATGGAAAGTATGGTACAGGTACAATTACCGTACACGCCTGCCGCGGCCATTTGTCGCGGCACGGCCCTGCCTGGCTCATGACGCGGCGGGCGTTGTTGGAGGCAGGGTAGGTAGGTAGCAGCAGCAGGATCTGGCTACCTGGCTACCTGGCTAGCTGTCTAGCTGGCTGGCAAACAACACAAGTGAAAAGGTGCGTGATGGAGTGAGTGTTGAATGAATGGATGGATGGATGGATGGGTGGATGCGGACCTTCATACGGGCCGCGCGCGGTCAGGATGGGTCGGCCACCACCCACTATCTGCATGACAGAGAGGGAGGGGGAGCAACTGTGTCGAATTTTGACCGAGGGACCTTGCTGCAGCCAACGTCCGGCCCAATCCGACCCCCCACAAATCGCAACATGCACGAAACAAATTAGCCGATGTTTGGGATGTACCAAACCAGCCACGTACATGATTCTCATGGTACTCAAACAAAACCATATTCAAATCCTTGACCACCCGCATGACCAGCTAGCCAGGAACCCATAAATCACAGTATCGAACCACCAAAATATCTGACCATGGGAATATAGTAACCCAGCCACGTACGTAATTGTCATAGTACCCAAACAAAACCATATTCAAGTTGTTGACTTCCTGCATGTCCACCTCGTTGGGGACCCATAAATCGTAATATCGACTCAACAAAATATCTGAACATGGGAATATACTAAACAAGCCACGCAGATAATTGTCAGAGAACTCAAACAAAACCGTACTCACATCTTTGACTTCCCGCATGTCCAGCTAGCCTGGCTCCTATAAATTACAGTATCGAAGCAACCATGAATCTGGGCAGAGCAATATTGTAAACGAGCCACTCCGACAATTGTCATGGTACTCAAACAAAACCATATTCAAATCCTTGACCACCCGCATGACCAGCTAGCCAGGCACCCATAAATCGTAATATCGACTCAACAAAATATCTGAACATGGGAATATAATAAACAAGCCACGCAGATAATTGTCAGAGCACTCAAACAAAACCATGTTCAAGTCTTTGACTTCCTGCATGTCCAGCTGGTTGGGGACCAATAAATCGTAATATCGACGTAACAAATTATCTGACCATGGGAATATAGTAAACCAGCCACGTAGGTAATCGTCATAGTACCAAAACAAAACCATATTCAAATCTTCGCACACCCCCCATGATCTGGTGGGCAAGGACCTATAAATCACAGTATCGAACCAACAACATAGTATCTGATGTTCCGGTTGTATCAAACTCGCCACGCTGATTATTGTCATGGTACTCAAACAAACCATCTTCAGACCTTCGAATACCCTCACGTCCAGGTGGGCAAGCACCCAGACCGGCAGATGTCCAAATCTACCACTTTGCGCACACTCCACTATCCAACTCTTCGATCCTCCTCCAATTATTGAACCCGTCGGCAAAGCGAACGGTCCAATCAACGAGCCAAAAGACAACCTGCCAGACCTGCCAACCTGCCAGCCAACCAGCCAACCTGCCAGCCAACCAGCCAACCAGCCAACCAGCCAACCAGCCAACCAGCCAACCAACCACCCACGCCGCATCTCAAGCCATGGTGGGCCCGCACACTCTGGTTGCCGTCCCTGCAAACAAAGGAATGAATGATGAGCCCTGGCAGCCTGGCAGACTGCCAGCCTGCCAGCTCCCAGTCAGTTGCTCTTATCTATCTCGTAGGTGGTCTGAGAGGTGTTCGTCAGGCAATATACGGCTGGTCTCCTCCTTGCTGCCGGCTCTGCTGTCAGCTCCAAGTCCTGCGTGATGATGGGCCAGGGAGGGTTACGAGCAGCTCCGCTCTCCCTCGGCGTGAAACCACTCACCCGCTGACGGATGCACACCGCGCACCGCGCACCGCGCACACCGCACAGCGCCCGACGCACCACGCGCTGCGCACACGGCGCAAACGGCCACGCTGGTGTCACACACACGCTCGCATGAACGGCGGGCAGGCAAGGCTTCCTGAACTCAAGAATGATCCATCCTCCAGGTCTGCTTGCGCCAACGGGTGCGCCTGCCTGCCCTCCGAGTGCCATCAATTGCTTGATTCATTCATGTCCAGTGCTGCCCCATGCTTTCATGGCCGCGGGGTCCATCAGAACGCTTTGCGATGGGTGCGCCTGCACTTGGTGGCAGCCAAGTGGCAAGCAACAACACAGCACCTGCCTCGCCCTGGCCAACGTACGTTGCAAACAGGGCAGCGGCCGTACGGCGACAGAGTGCTGCAGAGTGCTGCAGAGGGCTGCAGAGGGCTAACGCGGCAGGGCTCCTCCTGCAGGAGACAGTACCAAGGCCAAGGAGTGCTAGGGACTACTAACTGAATGGTGGGTGAATGACCCACACCAGGCGCTCCTGGCAGGAGTACACGTGGGCGTGCGGGCTTTTGTGCGTGCATGCCTGGACTCACTCGTCCACCATCACACGCGCAAAGTGACCAAGTGACCAAGTGACCAAGTGACCAAGTGACCAAGTGACCAAGTGACTAAGGTGACCAAGGTGACCAAGTGACATACAAGGACCAAGTCAGGGTGGCGGGGCGGCCATGGAAAGTATGGTACAGGTACAATTACCGTACACGCCTGCCGCGGCCATTTGTCGCGGCACGGCCCTGCCTGGCTCATGACGCGGCGGGCGTTGTTGGAGGCAGGGTAGGTAGGTAGCAGCAGCAGGATCTGGCTACCTGGCTACCTGGCTAGCTGTCTAGCTGGCTGGCAAACAACACAAGTGAAAAGGTGCGTGATGGAGTGAGTGTTGAATGAATGGATGGATGGATGGATGGGTGGATGCGGACCTTCATACGGGCCGCGCGCGGTCAGGATGGGTCGGCCACCACCCACTATCTGCATGACAGAGAGGGAGGGGGAGCAACTGTGTCGAATTTTGACCGAGGGACCTTGCTGCAGCCAACGTCCGGCCCAATCCGACCCCCCACAAATCGCAACATGCACGAAACAAATTAGCCGATGTTTGGGATGTACCAAACCAGCCACGTACATGATTCTCATGGTACTCAAACAAAACCATATTCAAATCCTTGACCACCCGCATGACCAGCTAGCCAGGAACCCATAAATCACAGTATCGAACCACCAAAATATCTGACCATGGGAATATAGTAACCCAGCCACGTACGTAATTGTCATAGTACCCAAACAAAACCATATTCAAGTTGTTGACTTCCTGCATGTCCACCTCGTTGGGGACCCATAAATCGTAATATCGACTCAACAAAATATCTGAACATGGGAATATACTAAACAAGCCACGCAGATAATTGTCAGAGAACTCAAACAAAACCGTACTCACATCTTTGACTTCCCGCATGTCCAGCTAGCCTGGCTCCTATAAATTACAGTATCGAAGCAACCATGAATCTGGGCAGAGCAATATTGTAAACGAGCCACTCCGACAATTGTCATGGTACTCAAACAAAACCATATTCAAATCCTTGACCACCCGCATGACCAGCTAGCCAGGCACCCATAAATCGTAATATCGACTCAACAAAATATCTGAACATGGGAATATAATAAACAAGCCACGCAGATAATTGTCAGAGCACTCAAACAAAACCATGTTCAAGTCTTTGACTTCCTGCATGTCCAGCTGGTTGGGGACCAATAAATCGTAATATCGACGTAACAAATTATCTGACCATGGGAATATAGTAAACCAGCCACGTAGGTAATCGTCATAGTACCAAAACAAAACCATATTCAAATCTTCGCACACCCCCCATGATCTGGTGGGCAAGGACCTATAAATCACAGTATCGAACCAACAACATAGTATCTGATGTTCCGGTTGTATCAAACTCGCCACGCTGATTATTGTCATGGTACTCAAACAAACCATCTTCAGACCTTCGAATACCCTCACGTCCAGGTGGGCAAGCACCCAGACCGGCAGATGTCCAAATCTACCACTTTGCGCACACTCCACTATCCAACTCTTCGATCCTCCTCCAATTATTGAACCCGTCGGCAAAGCGAACGGTCCAATCAACGAGCCAAAAGACAACCTGCCAGACCTGCCAACCTGCCAGCCAACCAGCCAACCTGCCAGCCAACCAGCCAACCAGCCAACCAGCCAACCAGCCAACCAGCCAACCAACCACCCACGCCGCATCTCAAGCCATGGTGGGCCCGCACACTCTGGTTGCCGTCCCTGCAAACAAAGGAATGAATGATGAGCCCTGGCAGCCTGGCAGACTGCCAGCCTGCCAGCTCCCAGTCAGTTGCTCTTATCTATCTCGTAGGTGGTCTGAGAGGTGTTCGTCAGGCAATATACGGCTGGTCTCCTCCTTGCTGCCGGCTCTGCTGTCAGCTCCAAGTCCTGCGTGATGATGGGCCAGGGAGGGTTACGAGCAGCTCCGCTCTCCCTCGGCGTGAAACCACTCACCCGCTGACGGATGCACACCGCGCACCGCGCACCGCGCACACCGCACAGCGCCCGACGCACCACGCGCTGCGCACACGGCGCAAACGGCCACGCTGGTGTCACACACACGCTCGCATGAACGGCGGGCAGGCAAGGCTTCCTGAACTCAAGAATGATCCATCCTCCAGGTCTGCTTGCGCCAACGGGTGCGCCTGCCTGCCCTCCGAGTGCCATCAATTGCTTGATTCATTCATGTCCAGTGCTGCCCCATGCTTTCATGGCCGCGGGGTCCATCAGAACGCTTTGCGATGGGTGCGCCTGCACTTGGTGGCAGCCAAGTGGCAAGCAACAACACAGCACCTGCCTCGCCCTGGCCAACGTACGTTGCAAACAGGGCAGCGGCCGTACGGCGACAGAGTGCTGCAGAGTGCTGCAGAGGGCTGCAGAGGGCTAACGCGGCAGGGCTCCTCCTGCAGGAGACAGTACCAAGGCCAAGGAGTGCTAGGGACTACTAACTGAATGGTGGGTGAATGACCCACACCAGGCGCTCCTGGCAGGAGTACACGTGGGCGTGCGGGCTTTTGTGCGTGCATGCCTGGACTCACTCGTCCACCATCACACGCGCAAAGTGACCAAGTGACCAAGTGACCAAGTGACCAAGTGACCAAGGTGACCAAGGTGACCAAGTGACATACAAGGACCAAGTCAGGGTGGCGGGGCGGCCATGGAAAGTATGGTACAGGTACAATTACCGTACACGCCTGCCGCGGCCATTTGTCGCGGCACGGCCCTGCCTGGCTCATGACGCGGCGGGCGTTGTTGGAGGCAGGGTAGGTAGGTAGCAGCAGCAGGATCTGGCTACCTGGCTACCTGGCTAGCTGTCTAGCTGGCTGGCAAACAACACAAGTGAAAAGGTGCGTGATGGAGTGAGTGTTGAATGAATGGATGGATGGATGGATGGGTGGATGCGGACCTTCATACGGGCCGCGCGCGGTCAGGATGGGTCGGCCACCACCCACTATCTGCATGACAGAGAGGGAGGGGGAGCAACTGTGTCGAATTTTGACCGAGGGACCTTGCTGCAGCCAACGTCCGGCCCAATCCGACCCCCCACAAATCGCAACATGCACGAAACAAATTAGCCGATGTTTGGGATGTACCAAACCAGCCACGTACATGATTCTCATGGTACTCAAACAAAACCATATTCAAATCCTTGACCACCCGCATGACCAGCTAGCCAGGAACCCATAAATCACAGTATCGAACCACCAAAATATCTGACCATGGGAATATAGTAACCCAGCCACGTACGTAATTGTCATAGTACCCAAACAAAACCATATTCAAGTTGTTGACTTCCTGCATGTCCACCTCGTTGGGGACCCATAAATCGTAATATCGACTCAACAAAATATCTGAACATGGGAATATACTAAACAAGCCACGCAGATAATTGTCAGAGAACTCAAACAAAACCGTACTCACATCTTTGACTTCCCGCATGTCCAGCTAGCCTGGCTCCTATAAATTACAGTATCGAAGCAACCATGAATCTGGGCAGAGCAATATTGTAAACGAGCCACTCCGACAATTGTCATGGTACTCAAACAAAACCATATTCAAATCCTTGACCACCCGCATGACCAGCTAGCCAGGCACCCATAAATCGTAATATCGACTCAACAAAATATCTGAACATGGGAATATAATAAACAAGCCACGCAGATAATTGTCAGAGCACTCAAACAAAACCATGTTCAAGTCTTTGACTTCCTGCATGTCCAGCTGGTTGGGGACCAATAAATCGTAATATCGACGTAACAAATTATCTGACCATGGGAATATAGTAAACCAGCCACGTAGGTAATCGTCATAGTACCAAAACAAAACCATATTCAAATCTTCGCACACCCCCCATGATCTGGTGGGCAAGGACCTATAAATCACAGTATCGAACCAACAACATAGTATCTGATGTTCCGGTTGTATCAAACTCGCCACGCTGATTATTGTCATGGTACTCAAACAAACCATCTTCAGACCTTCGAATACCCTCACGTCCAGGTGGGCAAGCACCCAGACCGGCAGATGTCCAAATCTACCACTTTGCGCACACTCCACTATCCAACTCTTCGATCCTCCTCCAATTATTGAACCCGTCGGCAAAGCGAACGGTCCAATCAACGAGCCAAAAGACAACCTGCCAGACCTGCCAACCTGCCAGCCAACCAGCCAACCTGCCAGCCAACCAGCCAACCAGCCAACCAGCCAACCAGCCAACCAGCCAACCAACCACCCACGCCGCATCTCAAGCCATGGTGGGCCCGCACACTCTGGTTGCCGTCCCTGCAAACAAAGGAATGAATGATGAGCCCTGGCAGCCTGGCAGACTGCCAGCCTGCCAGCTCCCAGTCAGTTGCTCTTATCTATCTCGTAGGTGGTCTGAGAGGTGTTCGTCAGGCAATATACGGCTGGTCTCCTCCTTGCTGCCGGCTCTGCTGTCAGCTCCAAGTCCTGCGTGATGATGGGCCAGGGAGGGTTACGAGCAGCTCCGCTCTCCCTCGGCGTGAAACCACTCACCCGCTGACGGATGCACACCGCGCACCGCGCACCGCGCACACCGCACAGCGCCCGACGCACCACGCGCTGCGCACACGGCGCAAACGGCCACGCTGGTGTCACACACACGCTCGCATGAACGGCGGGCAGGCAAGGCTTCCTGAACTCAAGAATGATCCATCCTCCAGGTCTGCTTGCGCCAACGGGTGCGCCTGCCTGCCCTCCGAGTGCCATCAATTGCTTGATTCATTCATGTCCAGTGCTGCCCCATGCTTTCATGGCCGCGGGGTCCATCAGAACGCTTTGCGATGGGTGCGCCTGCACTTGGTGGCAGCCAAGTGGCAAGCAACAACACAGCACCTGCCTCGCCCTGGCCAACGTACGTTGCAAACAGGGCAGCGGCCGTACGGCGACAGAGTGCTGCAGAGTGCTGCAGAGGGCTGCAGAGGGCTAACGCGGCAGGGCTCCTCCTGCAGGAGACAGTACCAAGGCCAAGGAGTGCTAGGGACTACTAACTGAATGGTGGGTGAATGACCCACACCAGGCGCTCCTGGCAGGAGTACACGTGGGCGTGCGGGCTTTTGTGCGTGCATGCCTGGACTCACTCGTCCACCATCACACGCGCAAAGTGACCAAGTGACCAAGTGACCAAGTGACCAAGTGACCAAGGTGACCAAGGTGACCAAGTGACATACAAGGACCAAGTCAGGGTGGCGGGGCGGCCATGGAAAGTATGGTACAGGTACAATTACCGTACACGCCTGCCGCGGCCATTTGTCGCGGCACGGCCCTGCCTGGCTCATGACGCGGCGGGCGTTGTTGGAGGCAGGGTAGGTAGGTAGCAGCAGCAGGATCTGGCTACCTGGCTACCTGGCTAGCTGTCTAGCTGGCTGGCAAACAACACAAGTGAAAAGGTGCGTGATGGAGTGAGTGTTGAATGAATGGATGGATGGATGGATGGGTGGATGCGGACCTTCATACGGGCCGCGCGCGGTCAGGATGGGTCGGCCACCACCCACTATCTGCATGACAGAGAGGGAGGGGGAGCAACTGTGTCGAATTTTGACCGAGGGACCTTGCTGCAGCCAACGTCCGGCCCAATCCGACCCCCCACAAATCGCAACATGCACGAAACAAATTAGCCGATGTTTGGGATGTACCAAACCAGCCACGTACATGATTCTCATGGTACTCAAACAAAACCATATTCAAATCCTTGACCACCCGCATGACCAGCTAGCCAGGAACCCATAAATCACAGTATCGAACCACCAAAGTATCTGACCATGGGAATATAGTAACCCAGCCACGTACGTAATTGTCATAGTACCCAAACAAAACCATATTCAAGTTGTTGACTTCCTGCATGTCCACCTCGTTGGGGACCCATAAATCGTAATATCGACTCAACAAAATATCTGAACATGGGAATATACTAAACAAGCCACGCAGATAATTGTCAGAGAACTCAAACAAAACCGTACTCACATCTTTGACTTCCCGCATGTCCAGCTAGCCTGGCTCCTATAAATTACAGTATCGAAGCAACCATGAATCTGGGCAGAGCAATATTGTAAACGAGCCACTCCGACAATTGTCATGGTACTCAAACAAAACCATATTCAAATCCTTGACCACCCGCATGACCAGCTAGCCAGGCACCCATAAATCGTAATATCGACTCAACAAAATATCTGAACATGGGAATATAATAAACAAGCCACGCAGATAATTGTCAGAGCACTCAAACAAAACCATGTTCAAGTCTTTGACTTCCTGCATGTCCAGCTGGTTGGGGACCAATAAATCGTAATATCGACGTAACAAATTATCTGACCATGGGAATATAGTAAACCAGCCACGTAGGTAATCGTCATAGTACCAAAACAAAACCATATTCAAATCTTCGCACACCCCCCATGATCTGGTGGGCAAGGACCTATAAATCACAGTATCGAACCAACAACATAGTATCTGATGTTCCGGTTGTATCAAACTCGCCACGCTGATTATTGTCATGGTACTCAAACAAACCATCTTCAGACCTTCGAATACCCTCACGTCCAGGTGGGCAAGCACCCAGACCGGCAGATGTCCAAATCTACCACTTTGCGCACACTCCACTATCCAACTCTTCGATCCTCCTCCAATTATTGAACCCGTCGGCAAAGCGAACGGTCCAATCAACGAGCCAAAAGACAACCTGCCAGACCTGCCAACCTGCCAGCCAACCAGCCAACCTGCCAGCCAACCAGCCAACCAGCCAACCAGCCAACCAGCCAACCAGCCAACCAACCACCCACGCCGCATCTCAAGCCATGGTGGGCCCGCACACTCTGGTTGCCGTCCCTGCAAACAAAGGAATGAATGATGAGCCCTGGCAGCCTGGCAGACTGCCAGCCTGCCAGCTCCCAGTCAGTTGCTCTTATCTATCTCGTAGGTGGTCTGAGAGGTGTTCGTCAGGCAATATACGGCTGGTCTCCTCCTTGCTGCCGGCTCTGCTGTCAGCTCCAAGTCCTGCGTGATGATGGGCCAGGGAGGGTTACGAGCAGCTCCGCTCTCCCTCGGCGTGAAACCACTCACCCGCTGACGGATGCACACCGCGCACCGCGCACCGCGCACACCGCACAGCGCCCGACGCACCACGCGCTGCGCACACGGCGCAAACGGCCACGCTGGTGTCACACACACGCTCGCATGAACGGCGGGCAGGCAAGGCTTCCTGAACTCAAGAATGATCCATCCTCCAGGTCTGCTTGCGCCAACGGGTGCGCCTGCCTGCCCTCCGAGTGCCATCAATTGCTTGATTCATTCATGTCCAGTGCTGCCCCATGCTTTCATGGCCGCGGGGTCCATCAGAACGCTTTGCGATGGGTGCGCCTGCACTTGGTGGCAGCCAAGTGGCAAGCAACAACACAGCACCTGCCTCGCCCTGGCCAACGTACGTTGCAAACAGGGCAGCGGCCGTACGGCGACAGAGTGCTGCAGAGTGCTGCAGAGGGCTGCAGAGGGCTAACGCGGCAGGGCTCCTCCTGCAGGAGACAGTACCAAGGCCAAGGAGTGCTAGGGACTACTAACTGAATGGTGGGTGAATGACCCACACCAGGCGCTCCTGGCAGGAGTACACGTGGGCGTGCGGGCTTTTGTGCGTGCATGCCTGGACTCACTCGTCCACCATCACACGCGCAAAGTGACCAAGTGACCAAGTGACCAAGTGACCAAGTGACCAAGGTGACCAAGGTGACCAAGTGACATACAAGGACCAAGTCAGGGTGGCGGGGCGGCCATGGAAAGTATGGTACAGGTACAATTACCGTACACGCCTGCCGCGGCCATTTGTCGCGGCACGGCCCTGCCTGGCTCATGACGCGGCGGGCGTTGTTGGAGGCAGGGTAGGTAGGTAGCAGCAGCAGGATCTGGCTACCTGGCTACCTGGCTAGCTGTCTAGCTGGCTGGCAAACAACACAAGTGAAAAGGTGCGTGATGGAGTGAGTGTTGAATGAATGGATGGATGGATGGATGGGTGGATGCGGACCTTCATACGGGCCGCGCGCGGTCAGGATGGGTCGGCCACCACCCACTATCTGCATGACAGAGAGGGAGGGGGAGCAACTGTGTCGAATTTTGACCGAGGGACCTTGCTGCAGCCAACGTCCGGCCCAATCCGACCCCCCACAAATCGCAACATGCACGAAACAAATTAGCCGATGTTTGGGATGTACCAAACCAGCCACGTACATGATTCTCATGGTACTCAAACAAAACCATATTCAAATCCTTGACCACCCGCATGACCAGCTAGCCAGGAACCCATAAATCACAGTATCGAACCACCAAAATATCTGACCATGGGAATATAGTAACCCAGCCACGTACGTAATTGTCATAGTACCGAAACAAAACCATATTCAAGTTGTTGACTTCCTGCATGTCCACCTCGTTGGGGACCCATAAATCGTAATATCGACTCAACAAAATATCTGAACATGGGAATATACTAAACAAGCCACGCAGATAATTGTCAGAGAACTCAAACAAAACCGTACTCACATCTTTGACTTCCCGCATGTCCAGCTAGCCTGGCTCCTATAAATTACAGTATCGAAGCAACCATGAATCTGGGCAGAGCAATATTGTAAACGAGCCACTCCGACAATTGTCATGGTACTCAAACAAAACCATATTCAAATCCTTGACCACCCGCATGACCAGCTAGCCAGGCACCCATAAATCGTAATATCGACTCAACAAAATATCTGAACATGGGAATATAATAAACAAGCCACGCAGATGATTGTCAGAGCACTCAAACAAAACCATGTTCAAGTCTTTGACTTCCTGCATGTCCAGCTGGTTGGGGACCAATAAATCGTAATATCGACGTAACAAATTATCTGACCATGGGAATATAGTAAACCAGCCACGTAGGTAATCGTCATAGTACCAAAACAAAACCATATTCAAATCTTCGCACACCCCCCATGATCTGGTGGGCAAGGACCTATAAATCACAGTATCGAACCAACAACATAGTATCTGATGTTCCGGTTGTATCAAACTCGCCACGCTGATTATTGTCATGGTACTCAAACAAACCATCTTCAGACCTTCGAATACCCTCACGTCCAGGTGGGCAAGCACCCAGACCGGCAGATGTCCAAATCTACCACTTTGCGCACACTCCACTATCCAACTCTTCGATCCTCCTCCAATTATTGAACCCGTCGGCAAAGCGAACGGTCCAATCAACGAGCCAAAAGACAACCTGCCAGACCTGCCAACCTGCCAGCCAACCAGCCAACCTGCCAGCCAACCAGCCAACCAGCCAACCAGCCAACCAACCACCCACGCCGCATCTCAAGCCATGGTGGGCCCGCACACTCTGGTTGCCGTCCCTGCAAACAAAGGAATGAATGATGAGCCCTGGCAGCCTGGCAGACTGCCAGCCTGCCAGCTCCCAGTCAGTTGCTCTTATCTATCTCGTAGGTGGTCTGAGAGGTGTTCGTCAGGCAATATACGGCTGGTCTCCTCCTTGCTGCCGGCTCTGCTGTCAGCTCCAAGTCCTGCGTGATGATGGGCCAGGGAGGGTTACGAGCAGCTCCGCTCTCCCTCGGCGTGAAACCACTCACCCGCTGACGGATGCACACCGCGCACCGCGCACCGCGCACACCGCACAGCGCCCGACGCACCACGCGCTGCGCACACGGCGCAAACGGCCACGCTGGTGTCACACACACGCTCGCATGAACGGCGGGCAGGCAAGGCTTCCTGAACTCAAGAATGATCCATCCTCCAGGTCTGCTTGCGCCAACGGGTGCGCCTGCCTGCCCTCCGAGTGCCATCAATTGCTTGATTCATTCATGTCCAGTGCTGCCCCATGCTTTCATGGCCGCGGGGTCCATCAGAACGCTTTGCGATGGGTGCGCCTGCACTTGGTGGCAGCCAAGTGGCAAGCAACAACACAGCACCTGCCTCGCCCTGGCCAACGTACGTTGCAAACAGGGCAGCGGCCGTACGGCGACAGAGTGCTGCAGAGTGCTGCAGAGGGCTGCAGAGGGCTAACGCGGCAGGGCTCCTCCTGCAGGAGACAGTACCAAGGCCAAGGAGTGCTAGGGACTACTAACTGAATGGTGGGTGAATGACCCACACCAGGCGCTCCTGGCAGGAGTACACGTGGGCGTGCGGGCTTTTGTGCGTGCATGCCTGGACTCACTCGTCCACCATCACACGCGCAAAGTGACCAAGTGACCAAGTGACCAAGTGACCAAGTGACCAAGGTGACCAAGGTGACCAAGTGACATACAAGGACCAAGTCAGGGTGGCGGGGCGGCCATGGAAAGTATGGTACAGGTACAATTACCGTACACGCCTGCCGCGGCCATTTGTCGCGGCACGGCCCTGCCTGGCTCATGACGCGGCGGGCGTTGTTGGAGGCAGGGTAGGTAGGTAGCAGCAGCAGGATCTGGCTACCTGGCTACCTGGCTAGCTGTCTAGCTGGCTGGCAAACAACACAAGTGAAAAGGTGCGTGATGGAGTGAGTGTTGAATGAATGGATGGATGGATGGATGGGTGGATGCGGACCTTCATACGGGCCGCGCGCGGTCAGGATGGGTCGGCCACCACCCACTATCTGCATGACAGAGAGGGAGGGGGAGCAACTGTGTCGAATTTTGACCGAGGGACCTTGCTGCAGCCAACGTCCGGCCCAATCCGACCCCCCACAAATCGCAACATGCACGAAACAAATTAGCCGATGTTTGGGATGTACCAAACCAGCCACGTACATGATTCTCATGGTACTCAAACAAAACCATATTCAAATCCTTGACCACCCGCATGACCAGCTAGCCAGGAACCCATAAATCACAGTATCGAACCACCAAAATATCTGACCATGGGAATATAGTAACCCAGCCACGTACGTAATTGTCATAGTACCGAAACAAAACCATATTCAAGTTGTTGACTTCCTGCATGTCCACCTCGTTGGGGACCCATAAATCGTAATATCGACTCAACAAAATATCTGAACATGGGAATATACTAAACAAGCCACGCAGATAATTGTCAGAGAACTCAAACAAAACCGTACTCACATCTTTGACTTCCCGCATGTCCAGCTAGCCTGGCTCCTATAAATTACAGTATCGAAGCAACCATGAATCTGGGCAGAGCAATATTGTAAACGAGCCACTCCGACAATTGTCATGGTACTCAAACAAAACCATATTCAAATCCTTGACCACCCGCATGACCAGCTAGCCAGGCACCCATAAATCGTAATATCGACTCAACAAAATATCTGAACATGGGAATATAATAAACAAGCCACGCAGATAATTGTCAGAGCACTCAAACAAAACCATGTTCAAGTCTTTGACTTCCTGCATGTCCAGCTGGTTGGGGACCAATAAATCGTAATATCGACGTAACGAATTATCTGACCATGGGAATATAGTAAACCAGCCACGTAGGTAATCGTCATAGTACCAAAACAAAACCATATTCAAATCTTCGCACACCCCCCATGATCTGGTGGGCAAGGACCTATAAATCACAGTATCGAACCAACAACATAGTATCTGATGTTCCGGTTGTATCAAACTCGCCACGCTGATTATTGTCATGGTACTCAAACAAACCATCTTCAGATCTTCGAATACCCTCACGTCCAGGTGGGCAAGCACCCAGACCGGCAGATGTCCAAATCTACCACTTTGCGCACACTCCACTATCCAACTCTTCGATCCTCCTCCAATTATTGAACCCGTCGGCAAAGCGAACGGTCCAATCAACGAGCCAAAAGACAACCTGCCAGACCTGCCAACCTGCCAGCCAACCAGCCAACCTGCCAGCCAACCAGCCAACCAGCCAACCAGCCAACCAGCCAACCAGCCAACCAACCACCCACGCCGCATCTCAAGCCATGGTGGGCCCGCACACTCTGGTTGCCGTCCCTGCAAACAAAGGAATGAATGATGAGCCCTGGCAGCCTGGCAGACTGCCAGCCTGCCAGCTCCCAGTCAGTTGCTCTTATCTATCTCGTAGGTGGTCTGAGAGGTGTTCGTCAGGCAATATACGGCTGGTCTCCTCCTTGCTGCCGGCTCTGCTGTCAGCTCCAAGTCCTGCGTGATGATGGGCCAGGGAGGGTTACGAGCAGCTCCGCTCTCCCTCGGCGTGAAACCACTCACCCGCTGACGGATGCACACCGCGCACCGCGCACCGCGCACACCGCACAGCGCCCGACGCACCACGCGCTGCGCACACGGCGCAAACGGCCACGCCGGCGTCACACACTGCAAGCGACCATGCGTTGGTAGAACTGAGAGAAGAAGGAAAGCCAGAATCAGACGAAGAGGAGGAATGAAACGATAGGTCGCGGATGGCCGACTCGGATGCAATGACAGCCTGAGAGCCAGAGTAGATGTGGGTCCGCGAGCGCGGTGGTGCCGCGGCGACCGCGACCGCGATCGCGCGCGCCTCGGCCCGCATAGAAGAGGCTCCGCCAGGCTAGACGCGCGCTGACAGACGAACACCAATTGTCGGGAATCACACGCCTGCTCCAACGCGGGATGACCCGACGCCGTCCTCAGCTGGCCCACCTGATTCGGAATTTGCTTGACTTGAAGGCCTGCGCTAAAGGCCTCGCGGATGTTGATGGTTGGGACAACTTGATCGTCGATACGAAGCTGGTAAGGCTCTATCGTACAACGAGCTGCACAAGGGCCCTACTTTGGGTGAGAAAGAGGGTCGGCGAGGTGCAAGTCGCTGAGGACCCTGGCTTCCCGCTGGGGCCGCCGTAGCGCATCCCTGCACCACCGGGCGCGTTTGGACTAATCCTAGTCTAGCTCACGCCTGTTCAGCGAGTCAATTCTCAAGTCTTGGTCGTCCTCCGTGCCTTTGTCGCGACGAAGAATGGTATACGGTGCGAACATGACGTTGGAATCGGATACGATGGATGAGCAAGTTCCGGATTGCGAAGTCGTTTCCGGAGGTTTTTTTTTTTTTTTTGAAAATTCGCCCAGGTGTATTCACGTGCTAGAGGAGGAAAAATGCAAAGGAAAGACAAAAACAACTCATCGTCACCACACAGTCACCAAACAGAGCTCACGAACGGCAGCACAACAGGAGAAAAACCTATGGGGCTGGGCGCGCGCGGAGGCAGGGAGGCTGGCAGGGAGACCGGCCCGAGGCCGAGAACCCTCCAACCCGGCTGCCCCAAATCTCGACCCACCTGGCGGTAGCGGAGCGTGTGAGCGTGCTCCGCAGCTCAGCGCATGTCGCCGCACACCCTCCAGGCGCGAGCTAGACTAGGCCTAGTCCAGACGCGCCCGGTGGTGCAGGGATGCGCTACGGCGGCCCTGGCGGGAAGCCAGGGTCCTCAGCGACTTGCCAGTCGCCGAGTCGCGGGGCGACGCGGGCGTCGATCCACGAGCCATGCAGGGGGTCAAAAAGGGTCAGGGCCGGCCCGACGGTTGGCGGGGAGCCGTCGTCGTTGACGGGGATCCCGAATACTGGTCGGAGGGCCGGGTGCGCAGCGAGGGTTCCGCCGTTGTGTCGGCGGGCCACCGCTGCGTCAGCGAGGGCCACTGCCTTTCGCCGCGGGTTTCCCGCGGCGCAGCAGCCATCGTCAGGGTCAGCGAGCGGGGCGAGGCAGCACGGCGCGTAGCCATCGGCCGCGCGCTTCGCGCGGGTGAGGGGCGCCCGCCGCGGCGGCGACGGATCAGGCCGGGCGGGCGGCGGCAACGCCGGGCCGTGCACGACTGGCGAGGCCTCGGCCACCGCCTGGCACCGGGGCAGCCACACTTCCTTGCGGATCGCGGTCGAGCAGGCAGCCGCAGCAGCGGAGAGTGCTAGCCGGGCGGACGGGAAGCCCCGCATGTGACCGTAGCATCTGCGGAACCAGCCGACGAGCGACGAGTCCACCAGGCCTGCTGCGGTGCGCTCGATGCGGCCGTCGCGCAGAAGCTCCATGACCATCTCGCGCGCGGCCCTGCGCAGCGTGGGGTCAGCGTGCGTGTCGTCGTCGATTGTTTTGAGAGTGCCGGCGACATAAGGGAAGGCCGCCTCCGCAGCCTCGGGCACACGGGCCAGCGAGGCTGGGCACGCGAAGAAATGCGCCTGCGTGTCAGGGATGGAGTGGCCGAGGGCCGAGCACTCCACGCAGTCCTCGGACGGGTAGCGGTGCGGCCACCATGAGTGCAAGCGATGGCGGGTGGGCAGCTGGCCGGCGAGGGCCTTGAGCTGGAAGCTCAGGGTAGCATTGGCCGAAAAGGACTCGCTGCCGCGGACGCGACGGGGCCCGCCGCGCAGCGCGATCGCGGTCGCGGGGATGTCGACGGGAGCGCGCGTGACGCTGGCCGCGGTCACGGTTGTCAGCACGGCGCTGTGCCGCGCGTTGTTGAGGCCGCGCGCAAAGCGCCGCGGGTCCGTGTTGATGGCCTGGCCGCGCCACATCACCGTGAAGGGCGCATCAAAGAGCCGGCGGATTGCTGGATTGATGGCGAGGGGGGCAACGCCGGGCTGCGTTCCTGCGTTGGCCAGGCCGGCCGCCACCTCGTTGCCCTTGGTGCCGACGTGCCCGCGCGTCCACTGTAAAGCTATCTTGAGGTTGCGCGCCTCCACGATCCAACGGAGCACGGCCCATTCCAGCGAGCACGTTGCGCGGATCTTGACGCGCGCGCTGGGCGCAAGCATCTTGACCGCAGTGTCGACCACACCCTTGTTGTCCAAAGTGATGGTGAGCGAGGCCCCGCGTCTGGCCACCGAGGCAGCCGCGATGACGCCCCAGAGCTCGGACCGGAAACTTGAGTGGTTGCTGGCAGGGACTGCGAAGCTCCTCTCAAAGTCCTCCTCGCGGTCGACCGTGCAGACGCCTGCACCAGCAGCCACGGCCTCGGTGCCCGCGCCCTTGAGCGAGCCATCTGAGAATATCTCGCCCGAGCCGACGCCCACAAAGTCCTCGGGAAGCTCAAGCGAAAGCGCGAGGCGCGCGAATTCCACTGGATCAGAGAGCGTCGAGAGGTCGATCAGCCGAAGCGCGGCCAGGTCGGCGCGGGCGTCCACTGGGTGCGCACCCGCAGCAGGCGCCAGCTTGGCGTAGTGCCAGCACCTTCCCCGGCCCCGCATGAAGCGCGGGACCCCGCTGTACTCCTTGCCGGAAGGCGAGCGAGCGGGGATCGGGGTTACAAAGTCGCACCCACTGCAGGCCGCAACGGCGCCATCGTCGCCGGTGAGAACGTGGTTGACCAGGAGCACAGCGGCCGAGGAAACTATGTTGGGCGCCATGACGACGCGGCCATGGAAGGGCACCCCGCTCGCGGAAGCGAAGTCAAAAAGGCCTCCACCCGTCACCGCAGCCCGATCCAGCAGCCCGAGGGCTGCGCCGTTGTCGCCGGGCAGACTCCACGCGATGGACTTCCTGCTGGCCTCCAAGCGCAGGGCTGGCGACGCGTTGAGGGTCGCGGTCAGCGCCGTGTTCACGAGTGGGAACCACTTCGTTCTTGCGGTTGCCAGGCCGTGAGCGCGCGAGAAAGCAAGGTTGGCTAGGACGTCGCCACCTGGGCCCACCAGCTGCGAAGCGAAGAGGATCCCGTAGTGCTTGAGCGACTTGCGGAGCGGACCCAGCAGAGACCACGGGAGCACCTCGACCAGCGGCAAGCTGCCCTGGTTCGAGCGGAACAAGCCGTGCTCGTCCCGAATCGAGAGGCCACGGTCGTGCATGAGAGACGTGAGCTGGCCCCATGGGTGCTGCGACGGGAAGACGCGCTCGCCAGTTGGCACCTCGAGCGGAGAGACCGGGATCCAAAGATGCCGCTGCAGCAGCGCCAGGAGCACCCGGCTTGCGTCGCCAAGGAGACCGTCTGTCGAGAGCCCAATCGTGATCTCGGTCACCTGCTGCTCTACCAGGCAGTCCACAATTGAGCGAAGGCCAAGGGCAACCGTCGAGTGAAGCGGCGCCGAGGGCGAGCTGGAAGCGACACGGAGTTTTCGGCGGACGAGGCCGCGGAACTTGGCATCCAGCCCTTCAAGCTGGGTAATGAGCGGGATCGCGGCCTTTGCCCGGTACAGCGCGCGCGGGATGCCGACTGCGTTCAGGGCGTACACCACTGATCGCGCCGTGAGGCGCCGAAACTCCATGGCGTCGAGCACAGCCTGGCTCTCGCGCTGGATCACCTCAAATGTGGCCGCGTTGCTGCCGTTCCCGCTGAACCACACGCCGAGAAGGCGGGCTGGCTCCTTTGGCCCAAGGATGCGGACCTCCTCGTCGCCCACCTTGAACACCTTGGCGTCGCTGGCCGACTGTCCCGCGCGCAGGACCATGCCCTTGCTTGGGTTTGCGCGGAGGCCGTTGAGAGCGTTGAACTCGGAGACAATCGCGGCTCCGTGGCCAAGCTCCTCGAGCGAGCTCGCGACCACAGTGAGGTCGTCGACAAAAGCAAAGGCGTGGGCACGCATGGTCACCGGCGGCGGCGGCGGCGTGGCGACGGCGTGGCCTGAGCGCGGGTGCACTGCGGGCGGGTCGACAGAAATCTCAACTCCCGCCGTCCACTCCTTGAGCGCGCAGAGAAGCGGGTCGTACACTACGTCCCACAAGAGCGGGCACTCGACGCCGCCCTGAGGCAGGCCGCGGCCAATGGGCACCGCGTTTGTCGGACCAAAATCTGTCAAGAGCGAGACTGAGCGAGAGCTGAGGACGTGGGTCACGTAGAACTCGACGAAGGGCTCGGGGACTTTGAGCCGGCGCAAGGCACGCCGTACCACCTCGAAACCGATGGAGTCGTAAGCCTTGCTCTTGTCTTCGAAGTACATGAAAGCTTCGCGTCCAGGCTCCGCGTTAGCCCACGTGACAATGGCGCTCACAGCGCTGACGATTCCGTCTGAGCTCGTTCCAGGAAGTACGCTGTCACACGCGCCGCGAAGGACTTTGTGCTTCAGGAAAGTGGCCGTGAGACGCCTCGTGAAGATTCGGACAATCGCCTTCTGCATCACCTCAAGCAGCGTGATAGGCCGGAGCTGGCTCAAGTCGCCAGAGAAGGGGTCGCTGGTTTTTGGGATCATGACCACGAGGGACTCCTTGAACGCCGGTGGCATGGTGCGGAAGGTGAAGCACCCGCAGACGATGCGGTGAAGGGCTTCGAGCGACTCGTCGCCCGACTCGAGGATCAGCTTTGTCTGGATCCTGGACGGGCCGGGGGCCTTGGTCCCGCCGGAAGCTGAGAGCGCGTCGAGCAATTCCTCCATGGAAGGCGGGTCCATGAGGCCCTCGTACGCGTCGTCGGGGACGTGCGAGAGCGGAGCGAAAATGTTGGCCCAACCCGGACGTGCCGAGTTAAGCGGAAGCGGATCAGCGCCTTCTGCAAACATGGACTGCAGCTGGCCAGCGAGCGCCGACTTGACCAGGTCGGGATCGCGCGTGTGTGATTGGGCCTGCGCGCCCGTGGCGTCGTCCTCGCCCTGCGGCAGGGCGGCGATGTTGATCTCAGCGCGCGAGCGCTCAACGCCAAGAGCAGAACGAAGGAGGGCGCCGGGCGCCGAGTCAAGCCAGCCGGCCCGGCTCTCAACAGCAGCGGAAATCCGAGTGCGAACGTCAGCCGCGCGCCGCGCCTGCAAAGCACCGATGTGGTCCGACAGAAGCCCGTGGATCGCCGCGCTCACCTCGTCCATGGTCGCGGCCGAGTCCGGGAAGGGCTCTGGCGAAATCTCGGCGTTGTAGGCAGGGCGGATAGCCAGGAGCGCGTCCATGGGCGAAGCGTAGGAGCCCCGCTTGATCGCGACCTGGGCGTGGCGCAGTAAACCGATCACGGCTAAGGTCGGGTCGGTTGGGTCCGCAGGCCGGGACTTGCGCTTCTGCCCAACGTGACGGAGCGGGAGGGACTGCTGCATCGCTTTCACGATGCGGGCAACCCAAGCGCGGGCAGCATCGTGCACGTCGCCAGCCGAGGCAAAGACGCGGGACGCCCTGAGGCTCGGGCACTTGAGGATCAGCGAGGAAAGCAGCAGGGCAAAAGCTGCCAGCTCCCGCTCGGTAATCTTGGTCCAGTCCGCCAACCTGCGGCCCATCTCGCTCATGGCCTGCGCCTCCCTGGCGGTGATGGTGCGGTCCAGGTGGTCCTCGAAATCAAAGGTGGCAAAAACCGGCGCATGGTCCAGCAGGACACGGAGGTCATGTGCAATTGTCGCGGACAAGCACCGCGGGATGAAAGCGCTCGAGGCCCAGACCCCGTCAATGCGCGAGACGGCTACGTCGTTCGAGTAGAACGAGTAGAAGTCGTTTCCGGAGGTGAGCGAGACGCGGCCAACTGCGCCACCCGTGGCGCCGCGTCGCGTTTCAGATTCGCGTGGGATGAGGGTCGGCATCAGAACGCCGTCTCTGGCTTGAAGTGCTCGCTGTGCCACGCCGACACGATACGACAGCGACTTTGTGGGTTGAAGGACCAGAGCTCGAGGCAGCGATATGCAATGGTATGGTTATGAGCTATGAAGGAAGGGGGAAGGAAGGGAGCGGTGCAACAAACTCAATATACAACAATGAGGAGAGTCTAGCCAATGACAACCGGTGGGTGCGCCGCTGCGAGGGCAGCCGAGACGGGCGCGGTCCGCTGGCTTACGTCCAGCTGCAAGTTCAAAGCAGCAGCAGCACCGCGAACCACGCGCCAGGCGGCCAGCACTTGGGCATGCTGCGCGGTGAACACGAAGCCCTGCAGATCGAGCATGCGCAGGGCAGGCGGGAGGTGCGCGACCACGACCGCGGTCGCCCCGGGCGGCAGCGAGGACCCCGCGAGCCGGAGCACCTTGAGCTGCTGGTGGTGGTGGTGATGATAGTGCTGAAGCGACGCCATCAGCGCGGTCATGGCCGACGCGGTCCACGTCTCGCCGCTGAGGTCGAGCACGAGCAGGGTGGGCGGTAGCGCAAGGAAGAGGGCCGACTGCGCCTCGGTGACGGGCGCCGTCACCACGTGAGCCTGCTCCGTTATGAGGCAGTTCTTCATGACAAGTTCGCGCAGGTGCGGCGGCAGGCCAGCTGCGAGCCCGCGTGTCGCGCGGGGACCGAGGGTGCACCCGGTCAGGTCGAGGTTCCGGAGCGTCCGCGGCAGCGGCCACGCGTCGCCGTCGACCAGGTGCGCCGACGCCACCACGTCTGCCGCGTCCCCATCCTCGGTGGGGCCTGCGATAACGAAGCACGGGGCTTGGCCAGGCAGGTTCAGGAGGACCCGCTCGAGGCACCGCAGGTCGTTGCGGCTCAGGTCTAGCGACCACAGCGTGACCGACGAGGGGATCGCGGCCAGGAGCGCGGCCAGCGAGTCGCCGTGCAGCCCCGCGTTGCTGAGGGTCAGGTCCTTGAGGTTAGGCGGGAGCAACTCGGCGAGCGTGCGCGCGGCCGAGCACCCGAGGATGTCGCAGTCGAAGAGGCGCAAAGTGGTGAGGGTCGCGAGTGGAGCGGTGTTGCCGACACCGCCGTGGCCGTTGCTCGGGATCAGGTGCCGGATCAGCGAGCTGGTAATGCCGAGTTCGCAGTCGCCCAGCGTCAGCGACTCGAGAGACGCCGGCCAGCAGGCGGCTCTGCCCGGTGACGGCAGTTGCGGCGACCCAGTCGGCGCGAGCCAGTACAGCGTTAGAGACGCCACCTTGACCGTGTTGGGCAGGCGTTGAGGGGAACGAGATCGCTGACGGGCTCGCCGCTGACGGGGTCAATCTGGCCCAAGAGCTCGTCCTCGCTCCCCCCTTCGCCAAACAGATCCGGTTAGATGTTCAGCATGCGCTGTATTTTGATGACGTCCCCGTTCCCACATCCTCCACTGCATTCCTCAAGATCCTGTCCACTGCACGCTGCGATGCGACCCTGCGCTCCAAGTCCGCCCTCCTCTCCTCCCTCCACACCTCCCCTGACCCCGATGAGCACCCTGACATGCTTGCGACCTCACTGGCCATTGGCTCCGGCTCCCGCCCGCTCGATAAGCGCACCTCCAGCGCTGCGAACCGCGACATCGTCTATCGCGTTCGCCACCTCCTTGGGATCACACCCACTCGCTCACTTCTGCACGCCCGCCATCCTACTGTAGTCACTTCACCGGTGTGTCCTAGGTGCCAAGTAGCCATTGACGACGGAAGCCACTGGATGATCTGCACCCGTAACGCCGCGGCCGTGTGCGCCGCGCTGGGCTCTGCCCAAAAGTCCATTGAGCGCTATGCTCGCCGCGCCGCTGCCTCTGTTGCCACCGCCGCCGCCGCTACTGCCGCCGCCGCCGCTACTGCCGCCGCCGCCTCCACTGCACGAGCACCAAATGCGCCCACTCCACCTACACCCCCATCTGCACCACCACCGCCTCTCTCTCCTATCCAAGGCGAGGACCTCAGCACGCCCGGCTACACCATGGTCGGCGAGTCCATTGCTGGCGCAACTGACGCCCTCCACAACTTTGGCACTCGACTCGCAGCCTCCATCTGGCGCGACCCCGACGCCCTCTCCCGCCTCGCCGGCTGCGTTCTACGCGTCCGCGACGTATCGTTCGGCTCGCGGGCCCTCCAACTCGACCGCGCCCTCACCCGGCCCGTCCTCGCGGCCATCACCTCCGTGGCCTCGCGCTCCCTCTGGCGACTCGGCTGGCTCCCTCACGCCGCTGGGTGCGCCGAGGTCGACCCGCTCAACTTTTCCGACGCTCCGCCCCGCGAGGCGAGCGCACGCGTCCGACGTCCATTTGGTCAACACAGGGCCACCCTCAAGTTCATCAACAAACACCACTACTGCACGCGGTGCTTGCACTCGATGCACTCCCACGCCCCCAACCCCTCTGGGCGTGAAGAAGACCCGCCCGTGTGCCCGCCCACCACTGCGGCCCAGGCGGCTCTTGCTGCAGATCCCTCCGTCCGTCTTTGGCTGCTCGGCTCCCCAAGGCACATCCTGAAGTGACAAGTCCAAAGGAACCGCGTGGTCGTCGCTGAATCATGCCCATCGGTGCATTGATTGACACAAAAGAAAAGAAAAGAAAAGACAAAACTGAAGAAGAAAAGACAAAACAGAAGAAGAAAAAGAAAAACTGACATTCCTCTCGGGCCACGGCCAAAGCCACAGTACTGCTACTGGCTTTCTGGCGTGCCCTCGCTCTCTCGCTGGCCAGCCCAGCATGTCGCCCTGCTCGGTCTCGATTATTGTTCATTCGCTCTCTCTCTCTCGCTACTGCTCGTTTGACGCTACTGGTCTGATTTGCTCCGTCCGTTTGTCCTATCTTCTCTCCTTCCCTCACTGCTTCCCCTTTGCTCCTCGACGTGCGTGGTCCAGGCCTTGCTGAATTGCAGCTCGGCCAGAAAAGGCCGGCGCCTGTCGTACAGTGGATACTCTGCTTGCAGGTTACAACCGCTGTTAAGGAATAAATCAAAGGTTCCAAAAAAAAGGCCGTGTTGGGCAGGCGGAGGGCGCACACGCGGGGCAGGTCGAGCGCGCAGCGGTCGAAAATTACCGTGTCGAGCGAGGCGTGCTGTGTCGCGCTGGCCGCGGTCTCGAGCACGGCCTGGTTGAGCTCGGCCACGTCGTCGTGGCTGGCGAACAGCGAGCGAAATACAACGCTGGTCGCGCCCTCGGACACGGCCTTGCGGTAGACCTCCGCGAGGCGTAGGCCCGTATTGGCGGTGCTGCCTGTGATCTGAAAGAGTAAAAAGGGATGGGTGAGCGAACGGGTCAGAGCAAGGAAGGTATAGTTGATGGAGACGCGCACCCCGGGCATATTCAAGAAGCCGTCCCCGTTGTACATGCCCTTGAACAACTTTCCAAGCATGTCCTCAATGCGCGTCAAACAGAGATTCTGCGCCTGCGTGAGGAGGTGCTCGCGCACCGACCCGCCTCGACGGAGCCAGAACTCGAGGAGTGCGAGGTGGCGAGCGTCCACTGCGGCCAGGACCTGGGTGATGGTCGGCGACGGCACCTCGAGGTGGCACGCGACGCGGCGTTCCAAAGCCGCCACGTTCCCGACCTTGGCCGCGGCGTCCAAGGCAAGACGAGGTGCGAGATGGAGGATGGCGCGTTGCACGCTTGGGATCCATTCGAAGCGGTGGACGCGGGCGTACTGCGCGAGCGTGTGCAGGTCGTCGCACTCGCGGCCGCGGTGCAGGTAGACGGCGCGGACGAGAATCTGCTCGATGATCGAAAAGGGGACGCGGCGCGCGGCGCTGATGGAATTCATGGGGAGCAACGGCGCGTGTGTGTCTGTGTGTGGCGGGTTCTAACGGGTGACGAATGCGCGGGAAGTCGGAGCGACCTTTGTCGTTAAGTCGTCGTCGTCGTCGGCGGCGGCAACCGAGATGAGAGGAGAGCTGGGGGTCCCTCCCGGCGGGCTCGGAGCACGGCCGCCGGGGCGAGGCGGGCGATGGGAATCGTCGCGTTACGCTCAGCGGCGCCACAGTCGGTTTGCGACCCGTGCGTGTCTCGCACTCGCGATCGCGGCCAAGGCGCGTGACTCGAGAATGGATTGCCGTCGACCTGACGTCAGTTGCGCCAGAATCGGCCATGGGGGACTGCGAGCCGGATGGCGAGCCCGATGGTCGGTGTGCGTGCGCGGCTGATGATTGCAACTGACGCCGACGCCAACTGGGCGGTCCCCCCGATGCAGCCGCCGTCGAAGAAGCAGGATAGGACGTAGACAGGCAGGCGGCTCAATCGAGTAGTACGTTGATCGAGTCGAGAGAGGGGCTATAATAGACAAAGTCACAATAGGGTAGCGCACGACGACGGTGTGGCCCGAGCATGCCGACCGGTGCAGCCGTGGCCGTTCCTGATCCGGCCTGGGCGAGCGGTGGAGAAGCGGACCACGGGCATGGACGCGCGTGGCGAGCCGGTGTCGCCGCAGCAGCAGCAGCAGCAGCATCGGGTACCGGGCCGGCACGCCAGGCTGGGCGCCGAGGATGGATGCGGGCGTGCGTTGGTGGGCGGCGAAGCCAGCGCACGAGACGCGGCGCGCGCCCAGCTCGTGCGGGTCGCGGGACGCGGGACGCGCACGCCACGGGAGGTCGGGAGGCGATGGCGACCGCTGCCACGGCGCATGCGGTCGGCCCGAAGCTGAGAACGGCGCCGAACCGAGACCGAAGCAGGCTGAGGGCGCGCGCCCGTGACGCGGCGACGACCAGCGGGCGCGCGGCTCCAGGAAGGCCGTCCGGGCGGGAGGTAGGGCGGGCGAGCTAGCGGGCAAGCCGGGAGGTGAGTTGCGTGTCGACAGCGGGGACGGCCGACGGCGCGGGCGGCGCGGACGGCAGCGGAGCCACGGCCCGCCGTCGTCCTTGGAGTCGCCATCGCTATCGCAGTCGGCGTGGTCGCAGCCACGATCGTCGCTATCGTGTTCCAAATGCATGGGGTCTCCACTGGAGCTAGACACCGTCGTCGGTCTCGGCACCGCCGCACGGCCCCACTGGGATCCTGTGGACCTCGGCATCCGCTGTGATCATGGGCACCCGTAGTCCGCTCGTCGCGGCATTGTGCTCACGCGATGCAGTTCGCCGGGTCAAAATTACTTAGGAAGCCTGCTGCTCTCGCTTTCGGTGCCCGTCCACGACGAATCCGGCCTCGCGCTGTCACTGCGGCGCTCGCGATGCCTGGCCCAACTCGACCAGATCGCCGGCCGAGTTCCCTTGCGATACATTCAACTTGCTTGACGTCCTAGCGTGGCACCTGCAATCTTCTCGCCTGCCGCCAACTAGCTCCTCGAGTGCCACGGGTTTCAAACGACGGCGTCGGGCACCGTGTTGTGTTGCTTCCACTAATTCCTCGCGGCTTGCTTCCTCGCTCGGTTTGATCCTATATACTATATTACTGCAGTACATCACTCCTCCCTCGCCCCAATGGACAGGGTCGCACGCGGCCGCCAGCGAGATCGGAGAAATTGAAGGAAGCGTGCGACCAATTACCGACCTGGAGACGTGCATGGGAGACACGCACGCGTTTCTCACGTGTGCCGGCAGAAACGCGGCGCGACGCGACGCGACCCAACCCGCGGCAACCGCTCTGCCAACTCAGCGCACGCGCCCTCCTTCCTCCATGCCCTTGCTCGGACGCAACGATAGAGCACTCCACCATCCACCCAAGTACTTGCATTGCCGGCGCACCCTGCTACACTAAGCAACGAACCGCAACGGGTTTGTCAAAGGATATTGGCTTGCTCCCCGACCCGTCGACCCGTCGGAGTGCGCGCGCGAACCCTCTCGTCCCCGAGCGACGGCGGACGTTTTCTGCCTCGACATGGTAACATGGTGACTCTCTCTCGCGCGCGCGCGCTCTCACGCGCCGTAGAAGCATCATGGACGGGATGTCGGTACCCACGACGGCATCGGCTCTGGGCGCGGCGACGACACCTTTGACTTTGACGGCACCCTCGGGTTTGGCAGCAAGCACGTTTTCCAGCGCCGCCATGACCACAGCGCCCGCCGCCATCAACGACGTCATGTATCGCGACGCGATGCAGGCGCTCTACACGGAGGCCGTCTCCGCAGCTCGCGCAGCTGGGGTCACGGCCAGTACGGACGGCGAACTGGTCGTCTGGCACGTCCTCAAGGTCGCCGAGAATTTCATGGCCGCTGTCAGCAACCCCGCGCCCGCCATCGACTACGACCAGCAGCAACAACAGCAGTCAGCTCGGCAGCGGTTCGCCGACCTCAGCCGCCTGGCACCTCATTGGCTGCGAGACCAGCTGCTGCAGGACGCCATGGCCGAGGCCGCCCTGTGCAACCGGCTTCAGTACGAGCTCGCCGCAGCAATCCTTTGGGCTGCGGCGCAAGTCTCGGCTATCGGCCGCGACCGACCTCTCATTAATCTCGACTACCCGGCCGATTTTCGCCCTAGCGCCGTGGCATGTACGTGCAGCAAGTGCAAGGAGCTCATGGACATAGACCATCCGTGCGACTTTGGCAACATCCCGCCGCCGCCACCTTTACCGGCGCGCGAGCTCATGGGCTTGGTGCTACACACGACCTTGCTCGCCACTTGCGCCTTGGCGGATCGGACAAGCGCGCTCCTCGACGGGCTCCTCGGGGTGACGTACGAGATCTTGCCAAGATGCTTTAATCTAGTACTGAAGTGGGTCACGACGCTCACCCCGGAAGCGTACGTGAACGAGGAGAGGCTTCGTGCTCACGGGCTTGGGCCCGGGTTGGCGCCGGTAGCGAATCTTGCCCCGCATGCCATCTCGCTGATGTCCTTTCTGGGTCTGCTCGCTGGCGCCGGGTGCAACCGGACCGCCATGATGACGCTCGCGACCACACCGCGCCTGCCAGCTTTAGTGCGAGTCGACCTTGTGAGCCTGTGCCGGGACATACTCTCGGCTAGCCGCTTTGCGATTCCGATTGCACGGCGCATTGCCACGGCCCGGCCCTCGCCCACGGCCGTTCTTGAAGCTGCCGAGCATCTTCTCGCGACCGGCACGTGGGTGCCGAATCCCGTTGCGGAAGTCGTTGAGCCCATGAGCATGTCCGTGGTTGCCGCCATCGCCACCGCCCTCGCTGCCGCGCCCGGATCCGACTCCCTTACCTCGTTTCTTGAAAAATATCCCGCCCTTTCCGTGTTTCTCTCCGAGCTTTCGCCCAAAGATCATGTCAAGGTCGACACGGCTATGGCCACGGACATCACGCACCTCCAGCGCCTCTTCACCCTTGCGGAAGCCCAGCTTCGTCAGTACCGCCTCCAGCAAAATGCCAGCGCGCCGTGTCTTGCCGTGATCGGCCCGCAGTCAGCACCGGGCGCGATCTGGGTCGTTCTCAGTGCCCAGAGCCCCGACGGACGGCCCTCGCCGCTCCGACACCGCATTATGAGGGCGTCGTGGATGCGGCGCATCACCGACGTGGACCAGGTCGGCGAGATTATGCTCAAACGTACGTGTACACTGCCATGTGGGTTCTCCATTGTAACTCACTCGCTCGCGTCCGCACTCGCCCGCACATCCCTGGCCATCGCCGACGCTCACGTTATACAGTTCTCCGGATGGCAATCCTCTCCGCGTCCAAGTACCCGTTCATTGCGCAGCGCGCCTTCCAGTTTGTTGGCCGCATGCTCGGCGCCCCCGAATGTGTGGCCGTTTTTGCACGGGCGCGGCCGACGGCGGCAGATTGCTCCCTCGTGGACCTGTCAAGGCGGCTAGCTGCTCTCTTCGCGCCCCCGGAGCCGTTCACGCTCAATTTCTCCGAGGTCCACGACTATCTGCTGACGGAGGCTTCGCTCGCGGGCCCGCGGGTCGGCCCCTTTGTCCTCGTCCTCCTTGCGCTCTCGATATTTCGGGATCCCGCAGCCATGGCCGACTTCGCAGCCGCGGCTAATACGGCGGCGCTGGTGGGAGCTGTTGCAGCGGCTGACTCTACTAGCGACGACGGCGATGAGGACCACTTGGAGGAGGGAGCTGGCGACGGTCACGACATTGCAGGTCCCGCCTCCGCCGAGCGCGCCGCGATCCGCGCATCGGAACAGTCCGCCGACCGTCGTGCACGTGTTGCCAACGCCAAGCGCGAGATTGGGAACGCGCTCCTTGCCAACAAGTCGCTAGCTTGGGCTGTAATAATGGTCGTCGGCGCTGCGCACCTGTACCCGAATCGATGGCACGCGATGCTCGCCGAGATTGATGGCTGGCGGACCGGCGACCAGGACGACGGCGCGTTCCCACTGCTGCTGTCAAGCGTGGTCTCGGCGTGCTACGGAATCGACGGGATGCGCACGCCGGTGCCAATGCCGCGCATTGGGTCCATCACGCCTGGCCACCAGCATTACGAAATGTGTCCAAGCGGTTGCCCGCTGCTCCAGCAGCCGTCGTTCTTGTTCTCCGTGCAGGTCCTCGTTCACAACACGGGCAACGCGTTCCGCTTCATGGCTCCGCAGGCGACGCGCGACCTCGCCAGCTACATCGAAGCGCCTGAGAAAAAGCGTGTACTTGTCCTCACGTGTTTCGCGGCACCGGGTTCTGCAGGTGCAGCGTCGCGCTCACGTCCGCGCAGTCTCCGCGCGGACCTTGCGCACACGCTCCGCACGAACGGGTGGCTTCGGCAACCGTGCGGGTGCCTCAGTGCGGCCGCGGCTGCCCTTGCCGGGTTCTTGGCGTTGTGTCAGTCGGAAATGGCCCTAGAGGACGCCATCACTGCAGGAACCGCCCACGAGCACGCCCGCGATCAACCGCGACTCATGCTCCTCCAGCACGTCACCGCGCATTGCGGGCAGGCCGTGGTCGACGACCTGTACATCCTCCGCGACCACATGCGAAACAGTGGGGTCCTGCCGATGTAATCGACAAGCAGCCGTATCGGGCGCGCATGCGTGTGCGCGTGGCTCAAGGTTATGGCTCCGGGTAAAAAAAAAAAGAACAGGCAATGACGGGCGACTTTGTATGGATAGAAGGGGGGAGGGGACATGGAGGCGCTGAAGACCACTGTTGCAATGATGAGACTCGAATACACTTTGTTTAGGATTGCTTGCTTACTACATGGTTGCCACCTAGTTAGTTCTCAAAGCATCCTGCAGGCGTCGGTCAGGGCACAACTTGGGATGGACAGGTTTGTTTGCGCTCCCGCCCGCCAGCGCTCCAAACTGTCCTTTTCATGAGTTTCGCTGTCCCACAAAGCGGGCCAAGATTGGAACAGTCGCAGTACGGTACTTGCCGCGGCGTGCACGGGTGTGACGGCAGTTCTAGACCTGGAATGCACCCAAAGAAAAGTCAGTTAGTCAATTCATTAGGTGCGCGAGTACTCGTCAACAATTCAGCTTCCTTCAGCGTTTGCCGAGTTGGAGGCGAGTGCATGAGGTTGCTCAAAGACCCCGCCAGGAACGCCGCGGTCGCGCTCCATGGTACGCGTCGCGGTTGAGCTGATAACCGTGGTGGCAACGAACGCGAGAATGGTTGACTCAACCATTCTCGCGTTCGAGCAGCTGGCGGGCAGGCTGTCAGTCTCGTATCCGACACGCTGCAGGACCTTGCTGGTGAAGGTGAGAACGTCGATTGAGTCGGCGAATACGCCCTGACCAAGGAACCGCTTGAGCGCAAGCATTGGCGAGTCTCCGTTCGCGTTCGGGCAGTTGAGGATGGAATCAGCAAACCCGTCCACGAAATTGTCGAGTGCCAAGTCGCGCGCAAAGCGGACGAGCTCCTGAGGAATAGTTGAGGCAATAAAGGATGTGACTTCGAATGGGTCAAATCGTGGCTTTGCAAGCAAGCGGCGAATCGCTACATTTTCGTCTGAGTGACGGTGTAAACTTACGCAGTAACTAGCAGCGAGTGCAAGGGTGCCAGCCATGATTACGGCACACTTGGTAACTGTTGCGAGCATCTCTCCTTGCCAAGGCGCGCGCGAATCAGTTTGAAGCACCCAAAACCATTCTGCAAGGCTCCCGCGAGGACGAGACTCACCCACTCACAGCAGTCGGTGTCAAGCAAGCCGTGTTCGAGGATAACAGCAAACGCGGTAGGAGTGATTGAGGACAGACAGACAATATTGGAACCACGAAAGGACACACTTTGTACAGTCGCTCCAGTGTTGCCCAAGCATGCCTTCAAGTACGACAGGGGCGTGGCGCGTGAGAGGGCCCTGCATAGCAGCCGGCCCATACCAGGCGATCAGAACGGCGAGCGGACCGACCTGCGCGACGGCAGTATTGGCCCAGCCGTGATCAGCAAGCCAACGTGCCCGTCAACATCAAGTCATAGGTTTTTCTTTCCGATAGCAGCAGGCTGTGCACGAGCTTGAGCGCGACCAAATTGTGCCGCAGGCACAATGAGAGTAGGGATGTCGAGGCCCACGCGCGATTTGAGCAAGGGTTTGAGCGCATCACAGGACCAACGTAAAATCGCGGTAGTCGTACTGGAGTTAATGAGGCGCTGTTGTTGGTGCTCCCAGTTGCTCCAGTCAACTGCGTGGTCGCCAGCAACAACTCGAGGCCAAATTATTGGCAGTTCTCCTAGAGCGCTTTCCGCGATGGAAGTCCACGCGTACTGCTTTCCCTCGAATTGCGCCGATACGTGAGCGCCTCGAGTTACCGGTATGCGGTAGGTGGTGCGTGGTGGCCGGGGCGACTGACTTACATAGACTTAACGTGTCCAATGAGTGAGTGGCCTGACTTCGGGGGCTGCTGTCAGTCCAGCGACGTTTCATCCTTCCCAGCTGGTTTATGGTGCAGGCTTTGTATGGGACGTGTACACGGGCGGCGCCTCTCGTTGTTGGAAACTAACAGATTCAATTCAAATACAAAGAACATGTCAGATGACCATGCCTCATACTCAGGACGCGTCGGGTAAGCGGGCGGAGCCTGGCTGGGCGAAGAGGGCTCCAAAGTCACGGTAGATTCGCAGGTCATGATCCAAGACACTCGAAGCGACAAGCTTAGCGGAACCAGAGAGCCCAAATGGGGTTACCGTCGATTCGGCGAGCAGGGGCGCGTGAGCTGCCATGGTTGCGACAAAGAATCGGGACTCACGGATGTTCCTAATGCGACGACAGGAAATTGTAAGCGTTCCTGGTGCGTGACCCAATTGAAATGTAGGCGATGGCGGGTGAGTGGTAGTCGCGACGTACCCCGTGTCTGCAATGATCGTGGCGAGCTTGCTCATCACCTTGGGTGCGAGGAATTTGTAAAGGTCTGCAACTTCGGTGTCGCTGCGATCACGGCGTAGCCATTGGCCATCAAGTAGCCCGAGGCCCAGGGCCAGCGAATCATGGGCTCCGTTGTCCGTCTGAGCGTGGACGCGCGCAGGTTAGATCAGCTTCCTGGCAATTTCCAGTCGAAGTAACACGTACGTGGATACGATCAAGCCCGCCGCGGAAAAATGTAAGGAACTTGGTGTAGTCCATGAGCTCCTTCCAAACACCGAGGCTGGGAGTGGAGACCGATGTCGCCCTTTCGGCAAGGGGAGCAAGCAGCTGCGCCGCCCGATGTGCGTGATCCCACATTGCGCGTGCTAAGGAAAATCGAGTCAGTGAGTTGGAAAATGCTCGAGGCCGAGTGGCCATGAAATGCGTACAGAGCAGAAGCCGAAGTATGCGATTGATCGCAGGTACCACGACATCCTCGTTTCCAAGTCCGCCGTTCACAAGCAAGTGACTCCGATGGAGGAGGTCAACCGCGTGAAAAAGCTTATCCGCGGTTTCCTCCCGCTCATCATCCGTTACGGTGCTTGCCGAGTTGCGCTGGTCGGGGCCGAAGTGGGTGCAGAGGACGTCAGCGACCGCAACGGCGATGGCGGGAACATCAAGGCCGAGCTGCTTGGCGCGTTCGATGCACGCCGGCCATGAATGCTGATGGATTTTTGCAAGAACCGCCGCGTAAACGTCGGCACGGGACTCTTGCGGAATGGCAAGGGCGTACACGGGGACGGCTTGGTCTAGGCCGCGAACCGCAAGCAGCTGGCGCATGTAGAATCGAACGATGCGGTCCATGGGGTCCATAAGAGAACTACGGGCGGCTGAACGTGTCACATGGATTGCGAGAAGCGCGTGAGCGGCAAACCGGGTTTGGCTCATCGTTAGCTTTTCGCGCGAGGCGCGGTCAGCAAGCCAAGTCACGAGTTCGGGAAGCGACTGTGTGACGATGCGAGCGTGGACGCCAGCGTGGAACGACTGCGCTTGGGCTTTGATGTGGGCAGGGATGTTAAGCCATGCAACCCCATTTTGCAGCGCAAGAAACACGTGGTGAAGATCCATGGACGCGAGGGACGACTGGAGCGAGACGTCATGTCCACTCTCGACCGTGCTAGCATGAGCATTCGACTTGATGTGATTTGAAATCTTCAAGTGCTCGAAGAACAAGGCGGCGTCGTTGGGAAGGCAACGGTTGAGCTTGGCGGCATAGACACAAGTGACAAACGCGTGGAGGGCGTCCTCGTACGAGTTGCAAGCAGGAAGGAGGCCGGGTAAGTAGCCCGAGAGGAGAGCATAGACCGCCCGCTCTGGAACCGAGAGGATCTCGTTTTTGGCCAAGAGCATGACCGTCTCACGCCACTGCCGGAAATTGACGTTTCCAGTCACTCGGCCAAGCTTAGACCACTCTCCTATTACATGCAGTTTGAAGGTAGGTGAGTGGACATGCTGAAAACTTTCTCCTGTGGCTTATCTCGTACCATTTGCCTCGGGATGATGACGAGATCTGCCAGCAAGAATTGCGACGACGCCTGGGCGCTCACAAAGTCGAGCGTACTCCATGGCCTCCTCAGTTCGGCCAGAGCGCAGAAGCAAGAGCAGGGCGTTGAAAAATGAGAGATCAGACTTGATAGCCACGCGAGGAGTCGTGGTGACGGGCGAGGAAGAATTCGGCGCACTGAGAAAGAGATCGTCAAGCGGAGAACGGTGGTGAGACTTGAGCAGCTCGCTGTGCTGAGACTTCCCCGAATGCAGCGAAAAATGGTCCTCGAGCCATCGAATCACAAGCTAGAGCAAGGTGCGAGGGTGAGATTCGGGTTTCCGTAGGCAGCGTGGCGCATTTCACGTACTTTGAGATCAAGAAGGGATTTGTCACTGGCTACCAGCGCACGCTCCAGTGCGAAATCCGAAAGAAAAGGCGCATTGACGGAGAGAGAGTTGGCGTCGGCTGCGAGGTTAGGGAGGTGGTGGCGGCTACAGACACGTGGGGTCGGGGTACAAGTCGTCAGCATTGGCAAAAGATAAACAACGAGTTCAGAGACAAAGAGATGATGTACCTGAGGAACATGTGGAGGAGGCGCCACGAAAGGGCCTCCGTGCGAACGAGGGATACCGAGTCCTGGACCCCCACGTCCGAACTGTGACGCGTGTCGGTTTCCGCGAAATCGGTCGAACTAGAAGCTCGTCGAAGAGGTGTTAACACAGGTCTGGGACGCAGGGCCGGGGTGAGAAGAGGATCGCGTACACTGCGTCACAGATGGTCGCATAAGTGACGAGCATGCCGTTCTCGCCAAAGTAATCGGCCGTCCGACCTTGGACCGCCTCGGCGAAGCGAATCGCAAGGTCTCGGTCAACGGCCGAGGCACGATCGCCAGCCGCCAAGTCGGCGATGGGCCCAGCTGCGTCGGGGTCGGCGTCACGATCGCTGGTCCAGGCATGGCCGTTGACCTCGCTACCCGCAGGCCCGGCGCGTGCGGCCACCGGGAAATCGGAACCCACAAGCTCGGCCTCGGTCATGGGCTCATCCTCTGGTACGAGTACGGCTGCGTCGGGGTTGGTCATGCTCGTCGTCGGGCGGGCCGTGCGCAGGGGCACTAAACCGCGCGTGGGCATCGTGTAGGACGCGTTGCAGGTAGTCGGCGTAGTGTTGCAAGACAGGGAGCCGGCCTGGGAGACGATGACGACGAGCGAGGGTCGTCGGACGGCCAGCCTCTCCGGGAGGTGGAGCGGGGCGAAGATCCGATAGCTCTGGCGGGGAGATCAGCTGATGGTTCCCTCTATTCCAGTATTCCGCAGGATTACGCTTTCGCCAACAATTATTGGTGTAGCCCTCACAAGTGAGATTAAAATTGATATTTTGGCCATAATCGATTGGTGGAAATATATTTATGTGCGGACAAGTCAAAGCGTGAGCTTGCCCGCCGGCTTCCCCGCTCGGTGAGCCCGCGACGCGCCACACGGCCCACCTTTCCTCGCCCGACCGGTGTGCTCAACCATGAACGAACAACGTAACTTCATGCAATAGCCGCCCATTACTTGCTTCACACACTTTTCAAGCCGAAAGCACGCCGTGCAATCCGTGCCAGTCTCCGCCGCCATGGCGCCGCCTCCGTTGCCTGCACAGCGTGACCCAAACGATTACGATGCGATTGTAAGTGCCCTCGAATTCTCTTACTCGTGAATTTGGGACCAGTGCTCTGGATCGCAGCTGCTGCCCATTCGCGAGCAGGCTTCACGACGATTCGCTGACCCGAAACTGTACCTAGCTTGCTGGGCTCAACCACGAGCTTCTGATTGAGACCAAGATCAAGATCGGCGCCGAGAACATGCTGCAGGTATCCCACTCGGGGACCAAGGGAACCACGGTCCCACAGCAGGACGTGCTTGCGCAACTCTCTCGTACCAACCAGCGGATTGCTGAGTTGAGCGCCCAGGTCGACTACTACGAGCACCTCAAGCAGCTGAAGGAAAATCCCGTCGGTAACCTGTCAATCTAACTGGTTTCGTCTAACACGATACAGGGCGCTAACTGGCATGAATCCTTGTAGCGGGTCGCGTTCGTAACCGTGCGGACTCGACGCCTTCCGAAACTCTTGAGACTGCCCACCATCATGCCCTGCGAAAGGTTCCCAGCGCAGATCACCTTGACCCTCATCGCAGGCGCAGTGCGCCTCCCGAGCAGCAATCGCACCGGTCGCGCCATCACGAGGACAAGGCTGCGCTTCGTCGTACGTCACCGGTTGCCCGCTGCGTGTGCAGGCCCCTTGTCGGTCGATGTATTGACACGTCTCCTCACTGCTCCTAGGTCTACATGTTTCAATCCAGGAAGTCATCGGGACTCTAGCAGCAAAGCCAACGAATGAAGTGGCACAGCTTGAGGCGTTGGACAATTTTGCTCGGCTGCACCGCCAGTCACCCGGACAGGCTATGGCCGTGCCAATGGACGAAAAGCTTGCCGCGTACGTTGCTCTATCTCGCCTCCCACATCCCTGGTCACTAACAAGACGTGCTTACTTGTTTCTCCATCTCGTTAATCCAGTCTTCTCCCGTTCCTCTCGTCTTCCAGCGGCGTCACGAGAGCAGCAGCTTACCGCTGCTTCCGGTACCTCAGCACCAGCACTGCGGCCGTCGAAATGATGCTCAATTACCGCGTTGACCTCCACGTGCTCCGGTTCGTTGCGACCTTTTCCCCCCGAATCTCCGCGTAAACTGGTGTTCCTGACCTTTTTGCCACGCTCAATTTGTACAGGACCCTCACACGCGAGTCTAAGGGGTTCCCCGAGAAGGAACAGTGCTTCAAGCTTCTCCGGCGTTGGATCGAGCTCCCCGCATCGAGCACCATCTTTCGCATGAGTCTTGTCCGCATTGTGGTCGCGATTTCGGAGCACCCCGAGGACAAGCTGCGCCTCCTTGCAATTCAAACCCTTTGCGAGCTCGCACTCTCGCCCATTCTCCCTGCTCTCGCTCATGCAGACGGGGTTCGCTCGCTCTGTGTTGGACTCCTTGACTGTCCACGGGATGCTAGTGAGTTCATTGCCATGGCGCTGCTCTCCCTCGTCGAGAAACCATCAACACGAGCCTACGTTCGGCCTGGCGTCGATATCGAGGTACTGTGCGCTTCTGATTACTGCACTCAGGCACGACATTGGGCTAACGTTGCATTCGCGCCCGATCCTGCCTGCCTTTAGACTGTCTCAGCAGTCTTTTCGGATGCGTATAGCAAAGGCCCGTCCTTCAACGAGAAGCTTGCCGCCGCCTCCCGCGCCATTCTCGCCCTACTTCGGCACTGGACTGGTCTGCTCTACTTGTCCCAGAGCGATCGTCGCGTCATCCGCTCAATCATCGGCTCGCTTCGGATCCCTATGGACGAGATTAGGGTTCGATTTTATTTCACGAAGGATGATAGTACCTGTCATCTCACCTTCGTCATTTCCTATGTAGCTCTCTGTTCTGAAGCTGCTCCACGCGCTCTTCCGCGTCGACGAACCCAAGGACTACATGACCAAGTCGGAACGGCTCGATCTTGCGGGCCATTACATGGCGCTCCAACTGCTGGTGTTCGTCAAGTCCGGCCTCTTTGAAGCGCTGATTGACCTCATCGGATCTTCGTCGGCCGAAGTGGTTGACCGAGCCACGTCTCTCATTGGCTACCTGATCGACCTGTGCAATCAGCTCCTTCCCGAACACCTCGCCGTCGAGGTTCAATCGCTTCCTGGCCTCTTCGATCTTGCCTCTCAGTTCAGGCAGCAGGAGCAGGTCCGCCACCGTGCCATTACAGCTCTCGCGCACATCGATGATTCCGGCGGCATTGACGCGATCCCCCGGCCGTCAAAATACCGGACTGACCAGGTCAAGGTACAGATGGGGCTCGCCATGGAGGACTCGCAGTTTCGCGTGATGCTCCAGGACAGCGGAGTGTTTGGCGCCAAGTCCCGCGAGTACACCAAGTGGGATTGGGCGATCGTGTGCGAGCTACTCCAGGGTCCGCTCCTCGCGCCTCGGCGGCTTGAGGAGACGCTGCGCACGACCAAATTCTTTAAGCGGCTCTGCAGCTTCTACCGACCATCGAAGCGACTCTTCTGCGATTTGCCCATCAACAAGGCCAACGTCCGTTTCATCAAGATTGGTGCCCTTCTCGTAACCTGCTTACTCGTGTCTGCTGAGGGCGTGCGGTTCCTCCAGGACAATATGCTGCTCCATGACATCGCCTCTGCGCTTGCAGGGCTGGATCCGGTGCGTTTTCACAATACTCGGTGGTGTGAGCCGATAGCCAAGCCCGGCCGAGTCGGTCACGCCTCTTGCCGGCGTGTATCCTCACAGCCACAATGTGTAGAACCGCGAGGGCTCGAGCTCCCACCAAATGCTGGCTGTCAGTCGGCTGGAGAAGACGCTGACCATGGGATACTTCACCATGGTCGGTTCCATGGCCAAACACGATGCCGGCGTGTTCCTCCTCGGCCATTTCCGGTTCTTCACCCTCTTTTACCACCTGAGCGAGATCACGGCCCGCCCCGACATTATGCGTGTCCTCATCGTGTCCCTTGACTATTCCAAGTACGTTTGGGAATTTTACCAGCACTCTATCGACTAACGCACATTTTGCCTATTTCTTACCGCGCTTCTAGAGAGGGCCACTGCCGAAACCTGCTGTCCAAATTTCTCACCTGCGGCCTTCCCGACGTGCGCATGTTCGCGACTTGCCACTTGGGAACTTTGCTCAAGGGAACGCCGGCGCCCGAGTCCATTGAATGGATCGTCCCGCTGCTTGCGACCCAGCTCTACGACCCGTCGGTCCAGGTCCACCGAATCGCCGTGACCATCCTTGACGCAGCCTGTGCCAATGAGCTAATCAAGGCGGCCCTCGTGAAACTCAGTCCAACGCTTGATCACTTGGGCGAGACTGGGAACCCGCTCTTCCTGCGACTCTTGTCGACATCCGAGGGCTTCCTGTACCTCAAATCGACGGGATACGTTGACCGCGAGTATCGCAGGTGGTGCACGGTACGGATACTTGGCACAACCCCATCAGACGTATCCATTGACTCTTTGTCTCTGGTAGGGTGGTTATCGACATTACGTTGAGCGAATGGAGACCTCCTACTACCGCTCGGTTGCCAAGACTTTGCGCAACTCGTCTCCTTTCGAGCGGGGCAAGTACGAGGACATTCTCTTCCACGGCGACGACGGGTACGCCAATTTCCTCACCCGATTCACGCGACACATGCTCGCTTGACCAAATCTGACCAAATCTCTTTTTCCCTTAGAGATGATGGGTGGACCCTTCCGCATTTCTTTGGCGAGCTCGCCAAGACCCCCGAGGGATGCCGGATGCTGTGTGACGAGGGCCACTTCAGCGACCTTTGCGCTCAGCTCCGGCAGTGGTCCTCGCTCGCGGAGGAGGATCCCGTTCACCTCAAGGCCATTCTATGGGCGATCGGCCATGTGGGTTGCACCAAGGCGGGGATCATCTACCTGGAGGAGATCTACGTCATCGATGCCGTTTGTGACGTTGCGAGCCGATGCCCCGTCTTGTCGGTGCGCGGAACAGCGTTCTTTGCTCTGGGTCTCGTGGCCAAGACGGCCCGCGGCCGCGACGTCCTTGATCTTCACGGCTGGGAATGCGACGCAGAGCACGGGTTCTGCCTCCCCGACGATCTCGACGATCTCTTGCTGCTCCCCGACTGGCACTACAAGGGTTCCGAGCCAGTGATCCAGAGCGCGCCCAGCGATCTCCTCGACGTCGCCCTCCTGGACCCCGTGTCGCGCGAGATCCTCGACGCCGTGTCCAATGTGTGTAACCATGTCCTCATCAACATGAACCTCCAGACCCTCTCTCGGTACGCGCAACTCTCGTCGTCCTTGGTGAGATCTCCGCGTGGCGCTAACCCAAACTCCCGACTGTAGCCTGCGCAAGCAGCATGCGCGCCACTTCCAGAGCGGGACGCTGTACCTGCACGTCAGCACGATCCTGAGCAACCTCAGCTACCGCTTCAGCGCGCGCAAGATCATCGAGGGCTTCTTTGATCGCCTCGACCTTCGAAACGTCCCGCGTGTGAAGCCTGAAAACGGGTCCAATGGCGCGTCGTAGGTGCTTGCGCGTCGAGCAGCCACGTTGCGGACGTCCTTGAGCGGGGCTATCGATTTACACAATGAACGTTTGATTTCTCCGTTACCCATGTCATGGCTTGAATTGGGAACTAGGCGCGCACGTCGCAGAAGTTGGTATATTCCGGCTGCCCTCAATGGGGCGCGTCGTCGCGGATCAGTTCCAGGACGTCGTCCATGAAGTCGCGCTGGTCGCTCTCCTTGTACGCGACCGCGCGCTGGATGATGTCCTGGAACGCTTCCACGACGTTTGTTCCGTCACTATTGTATCGTAGCGCAGCGTCAGTGACGTGCTTGAGCAGCGAACTCAAGAAGGAAGGAAGGCGTACCTTGCGCTGACGAACTTGAGGTCGAGGCCGTTGTCCACGGCAAACTTGAAGTCGCGCTTGGCCATCTCGGGCTGCGCGTCGACCTTGTTGGCGAGGATGATGACGGGGATGGATGGGCGGTATTGCCGGAGCTCGTGGTACCAGTTCTCGAGGTTCTTGTACGTCACTTTCCGCATCAGGTCGAACACGAGCAGGCAGGCGTGGGCCCCTAGATGTAACAGCCAAGCAATCGGGTCAGTTTATCGGGTCTCAGCGTGCGCGAGGGAGGTGGGTGTACGAACCGTGGTAGTAGCTCGCGTGCATGCTGGCGAACCGCTCCTGACCGGCCGTGTCGAAAAAGTCGATGTTGAGCGGCTTCCCCGTTGCAGGATGCGTTGTCGTGTACTTGAATAGACTGAGCGCATACGCTACGAGTGGGTGCAGCATGGTCAGCGCCGCGTCGCTGGCGGGCTCCCACGCTCCAGGTCACTGGCGGTCCGTACTCGACGACGTGACGTGCGAGTAGCCGGAGACGAGAAATCGCTCCATGAGCTTGCTTTTGCCCACGGCGGAATCGCCCAGCAGGATGATCTTCAAGTCTGACGGCGCCGCGGGGGCTGGCGCGGGAGCAGGGGCTGGCATGTTGAGGTGGCGCGTGAGCCGGTCCGTCGGCAGTTTACATGAGCTTTGCGTGGAGTGGTAGTGGTTGTGCGAGAAGCTTTGATGCGTGATCGAGACTTGGCAGCGACGGGAGGTGCGCGAGCGCGCGACGCGACGCGACGCGACGCGTGGAGCGCCGCGATCAGGTGACGGCCACACGCGACTGTCTCGCGTGTCTCGCAGCTCCGCGGAGGCAGTTCGCGCGCTGCATTCCCTCCCTGATCGAGCTTGCACTAGATGATAAACACATGAGAACAACATGAGCCATCACACCTTGGCCCAGCTCGAGGAGGAGAACCGGCGCCTGGTCAAGACGCTCGAGGCGCTGCAGCGCGCTTCGAGTGCCGCGTACGAGCGGAGCTCTGCCTTCCAGGAGGCCGCGGCCGGGAGCGCCGCCAAGTGCGAAGCGCTTCAGAATGAGGTCGCTACACTGCGCCTGGACAATGAGCGGCTTACGGACCGGCTCCGGTCTAAGGAGGAAATGTTCCAGCGGATCTCGACAGGTACGCACGCGTGTGCGAGCAAGGTCGCCTGGGCACTTACTGACCTCCATACCCGGCCAGCCGTCCGCAAGGCAGTGGACGAGTTCCACGAGCTCAAGCTCAAGTACGAGCGCGAGGTCCAGGCGCGTGAGCGGGCTGAAGGCCAGCTGCAGCTCGCGCAGAGTCGGCTCGGCGTACTCGAAGCGGCCGCGGGCCTCGAGCAGAGTATCCTCGCGACCTCTCCATCGAAAAGAACAAGCCGTGCAGAAGCCGTCAAAGATCGCGCCCCGCGCCCGCCTACCCTCACCATCCCACACCCAAACCCGAGCGACCACCCGCACCGCGCGCCTCGGCTGCCCAGCGCGATGCCGGGGATCACGCCGCTGACCATGACGCTTCACGACCTCGAGATGTACGCGTCGGCCGCCACCTCACCGCGCGCACCAGGGCTCACCGAGGCGGCGACGCTGAACGCCGAGCTCCTGGACCACGTTGCCGAGCTGCAGCGACTCCAGCTCAAGGCGCTCGGCGTGCTGGCCACGCAGGCACCGACGCGGGCCCCGCGGGTTGGCGGCGACGCGCCCGGCCGGGACGGGTGGGCACGAGGTGGTGGTGGACTGTGAGGTGACGAACGAAGGAGAGTGTGTGTGTGCAAACAATGGGTCAGGTCTCTATGTAGAAAAGTAAAATGTGCGTGACAGATCGGGGCCGAGAGAGGCAGGCAGGGTGGCGAAGGGGGGAGGGGATTGGCCAAAACTGCGTGCGACTAGCGCGCGCGCGACGACAGAGGTGCGAGGACGAGGGGTAGGGTAGATGAGGAGGGTGCGAGGACACACGCGGGGGGCACGCTTACTCGGCCTTGAGCTTGGCGTCGACCATGTCCTTTGGCTGCACGGCCATGTTGAAGGTGTGGGCCATGTAGTTCTTGACGGCCTCGACGTAGCCCGAGGCCATGGTGTACTTGACGCCGTGCTTGCGGCAGATGTCGAGGACGCGGGGCTGGAGGGCGCGCAGGTGGATGTGGTTGATGCCGGGGAAGAGGTGGTGCTCGAGCTGGTGGTTGAGGCCGCCCGACATCCAGAAGTGGAAGGCGGAGCCGGGGCCAAAGTTCTGGGCGGTGATGACCTGGTGCTTGAACCAGTCGCGCGAGTAGGCGTCAATGTGGTCCGGGGTGAGGTGGTTGACCTGGGTGTTGACCATGAAGAGGAACGAGAAGAGGAAGGAGGGCACGAGGGCAAAGGCGAGGCGCAGGCCGACCGACTCGTTGGGCAGGGCGAGGAAGGGCCAGCCGAGCATGGTGGTGATGGTGAGGGCGCGGCCGGCAAAGTGGACGAGGTTGCGGAGCAGGGTGCGCGGGCCGACGGGGACCGCGTCGTTGTAGCTGTCGGCGACGGCAGTCTCGACCTCGTTGGAGATGTTCATGCCGAAGGTGGTGGCGAGGAAGATGTGGGGCGCCATGCGGTACCACTTTCCCTGCTCGCGGTGGGGCTCGGCCCAGGGGAATTTCGGGTGGTCGCGGCGCAGGTGGCGGGTGTGGGCGACGTCGGGGTCGAGGTAGGCGAGGTTCGGGTAGGCGTGGTGGCCGATGATGTGCTGGAGGCCCCAGGTGGTGGGCGAGGAGAAGTAGGGGAAGCCGTAGGAGGCAAGCCAGTTGACGAGGGGCGACTTGGCGAGGGCAAAGTGCGACGCGTCGTGGAACACGTTGGCGGCGGTGATCCAGGCGGCGAGCGGGGTCACGAACATGGCGAGGACCGAGCCGCGGACCATGAAGGCGATCGAGGCGATGGTGGTGGCGGCGAGGAGCGCCAGGTGCACGTGGCGGAGCGGGGTGCCCTTCATGGCCTGGCGGAAGGACACGCCGCGGCGCTTGGCCTCGGCGTCAAAGTAGTCGCGGACGGCGGCCTTGAGGTCGCGGGCGAACGGCGAGCCGCCCTCGGGCCAGTCGAAGAGGTCGTCGACGGGCGGCAGGCCGGCCTCCTCCTCGATGGTGCGGAGGCGGGCGGCGTCGGCGTCGGCGACGAGGTAGCGCTTGAGGGTGGCGGCCATGGCGGTCGGGCTGGCAAAGGGGTGGTAGGACTCGAAGAGGACCGTGGCGTCGCGGCCCGAGACGAGGCCGATGGCGACGGGCCCGCCGGGGTGGCGGTCGCGGAACTCGCGCAGGTCGTACCACTTGCCGTGGATGCGGGCGTAGAGCGTGTCGGGGGTGTGTGCAATGAAGGACTCGGCGGGGCCGGATCTGGACTCGGTGGTGGCCGTGTCGGCGACGACGCGATCGGCGGTGGAGACGTCGAGCGCGGTCATGGTGGGGGTGATACGGCGAGTGATGATCGGCGCGGGGAGTGGGGGAGGAGGGGCGAGCGAGAGTTGGCGCGCGTGGAACCGAGCAGTCGACACGAAACAAGAGACGAGACGTGTGCAATCAATCAATGGACGAGAGGAGTGCAGGGCAGAGCAGAGCAGCAGTGCGGGAGGGGAGAGGAGCAGCTACAAGCGGGAGGGAGGGGCGAAGCGCGTCAGTGGTGGGCGGGCGCGCGCGCGTGGGGTGAGAAGCGGGCGGCGGCGGCAGGGCGGGCACCACGCAGCAGATGGTTGGCGACGGGCATCGCAGTCACCGCCAAGGCCACGGCGGGCGCCCAGGTCGACTGAACAAGGCGCGCGCCAAGGCTGGGGCGCGGCCGCAGCGAGCGAGCAACAGTCATCGAGCCGCGCGCTCGGGGGCAGGCCCAGTCCATGTCGGCGTTCCATCCATCCGCGGGCGCGCCGGCGAGCGAGTTGGGGGCGGGGCGGGGCGGACGCACCTCAGCTAGGAGTCGGGGGTGGTTGGCACTTGCGCTCGCGATGCACCGAGAGAGGAGGGGAGTGCTGGGCGGTGGGAGGGTGGGTGGAGGGAGGGCGGTGGAGAAGCAGCATTGGGCGGTGCGGGAGCGCTGGCGGGAGCGGGAGCGGCGGGCGAGAGTCAGCTGCGCCACGCCGGCCACGGCTGCCGCCGAATCCGCGCTGGTCGCTGCGCTGGCCGCTGGTCGCTCGCCTCCCCTCTGCCCCTGCGTTCCCGAGCAGAGCCGAGCAGCGTTTAGCTTTGATGGCAGGGCGCGGCGGGCGCGCTCCCACGCGTGTCGAGTGCCCCTTTGACGCGGCTGCCGGCGCGCCGTGACGCGCCCTGACGCGCCGCGCGTCACCCTCGCGCACCTTCGACCTGTTCTCCGTCGCCGGATCCGACCCTGATTCGACCCCGCCGCCATCGCCGCCGCCAACTCGAAAAATGAGTTGAGTTTGCCGCTGTGGCGCTCTGGCGCTCGACGCGCGCACACGTGAATCCCGCTCTCATCCTCCCCCGCGCCGCCGCCCGTCGCCGCTCCCGCGCTCTCCTCCCTCCCCCGCCGACAAGTCCAACAACCTTCTCGGCGATCCCTCTCGCTCCTCGCCTCGCGCAACCTCCCTCACCCACTGCACCGACTTGCCGACTCGACCGACTCGCTCCTCTGCTCAACCGACCCGAAACCCACTATCACCACCCACTCGCCATGGCACCGACCGCAACTACGCCCGAGTACCACGCCGTACGCGTCTACCCGTAGCTCTGATCCTTGCCGTAGCGCTCACGCCCGCTTTGCCTCGCTCCTGATCGCGTATCTCGCCCTGATCCGCGCGCTCCGCCGCTAGTCGTCTCACGACGTGGTCATTGTCGGCGCCGGCGTCGCCGGATCCGCCCTCGCCTACGCGCTCGCAGAGGACGGCCGCAACGTCGCGCTCCTTGGTACGCTCCTCCTCCACTGACTGATCGCTGACCGTGGGTGGTTGCACTCCTGAGCGAGGTCGCAGGTACGGGGTCCTGCGTGCGCGTGGACCTCGCCTGCGCTGGATGCGATGCACGGCACGCCGCATCGCCTCTGCCCCGGCCGCCGATCGCTCGGCGCGACGCGTCTCCGCCCACGTGGCCCGCTTCGACGCCCGCGGTCACGCGATATCGCGTCGCGTCTCGCGGATCGCCTCTCGGACAAGCCAGTTGCTAACCGCCGACCCCCGCCCGCCTCACAGAGCGCGACCTCTCCGAGCCCGACCGCATCGTCGGCGAGCTCATGCAGCCCGGCGGCTGTCTCGCCCTCGAGAAGCTCGGCCTCGCCGACACCCTCGACAACATGGACGCCATCGACGTGCACGGCTACGTCGTCGTCGACAAGGACGAGACGTGCCACCTCGTTTACCCGGACCTGCCGAGCGCTGCCGCCGCCTCCCCATCTGGCTCCGCGGATCCCCTCCCCGCGCGCGGCAAGTCGTTCCACCACGGCCGCTTCATCATGAACCTGCGCCGCAAGTGCCTCGAACACCCCAACATCTCCGTCGTCCAGGCCACCGCCACCGACCTGATCCGCGACCTCACCGAGCCCCGCATCCTGGGCGTCCACGCCATCGCCCGCGGCACCTCCTCTACGCCCGCCTCGTCCGACTCTGAACCGGCACCCGCTGCCGCCGCCACCGAGCGCCACCTCGAGTTCCTCGCCCCGCTCACCGTCGTCGCCGACGGCTGCTTCTCAAAGTTCCGCAAGGAGGCCCTCGGCACCGCCATGCAGGCGCCCTCGCACTTTGTCGGCCTGATCCTGCACGACGTGCCCCTCCCGGCTCCCAACCACGGCCACGTCGTGCTCGCCGACCCCTCGCCCATCCTCCTCTACCAGATTGGCACTCACGACACCCGCATCCTCGTCGACGTGCCCGGATCCAAGCTGCCCTCCAACCGCAACGGCGAGCTCTCCGACTACCTCCGCTCGCACGTCGCACCGCAGCTCCCCGCCTCGGTCCAGCCCGCCTTCTTTGCCGCCCTCGAGTCGCAGCGCCTGCGCATCATGCCCAACCCGTACCTCCCGCCCTCGCGCCAGGGCGACACCCCCGGCCTGCTCCTCCTCGGCGACGCCCACAACATGCGCCACCCGCTGACCGGCGGCGGCATGTCGGTCGCGCTCAACGACGTGGTCATCCTGCGCCGCCTGCTCAACAAGGCCGACTTCCCGACCTTTGCCCCGGCCCACAACGCGGCCTTCCGCGCCGCCCTCGCCTCGTGGTACTGGGAGCGCAAGCGCCTGTCGTCCGTCATCAACATCCTCGCCAACGCCCTCTACTCGCTCTTCTCGGCCGGCGACGACCGCATCATGGGCTACCTGCGCCGCGCCACCTTCGACTACCTGCGCCTCGGCGGCGAGTGCACCGCTGCGCCCGTCCGCCTCCTCGCCTGCCTCTCGCCCGAGCCGCTGCTCCTCGTCCGCCACTTCTTCCAGGTCGCCGCCTACGGCGCCTGGCACCTCCTGCGCAGCGAGCCGATCTGGGCCCTCCCGCGCACCCTCTGGCGCCAGGCGCGCGTCATGGCTAAGGCCGTCAACGTCATCGGCCCGCTGTGCTGGTACGAGCTGCGCGGCGCACCGCGCACGCTGTCCGCGATCGCCGCTCGCAACGCCGCTACCGCGGATGCGGCGGCGGCTGTCAAGGTCAAGTCCGACTAGGACTCGAGTCTATCATTTTGTTGTGCATTCCCCCTTTTGCTAGAAGCCATCTGAATCATCCTTAACATTCTCCGTCTTTGTCGCTGTCGGGCCTTCCACGACCCGCGAGCTGCTCGTCTCTGTGGAAGAATACTCGTCGCCAGGCCTCAGGGCCCATCGCCGCCAGGAGCTAGAAATGAAGACAGATATCCATTCTTACGTCTCGCACACGGTTTGGCTACTACTATTCCCACTCGTCCTCGGCGTCGTCGTCGTCGTCGTGGTCCACGTCCATCTCCTCGGCCGTATCCCCACCACCCTCGGCGTCAAGGACGTAATCAGGGACCCGCGCTCCAACCGCCCGTGCCGCCGCGAACGCCGCCACCGAGGCCGAGTTCAAACTGAGCGCCTCCATGCGGGCCCAAGCCCACTGGTTGACGGGCGCCGGCAAGCCCGTGACGAACTGGGCAAGCGAGGCCGCGTACGCGGCGCCGAGTGGGCCGCCCCACACGGCTGCTTGCAGCCGCGCGAGCGGTGCGTCCTTGGCGCGGAACGTGGCCGGGTCGCGGTCAATGGGCGTCGTGGACGAGTAGGCAAAGGTGCCAAAGTCGGTGAGCGAGGCGGGCGCGGCGGCGGGAGCCGGTGTCGTGGCAACCGCGGGTTGAAGTAGCGGTGGGAAGCCGCGCGGGACGCCGCCGCCGCCCCGCGGGGTCGCGACGGGAAGCGGGTGCGGCGGAGCGTCGGTCGGCAGCCAGCTTCCGTCCGCGGCAAAGTGGTACGGCGGATCGAGCGAGAGCTCGGCCGTGCGCGGTTTCCATTCGTCGGCCGGGATCCCGCGGAAGGTATCGCTGGGTGTGGCGGCATCGGGGGCGGGAGACGACGCGGTGGCCACGTTTTGAGAGCGTAACCGAGCGGAAGACCGTTTGCTGAGCGAAGATCCGCTCGGCGAGTTGCTGCCGATCGCCGCGATACGGGCTGCGGCGACGCCGGTGGTGGTACCGTGCTCGTCAATCGTGTGCTCGTACGTCGCCTCTTTCGCAAACCACGGCGAGCCCCACGCGTCGAGCTTGTCGGCGGCCTTCCAGTACACCGAGTCGGGCGCGTTGAACGTCTTGCAGTTGTCGACAACGAGGCGGAAGTCGGCCTCAAACTGGTCAAGCGACGTGTAAAGGCGCGCGCGGATCTTATCGCGCATGGTGCCGAGATCCATGGGCTGCTCGATGATGGTCAGATACTCGGGGACCTCGGACGCGTTGACGGGCGCGGTAAAGAAGCCGTACGAGTCACGCCGCATCATCGTCTCCATGGCGCGCGAAAGCGTGTTGTACAGGTCGCGCCGCTTTCGGCGGCGGCCGTTTGGGCCGGCGGCGGCGGGCGGCGAGAAGTTCGACGTGTCGTCGGCAAAGTCGCCCGCGAACTGTGCACGGACATTGGTGACGAGCGTGTTTGCGATGGCAGCTGCACGGCGCGGGGGACGGGCTTGGTCAGCAGCGGTTGAGAGCGGTTGAGCAGGGGTCGAAGCCACGGATTTCGGCGCGACTGGCCCCTCGCCACGACTCGGAGCACGGTAGCGCTCGGGCGTAAGCGTCGACTCGTCGATATCGAGACCCGGAAGGTCGCTGACGGCATCATCGTCGTCGCTCGTGTAATCGGTGAAGCCGTGCGCGTACCCGCCAGGGTGAAGCCCGACGGTGTTGTAGTGAGCCGCCGCGCCGAGCAGGTGGCTACCGAGGTCGCTGCTCGAGTAGACGCTGTTGGCGCGGGAGAGCGGCCGGCTCAAGCTTCCGCCGGTCGCATCGTCGAGGCCGGTCTGGTCGTCAGAGTCGTCGAGGATGTTGATATCCTCGCTGCCCTCGCTGTCAGCGCCGTCGTAGTTCTCGGAGCCGGTGCCGGCGAGCGCTCCGTAGCCCCGGGCGAGCGGCGGCGCGGACCAGGGCGCATCGGTCGCGGCGCGGTGGTGCGAGCCACCGGTCCTGCAGAGTCCATGGTGTTGCGCGGTGTCAGATGCATGGTCGGCGGCTCACACGGAGCGGTGCAGGCGGTCGGCGTACGTGAGGGGATCCATCGGGGGCAGCGCGGGGGTCGCATACCGTCGGCGACGCCGCGCTCGAGACGCGAAAGGTCGGCCCCAGCTGCCCACGTGCCGTCACCTGTTTTCCGAGCGCGTCTCACGCTGTCTCGCGCCGCACCGCCCCCGGCGTTTTCGGCCCACGCTGGCTCACCGACAATGTTACGCCCTCCGAATACTTTGTGTGTGATGTCGCCCCGATAATCCAGGCCACGGCGGTTAGTTTGAGCTGCTACGCGGGGTCACCGCCGTTTGCCCGAGCCCCGTCGCCAGCAAAGCTCTTGCTTTCGATGAGGAGGCACTTGTGCTCAAGCTCGACTAACAACTCTTGAATTGCAGTCTCGTGAATCAGCGACCTCCTCTTCAAACGCTTCACCCGCAGAACCGGCTCCAGTATTGCATGGTTGCCCGGCCGGCGGGTGGCCACTACCTGGCCTTCTTCAAAGTACTAACGATACATGAATACATTCTCGGACGTAAACCGGTCAGCAGCCGTGACAAAGAGCGGTTTCTCAACAGCGGACATGGCGCACACAAGCTCGTGCGTCCTCTGGAGGAAGTGCGTTGCTGACGGCGCTGAATGAAGTTTCTGGCTCGCTTGCAGCAAGTCTTGTATAACTAAGTTGGGCCGTCGGAATGCCGCTGTCTGGAGGCATGAGAGTCGAGACGGAGTTGTCATGAGAGCCTCACTTCAAACGTCGCAGTCATCGCTACCTTTCGAGACGCGGAACTTTTCTGCCTGTGAGCAACTCGAATCCTCGACAAATCCTTCCGTTGATCTAGCCCAACACACTCGCCCTTAGGTCATAGATTTATTTGAGTCCGGAAAAAGGTGGCGAATACGCTGACTGTTGCTGGTTTACTCAGATGCCAAGCTCTCGTCTTCGGCTGGCATACCACCGAGATGCTCAAGGACAAAGAAGAGCGTTCGGCGAATGCTGTCGGCAACCAGGCGACCAAGATGTTCGGGGCCCTCGTAGGCGCTCGCGCAAGCAATAATGTAGTGCTCGCGCGTGTACTGCCCGCCAATCCCGTGGAGCGACACTGGAACGGGCGAGAGCTCCGTGAGCATCCACGACAGCAGCAAGCGGGCCGTGCGCCCGTTGCCGTTTGAGAAGGGGTGAATATATAGGAAGACAGCAAGGAAGCTGGTCGCGATCTGCACCACGGACTGGACATGATCGGCCGTTGTGATCGGCGAGGGGACAGCACGCAAGGCCTCACGCGTGCCGGCAAACAGCTTCTTTAACGAGGACGCGATCACTTCGGGCGGTGCGTACGCGCGGTGGCCACCAGCCGGGAGCGCTTCGCGCTGGTGGTACTGCCCGGCGTTGGTAATGATATCGCGGCCGATGACCTTGTGGATCGCACACGCGAGCGCCGGATTGAAACTGTCCAGGTCCGGCCGGCAGTAGAGCCGGGTGGCCAGGATGAACGTGTCGAGTGCAGCCTTGAGGTTGACGAGGCGGCGCTGGGCATGAGGCCCAGGCGCGGTGGCGGTGGCCATGGACCACGCGTCCTCTAGGCCGAGGACCTGGGCATGCTCATACTCTACCACATCGACCAGATAGCGCGAGACATGAATGACACGCTGTTCCTCCGTAAGCCTCAGGGAGAGTCTCGAAACTCGGCCGTAAGAGGACAAGATCGAGTCGATTGCGTCCTTGGCCGAGACGGTGGGCAGGCCGAAGGGCGAGTCGTGGATTGCGAAGGACGGATTGAAATTCATGGCGGGTGGTGTGGGGAAGGAGGGCAAGCGACCACGATTCTGGTAGAATGTCAAAGGGTAAGCAAGCAGTCGCAGCAGTGGACTCGATTCAGGGGTACTGCACGCATCGAGCTCATGTGACGGCGGACCTCCTTTGACTAACTCGTAAGTCACTCCGCAACTTGAGTTCCTGCCTCGCGGCGAGGCGTTCTCTCCGCAATTACTTCATGGAACGATATCACGCATCCGATGCCATTTATGGCCAAGCACGGAACTCACGACACGGTCCTCAGGACCAGGTCGAGCCCGCACGACGCCGCCAACTGCACACCGCAAAAGCACAGCGCCGACGCAATCAGTCTATCTTGCGGTACATGAGGGAGACAGCGCTGGGCGGAATGGGAACGTCCTCGCCGAGCTTGCGCTGCATCTGACGTTCGTGGAGCCCAACGGCCAGAAGCTAGAGAAACAAAAGGGAGCGAGTGAGTCGTGTCAGTATCAGGCCAATGTGCGCGCCCGTGGGTGACAACGTACGTTGAGGACGCGCGCAAACGCGCGGCGGCGAGCGACCTGCGACGCATCCGAGCGGAAGTACCACTCGTACTTGAGCAGCGGCCACGTTCCAGCACAATCCAGGTCGGCACCAAACATGGGCGCCTCGCGGGACATGGGGTAGGGCGCACCCGCCGCCTTCTCGGACGCGATCAGCTCGGCGAACAGCATCACGTAGAGTAGGCAGTCCTCGCAGCCATCGACCTGCGGGTAGAAGTTGGGCGGGTAGTGACTGGTCGTCACAGCGCACCCGGCGAGGTTCTCGACGATCTCGACAAAGTTGGTGAGGAACACGTCGTCGTCGCCGAGCTTGGGGTTGTACTGTACCACTTGATGTGGCACGAGACGACGCGGTCGTCAGCGACCTCGACGTCAATGGTAGCGCCAAAGAAATGACCGGCACCGCGAACGTCATGGAGCAGCACGATGTTGAGACCCGGGTTGATGAGGCGCTCGAGGCGCGCACGCACGTCGGCCTCGTTCGACCGGGCGAGCAGCGACGCCCACGTCACCCCGCGACACCCTCCTGCACAATCAGGTCAGTGGAAGCCACAACCAAAGACGCCGCCCATCTGCATCGGGAGGAGGATGCCCAGGTGCGAGTCCGAGTGGTTGAGACGCGCCGCGTCGCGCGTCGCGCGTGCTCGCGTCGTGCGGCAAGCCCGTCGCCACCTTCGAGATGCTGTACGATGCGCACGTCGAGTTCAGTCGGCGCCAGGCCGCTGGCGCCGCGCCGCCCGCAGTGCACCGGCCCGTCGCGTCCCACGCCTTTTTCGGAGCTCGTCGTGCACGGGTTCCTGGTCGTGACGTCGGGAGGTGGCGGTGATAGTGTGGCGGGGACCGGGTTCCTGCGCGAGTTCATGGCTGTCGCGCTTGCGGTCCCGCTGCACGTCATGGCCGCCGTCGTCAAAGAGTACGCGTGCACGACGCCGGCCCTTGTCAAGTGGACACAGCAGTTAATACACACGCGTGGAATGAATTCACTTAATCAACTGAGCCCGCAAGGAGTTGGCCGCGTGAGCCAGCGCCCGCTCTGATCTGCACACAATTGGCGCCGCCAAAGCTGTCGTTGCGGACCCATTACCACCATTGCCCCTGGTGCGATGTCGAATTGGTGAACTGAAATCGCATTGCATAAATTTCTTGGACAAAAGGGACAAAAGGGACAAGAAGCAAGGTGGAACAAGGAAGAACAAGGAACAAGGAACAAGGAACGAGTAACTTGAAGCAGAAACTGCGCTCGCTACGTGTCAAAGCAAACAGAATGGAGCGGTTCCCACAGCGGTTCCACGCGACACGTGAACCGTGAACCGAGAAGTCGACAGGCCAAGCGTCAGGCGGAGCGACTGTTGCGCATTGCGATCCACTCAAACATGCCCTGAGAGTTGCGGGCGTAGTCCTTGATGACAGCTTGGACTCGGCAGTCTTGCGGCATCTTGATCAGACGATCCCAAACGGCGACCTAGAGTAGAGAGCAGGTGGTGCAGCACTTGTCAGGCACGAAGATCTTGCTCGTGCATGAAGATCAACGAACGTACGTTATCTTGAATATCCGAGTTGCACATCAGTTTGTTGACAGTCGCGAAGCCCGGAACTCCAACGAGCTGGAGCAAGGCGCGCTTCTCCCCCACAGCGTCTCGACATGTCTTATCGATTTCCTCTTGGGAAGGAAGCGTCTCGTCAGAGTCGTACGAGTCGACAAGGGAGAGCTTCCATCGTTTTTGCGGTTCAGGGTGGGAGACACGATGTTAGTGAACTGACAGCGCAGGTCGTCCACGTGAGCGGCGTACCTTATGGTAGACGGGAGCGTTAGTCAGGTCGCTCTCAGCGAACTTGCCAGTAAGGATGACTCGAGGCCCCGTCGCAATGAGCTCGCTGACTTTGGTGCTGGAGGGATTGTTGCCCGAGTACAAATAATTGCCGAGGACCGACCAGAAGATGTTCACAAGCTCGGCCTTCTTGTCGTTGGTCATGCCGTTGTTGAGGTCGGAAATGTAAACGACAACAAGCTCGTTGCGGTTTCCTGGCTTTACAAGCCAATCGTAGAGCTGCAAACGTATGTTAGATGATGAGCACTCAATCGATTGGGTTGTAGATCCACGCGTACCTCCCGAACCACGGACACTGCTGCTGGCCCGTAGGCAGTACCAAGAACTCTGCCAGCGTGATGACAAATGGAAATAGTTTTCATGTCGTTCAAGCGCTGGCCGCAGAAATCCATGTCGAACCAGCGAACGCCGCGATCAAGAAGGCCGTAAATGGAAGTATCCTGGTTCCCAAAAGCGCAGGGCAACGAGAAGCCGAACGTCTGACAAGTGGAAATAAATTTGAGCGGGTTGCACGGCGAAGGCGGCGGCCGAAGTGGCGGGCCCAGGAAAGGAGTAGCTGCTGAGGCATTCTTGGGCAAGGACATGAGAGCAGTGGACACGTCACTTGTGGCGTTTGAAATGGGAGCACCGCGACGCGGCAGTCGCCGCTCAACGCGCGAATTCGTCGATGACAATTCGTCCTTTCCGCAAGGAGTCCGGACAGAGTTGAGGCAATTGAGATCCTGAGTGCCAGCGTTGTGTGCACCAGGGAAAGCTACATCGCGGAAAGCTTTGTCGCAGATTTGGGAAAGACCGTTACACTTTATGGGACTCGAAATTGGCTGAGCAACGACGTCGCCCATATCCGCGGGAATCGGACCAGGTGCACCCATCGGCTCGCAGTTAGAATTAGTGTTGGGCGTGTAGCGATAAGTGTCGAAGACGGCCGTGGCGGGACGCGCATCGCTGCGAGGCTGCGGCGGACCTGGGTTCGCAATCTGACCAGGGCCAAGACCCATCCACCAGAGATTTTCCAGGGAGACATGAGAAGTGAAGCCTGAGCCAATCTGGGCCGGACCCCACGATTGGCCCAGGCGCAAAACACGACTGCCATCAATCCACCACAAGAAGATAACCTGGGTACCGGACCTGTCGAGTTCCAGTTCAATTGCAAGGTCATGCCAGGCGTTTCCATCAATGAGAACTTGGTTACCGTCCAGCGTGATCCATGAGCTGCCATCGGTAGCCTGCGTCGTCATGTACGCCACAAGCTGGTGGTCGCGGGCACCAAGTTTGGCCCGCAGATCTGCGGCCCCGTAACCAATCTCAAAGTCCACTTCATGGTAATCATCGAAGTCTAGATGGTGAGCGAGGCGATGAGCGGAATGATGGTTCGTCCGGTTAGTGTGAGCGCGATGTTTTGCAAAGTCTGCACGCTGGTTCAAAGAACACAAATGGCTCCGTCCTAGGATGGGTGATCGTATCGGTGATCGCAACCATGATGGTTGTCCCCAACACAACCATATCGCGCCCCGGAAGCAAAGAAATTCGCGTGGTTTGTGGCAAAGTGAAAAGCGTACAAAGGAATGCACCAACGCTGGTGATCTGACCAGGCTCGCGCATCGGCGTGTACACGCGCCATTCGTGACGGCCTGGACCAGAGAATCGGCGACCCTTGAGGCGGAGCTTGGGGCGGACCGTGGAAGTGGGGTTGACTGAGAACGTAAGAGCCGAGGAGCTGTCGCCAATCGAGTAGTGCTGCCGACCGCCGCCGGCCTGCGAGTCGTCCTCCCAGGCATCAAGGGACTTGAACGATTCAAAAACGGGTGCGTCGTTGAAGCGTGGGCATCTGGGAGGAAGACGTGGGACGTTGTCAAACTCAACGCGATGCAGGACAAACCGCTGGCCCGCGTTTGTGAAATCAGAGAAGATCATGGCCCAAGTACGCGAGGGCTCAAAGATAGAGAAGTAGTCGAAACTAATGGGGACCTCCTGCGGACCTTGGCCATGGAAGGTAATTAAGTCGTCGGTGCGCTTCGAGAAGCCCGCCCCCTTGCCATGTCATCCGGGGCCAGCGTGCTGGATCGTGAACTTGAACGAGGATCCCGCCGGGGCGGTCATAAAGAGCTTGACCCCACTGTGCTGCAAGAAGTCGCGGCAACTAAAGGTCGTGTAAGCGTAGGACTTGCTGTCGCGAATCGTCATCTCGATCCCTTTGCCGTTGCCTTGGGCGTTGGAGAGGACCTGCCAATTGGCCATGGAGCCGTGATGAGCGATCTCGCTGCCAAAAGAGTTGAGGAAGTTGTTGCCCGATACCACAACCTCGGCACCGCGAGCGACGGGGAGCGCCCAAATGCAAAGCAAGGCAACGATCCCGAGAAGAGCGACAAAGCGCCAGGATCCCAGACGAAGAGGAGGGCGCATCGTGGCGAGGAGGGGAGAGGAAGAGCGCGAGGTCGGGTCACGGACCGCTTAAGAGGCAGAACTCGGAGCGGGCGTGGCAAGGAAACGTATTACGGCTTGAGGGAAGCGTTGGAGAATTGGTGCCGGGGTGTCGAAGTGTCTACGCTCCGCAGCAGGCGGATGGGCAAGGGGAGGAGAGGGGAGAAGGGAGGCGGGGAGGGCGCTGCCTTTTAGCTGGTTGGCGGGCGAAGGGCGATGGGCGATGGGCGATGGGCGTTGGGCGTTGGGCGTTGGGCGAAGGGATCGATAACCGTCTCGTTCGCGCCTCGTCCGCCAGACAACGCTGATGCATGACGTGATGATCAGCGTTGCCCACGTGGGTCCGGAGCTGCAAGCGACTATTTTTGCCTCGCGCCCACGTTGCCCACGCCGTTTGGTCCCTTGCGCGCGCGAGCTCGGGTTTCAGCAGCTCCCTTGGTTTCAGCGTGATGGTCGCCACAAAAATCGGATGAATCAGCGGCGGGGGCGAGGGTCGCCATCGATTGCTCGCGTGCGAAGGCGTTCGCCCTTTGCCTGCGGCGACGACGTCTTGAGCCAGGCGAAGTCATTTGCCCAGGCGCTCGTTCCTCTCTCCTTCGCTCGTGTCTTTGGTGATGAAGCAGATGAATCTCTTGCCCGGTCTGCTCGCCTTGCTGGGCCTCCTTCTCGTCGGCGGTGCACTTGCTCAGAACGCCACCACTGGCGGCGGCGGCAGCCCTTCGCCCCCCGATTCTGCGCAGTGGCCGCGCGGCATGGTGGCGGGACTCACCAACGTTTCCGCCCTCCTCGTGCCCAAGGGCGCCTTCAACCTCGGCACGGCCGGCGAGGCCGTGATCCTCGTGCAGGGCAACAAGTCGGCCGTACTCGACTTTGGCGTTCCGTGGACCCTCAACTCGACCGCGGCCAAGCTTCTGGCCACGCTTCGGTCTGACACCAACGCCACCACAACTTCCTCGGCGGCTTTCCGTGCGCTGAACTGGACGCTTGGCGGTGCGGGCGCCGCTGCGCGGCTCCTGCCGCATTTCTTCTCCGCTGGCTCGGCCACGCCTGACCGCGTCCGTTTATTCAGCAACATTCCCGCCATCACCACCAACGCCGGCGATTCCGCTGGGATCCTTGGCGGTCTCGACTACGCCGCAGGGTCGGCCAAGTTTACTTCTGCCGCCGGTAGTGGCGCCGCCAACGGCGCGGCCGGTGGCGTTGATGGCGGCGGTGGTGGCGGTGGCGCGGCTCAGCCCGCGGCCATTGACTGGGCCACCGTGAGCGCGAGCAAGTCGGCGCGCTGGTCAACAGCAGCCGACAACACGGCCTACGTTCTTGACAAGGGTGGCGAGCTGTACTCGATCGATGCGGTACGCACTTGTTTTAGATAACGACACCAGCTATTCGCTAACGCACACCCGTCACGCTGCTTCGCCTAAACGGTCAGGACGGCCGCATCAAACTCGTCCCGACCCAAACCTCCAAGTTTTTGCGCCCAGAACCCCGCATGAACGGCGCCCTCACTCGAGTCGGTGCCTCGCACCTCGTTCTCACCGGCGGGCGGAACGGCACCTCATTCTTCAAGGACATTTGGACATTCGACTTGACCCGCAACGAGTGGGAGAAATCGCAGACGGTCATGAACACGCCGCGCGCGTACCACCAGTCGGTCGCGTACGACCCATCCGGCGACGGCTCCAAGGTTTTCATCATCACCGTTGGCGGCACCACCACCATCTCTGGCGAGGTTTCCGTCACCAGCAGCGAGTCGTTCCGATTTGGCTCCAATGACGGATCGTCCCGTGACGACGCCTTCACGTCCAAGGGCAGCACTCGCACCCCAACCCTGGTTGTCTCAACGGCCGCTGGGAAGCAGGATGGACGGGCGTTCCTGCTTGTGATGGGTTTGGACGACCGCGAACCCTTTCGCTTTGCAGGCCTGTACCCAAAGCAGCGACTGAACGGCTTCTCCATTGTTCGGGAGACCAAGAACTCGTTTACGTACCCGGCGGATTACGCAGATCAGCCCATTGATACCTCGCGCGACATTGACAGTGGGCAGGACTTGCGCGGCCTCAACAAGGCCGTGTACCTGATTGGCGGTATCATTGTGTTCGTCCTTCTCGCGCTTCTGGCGTGTGTCTGTTGGAAGTGTGGTTTCTGCCGGCGCAAGAAGGTGCCAGGTAAACCCGCCGCCACCGTCTGATGCCCCTGTGTGATAGAGCGGCGAGAATGAATACACAGCGCAGTTTCCCATCTTCGAACCCCACTCTATCATAACCTGCTGCATGTCTTCGAAGCGTTGTTGAGCACTTGGAACGTGAAGATGAATGGCCCAGTCTCTTACGACTTGGCAACTGCTTGGCGCTGCCGTTGGCTCGCAGGCAGACTACGCATCGCGTCCCGACCGCCCAACCGCCCGACCGCCCGACCGCCCGACTGTCCGCGTCGCTGAGCTCGTCGGTGGCAACTGCGCATCCGGGTGACCAAAAGTAAGTAGCTCCTTGGCGAGTCGGCGTCTGCGACGCAGCAGCAGTAAAAGGGGGTCCCGCGCAGGACCTGGCTCGTGGGTATATGGCGGGCTCGTTCACTCAACTCAATAGAAAGACATGAACACCTCGTCCTTGGCGTTGCAAATGGGAGTCCCTCCAAGTGCGCGAAGCAGGTCGTGTAGACCACGTTTGACACGGCCGCCAACGTGGCACGTTGTTGCGCCGCCAGACAGAGAAAAGCCATAGAACGTGAAAACGCTTGCATTACTATATGACTTGACTTGATCGCTACTAACACACAAATGAACTTCGCGATCTTGTCGCAGGCAGCTGCCGTGAGCGTGTCCGCAGCACCCCGGCGGTTGAGTGCTGCTGGTGTAGGGAGGCCACGGATCAAAGGTACTGCAGGCGTCGCTGTCCCGATCCAAGCGATGAGCGATGAGGAGATGTGAGCGTGCGGACGTCGTCGGCGCGTCGTATCACTTGGGAGCGCGTCCAATCTGCCAAGCGACCTGTCATGGCACTTCTCTCCAAGCTTCAGCCGAGCCGCTCCTGTCTCTCTTTCTGTTCTACTTCTCCTGTAACTACGATGAACCATCGCGCTGCTTGACGCAAAGCCGCCGACAACCCACAAAAGGTCTCCTGAGCGCTTGTGGGACAACATCCGTAAACCACGTGTTCACTGAGTGCCTAGATTTAGCATTCGCGGTGAGACCGGACCCTCGGACGACATGCGGGGACAAACGCTGGAGCAGGGAAACCGGCCGGATCAGCATGATGGCCCTCGTACGCGATGCGCCACCGCGTGAGTGGCGCACAGAGTGGCCGCGGTCCGCCGCGGTGCGCCTGTCGTCTTTACCCTCGCCTCCGTGTATCGCGGAAAGCTTATTCAGCCATGGAATCTCTTAATGCATCGCGTTTCTATCATTCACGGCGGCGATATGCGACCGCCGTCGCGGCAGCCGCTCTCTTCGCGCTCCTCCTCGTGGGAACGGCCCCGTCGGCCAGCGCGTCGATCGCCCCATGCCGCACGGGCACTACTTCCGCTTCCACGTTGGCTTCGGCGAGCGGTTGGGCCGTCAATCTGCCGACGTGTCCGTCATGCCCCGCAGGAGCGGCGGTCACCCCTGAAGGATGTCAGTGCCAAGCCGGCTCAATCCTTCGCTCTGGCTCGTGTGCCTCGTGTGGAGCAAACCAGATGGCTGTGACCGCAACAAACGAGTGCATTGCTTGTCCTGCTGGATCGACCTACAACGTGACGTCGGCCGCGTGCACCTGTCCCGCCTCACAGTACCTCTGTAGGTACCGTTCACAGTTGCGCCTCCCTCGTAGCTGTGAGTTGAACTAACAACCTCCGAACAGCACTCTCGCTCTCATCTGCGAATGGATCTACTACGGCCGAATGCAGGCCATGCCCATCCAACAGCTATCCCTCCGTGACCCAGCTTGCATGCGTCGCCTGCCCCGATCCTCTCATGACCGCTGCGCCCTCGACAAACGGGCATTCGTGCACCTGCCCTACGGGTTACATTGCGAGCGACGGGGGCGATGCACCTGTTTGCATGCCCTCAACATTTGTCGCGTCCATGGAGTCGGCCTACGCCAACTTCAATCTGCTGCCCGTCAACGTCACGACGAACGCCGGGGGCATTGTCGCGCAGTCGTCGGCATCGAGCTACCTCAAATCACAGTTCTTGCCAGCGCTCTACCAGTGCGCCACCACCCCATCTACCTCGATGACCACGGCCACGATATCGCCTGCTGCATGCCAACGACTTGCAAACTTGTGCGCTCTCGTGTACGGCGACCCGCGTCACCCCATTTGTGCCGCGTACTCGGCCAATAGCGCGCCAACCGTGCCGAGTGCCATGTTGCCCGTGTCCGAGGACGATGCCATGACGCTCTCATCGTCGGCAAGCACTCTCAACGTAACCGTAGTACGGTACTCGGCGACGACCGGACTCGTGGAGCAAGCCGAGGACTGGGCCTCCTGGATCCAACGGCTTTGCAGCCCTTCGACACTGCCCAACTCTGTCTCGAGCACTCCAAGTTTGGGCGATTCCAACGTCACAATTCCCGCTCTTGGTCGCGGCACCTCGCTGACCTGTGTCATCGATCCGGCAGCGTGGCGCGACGCGACCTTCGAAGTTTACATTGCGGATGCTGCACCCCGGTGGTCGCCTATCCCCGTCATCGTGGCCCGGGGCCAGCGTGTCCGCCGATTCTTTGTCTACGACGACCGCGTGCTGGGCCGCTCCTCTGGGAACGGCGGTGTCCGCTGGCTCACTTCTGCGACGCTGACCACGGCCATGGCCGGATCCGACACCCAATATCCCATTCTCAAGCTGACACACGCCGAGTCGCTGACCCCGCTTGCCGTCTCGCCGCCAACGGCCACAGTCACGGTGCGCTTCATCATGTCGACGGCGCGGTTCTGGTCAGCCGTCGGTATCGTGGCACCCATCACAGCTTGCGTCATTGTTGCGACATGGCTTGCGGGGGCAACGGCACGCGCTCAGCGCAACCGGCGCCAAGATCTTGTGACGGACGCGTGGTCGCTGGTCCTCCTCGTCGACGCGCTCGCCGCAGTCGTGGCGCCCGTCGTTACTGCGGCAGCGCTGTGCGTGGCCATTTACGTTTATGTCTTTTACACGTTCCAGGCGACGCGGCGGTTCATGTGGCTGCCCGGATCGGCCGACGAGGGCGCGTTCTTCGGCGCGCTCGTGGCGGCCGCCGTCGTGCAGACCTTCCACGTCGCCGTCACCACGCTCCGACAGTGTCAAACGCGTGTCTACGTCGTCGACTGGGAGAAGCCACGGATCAGCGCCGACGGCAGCGTGAACGCGGGTGCTCTTGCGGTCCCAGGCACGGTAAGCGCTTGGCGAAGCGTCCACGTTGCGCGCAAGCTGGTCGAGGTCGCCACGTACCGCCGCATTCATCTCGGACTCACGGCCCTGGCGGTCGCCGTCCTCGTCCCTGCGGCTCCCAACTGGTTCGTCGCCGTCGCGCAGCAGTCGCTCGCGTTTCTTGGGCTTGCCGCGGCGCAGTTCCTCGTGGTCACTCTCGCAATTGAGCGGTTTGCAAGCAACCCGCCCATGGACTTTGTCGACCTGCTGACCGTCGCCAACGTGTCGCTCATTCTGCTCGACGGCGATGACCCGCGCGGCTTCTACCTCCACGGCCGATCCGTGTTTCCCGAGGCCGACACGGACATGGCGTCGCTCGTGGGCAACCTCAGGCGCGAGGCATCGGACGTCGTCGGCCGCCGCGGGCTGACGGCAGGCGGCGACGTTGTGTTCGAAGTGATTGCCTCACCGAGTCTACACCGTGCGATTGACGCCATCGAGCATGTCTCTGGGTCAGGCGATGATGCTGCTGAACCGCTTCTATCATCGACACGCGGTACCGTTGCTCCTCGCCGCCCGTCGTCGTGGGGTCAAGGTGGTGGTGGGGCGACCAAGTGGATTACGGCGCCGTTCACGGACCGGCTCGGGGTAGTGTCGACCGCACCCGTGTCGAGCCGCCGGCACAAGACGCTTAACGTATTCTTCACCCGTTTCCTCGACCAGGTACGTTACACCTTGATTCTCGTGACGCAAGCCGCCCGCTGACCTGGAGCACGAGTAGAACCTCAAGGAACAGCGGTACCGCGTCATCCAGCGGACGTGGTCCGACCGATGGCTCGGATCGTACCCGCAGACCGAGTCCAACGTCTCGCTCTTCTGCCGCGGTGCGTTCGGACGCGCCTCCCATCGCGAACCCCGCCTCACTCACTGGATGCGTGGGAACGCGTCTGTTTAGAGGATACCGCCGTCTTCCTAGAAACCATGTGGGCGGGCATGGAGCTGCGCGTCATGCTCCTCGTTCTGCTCACGTTCAACCTCGCGACCATGGCCGCGGCACCCTCATCCTCTTCGTCCAGCGCCGCGACGACTGCGGGTTCCCGCATCGTGCCTGCCGTGGCCGCGTACCTGGTCCAGGCTGTTTTGAGATGGGCCCGCGGGCACTTTGGCCGGCGGGCGTTATCGCACTTCACAGGCCTCGACCAGCGGCTCGTCGAGTGAGAGTGGGCGAGCACGCGGAGACGGGGTGGGTGGTGGCGCAGCAGCGCTGGGAGATCACGTCACTTTGAGCGCGGGTGGCGCGAGGCGCGTCGCCCACGCGGCTTCGCCCTTCACTTCACAAGCTTCCTACTGACGGTCCTCTCTCCTCCCACGAATGAAACTCCATGCATTTGATACTGTAACTTGAATAAGACGTCCTCACACTGCAAACTATTATGTGCCGCTGGATCTGCTTCAAGTCAAAGACGCCCGTCCTGCTCGCGGACCTCCTCACGCGTCCGCAGCACTCGATCATCAACCAGTCCTTTGACTGCCGCCTGCGCCTCGACGAGGTGCGCCCGCTCAACGGCGACGGCTTCGGCGTGGGCTGGTACGGCGGCTACGGCGACGCGGCCGCCGCGGGCAGCGAGGGCGAGGAGTCGTCGCACCCCGAACCGCCGTGTGTGTTCACGTCCACCCTCCCCGCATGGAGCAACTTAAAGTGCGCTCTTTTCTCTTCAAAACTCGCTCGTTTCGTGCATAGCGCTGACATGTGCGTGTAGCCTGACGCGGATAAGCAACCACGTCCGCTCTGGCCTCGTCTTCTGCCACGTGCGCGCGGCCTCGGCCGGCTTCCAAATCTCGGAGACGAACTGCCACCCTTTTTCGTTTGGCAGCCTGTTGTTCCAGCACAACGGCTACATGGCCCACTTTGCCAAGATCAAACGCGCTTTGCAGGCGCGGATCCCCGACGACTTGTTCAACACGGTCCACGGGAACACGGACTCGGAGTGGGCGTTTGCGCTGTTCCTGTCGCTGCTGCGCGACCCGGCACGGGCGCGGTTCAGCCCGTACGAGCTCAAGGACGCGCTGCTCAAGACGATCGCCACCATCAACGAGCTTTCGGTCGCCGCGGGCGTCGCCAGCACGCCGTCGCTGCTCAACTTTGCCGTGACCGACGGGCAGTCGATCCTGTGCACGCGCTACACGAACACGTCGGCGCGCGAGGCCGCGTCGCTGTACTGGTCGAGCGGGTCCGAGTTTACGACTGACGCCGACGGCGACTACCACATGCGCAAGGCGGGCAAGCGCGAGGATATTGTCGTCATCTCGAGCGGTACGTTCATTGTTCCTCGACCGAGTCCCGCGGACTGCGCTGACTCGCTCTCCCACGCGCGAACAGAACCGCTCACCTTCAACCGCGCCGACTGGTGCAAGATTCCCGACAATACGCTACTCATGGTGACCCCGAAGACCAATGTCCTGCTCTTCCCGATTGAGGACGAACATTGGGACCCCACCGCCGAGCGCGCTCCCGAGGTGCCGTGGTGGACTGTCGCGGGTCGGATCCGGAGCGGGACGGAGTAGCTCACGAGATGATCAAGAATATATGAGCAGTGCCATTGGTCTGCTGGACCCGACTGGATCTGCTCGATCGAGGTGGGCTTGGCGGTGGCCGCTGCTGCGAGGGACTGCAGCTGCTGCATTTTCTGCTGCTGACTCTGCTGAAGCACGGCTTCGAGGAGGGCGTTGAAAGGTTTGAGAGCGAGGCGCGGGTCCAACGCAAGCGCTGAGTCGACAATGTCGCAGTCCGCGGGACGCGGGACCCATGGCCGAGGCGAGGGCGACGCATCCGAGCTGATCCCGGTGTGTAGCAGCGAGGTCGGCGAGCGGCTTGGGACCCCGCCACCGTGGCGATCATGGCGGCAATCGACCAAGACCGGCTATCGTCGCCGTCGCCACGCGCGAACGAGCCAGAGTCTGGCGCGAACCCGTGGATGGCGTAAACCCTTTCGAATTTGTTGTTCGTCGCCTAATTTTATGGATTGAAATAGGAGAATATAATCCTACCTAGGATTCCACTATGATGAATCCCGCGAGGGAGTGGCGGTGATGAACAAAGTCTCGCGACGCGTCTCGTATCTCCCACGTGCCTGGTCACGCAATTTCGCGACGCGTCTTTCCTCTGCTCCTATCTGTCTCCCGTGGTCGTTTACAAAGCGCGATTTCGCGAAATCTGTAAGAAAAGGACAAAAGAATGAAGACACAAATCCCAAAAGAATAAGTGAGCGCTCACTGCGTCAAGGTGGAAGGAGGGTTCGCGAGGGCGGAGGGGTACCAGCCAGAGCTCGGAGATAATGACAAGATATGAATTGGACCGATTGTAGTCGATCTGTCCCCAGGGGATCCCTCAGCCGTGTCGCGTTTGCACACCCGTCCTTGCCGCTCCGCTCGCGCTCACGCGAGGGTTAGAAACAAACTCAGGCAAAGAGCACCCCTGACCCGCTGTCTAGAGATTCTCAGTCTATGCTAATATAAAGAATAACCTGGTCTTAGGGCTCAGCCTGGCCTGACCTGGCCCGTCCTGCGCGCCTGTGCGAGTGGGGGATCCTGGGTTTTCTTGCCGCTACGCCGCCGGATCCATGTCGGACGAGCCGCACACCTCAGGTCCAAACAGCTTGAGTTATTCATCTCATCGTTGGAGCGCAAGCACCGCAATGCGCTCGTCGTCGAACCCGGCGTGGCCATCGGCACGCTGTCGATCGGCAAGCCGGGTACCCAAATGTCGCTGTAGACGTTATGCTCCACTGAGGTCACGCCCATGAGTATGACGCTCGGCGTACTGATCCTCAACGGGCTGATCAATGCAAACAAGGGCATCATCTTCATCCCGCCCGTGGTCATGGTCCAGCACTGGAACCCCGACCTCAAGCTCGCGGAGGGCGTCGTCAAGGGCCAGATCAAGACGTCGCACCTCAGCAACTTGACGTGTCTCTCCCATCGTGCGGACCAATCCTTTGATAGAGCCGCCGTAGCTGTGCCTCGAGCTCGACGTCGACGTTGAAGTCGAGGTCATCAAGAAGCTGCTGCGCTGGCTGTACGAGGTGATGGTCACCGGCACCCTGCTTGCGGTCGAGGCCGATCAGGTCACGGCCCTGCCACACGACAACTGCCTGTACGTGTACACGAGGCGATGGGGCAACAGATACTGAGGAGAGAGACACGTTGTAACAAGAACATATCGCTGTGACGGATTGGCGATTGTATACATCTGCAAAAACACTCTTAGTGCATCGCCGCGCCTCATGGTGATCGAGCCGACGAACGACCGACGACAACGGCGAAGAGAAAATGCCCGAAGCGCCGCGTGGCCATGAAGATGGCGGCGTGGTGGCTTGGCCGGGTTTAGTACGACAAGATGTCGTCGCGCTGAACTGGCGGCACTCGTGGTGGAACTTGTCGAGCCTGCCACATGCCCAGCTTGCGGAACTCGGGGATCGAGGTAGAACAGCACGCGCAGCGGGCAAGTACCTTGGAGTCGTTGCGGCCCGCGGCCACGGTCGGACCCGACTTGTACTGTACGACTCGGACTTGACGCCGCCGTGCACGACGTGAAGAACCATGAGGACAGTTGGTCGGACGCATGGTTGTTGGTCAGCGAGTCGGACACGTGGGACATGGCCGCGGCCGTGGGCCAAGGACCACGGCCGAGGCGATCGTCCACACGTGCGGCTCGACCACGTTCCCGGTTACTTGCTTGGCTGCGATGAACGGGCACTGAATGAGGAGAGTTGAAATAATCTATTCAAACGGGAGCGCGTGGGCGCGTGTCAGCAATTCTGATCGTCGGCGACACGGCATTCACGACGACGACGGCGCGCTTGCGCTCAGACCGCTCTCGCGACGCATCCTTATTGAGCCCGCCGAGCCGATTGAGTCGATTGGCCGCCTCAGCATGCCGAGCGTGAGCGAGAGCAAGAGGGCGACGGCGACGGAATCCCCGAGCAATGGAACATCGGGTGCTCGATCCAGGAGGCCGCTCGGTCCGCTACCGGCACACACGCCGTGCGCGCGTGCGCGCCGCAATCCAACACACGCGACGAGGAAACTTACATAACCGCTCAGCCAACCACTGCTATCGTAGCCTCGTATCCCTTCATCGAGGCCGCATCGAGAGCGTGTCGAGAGTGCGACGAGAGTTTCGAGAGCGTGTCGAGCGAGAGCAGCGCGTTGGGTCTCGGTCGAAGGGCGGTAGGCACGCGGTGGCGAGCGTGTTCGGTTTTCAGGTATGGCTCTGCATAGATTTGATGCTGTCGAGAAAAGAACTGCATTGCATAGAGTGGGGGTGTTGCGGTGCAGTGTGCGTGGACAGCGGTGCCGGGTGCTCGGGGAGTGAGGGCGGGGGCGGGAGCGGCCTCGAGCGGGAGGCTGTCCGCACACAGTACGCGCCTCGAAGCGCGTCGCGTTTCAGCCGCACGTGGCGCCGGAAGGGGGTCGCGCTGGGGTCGCGCGCCGGCGCGTCTCGGCCTCGACTTGTCCTTCCTCCCTCCCCTGCTGGTGCTCTCAATCGGTCCTGTCAAGTTCTGCGACTTGCCGCAATTCATGTATCACGGCCGGACTGGTCCGACTTGACCTTCGGCGACCCCCAATGAAATGACCGGCGGCCGCGGCCGCGCCCGCCTTCCCGTCGCTCGCTCGTCCCCTGCCTCTCTTGTGTTGCCCGGACGAACTCAACTGTGATAATGCGGGCCAAAACCTGATCTCGAGCCCCGACCGCATCGGCACTGTGGCGGGAGCCGCCGTGCACATCCCCTTCACCGCGGTCGTCGCCTACACGTGCCATACCACTTCGTCGTACCGCACTCCTTTGAGCTTCGCGACGTTTGTTCCGCGCGCAAAACTCGCCGCTGCGTACCTCGCCGATGCCAACGCAACGGTCCTTGCCAGCGGGCAGCGCGACAACCAGGTCCTCCCATTCGACACGCTTTAGTACAACTTTGGTCCGTCTTTGCTCCTGCCGCGCCGAGATTTCCCACCAACCTCTCTCACCTCTCTCTCTTAGACCCGAGAACATGGACCACCGTCCCAGCGACTTTGCCCGGCCCGTTGGACCGCTACTCGCACGGCCTCGTCGCCTTCAACTCGACAATATACCTGTACGGCGGGATCGGCAACCAGGGTGCGACCACGGACCTGTGGCAACTCTCGTCGGGTTCGGATTCCGGTTCGCTGCAGTGGTCGCGCATCACGCCGCGGCCGGGACCTTCCGGCACCGTGGCCGTGACGCCGCCGCCCCTGTACTGGCCGACGGTGGTCGCGGCCGACGATCTCGGCAAGATCATTGTCATTGGCGGGCTCACGCTGCAGTCGGGCTACTACTCTTACTCGCGGCTCATGTTCGAGTTTGACACGCGTATGGCCTTTCGTCCTTCCAATGCTCTGTTTAATGATGCCGTACCCTCACACAATAAGCACGCTCGTGTGGTCTCAGCGCAACAGCAGCTCGCAACCGACCATCTCGACGTCGGCCGCGGTCGCCGCCTCGGCTGTCTCGCGGCCCGCGTCACGGATCATCCACGGCTTCACTGAGTACGCCGTGCAGAGCTACCATGTCCCGACCGACACGTGGTTCTTTGATCCCATCGACAGCCTGACCTCGCCCCTCGACTCGGCCACCGTCATCGACCCGCGCCTGTACCGGTCCGCGATGCTGTTTGGCAACAACTACGCGGTGCTCTTCGGCGGGCAGATCAAGTCCGTGACGCCGTCCTCGACGGTCCGCACGTGCTACACGGACGTGCTGCACATCGTAGACCTTGACTGCTGGGCCATGGTCCACGCGACGTCGCTACCCGGACGGCACCGCATGGGCCACGCCGCGGTACGGCGCGGCGACGTCGAGCTGGTGATCGCCGGCGGGTTCAACGGCGTGTCGCAGTCGGACGTGGCTCGCGCGCGCATCGCACTGCCGGCGGCCAACGCGACAGCACGGGCGGCGCGCTGCGCCCGGACGTGGTGCGCGCGGTCTAACGACTGCGCCGACTGCGGGGCCAAGCCCGGGTGCGGGTGGTGCGGCGACGCGTGCGTGTACGGGTGCTCGGCCGTCACCTCGATAGCGTCGTGCCCAGCGCGCGTCCCGCTGACGCTCGGCGCGCCCAAGACGGGCCGGACCGCGGGTCTGGCGGTCATCGAGTTCGACGCCTTCATCAACGCGCCCGACAACGTCCTGTTCATCCGGTACGACAGCGACGACGTGAGCAGCGGCGACCCGCCGTTCACGGGCACCATGCGTAACTTGTCGCTCAACGCCACGTTCATCACGCAGTCGACGGCGACCGTGTCCCCAAGCACCCACCGACGCGCGCCGGTTCGGCGGGTGGCACGTCTTCCGACTCCAGTACTCGCTGCTAGTGTCGGCCGAGGGCTTCTCGTACTGCAACTCGGTCGACTACACTGGATCGAAAGCGCGGACGGGACAGTTTTTTGACGATGTCTCTTTCGCCTACGATCTCTCACACTGGCTACATCGTCGCGTAGTTTTTGGGCGGGGGTATCCTCTGCCTCAAGATTTTGGGTACGCTGGCAGTCCGGCGGGTTGCGTCGCGGCACCCGGCCAACGGAAAAGTCGGCGCGCAGCTCATGTTCCGGCCGTTCATTGACCAGATCGACATCATGGTGCTGACGGACTGCGCCGTGACGATCGCGGAGGCGCCCAAGCCGGTGGCCACGTCCGCGAGCAGCGCGATGTCGGAGACGCGGTCGCTGCTCTAGAGCCAGACCCAAATCGCCACCAAGGGAGTAAGTTTACTTGAAGGCTACGCCGCCATCTTCGAGATGCTGTACGACGCAAAGGCCAAGTTCAGATGCCGCCAGGCTGTCTGCGCCGCGCCGCCCACGGTACGCTGACCCACTTCGTTTCGACGTTCGTCGTCCGCGAGTTTCTCGCCGTGACGTTGGGAAGCAGCGGTGGTGCGACGGGGGCCGGGTTCTTACGCAAGTTCACGGCCGCCGCGCTTGCGGTGCCGCCGCGCGTCGTGGCGGCCGTCGCCAAGGAGCACGCGTGTACGACGCCGGCGCGAGCTGAAAGTATACACACATGGAATGGATGATTTATTCAAACCGAAACCGCGAGGAGAACGACCACCGCGAGCGCCATCGTCCGCTCTAATCTACACACATTTACCGCGGCCGACGCCGCCGTCGCAGGTCCCCTGCCACCGTCACCCCCGCCTCCCGTTGCTCCCGGTCCGGGCGCCAGCGTGCGATCGGCGGCATCCACGAGCACCTCGCCGGTGCTCAGCACGCCACCCGCCCCCACCGCGTCGGCGGGCGGCATCCCGCGGACCGCGAACCCGAGGTTGCGCAGCACAGCGTTCGCCGCGGGGCCGATGCACTCAGCGTCCGTCGCGGTTTCGCTGGCGGCGCCGTGTACGCCACGGCCCATGACCAGTGCAATACGTTCAAGCCGGGGGTCAACGGTGAGCCCCGGCACACCCGGCGGGGTCGAGCGCAACAGCAAGACTGAGTAGCCAGAATCTGGTGTCTCGCGGTCACATGATATCGCGACGCGTCGTTCTCGACGCGACCTCTCCATGAAAAATAGTGTGGACGCGAGTTTTAAAACGGAAAGAATTGCTCATTCCTGACGTTGGAGATGAAAGACAGGGGGAGAAACAGGGATGAGCAAAATCGACACGCCCTGCAACGAACGGCACGCATCTCGAATGCAAAGAAGACATGGCGAAACCAAGCGAATGAAGAAAAAAACGATGGGAAACCGCAGAGCTGCGTAGTCGGCAGGTGATTACTCCGCCATGTTGCGATACTCCGCGAACCTGAACATGCCATTGGAATCTCGAGCAAAGTCCTTCAGGATGGTCTGGACAGGACAATCCCGCGGCATATGGCGGAGGAGCTCAGGGATATCGACCTACATGAGACGAGCAACGAAAGTTAGCACGTAGAATCTGACAGCTAGTCCAAAAATCTTACGAGCTGCTGCAGGACGGAGTTGCACTTGCCTCCGACAACGGTAACAAAGTTGGGAGCGCCCATCAGAGAGAGGATGACCCGCTGATCATTCGCCTTCGCGGTTTCACACGCTAGCTTGATCAGTTCACCAGACGGAAGCGTGGTTTTCGAATTGTACGTGTCGATGAGTTTGAGCTAGCAATCGAGGTCAAGGGTGGTTAGAGATCGTCCACAATAAGCCGTCGGGATACTCCGTACGTCGTGATAGAAACTCTGAAGCGACGCAGACAAGTCACTGGGCGGAAACTTCCCGGTCAAAATGACGCGCGGACCGTCGTTGAGAAGCGTACTAACCTTCGTCTTCACCGCGTTCGTGCCCGAGTAAAGCAGGAGACCAAGCTGTGTGCGGATCAACTTAACGAGCTCGTCCTTCGCATCGTTCATGCCGTTGTTGAGATCAGAAAGGAAAAGCACGACAAGCTCGTTGCGATTGCTCGGGCGTCTGAGCCAGCGACTCAACTGCAGTTTGGAGTAGATGTTTGGGTTAGTGGCCGGAAAATGGAACGAGCGACGCAGTTATATGAACCTCGCCAAGCAAATCCGCAGCCGTTGGGCCGTAAGCGACACCGCCAACACCGTCGGCCTTGTGGCAAATGGAAATCACCCCTGGATTGTCCAGGCGATTACCGCAAAAGTCAAGGTCAAACCATCTGACTCCACGGTCGAGCAAAGCAGACACCGGCGCGTCTTGATTCCCAAACAAGCACTGGATTGGATAAATTCCGGTGTAACACGTTGACATGGGCTTCAACGGGTTACACGGCGGTGGCGGGGGCGGAAGGGGACCCATGGGGGCTGCTGTGGAAGTTCGGTTATTGTTGGGAAGAGCTGATCCATCAACGTGCGCAAGGTCGGTGGTGGCGTTGCGTTGAGGAGCACCGCGGCGTGGTAGCCGCCTCAAGTGAGAAGTGGCATTAGTTGTGCGTGCTTCACCAATCCCGCAGTCAGTTTCAACGAAGTACCGGCAAGTCAGGTCATCAGTCCCAGCGTTGTGTGCACCAGGAAAAACGACTTTGTGAAGCTCCTTGTTGCAGATTTGAGCCAGACCGTTGCATTTACGAGCGCCGGAAGTGGGCGCAGCAGGAGTGAAGCTCGAATCGGCAGGGATAGGGTCAGGTTTACCACGCCCATCTCCCCCACATCCAGCGGTGGGCGTAAAGCGGTAGGTGTCAAAGACTGCCATGGCAGGCTGAGCATTGGCATCGACTGGTTTCTGGGCAGGTCTCGAGATCTCGCCAGGACCAAGGCCCATCCACCACAAGTTTTCCTGGGAAACGTGAGCGGTGAAGCCAGCTCCAATGTTGGCCGGGCCCCATGATTGGCCAGAACGCTGGACACGAGTGCCGTCAATCCACCAACTCACAATGAAAAGAGTTCCAGTTTTGTCGAGATCCAGATCAATGGCCAAGTCGTGCCAGGAGTTTCCGTCGATGAGAACTTGAGTTCCGTCCAGGGTAATCCAGGAGCCCCCGTCAGTTGCCTGAGTCGTCATGTAGGCCACAGGTTGATGATCACGGGCGCCAAGTTTCTCGCGCAAGTCCGCAGCGCCGTAACCAATTTCAAAGTCGACCTCGTGGTAATCGTCGAAGTCTGATCGAAAGAAGAGAGTAGAGGGAGAATGATTGATGCAGACGATGATGGAGGGATTGCAGGAGTTGGATGGTGGGGTTTTGTGTTAGTCAAGATTCGAAACTTACTCAGGGAGTTGTCGTAACATGTTAGCCCATCCTGATTACAATCATGATCGTGATCACAACCATAATTGGTGGTAGGATAGCCATGTCGGTGTTACTTCGCGGCACGCGGAGGCACACGAATCTCGGAATCGACGCGAAGGAAATACGTACACAGGAATGCTCCAATACTGGTGACCTGTCCCGGCTCACGCATCGGCGTGTAGACACGCCATTCGTGGCGACCAGGGCCAACAAAGCGGCGGTCTTTAAGCTTTAGTTTAGGCCGGACAGACGCAGTCGGGTTGACAGAGAAAACGAGCGAAGACTTGTTGTCGATGAAGTAGTTGTTCGGGCCCCCGTTAGCCTGCGAATCGTCGACCCACGCATCGAGCGTGCTGAACGACTCGAAAACAGGAGATTCGTCAAAGCTAAGGATGAACGCCGAACGTGAGAACGCGTCTGACGGGAGCAAAACGGCCAGAGAAACGTACCGAGGACAAATTTGGGGAGCGGGCGGGCCGTCGTCAAACTCGATGCGATGCAGGATGAACTGCTCGAGAGGATTGGTGAAGCCAGAGAAGATTAAAGCCTTGGTCCGCGAGGGATTGAAAATCGAGTAATAGTCAAAGCTGATAAACAGCTCTTGAGGGCCCTGCCCAGTGAAGTAGATGAGAGAGTCGGTGCGCTTCGAGTAACTAGCGCCTTTACCCTGGCATCCAACGCCAGCGTCTTGGATAGTGACCTGAAAGTTCGACCCAGCAGGAGCAGTGAGCGTAAGCTTCACGCCCTTGAACGCCGAGTAATCTTGGCAGGCAAAAATCGTGTAGAAGAACGAGAGCGCAGAAAGCGGGCTGAAAAGTAAGCCGTCGCCGATTCCGTTCGCGCCTTGGCGGATGCTCCACAGAAACATGCTGCCCTCGTCGGCGATCTCGCCGCCGACCAGGTTGAGCAGGTTGCGGCCATCATACACAGGTCGACCAGCTCGGATGACGTGAAGCGAGCCGATGAGAGCGATCAGCGCGCAAAAGAGGGCGAGCCGCTTCAGCGAAGGCGGACGAGGAGGAGGCATGTGGTCTAGACGGCAAGCATGAAGCGAACGGACGAAGAAGGGAGTGCGTTGCAGATCGGTGGTGAGTACCACGGAGTGCGCGCGATACAAGAGGGCTCAGCACCTACGTTGGAGATCCGCGGGGCAGAACGCAGACGGCCAAGGGAGAGAGGACGAGTTGCGGGCGAGGCGGGCGTTTTGTGTGGCGGCAAACAAGGCGAGGGGAGGGGGGAGGGAGGGAGGAACCGAGGGCGTGGGTGGGCATCGCGGTTTGCTCTGGCGGATCGCGAGACAACGCTGATGCCCGCCGTGATGGCCCACGCGGCCCACGGCCTGACTATTTCTGCCGTGCGCCCACGTTGCCACAGCGTGGTCAGCGCCACACCTTTCGTGCTGAACGCTGAGCTGGAGGTTGCTGCTGGACAGTTGCTCTCTCCCCCAGCTGGCGAACATGATTGCAATGAACTCTTTGCTCTTAACCTTGACGCTGCTGTGCTTCACGTTTGGCGGCAGCCTCGCACAGAATGCGATCGGCGCCAGCAAACCCTCCTCAAGCGACTTAAACGTGCCTGCGGGGCTGGGCAACGCGTCTGCCCTTCTCGTGCCCAAGGGCGCCCTCAACCTCGGCACGGCCAGCGAGGCTGTGATCCTCGTGCAGGGCAACGAGTTGGCCGTGCTTGACTTTGGCGTCCCGTGGACCGTCGACTCGACTGCCACCACGCTTCCGCTCACGGCTCGGATCAAGACCAACTCGAACGAAGCTCCCGCCGCCTTTCGCACGCTCAACTGGACGCTCGGTGGCACGGACGCCCGGCTCCTGCCGCACGCCTTCCCCGCTGTCGGTTCAGCTGCACCCAATCGCGTCCGCTTGTTCAGCAGCGTTCCTGCGACGACCGCCAACAGCGGCAGCGCGAGTGGTTCCCTCGACGGGCTTGACTACGCCGTGGGATCGGCCAAGTTTACTTCCGCTGCCAATGGTGGCGCCGCCAGCGGTGCGACCGGTGGCGCAGTTCAGCCCACGATTGACTGGGCGACAGTCAGCTCGAGCAAGTCGGCGCGCTGGTCGACCGCCGCCGACAACTCGGTCTACGTCCTGGAAAAGAGCGGCGAGCTGTACTCGATTGATTCGGTGCGTTGGCCGCGAAATAGGACGGGATCTGTTCCGAACTGACAATTGAGCACGATGTAGGACGGCAAGGTCAAACTCGTCCCGCTGGGGGATCCCAAGGCTGCGCGTCCAGCGCCTCGCAGGAACGGTGCCCTTACTCGCCTTGGCGCCTCGACCCTTATTCTCACCGGCGGACACGACGGCATCAACACGCTTCGCGACATTTGGACCTTTGACCTGTCGCGCAACGAATGGGCGCTCTCGCGATCGGTGTTGTTGAAGCCGCGCGCTTTCCACCAGTCGGTCGCGTACGACCCGTCCGGCGAAGGATCCAAGGTGTTCGTGATCTCGGTCGGCGGCCTTGACGTGCTTGGCGCCACCGCTCCCTTGTTTGCCGAATGGTGCCAACTTGGTAGCGATCGCGGTTCGTTTCTTGATCAAAACTCGTCGGCTCTGGCTCAAGCTGGCACTACTGCCATTGTCACCACGCCAGCCAGCAAGGACGACGGGCGGGCGTTCATGGTGATCGCAGGGCGCGAACAGCTCGAGGTCGTTGCCCTGTACCCCAACCAGCAACGCACTCGCATTGTCTTTGATGCAGCAACCAGCAACAGCTTTGCCCGATCAATCAATTATGCCGACGACCTCGAGCGCGAGCAACGGGAGCGCGAGTACAACGAGTCCAACTTCCGTGGCGTTATGGAGGCCTTTTACTTGTATGGCGGTCTCGCGGCGCTCGTTCTTTGTGTGCTCCTCGCGTACACATGCTGGAAGTGCGGCTGCTGGCAACGCGAGAAGAAGTCGGTAGATGGTCCCGCAGCCTGATGCTGTACGTGGCCAGCATTGTTGATGGAAGGAATAGATGGCGCCGCCGTTTTTTGTGATACATGACCGCTGAACATCGAGATCGCGCCAATGTCTTCAATCAGAGAGTTGCGTGGGGGCTTCCTTGTTCACAACGGGAGCACTACCACCCGGAAAGCGCGTCCCAAATCGCCACCAAGGGAGTAAGTTTACTTGAAGGCTACGCCGCCATCTTCGAGATGCTGTACGACGCAAAGGCCAAGTTCAGATGCCGCCAGGCTGTCTGCGCCGCGCCGCCCACGGTACGCTGACCCACTTCGTTTCGACGTTCGTCGTCCGCGAGTTTCTCGCCGTGACGTTGGGAAGCAGCGGTGGTGCGACGGGGGCCGGGTTCTTACGCAAGTTCACGGCCGCCGCGCTTGCGGTGCCGCCGCGCGTCGTGGCGGCCGTCGCCAAGGAGCACGCGTGTACGACGCCGGCGCGAGCTGAAAGTATACACACATGGAATGGATGATTTATTCAAACCGAAACCGCGAGGAGAACGACCACCGCGAGCGCCATCGTCCGCTCTAATCTACACACATTTACCGCGGCCGACGCCGCCGTCGCAGGTCCCCTGCCACCGTCACCCCCGCCTCCCGTTGCTCCCGGTCCGGGCGCCAGCGTGCGATCGGCGGCATCCACGAGCACCTCGCCGGTGCTGAGCACGCCTCCGGCGCCCACCGCGTCGGCGGGCGGCATCCCGCGGACCGCGAACCCGAGGTTCCGCATCACGGCGCGCGTAGCGGGCCCGATCCACCCGGCGTCGGTCGCGATGGCGCGCTGGCCGGCCTCGCCACGGAGCGACACGGGCAGCGTAGTCGCGGCCATGAGTACGTCGGGGCTCGAGATGGTGTTGGCGGTGCCGCCTGTGGCGGCGAGCTCGCGCCATTTCGACGGCGGCGCCGTGTACGCCACAGCCCACGACCAGTGCGACAGGCTCGAGCCGGGGGCGAACGGGGTGGCGGCGGATTCGACGGGGAGGAGGTAATGGCGCGTGTTGCGAAGGGTGACCAGAGACGCGTTGAGCGGCACGTCGGCCGGGACAGCTACGGCGACGGCGCCGTCGGTTGTGGCTGCCGCGAGCCGCCAGGCGGCCTGCGAAGCGACGCGCTGGTCCGCGAGCGACGCGGCGAGAAGCGTTGCCGCCGATTTGGGCGCAGCCAATCCCGCTGCAGCCGCAGCCGCGGCGGCCGAGGTCCAGTCGGCGTACCCGGCGAGCCACGGCGTCCACGACCCGTTAGACTGTGCAGCGACGACAAACGCGTCCCAGAGGGCGGGGAACTGGACGAGCGCCGATCCGGCGGTCGGCGACGCGGACGCGACGTTGGGCAGGAGCGCGTTCGGGAACTTATCGGCGTCGTAGGTCCACGAGTCGATCCCGAACCCGAGCCCGTGCATGGCCTCGTGGAGCACGGCGTACTCGAGGTCCTCCTGGCCCGCGCGGATCTCGGCGGGGTCGCCGGCGACCCACCAGTCGGCAAGCGCGTTGAACCCGGCAATGATATCGACGCCGGCGTTGACGGCGGCGACGGGCCGGCCGCGCACCGTGACGTTGAGCTGGCGCGCGAGCGCCTGCGGGACCGCGACGACGCCGGGGTATCCGGGTACCCACGCTGAGCTGGGCAGCGCAGTGGCGAGACCGGGGAACCGCACGGGCCACTGCGCGGCGGGCGCAGCGGCGCCGAGCGTGTTCTTCTCATCGCACTGGTCGAGCTCGGCCGCGGTTTCGGCGCCGCACGGGCGGAAGAAGGTGGCGGCGAGGTACACGGGCCGCGGGAAGGTGAACGCAGCGAGCAGCCGGCGCGCGGCCCCGTCGACGGCGAGCGTCGCGCGGTTGCACAACGAGGCCGGGACGGCGCGGTCGCACGCCACCTGGTACAGCAATCCGGTTGACGATGCGGCGGACGGGTCGGGCGAGGCGGTGGCGAGCTCGGTGGCCTCGCCCGTCGGCGAGACGAGCAAGCGGCGCGGGCCGCGGACGAAGCGCGAGTCGGCCGTCGGCTCCTGCTGCTGGCGGGCGCCGTCGGGGAGGATGGCGACAGAGGAGTTGAGGTCAAATGCCTGTCGCGCCGTGGTGAGGATGCGCTCCCGCGGATCGGCGCCGGCGCCGGCGTGCACCGCGGCGGTGGCGAGGAGCAGCGCCAGGAGCGCGAGCAAGGGTATCCTCGGTCCCGCTGCGGGTAGTGGTTTCATGGGATATCGTGATTCTAGTCTAGTGTGGGGTTCAGGGATCAGAGCTTGATGCATGAGGCGCAGGAGCGCGGGCAGCGAGCGGGTGGCGACTTGCCCGCCCACGCCATGGCGCCATCGCGCCGACCGACCCACCGGCCACCACCGCAGGCACCAGACAAGTCGACACACGCAATGGAGAACGCAATGTAGTTTATGGAAGTCACGCAAGAGGGAGGGGAGAGGGATAATCACACCAGGAGGGAGGGGGAGAGGTATTTACAGCGAGGCCGGGGTCCGACCTTAGATGCCGAAGGCGAAGCCGATGCCGAGGTGGGCGGGCTCGACGGCGCCGGGCGTCGAGGGCACGTCCACGTCCTCGGCGTCGGCGGCCCAGGCGGCGTCGTGCTTGATGGCGGCGCCGTCCATGGCAAAGTCGACGAGCGTGGTCGGGAACGGGAGGCGGAGCTGCGGCGGCGCGAGCATCGACGCGGCCGACGACGACGACGTGTGGATCGTGAGCGGGGCGTCGTCGAGGTCCTCGACGAGCACGCCCTCGTCGTCCTCGTCGTCGTTACTTGGCGATCCGGGCAGGCCCGAGGCCGAGGCGGCGGCGAGCGGGGCGAGCATGGTGGAGACGGAGACGGCCGAGTCGGTGCGCTGCTTGGCGAGGTCGACGGCCGAGACCGAGTGCTTGGGGCCGGGCGCGGGCACGTCGGCGGGGACGGCGGCGATCGAGTCGGCAGCGTCGAAGCCGGGCGTGGTCGGGGTGGCGGGCTCGGCGGCGGCGGCGCTGTCGGCCGTCAGCTCGGAGCGGTCCGTGAGGATCAGCGGGGTGCTGAGCAGCAGGGCCGAGGACAGGGCGACGGCGAGGAATGACATGGTGGTGGTGGTGGATGTGCTACGTGTGTGGAGATTGGTGTGAGAGAGCGCGAGAGGGAGCGGGGAGCAGCGAGCTTAAGTAGGGCCCGCAGCGGGCTAGCTCCAAAAGGGGGAAGCGAACGATAGCGTGGGAACTCGGAGCAGCCCGGAACACGGCAGCGTCATTCGCAACGCGGGTCGCATCAGCGTCCGAGACGGCGGTCGGCCAATCACCGTTGCGGGCGAGATGAGTCCCCAAAGCTCGGGCCCCAGCGCCACATGCGCCACACCCCGCGCAGAACGCGCGTCCGGCGGATCGGGCGACGTACATTAAAGTGATCAAGTGCCCGACTGCGCACAGTTACGAGGGCGGGTGGGTGGATGTGGTGGAGTGAGAGGGTAAGGGAGGAGGCGCGGGCATGCCGACGACGGCGAACGGTCGGCTTCGCGTCTCGCACCCGTCCGTTCGCGCCCGTGGCCGACCTTCCTCGCCGCTCGCTTCGCAGGAAGCCTCCCCTCGCTGCTGCGGACAGCATGTGAGGTGGCGTGTATGCACGACTGGTCGCCGTGACGCAACCTCCGTGCGCCGATCGCGCCCAGGAGGGAAGGTTGCCGCTCGAGGGGGAGCGAACGAGCGCGAAAAAACGCGTCTCACCCCTTGCACGTGACGCGCGCGAGACAGTCGCTCTCTCTCGCGCGCGCGGCGCGTTTCCGTCGCGCGGGCTTCGGGCGCGTCTCCTGACCCCGGAATCCCGCCACACTGCCTGCAATGCAGTACGGGCATGCACTCGAACCGCTTGGTCGCTCGGTCGGCCTCCGATCCGCCGCAGCCCGCCGATCATGGCCACCATGAACCTGCCCTCCACCTCGCGCCTCGCCCTCGGCGACCCTGCCGCGCGCGCCACCATGGACCCGGATCTCGCCGATGTGCCTCCGCCCGCGCTGCCTCCCGCTCCGACTGCGACTGCGGGTGTGGGTACCGGGACCACTACACCGAAGCGCGGCGCGCCACCGCGATCGCCCCCTCCCGTGGCTGCCGCGCCGCCGCGTCTGACCCGCCTCCCCGCGACGGCGCAGGTCGCCTTCCTGCGCTCGCCGCACGCCGATGCTGCACCGCCGCCGCCCATCGCCCCGCTCCCCGCTCGCCGCCCTGGCTTTGTCGAGCGCACCAATACCATCCGCGGCGCCCTCGAGCCGTCGCTGCGCACCACCTCGCGCCGCATCCCCGTCGTTTCCGCTACGCCTACCCCGACACCGCCGCAAACGGCGGGTGGGCAGGATGGCGGCGGCAGCCGTCCCGTGTCGCGGCGCCCGCCGACGACCGCCACGTCGCGCCCGCTGACCCGCACCGGATCCTCGTCCGCCAGCGTCCTCAACCTCGCCGCTACCACCATGCAGCCGCGTCCCGACGGCGCCGGGTGGTGGCATCCGACCGACGACCCCAACGCCTTTGACGCCGTCATGGCGACCGACACGCTGCGCGACGTCCCCACCTCCACCAACACCACCGCGGGACCCATGGCGCGCTACTACGCCGTCCTGCGGTCCGGCGCGGGGCCCAAACCGCACACGGGCTCGACCGTCCGCCTCGCCGCCCTCGTGGCCCGCGGCGCCGGCGGACGGAGGCGCAGCAGCAGTGTCGGCGACCGCCTGCAGGACGTCTCTGCCGCGGCCGACTTTGGGTCGCCGCCGAGGCCGATTGCCGTCACGGGCCAGAGCGGGCCCAACGTGTTCCCCAGCATGGGCTCGCTCGCCGACGGGCTCAACGACGCATCGCCGCGCCGCCCGCGACACCGCTCGTCGCAGGGATCGCTGTCCAACTTTGCCGTCCTCGCCGGCATCGCCAACGACGCGCCTGCCCCACGCAGTTCCACGCGCCGCGAGCTCGGCAGCGGAATCATCTCCACCGAAGCTCTCGACGCGCTCGGCGGCGAACTCGCTGAACTCGCAGCCACGGGCAGAGGTGGCGGAGGCGGTGGCGCACCGGGTCGGCACTCGCGGCAGCGCATCGCGACCATCGACGACGACCCGGAGCCCGCCGAGGACCCCGAACCGCGCCCGCGCCGTACCCCACGCCGTGCCTCGTTCCGCCCCGACACCGAGGACGACGACGACGGGCCCGTCCCGGACTTTGTCGTGGCCCTCGCCCCCGTCTCGCGCGACGGCGACTTTCTCACGGCCCGCCGCACGAGCCGGAGCCGCAGCCGGCCCGCGAGCCGCATCGGCATGCGCCCGCCCAGCAGCAGCCCCGTCCGCCCACCGAGCACGAGTCTCGCGCGACAACCCGCAGCAAGCGACGACGACGGCCGCTCGTTCGGCCAGGCCTTCAACCTCGCGCTGCAGACGGCGCGCTTCGCCATGGCCCGCAACGAGCACCAGATGCAGCAGCAGCCACCGCCCCCGACGCTTGAGCTCGACGCGCGGTCCACCAGGCCCGAGGACTCGGACGCCGTCCCCGGGCTCCCTGCCTCGCGGCCGCGGACTGCGCTCGGGTACGGCACCGACCAGCCGTCCTCCCCGACCTCGCGCGCGCCCAGCGCGCTCCCGGGCCGTCGCCCGTCGTCCGTGACGATCCCGTCGTCGTCGCGCGGGCTCGCGCCCGCGACCGCGCTGCTCGACCACATCCAGGCCACGCTCATGGTGAACCAGCACCACGTCGCGCTGGCCCCGCCGCACGTCGACGCCGCCACGGGCGTCCGGAAACGCGCAGACCCGCCGAAACAGCCGATCCACGGCGTGCACAAGTTTGCCCTCGTACTCACGCACAACGAGGCGGGGAGCCCGGTCGCGCTCCAGCAGCAGCAGGTTCAGCAGCCTGAAACAATGGCGGCGCCGAGCCTGCACGTCCGCCGCGCGGTGCTCCCGCCGCCCGCGCCCACCAACTCGAACGGCCCGATGCGCGCCGAGTCCGGCGGCCGGTTCCGTACCGCGACGGTCCCGCTGCCGGGTGCCGTCGCGGTGCCGCCGCCCGTCGCGCACCGCCCGCCGACCGCGCCGTCCGCGGGAAGGCGGCGCAGCGTGTCGGTCCCGGCACCCGTCCCGACGCTCGCGCAGCCGCCACGGCCCGTGTCCCCGGCCCCCGCCCCACCGCCGCCGAAACCGATCCTGAGGAGGCCAGGCCCGCCCGTGGTCCCGCCGCCGATTGCGATCCCGCGGCCCGTCGAGCGCGTCGAGCCGCCGCCGCCGGAGCCTGTCCCAGACCCGACGCCCGCCGAGCCAGCACCCGAAGAGCCGGCGCCGGACCCGATGGCCGCGGTGCTCGACGCGCTCGTCGAGCAGTTTTGCCCGCGACTCATGTCCATGGACCACACGCAGCGGTACACGTTCGTCATGGGTACATCCGGCCGTCTCGCTCCTTCCCCGCGCGACCCCGGCTGACTGTGTGCGGGGAACGTGTAGACTACGCGCGGCTCATGAAGCGGCACGAAGACTACACGACCAAGGCGCTCGTCAACAACAACCTGTCGACGCTCGACGTCGACACGCGCAAGATCGACGAGATCAGCGACGAGCAGCTCATGACCATGAGCTGGAACATGTACTTTTTCATCCACTCCATGGGCCGCGAGTTCCTTCTCCCGCTGTCGACGCGGCAGTACGTGACGCGGCTCGTCTGTACGTTCTATTCGTCGTCGCTCAACGCCGCCGCGGCCGTACTCACCTTTGACCGCTGTGCGTAGTGTCCGAGGAAGACCCCGCCGTCAAAGTCCAGTCGCTCCGCCGCGTCTTCACCGACCTGCCCAAGGAGCAGTACCTCAACTACAAGGCGGTCCTGGGACACGCGTTCCGCCTGCTGCACGCGTCGACCTCCGCGACGCTCGCGCACCCGATGGTCGTCATCTTCGGGTCCATCCTGTTCCCGACCCTCACGTCGACGTCCGAGCTCATGCCCGCCAAACCAAAGTCGTTCCTGGACGCCATCCGCCGCGGCACCTTCCGCTCGCTGTCGTCCACGTCCCTCGACGACGATGACGATGACGACGAGGACGACGGAGACGGCGAGGGGGGGATCCGCGAACCGCGGCCGCTCGGCAACACGAGCCGGCGCGGGTCCGTGACCTCGCAGCTGGCGCTGCGCACGCTCAACCCGGCGGACGCCGACGAGGGCTCGATCTTCGCCGCGTCCATGTGCGCCGACGACGTGGCGGGGATGATGGAGGAGATCACGGCGCTGCGCGCGCAGATCGCGCGGGTCCTCGGCAGCATCCTGCGCGGCGACGCGGCCGCCGACGCGCTGCCGCCCGAGGCCCGCGTCATGGCGTTTCTTGTCGAGCAATACGAGGGGTTGTACGATACGTCATAAATTGGGCAGAGTTTATTTATCGTTACTTGGCCGCGGGCCACCACGCGTTGGCGCACTGCACGGGCGTCATGCTGACCTCGCGCCACTCGGGGTCGGCCGCCTCGCGCCGCACCTTGCGCTTGTCGGGGAGCCCGAACCCCGGCTGCACCTCGTACCCGAGCGCGTCGAGCATGCGCAGCACACCGAGCCCGACCGGCGACAGCTTGGCCTTGGCGAACGCGTCCGCCATCGTCGCATTCCCCGAGACCTCAACCGTCGTGTTGGCGTTGGTCGCGGTTACGGTCAGAAGACTCGCGCCCGGCTGCGAGAACGGGCGCAGGAGAAAGTTGGGACCGCCGGGAACCAGGTTCACCACGTGCGACAGCGACGAGCCCAAGGCGTATGTGTTCGGCGTGTGCAGGACCAGGTGCTCGGGCGGCGCGGAAGCGGGAGCGGCGTCGCGGCGGACTAGGCGAGCCACCGGGTTGGTCGTGTTGGTCCGCCCGGGGACGGGCGTTGCGCTCGGCGAGGCCGTGGGCGCAGCCGAGGCGGTTGGCGTCGCGGTCGATGCGCGGCTGGCTGATGAGGAAGACGATGAAGGCGACGCGGCCGGAGGAGGGACAGCGGCACCGGGACCCGCCTGGCCCGCACCGGTCCCGCCATCAGAGGCAGTGTTACCCGCGGCGGCCTTGCCGCTACCGCCCGACGCCGATCCCGAGGAAGCGGGCGAGCCACCACTTGCCGCGGGAGACCCGTCGGCAGGGGCAGCCGCAGGCGCCGACCCGTCGGGCTTGCCTGCGACGAGACTCGGGCTCTCCATGTCGGGGCGCGGCGGGTCCGGGAACACAAAGACGATGCCGTTGGCCGTGGTAGCGGCCGCGTACAGCTCGTACGCGTACTGGCCGACGCGCGACGTCAGGAACTTGCCGTAAAAGTCAGCGGGCGGGGCGGAGACCGGGGTGCCGTCGCGAGTGCAGGTCGCCATGACGTGGGCGTAGAAGGCGAGCGGGCGCTGGTGCACCGTGTCGTACAGGAACTTGTCGTAGACGGTGTGCGGCAGGAACCCGGCGACGCGGGTGCCGTCGTTGACGAGGCTCGGGTGCGGCGACAGGAAGTTGGTGCTGGGCAGGTTGGCGATGTTGAGCGACTGCGCGTACGCGTTCCACGACGTGGTCAGGCCCATGCCATGCAGCAGCTCGTGCACCACCACGTACACGGCGTCGGTCTGCGCCGGCTTGATGGGCGCGCCGTCGTCCTCGAACCACAGGTCCGCGTCCACGTTGAACTGCGCCGTGATGTCGCTCGCGCTCCACGCCAGCGGCTTCGGGACCACCTGTTTCGCGAGCGCCTGCGGGTACGTGTACCGCGGGTCGACGCCGTCGATCCCGAACAGGTTCCACTGTGCCGACGGGAACGCGGACCCGACCGCGTTGCGCAGGCGGTCGGGACACTCCTTAGCGGAAGCGCTCGCCGTGTTCCCAAACTCGCCCGGCGACGCCGACGGCTGCGTCGGCGGGTGCACGCAGAACGACTTGAAGCTCGCCGTCACGACCACGGGGGTCTCGAGCCGCAGCAGCATCGAGTAGATGGTCCCGGCCGTCGTCAGCGCGCGGCCCATCTTGCGGCACCGCGCGTCGTCCACGTCGAGGCACTGCAGCTTGAACTTGAACGCGCCCGACGACAGCTCGAGCGAGATGGCGCCCGGCGGGGCGTCGTCGCCCGCCCGCTTGGCGGTCGATGAGCGGGGCACCGCAACGGGCGTCTGCGCCGCGGGCGGCGAGAAGACCGAGGCCAGCCAGCTGGACCACGACGACGAGCCCGCGCCTGCCGGGTCCGAGGCGGTCGTCAGCGGGGCGTCGCGGCGGTATGTGACGCCGCCGCCGAGCGCAGGGTCAACGACGGCATCGAAGCGGTGGCCCGAGGCCTGCGCGCGGACGGTGTTGACGGATGTGGAGGCGACAAGAAGGGCGAGGAGGGCGAGCAGCGCCACGGGGCGGGTCGAGCGCCGCGGCATCTGGTGCTCTCAAACGTGATGGTTTACAGTGGTTGCAGGTGGTCTCTGACGCTAGTATGGCCGTTCTATGGCTCTATTGATGCATGGATTTGATGGTGGGGAGAGAGAGCGTGGGCGAGTGGCGTTGCGAAGGCTGAAGGCGCCGGCGCCACACTGCACGGGCTAGCGGCCAGGCTAGCGGCGACCACATGTCGACGCACGCGCTCTCTGGGCCTCTTCGTACAACGAAAACGAACGAATCTCATGTATATATACTTGCTGCAATCGTATTGGCGGTGGTAGTCGCAGCTGCTCGTGGGCTTTCAAGGTTGACCGCACCGGCCAGCACTTGCATGATCTTTGCCCGCTTTCACGAGTGCTCCGGCGGTGGGACTCGCCGTGGGAGCATTTCAAGCCGCATCCGTGTGATCTTGTCGAATTCGTGTCCATCTTGCTTGCCCTTGGGATCGCCGCCGATACTCGGACGCGAGCTCAAGCCCGTCCTCGCTCCCGCCAGTGTAAGCCAACCAACCAGCTCAATTATCATGGATTTGAAGGTAATTGATGCTGCTTGCACCTTTACAACGACTGTGCGGGCCGCTACTGACCTGCTTGCCCTCCCAGGTCGCTTTTCGTCGCGCTCTCGTCACCTGGGACAACGGCGTGCCTGTATATCACCTTGCTTTGCTTCCCCACCTGGCTGAAACTGTGTCGGGGACGGGCTTTCAGTCACCATCAGTGGAGCTGCGCGGCGTTCTCAAGTCACCGTCTTTCCACGTCAAACTGAAACGCTTCTCCGAGCCCGAAGTCCCTAAATGGACCGTCCTGCTCTACATCGAAAAAGCGACTGCACAGCCCGAGACCGTGACGTGCACGTTGGCATGTGAGTACACGGACGGACAGCGTGCATCGACGCGCTTTCCAGTGACGACTTCCTCGTCCGCGACGACCACCCATCTTGCGTGGGAGGCCCTCGAAAAAAAGCTCATTTGGACCATGTTAACCTGGATCACGATCCGGTTCGACTCGGGCTCCTCGGTTGCACCATCCCTTGATCCTCAAGCCCGGATCGTTGCTCGCCCTGTGGACCGCATGTCGCGACTTTTCAACAACAGGCCCGTGTCCGACGTCCAAATCGTTGCTGGCGACGCTTCCACGACTCCAATCCATGCTTCTCGGGCAATCCTTGCCTCCGCCTCGCCGTTCTTCGAGAGGATGTTCTGCAGCGACTTTGCCGAAAGCGCCAATCCAACCGAGCCGCTTCGTCTCACCGCTTGGCCGCATCCAGTACTCGTTCTTGCACTCGTCAACCTTTACACGAGCTGGCTCCCGGGCGAACCAATCCCGGAGCCGATTCCGCAGGCGCTGGACGAGCTTGGCTTCGACATGGCCGCCATGACCCTGGCCGATTGGGGCAAGCTTATGGAGCTCGCAGGCATGCTCGAGCGGCACGAACTCGCGGCCGCCGCGCGCGACCAGATTGTTGCCATTGCAACGGCCAAGCTCGACGGCATTACGGCTGGCGAGATGAAGTCTGATCACACGTTGCAATCCGACCCCTCCCAGGCGGTAGCCATAGCTACCGGCGGTGCGGCGGCGGCGGTCGGCGCCGAGTGACACCGAACCCTTGTGAGAGCCCTCAATCCCGTGGTCCGTAGGACCGGCGGCGCCCGTCCCGGTCAGGGCCCGACGTCCCGATGTGAATATATCGTTATTCAACCCATTTAGTTACGTCCCCAGGACCCGAACGCGCTACTGCTACCGCCCGTCCTCAAGGCGCTCACGCTGCTCGGCACGCTGCGTGACGGAAATCCTGTCCGGCGTGATCATCCACCCGCACGCGTTTCCGTCGCGAATGACGATTGACATGTTCGTCGAGCCGATGGCGGCCAAGGCGGGCGCGCTGCGCGGCATCTACCAGGACGCGACGCCGTTCTAGTTCAGCGAGGACGGCCCCGCGGCCGACTACTTTGGGGCGAGCAGCTGCGGTTGGCTTCGGCGCCGTGTACAACCAGTGCCTGTGCCGCATGATCAGCGACAGGTTCCAGGTGCGCGCGACGGGTCCGGTACACAATCTGACGATAGAGTTGGTGAAAGGCCGCAAGCGCGCGGGTGGGATCCGGTTCGGCGAGATGGAGCGCGACTCGCTGCTGGGCCACGGCGTGTCGTTCCTGCAGCAGGACCGGTTGATGAACTGCTCCGACTACTCGCAGGCGCACGTGCGCAGGAAGCGCGAGTCGTTCCTGGCGGCCATGTCACCGCCACCGCAGGACTCGTTCTCGCCGCGCGAGGTGATCTGCCGGATATGCGGCGACGGCGAGGTCATGGACGTGGTGGCGATCCGTAAGTGTTCAGGCACCCTGTGCACGGAGCTGCTCGTCATGGGTATCCGCCTCAGGCTCGAGGTCAAGTAGGCGCCGCCACGAGGCTGTTGGCGGGACGAGAAGTTGTAGCTAGTCGTAGTTTTGTCATTCTCATCGTATCTGTCCACTAGTCAATCATCGACTGGGCGGAAGAATCCATTGAGCGGGTTCACGAGCGAGAGGCAGCCAGCGCCGCGAGCCGCGCGCCGAGGACCGATGCGAGGTTGGCGCGGTGGCCGGTGCCGCCGACCACGTCAAACAGCGCCTCGAGCGAGTCGAAGGTGCGCCCGCGCATCGCGTCGAGATCCCTTGCTGCCGACTCCAGTGCGTCGTCGTCCTCGGACGACAGCGGCACGCCCGACTCCGGCTCGGACGCGTAGCACGGGACCACGTCAGCGACGGTGAACCCCACGGGCGTGAACTCGACGAGCGCGCACGTCGCGCCGCGGCGGCCGGACGGGAGTGGGCGTGGCAGCAGGATCTGGGCCATGGCACGGTCTGGGTGCACTACGGACTCAACAGCGCGCACGCCCTGACGCGGGTCCAGTGGCGATGCGGTCGGGGGCGACGCGAAGGCGACCAGCGCCGTGGGGTCCGCGCCGTCGAGCATGTCGCGGTAGTAGGCGAGCGTGTCCTCGACGAGCGCGCGGGTCGGCACGGCAGCGACGTTTGCATGAGCTTCCATGATACGGGCGTCGGCGGTTAAAGGGAGAGAGCGATGTCGTCGGCCGCGAGCGGGCGCCAAGGCGCAAGCTTCGCCGCCAGTGCCGTGCCGGGCGTCGCGCCGGACCAACCTCCGCCCTCGACTCTGCGCAAAACTTTGACCGTGACGACTCGCCCGATCCTTGATGGCGCGTGCCGATGACCCTCACTGTGGAGACCGCCTTGAACCCGGCCAACCCCGGCGGAGAGCAGCCCGGGGGTCGTTGGTCCCGGGTCAAGTCGCCCTCGCCAGGAGACTCTGCGGCGAGCGACGAGAGCTTGTGCAGGTACGGAGCTCCTCAGCGGCGAGCCGGCGGATCAGAGCAGCGACCCGCGGCGGTGTCACCTGATACCCGCTCAAATATGACACGCGTGACTCGGTGGCGCGGCGCGTCGCGTCGCTGACGTTGCTCCTTGTCCCGCGGCGGTCCACGCGGGCCCGCACCCCGCGCAACATCTTTAGGCTTCGGCAGAACGGGAATCGGTGCCGCGAACTCGCGAAACAACCTGGCCTGGCTCCGTGCCGCCGACCCGGAGAGGCCCCCTCGCGTCGTCGAGCGACCCGACGCGTCGCCGTCTCGGATCGCCCCCCGCCGTGCTCCCTCCCCTCCACCACCGCTTCCATCGTGTCAGTTGCCGCCACGCAGCCATGGGAGCTGAAGCACCGGATGGAGGGACACTGACCGTGAGTAGTTGGGGCGGAGATCGAGGGGCAGCAGCGAGATCGAGCAGTAGGGCGACGGTCCATCGGCCAGAACAGCGTGCTTCCCGGCCGCTTGGACGAAGGCGAGGACCTTGCCTCTACGACACTACAGCGCCATACTCTGCACATCTCCGCGGCGCGTCCGAGCCTCGATCGTGCGGGTCGGCGAGGTCAGCATGTCCAACATGCGGACCGACCGACGTTGCTCAAGCTCTGGTCTCCGGCCTCTCAGGCGACAGCCCCTTGGACACGTATTGCAAGGACTTGCCGTGGCGATTGAGAGTCGCCTGGTTGTGACGTCCAAGAGCGGGAGTCCTTATTGGGGCCCGAGCCGACGAAGGCGAACCAACTCGCGTGTCGAGGTGCCACCCGAGTCGGCCGCCCGCTCACGCCCCGGACTTGGTACCTCTTCGCGACTGACTTCCTCGACCACACCACAACGGCTCATGCGTCCAGGAGTTTGCGGCTCCTCGCTTCGTATGTAGTCCCGCCTCGGTGACCGGAGCGGGCGCGACGCGCGATCGTCGCTCGCGTGACACGGCTGCCGCAAGGCGCCGAGTGCGAGACGTTTCCAGCACGCGGTGCGAGACGCGTTTTGCACGCGTTTTCGCTCCTCCTGGCCGCGATATCGTCTCCCGCCTCCTTGATCCTTGATTACAGTACTTGGTGCAGAGGCCCGCTCGGCACCGGCTCGCGCCCTGGCGCGGTGCTCCCGCTCCCCCCGCCCTCCCGCGCGACCCCGCTTGATCGCTCTCGCTCTCGCCGCAACGGCTTCCCATCCTCAAAACAGACCAAACCTTGCGATCCGCACCATGAATCAAGCAACCACGCAAGCAGCCGGCACACGGACGCCCGACTGGCGCGACGACTTGTCGCTGCTGACCCAGGCCGTGTCTGACCTGGCTGCAATGGCATCGGACCCGTCCGCCAACTGCTTCGAGGTCGACGCCGAGCGTGTGGCCCTGGGAAACCAGGTCAACATGCAGCTCGAGCTCGCCATGCGACGCGTCCGCGTCAAAATGGTGATACCTACGGCGACAAGCATCGAGTGGGACAAGGCTTACCCGCTCGATCCGATCCAGCTGCTGCGGCTGGTCCAGACTTTCAAGGAGCTTAGCTCCGAGGCCACGCGCTGCGCAGACGCGCTGTACGACTTCTCGCTCCTGCAATTCGCTCTCGACAAGCTCATTCGCCTCTCCGCGGCCTTTGACGGTGACTTCCTCCTCCCGGACCCGACTATCGCATCCTCGCCCTCGCCGATCGCCGGTACCCTGCCCTCGTCGCCGCCCGCCAACTTGGCTGCAGGCTCGCCGCTGTCGACGGGCTCAGCCGACTCGCTCTCCGCGGAGGCCCTTGACCTGACCACCCGGTCGCTGGACTCGCTCGACTCGCTCAACGCCTTTTTGGACGTCCAGACCGAGTTCGGCACGCTTGAAACGCAGTGCATCAAGCATACGATCATTGGCGCGGAGCGCATCCGCGCAGTCGGCGCGACGCTTGCCCATGCGACGAACATGGCGACCAACGGCAACACCTCCTCGCATAGCTTCGACTTCCAGGGCCAGCTCTTCGACTTGCTCGCCAATCTCACTATCGAGTACACGGAGGCTGTGGACTTGGTCATGGACAGCCTGCACTCGCGCAGCATCATTGATCGCCTGCGCGGCCGGCTTGCCCCGGTTTTCGTGGGCGTGGAGATGGCCACGGCCCCCGCGGGCTCATCCACAGCACCGACGGCCATCTCGAGCGCCGCGCACTCGGTCGCTGCACTGGCTGCTGCGCCTCCGGTCCTTGCGGGATCCGGGCACCCATTCCCCGCGTTCCTCTTGGACGCCGCGGCCGCGGCCGCGTTCGCCGACCAATCGGCGTTCTTCCCGGGTCCCGCGATCGCGTTCGCCGACCCGTCGGCGTTCCTCTCGGTTCCTGAGACCACGTTTGCCGACCCGTCGGCGATCTTCTCGGGCCCCGCGACAGCGTTTGCCGACCCGATGGCCTATTTCTTGGACGGCGCGGCCGCCTTCGCCGACCCGTCTGCGTTCTTCTCGGGCGCCACGGCCGCGTTCGCCGACCCGTCTCTGTTTTTCTCGGGTCCCGCAACCACGTTCGCCGACCAATCGGCGTTCCTCTCGGGTCCCGCGACCGCGTTCGCCGACCCCATGGTCCGCATCTCGGACGGCGCGGGTGCCTTCGCCGACCCATCGGCGTTCCTCTCGGGTCCCGCGACCACGTTCCCCGGCCCGTTGACTTTCTCGGGGTCCGCGCCCTCGCCCGCCATGACCACCATCGACCTGTCGTGGAGCCTGCTCTCTACTACTGGCGTGAACGCCGTCACGGCCACCGCGGTCCCAGGTGCTGGCGTACACGTTCTCGGGTGCGATTACTGCGACACGGTTGGCCTTGCTGATACTTCCGCTCGGCTCCGTACCGACCGGCACCTTGTTGTCGACTGCCAGCTCCTCCGGAACTCCAAGCACCTTGCGTTCGCGCTCATCAAGTGCCTGACGCAGTGCACCGAGCTCCAGGAGACCATCACTGGGACTTCGGAATGGGCTGTCAACGACGACGTGCGCATGGACTGCGCCCGTGTGTTGTGCGACCAGATCCGCGGAATTCGCACGCAGCCCGAGTCGGCCTTGGCGGTGGCCCGCGACGTCGCGGTCGCTGGGCTCAGCGGGTTACTCGCGTTCCCCGTGAGCGAGAACCCCGCCGGTGTGCTCCGCACGGTGTTCAACCGCGTTCTCAAGTCCTTGAAGAAGGCCAAAAACGCGATGGAGTGACCGACATCGGCCTGGTGTTCGTGGTGTGTGAAATGGTGGCTATATATTCACTCTTTACAAACAGTAGAGCTGCTGGTCATAGCGAGGTCAGGTCGAGCCGCCGCAGTCCGCGAGTGAAGGCGACACCAACGTCTTGATCTCGCTCTAGAGCAGCGACCGCGTCTACGACATCGCGCTGCTCGCGGACGTGGCCACCGGCTTGGGCGCCTCCGCGATCGTCACGGCACGGCGCAGTCGGTCAGCACCTTGGCGTCGACTTGGTCGATGGACGGCCGGAACTTGGGCAGCGCGCCGACGTTGGCGTTTGCCGGGTGTCGCCGCGCGAGACGACGCATCGCCAGCGTGCCCGACACCATGAGGCAGATGATCCCGACGCCGAGGAGCTACGCAATACCTCGTGAGAGACGTATTGTAGAGAGACGCTACTCTATGGCACCGTCTGCGCGTCCGCGTGAGTGCAATCGATCGGGTTGCAGTACGAGAAGCCCTCGGCCGACACTAGCAGCGAGTACTGGAGTCGGAAGACGTGCCACCCGCCGAACCGGCGCGCGTCGGTGGGTGCTTGGGGACACGGTCGCCGTCGACTGCGTGATGAACGTGGCGTTGAGCGACAAGTTACGCATGGTGCCCGTGAACGGCGGGTCGCCGCTGCCCACGTCGTCGCTGTCGTACCGGATGAACAGGACGTTGTCGGGCGCGTTGATGAAGGCGTCGAACTCGATGACCGCCAGACCCGCGGTCCGGCCCGTCTTGGGCGCGCCGAGCGTCAGCGGGACGCGCGCTGGGCACGACGCTATCGAGGTGACGGCCGAGCACCCGTACACGCACGCGTCGCCGCACCACCCGCACCCGGGCTTGGCCCCGCAGTCGGCGCAGTCGTTAGACCGCGCGCACCACGTCCGGGCGCAGCGCGCCGCCCGTGCTGTCGCGTTGGCCGCCGGCAGTGCGATGCGCGCGCGAGCCACGTCCGACTGCGACACGCCGTTGAACCCGCCGGCGATCACCAGCTCGACGTCGCCGCGCCGTACCGCGGCGTGGCCCATGCGGTGCCGTCCGGGTAGCGACGTCGCGTGGACCATGGCCCAGCAGTCAAGGTCTACGATGTGCAGCACGTCCGTGTAGCACGTGCGGACCGTCGAGGACGGCGTCACGGACTTGATCTGCCCGCCGAAGAGCACCGCGCAGTTGTTGCCAAACAGCATCGCGGACCGGTACAGGCGCGGGTCGATGACGGTGGCCGAGTCGAGGGGCGAGGTCAGGCTGTCGATGGGATCAAAGAACCACGTGTCGGTCGGGACATGGTAGCTCTGCACGGCGTACTCAGTGAAGCCGTGGATGATCCGTGACGCGGGCCGCGAGACAGCCGAGGCGGCGACCGCGGCCGACGTCGAGATGGTCGGTTGCGAGCTGCTGTTGCGCTGAGACCACACGAGCGTGCTTATTGTGTGAGGGTACGGCATCATTAAACAGAGCATTGGAAGGACGAAAGGCCATACGCGTGTCAAACTCGAACATGAGCCGCGAGTAAGAGTAGTAGCCCGACTGCAGCGTGAGCCCGCCAATGACAATGATCTTGCCGAGATCGTCGGCCGCGACCACCGTCGGCCAGTACAGGGGCGGCGGCGTCACGGCCACGGTGCCGGAAGGTCCCGGCCGCGGCGTGATGCGCGACCACTGCAGCGAACCGGAATCCGAACCCGACGAGAGTTGCCACAGGTCCGTGGTCGCACCCTGGTTGCCGATCCCGCCGTACAGGTATATTGTCGAGTTGAAGGCGACGAGGCCGTGCGAGTAGCGGTCCAACGGGCCGGGCAAAGTCGCTGGGACGGTGGTCCATGTTCTCGGGTCTAAGAGAGAGGTGAGAGAGGTTGGTGGGAAATCTCGGCAGCGGCAGGAGCAAAGACGGACCAAAGTTGTACTAAAGCGTGTCGAATGGGAGGACCTGGTTGTCGCGCTGCCCGCTGGCAAGGACCGTTGCGTTGGCATCGGCGAGGTACGCAGCGGCGAGTTTTGCGCGCGGAACAAACGTCGCGAAGCTCAAAGGAGTGCGGTACGACGAAGTGGTATGGCACGTGTAGGCGACGACCGCGGTGAAGGGGATGTGCACGGCGGCTCCCGCCACAGTGCCGATGCGGTCGGGGCTCGAGATCAGGTTTTGGCCCGCATTATCACAGTTGAGTTCGTCCGGGCAACACAAGAGAGGCAGGGGACGAGCGAGCGACGGGAAGGCGGGCGCGGCCGCGGCCGCCGGTCATTTCATTGGGGGTCGCCGAAGGTCAAGTCGGACCAGTCCGGCCGTGATACATGAATTGCGGCAAGTCGCAGAACTTGACAGGACCGATTGAGAGCACCAGCAGGGGAGGGAGGAAGGACAAGTCGAGGCCGAGACGCGCCGGCGCGCGACCCCAGCGCGACCCCCTTCCGGCGCCACGTGCGGCTGAAACGCGACGCGCTTCGAGGCGCGTACTGTGTGCGGACAGCCTCCCGCTCGAGGCCGCTCCCGCCCCCGCCCTCACTCCCCGAGCACCCGGCACCGCTGTCCACGCACACTGCACCGCAACACCCCCACTCTATGCAATGCAGTTCTTTTCTCGACAGCATCAAATCTATGCAGAGCCATACCTGAAAACCGAACACGCTCGCCACCGCGTGCCTACCGCCCTTCGACCGAGACCCAACGCGCTGCTCTCGCTCGACACGCTCTCGAAACTCTCGTCGCACTCTCGACACGCTCTCGATGCGGCCTCGATGAAGGGATACGAGGCTACGATAGCAGTGGTTGGCTGAGCGGTTATGTAAGTTTCCTCGTCGCGTGTGTTGGATTGCGGCGCGCACGCGCGCACGGCGTGTGTGCCGGTAGCGGACCGAGCGGCCTCCTGGATCGAGCACCCGATGTTCCATTGCTTGGGGATTCCGTCGCCGTCGCCCTCTTGCTCTCGCTCACGCTCGGCATGCTGAGGCGGCCAATCGACTCAATCGGCTCGGCGGGCTCAATAAGGATGCGTCGCGAGAGCGGTCTGAGCGCAAGCGCGCCGTCGTCGTCGTGACTGCCGTGTCGCCGACGATCAGAATTGCTGACACGCGCCCACGCGCTCCCGTTTGTATAGATTATTTCAACTCTCCTCATTCAGTGCCCGTTCATCGCAGCCAAGCAAGTAACCGGGAACGTGGTCGAGCCGCACGTGTGGACGATCGCCTCGGCCGTGGTCCTTGGCCCACGGCCGCGGCCATGTCCCACGTGTCCGACTCGCTGACCAACAACCATGCGTCCGACCAACTGTCCTCATGGTTCTTCACGTCGTGCACGGCGGCGTCAAGTCCGAGTCGTACAGTACAAGTCGGGTCCGACCGTGGCCGCGGGCCGCAACGACTCCAAGGTACTTGCCCGCTGCGCGTGTTGTTCTACCTCGATCCCCGAGTTCCGCAAGCTGGGCATGTGGCAGGCTCGACAAGTTCCACCACGAGTGCCGCCAGTTCAGCGCGACGACATCTTGTCGTACTAAACCCGGCCAAGCCACCACGCCGCCATCTTCATGGCCACGCGGCGCTTCGGGCATTTTCTCTTCGCCGTTGTCGTCGGTCGTTCGTCGGCTCGATCACCATGAGGCGCGGCGATGCACTAAGAGTGTTTTTGCAGATGTATACAATCGCCAATCCGTCACAGCGATATGTTCTTGTTACAACGTGTCTCTCTCCTCAGTATCTGTTGCCCCATCGCCTCGTGTACACGTACAGGCAGTTGTCGTGTGGCAGGGCCGTGACCTGATCGGCCTCGACCGCAAGCAGGGTGCCGGTGACCATCACCTCGTACAGCCAGCGCAGCAGCTTCTTGATGACCTCGACTTCAACGTCGACGTCGAGCTCGAGGCACAGCTACGGCGGCTCTATCAAAGGATTGGTCCGCACGATGGGAGAGACACGTCAAGTTGCTGAGGTGCGACGTCTTGATCTGGCCCTTGACGACGCCCTCCGCGAGCTTGAGGTCGGGGTTCCAGTGCTGGACCATGACCACGGGCGGGATGAAGATGATGCCCTTGTTTGCATTGATCAGCCCGTTGAGGATCAGCACGCCGAGCGTCATACTCATGGGCGTGACCTCAGTGGAGCATAACGTCTACAGCGACATTTGGGTACCCGGCTTGCCGATCGACAGCGTGCCGATGGCCACGCCGGGTTCGACGACGAGCGCATTGCGGTGCTTGCGCTCCAACGATGAGATGGATAACTCAAGCTGTTTGGACCTGAGGTGTGCGGCTCGTCCGACATGGATCCGGCGGCGTAGCGGCAAGAAAACCCAGGATCCCCCACTCGCACAGGCGCGCAGGACGGGCCAGGTCAGGCCAGGCTGAGCCCTAAGACCAGGTTATTCTTTATATTAGCATAGACTGAGAATCTCTAGACAGCGGGTCAGGGGTGCTCTTTGCCTGAGTTTGTTTCTAACCCTCGCGTGAGCGCGAGCGGAGCGGCAAGGACGGGTGTGCAAACGCGACACGGCTGAGGGATCCCCTGGGGACAGATCGACTACAATCGGTCCAATTCATATCTTGTCATTATCTCCGAGCTCTGGCTGGTACCCCTCCGCCCTCGCGAACCCTCCTTCCACCTTGACGCAGTGAGCGCTCACTTATTCTTTTGGGATTTGTGTCTTCATTCTTTTGTCTTTTTCTTACAGATTTCGCGAAATCGCGCTTTGTAAACGACCACGGGAGACAGATAGGAGCAGAGGAAAGACGCGTCGCGAAATTGCGTGACCAGGCACGTGGGAGATGCGAGACGCGTCGCGAGACTTTGTTCATCACCGCCACTCCCTCGCGGGATTCATCATAGTGGAATCCTAGTTAGGATTATATTCTCCTATTTCAATCCATAAAATTAGGCGACGAACAACAAATTCGAAAAGGGCTTACGTCTTCCACGGGTTCGCGCCAGACTCTGGCTCGTTCGCGCGTGGCGACGGCGACGATAGCCGGTCTTGGTCGATTGCCGCCATGATCGCCACGGTGGCGGGGTCCCAAGCCGCTCGCCGACCTCGCTGCTACACACCGGGATCAGCTCGGATGCGTCGCCCTCGCCTCGGTCATGGGTCCCGCATCCCGCGGACTGCGACATTGTCGACTCGGCGCTTGCGTTGGACCCGCGCCTCGCTCTCAAACCTTTCAACGCCCTCCTCGAAGCCGTGCTTCAGCAGAGTCAGCAGCAGAAAATGCAGCAGCTGCAGTCCCTCGCACCAGCGGCCACCGCCAAGCCCACCTCGATCGAGCAGATCCAGTCGGGTCCAGCAGACCAATGGCACTGCTCATATATTCTTGATCATCTCGTGAGCTACTCCGTCCCGCTCCGGATCCGACCCGCGACAGTCCACCACGGCACCTCGGGAGCGCGCTCGGCGGTGGGGTCCCAATGTTCGTCCTCAATCGGGAAGAGCAGGACATTGGTCTTCGGGGTCACCATGAGTAGCGTATTGTCGGGAATCTTGCACCAGTCGGCGCGGTTGAAGGTGAGCGGTTCTGTTCGCGCGTGGGAGAGCGAGTCAGCGCAGTCCGCGGGACTCGGTCGAGGAACAATGAACGTACCGCTCGAGATGACGACAATATCCTCGCGCTTGCCCGCCTTGCGCATGTGGTAGTCGCCGTCGGCGTCAGTCGTAAACTCGGACCCGCTCGACCAGTACAGCGACGCGGCCTCGCGCGCCGACGTGTTCGTGTAGCGCGTGCACAGGATCGACTGCCCGTCGGTCACGGCAAAGTTGAGCAGCGACGGCGTGCTGGCGACGCCCGCGGCGACCGAAAGCTCGTTGATGGTGGCGATCGTCTTGAGCAGCGCGTCCTTGAGCTCGTACGGGCTGAACCGCGCCCGTGCCGGGTCGCGCAGCAGCGACAGGAACAGCGCAAACGCCCACTCCGAGTCCGTGTTCCCGTGGACCGTGTTGAACAAGTCGTCGGGGATCCGCGCCTGCAAAGCGCGTTTGATCTTGGCAAAGTGGGCCATGTAGCCGTTGTGCTGGAACAACAGGCTGCCAAACGAAAAAGGGTGGCAGTTCGTCTCCGAGATTTGGAAGCCGGCCGAGGCCGCGCGCACGTGGCAGAAGACGAGGCCAGAGCGGACGTGGTTGCTTATCCGCGTCAGGCTACACGCACATGTCAGCGCTATGCACGAAACGAGCGAGTTTTGAAGAGAAAAGAGCGCACTTTAAGTTGCTCCATGCGGGGAGGGTGGACGTGAACACACACGGCGGTTCGGGGTGCGACGACTCCTCGCCCTCGCTGCCCGCGGCGGCCGCGTCGCCGTAGCCGCCGTACCAGCCCACGCCGAAGCCGTCGCCGTTGAGCGGGCGCACCTCGTCGAGGCGCAGGCGGCAGTCAAAGGACTGGTTGATGATCGAGTGCTGCGGACGCGTGAGGAGGTCCGCGAGCAGGACGGGCGTCTTTGACTTGAAGCAGATCCAGCGGCACATAATAGTTTGCAGTGTGAGGACGTCTTATTCAAGTTACAGTGTCAAATGCATGGAGTTTCATTCGTGGGAGAAGAGAGGACCGTCAGTAGGAAGCTTGTGAAGTGAAGGGCGAAGCCGCGTGGGCGACGCGCCTCGCGCCACCCGCGCTCAAAGTGACGTGATCTCCCAGCGCTGCTGCGCCACCACCCACCCTGTCTCCGCGTGCTCGCCCACTCTCACTCGACGAGCCGCTGGTCGAGGCCTGTGAAGTGCGATAACGCCCGCCGGCCAAAGTGCCCGCGGGCCCATCTCAAAACAGCCTGGACCAGGTACGCGGCCACGGCAGGCACGATGCGGGAACCCGCAGTCGTCGCGGCGCTGGACGAAGAGGATGAGGGTGCCGCGGCCATGGTCGCGAGGTTGAACGTGAGCAGAACGAGGAGCATGACGCGCAGCTCCATGCCCGCCCACATGGTTTCTAGGAAGACGGCGGTATCCTCTAAACAGACGCGTTCCCACGCATCCAGTGAGTGAGGCGGGGTTCGCGATGGGAGGCGCGTCCGAACGCACCGCGGCAGAAGAGCGAGACGTTGGACTCGGTCTGCGGGTACGATCCGAGCCATCGGTCGGACCACGTCCGCTGGATGACGCGGTACCGCTGTTCCTTGAGGTTCTACTCGTGCTCCAGGTCAGCGGGCGGCTTGCGTCACGAGAATCAAGGTGTAACGTACCTGGTCGAGGAAACGGGTGAAGAATACGTTAAGCGTCTTGTGCCGGCGGCTCGACACGGGTGCGGTCGACACTACCCCGAGCCGGTCCGTGAACGGCGCCGTAATCCACTTGGTCGCCCCACCACCACCTTGACCCCACGACGACGGGCGGCGAGGAGCAACGGTACCGCGTGTCGATGATAGAAGCGGTTCAGCAGCATCATCGCCTGACCCAGAGACATGCTCGATGGCGTCAATCGCACGGTGTAGACTCGGTGAGGCAATCACTTCGAACACAACGTCGCCGCCTGCCGTCAGCCCGCGGCGGCCGACGACGTCCGATGCCTCGCGCCTGAGGTTGCCCACGAGCGACGCCATGTCCGTGTCGGCCTCGGGAAACACGGATCGGCCGTGGAGGTAGAAGCCGCGCGGGTCGTCGCCGTCGAGCAGAATGAGCGACAGGTTGGCGACGGTCAGCAGGTCGACAAAGTCCATGGGCGGGTTGCTTGCAAACCGCTCAATTGCGAGAGTGACCACGAGGAACTGCGCCGCGGCAAGCCCAAGAAACGCGAGCGACTGCTGCGCGACGGCGACAAACCAGTTGGGATCCGCAGGGACGAGGACGGCGACCGCCAGGGCCGTGAGTCCGAGATGAATGCGGCGGTAAGTGGCGACCTCGACCAGCTTGCGGGCGACGTGAACGCTTCGCCAAGCGCTTACCGTGCCTGGGACCGCAAGAGCACCCGCGTTCATGCCGTCGGCGCTGATCCGTGGCTTCTCCCAGTCGACGACGTAGACACGCGTTTGACACTGTCGGAGCGTGGTGACGGCGACGTGGAAGGTCTGCACGACGGCGGCCGCCACGAGCGCGCCGAAGAACGCGCCCTCGTCGGCCGATCCGGGCAGCCACATGAACCGCCGCGTCGCCTGGAACGTGTAAAAGACATAAACGTAAATGGCCACGCACAGCGCTGCCGCAGTAACGACGGGCGCCACGACTGCGGCGAGCGCGTCGACGAGGAGGACCAGCGACCACGCGTCCGTCACAAGATCTTGGCGCCGGTTGCGCTGAGCGCGTGCCGTTGCCCCCGCAAGCCATGTCGCAACAATGACGCAAGCTGTGATGGGTGCCACGATACCGACGGCTGACCAGAACCGCGCCGTCGACATGATGAAGCGCACCGTGACTGTGGCCGTTGGCGGCGAGACGGCAAGCGGGGTCAGCGACTCGGCGTGTGTCAGCTTGAGAATGGGATATTGGGTGTCGGATCCGGCCATGGCCGTGGTCAGCGTCGCAGAAGTGAGCCAGCGGACACCGCCGTTCCCAGAGGAGCGGCCCAGCACGCGGTCGTCGTAGACAAAGAATCGGCGGACACGCTGGCCCCGGGCCACGATGACGGGGATAGGCGACCACCGGGGTGCAGCATCCGCAATGTAAACTTCGAAGGTCGCGTCGCGCCACGCTGCCGGATCGATGACACAGGTCAGCGAGGTGCCGCGACCAAGAGCGGGAATTGTGACGTTGGAATCGCCCAAACTTGGAGTGCTCGAGACAGAGTTGGGCAGTGTCGAAGGGCTGCAAAGCCGTTGGATCCAGGAGGCCCAGTCCTCGGCTTGCTCCACGAGTCCGGTCGTCGCCGAGTACCGTACTACGGTTACGTTGAGAGTGCTTGCCGACGATGAGAGCGTCATGGCATCGTCCTCGGACACGGGCAACATGGCACTCGGCACGGTTGGCGCGCTATTGGCCGAGTACGCGGCACAAATGGGGTGACGCGGGTCGCCGTACACGAGAGCGCACAAGTTTGCAAGTCGTTGGCATGCAGCAGGCGATATCGTGGCCGTGGTCGTCGAGGTAGATGGGGTGGTGGCGCACTGGTAGAGCGCTGGCAAGAACTGTGATTTGAGGTAGCTCGATGCCGACGACTGCGCGACAATGCCCCCGGCGTTCGTCGTGACGTTGACGGGCAGCAGATTGAAGTTGGCGTAGGCCGACTCCATGGACGCGACAAATGTTGAGGGCATGCAAACAGGTGCATCGCCCCCGTCGCTCGCAATGTAACCCGTAGGGCAGGTGCACGAATGCCCGTTTGTCGAGGGCGCAGCGGTCATGAGAGGATCGGGGCAGGCGACGCATGCAAGCTGGGTCACGGAGGGATAGCTGTTGGATGGGCATGGCCTGCATTCGGCCGTAGTAGATCCATTCGCAGATGAGAGCGAGAGTGCTGTTCGGAGGTTGTTAGTTCAACTCACAGCTACGAGGGAGGCGCAACTGTGAACGGTACCTACAGAGGTACTGTGAGGCGGGACAGGTGCACGCGGCCGACGTCACGTTGTAGGTCGATCCAGCAGGACAAGCAATGCACTCGTTTGTTGCGGTCACAGCCATCTGGTTTGCTCCACACGAGGCACACGAGCCAGAGCGAAGGATTGAGCCGGCTTGGCACTGACATCCTTCAGGGGTGACCGCCGCTCCTGCGGGGCATGACGGACACGTCGGCAGATTGACGGCCCAACCGCTCGCCGAAGCCAACGTGGAAGCGGAAGTAGTGCCCGTGCGGCATGGGGCGATCGACGCGCTGGCCGACGGGGTCGTTCCCACGAGGAAGAGCGCGAAGAGAGCGGCTGCCGCGACGGCGGTCGCATATCGCCGCCGTGATTGATAGAAACGCGATGCATCAAGTGAATTCATGGTTGACTGGTGGTTATGCGGTGCGTGAGGCCGGAAACAGGGAAGAGATCGGCGCGCGGCGGTTCCCCGGGGGGCTCTGTGCGCTAGTCACGCTGTGGCGCGTCGCGTCGCGTCGCGGGCGCCTACTTGTGCCAGCAACCCCTGCTTGTTGAACGTGGACGCTACTTCCAACTCTCCCCTTTTGGTCAAAATGGCTGAAAGTAAAACTAGATGTCATTTAATTGTAAAATTGCGCAGGCTCGCGGTCGGCTTGAACGCCGTCTCGGCGAGCTTAGCAAACTCCGAGTCCTCCTTCACGGCGTTCGTGGTCGAGTGTTGCGGCCGCGGCGGCTAGGTGCGCATCGTGGGTGGCAATGGGCGACACGACCTGCACGCGGTGCGGGAAGCGCGAGCACACACGTTTCTCGAAGTTACTTACAGTTCTACTCCTTGGGGCTATGGCATGTACCGGTAAGAACTCAGATGGACCTTGAGAGTGTGCCAGGCGCATGGATAAGCCAATGGCGGACATGTCGTTCTGCTGGTACTGTACAACGACTGAAGGCGTGCAGGACCAGCGTCCGGTGCGGGCAGGTTCTGGATACATCAGTTTGGAACACAAACGAGACTGCTCTGTCTATTCTCGCCTCCCCATCACAAACGGCATCAGGCGACGGATCCGGCGGGTTTACTCGGTATCTTTTTGCGCCGGCAACAACCACACATCCAACAGATACACGCTAGGATTGCGACGAGGGCAAACAGGAAGATACCGCCAAACAGGTACACGGCGTTTCCGAGGCCGCGCAGGTCCTGCCCGCTCTCAGTGTCCTGCGACTTATCGGCAAGCGAACGTGATCGGGTACTGCTGAACCAATGACGGGGAACGAGTGCGGCAGAAGCCGCGCGCCTGAACCAGCGGCACCAAGCGTCCAGTTCAGCGGACGGAAAGTTGGCGGAGGGGCGGTCGAGCTGTTTTCGGACCGGGCCGTGCGCGGAAGTGCGGCCGCGGTCGAGTTGAGGGCCCACGGGATGCCAAAGTCAAGCACGGCCGACTCGTTGCCCTGCACGAGGATCATGGCCTCGCCGGTCGTGCCGAGGTTGAGGGCGCCCTTGGGCACGAGAAGGGCAGACACGTCGGTGAGCCCAGGCGCCATGCCGCGCGGCCACTGCGCAGAGTCATTGCTGGTCAAAGAGCTGACGCTGCCGCCGGTCGCGTTCTGAGCAAATACGCCGCTGAGAAGGAGGCACAACAAGGCGAGCAGACCAGGCAAGAGTTTCATTCGCTTCATCTTTGACCGCAGAACCGAGGGAGAAGGGAGGAAGGGTCTCGGCGAGTTCCAAGGCGCCGCCCAGTGCGTGCTGCCGCTGAGCGGCCGATCGCTGTGGCGTCGCGCAAAAAAACGTCCGGCGTTCGAGGCCAACGTGGGCGCGATGCGAGAAATAGTTGCCCGCCTTGGGAAGCACTGATCATCACGGCACGCATCAGCGTCGTTTGGCAGATCATTTCAACGCGTGTATACTACATCCACTTTGCCAGCGCCGGCGTCGTACACGCGTGCTCTTCGACGACAGCGGCTACGACGCGCGGCGGGACCGCGAGCGTGACGACCGTGAACTCGCGCAAGAACCCGGTCCCCGCCGCCCCACCACCACTGCCTCCCGACGTGACGGCGAGGAACCCGTGGACAACGAGCTCCCCGAAGGCGTGGAACGCGACGGGCCGGCGGACCGCGAGCGGCGCGGCGCCGACGGCCTGGCGGCGGCTGAAGTCGGCGTAAGCGTCGTACAGCATCTCGAAGGTGGCGGCGGGGCGGCCGCGGGACGCGAGGACGCGCGAGGCGGCGAGGAGGGCGAGGTGCAGGTACGTCAGCCAGTGCGTCGATGGCGCGTTGAGCCGTAGCCACTCGTTGAAGGCTGCGGTCAGGTGCGTGAGCGAGAGCGACGGCGAGGTGGGTGAGAGGTGGAAGGTCGCGGGCGTCGCGATCGCGGCGAGATCGTGCAGGCTCGCGGTCAGCGTGAACACGGTCTCGGCAATCTCAGTGAAGGCTGGGTCCTCGGTCACGGCGTCGTGGTCGAGCAGCGCGGCCGCGGCGGCGAGGTATGCGTCACGGGTGGCGATCGGTGACACGACCTGCACGCGGTGCGAGAAGCGCGAGCGTACACGTTTCTCGAGGTTGCTGACCACGTCCTACACTCCGAGGTGTTAGTGTGGCCCGATCGAGGTAACTAAAAGTGCGCACCAGTCGCGTCGACATGCCGATGACGGCCATGGCGTTCTGCTGGCCCTGGACGGCGTCGAGCAGCGTGTAGAGCAGCGTCTGGCGCGGGTGCAGGGTGAACTCGTCAAAGGCGTCGAGTACCACTACCAGCGGCGTCGACTCGTCGGACCCGGACCGCAGGGTGCGTAGGAGGTACGCGAGCGCGTCGGCGTTGGACGACTACACCGTGCGGGTCAGAATCGGGTTCGCGTAGTACGGAGAGCAATCGTACAAAGGACTGGGCCTCGTAGGCGTCGGCGAGCGACAGCTGGGCGGCGAGGTCGCGGAAGGCCGCCTTCTCATCCGCGTGGACGAGCCCGTGCAGCTTGAGCACGCGGTAGGCCGGTTTCGCGGGGAACGCGTCGATGTCGCGCAGGACCGACGTCAGGAGCTACTCGTGGTGGCCGTCAGCAGCTGCGAGGGAGCGGAGATCGCAGGAAAACGGACGGCCGACTTGCCCGCGCCGTGCGGGCCGAGCAGGAGCAGCGAGTTGCTCTCGCCGTGGACCACGGTGCGCTCGAGGACGCGCATGAGCTCCCTACGGACTCGGTGCGGCGTCAGGGATCGGGCAGGGTCGGGGGACGACGGCGACAGGGCCGTACCCGCGCTGCTCGTCCAGGCCCGCGAGCGGGATGCCCGGTCCGCCGCGGATGTTGTTCAGGATGGCGCGCTGGTGCCGCACGACGTCTGATTCATTTGGTGGTTCCATCTGTTTAGCATGCGGCTCGAGAGAGCGAGGGGAGAGCGGACGAGAGGCGAGGAGAAGCGACTCGCGCGGTCACGCCGGCGGGCGCACGCGCTCTGCCGCGGCCGCCGGTCGCTCGGCCGGCCGCGCCCCCCTGCCGCCCATCGACGACGACTCCCCGCCCTCGCGCCTGAGCAGCAACTCGGTGCAAACGACCACCCTGTACCACACGAAACCATGGCAGCCACTTACGGCGGTGGTATGCATCGACCCGCCATGGAGCAATGGAACGCCGGCCCTGACCTCAACCCCAATCCCGCAACCGCGTAGACGAGGTTGGTGCGCTCGTCCTCGACGTCGGGTCGACGTGGACCAAGGCCGGGTACGCCGGCGAGGACACGCCCGACGCCTACTTCCCCTCCACCGTCGGCTACACGCCCGGCAGCAGTGCGGGGCCCGACGCAAACGGCGACGTGGCCATGGACGAGGCCGAGGCTGCCGGTAGCTCGGGCAGCCTGCGCTCGGGCGGCGCCGCCAAGTGGTACGTGGGCGAGGACGAGAGCAACTACTGGCGGCCGCACATGGAGGTGCGCAGCCCGCTGACCGAGGGCGTCGTGACCGACTGGGACGCCTTCGAGCACCTGCTCAACTACACGTTCCGCCGCGCGCTGCGCGTCGACCCGCAGGACCACCCGCTGCTCATGGTCGAGCCGTCGTGGAACCCGCGCGACGCGCGCGAGAAGCTCGCCGAGCTCGCCTTCGAGACCATGGACTTCCCCGCCTTCTACCTCGCCAAGTCGGCCGTCCTCGCCACGTTTGCCGCGGGCAAGGGGTCCGGGCTCGTCGTCGAGTGCGGCGGCGGCGTCACCAGCGTGGTCCCCGTGCACGAGGGGTACGCGCTGAAAAAGGCCGTGGCCAAGCAGCCGTACGCCGGCGAGTTCCTCTCGCACCAGGCTGCCCTCACCTTCGGGTACAACAAGATCGACATCTGCCCGCAGTACCTCATCGCGGGCAAGAAGCAGGTGCCGACCAGCCTGGCCGCCGCCGTGGTGCGCCGCGACCGGCCCAACACCCACCCGACCTACCACCACCACCAGCTGATGCGCACCTTCCACGACTTCAAGGCGTCCGTGTGCGCCACCTCGGAGCGGCCCTTTGTCGAGCCCACGCCCGACGCCATGGCCTCGCTCGGGCCCGGCCGCGGCTACGAGTTCCCCGACGGCTACAACAACATCTTCGTCGCCGAGCGGTTCCGCGTCCCCGAGGCCCTGTTCCAGCCCGCAAAGTACATAATCCCGTCGCCCGGCGTCTCCGCCGCCAACGTCGCGTCGATCCCGACCATGCTGCGGTCCGCGCTCGAGGCCACCGACGCCGACCTGCGGCCCGGCCTCCTCGCCAACCTCGTGTGCACCGGCGGCACCGCCCAGCTGCCCGGGTTCACCGAGCGCATCGCCAACGAGCTGTCGGCCATCCAGCCCGGGGTACGTCGTCTGATCCCGTCGCTGCTTTGCGGATGCGTGCTTACTCTCGCTACCGTCACTAGGCCAAGGTCAAGCTCATCTCCGGCGCGGGGCTCCCCGAGAAGAAATTTGGCGCGTGGCTCGGCGGGTCGATCCTCGCCTCGCTCGGCACCTTCCACCAGCTGTGGGTCTCTAAGAAGGACTACGAGGAGCACGGCGCTCGAATCGTGGAAACAAAGTGTCTCTGATGCCGCCCTCAGTTTTGCCTCCAATACACTACGATTCCGCATGCAACTGACTCGACTCGGCGACGGTGGAGTGAGGCGAGCATAGTCCAGGGTCGCGTCGCCGCGTTCGGCCCGCGCTCTCCTCTCAGCGACCTCATCAACCCTCCTCCCCTCCATGAACCACTCCATGCATCACTAAGCGAAACCATGTCACCAACCAGCCCCGCCATGCTCGCCTTCCACGTCGCCGCCTCGGCGCTCGCCGGCGCCGCGCTGGCCGCCGCCGGCCTCGTCTACCACACCACCCCTCCGCGCGAGGTCAACGGCATGGACCCAGCCCCTGAGAAGGTGTACGCGCGCTGGGCACGCACCAAACACCCCGACCACGCCGACGGCGAGGAGTGCGACGCCGCCGCCGAGGGGTGCGAGTGCCGCACGCTGCTCGACGTGCTGTACGCCGTCGCCGAGGACGAGGCGCGCGCCGACGCCGTCGCACATACCGGGATCCGGTGTGACCATTGCGGAAAGTACGGTTTGCGTCTCTATGGACCGTAGCTGTGGGAGCAGGGACTAACCCGCGAAAACAAAACCAGGGAGATCCACGGCGTGCGGTTCAAGTGCACCAAGTGCGCCGACTACGACCTGTGCGCCGACTGCGAGTCGCAGGGCGTGCACGACGCGACCCACGTCTTCCTCAAGCTGCGCATCCCGCTGCCGCCGTACCAGCGGCCCGGGTGCCAGCTCGCCGCCCCGCTGTACCCGGGCAACCGCCCCGCCGGCGACTCCCTGGCGTCGGCCGACGCCGCCAAGCTGCAGTTCATCACGCACTTCTCGCTCGCCGAGCTCGACGCGCTCTTCGACCAGTTCAAGTCGCTCGCCACCGACGCCCGCGGCATCTCGCGCACCGTCTACGACCAGTCGCTCGGCCCGCTCGGCCTCGAGCGCAACCTCATCACCGAGCGCATCTTCACCTTCTTTGACCGCGACAACGACGGGTTCATTACCTTTCCCGAGTTTGCCGCGGGCATGTCGGTCCTCGCCAAGGGCGCTCCCGAGGAGAAGATTACCTTCGCCTTTAAGGGCTACGACCTCGACGGCGACGGCCGCATCACCCGCGCCGAGCTGCACGCCATGTTCAAGGCCTACTTCCACCTGTCCATGGAGCTCGTCCGCGACGTGGTTCAGGCCATGGAGGACGAGGAGGACGAGGAGGCCGAGCTGCGCGACGACCCCGGCGCATCCGGGCCCGCGCCGGCGGGTCGCGGGGTCCCCTTCCGCACCATGACGGGCCGCATCGACCACCACCACCATGTCAGCCCGCAGCAGTTGGCGGGCCGCATCGATACCGGGTTCCACTCGGCCCTCTCGTCCGCGCTTCCGAGCCCCATCTCCGAGGAACCGCCCGCGCACCCGCTGTTCTCGGACGCGCCGCACGTCGCGGATCCCGAGTCTGCGAGCGATAACGACGAGGACGGGGTCCGCACCCCGCGGCAGCAGCAGTCGCGTCCGCTGCCCCAGCGCTCCCGGCCATGGAGTAGCCGCCCGACCTCGCCCACACGCAACTCCGCCGCCGCCGTTGGCCCGCGCCCGCTCGCGTCGCGGCTCATGTCCATGGACCTCAGCGGCGAGAACGCGGCGGCGGCCGCGAGCTACCGCGTGCAGCCGATCATGGAGCAAATTTCGCAGGCGGCGATCCTCGAGCTCGTCGACCGCGTGTTCCACGGGATCGACGGCAGCGACGAGAAGGGGTACATTGAGGAGCCCGAGTTCCGCGCGTACGTCGCGAGCGATGCGACGCTTATCTCGTGGTTCGAGATGCTCGGGAGCGTGTTTTGAGTGTGGGTGGGTGAATGTACAGCAGGTTTTGGTTCACAAAGGGGGTCTATTCTATCTCGCCCGCCGATCATACATGCCATCAGACCGCGACGGACGCACCGGGTTTGCCTGGCAGCTTATCGCGCCGCAAGCAGCCGCACTTCCAGCAAGTGTACGTTGCGAGCAGGGAGGGCACGACCATCGTGACACCACAAAACACATACACGACTTCTTGAAGTCCCTGGAAGTTGGACTGGCTGGACTCGCGTTCCCGTTGCTCGCGCTCAAGGTCGTCCGCATAGCTGACTGGGCGACTGAAGCTGTTACCCGCCGCCAAATCGAAGGCAAGGCGTTTCCGTTGCTGGTTTGGGTAGAGAGCAACGAGCTTGACCTGTTCACGCTCCGCGAGCAGCATGTACGCCCGCGCGTCGTCCTTGCTGGCCGGTGTAGTGACGACGGCAGTCGTGCCAGGTCCAGCCTTTGCCGACCCACTCATGTCAAGGAACGAGCCGCGATCGCTGCCGAGCAGGCACCATTCGGCAGGCAGGGGAGCCGTGTCGCCAAACCCATCGACGCCGCCGACCGAGATCGCAAAGATGTTGGAGCCGTCGCCGGACGGATCGTGCGTGACCGACTGGTGGAAGGCGCGCGCCTTGAACATCACCGAGCGCGAAAGCGACCATTCGTTGCGCGACAGGTCAAAGGTCCAAATGTCGCCAAGGGTTTTGAGCCCGTCGTGGCCGCCTGTAAGAAGTAGAGTTGAAGCGCCGACACGGGTTAGAGAGCCGTTTCTGCGAGGCGATGGACGTGCGGCCTTGGGGTCGCTGAGGGGGACGAGTTTGATCCGGCCATCCTAGAGCATGATTCCGTCAGCAAGGACTGATTACAGCACTGGTTTGAGTGACGCACCGCATCGATCGAGTACAGCTCGCCTCTCTTGTCAAGAATGTAAGCCGTGTTGTCTGCAGCGGCCGACGACCAGCGCGCCGACTTGGTTGCGCTGACGGTCGCCCAGTCGAATGCGGGCTGAGCTGCGCCGCCACCACCGGTCGCAGCGTAAGTAACCTTGGCCGATCCCGCGGTGTAGTCAAGACCGTCAAGCACAGCACCGGCGCTGCTGTTGCTGGTCGTGGCGGGGATAGTGCTGAACAAGCGGATGCGATCGGCCGCAGCTGAGCCAGCGACAGGGAAGGCGTGCGGCAGGAGGCGAGCGTCCGTGCCGAAGAGCGTCCAGTTGAGCGTGCGAAGGGCGGCAGGAGCAGCGGTCGAGTTGGCCTTGATCCGAGATGAGAGCGGAAGAGCGGCCGCGGCCGAGTTGAGGGTCCACGGGACGCCAAAGTCAAGCACGGCCGACTCGTTTCCCTGTACGAGGATCACGGCCTCGCCGGAAGTGCCGAGGTTGAGGGCGCCCTTGGGTACGAGCAGCGCAGTCACGTTGCCCAGTCTCGCGGGCAGGTCCAAGTCGCTTGATGAAGGCCCGCCGCCGCCGATCGCGACCTTGGCGAGGCCTAGAAACAAAAATGTCAAGTGCAAAAGTACGCGTAGCATTTGTTTATCATTCGTTATTGTGGGAGAGCGAGGATCGCAGACGAGCAAGAAGCTTCGTGTTGCGGCGATCTCTGCGCCACAGGTGGCGGCCCACGCGGCCAGCTGCGGCGGCGAACGGCATCACGTGCGCGTGACCATCGCGTCGCTGACCCGCCCCGACCTGAGTCAAGTCCTCAATCACCTCCCCTCAGTGAGAAACATTCGGATTTGTACCAAGCTTGTGCCGAAAGGTAAGCGTTGCCTTTCGTTCCGTGATATGAAGATACAGGAGAAGGAGCCCGTTGTCGCGGATCTCAGCGGCAATGGCTCGGAACACGACGCAAGGGAACCAATTTGAAAATGTGACGAAGAAAAGTATTTGAACAAAAAATGAAAACGAAAACAATCACACACAACACGAAATTCATCCACATCGACACTCAAGCCTGCCTGCCAGCGTGCCCTGCCGCGACTCGATCAATCGCGGTCCGATTCGTAAGGCGTCGATACGCTGCAACTAGGTCCGCCAGCGACTGGGCCCGCTGTAACTCGAGTTGCTGCGACTGGCCAGCCACTTGCGGCCGCGGGACGTAAAGTAGTCGACGGCAGGGTCCTCTGGCTGAGGTTGCTCCGCAAGGTGCTTGGCGTACCATCTGCGGACGGACATGGACGACGAGTTTTGAAGCTCGGTCGCTGCGAACTTGAGCTTGAGCCCCGACTGCCGCCACCAATTGAGGACGGAAATGCGCCCATACTTGGCAGCAGAGTGCATGGCCGACTCCGTGTAGCGAAGCGGGAGATTGGAGCCGAGCCACAAGTCCAGGATCTCAAGATGGCCGTATCCGCTGGCACTGTCCATGGCCTTGTCAGTGTAAAGCAGCTTGAGCTTGTCGCGGTGGTCGAACCACCACTTGAGAGCTTCGATGCGGCCGCGCTTGCTCGCCTCGTCAATGGCGCGATCAGAATACTTGAAACCCAAGTCCGGGTCGCTCAAACGCGCAAACCACCAGTCAAGGACTTGGTCGTGGTTGCGGGCACTGGCCTCATTGATGGCGTAGTCGGTGAATTTGAGACCATGATCAAGCTGGCTCCTGTGGGCGCACCACCAATCAAGAACTTCGGTTTGGCCCGCTGCACTTGCCGCGTCCATGGCGCGATTGTTGTAGCGGAAAGCAAGATCTGACTTATTGCGAAGCCACCACTTGAGGGATTCGATTTTGCCGTTCCTGCTAGCAAGTTCGAGAGCGATTTCAGAGTACTTGAGTCCGCCGTGCTTGAGCTCAAGCTCACCGCGTTGCATGAGCCACCAATCAAGCACCTCGGTGTGACCGTTGCCGCTGGCATCGTCCATGGCCTCGTTCGAGTACTTGAGTTTCAGCTTGGATTTGTGCGTGAACCACCAATCAAGGACGTCCCTGCGATTGTTTGCGGATGCTTTATCCATGGTTGCATTCGAATGATCGGCCTCGAGTTTGCTGGCACGAAGCCATTCGAGGACTCCAAGATGACCCTGAGCACTGGCCGTGTCCATGACGTTGAGAGCTTTGACAAAGCCGTTGCGGTCCGTGATGAGGTACAAAAGCTCAAGTCCGTCGTCACAGCTCGCTGGAATGGCGACTGGGGGAAGGTTGGAGGGGTCGGAAAGCGAAGCTGGTTGGAGCGCGACACACATGGTGTGCGGAGATGAACCTGCATGAAGGCACGAATCGAAAATTAGCTCACGGTGTATAACTGCAGAATTCTGCAGCTGTTGACGTACCCAGGGGCGAATTGAACTTGGCATCGAGGTACTGGCGAGCCACGACGGTGCAGCCGCCATGGGCCGTTGGAAATTGGACAAGTTGCCGCGCAACGTTGTGGTGCTGGGACCGGTCGGCAGCAAATGTCGCGGCTGGAATCCACACAAGCGGATCGGACACCTTGCGCGGGCAAAGCACCAAAAAACGCGACGTTGTCACAAGTTCCGAAGTTGCAGGATCCACGTAGTACGCGTCCGACTCAACAACGTTGGTAAGAGAAGCAAAAACAGTTCCGAGATGCAGTCCGTCGTCCCCAGCACTACCACCGTCCGCGCTGCCTCCAAGGCACCAGGCAAGATGTCCGTGGCGGTTGGGCGACCCAAAAAGCAGAGCAGGAGGCATGTTTTTCTTGATGGATTCAGGCTTGGCTCGAGCGGCTTCCTTCGTCTTCCATTCAAGCACTCGACTAAAACCCGTTGCAAAGTGCACGGGAACGAGGTAATCAATGGTAATGTCAGGTCGCAGAAGCTCCTTTGGGTTTGTCGACACGTCAGTGCTGAGCACCACCGTTGAGTCAAAGCTGCGCGATGTGAAGTGAACCGTGCCGTTCCGAACGTAAGCTACGCCAGGAAATGCGTTGATGCCCCGGCGGTACCGAGCAAAGAAAGTACCACCGCTACGCGCCGTCAAACTGCCAATCTGTGCAAGTTTCGAAGCCAGGTATGTCAGTGAATGATTTGTTCATCGTATGCCACAGGGCGCCCCGTACCTGAGCCGCGGAAGGCGGCGGCGGAACGTCGAGTTTCCACGAACTCCACCAGATAATGTGGGGTCCTGGGTGGTCTAGGGGGGAAGAAAGGTCGGCGGTCGGGTTGGCGGGAGACTCGGCGGATCTGGTAGGTTTTGGAAGGTCGGCCTACAACTGCAGGGTCAACGAACCCGAACGAAATGGTCAAGCGCCAACAATTAAAAGCAAACGTACATAAACGAGCCACTCAAATGAGAGCTCATCGCACTTGGAACCGTCGCGCAAAGGAAACGGCTTCAGAGGGCCAGTTGATGCAGCAACAATCGCTGGAGCCCCGTCACCAGTCCGAGCAAAGTAGTAGAGTTGATCGCCAACAATTCCAGCGACCACGGCGCGGGCTGGAATCTTTGCGCCAATGTGCGGCTGCCACGCCGTGTTCGGAAAAGGTCGTACACGGGTGGAGGTGTAGACGTTCGCGTCTGAATCGTCAAGGAGCTTTCCATCCCCGTACCAAACGGAAGCTGCATCAACAAGATCGCGGAGGGCCAACGAGTGCTCTGGAGTCCATTCGTGAACAAAGCGATAAAACTCATGCAGCGTTTTGCCAAGCACCGACCAGCCACAACGCGAAAGTTCAATGGTGTCGAGAAGCTCCTTAGCCGCACTAAGGACCTGGTGCAAGGAGCGAAACCGCGGCTGCAAGTACCGAATGGTGTCCTTCCAGTGCCACGACTTGAGTTCGCGGCTAACCTTGTCCGAAAACATGTTCAGCTCGAATAAACGGTGCGGAATAGTCGGGGAGCACTCGAACGCCTTGGAACCCACAGCAGGATCCGCGTCCTCTGCGACTGCAGAACCGACGTAGCTGTTTGAGTGTGTGCAGGCCTGTTGCTTTGCGACGCGGTTCAAGAGGAAAAGAATTTGTTTGAGCTGAACGAAAAGCACACGAAGCTCACCCGTCGGTTTGATCAAGACCCTGGATTTGAGGATATTTCCCATACAGTTCGAGACCGAGTGAAGCCTAGCGAGGGATATGTGTTAGTGCCGGTGGGTCGGATTCTGAAAGATCATGCGGGCGCGTACAAGGCGTGCTCAGTGTACGGAGCGAAAAACGAGACGAGGCGGAAGTAGTCAAGAACCGGCCAGTCTTCGACCACAAACAACGAGTTGACTTCCTTTGGCGAGATGGTGTTGGTCTATCGCAGTCGAATGTTAGAACATGGGGCGCGCAAGGCTATCCGCGTCCAGCGCCGTACCTGATCCTCGTCAAGGCCGTAAAGGAACGTAGAAAAATGGGCGATGCGGCGGTTGAGATCGGCCTTCAAAACTGGGTCGGGATCGGGCAGCATCGCGTCAAGCTCGTCGCGTAGGTGGTCGACAAGGACGTCAGCAAAGTCCCGAACCTTGGCACGCGCGCCCCACCCAGCTCGAGCCCAGAGTTTCCGGATGGCGTTGCACTTGATTGAAGTAAACATGGAACCACGCTCGGCAAGAGAAACCAGCATTGCCTTGGCCTCGTCAATGGACTTGCCCTGCTCGGTGATCTTGGAGAGGACGATGTCGAAGCCGCGCTCAAGTCGGTCGAAAGCGGTGTTGAAGTCGGTGCGGAGGTCGTCAATCATTTGCTTGTTGAAGTCAATCCCCTCATCGCCGGCCAGGCGCTGCACACACTCCAACGCCTCGGGGTTTTCATTGACTAGGCCCTTGACGCCACCGTGGTCGCAAAGCTCTTTGTAAAACTTTTTCGCCTCCGGAGTCGGCTTGGCGTCAATGGGCTTGCGAACAGGCGGAGTGATGGAAATGAAGGTCGAAAGTCGTTCGAGCAAGTCCTGAAGCGATTTGTCCAGTTCATTGATTTTCTTGCAATTGTCAAAGGCCTGGGCACGGCGTTGGATCCAGGTCATTGAGCGCTGATGGGAAATGAGCGTGAAGCAGGACTTGATGACGGAGAAGAGCGGCGTCAGGACCATCTCGGCGAGAATTTTCTCGCCCGACCACATGTCAGTGACGTTGGACTGTTTCGCTAAGTCAAACGCGAAGATGGCGTTGTCCCGAAGCTGCTCGATGGCGGCTGCATTATCCCCGGCTTTGCATTCGACTTCAACCATTGCCTGGTGGATTTTTTACGTTCGGTTAGTGGTCAAGCAGCAATAGCATATTGGAACGAGTCGACGCACATCAACACAGGCGAGAAGCGCGCCAGCGACGGGGATGTCCTTGCCAACCATGGCCAAAAACTTGGTCGCAGCTTGAGCACCATCCAAAAAGTTAGAGGCACGGTCGATAGCGTTGGGAGCAGTCTTTCCAGAGTCGTCGCGATCAGGAATGGGGCCCACATCGTCGTCGACGAGCTTGTTCGAGGTCTCCGTCGGGGTGGCTGGCTCCTGCGCCTGGGCAATCGAGTCCTCCTGCACAGGTGCAGCAGCGGGCTGAAGGGCAGCCGAAGGTGCAGCAGCGGGCTGAAGAGCAGCCGAAGGTCCAGCAGCGGGCGGAAGGGCAGCCGAAGGTCCGGCAGCGGGCGGAAGGGCAGAACGAGGCAAAGTCTTGGGCGGAAGGGCAGGAGGCGAAGGCGCGGGCGGAAGGGCAAGCGTAGGGCCCGCCGACTGGCGAGCGGCGGCGGCAAGAAGATTGTGCTTGATGCGCTGTTTGGCGGACTTGAAGGGCTTGGTCAGCTTCTTCCAGATCCGCCCGGGGGCGTCGCTGGAAGCGGGTCCTTCGACCGCTTGCGAGGTCATGGTCGGTGGCCAAGCAGGAGGCGAAGCAAGTTGCGCGAAGTAGAAGCGAAGCAGGTGTCCAAGAGGCGGGCGGTGTTGATCGTCGGCAGCGCAACGGCGGGGGGAGCGGGGAGAGAGAGGGTGGAGGGCGAAGAGACGAAGAGGCGAAAGCGGGCGACGCCCAGGGCGACGCCCTCGCCCGCGGTGTCAGCTGGCTGTCCGAGTGCATCGTGCACTTCGTTTGCTCGGCGGCTGATCACGCGGACCCGAGCCCACGCGGGCCAGCCGGCGTCGCCGTGGTCGCTGCCGTTTGGTTTATCACGCCCACGTGTATCTTGCATGGATTGCTCCGACTTGTCCCGCATGTCCCGCTTCCCTCTCACAATACGCGTCGACCCGGGCTTCCGGCCGTTCGTTATTTGCGATGCCACCGAGTCTCGTCGCTATTGATGCGCGATGTGGGCAGCTCTCCATTCTCGATCAGACCCGTTCTCCGGCCGTGATGGCGCCGTGATGGCGCCGTGATCGCGTCTCGGCTCGACGCGTTGCGATATCATGTGACGTGAGACGCGCCACAATTTGAGTGTGGCGCTTGTTCCTCGCCTTCGCCCCATCGCCGCCCTGCGCCGTCCCCTCCGCTTCCGCTCCCCCGTCGATGAATTGCTGCTAACCGAGACGCTGCCTGCCTGCCCGCGGGAACCACTCCACGCACTATCCTGTAAACCCACTTCCCGGCCATGGCGCAGCAGCACGTCCCATCCAACCCAACCGGCGGCGGTGGCGGCGGGCCGCCTCCTCTCCAGCAGGCCATGTATTACCAGCAGCAGCAGCCGATGCAGCCGCAGCAGCCGCAACAGTTCATGTACTATCAGCAGCAGCAGCAGCCGATGCAGGCGATGCCGCAGGGTCCCGGCGGGCCGTACCCTGTCCCTCAGCAGCAGCAGCAGATGTACTACCAGCCGGCGCCGCCGCAGCAGCCGCAGATGTACTCGGCGCATGCCTCGACCGTCGAACCTGACGTGGTCATCATCCCGTTCTCGAAGCGCCCGGGCGCCGGCGGCTCGTCGGCCAACGAGTACCTCGTCGAGACCGTCTACGACGACGGGTCGCACGCGCCGCCGCCACCGCCTGGCCCGCCGACGCTGCGCCACCACCAGCAGCAGCAGCAACAGCAGCAGTTCCATGCCCCGCCAACGCTGTCGCACCAGGCGCCGCCTGCGCCCGCCCCTCAACCGCAGCCGCAGCAGGCGACGCTGCGCCCGTTCGTCGCCGAGTCCTCGTCGCGCCCACCCGCCACTGTCGCTCCCGCGCCCGCCCCTGCACCCGCCGCGACGCTCGAGCACAAGGCGCCCGCCGTACTACCCGCCTCCGCCTCGTCCGGAACTCTCGGCGGCGCGTCGACGACACACCTGACGGCGACGGCGGCGTCGTTCCACACGGACCCCGCTGCGGCAGCGGCCGACGACAACTCGAAGCACTGGATGAACCAGCGGTTCGGTCTGGCGGCACTGGCGTGCGCGCTGAGCGTGCTGGGCGCTTACACGAGTTTCGCGGCGCGGAACGCGTGGACGGACGCGACGTTCGTGGCCAACTTCCCGGTCTTCAATGCGTACCTGGTGCCGACATCTGCGCTGTCGCCCGTCATGTGGCTGGCGGGGCTGAGCGTGCTCGCGGCGGCAGCGACGGCGTCCGCGATTTTCAAGCGCGGCAAGATGCGCATGGCGATGAGCGAGTCGACGTTTGCGCTGATCCAGGTGCTGGTGGGCGGCGCGCTCGGGCTCGCGCTCGTGGTCGCCGCGTCCATGGCGTGGACCAAGGGGAAAGATAAGGTCACCGGGTACTACACGGACATGTACTCGATCGCGTGTCTCGGCGACGCGGACCTCGTGGGGGTTTCGGAGACGGGGATCAAGATGGCCGGGAGTATCTGCACCCAGGCACGCACGGCGGTCGCGACCGCGTACCTCGCCGGGTTCGCGTGGATCGCGCTGGCCGCGCTCGTGTTCAAGGCCAACCGGTAGATCAAGGAGCGCAGCTCCACAGTTTTGTGTCACTTTGCATTCATTCATCCTGTCTTCACCATACATTGCACGCAGCAGCCATAATATAAATGTGAATATTTGGGATACCTCGCGGACGACTACTACTACGACTTCTTGACCTTCTTACCGCGCCGGCCCCCATCGCCGTCACTTCCCGCGGGCGCCCCCGCCGCCGCAGCGTCGATCAGGTTGTACTCCTCGAACGACAGCGACGACGTGACGAGCTCGTCGACCTCGGCACCCTTGACGGGAGTCGGTGCGGGCACCGGGCGCCGGTTCCGCGGGTTCCCCGCGACCGGCGGGTGCGCGGGCGGCCGCGGCGTGTCGTCGACACCGCTTGGGCTCGGGGACTGCGGCGGCGCGTTACCCTCGACAACCGACGAGCCAGACGGGGTGCGTTTCGGCCCCCCAAGTCCCACGAGCGACGCCAAGCTCGTGCTCCACCCGCCGGCCACGGCCAGATCTTCGGCGGGCGGGGTCGGGCTCGACACGGTGATGCGGCGGCGCGCAGCGAGGATGTCGCGGACCGCGGGCGACGGGGAGCGAGGTGGGTCGATGAGCGTCGAGGCCATGAGGTTGGCGTTGGGCGACGCGCTGGCGGGGAAGTCGCCGGGGTCCGAGGTGCCGCGGCGGCGGTGAGGCGGTGCGACGGGCGTGGATGGGTCGGGGGCGACGTTGTGCGGGTGGTGCCGCGGCGTGGTATCGGCATCGGGCGGGAGCTCCTCGAACCGCGACTCGGACGTGAACGCCGTGGTGGTGGTGGTCGTCACGGTCGTATCCATGTAGGCGGTGGCGGACCGCGTGGCCTGGCCGAGGAGCGACGAGATGACGCCGTACGCGACGTAGTTGGCGGCGGCGGCGGTTGTCGTCTCGGTTGCGACGACGGCGGCGGGGTCGCCCGCTGGTGGTGCTGCTGCGGCAGCATTGGCACCGCCAAGATTGAGGCCGAGGACCTATCACACAGAGGCAAGTGGTGAGCGATCCCACACGAGCCGTCCGATGAATGCACGCGTACCGAGGCGAGCGCGCGCATCACGGCGGCACGCACTGACTGGAACAGCGCGACGAGGTACTTTGCCGCGCGCGTGCGGACCGCGCGGTGGGCGAGCTCGAGGTTGCGGTCGATATCGCGCTCGTGCTCGACGAGGAAGGGCGCGAGGACGCTGCGGTAGAGGGCGACGGACCCGCGCGTGTGCGGCAGGACGAGCCACAGCACGGCGAGCAGCTTGAGCTCGTAGTAGAAGGGGACCCACCAGAAGAGGGCCCAGTCGGCGTACCACTCGACCGACACGAACACGGCCATGACCGAAAAGTGCTGCACGGTCGCGACCCACCACGGGCCCAGGTCGCTGCCCGCGTCGAGCGGATGGTGGGTGTGGGTGGCGGCGTGCTCGGTGCGGAACCGCTTGAAGGCGCGGTACGCTGGCAGCAGCAGGCCCGCGCCGTGCACGAGGCTCCGCGTCGCGAGCGTGATGAGGACCATTGCGGCGGCGAGCGTGTGGCACGGGGAGGTCGTTGGATGGTCGATGCGTTGCAATGGGTTACGGTAGATACATGGGCCCGCCAGCGGGATATGGTGTTAGGATGAGGGAGAGAGGAGAGGGCAGCGGCCAGCGCAGCGGCTCCAACGCGTCGCTGCAGACGAAACGCGACCGCGACTCACTCGGCCACTGGACGTCACGCCCGCCTTCATTCATCGCGCCAAGTCAGGAAGATTTACAACAAATGGATGGGTACTATATAATCGACGACGGGACACATCTTTACACGGCTCACGCGCTGGTAGCCTGCGCCGCTCCTGGCGCTGGCGACCCGACCTCGACCACGTTCGGGATCGCCGACCCCGCCGCCGCAGCCGCAGCGGCCTCAGCGGCCTTCTCGGGGCGCAGCTTGTTCATAATGTAGTACTCGGCGGCCTTGTAGCTGGAGCGGACGAGCGGCCCGCTGGCCACGTAGACGAACCCGAGCTCCTTGGCCGTGTCCTCCCAGTGCTTGAACTTGGCCGGCGTCACGTACTCGGACACCTTCATGTGCTTGGTCGTGGGCCGCATGTACTGGCCGAGCGTGACCACGTCGACGTTGTGCGCGCGGAGGTCTACATCCGCCGAGAGTGAGTGAACTGCGTCGCACGCGCACACGCAGAGTAACGCACCCTTGAGCGCCTGCAGCACCTCCTCGTCCTTTTCGCCGCACCCGAGCATGATGGACGACTTGGTGAGCAGCGTGGGCACCGTGTCCTTGGCGCGCTTGAGCACCGCGAGTGACTGGCGGTACCCGGCGCGGCGGTCGCGCACAAACGGCGTCATGGCCTCGACCGTCTCAATGTTGTGCGCGTACACGTCGAGCCCGGACTTGGCCACCACCTCGACGGCCGTCAGGTCGCCCATGTAGTCGCCCGTCAGGCACTCGACCAGGATCTTGGGGTTCTTTTGCTTGATCAGCTGCACCGTCTGCGCAAAGTGCGACGCGCCGCCGTCCGACACGTCTACGGTGTGTCGAGTTAGTATCCCGAGTCGCACGTTGAGCAGTGAGAGTAAGTACCGTCGCGGTCGACCGACGTCAGCACGACGTAGTCGAGCCCCCATCGCGAGATGGCCTCGGCCGTGTTCTCGGGCTCGTTGGGGTCGAGCGGCTTGGGCGCGCGGTTGGTCTTGACGGCGCAGAACCGGCACCCGCGCGTGCACTCGTCGCCCATGAGCATGATGGTGGCCGTGGCCGTGCCCGTCTCGTTGCCGCCCCAGCACTCGCCAATGTTCGGGCACTTGGCCTCCTCGCACACCGTGTGCAGCTTGAGCCCGCGCAGATCCTTTTTGATCCGCTGGAAGTCGGTGCCGACGGGAATGTCGGTCTTGAGCCACTCGGGCAGACGCACGCTACGCGGATAGCGGGGGTGAGCGAAGCGCGGAGCTGTGTCCAAGATGGATGAACGCACTGCTTCTTCTTGCGCAGCTGCGCGGGCGTCAGCTTCTGACCCGCGGCGGGCTGCTCGGGGGTGCCGAGCTCGAGAGCCTCCTCGAGGGTGAGCTTGCTCGGGTCGCTGCCGCCCGTGACAAAGTCGGCAAACGACGGGCCCTGCTTGAGCATCTCGGCAAACTTGGCCGTGCGCGGCTTACTCGCCGGGGTCGCGGGCTCGGTCGGCGTGGTCGTCGCGAGCAGGCGCGCGGGGACGACAGCGGCCGACGCCGCGTGGCGGCGCAGCACCGCCGAGGCGATGCGGGTGGTTGTGAACATGGTGTTGATGCGTCGCATGAACAATGTAGTGTCTAAGGAGTGTGGAGAGAGGAGGAGCGGTGGGGCGAGGGCCGTGTTGAGGCGGCGGGCGGGCACACGCGTCCCGGCGATTTCCGCGGCGCGCGATCCCCTGCCCCGACTCCCGCTGCCTCGCCCGCTGACTGGCAGGACGCGGCGCTGCACATTTGCCGATCCAAATGGACGCCTCGTTCGCGCGAGATATCGGAAAGCGTCATCATTACTTGCTATATGAGCGACCAACGGGGGAGGGATGGGGAAGACTGAACTGACAGAGTAGGGTGAATACAGAGGGAGGGAGGGTAGCGACCATCGGCGACAACGGGGACGGCAGCGACTTAGTGGCGGCCCTGGAGGAAGCGGTCCATGAAGGGGGCGTTCTTGGCGTCGCCAAACTCGGCGGGCTCAAAGTAGCGCATGATGTGGGTCTTCTGCTTCCACAGGTTGATGGTCTCCTGCAGCTCGAGCTGGCCCTTCCACAGCACAATGTCGAGGGTGCCGAGGTCCGTCACGAACCGGTTCTTCTCAAACTCCTCGCGCACGCGCTGCCGCACCGCCGACGCCGGCACGTCGAGGTAGTACAGCGCAACAATCTCGTCGGCCTACACATTCTCTTGGTTGGTTACCCCACTCACCACACTCGCCCAAGCAAGAGTCAACATACGCTGCGCAGCCACTTGCGGTACAGCGACAGCGCGCGGGCCCGCGCGTCGGCCTGGTCGGCGGACGCGCGCGAGAAGACGGCGAGGTGGGTCGCGTCCGACTCCTTGTACTCGCCGGCGGCCAGCGGCGCAGCGGCGGCCGCGGCGGTCGGGGTCGAGGAGGACGAGGCGGCGGCGGCCGAGGGCGCCACGGCGGCCGAGGTGTGGGCCAGGCGGCGCAGCATCGTCGAGGCGATCATGGCGACGGCTGTTCAGATGTTACGTGGCAGTGCGATGGGCGCAGTGCAGCAGGTGCCCCGCCAGCGATGCGCTCGGCGCCGCCATGACGACGGCCGCGGCACCCCCGCCGCCGGCCACGGTCGCGCGCCGGCGCAGCGCCGAGCGATGGTAAATGGCGGTAACACGGGTCATGTGACTCAACGCACTCATCTAGATGTAGTCTTCCCCTCTCTGGATGACTCTCGCTAACGCGAAATAACGCTTTATATAATCCTGATGTGAGAGAATACGATTCGAAATCATTTGGATCCAGCCAGGCTGACTCGAGCGAGCTTGGCTGCAGCGGATCCGCTTCCAACGCTGATCCAGCACCCTCGAGCGCTCACAGCTTGGTCGGCTGCTTCCCTCAGCCGCGTCGCCGATCCCAACCTCCTCAGTGTCAAGCGTGGGGTGATGGCCAAGGATGCCGTCCCCGCGTGGTCGCGTTGCGCCACACCTTCCTCTCCCCATGGCCGCGCGTCTCTCAGGGATCACCGCGCGCGAGAGCCCACCGAGGCGAGTCAGCCAGGGCGTTCCTGACACACTTCACGCTCGTACAATATTGCTACGGTGCGTAATTATAGCTGTTCTCGACGGTCGTTCGAAGCGGTGGCTTGCTCCCGCTGCAACGTTCGACCAGCGAGGGACTGCTTCCACGGTCGGGTCTTGGCGCGCTGCGAGGAGGGCCGACCGCCGGCGAGGCCTCGCCTACAAAAAGGGCCCTTGCCCCCGCGCCTCCCTCTCCCTCCCACCCACCATCGCACTCTCACGCTATACACACCCCACCATGAACGCACCAACAACAAGTTACTGCACCGCCACCTCCATCCGGCGCACCGTCGCGCACTGGCTCGCGCCGCTGTGCTACGTCGCCATGCTGCTCAGCCTGTTCGCGCAGACGGTCGTCGCGCTCCCCGCCTCGGACCCGCCCGTCGGCCTGCCGTCGGCGGCGTCCGTCTCGGCGTCCGCCAACAAGCTGCTCGCCGACGAGATTGCCCTGGCCGTCGTGTTCATCGCCACGGGCCTGCTCGCGTGCTTCTTCGGCGGCAAGCTGTTCCGCGTGTGCATGTTCATTGCCGGCGCGTACCTGTTCGCCCTGGTCGCCTTCTCGGTCCTGCAGCGCGTCGAGCCCGCCGCCGGCTTCGGCAACCGCCAGCTCGTCTACCTCGCCGTCGGCATCGCGGCCGCCGTCATCGGCGGGTTCCTGCTCACCTTCTTCTACAAGCTCGGCATGTTCGCGCTCGGCGCCTTCGGCGGATACACGCTCGCCCTCTTCATCCTCACCCTCAAGACGGGCGGCCTCATCTCCGGGTCGACCGTCCAGGCCGTCTTCATCGCCATCTGCGCCATCCTCGGCGGCATCGCCGTCTTCTTCGTCGAGCCGCACGTCGTCCGCCTCGGCACCGCCTTTGGCGGGTCCTACGTCACCTTCCTCGGCCTCGACCTCTTCGCCAAGACGGGCTTCGCGGACGCCGCCAAGGAGTTCATGGGCCACCCGACACTCAAGCCCGAGGCTACCGCCGGCGTCTACGGCATGGCTGCGGGTGTCGTCGTCCTCGCCATCATCGGCGCCATGTCCCAGTACCGCTACACGTCCAAGCACTACACGGGGTACAAGTCCATTGGCGGCAAAAAGTAACGGTGATGTTGCGCACACTGTACAGATTCACTCGTCATTGCAAACGCTCGTGCCTGAGTAAAACGTTTTATACACGCCTATTTCTGCCTTCATGAGCGTACGCCTTGGTCGTCATGCCACGCGAGTGGCTGAAGGACGCGCTGCGCCACGCGACCCTCGGCTCCTTAAACATTCTGTTTCAGAACGACGGAAACTGCGAGAGATGGGAGCGCACGCCCCGGTCTATGATATGTGTAAACAAAACTGAAGCGAAGCGAGAAGTCCTCAAAAACCGAACGCAACCGCGCCCGTCGCACAGTCGCAAAGTTCAACACTCGCTCACATCTCAAAAAGCGTCAACAGATCATAGTGCCGCACCGTCTTGAGCGCCCGGCGGCCCGTGAACCCAACCTTGTTCCCGTGCAGGTACAGCGACGCGAGCGACTGGGGCAAGTACCTTGCAATCTCCTCGGCGCCCGCGTCGCCAATCTGGTTGTCCGACAAGAACAGCATGCGCAGCGCCATCGGAAAGTTTCCGGCAATAGCGCCCGCGCCGGAGTCGCCGATCTGGTTGTTCTCGAGCCCGAGGTTCATGAGCGTCGGCGGGAGCGCCGTGCCGAGGTACCCGGCGCCCCTATCCGTGATCCCAGTCCCGCCGAGGTACAGCTCGCACAGCATGCGCGGCATCCGGGCCGCGATCGCGACGGCGCCCGCGTCGCCGAGCGGATTGTTGGACAGGTTGAGTTTCCTCAGCGTGGGCGGGAACTGGAACGCGAGCGCCTCGGCGCCCGCGGACGTGATCTGGTTGGTGTACAGCGATAGCTCGCGCAGCGACGGCGGCATCCGGGCCGCGATCGCGACCGCGCCCGCGTAGCCGATCCGGTTGACCTCGAGCGAGAGCCGGGCCAGGTTGCGCGGCAGCGACGGCGCGAGCACGATCGCGCCCTCGTCGGTGAACTGGTTGCCGCCGAGGTACAGCTCGTCGAGCATGCTCGGCATCCGCGCGGCGATCGCGATCGCGCCGTTGTCCGAGATCTGGTTGCACGCGAGCGACAGCGCGGTCATGGTGCGCGGCAGCATCGCCACAATCTCGTACACGCCAATGTCCGTGATCTGGGTGTTGAACAAGTACAGCTCAGCCAAGCCCTCGGGCAGCGTGTACGCGATCGCCTTGACGCCGCGGTCGCCGAGCGGGTTGTTGTTCAGGTTCAGCACGCGCAGCGTCCGCGGGAAGCTGGTGGCGAGCGTGCGCGCGTCGTTCGGGCCCAGCGCGCAGCCGTCCAGGATCAGCTCCGTCATCCGCTGCTGCGGAAAGTCGCGCACGCGCTCGATGACGTCCAGGCCGTACGGGCCTACGGCCAGCTCGGTCACGTTGAGCGAGGACCGGGCGCCGCTGGCCAGCTTGTGGCGCTGCTCCCAAATAAAGCGGTCGCCGTCGAGCTCGGTCGGAACGACGAGTCCCTACAAAACGTGTCAAACGTGGTGTGAGTCTGGACGAGTAGCGACAGGAGCGAGTGGTAGGAATGGACCTCGAAACCATCTGCGGATGCCGCGACAGGCAGTTCGACCGACGACGAGGGCGACAAGGAGGCAGGAGAAAGCTTCAAAGCGGTCAGCTGGTTGACGACGGTGACAGTGGGCAGATCAGAAGCAGAAGCAGTAGGAGGTCGCAGAACACTAAGCTCGGTCACGACGGCCGCAAAGGTCGGCCGCGTCGTCCAATCGTGCGCCCAGCACTTGACGACCAGCGCCCAAAGCTCGGGCGAGTAACTGGCCGCGTCCGTCGGCGGGTCCGGGCGCTCGCCCTCCTTGATCCAGTCCTTGACCACTTCGACATCGTGCTCGTCGTGGAACGGAATGTTCCCCGCAACCACCTCGTACGCAAGCATTGCGAAAGCAAACAAGTCCGGGTGTAAGTCGTACTTGGCGCCGCGCTTGTACCGCTCGGGCGCCATCCAGCGCACGTTGCCGACGGACCCGCTCTTGAACGTGGACGCGCGGCTGGCCTGCGAGAGCGCGCGCGACTGGCCAAAGTCGCACACCTGGGCGCGGCCGTACCCGTCGACGAGCACGTTGTTGGCCTTGAGATCGCCGTGCAGGATCCGCTCGCCGTGCAGGTACGCCATGCCCTGCGCCGTCTCGTGCAGCAGCCGGAGGTGCTCGCGCGGCCGGCCCGCGGCGTATTTGGACAGGTCGCCGCCCTCCATGAGCGGCATCACGAGGAACGGCGTGTTGCACGTAAGCGAGACGCCGAGCAGCGGCAGGATGTGCGGGTGGTGCAGGTTGCTCCAGATCAGCGCCTCCTTGGCGACCATGTCCATGACGGGGCGGTCGGCTTGCAGCCGGCCCTCGAGCGGGAGTAGGCGTTTGATGGCGACCTCGGTCTTGGACTTGATCCACGTCGCGGATACGACCTCGCCAAAGCCGCCGCGGCCCAAAACGATGTCCGACTCGGTGAAATCAAACGAGGTCACGGCTAAGCGGTCGAGCGCCTTCTCGCTGTCGGTGCGCTCAATGTGGATCGTTGAGTGGCGCACGATCGTGCCGTGCAAGTTCTTGAACATTTGCTGCATCATATGCATCATCTTGTCGTTCTGCACCTCGGACGCGTTGAGCCGGCTCTGCAGCGCCGCGAGCGCCTCGGGCACGTCCTTGTTGTTGAGCGCGAGGTCGCGGTATAGCTCCGAGTGGTGCATGGCAAGCAGCTCCTCCATCGATCCCAGCAGCGACGCATTCGCGGCCTCGGTCGCAAGCTTGATCTCGGCCGTCATCTCCAGCGGCGAGAAGCTGAGCTGCACCGCGAGCTGGAGATCGCCGGCGAGCTGCGTCAGCGTGTTGCCCGCCTCGACGAGCGTGTCGCGGTGCTGCTGCGCAAACATGACGCGCTTGAGCAGCGGGGCCTTGGCCAGCTTGGTCGCCGTCTACACAATCTTGGCCAGCGTGTCGCGGAGCAGCATCGTCGGTTTCGCCAGCGCGGCCGGCGGCTCGCCGTCGGCGTCAAGCGGCGCCGAGTTGAGCGCATCGTACAGGTGCGTGCACCGGCGCAGAGGGACCCGGCTGAGTTCAAGGAACTCGCGCGCCGTGTTGATGGCCTCGACCAGGTCCTTGAGCTTCGAAAGAAGGCTCCCAATGTCCTTGAGGCCCACGCTGATGGCGAAGCCGGCCAGGGCGAACTCCATGGTCGCTGAAGCAAGGCGGCGCGGCAGAAGTGCAAGAGATCAAGTAGGCGCGCGATGCGTCGCTAGTTGCATGGAGAGGCCAGGGTTGTGCGAGAGCGGGTCTTGCGCTTCGAACGCGAACAGCGAGGTGTCGAGAAGGGCCGGGGCATCTGAGGGCGGTTTCGAGCAATCTGGGGCCGACGCCACGCATCAGCTGATGCTTGATCGGGAGGCCGCCGGTCGCGCTGCTTTCGCGAGCCTCTCTACGGTACGCTTCAATGTATTGCTCGAGGAGCATCCAGCTTGATGCGATGGATTGAGACAATCATTGTTTGAGTCGGTCGCTAGTTGGTTGTGGTGGGTCGGCCGTCCCGACCAGGTCGGGTCGTTACCGGTCGGGCCGCACGGCTGTACTCGTCGCGGAGCGAGTCTAGTGATTAAGGTGTAATTGGAAGGTTGTACATGAGCATAGAAAGTTTACTTGGTCTCGTCCCTGATCGGGCTGCTTGCTCGGTCAGCGCACGAGGCGGCTCCTGACCCGCGACGGCGTGCCCGCTGCCAAGTCCAGCTCCTAAGGTTGTGGCCATACTCGATACTCGATAAACTCTTGAGTGATGGAAATCTTTGCGCAGCATGAGATCTACTACTTCGCGACCGCCTTCGGCACGGTGCGAATGCGCTGGTGAGCATACAGGAGTTCCGCGCAACGTTACACGACGTCCAAACAAGTCCAAGGGACCTAACTCTAGAATGACCACCATTGAGAGGTCGGAACTATAATAACGCCGAGACTACGGTTTGGAAAGCATGACGGGATTGCCAGCGAGCTCGCACCGAACCCTTGCGGGCCGCCGTCAGCACAATGTTTGATGGACGAGCAGCACAGTATAGTGGAGCGATCGACCAGTGGCTTATCTTAACTGCATTGAGACACTCTTTCGTAGTCCGAGACCATGTACATCATGTGTTGCGGCTCGGTCGATGCAAAGTCGAGCGCAAGCGGAGGGTAGGTCGGCCAGCGTGTTTGCTCGCGCCATAGGTTACCGCGTTATGTGAGCAGCAGCGCTTCGAGTGTCCCACATCCCCGCTCATCATCTCCTGCGGTTGGCGAGACCAACTCCCTTGACGGCCGCGGCGAACGACGAGGGGACGCGCCGCGCCACTCACCTGACCGCTGAATGGCGATCGTGGCGTCAGTGACGTCAGTTGGGGCGGTCACGCGGCGTGAAACGCACGCGTTCGTTCGCTCGCCGCGGCCGGGTCGGATCGGCTCGCTCGGGTCGGGTCGTGCGGGCCCGCGCTTCCCGCCTGACTGCTCTCCCTGCCTGCTCTCCCCCTGGCGCTCAAGACGTGAAGCCTGCCCGTCGCCCCCTCTCTCTCCCGTCCCGCCCCTGCCCGCTCGTAAGCGATACCGATACGACCGCGGTATGCACTCATGCTCGGGCCGTTACATGGATGCACTGCTGACCCTTCCCATTCGTAGCACTCTCTAAACACCACCATGACGACCGCCGAGAAGCCGTTCGCCCCTCGCCCCCTCAACCTGCGCAAGCAGTCGGTGCCCGTGCCGGGCAGCGCGCGCGCGGGGGCGACGCCGGCGTACCGCAACGCGGTTGCGCCCGAGGCGCTGGTCGAGCACAGCCCGATCAACGGGCAGCCGCGCACGCTGTACGAGTCCTTCTTCTTCGCGGCCAAGGCGTGGCCCAAGGCCGACTGCTTTGGCGTGCGCAAGCTGGTCGCCGACTCGCCTGACCCGGCCAAGCGCGTGTGGAGCGACTACCAGTGGGAGTCGTACGGCCGCGTCGCCGAGCGCATGACGCACTTCGGGTCGGGCCTGACCCGCGTCCTCAACGACGTGGTCGTCCCGCTCTCGGGCCCGCCCAAGACGGCCTTCGCCCCCGGCAAGCCCGCCCTGCACCACCTCGGGCTCTACTCGGTCAATCGCCCCGAGTGGCTGATCGCCGACGGCGCGTGCTCGGCCTACGCCATGGCGTCCGTGTCGCTCTACGACACGCTGGGCCCCGACACGCTGCAGTTCATCATCAACCACGCCGAGCTGCGCGTCGTGGTCGCGTCCGCCGACAAGCTCGTCAACCTCATCAAGGTGCGCCACCTGTGCCCGGACCTCGCGGTGCTCATCTCCATGGACCCGCTCGACACCCCCTCGGGCCAGTACCTCAAGCTGTGGGCCGAGGAAAAGGACCTCAAGGTGTACACGTTTGCCGAGATCGAGGACCTGGGCGCGACGGCGCCGCTCAAGCACACGCCGCCGACGCCGTCGGACCTGTGCACGCTGTGCTACACGTCGGGGACCACGGGCGAGCCCAAGGGCGTGATGCTGACGCACCGCGCCATGGCGGCGCAGAACGTGCTGGCGTACTACGGCGAGTCCATCACCAACGACGACGTGCACCTGTCGTACCTCCCGCTCGCCCACATCTTCGAGCGGTCCGTGGTCTCGCAGGCGCTGTCGGGCGGCGCCAAGGTCGGCTTCTCGCGCGGCGACGTCAACCTGCTCGTCGAGGACATCCAGGCGCTCCGCCCGACCGTGTTCCCGTCGGTCCCGCGCCTGCTCAACCGCATCTACCTCAAGGTGCGCTCCGCGACCATCGACGCGCCCGGCGTCCGCGGCGTCCTGTTCCGCCGCGCCGTCGCCGACAAGCTCGCCCGCCTCGAGTCGGGCGGCGGCGTCACCCACGCCTTCTGGGACAAGCTGCTCTTCTCCAAGGTGCAGCAGGTCCTCGGCGGCCGCGTGCGGTTCATGATCACGGGGTCCGCGCCCATCGGCAAGGACGTGCTGCAGTTCCTCCGCATCGCGTTCGCCGCCTATATCGTCGAGGGGTACGGCGCCACCGAGACGTGCGCGGGCACCTGCATCCAGCTCCCCGGCGAGTACATTGCGGGGAACGTCGGCGCGCCGTTCCCGAGCGCCGAGATCTGCCTCGTCGACGTGCCCGAGATGAACTACCTGTCGACGGACAAGCCGTTCCCGCGCGGCGAGATCTGTGTCCGTGGCCCGTCCGTCTTCTCCGGGTACTGGAAGGAGCCCGGGAAGACCAAGGAGGCGCTCGATGCCGACGGCTGGTTCCACACGGGCGACATTGGACTGATCACGGACCGGGGCTGCCTCGCCATCATCGACCGGAAGAAGAATATCTTCAAGCTCGCTCAGGGCGAGTATGTCGCACCAGAGAAGTACGTATCATTTTCATGTGATTTACGGGTCGTAAGTTCTAACGAGCCTCGTGAACCATGTAGGATCGAAAACATCCTGGTCCTCTGCCCGCTGGTCGGCCAGATCTTCGTGCACGGCGATTCGCTGCAGTCGGAGCTCGTTGCCGTGGCGGTGCCCAACGACGAGGCGTTCCTGCCGTGGGCGCAGAAGCAGCTGGGCAAGCCGGCGACGGCCACGGTCAAGGAGCTGTGCGCGGACCCGGCCGTGGCCGCGGCGTTCCTGCACGAGCTCACGGTGGTCGGCAAGGAGAAGAAGCTGCGCGGGTTCGAGTTTGTCAAGGCGGTGCACCTGATCCACGAGCCCTTCTCGGTCGAGAACAACCTGCTCACGCCGTCGTTCAAGCTCAAGCGGCCGCAGGCGGCCGACGCGTACCGGCGCGAGATCGACGCCATGTACGCCAAGCTCGCGGCGGGCAAGACGGCCGAGCAGGAGGTCGGTGTCATGGGCAAGGCCAAGCTGTAAGGTGTGGGTTTGGGGGAGGTGGGCGCCGGTGCGGGCGCCGTGCTGTTTGTGTCGATTGTTTGCTCACGAGAAAATGGATGCCGCGTTCATTCGTCTACATAGTCGGTCTATTACTCGAGGTCCCCTTGACGCGGTCAAGGAACGCCGCAATGTGGTTGATCACCTCGGCCGGCCGCTCGGCGTGCAGCCAGTGCCCCGCGTCCATCATATCGAGCGTCGCGTTAGGAAAGTAATCGCGCCGAATGTCCGCCAGCATGCGCGGGTGGACGTAGTCGGCCTTGCTGGCGCCGACGAGCGCGACCGGCCCCACGTACGGCGTGACGGCTGCGGGCGGCACGAAATCGCCGAGCTCGGGCAGCGCGCCCCGCAGCGTGTCGAGCGGGACGCGGAACCGGAGTTTGTGGTCGGCGGTGCGCTTCAGGTTGGTCAGCAGGAACTGGCGCACGCCCGTGTCCTACCGTACGGATTCGGGTGGGTTGGTGGCGCGGCAAGGGTAGTGGGTACAGGAAAACGTACGGGAACGTAGCGCTGCAGCAGCCGGTCCGCGTCCGCGAGCTTGGCGGGCTCAGCGGCCTCGACCTCGCGCATGGCGGCAATGTAGAGCGGGAACACGAGCGAGAGGTTGAATGCGCGGGGCGCCATATCGAGGCTCATGACGCCCGCGACGGCGTCGGGGGAGTCGAGGGCGAGCCGCATCGCGACCTTGCCGCCCATGGAGTGGCCGACGACGACGGGCGCCGTGAGGTGGTGCGCGGCGAGGAACCCGCGCACGTCGTCGGCCATGGCGGCGTAGGTCATGGCCGGGTGGTGCGGCGACTCGCCGTGGTTGCGCAGGTCGAGCGACCACACGGTGGCACCCGTGGCGCGGGCCAGCGCCTTGGACAGCGACGTCCAGTTCTGCTTGGACCCGAACAGGCCGTGCAGGACGACGAGCGGGTGTCGGCGCGGCGGGGTGGCGTGGGTGGTGGCGACGGAGCGGGCGTGGATGACGGCGTGAGCGAGTTTCATTGGAATTGCATGGGCATGGTTTTGGTGGTGTTGGGGCAGGAGAGGCGGCCCGCAGAAGCGAGCGCGCTCGGCGAGTGTCTCGAGGGCGCGTTGAGACAGCACGTGGGGCGGTGCGGATCGCAGGTGATGCGTGCGGTCACGCATTTTCTCGGCGCGTGCGGCCGGCCTGCGCCGTCTCTCGGGTTCCCGTTGGGACTTTCCGCTGCTCCTTCCGCCCTCCTTTAGCTCGTGCCCTCGATCGCGTAGCGTCCCTCTCGTCGTCAACAACGCGACCCGGCCGACCGACCGACGCGTGGGAGGGGAGAAAAAGTGTCTCGCACTGTCTCGCACGCCCTCGCTGCCTGCGCGTCGCGCGCCTCCGAACCCGCCCGCCCCGACCGCCATCGCCGCGTCGCACACGCCCCCCATCGCCATGGCGACCACCGTGCGCCTGCCCTCGCCACCCGACGCGACCACCACCGCGTCGGCCGCCACCGCCGACGTGCGACCGACCTCGACCCGCCCCGTCGACGCGCCCGCACCCGCACCGGCGCTGCCGCTCGCCGACACGCCCGTCAGCATGCTGCCCGCGTCGGCTGCCCTCGACGACACGGACGAGTGCGCGTCGCGCCTCATCTCGCTCGCCAACGCCGCGCGCCACCAGCTGCTGCCTCCCGCCGCACCGCCATTGCCGGTCCTCGCGGTCGCCGCCCCGGATCCGCCACGTCCGAACCCGCCGTCGCGGGAGATGGTCCGTCCTACCCCCCGCGACCCAACGACGCGCGCGCGCTAACCCTTCTCCCAACACGTAGATTGCCCTTGCCAAGCAACTCAAGTCGCAGCTCTCGGCCGCGCATGCGCGCATCGCCGCGGCGCCGCGCAGCACCTTCAAGCGCCGCCGCGCCTCGCTGCACCCGCTGCTGCCGCCTGGCAACACGGGCGCCACGCTGTTCGCCGTCGAGTTCGAGATCCTCCCCGCCTCCGCCAAGCGCAGGCGCACCAGCCCGCCCCACGTCGTCGTCTACTCGGCGCCCAACAACCGCCCGCTCGCCGCCCCCGCGCCGGCGCCGGTGCCCAAGGTCAACGGCGCCGGCGGGCCCATCGCGCCGGGCATGCCCATGGGTCCGCCGTCCACGCTGCCCGGCGGGAACCGGACTACGCACTCGCTCGGCGGGATCCCCGTGGCGCGCGAGCTGGCGCCCGAGCCCGCGGCCGACATGGGTTTCCTCGTCCCGGAACCCATGGCCGAGGACCTCCCCGCCCCCTCAAACCCGGCACCGCCGCCTCCTCCTGCTGCCGCTGCCGCCGTAGCCGCCGCTGCGAAACACGTCGTCGTCGAGGACCCGCTCATGTCGCACGACACCCCGCCGAGCGTGCGCCTGTACCGCGCCATCTCGCAGATCCGCGCCAACGCCGCCGCTGCGGCCGCTGCCGCCCAGGACTCGGTCAACCTCCCCGCCGTCCTCTCGCCCTACCAGTTCAACTCGGACTACACGGCCGCCAGCGCTGCGACGGGGACCGCGTCACTGTCCGCGTGGACTCCGATGCCGCAGCAGCAGCAGCCGTCGCAGCAGGGGCAGGGGCAGCAGCAGTCGGCGCTCGGGCTCTCGGCCGCGCCTGGATCGGTAACGCACGCGTCCGCTGACCCGTCGACGTCGGGTGCGGGTTCCACGACAGCGACGACCGCGCGCGCGCAGTCCGCCGGCCCCGAGTTCCCGACCTCGCGCGCCTCTTCCTTCGCCATGCCGCAGCACCAGCACCAGCACGCGCTCGCGGGCGGCCGCGACGCGTCCTCGACCTCGTCCGACCCGGGCCCGGGCCCCAGTCCCGCGCCTGCCCCCGGCCCGCCCATGATGATGTCGCACATGCCCAACGCCTACTCGACCCCGCTCCCCAGCTCCGTCACCCTCTACCACGCCGTCGCGGCCGCGGCGGCTGCGGCAGCGGCGACGGCGGCGGCATCGGGGATCAATCTCGGGCCGACGGCTGTCTCGAACCCGATCCAGACGCAGCAGCAGCAGCCGGCCGCGTCGGCTCCGGCTCCTGCGTCGACGGCGCAGGCGCAGTCGGGACAGAACCGGAATAACGCGGCGGCGGCGCCGACTACGCGACCGGCTGCTGCTGTTCCTGCGCCGGTCATGCCAGCACCTGAGCAGCCCGTCGCCGCGGTCCCTGCGACGACAGCAACGGCACAGATCCCGCTCCCTGCGCAGCCAGTAGCACCTGCTCCGGCTTCAGTCCCTTCGGCCCCCGCCCCACCATCCTCAGCAGCCGCGCCAGCACCCGCCGTACCCGCACCCGTGATCCCCGCGCCCGTCCTCCCCGTGCACCCTGTCCTCCCCGCCGTCCCGATCATCCCCGGCAGCTCGAACCCACCACCCGCCGCCGCCTCCAACTCAACCACACCCTCAACGACCTCGGGTAACACCACCGCGGCCACCTCCCGCTCGACCCCGTGGCGCCGCGGCCGCCCGCGGTCCGAGATCGTGTACCCGCGCAAGAAGAAGCAGTCGGCGCCCGCGTCCGACGGCGCCGAGCCCACCGCGTCGCCCGAGATCGGGGACCTGCACAACCTCATCCGCGTCTTCATGAACTCGAGCGGCAGCGCGCCGCCGCCTGGCGCGGCCGCGGGGAATGGGCCTGCGACTCCTGCGCCGACGTGGATCCCGGCGCCGAGCCAGCTACCGCCGCAGCAACAGCAGCAGCCGGCGGCTGTGGGTCCTGGTCTGGCCGGGTTGCCCCAGCAGCAACAGCAGAACGGACCACCGCCGCCACTAGTCCCAGACGCGGCGGCGACGGCGACGCTGTCGGTCCAGGTCACGCCCGCCGGGATACCACTACCACCGACCGCGCCGCTCGCCGGCATCGACGCGGCCCCGGCTCACCTCATGGTCCCGCTCCCGTTACCGCCGCAGCCCATGGCCGAGGACGTCGGGTACGGCTCGGCCGCGACGATACCGCCACCACCACCACCCGCGGCAGCGGAGGCGGCGCCAGTAGCGGGTCCGGTGCTGGGTCTCGCCGACCTGCTGACGTCATCGAGCAGCAGCAGCGACCCGCCGACGGTGTCAGAAGCGCTCGGTTAGACGGACGCGGGAGCGGTGGACTGGACTGGACTGGACTGGACTTGTGGGAGTATATCAACCTTTTTGGATCGCAATTCGCAGGTGATCGGGCCTCGGGCTTGCCGCGCGTGGCCGGTCGGCTGTGCCGGCAGGGGTGGTGCCGGGAAGCGGGAGGGCGCCGCGCGAGGGACACGGGCGCGTGACGCGAGCGAGCCAGCCGGCGCTGATCGCCTGCTGAGCAGCTTCTCCCTCTTGTATCGCCACCATCCATGAATACTAGACCATGAAACTTGATGCAACTCCTCGCTAGACCCTTGCTCTGCCACAATTTCGCACCGTCAAGGTGATTCTCGTCCACGCAGCGGCCAAGCAGCTCCACTGCGACCTCATTCTCACGCTGGTCCGCCGCAACGTAGGCGACGACGACGGCCCGGCCTGGTGCACGTGGACCGACAACCAGATACCGATCGATCCTCACGCGTACGCGACCCTTGTACACGCGGCCATCCGGGCAAATGCGGTGCAGGCCCTCGCAGTCCTTGTCCGGCTCAAGGCTCAGACGAGCAGGCTGCTGTATTTTCTATGCGTCGACGACCCCGCAGTGCAGAACCGTGTTCCTTCCAGGATGCCAACCCTTTTGGATATGCCGATACCCACGGTTGGCGATGCCGCCGTGCTTTTTCGCGCCGTCTTTTATGCATCATCTGTCCGCGTAGGCGACGAGCTGATGCTGCAACTGGCGCGGCAGCCTGTCCAAGTTCTTCTGCATGTCTTACTCGATGTGCCGACTGAGCTCCCGCCTTCTCGCGGCCCGCACGCGGTTAAATTGTTTCGGCATCTCTTTACAGCGGCGATCAAGTTTTCCCCGCTCAGCCTTCCCGCCGCGACACCAAGCGCTTTCTGGCCATCGCCACGCCTTTCGTGTTACGCTCGCCAAGCTGAACGCTCTGCTGATCGACACACTCCCCGTCACCTCATACAGGAACGGTCCGTGATCTCGCGCACGCGTCGGCACTCCGATTTCTCTCTGCCTCGACCGCGTATGCCTCGTCAGTCTCGCCCGCTATGCGCTCACAAGCCCTGATAACCCGGGCGAGACTGACGGCGCCGTGTCGTCAGGTTGAGACGACGGCGGCCAACGGACGCGTGCGCGAGGTTACGGATCGACCAAGCTTGCTGGGTTTCGGCGGCCCTTGCCTCTCAATGTTCACGAAGCGATTGTGAAAGCGACCATCATGGTCTTTGCGCATAGACTCGGGCGATCGGTGATAGCAGTACGCGTCAGCGGGCGCACGAGTAGGAACGGGAACGGTTAAGCTTCGGGTTTATCGCCACCACCGCCTCCCTCCAACGATATGGCCGCGCAGATGAATGACTCCACGCAATAGATTACTCATGCCGCGCGCACAACGTGCTCTCGCGCTCGCGCCCGCGCTGCAGCTAAATATCGCTTTGCACCTCACGGTGCGCGACGCCGCCGCCCTAGGCGCGACTTAGCATTCAATCTCAGACTCGAGAACTTCTGGCGCGGCCAGCTATGGAGGACTTTGCTCTTTGCTCTTTGCTCTTTGCTCTCGCAAGTCGCGACCCCAAGCGCTCCCTCGAAATTGCTCCTGCGGGGACGAGTTGGGCCGCAAAGTCAATCTCGACAGGTCTACTACGCGGTCGCTCTCGCGCTTGTCTTACACAATATCGGCGACGACGATGACGACGCGACATGGTCGACACTTTGCGCGCGTGGACCGGCGGCAATATGCCTCTCGATCCGGCCATGTACCCCTAGCTGTACAATGCGGCTGTCGAGGCGAATACGCTCTGGGCAATCGCGGTCATCGTCATGCTCAAGACCCGCGAGAGCAAGCTCATGGACGAAATTCGACTCGAAACTTTCGGCTCCGAGGTCCGAATTTGCAAAGTGACGTTGGTGGTCACTGACATTGCATGGGCTCCACTCAAGGATGCCGACATTCAACTGCGCGCCATCGTCATTCTCGTCAGGTGCTTGCTCGCAAGGACCGTGATGCTCCTTACCTTCAGCAGAAGCCCCTTCGGCTACCGGCCAATGGCTTTCTCTCGAGTTCTTGTACAACATGCCTCAGAAGGCCCTCGCTTCCGCTCACGGCTCGCACGCATTGAATCGATCCCTCTGGCCATCCCCCATCCATGTTCGATGTGACTCGGCTCGAGCTTTTTCAATCACTAAAGCGCGCGCCCCGGCTCTTCAATCAGCTTATCCCAGAACCAGGCTTGGACGAAAAAAAACGCTGTACCCGGCCCGTCTGGGTCAGCAGCTCATCGGTACTTTGATGACCCGCCTCGCGTCGCCGCGGCATGCGACGCCCCCGGCCTAACTCTCGCTCTGCCCCCACTCGCCGCTGCTAGACACCCTCCCCGAACTTTTTGTACGAGAGCGGCCCGCGATCTCGCGCACGCGCCGGCACTCTGATCCACTCTGCCTCGACCGCGTCTGCTTCGTCGGCCTCGCCCGCTATGCGCTCACGAGCACCTGTTAACCTCAGGCGAGATCCGACGGCGCCATGCCCTCGAGTCGAGACGACGGCGGCCAACGGGCACGCGTGCGCACTGGTCACGGATCGCTCAACCACGAGTGATTCATCCCCGGTTTCGGCAAACGCGTGGCCGCTGCGTGTCGACTCGGCCAGTATCGGTCGATGGGATGCATGTGACGAGGAAATCATTCCTACATACAGCCTCTCTCGTCTTCCTTGACGTGTTTCTCCCGATCCTGAAGGAAGGAAGGAAGGCTCGGATGCTTGGTGGGTGATGGAGCGGGCACGGCGCCGCTGAGGCCTACCTGCGTCCGGCTCACAGACGGCATCCCGCCCGTCGCCCGTCGCCCGTCGCACTCGTGAATGAATCGCGACGCGTCCCAAACGGCCAAAGCAATGCGGGGTGAGCCGCGAGACATTGCAGGGCTTTGCCCTGAAATGAAGGGCTTTGCCCTGAAATATTGGGTGGCCCCTTCGAAAGTCTCGGTCTGCGTCACGTGCTTTTGGCGGATTTCACTTGGTTTCATCACGTCGTACATGTCACGTGACTGTGGCTGAACGCGTTTTGCGGCTTGCTCGCGACTTTGGCTCGGGCGACGTTGCGCACTCCACTTCTCCTCCACGAAACGAAAGCTTGAGCGGCTGTAACATGCCGCAACACGACAGTCGGCCAAGGTGGACCGCGGAGGAGTGTGACCGCCTCGTCGACTGGCTGTGCCTCGACTCGAGCAACGACGCCACCTTCGCGTCGCGCGGCCACCGCGCTGCTGCCGCTCGACACGCTGCCGCCTGGCTCGCTCAGCATTCTGCTCATACACGCGCCCCTGAGCCCGTCGGCAAGAAGCTCCATGAGCTGATCGACGCATACCATGGACTGCTCGCGTCGCTGTCGCTGTCCGCCGCAGATCTGCGCGACCCGTCCTCTCTCTCAGCCCTGCGGCTCGCTCTCATCAACAACGATCCAACGACCGCGCTGAACTTTCAACACGTGTGCCACCGTTCAACGCGCATGTAAGCAATGCACTTACTTCAACCACCTTGTCCTCAACGGTCGCACCCAGCTCGCTTTCGGCTTCTGGTTCTGCGCCTCCGCCTGCCGCATCTGCAACCGTACCTCCACCTGCTCCGCCACCGGGTCTGGCGTTGATTGTCACATTTGGGCTTGCCTCATCAGGCTGATACATGTCACGTGAGTGGCTGAACGCGTCCCCTCGCCCTTTCTCCCTCGCGCGCCCTCGCTGAATCAAAGTCAACCCGCAACAAAAATGTACTCTGTTGTTGCTACTTGATGTGTCAATGACGTTTCTTGGTTGCTGTGCGACTTTAGCCGCATCCGCGCCAAGTTGGCCCCTGTACCTCATTTAGCTTTCCTTGCACAGTTAATTTTTCGGTTCACCTTACGTGTTACCTTGTCACTGTCGCTCTGCGCAGCATGTTAGGCGGCAACAGCAGCAGCAGCGCGGCTGAGTTGAGTCGCAGCCCCTGATCCTTGCCTTGATCGTGTCGCGATGGAGATGAGCAACCATATCCTGGGGCAGAAACTCGACAATAACGCAATAGTTTCGCTATGACGACTTCAGCGTAGTCTGAGCTAACTCAACTCGTTCGTTAGTCGACTCTCAAGCGCAGCACTCGAGATTCATCTTGGCTTAAATCACTGTTGCGCGGCGCGGCGTCACTCAGCGACGGAACGAGGCGACGCTGGCAATCAACGCAACGAGGCAACGCTGATCATGAAAGCAACGAGGCAACACTGATCATGAACGCAACGAGGCGACGTTGATTACGAACTCAACAAGGCGATGCTGGTCATAGACACAACGCGGCGCTGATTGTCAACCCAATAAGGCAACGTTGATCATCAACGCAAGGCAATGAGGCGACGCTGGTCATTGACGCAACGAGGCGACGCTGGTCATTGACGCAACAAGGCGACGCTCACCATCAACGCAACGAGGCGACGCTAGTCATCGACACAACGGGCTGACGCTGATGATTAATGCAACAAGGCGACGTTGATCACGACCCAACAAGGCGACGCTGTTCATTGACGCAACAAGGCGGCGCTGAACTTCAATATAACAAGGCGACGCTGGTCATCGATGCAACGAGCCGACGCTGATCATGAACGCAACGAGGTGACGCTGAACTTCAACTCAACGAGGCGACGCTGAACATTGACGTAAGGAGGCGACGCTGACAATCAATGCAACGAGGCAACGCTGATCCACTACGCCCGCTCTGCAACTTTGGAGCGGGGTGCTCAGCCAATCAGCGTTCTTGTTCGTCAAGCAGTTTATTGGTCGGCTTGCGCCACAACTGACCCCATGACCCGCCCGACGCGCCGCGCCGCACGCGCACGCGCGCGCGCCCGGTTCGTCCGAATATAGCATCCACCAGCCCACCCCACCGCCCCAACCCGCCCCACCCCCGATCCGGCCCGACCCGCCGACCCGCCGCTGCACGAACACGTTTTCGGCGCCGGAACCTTAGTCAGGCACCGGCCCGAGCGCCGCCGCCGTCAGCGCGAAGGCGATCGCCGAGCGAGCGACGAGGCCGCCGGCCAAGACGGCGGCGCCGTGCAGAACACGAGGCGCGCGGGCGAGACTGAGCCGACGCCGTGTTGCTGTTGGTGCAGAGGTCGTTGTTGCCTAGGAGTGGGAGGCGCGAGGCGCAGTCGTTAGTGATCGAGTCCTGCGTGCGAGGAGCGGGTGAGCGAGCGAGGAGAGCATACCAGGACGTGCATCAGCGGGCAACGACGACGGCGGGTTGCTGGTCAGCCCGAGCTACAGGCGCGTAAGGGCGATGTCAGCGTGCGTCGTGGTGGCGCGGTGGGCGTGTACGACGTACCTGCAGCGGCCGACGGTCAGGGAAGCGGTGCGGGCATGGTTGAGATCTACGCGGTGCGAGCGGGCGGGAGGATGAACGTCAGCATCAGCGTGGAGCGCGTGGCGGCTCGGGCGAGGCAGGTGGGGACGCGCGAGGCATACATGGTGATGATGAACGGCCGGCGAAGGCCGCTGTGAGGAGAAGAATGTGGAGGCGGCGGCGGCCCTCTCTTTATAGCCGGCGGCCGGCGGGCGGGCGGGGCGGGGGTCGGTGCCCGGCGTAGCGGCGCAGCGGTCAGGGTCGCGCGGCGGGGGTGGATAGCCCCATATTGCGCCTCGCCGTGTGCACCGACCGCCGCCGTCGCTCACCTCACTCGCCTCAATACCCCTCGTATCCTCGCAGCCTCGACGCCGACGGCTCAGATAATACTCTCACTGACGAGCGTGACCGGATCCCGAGCCCCGCGGCGGTGTCCGGCGCGCCCAGCGGCCAGTCGCGCGCGGTGAGGCGGGCTCCAGGCCGCCCGCCCGCGACGCGGCCGCGCCCCCGGGCGCGGGGCGGGCGGCGGCGGGTGGACGGTGTAGACGGTCCGTCTCTCGCGTTCGATAGTGTGTGTGTCGCGGTGGTGAGCTTCTCGGCGGATTAGAGCTCGCTGCGCGTGCGGGCCATGTCCATGGCCATGGTCGCGGCCGCGGTCCACCCGCCACGCGCTCGGCGCAAGGCACGGCGTCGCCCCGCTGCTTCGCGACCGTCAAGAGATACTAAGGGACGTCCAAGCCGCCGCAGTCCTGCGCCAGCGCTGGTCGCGCGCCGCGGCCGCGACCCGCTTCGCCGCCGCGATGCGTGGTTTGGAGCGGCCCGAGTCGGCCGCCACGGCGAGGGCGCACAGCAGCGCGCGTTCGCCAACAGGCTACCACCCTCTCAGGGAGTCGTGTGCGGTACGGAGCTCACCCCGTCGTCTCGCCACGGGCACGGACAGCAGCCGCGTCCTAGTCCGGCTCGACCGCGGCGGTGTGCGTGCGCGTTGAGAGTGCGAGCGGGCGCCCTGAGTATGTCTCACGGTGGCGGGCTAGCGGCGCGGGGGCCGCGTCAAGCGTCGGGCTCCCTGCGTCGTCTTCGCCCGTCGCCCGTCGCCGCGCGCGGCGCACTCAGCGACGGCCGCCTTGGGCGGAACGATGGCTCCCGCCTGACGCAACAGACGCGTCGAGCTCACGGAGGCAGGATAGACTCGTGTGGGTGATGAAGGGCTTCGTATATTGCTTGCGCTTCGCGAGCGTGGGCCGCGGCCGCCAGCTTGCGCGGCGAGACGGCGACCGCCCCGCGCCGGGCGAGGGCCGGGCTCGGCGGCAGCAATACATGCGAGTGTATAGAGTGTGGAGCTGTGTCGACGAAGCGTGTGCGAACAAGATAGGGAGCGCGGGGGAAACGAGAGAGGGGGAGCGGGCAGGGACGGCGGCCGCCGGGCAGCGCGAAAAACGCGAAGTCCTGAAAAGCACTGCAGCAGCCCGCCCTCAAGGGAAACAGGGGGCGAGGAAAAAAAGAAAATCGATTTTCAGCCCGCGCCCAGCTGGCGCCCAGCTCACCGCAGCGGTGCGGTGGAGCGATGTGGCGCAACGCCTGCAGCTCCGCGCGCGCTGATTGGCTGGCCGGCCCTGAACAAAGTGGGCCCGCTAGCCCTGTGCTGATCATCAACGCAACGAGGCGACGCTGGCCGCCTTTAAGAAGTTTCCTTGATCTTGCCATCACGCGGAACCTGAACATCGGCGTGTTCGTTCGCGCGGCGAAGCGCAGGGTTGGCAAGCGAGCGTTTGTATGCCGGGAGGTGGTCGCACGATTTGGTCAGAGAGTACGAAAGCATGCGCGGCGCGAGGTTGGATGAGGGCGAAAGGGCAAAGCCCTGCGCCGGTGCCAGCCGAAGGCTGTGTGACGGCAAATAGTGACCGCGATTTCGTGGCTAACGCTCGTCACGTGGCCGTCACACTTTTCTCAATGACATCACTCCCCGTGTCGCGTTGCGCCACTTCGCTTCGGCTCTCGCTTCCGCTCCGCTCCCCTCCCGTTTGCTCTCCTTAATCAATGAAGCTAATTTACTCTATGCAATGGATTCCATAAATCATGAAATCGACGACACGTCGGTCCTGTCCCACCTCGGCGCCTTTGGGTGGCGCTCGCACGGCGACGTGCTGTGCTCGACTCGACCGGTGACTTGAGTGTTCCTTTAGCATGGCTTTCGCACTCTGCTCTTGCTACTGCACAAGTGCTGCTTAGGCGAGCTCGCCGAGTGGAGCAGCGTGTTGTGGGATGTTTTCACGGTACCTGGGCCTTTCAGTGCCTTGTTTCCCGTGGTGACCCAGGCTCAAAGGCGATGCTATTTGTGTTCTAGTTCTTCCCCTTGTGTCGTAAAACTCGTTTTTCTTGACCGCCGTTGCCGCCACTATACCGCCGTTGTGCCCGCCCGGCGACCCCTCGCGTCCTGTTCACTTGCCAAGGGACGTCGTGCCAAGCGAGGGTTGTGCAACGAAGTCGCTTAAACCCTCGCGACGAGCGGTTACGTGGTATCTCTGCTTCGGCGGCCTGGGATGCGAACTTCATCACGAGCGAAGCGCGCATCTGGCTTTGCTCCAGCGCAATCACCCGCGGCTCATCTGCTGCGCTGCTGGCCGCTTCTTACCTCGACCCCTGCTACCTGCACAGCGGCGAAACGTGTTATGGATTCACTGAAAACTCCTTGTCAAGGTCTACCGAGCAACTGGAGGCGAGAGAAAGTCGGCTGAGCAAACCGTCGCGACCGCGGTTGGAACCGTTGATGCTGGCTTTCCACCGACGGGCGTGCGTCAGTACAATTTTGACAATCTTCACGTTCTCCGGGGTTTCGCACGACGATGAGGATCGCTCCGTCAGCAACTTTCATCAGGCGAACAAGAGCGAGACAAAGCGCTCCGCTCATGCGCGCATCAAGACGTACACGATATCCATCCATCTGCGCTTTAGTGTCTCGTGTCGCTGTCAACAACATTCCGTGGCACCCTAACTCGCGTCGACCTTTCGTGATCCTTCCACCATAGATCCGCTTCATCCGAGCTCTGTTGTTCCGTGCCCAAGGAGGCGAGCTCACGCGAGGTCTCGAGCTGGCTCATAGCGTGCGACGCGAACGGAATCATCGTTGGTCGCGTTCTGAGCGGAAAATCGACGCGTAGTCCAGATCGAGTCTTCGCGTGCATTCGTTGTGCATGATACATTCTGTTAGTTCACGATCGCCGACTGCTTTATTTTCGGCTCATTCAGAACACCAGCATGCTGTTATGAGCGAGTGGCTCGCCTTGACGCGTCTGTCACAAGTCCTACCTCGGTTGCCTTGAGCGCGCTGGAACTACGCGCTACGTGCGCGTATGCTGCATTGAGGCGATGTTGAGAGTAATCGGCGCCCACAATCAAGTCGCGCTAGCGCTCGATTAAAGCCACCATCACTCGAGTCAGTTCGTGTTTGTGCGCGCTTGATCGCAACTCGCTGCACAAGGAGTCGCTCACGCAACTTGAACAGCTATCCATTCAGCGACCTTCAGCTATCTCCGCCACGTCCGTAGTCGACTTGATCCACCTCAAGAGCAGGAAGACGCACAAAAGCGCAAAGAAGGCGTGTTGCGACGGCCCCAACGCGTGGTTCTGACGCGTCGCGACTCTTTCTTTCGAGCCCCTTTGAGGAATGCGAGTCAGAAGCATGATCTCAGTCTGCACTACGTCTGAAGCGAGTTCCGTGTCTCTCAGTTCACAAATCATGCAGTTCCTTGCATCGCGCGTCTACGACGCGTCCGGAGTGCCGTGTGATCGCGGAGAGAGGGCACTTTGGCAAAGCCCCGCACAGTTGACACCCGAACGGAGTGAGTGGTGGAGGTACTGGCAATTTCGTCACGTTCCAGTCACACTTTTCTCAATGACATCACTCCCCGTGTCGCGCTGCGCCACTTCGCTTCAGCTCTCGCTTCCGCACTGCTCCCCTCCCATATGCTCCCCTTAATCGATGAAGCTGAATTACTCTATGCAATGGATCTCATAATTCATGAACTCGACCGCAGGCTGGTCCCGTCTCCCCTCGGCGCTTCCTTCGGGTGGAGCCCGCGCAGCGAAGTGCTGTGCTGTGCTTCGTTCGACCGTTGGCTTGAGAGTTCCATTGGCATCGCTTTCGCACTTTCCTCTTCAAGGTGCACGAGTGCTGCTTAAGCGAGCTCGTGAGCGGAGAAGCATGCCGCGGGATGCTTTCACGTTGCCTGAGCTTGCAGTGCCTTGTCTGCTGAGGTGACCCAAGCTCGAAATTCTTGCTTATTGTATCCTTATCCTTCCCCTGCTGTTGATGGACTCGCTCTTCCTGCGCCGCCGCCGCCGCCGCCGCTATTACTACACTGCCGTTATGCCCGCCAGGCCTAGCGTCGCGTCGCGTCGCGTCGCGTCCTGGTTACTTGCCTCGGGACTTTGCGCTGAGCGACGCGGAGCGACGCAGCCGCGTGAACCCTCACGACGAGTAGCTACTCGATATCTCCTTCTCGGCGGTATGAGGGGTGCGAGCTATGTTCTGAGCAGAGCGCGCAGCTGACTTCGTTCCAGCGCAAGCATGCGCGGCTCCATCGGCTGTGCTGCTCACCGCTTTTGTTCATGATCGCTGCAACCTGGCCGGTGGCGGAACGCGCTATTGACTCGCTAGAACACCTTGTCGGCGAGCTCTATTTGATGCGCGCTGCGAATCATCATGACGTTCGACATTGATATGCTTCCCATGCAATTTGTGCATGTCGACCACCGCGCAGCTGAAGGCGAGCGAAAGTCGGCTGAGCAGGCCGTCGCGGCCGCTGATGCCAGCTTCTCACCAACAGGCGTGCGTCAGCACGAGCTTGACAGTCCTCCCGTTCTTGAGGTTTCGCGTGAAGCGAGTATTGCTGCATGAGCAAGTTTTGCCAGGTGGGGACGAACGAGACGAAGCGCTCCGCCCATGCGTGCATCATGATGCACACGAAGTTAGTTAGCGCTGACGCGTCCCACGTCGCAACAAACGTCATCCCGTGGTCCGCCCTATCGCGCGTCGACCTTGCGCAACCGTTCCACAGTAGGCCCGCTTCATCTGAGCGCTCTTGGTCCGGTTCTGAGAAACCAAGCTTGCTCGAGGTCTAAAACTAGATTGTGGTATGCGATGCACACGGTCACATTGTCGGCTGGTTCCTTCAATGAAAGCTCATCGCGTTGCAGGAGACCACGGGGAAGTTGAGTCGCTGGAGGCGCGCGCTAAGTGAAGGAAGTAAAAAGCGATCCGGTTGGCAACCTTCAGTTTGCTCCGTCCCGTCCGTAGTTCTCAGCAGTAGGCTGAGTTTCTGTGGAGCTGAATTCGCGCTCAAGCTGGGCCATTTGGCACGCCTGACTTTTCTGCCACTCCCATCAACACGCGTCGCGACGCGTCTCGGTCGCGCTCGAATTATCTTCTCCTCACTTTTCTCTAAATACTCTGATACAATCTATCCTGTAACTCTCTGCAACAAGGTTGGCACCATAGAAAGCATCATCTAGCGGAGTCATGACCGATTTGATCCACTTCTGTCTTTCGCCTTCTTCCCTACCCCCGTGTTCATCACAATCGTGAATTCACTTCTTTGACTGTTTTTTTTTTGCTCAGATATCCTTCTCTTGAAGCCCTCTGTGTCCATTTTCTTCGCGTTACATGGAGCTCTGAAGGAATCCTGAGATCTGGTTTTCTGCTTCTTGGCTTCAACCCCGCAAATGTCATGTACCACATCACCAACTACGTCGCCAAGGTGCCGCCGTACTCTTACAGCACGTACGCCCCCCTCGAGCGCGCCAAGAAGTTACGCTCCAGCTCTCCGTCAGCTCCATTCTGCGCGGCCTCGTCAACCGCTCGACCACGTCGCGTGAGATCAATGGGCAGCAGATCGCGCTTGACCTGATCCGCAAGGGCGAGGAGACGTGGGTCTCCACGACGTACATCTTCGCCCACGGCCCGCTCTACCAGTTCCTGCGCATGGTCACAAACGCGGCGGGCTCGGACGCATCAGGCAACACAACTGACGCGCAGCGCGTCGGCGAGGACGGCGCCGCGGCAGTCGACGATGAACGCGAGCTCGAGCAGGAGGACGACGAGAACGACGACGAGCGCATCACGTTCTCAGCAGCAGGCTGAGTTCTCAGCTGTAGCTTTAGCGAAGCTGAGTTTCTGTTTGAGCAATTGGAACCTATCAGAGACATCAACCTGCACGTGAACCAAGCTTCGTCTGCAGTTCTGGCCCCCGACCCCAACTCTCTTGGTCTAGCTCTCATTCCAAGTCCCCAACTCCCCGCATTGGCCTCAGCTCTGTGTAATAAAAATTCTGACACTGCTTATTTGACGAGGCGACCTACTTGAAAGTCTTCAAATGTGCGTCAACCTGGAGTGACAGTTGGTCGGTGCTGTCTCCCACTGCTGAGCCACCCGCTGAGCCACCGCTCTCCGACCCCGCCTGCCAACCGTTACGACCGCTTTCGAACAACAATCAGCGCAGCATCAAGGTCGCGCAAAAATCATTTTGAAACACCCGGCACAAAATATAGGTCCTCTATTTCCGCTGGTTCCCTTAACTGTCTTTAATCTGGCCGCCCGAACTTCCGCGCGTCGATCCGCCTTTGTCTTTCGCTTTAGGCGCAAAAAAAGTCTAGAGTTCGTGAATCGCCTAGTTGCCGTGATAGTACAAGGTCATGGATCTGGGTCATCGTTCGCAAGTAAATGATTTCATTGTTGGCGATGGGTAGCGTCTACATAGCGATTACTGAGGGGTAGCGATGACGTGACGTACACATTGACTGGAGAAAGCTCAACATGCACGCAGCAAGGCGAGAACGGTGCGACGCGAGCCCGAAACATTTGTTTCAGGCGGCGAGAACGACTCCGAGGATCCACGACCACGACTGGATCACGCCAGCTAACCGAGCCTAGCCTGGCGATGAAGAAGAAGGCTCAGCAGCGTCAGGCGTGTACGCGCCCACTGCATCATACTGAAAGTAGTCAGCCGCGAATCGTGCTCGACACCGCGTACCGCGTCGTGCGGGTCAACCTGCGCGACACAATTCTGTCTCGCTCCAACGCGTCGTTGATAAGGTTAAGGGCGAGGCGCACATGTACGTCGTTGACGCGATGGACGTCAAGATCGCGCCTTTCATGCGGCAAAAGAAACTTGATCCTCAGAGCTCAATGACGATACGTCCTTCGGCTAACATCTTCCTTCAAGCCAACAACCTGGTCCTCAGGCACGGGTGCACCTCATTGAACAAACGTCCTCGTTTCGCCTTGATCCTCTAGTTGTGCCGATAAGAAAAGACCGTGTATAAAACTTAAATGAAGACTTGATGATGATTCTTCGAGACGCTGTCCTCAAGCGAAACTCAACAACTGTACAGCATCAACATTCCGGAACTCGCACTCGGGACCAAGCATGGCTCGAAACTCGTCCGACTTGGTTGTCTCAGTTGCAGCAGCGAGCAGAGCAGCCAAGTTGTTGCGCAGGACCTCGCCCTTGCCGCGATGGCGATCGAAAATGATTGACACGGCTGCGAGCAACCACTTGGGCGAGCGCAGCCCGTCCAGTGCGCCGCGCGGAAGCATGCGCCAAACGAACGCGGGACTCGTCACGCTGACCCGCATCAAGTCGTTGATCAGGACCGTGGATGCATGGCGGTGAATCTGCTCAATGATCCACGCCGTCTCGGTTCCTGGGCCAGACACGCCGCTTACCGCCTCGCCGCGGCGGAGGAAGTCAGCGCGGCAAAACGACTCGAGCGAAAACAAGGACTCGCGAAGCTGCGCTGGGATCGCTTCGGCCGTGAGAGTGAAGCTGGGGACCTTGGTCAGTACCGCGAAAATTGCGTACTGCCACGGCGCCCACAAAGGATCAGGGCGGTCGGCAGGCCAAGGAGCTGGTTGGCTCGCGACGACCTTCGAGTTCGAGCGCAGAGGCGGTTCGGGAAGCGAGGAGGCAGCTGAGCTCTGAATTTCGGCCTCGTCGTCGCCAGTGTCCTGGTCCTCCTCCGCCTCGCTCTCCTCGCTGCCGCACGCTTCATCAGACTCCTTGCTATCGTAGCAATCCGAAATCTCGCCAAAAATTGAGGGCGGAGTCGAGCGCAGGTACTGCTGCGTAAAGTATTTAAGCGGCAGCGAGGACACGTACGCTGCCGCGCTTGAGCTCCAGCGGGGCAAGGGTCCCGCCCCACACCGAACATCGGGCAGCAGCAGTTTATAAAAGTGCCAGTGAGCGCGCGATAGATTGTGTTTGTCGGCTGCATGGTCAAGGAACGCGAGAGTGTCGGCGGACTTATACTGATCGCACAGCAGTGCGACCAGCAAGCGGCCGTAAGGAATAGCTAGGTGCGGCCCATGGTGGACATGCGAGGTCTCGGCGGACTGCAAAAGCGCGTGGTGGTAGCCCACAAAGACGTGGGCCGCACCGCAGTACTTGTCAATGAAATCAATCACATCGTTGAGAGCACCGAGGTGGGCGAGAGCGGACAGCGCGGCGTAATCGAGGTATTCGTGTTCGTCAAGCCCCTGCCGCATACCCTGCTCGATAATAGCAGTGACTTCGCGAACAACTTCATCAATGTTGCGGTTCGCGAGATACTCCTCGATCGAGTCCCGCGTAGGCAAGAGATCGCCGCAAACAGAATCGGTGTCGTTATCCGCGTGGACTCTGTCGGGGTCGAGGAGCACCGCAGATTCCGCTGCCTCGATTTCAAGTGGTTCGAGGCGCCCATGTTCGTCGATCCAGATTGAGAGGTGGATCGCTACATCGACAAGAGCAAATTACGGTGAGTACGTTGGACGACTTGACAAGTGTGACATGGCGTACCCTTCGTGAAGACATGGCAGCCGTGGGCCTGATGTGCATAGCTAGCATAGCGGTGAAGGCTGTCCGACTTGGATTGGATGAGAGAGAGGAGAGCTTTGGCCAGCCGGTCCGCGTCTGCCAGGCCGAATTGCCCAACGTTAGCGACCTGGTCGTTTCCGCGCGAGCTGAAGAGGGCGTCAATGGAAGTCTCGCTCAAGGCCGCAGCAACGAGCGAGTCCTGAATATCCGAATCGAGTTGCAGGAACCCGCCGTAGGTGTCCAGTCGGCGCAAAATCTCCAGGGTGCAATCGGTGCTGCTCACGTCAATGAACAGGGCAGCGACAGACGGGCAAGTGTCTCGGTGGACGAGAGATCCATGTCGCTCAGTGAACCACTCGAGCGTGTCCACAACAAGCTTCGTAGGTAGCGAGGCATCGCACGCATCGACGGCGATTTGGAGATGGCCACACTGATAGAAAACGCGGAGGAATCGCAGCTTGTCAAGCCGGTACTCGGGCGATTCGAGTAACGGAAGAATCTCGGGTCGCCACCACATGAGCGCCACGAGCGCAAGGTATTCGGTGAACGTGAGCCAATGGTCACGGTCTTCATCTCCAAAAGTGTCGTCCACGTTTTCCGCGTGGGCTTTGATTTTGCTGGCAATGGCATCCCGCCATTCGACGCGGAGCTGGATCCAAGATGAGAGCGGCGCTTGGTGGCATGACAGATGGATGGGCACAAGAGCATCGAGAATGGCGCGGAGCTGGTCGCGCCGACCCTGGGCTGCAAACATCAGGGCGAGTTGACGCAGCGCGAAAAAGCCGACGGGTGATGCGGAATCAAAGGAATGGCAGTGGTAGCTGTTGGAGTCCAGTTCGTCGGTTTGCGGGCAGACGGGAAGATCAAGCAAGCCGCGCGTAGACCAGGCGATGAGACTATGAAGCGTAGCAGCGTCGTCAAAGACATCGGCGCTGGTTAGCCAGCGGGATTGGTCTCGACTTCTCGTGCGAGCAGCAGTTGATTCGCAACGCTTGAGGCAAAAAAGGTAGGGCGCAAACGGGAACGTGGCGCAAAGCTGAGGGGACACCACGACCTGATCCAGCGGCCAGCAACGCTCTGGGTGAAGCGCAAGAGTGCAGCGCAAGATCCGCTGGGTGTTCGGCTCCGACGTCACGGCCGCGAAGCCAGCGGTCGCCAGTGGTACAATGAGGCGAGGCACCGCAAGCCGCAAGATGGTTGCGACCAGCTCGGCGGGAAGGTCTGAAAAGCGCATTGCATGTAGTTCATTGGCTTCCATGGTGCTCAATTCGTGCGTATGCAGGGAGAGCGGGCCGATCGAGTGGCGCGCTTCCGTATTAGATTTTCGAGCAAACGAGACACGCGGCACGCACGCCACCTCACTCGAGTGGCGCAACGCGTCTCACTGTTGCTCGTTGGTGCCGGAACACTCACGAAAATTGTGTGAAATTGATGATCGTGATTACATATAATGATACTCTAAGAAACTTACAATGACCGTGACTGTGCGTTGATACACCTCTCTCCATCTACTCGGCCGCGTAATTGATCCGCGACGCCATGACCGTCTCGGACTTGACAATCAGGCCCGCCATATCGAGCTCCAGGACATACTCGCGAAAGTCCTTCCACCCGCCGCCGACGCGGACCAGGAGGTTGTGGTTGACGAGCTTGCAGTTGATGACCTTGCCCTCGATGTCGCCGAACGCGTACTTGCCGGGCCCGAGCCGCTTGATCTTGACGAACACGCCGAGGTCGTTGACGAGGTCCGCGAGCCGGACGTCAATCGCGTCGCTCGGGTCCGCGCGGTACGCGATGCTGCGCGGCGCGGCGGTCGGCCGCCGCGACGACACGAGGTACCCGGCGCTCGGCGTCGGCGTGGTCGACCGCAGCGCCATGGCGCCCGGCCGCGGGAGACCCGACGAGCCGCTGCTTCCGCCGGCGGGCAGCCGCGACGGCATCGCGGGCATGGGCGGCGGCGGGGTGCGGAGCGCCGACCGCTGGATCCGCGACGCGGGCGGGGTCTTGGGGCGGAGCCCCGACGCCATGCCGCCGTTCGGGGGACCGGGCGTGGGCAGGCGCGACGAGCCGCCCGGGGTCGGGAGCCCGGACGCGACGGCGTTGGCGTTGCGCAGGGGCTGGCCGGGCGAGTTGGGTCGCGGGAGGAACGAGCGGACGGCGAGGTGGGGCGACTTGGACCCGTTGCCGGGCTGCGGGAGCATCGACCCGCTGCTGCCGCCTCCGCCCATGTTGGACGCGCGCGACTGCATGTCCTCGCGCTCGCGCTCCATGCGGGCGAGGAGGAGCTTCTTGCGGAGCTCGAGGTCGCGGACCGTCTGTGCCACGTCCTGGCTGACGTAGTTCCACTGCTGCGCGAGGAGGTCGCGGCGCGCAGCGACCTGGTCGCGCAGGTTCATTTTGGCGACGAGGTCAAACAGCCGCTCGATGTTGTTGGCGTAGTGCGACTGCCGCTGCTGCAGCGCCGCGACGGACCGGTCAATGTCGAGGAGCGCGACCTGGTCGACGCGGATCTCGTCGAGCAGCGACTGCGTGCTGGCCATGAGCTTGTTGATCTCGGCAAAGATCTCGAAGGCCGCGCGCGTCTGCTGCGTCACCTGGATCAGGTCGAGCCGCTGCACGATGAGCTCCTGGAGCGAGGCGACCTGCGCCGTGATAAAGTCGTGGCGCGACTGGAGCGCCTCCTGCTCGACCATGTCGGGGGTGACCTGGTCCGAGCCGAGAATCTCCTCGAGGCGGGCGACCTGCGGGTCGAGGGCCTCGGCGACGGCCGTGGCGTATTTCCGGAGCTGGCGGGTCATGTCGTCGTGGTCGTCCTCGTTCTCGACCTGCTCGGCGTCGCGCGACACGTTCTGGACCTCGCGCCGGTACATGTGCATCACGTCCTCCATCTCGTCGCACAGCGCGTGGAACTCCATGACCAGCGACTCCTGGACCGCCTGGTGCGCGAGGTGCTCGACGCGCGAGTTGAGCTCGGCCCACTCGCCGAGCACGCGGTCGGTCCGTTCCTGGATCACCGCGTGCCCGCCGACCGCCGCCACGAGGTCGCGCGACATGGTGGCGTACATGTCGATGGTCGCCGAGAAGTTGGCCATTTTCCCGCGGATCTCGTCGATCGCCGCGACCTGCGTCAGGTTCGACAGCGTGGCCATGGCGCCCTTGGCGGCGGTGAGCCACACGAGGATCTGCGTCGTGGCGCGCATGTGCGAGTAGACGCGCTTCAGGACATCGATCTGCGCGAGCTCCTTGTCGGCGGACGCCTTGAGCCGGTCGAGGGCCGAGTCGAGGTCGGCGACGGCCTTCTCGATGCGGTCCTTGAACGCGGCCGCGACGTGGGTGAGCGCGCGGACCTCGTCGAGGGGCAGGCGGTCGCGTGCGCCGCGGAGCCGGACCGCGTCGCCGTGGGCGTTCTGGTGCACGGTGAGCGCGGCCTTGACGAACAGCTCGGCGTCGACGAGCTCCATGGAGAAGAAGAGGTCGTTGGCGAGCGTGGCCTGGCGCTCCTCGGCCGTTTCGAGGATCGCCTCGCACTGCTGCATGAGCTCGGCGCACGTGGCCAGCAGCTGCGACGCCTTGAACAGCGCCGTCTGCGTCGCCGTCAGGTCCGTGTGCGTGACCTCGACGTCGCCCGCGACGCGCGCGTGCGCGGCCTCGAACCCGGCCGCGTGCGGCGCGACCGCGCGCGGGTTCGACTCGCGCAGCTTGGCGAACACCGAGTTGGTCACGGCGAGGTCATCCCGCAGCGGCGCAAAGTCGCGCGCGGCCTGCTGGACGGTCGCCATCCCCGCCTCGGACGTGGTGCTCTGGACCTCGTCGAGGACGGTGCGGATCTGGGCGATCGAGCCGGCGACGCGCGCGAGCCGGGTGAACAGCTCGGACAGGGACGTCTGGGCGCCGAGGGCCTCGGTGTGCTGCTTGAGCGAGTCGCGGGCGCGCGTCCACTCGGTCGACACCTCGGTGAGCAGGACGTGCAGGGGCGCGACGTTCTGGATCTTGTCGAGGGCCGCGTTGGCCTGCGCCGTGATGGCGTCGTACCGGTCGCGGAGACCGTCGAACGCGGCGGTAGCCGCCTTGACGCGCGCGGCAAACTGCTCGACGGCGGCCGCGTGGGTGTCCGGGGTCATGGGCTCGGCGGCGTCGAGCGTGACGGCGTCGCGGATCTGGTCGAGGAACGCGTCGACGGCGGTGCGCAGCTCCTGCATGGCGACGCGCTGCTCGAGCGTCTTGCGGCGCGTGTCGATGGCGAGGTGCAGGGCGTTGAGCGACCGCTGCAGCTCGTTGAAGAGCGACGACACGAGGTCCTGGTTCGCGTCGCTGGCGATGACGTGCATGGCCTCGGCCTCGATGAGCGTTTTCAGGGACTCTTCGAAATCGGCCACCTCGCCGAGCGCCGTCTCCATCCCCGCGAGATCGTCGAGCTTGGGCACGTCCGCGGCGCACCCCTCGATCTGCTCCGTGAGCTCGCCGGCGCGGACCGCGAGCTCGCGGATGCGCTTGCACTCGGCGAGCGCCTGGTGGACCTGGGCGGCCTTGCGGTTGAGCAGGAGCGCGAGCGTCGAGAGGGTCGCGACATCCCCGAGCCCCTCTTTCTTGAGCACCGCAAACTCGGCGAGCGCGGCATCGAGCTGGTCCTGGAGCGCGGCGACCTGGCCGTCGGCCTCGTCGACGGCGTCGAGGTGCACGTCCTGGCGCTTGAACTTGTCGAGCAGGGACGACAGCGTGGCCGTGAGCGCCGAGCACTTGACGTGCCACGCCTCGACGCGGCGCTCCTGCTGCTTCGCGGACGTGGCCGTCGCGTGCAGGTCGGCGAGCGCCGCGAGGGAGAGCTGGACCGACTTTTCGCGCTCGCGGACGTCGCCCGCGACGTGCGACGCGGCGAGCACCGGGTGCGCGGACCCGAGCTCGGGGAGCGCGTCGGCGTCGGCCTTGGCGCGGGCCAGCTGCTCGCCGAGCTCCTCCAAGACCGCGAGCTCGGCGGCCGTTGCGCCCGAGGCGGAGGCACCGGACTGCCGCGCGTCGAGCAGCGCCGTGAGCGCCGCCTGCATCCCGTCCATGTCGTTGACGATCTCGGCGGCGCGCGCCTCGAACGCGGCCTGGAGCGCCTTGACCTCGCGCGTGTGTTCCGCCACCCGCAAAAGGTCGCGCGCGTGGGCGAGCGCGGACCGGACCGCATCGAGCGCAGCCGCGAGCTTGGCCGACTCGTCCGTGTGCGCGGCGTGCGCGGCCGCGAACGCGGCGACGTCGCGGTCGATCGCGTCGAGGTCGCGCTGTCCGACCGAACACTCGGGCGCGGGGGACACGGCGTCGGCGGCGGCCTGGACGCGGGTCTTGAGGGCGTGCACGTCGGCGGCGGCCGCGAGGAACGTCTGCGCGCGGGCCGCAACCCCCAAGAGCGACTCGAGCTCCTGGGCAACCGCCTCGACCTCAGCGCGCGCCGCCGCCGCAGCCGCGCGGACGGCGTGGAACCGGGCGTCGACGAGCTCGACCTGGACCGGCTCGATCTGCTCCGCGACGTCGCGCGCGACCTTGTCGAGGAGGGCGACGGTGGCGGGCTCGACGGCGAACATGTCGCGCGGGGTCGCGGCGGCGGCCTGGGCGAGGGCGGCGCGGAGGGCGGGGAGGACGCCGGTCGTGATCTCGGTGACGCGGGCAGCGGCGGCCTTGCGGTCGCGGGCGGCGGCGGCGCGGCCGCGCATCGACGTGACGGCGGCGTCGAGGTCAAGGGCGAGCGACTGCAAGGGCACGAACAGCGGGACCAGGTCGGCGGCCTGCTCGGTCCACGCGGTCGCGGACGCGGCGACGGCGTCCTCCTCGTCTTCCTCGTTCTCATCATCTTCCACATTCGCAAACGCCGCCTTGACCCCCGCGAGCACCCCGCGCCCGGCCTCGTGCGTCTCAGCAACCCGGAGCACGAGGCCGATGGCCGCGGCGCGCGCGTCGAGGGCGTCCGAGACGTCCATGGCGGCGCGCATGGCGCGGGCCTTGGCGTTCATGAGGACGGGCGCGAAGATGCGCGCCTCGTCGGCGTCGGTCGCCGTGAATGCGTTGATTTCCGCGACCCACGCCGCGACGGATTCCGAGACTTTGGCGAACCGGGCAGCCGCGGCGTCGGCCTCTCCCAAAAACGCGGCATGGTCGTCGGCCGTCGGCACCCGCGTGTTCCCGCCCTCGTCGAGCGAGACGAGCTGCGGGACGCGCGCGAGGTCCACGAGATCCGCCGCGACGCCCAGGTACGTGCTCAGCAACCGGTGCACGTGTGCGAGCCCGCGGAGCCGCGCGTGGAGCGCGGGCGGGACCGAGGCCTCGGAGTGCGGGTCGAGCAGGGCGCGGGCTTTCGCGAGCCGCGCGGCGTTGCGGTCGGCGGCATCGGCGCCGTCCTCGACGGCGTCGGCGGCGATATCGACGGCGCGCAGCGCGCGCTCGACGTCGTCGAGCTGGTCGGACGCGGCCTTGACGGCGTCCTGCGCGCCGGCGACGGCGTCGAGCTGCGCGGTGCACGCGGCGAGCTCGTCGGCGACGGCGTCGACGCGGGCCTCGGCGGCGGTCGAGTCGACGCGGACGAGGTCGTCGGCATCAACCGCAGCATGCACCGCGGCAAGGCGGTCCTGCGCCGCACGCAATTCCGCGCGGGCCGCGGCCAACGTCTCGCGGACGGCCGCCGCGGCCTCGGACGTATCGACGGTCGCGGTCCGCGGGTCGGGGACCGCCGCGAGCTCGGCGCGGGCCATGGCGACGCGGGCCATGGTGTGCTGCATGTCGTCGACGACGGCGGCGAGGGTGCGGTTGCACTCGTCCGATTTGGCCGAGGCCGCGCGGCGCTGCTCGAGGGTGTCGACGATGCGCGCGGCCTTGTCGCGTTTCTCGGCGAGGCGCGCGAGCTGCACCCCCAAAATCTCGAGCTCCTCGAGCCGCGGGAACTCGGTCGGCAGCGTGTCGATGTCGACGCGCAGGTCGTCGAGGGCGGTGCGGGCCGCGACGAGGTCCGTCGTCGGCGTCGCAGCGGGCGTCTCACCGTCAGCGGCCTCCGTGGCGCCGAGGAGCGATAGCATCGACCGCCGCTTCCCGGCATGCGCGGGGATCGCGTCCGTGATCTGGACGAGCCGGAACTCGACGCGCCCCAGCGCGCGCGCGGCGTCGACGACCCACGCCTGGTCGGCGTGCTCGGCCTTGATCGCGTTGTACTGTGCCATGGCCTCGGCCCACACTCCCAAAACGTCCGCGGCGGCCTTCTTCGCGGCGGCCGCCTGCGCGTCATCGAGCTCGGCCGCGTGCTTGTCCGTCTTCTCCTCGAGCTTGCGCAGCACGCGCGCCTCGTACGACGCGAGCGTGGACCCGGTGGACGCGACCGCGGCTGCCGCGGAGACGAGCGCCGCGACAGCTTCCGCGTCCGTATCCGCGGGGCTCGCCCACGCGAGCTGCGGGAGCGAGTCGCGGACCTGGCGGACGTAGTGCGCTGCGGTGGCCCAGTCGCGGGCGAGCGAGGCGGCGCGGGCGGCGCGGTACGCGGTGAGGAGGCGCTCGGTCGCGGCCTCGGCGGCGGACTCGACGTGCGCGACGGCGGCGGCGAGGAGCCGCGCGTCGTTGGTGCCCTGGCCGAGGAGAGCGGCGTACCGGTCGCGCCACGCGGCGACCTGGCGCTGCACGGCGTCGAGTTTGGGTTGGAGTCGGTCGACGGCCTGCACGATCGTCGAGAGCGCCGCGTCGCCGCCACCCGGTTTGCCCGAGTCGGATATGAGCGAGACCGGTCGCCCCGCTTCGGGCTCGGCGGGCTCAGCGGGCGCGGGCGCCGACTCGAGGACGAGGTTCAAATCGCTCGCGACGGCATCCACCTCGACGCCCGCCGCGAGGACCGCCGCCACCAACTCGGCCTGCGCGTTGCGCGGCTCGATGGCAGCGCGGAGCTTGGTGTACCCGTCATTGAACGTGTTCCACGCGGCCATGACGTCGCTCTCGCGCGTATGCACCGTAGCCGCCACATCGGCGAACTTGGCCGAGTCGCCGACGTGCGCGACGATATTTTTAGCCGTGGCGCGGAGCGCGTCGAGGGTGGCGGAAAACTCGCCGAGGTGCGCGTCCATGACGTCGCACCAGTGGCGCACCTCGCGGATCTGCGCGGCGAAATCGGCGAGGGTTTTGGGCGATGGCGGGGAGGTGTCGGCGGGGATGCGGAGGGCCTCGGTCTTCTGCGTCTGCAGGAGGAGCGACAGGGACGAGTCGGCGATCCACTTGTGGCACGAGTCGCAGTCCTCGTAAAAGTCCTACACGCCCCCGCGAAAGTCGTCAGCAACCGATCGATCCTCCCGCACAACCCGTCCGTGCGTACCCGGATCAACCGCTCGAGCGCGAGCCCGTGCGTCTGCCGCTTAACAATCAGCGTCACGTCATCCACATACCCGGTCGCCTTGGCCAGCGCCGCCTGGGCGGGCACATCCCCACCGCCGGCGGCGACCTCATCCGCGTACCGGTCCGCCGTCTCCTTGAGCTCCTCCTTGAGCCCCGCGAGCCGGGTGCCCGCATTCGCGAGCGCGGCCTCGCGGGCGTCGAGGTCCGGGTAATCGATAGCGACGCGTTTCGCGGCACGGCGCAGCGCGGCGAGCTCGCCGGCGACGTGGCGCAGGTCGCGGTGCGCGGGCGACATGTCGGCGGGGTTCACCGTCCCCAGCAGGGGCGTCGAGGGCGCGGTGCCCGTGGTCGATGCGAGCGAGGCGATGGAGCCGCGGGAGCGGAGGCTCGCGGCAGCGGCCGGGGTGGTGGCCGAGTCGGCGGGCGGGGTGGTGGCCGAGTCGGCGGGCGGGGTCGGCGACGCGCGCGGCGAGTGCAGGGCGACGTAGAACGACGAGACGTAGGTCATGACCGACTTGTCGTCGGGCACATCCAGGTCCTCGGGGTCGAGGAGCGCGGGGATGCCCAGCTCGTCCTCGGCGAGGGCGAACGCGCGGGCGAGCGTCGCGTGCGCATCGGCCCCCTCCCCAGCCGCCAGCTCCGCAGCATCAAACAGCGCCGGGTTGGACGAGTGGACGAGGGCGAGGAACAGTGCGCCGGACCGCCACGCGGCGTTGAAGTTGGTGGGCGGGTGCGCGGCGGTGACGGCGGCGTAGCAGGGTGCAGCGAGCTGCGACGCGACCCACCGCAGGAGCGATTGCTGCGCCTCGTTGAGCGACACGTCGCCGCCGGCCTTGGGTTTGGGCGAGGACTCGGAGGCGGTGGGGGGCGGGTCGTTGGTCATGTTGACAGGCGTGCTGGCGCGGTCCTCGGAGGAGCCGTCGTCGCCCTCGGCCGCGGGCGCCGTCGCAGGCGCATCGGCGGGCTCGGGCGAGAGCGCGAGCGGGTGCGCGACGGGCGACTTGGCGGCGTCCGGGATGGTCTCGTCGACGGCGACGGCAATCTACACCCAGGAGACGTCAGCCTCGACCATTACCCGCAACCAAGGCAAAGGACGCACCGACGCGAGCTGAAACCTGAGAATCAGGACCCACACGAGCCCGAGCGTGAGCTTGGCGTTCCCGTCGACGATATCCTCGGCGCCGATACTCGGGAGCGGCGCGCCGGAGACGCGGGCGACGTAGTTGAGCGCCTTGCCGACATTCAGGATCTGGTGGATGCGGAGGACCGTGTGGCGCTCCGGGCTGAGCGCGGCGGCGTCGGCGGGGGTCGCGGGCGGGGCGAGGGTGCGGACGAGGGCGAGCAGGGCCAGGCCGTCGCGCAGGTCGCGCGAGAGGTTGGCGATGGGGGGAGGCGAGGAAGAACCGAGCGTGCGCAGCTTGGCGTTGACCCACTTGGTGAACGTCTTTTGCTGCTGCGCGAGCGCGGCGGTGGCGGACATGGTCCGTTCGGGGGATTGCGTCTGCTATCGTATAGTGCGTTCGTGGGCGGGAGAGCGGGAGCGCATGAGGCGAGAGCAAGGAGGGAGGAGATGATGAGAGTGAGGAGGAGTGGCGCACCACTGGGGGCAAGTCGCCACTTCGCGATGGCGCCTGCCACGCCCATCGGCGAGACACGCACGTCTCCACCTCATGGCCTCGCTCGCCGATCCCCCTCTCCCTCCCCTCCCCTCACCCACCCCACCATGAACCGCTTCACCCTCCTCGCACGGCGCACCTTCGCCGACTTCTCCCTGAAACGCTCCCCTGGCCCGCTGCCGCTGGGCGACGCCAAGGCGCAGCGCGAGATGGAGGAGACGATCCGCGCAGCGCAGGCGCGGGCCGAGTACGCGACGCCCGAGACCCACCCGGACGCGGAGCAGGAGCCGCTGGCCGCGCACCCGGGCGGCGTGAACCAGACCACGGGCGAGATCAACGGGCCCAAGGGGCCCGAGCCGACGCGGTACGGCGATTGGGAGCGCAAGGGGCGCGTCTACGGTACTACTACGGCTTCGCGATGTTGTGGAGGAGAGTGTGCGCTGACGAGAGCGAGTGCGGGTGGGTGTAGATTTCTGAACCGGATTACACATCATGTACGCGAATATATATAACATCCTCACCTCCTCCCACAACCCATCACGACTGCGACGACATGCCCGACACCTCGGACGCGTTCTCGAGGAGCCCGTCCTCGAGCAGGCCGAGCGCCTCGTACACGGTACACTCGCGCTCCTTGCCCTTGAACTGCTGGCGGGACTGGAACCGGACGTCGACGCGGCCCTTGACGTACTTGAGCGTCTCCTCGGACATGAGCACCTGGTTATGCGACGCGAACCCGCAGATGCGCGACGCCAGGTTGACCGTGTCGCCGATACACGTGTACTCGAGTCGGGCCTGGGCGCCCATGAACCCGGTGATGAGCCGCCCCGTGTTGAGCCCGATGCCGATCGAGATGGGCTCCTTGCCCTGGCGCGCGCGCTCCTCGTTCATCTCCTCGATGGCCTTCTGGAACTCGAGCGCCGCCATGACCGAGTTGAGGACTGAGAAGGTCGGCCCGGCCTCGGCCTCGCCGTCGAGCGTCCCGAACACGGCCATGAGCGCGTCGCCAATGAACTTGTCGACCACGCCGTTGTACTTGAACACCACCTGCACGAGCCGCTCAAAGTAGTCGTTGAGCAGGTCGAACACCTCGGACGGCGAGCAGCGTTCCGACTACACACGTTTGGGTGTTAGCACGTCGCTCACAACCAACCACGACGAAAACAGAGCGTACCAGGTTCGTGAACCCGCGGATATCCGCAAACACGATGGTCGCCGTCATCTCGTGCCCGCCCTTCTTGATCGCGCCCTCCTTCTTCTTGGCCATGCGCTCGACGGCCTGGGGCGGGAGGAACCGCTTCAGCTGCTCCGTGACGCGCACCTCGGTCTGGAGCTGCTCGAACAGGACCGAGTTTTCGATCTGGATCGCCGTCTGGTTGATGATGGTCTGGACGAGCGCGACATCCTTTTCGAGGAACGTGTTGATGCGGTTGCGCGAGTCGAGGTGCAGGATCCCGAGCACCTCCTCGTGGGCGATGATGGGGACGCACAGCACGCTGCGGATCTGGCCCTTGGCAATCGACTTGGAGTTGCCGAGGTCCGGGTCCTCGGACGCGTCCGAGGTCACGAGGCACTTGCGCGTCTTGTAGACGCGCTGGAGGATCGTCGAGCTGAGCAAAATCTCGCGGCCCTCGTACCCGGCGCCGGGGCGCAGGTGCACGAGGTTGGTGACGAGCAGGTTGGTGGCGTTGTCGACGAGGAGGACCACGCCGCGGTCGACGGGGAGCACCGAGAACATGAGGTCGACCATCTTGGCGAGGTGGTCGTGGATACTGGACGCGTAGCTGAGCTTGGACAGCTCGTAGGCGAGCCGCAGCTTCTCGTAATCCTCCTTGAGCGTGTCCACGTCCTCGATCTCGGACGCGGGCGGGAAGTCGGTCTGCGGCGACTCGCCGTCGAGCTCGGCGCGGATCGCCACCGTCTCCTCGTACTGCTCCTCGGGCGGCAGGATCATGACCAGGTCAATGTTCTTGGCCGGCGGCTTCGGGCCGCCCGCGCCGCCGCCGCCGCTGCCGTTGCCGTTCGCGCGGAACCGACCCGCCTCTTCGGGCGGCACCGCCACCCCGTTCCGCGCCGCGTACGCCGGCCCGTCCGTGTAATAGAAGGCGAGGTCGACGGTGCCGATCTGGATCCGGTCGCCGTCGTTCAGCGGCACGTGCTGGGAGATGAACACGTCGTTGAGGCGGGTGCCGTTGGACGACTTGTTGTCGACGAGAAAGTAGCGGAACCCGCCGCCGCCGTCAGCGCCGGCGCCGGCGCCGGCGTGGCCATACCCGACGTCCTCGGCCAGCTGCGGCTGCACGTACGCGTGGAACTTGGAGATCTTGGCGCACTGCAGCATGATGTCGTTGCCCTCGCGCCGCCCGATCGTGGTCGCCGCGTCCGCGCGCACCGGGTACTCTTGCCGCCCGCCGTGCGACGTCGTGTACACGAGGACGGCCGGCGGCGGCTGCGGCGGCGAGGCCGGGTGGGCGTCATGGGTCGCGTAGTCGGACCCGTTGCCGGCGTTGTAGTACCCGCGCGACGCGCCACCGCCGGGCGCGCCGCGGCGCCGCGACGACCCGTTCCCCGCGCGCGACGAGGAGGAGGCCGGGGGAGGCGACGAGGGCGCCGGGAGGTACGTCGAGTACCGGTTCGGGTTGGTGCGCGGGCGCGGCGGCGGCGCCGCCTCTTCCTCGACGGACACCTGCTGCTGCTCCTCGCGGGGCTGTTGGTGCTGGTGGTGCGGGTAGTAGTCCTGGACGGTCCCGGACCGCTGCGGCTGCGCATAGCGCCCCTGCTGCGTGGCCGGCCCGCGGGGCGGCGGGTACACGGACCCGTTGTTGTTGTTGAAGGTAGCGGGCGACCCGGCGCGGCGCGGCGGCGGCATCGCAGGTGCGGGCGCGGCGCCGGGCAGGTACTGCAGGTTGAGCCCGCCGGGCGACGACAGCTGTGTGCCGAGCGACGACCGGTCGTGGTTGACGGCGAAGGCGGACCCGGCCGACGAGCCCGAGCGCGGCGGCGGGGTTACCGAGGTGCCCGAGGAGGAGTGGCCGTTCTCGGCGGTGGCGCGCGCCGACGACGAGCGCGGCGGGAGGTCGTTCGACATGTTGGCGGGGTTGGGGCGAGGGGCGCGCAAGCGAGAGAGCGAGGGCGACGTCGGCGACGGCGGGAGCAGCGCCGCGGTCGGCGGGTGCGTGACGATGAGCGACGCGCGGCGCGAGTGCGAGTGCGTGAGCGGGGGCGAGGGGAGACCGGCTCCGTTGGCTGAAGGTGCAGGTGCGGCGGGCGTAGGCGCGGCGGCAGGGGCGGGGGCGGTGGTGCACGGCCCGGCAGCCAGGCAGGACAGGATGAGGTGCGACACGGCGGCGGCGGTGCGGGGGAGAGGGTGCTCGCTGTCAAAGCGGGCACGGTTGGTGAGTGCAAAGAAGAGCGAGTGAGAGTTCCGTCGGCGCGCCGTCAGCAGCGTTGAGGGAAGAGAGAGGAGAAGCGAACGAACGGTGGCGCTCTCCTTCGCGGAGGCCGATCCGCGCTGCATGCACGCTGCACTCGCCCTCGCCCGAACCTGTGCCCGAACGAGGCGGCGCGGCGAGTGGCTTATCCTCCCGCTGCTGCCGCGCCCCTCGACGCGAGTGGGTCCGCGCGCGCCATGACCTCACGTGCGCTGCCGACATGAATTACCCGCGCGTCTATTCACCATCAACCTGACCATCACCGAGTATCGCCCTGTACACGTCCGCGCCCATCTCGGCCTCGACCACCTCGACGCCGACATCCGCCGCGCGCAGCTTGGCGAGCCAGAGCTCCCAGTTCCGCGCGTCGTCGCGGACCCACCGCCTCGCGTCCCGCGGCTCGTGCGCGGCAAGGAACCGCGCGACGGCCAGCACCTGCTCCTGCGTCGTCGCACACGCGAGCGCCGCGTGGAGGAGCGGCGCAGACCCCTGCCGCGCTGCCGCGGCTTTGCCCAGCAGCGCGAACACGCCGGGCGGCGACCGGAGCGCGCGCGCGGTCCACTGCGCGAGGACCGACCACGTCACGCCGTTCGCCTGCACGCCGAGCGCGCCGAGCGACCGCGTCACGGCGTCCATGTACGCGGTCGCGTCGGAGGGGGAGGTGGCCCCCGCTTGGAGGAGGTAGTTGAGCGTCTGCGTGTCCGCCGACCGCGCGGTCTGGATCCCCGGCCACACGTGCGTGGTGACGGTCTCGGTGTCGCCCGCCGCGACGCACGCCGCGAGTGCCGCGTTGGCGGCGGGCACCGCGAAGACGGCCGGAACCCCGCGCACGGCCAGGGACCGGACCAGGGCGGCGACGGGCGCGGGACCCGCGGCCGCGTGCAGCTGCGCGAGCACGCGCGCGAGCGTCATGCCCGACACGCCGTCGAGCGGGTGCGTGGGCGAGACGCGCGCCGCGTCGTCGATCCCGCGCAGGAGACCGCGCGCGAACCGGCGGGTGGCTGCCGGGTCGGGTTTTTGGGAGTTGGCGAACCCCGACGCGAGCATGCTCCACGCCAGGTCCTGCGTCCCGAGGGGCTGCTGCGCGAGGAGATGGAGGAAGGAGGAGACGGTCGTGCGGCGCGTCGGGCCGAGGTCGCACGCGAGCGCAAGCCATGAGTTGAGGTTGCGCGCGAGGTGCACCGGGTCTACACGTCCCACAAAATGTCAGTTTGCGTGTTGGGAACGACCGAGCGAGCGAAAACGCACCGTCCATGCCCGCGACCACCGCGTGCGCCATCTCGACCACGAGCGCGTGCGCGCCCGACAGCCGGATCGCCTCCTGGACGAGCCGCGGGCCGTTCCTACCCCCGCTCCCGCTCCCGCTCCCGCGTCGGCGACCGAGCAACGCGCCCTTCCACGTGGCCCAGATCAGCGCGCACGAGTCGGCCGCGTCGGCGCGCGCAAGGTCCTGGAACGCCGCGCACAGGACCTGCGGGTCGGGCCGCGCGCCGCGCTGGACGAGCGCCTCGAGTACGCCGTGCGCCTGCCCGCAGTCGGCCGACCGCGCGACGGTCCGCACCACGAGCGCGTACGTCGTCGCGTCCATGACCAGGTCGTCGCGCTGGAGCACCGCGCTGACGACGTCCGCCAGCGGCGGGCCCGCGCCTGCGGGCTCCTCGAGCGCGTGCTGCAGAAACAAGTGAAACGGCCTCGGATCCGGCGACGGCGGATCGGCCAGCAGCTTGGCCCACATGCGCGCGAGCCGCTTGGCCTTGCCCGCGTTCGCCGACCCGCGCCGCGTCCGGTGCATGAACACCAGCTGGTACTCCTCGTACGCCCACGGGACCGCGAAGTGGTACGTGACGAGGTCGAGCGCGAGCTGGCGCAGCCACGACGCGTACGTTTCGGGGGAAGGGGCGGTAGGGGTGGGGGAGGAGGGACGCGAGTGCGCGAGGTGTAGCCGCTTGGCCAGCGCGCGGAAGGTTGGCAGCGGGATCGCGGACACGGCGCGCGCGGCGCGGAGCGCGAGGTAACGCTCCCACGCGGTTGCGGGGGAACTAGACTCGATGGACGCGGCGAGGTCGGCGATGAGCGCGGACACGGTCGCGGCGTCGGCGGGTTGCGGTTTCGGTTTCTTGGAGGACGGGGGCGGGCGCGGTGGGCGAGGATGATTGGGTCGTGGTGGGCGCGTGCGCTGGTCATCCGAAGACATGGCCGCGGGGGCGAAGGTGGGAGGAGATGGTGGTGCGGGGTCGGAGGAGGGGGATCGAGCGGCGGCGGGCTCGTCCGACGCCTTGGCGGGCGGGATCTGGACCGGCGTCGTGTGCAGGTGGCGGGAGAGCAGGTGTTGGTGGTGGGTAACGGGTAACAATCTCGCGCCGCCGAGTGCGCCACGCAGGGCTGTGCAGGGTATCCGAAAGAGCGGCGCGGCGGCGGTAGCGACGGGCGCGATCGCGACCCGGAACAGTGGTGGTGGTGGCCGGTTCGGCACAAACAGCAGGGGCCGGGCTGCAGCAGCGGCGAGGTGCGGTCTACTGCCATGGTAGCGCATCGTTCATGTCCGCGGGTTGCTGCTGCATCGGCTCAACACGGGCGGATCGGGCGAGGGGACGGCGAGGCGGCGCCTATGCACGTAGTCCGCGAGGTTGATTCGTTGCAGGGGAGTGCGGGTACAGGATCGGCCGAGGTGAGGGGACGAGGGTAGAGGAAAGAAGTCGGCGGCGCGGGGCTGTTGGTGCCGATCGCTGCCACTCCCATCACCCCGACTCGGCCGGTCACGCGCGTGCTTTGCCGATCGAAATGGGAGCTTTGAAGCTGCATTTTTCGGCGGAGCCGGTCCCCGCTCTCCAAACGACTATATGCAATACAGAGCTTTCATAAACCTTAAGCCCACTTGCACGGTTCGGCTGCTTGCGGTGGCGCATGAGTTGCGCGAGTGAAGGCCGGCTCTCAACGCCTCTGGTCGACTCGTGCTTGCACGCGCCCTCGTCGGCGCGTACCCTGCGTGAGCTTGAACTCGCCGACCCGGCCATGGGCGAGGACGCAGATGAGGTTTTCCGCTGGATTCTGCGCGCGGGCAAGGCCCCTTCGGACCAGCTCGTCAAGTCATCCGCGCTACTTGCTGGCGCGATTGCGCGCCTTGGGTCCACCCGTTCCCTCCTCCGCTTCTACGACGGCAATCAGCCTAACCTCTACCCACTCGCGCGCGCCCAGCACGCCAAGCTCGCGGCGCTCGGCAATCGGTTCAAGGAACTGGACGACTGGCTTGACCGCCACGGATACAGGGTTAATTCGCCGTTTGAGGACCCGGAATCGGTGCCGTTGTTGACCGTGCGCCGGTCGCTGGGTTTTTTTAGGGAGCCGATCGAGGTCACGGCCGCGGTGCGCAGGTTTTGCGCCGAGAATCGGAGGGTATGCCGTCGCGCGCTGCGGTTTCTCGGCGCGATCGATGCGTTGGCACCCCGTCATGTTGCCGGAGCTTAAGGCGAGTGCAGCAACGCCGTCTGCGACTCTACGTGGAGCACAACCAGTTCGGCGCTGCGCTGGTGTTAAGCTTGCTGAGAGCGAGAGCTTCCATGGGACGAGCTCAGCGAGCTGAGATGGATGCACGCGTGCCCCTCGCGTACGAGTTACTTGCTGGCGCCAGCACTCGAGCCTGCGTGAGAGGACACTTGAGGGGTGGCTCAAGCGGAACGCGGGCGAGCAGCTGTATGAAGCCTAGGTGAGGGACGAGTTGATAGCCTGCGGGCCGACTTGCAGTATAAGGACGCAACATGTTCCATGGTTGACACGGGCGAGCCGTAGGCGAGCCCGGAAGGAAATTAGTGAGGACTCGAGCCTAGCCTCGGTCCACGCTGGCCGGAAGTGAGAGCGCGTTCGCGACGCGTAGCGCCACGCTCGAGTCGCGAGTCGTCCCCGCTCTCCCCGCCTGCTCCCCTAGCACGTAACCACTGCAAAAAAGCTCATGCATTGCTATCGCCCGTCATCTGGCGACGCTATATCTTTGTGCCAGCCTCGCGTCGCGCCGCTCGCGTCACCCTCTCGCATGCGTCCGCGCGCCCTGTCGCCTCAATCGAGTGGGCACACGGTGTCGGCCCGAATCTGTGACAGCGCGGCCGCTTTAAAGACTGAACTCCTTGCTGGGCCCACCACTTCTGTTATCTCGCACGATTCTGCAGATGCGCACGGTGCACAAGCTTGACGAGAGTTCATGCGTCAAGTCTCGCGATGGAAGGCGACAACGTGTCCTGATGCGACGTACACCGAGACGTAGTTGTTGGCTCTTAGAGCCGCGAGACTCGCGCGTTCAAATGCGACAAGGAGGACGCGTTGACGACGAAAGGACGTGCGTAGTACTCGTCGCTCAGCGCAGAATGTCGGCTTGGTCATCAACTTTTCCATGCGTCGCACCTCGGCCCAACTCAACCTACATACTCTCGCACGACTCGCCGGGTGGTTTGCCTAGCTTACGAGAGATCCCCCAGTTAAAGCCCAGATCCGCTACGCAATTTTTTATCGACAATCAACCTGCATCCTGTAGGGTTCGCTTACACTGGACTTGTGCCACACATCAACCTGGCACTTCGGTTATTCTCGCACAGTTGATCACATCGTGGACCAATGGTACGTCCTCGCCGACTTCCACTCGAGCTCCCAATATTTACTGAGGTCTCTGGGTGTCCACAACAATCTCAAGCAGCAACCCACCCGATTGCAGCCGTACGGGTTGTTCTCGATCAAAAGTTTCGCCTGTTCTCCAACTCACAGTGATCTTCCTGTCTAGCCTCAACCACCTGAACCTCGTTCAAGTTCGACCCATGGTCTTGCGCACGCGTCGGCTTCGTCCTTGACCGCCGCTGTCGTGTCTGCACCGCATCGCGCGCGCCTGCCAAATCAGTCCTCGTGTCGAAGCACCTGCGAATCGAAAGTCTCGCCCGCCTGCTACGCGCGAATGCCCTGATAACCCGGGCGGGCGAGACGCTTGCTCTCTCATGCGCGACTACTGAGGCCACGGCGCGCGCGCTGTTGTCGGCTCCGTGACTTTTTCTGTTGAGTGAATTGCCCACGGGCGCGTGCGCAAGGCCGTGGGCCGGTCAATATTGACGAGCTCTGGTGGTCGAGTGTGCTGCCGCGTTCTGCCGGTTGTTGATGATTTTGTGTCGTGTCACGAGTCGTCATGGAGTGCTCGCGGGCTCGCTTCATTGCATAGATTTGATTCAAAGACCATCGTTGGCGCGATTCGGTGGATTTCGAGGGCAGCGCCTACGCCGTCCGCCCTCACCGTGTCCTGCTCGACGCCCGTCGCTGATCCTGCCGTCGCCGACCCTGCCGTCGCTGACCCCGCTGGCGCGACCCGCACTGCGTCCGAGACTGCCGCCTCGGAACCGTCGCCTCTTCCTCGCCCTCACTCGGATCAGCCTCTACTCGCTCGGACTTCCCGCAAGATGCAACTCATGGACTGACCGAGGGCTTCGAGATCGAAATGGAGCAGCCCGCTCCGAACACCATCACCGCGCCTGATTCTTTCGCGATGGGTACCATGCGGTCGATGATCGAGCCGACCTCCATCTCGTACACGTCGATCCACACGGACAAGACCGACGTTCTCGCGCCCGGGTGGGTGGACCACGCGCAGCCTGAGCCTGCTGCCGTCCCGCGCATCTCGCCCGCCGAGCCGGGTGGATCGCACGTCGGGCCATCGATCCTGGCGACCATCCGCCGCACGAGTCCTTCTTCGAGTCGGGCAACTACCCGCAGCACGGCCTCCTCGCCGAGCCGGGTGGATTGGGCACCTCGTCGGACAGCGACGACCCGCCGTACGGGCTCCTCGCCGAGCTGGGTGAGACGCGCCGGCCGCGCGTTCCCGTCATCGACCAAGACGACCTGCTGCACGCTCCCGTCGTCGACCAAGGTGATCCGCTGCGCGCTCACGTCGCCGTCCAGAACGTCTCGCTGGAGCACATCTTCGAGCCGCAGTTCCTCCAGCTCGACCGCGACCTCGTCGCATTTCACGATCTCAACGATTTACATCACCTCGACGCGCAGCACGCGTCGTTCAATATCCGCCCCGAAGCGAAACCCATCTTCGACGGCCAGAACAACTTCGGCACTGTCACCGAGTCGTGTGAGCGCATCAACACCTCGTCGCCCTCGTGCGACAGCGCCACGACGTCCACGGTCGCCAACACCACGACGTCCGTCATCAACAACACCACGACGTCCGCCTTCTACGGCACCCCGAACGATCGCCTACAACGGCGACACCATGCTCGTGCACAGCAACACCACGACGCCCGTGTGCCGCGACACTACCGCGACCAGGTACGACCGCATCTCGATGTACGACTCGTCGCACACGCACGGTGACGCTTCGGCCGTCATCATCACGCACACGCACACGCCGGCGCTCACAGTCCTCGTCAACCGCACGACCGACGACACGCACTACGGTCATCGCGACGCTCGCGCTGCTCAAGTCGAGCTTCCTGTCGTCGCTCCGCGCCCGCTCGCGGTCGCACTCGATGATCCTGGCCCAGCAGCCGCCTTCCTCGATTCGTGTTTCGTCGACGACACGACGAAAATGGCCCCCGGGGGGTGGCACACGATTTCGGCCTTCATCAACCACCTCGACCCGCTCGCGCCACGCGTCTCTTACTCGGCCGAGATCCCGCCGACCATCGCCGCACTCGTTCGCATCCATGGTCTCTTCAACCACCATGATCGACACTCGTCCGTCAACATCTGCAGCATCCTGCCGACGACCTGGATCGACATTGTCCCTGCGGTCCAGCACAAGTGCGAGTCGACCCTCAAGCACACGCTCGGTCCGCCGTCCATCAAGGCCACCACCAGTTCGACGCGTCGGCCATCATCGTCAAGTTCAACGACCATGGACATGGCCACGTCGCTGCTCAAGGTGATCACCAAGCGCATCGCGTACGCGCTCAAGACCACGCACGGCGTACCCTTCGGCATCCGCCACATCCTCCGCGTCTTCCAGTCCGATCTGCTCGGCACCTACGACGCGTCGCGCGGGCTTCCCGGCCGGAGGTGGCTGATCCGCGACAGGCGAATAGCCTATGCGGATTGGTCGGATGTCAGTTCGCGTGACCCGTGACCACGTGTTCTGAACCGAGTATGTATATCAGCCCAACACCATTCAATGGTCGGTAGCTTCCTCTCCTCCACCATTGATACACTATCTGGTATATTGGCTGGCTCCGTTCCGCATCACGCGGTCGGTTACATGCGACCAGGTGGCTGGTTGCCACACACGTCGGTTAACACTCCTAATACACGCTTAAGATTTTTAGTAGACTAAAAGGGCGGCGGCGCGCGTGTACGCGCGGGAGACGGCGGCGGCTGCGGGTGACACTCCTCACTCACCACCCCGCTCGCGACTGACTTCTCGTAACATGATAGGTATCGAAATGGTTGCCTTGGGCCGGGCTCAAGTTGAACGTGTCGCCTACTTTGCCTGAGCGATCTTGGTCAACGTGCGCGTAGGCGTTGGCCACGATGTTGACACGCTTCTCCCTGAGTTGACTGATCCGCACGCAACTAGAACAGGAAAACAAGCATTTACAGTGCAAGATTTCTGTGCAAGCTGCAATTTGCAGCCGAGATTACCGTGTTACCTCAAAACCGCGCGGACGCGTCGCGCCACAGCGTGCCCACACGGGGCGGCGAGCGCCACAAGCCACCAGCCACCCCGCCTGCTCCTTGTCGTTTGCCTCCCCACCTCTCCCTTTGCTCCCCTCACCCTCGCCTCCTTGCAATGAAACGCTCACTTAGACTTGCTGCATTCTGCTTTGCGAGACCAATCCAACCGCGGGCTGCAATTCGCACGTCGCTCGACTTCGGCTCGCTGCCACCGTCGGGACAAGCGCAGCGTGTTGTCCGACTCGCCAACGCTTGGTCGAGTGGGTAGAGAAGGAAGATTGTCGTTTCGGACTGCTTAGAAGTAGCACGTTCGTTGGCGGTCGCGCTCGAGGTAGCCGCGGACTTGTCGCGCTGGTTTCTCATGTCTCCGCGATCCCGCTCTGCCAAATCAAGCATGCACAATTGACTGTGCGCTTCCCGATCACGACTGATGTGACGACGGCAGCGGCGGTAGCAATGGGCGGTGCGCGGATGAAGAGACCGTGAGTACCATAAAGCGACGGTAACGTCATTGCCGTCACTCCCTTTTCGCTCATCATGACGCATCTCGGCAATCGAAGCGTGCTCGCAATCGTCCCAGTCCCTTGCTCCTTGTGCTGTCGGTCCTTGCTCTCCATTACGCTTGCCGCGATACCCTGGTGCAGTTACCGACGTCGCTCGCAGAGGGTCCGCTGGTGACAGGAGCCCGGCCGCCGAAATCACAACGGAGCGCAGGCTCCAAGCGCTACATATGGTCGGGAATTTCGCACTACCGTTCCAGGCTCGCCCGGTGTGCCTCGCCACTATCACTGAATTGTCCGTCTCGATCCAGTTTTCCTCGACATCCTCAGCCGCAAAGGTTACCGTCGAGCCTCACATGGCCGCACAATCCTACTACCTATCAATCGCTCGCGCAACTTCAACCACTCACCGCGAATCGACCGCGATCCCGGCCCGCGGCCCCGCGCACCCGGCAGCCAACAACGCGTGCGCGGTGGCCAGCGAGACGGCGTGCGGATCGCGTTCCGCCGTCGCTATGAGGACGAGCACGCGACTTGCTCCTCTTCTCGCTGGCCCCGCCGCTCCGACTCGGCCATGTGTGTGTGTGTGCGGGGCCGCGGGTCGCCGTCTCGGTCGTCCGCATCGAAACACTTTGGGCCGCGGGCCGTCATCTCGATCTCTCATGAATAATACATCGTTTGTTGCAAGCAAACAAACTGTCAATATTAGAGCATAACATCAACCACCACCACTTCCACACATCAGTCGCGCGCGAGCAGGTTCGTCGGCCACGCGCGGTCGTACCCCGCCAGCGGGCTGACGACGGTGGCGCCGTACTTTTCGTGCAGCAGGTGCGGGATGAGTTCGAGGGCCGCGCTACACGTTCGTCGCATCGTTAGTTCGGGATCCACCACCGGTCAGCGAGGCGGCAAAGCGGAAACGTACACTTCATCCATACTCAACCCGCCCTCCGCGCGGGCACGGCGCATGACCGCCTCCGCGACGTCCGTCGCCATCCCGCGCAGGATCTCGCGCTTGGCGGCATCCCCATTGGGCACGACCTCGGCCGCAAAGTAGTCGACGACCTTGGCGACCTCGACGACCGCCGCCGCGACGAGCGGGAGCTCCGCGGGCTCCCTGCCAAAGAACGCCGCCGTGGCGTCACAAAACTCTTCGACAGCCTCGCGCGCGTCGGCGATGCGGTGCTCGACCACCGCGCGGGCGACGACGGCGCGGAGCGCCGCGGACGCGACGGGGAGGAGCATGCGGCGGTCGGGCGCGAGGAGGGCCGCGGTGAGGCGGCGGCGCGTTTCGCGGGCGCGGTCGGCGGGGGATTTGGGGGGCAGGGCGCGCGGGTAGATGGCGGTGCTGGAGACGCGTGGCCGCACGTTGCCGAGGAGCGGGGAGGCGGCGGAGGCCGAGGGGGAGAGGGGCGTCGCGCGGATCGACTTGGCGACGGACTCGGCGAGCGACGCGGGCTGGCACGACGCCGCCGCCATCACGTTCGGGCTCGCCGCGGCCCCCACACCCGCGGTCGGCGACCCGAACATGCGCCGCGACGAGTCGACGACGTACCCGATCCGGAGCACCTTAGCCTGCGCGAGCACGCGGAGCGGGACGCGGAACGTGGTGACGCACTCGCGCTCATTCGCAGGAAGCCGCGCGAGCTTGCTCTCCTCGTCCCATCCCTCGACCCCGTCGACCAAATCCGCCGACACGTTGCGCGAGACGACCTCGAGGATATACGCCTCGCGCGCGGCGCACTCCGCCTTGTCGCCGTCCTGCCACAGGTGCATGAGCTGGAGGCAGAAGACGGCGGCGGGCCACTCGCCCGCGGTCTCGAGGGCCGCGGCCGCACGCGTGAGGAGCCGCGTAGCGTTGGGGGCCGGGAGCGCGATGCCCGCGGCACGGAGGCCGACGGCGACGACGACGGCCGGCGTGTAGTCGGGCATCGCCGAGCCCGCGGCGGCGTCGACGGCGAGGTGCACGACGGCGCGCAGGTGATCCGCGGCCGTCGGCGAGGCGTACAGGTTGAGGACGGCGCGGAGGACGTGCGCGTTATCACCCCCAAGAGCGGGGGTGGCGAAGTGCGGCTCGAGCTGCGTGTACAGGGCGTAGGCGTCGTCGATGCCGAGCTTCGGGAACGCGTCGAGGAGGTGCGCCATGGCGCGGGCGAACCCGAGGCCCTGCAGCGCGGCGATGCCCGTGCGGGAGACGGGGAGGTCGTTGTTTCCGTCAACGTCCTCGGGGCCAAGCCCCAAAAGGTCAAAGATCCGCACGAGGTCCGGGTCAACCTCCACCCCCGCGGGCGCGTTCCGCAGCGCGGCCGCCTTGGCGCGCATCATGTCGGGCGCGGCGGCGGCGCACGCAATGTACGCGGCGAGCCCGGGGGCGCCGTTATGCATCGCGATATGCGCGGCGTCGGCGAGGTGGCGCGCCTCGACGAGGGCGAGGACGGCCGCCACCACGTTTCCGTCGGCAACCGCGCGCGTCGCGGCGTCGCGCGCGTCCCCCTCGAGATGCGCGTGCAGCCAGGACTGCAGGCGGGTCTTGGTGGCGAGCATGGCGACGACGGGCGGGACGGCGGTGCCCGCGGCGGGGTCGGCCATCGGGTCGAACAGGACGGCAAGCAGCTCGCACAGGACGCGCGGGTCGGAGCGCGGCGGGAACAAGGCGGCGACGTCGGCGAAAACGATGCGCGACACGCCGGAGATGACCTGGCGCGGCTGCTTGCCGTTACCGTTACCGTTCTGCGGGACCGTCGCGGAGACGGGCGTCGCCGCCGCACCCGATGCGGGCTCGTACGTGACGGCGGGGACCAGGGTATCCGCGAGCAGGCGCGCGGGGTCGACGGCAGCGGTCGCGGTGAGGTTGGCGGCGTAGCGGGCGATACGCAGGCGGCGGCCGCCCTCGGCGAGGATGGCGCGGACGCCGCGCGGGCCGAGGATCGGGCGCACGCCGTGCGACTTGAGGAGCGCCGGGTCCGTGACGTGGCCGGGCTCGGTTGCCAGAAGCGGGCGCCGCGGGGTTCCCGAAAAGGGCGGCGGCGGGAGCTTGAAGGTGGCGACCGACGGCGTGGCGGCGATCGAGGAAGACATCGAGTCCTGCGACCCGAGGTCGACGGCGCCGAGGGCGCGCGAGAGGGGCGCGGCATCATCACCAGAAAGCTTGATGCGCTTGCTCGGGCTCTCCGAGGCGGAGGCGGCGGCGGCAGCAGCCACGGCAGCCGCCGAGGGGCCCACGGGCGAGCTGCGGTGCGGCGACGCGACGCTGAAGGTGCGCTTGAACTCCTGCAGCTTGCGGATGGGAATCGTGCCGGCGTGGCTCGGGTTGACGACGAGGGCGCGCGCGGGCGAGAAGGCGGCGGCCGCGGCGGCCACGGGGGCGGGGGTGGGCGCGGCGGCGGGCATGTGGTGGCGAGTGCTCTGCACGCTGGCGCCGAGGTCGGCGAGACGCAGCGGGTCGTCGGTAACGGGCGGCGCGTCGTGACGGTCCGCCTCATCGTCGTCCTCGTCGCTCACGATCTCGGTGTCGGGCGAGATGCCGGCCTTGAAAATGTACTTGGTGGCGGGCGCGTCCATGTCGACGTCGTCGTCCGAGAAGACCTCGTCGTCGGCGCGGATGCCGAGGAACAGCGGCGTCGCGGTCTGCGCCATTTTCCCAGAAACGTTGCAGTCAGTCGCAGGCGCTGCAGCGCGTCGGGTTGCGGGTTCGGGGGGGATGATGATGGCGGCGGAGAGACGCGCGGAACACGAAGGCGAAAGAACGCAGGGCGCAAGGGGCGAGGCAACCGCATCAGGTGACGCCAACGTGACCGCCGCGACGCGCTTTTCTCTCGCCTTTTCTGTCTCCGATGCTTTCTCCTCCCCTTCCACGTCTGAGGGTGGCCGATCCTCGCTGGGAGAGCTCGGGGGTTGAGCTGCCGCGCCGACCAGGGTCGCCGTGCGGGCCCCCTTCGTCGCTGAGTTGGTCCCAATCGACGTCACCTTCCTTGAGTCCTCTCACGATTCACACACAGAGCAACGCCATCATCATCAGGCCCTGCCATCTCCCTTGCATAGGTGCATGGCCGCAGGACTCGCTGTGCGTTCGCGCCCGCGATCCGATCGCCCAGTCAAGTTGCGAGCGGGTTGCGCCACACGGGCTGGCCGGCCGGACTGACCGGGAACCCCGCCCTGCCTGCCGCCCTGCCCACTCCCGCCTCTCCTTCTCCTCCATCCGCCAACACGATCGCGCAGTTGCGACCACCTGCATTGCAACGTATCAACCACCACGCATCGAGCGACCGTGACGGAGTGTGAGAGAAAGTGAGAGCGGGCGCGTGACGCTCCCCTACGACACCACGACACACACTTGAATCTTGCGCTTATCGGTCAGCTACTGTCACAAATCATGGTGCACGCCGTCACCGAAGTGTGGTCGCCCAAGGTCTTCTTGAGGTGCGCCCACCCCCTCACCCTTCCTCCCTTCCAACCCGATCTCACACCCACCATCGCCATCGCCAGGGAGCGCGAAACCTTCCGCAACTCGGTCGCCGGCGCCGCCGCGGGTGCAGGCGCGTCGTTCCTGACGTGCCCGCTGGACGTGGTCAAGACACGTCTCCAAAACTCGTCGCCGCCGCGGTACCGCGGCACCGTCGACGGCCTGGTCACGATCCTGCGCACCGAGGGGTACCGCGGGTGGTACCGCGGCCTGAGCGCGACCATGCTCGGGTACCTGCCCTCGTGGGCCATCTACTTCACCGCGTACGAGGAGGCCAAGCGCGCGCTGTACCGCATCGCGGACCCGCCATCTTTCGGGGAACCCTCGCCGCATCCGTGGATGACGCCGGGTGTGATCAACATCCTGTCGGCCATGAGCGCGGGCGTGGTGTCGACGTCCGCGACGAATCCGCTGTGGGTCGTCAAGTCGCGGCTCATGACGCAGAGCGAGACCACCGCGTACCGGTACACGTCGATCGCGGATGCGTTCACGCAGATCCTGCGCAAGGAAGGGCTCCGCGGGTTCTACAAGGGGCTGGGCACGTCGCTCCTCGGCGTGACCCACGCCGCCGTCCAGTTCCCGTTGTACGAGAAGCTCAAGTTCGCGTTCCACACGGGCTCGCTTTCCACCCCTCGTCAACCCTTGAACCACCACCGCGAGGCCGTCGCCATGCACCACATCCTGGCCGCGAGCGTCATGTCCAAGATGTTCGCGAGCATGATCACGTACCCGCACGAGGTGATCCGCACGCGGCTGCAGAATCAGACGGACCCCGCCAAGTACAACGGTCTGCGGCACTGCGTCACCCGGATCGCGCAGGAGGAAGGGTACCGCGCCTTCTACCGCGGGCTCGGGACGAACCTGTTCCGCACGCTGCCGGCGTCCGCGATCACGCTGTTCACGTACGAGCGGCTCGCGCGCGCGCTGGATGAGTGGGTCGCGGAATAGTATTAGCAATGGGGAAGATGAATTAGGTAAATGTATAAATACTCGTCTCGATCTACATGCCCGCTCCACCAGTGTACCGCGCAATCTCTGCATCGAGCCGGCTCACGTCCTGACGCAGCGAGTGCAGGTCCGGCACACCCCCCGCTGGAGGTTTGCTTGGCGGCGATCTCGCTTGCGCCGGCGGCGGGTACGCGTGCTCTTGCTGTGGTGGAGGACGCGGCGACGGCTGGTACTCGGACCCCTGCTGCTGTGGCGACCGCGAAGCCTGCTGCTGGTACTCGGCCACCGCCTGCTGCTGTTGCTGTGGCGACCGCGACCCGCGCTGTTGTGGGGGTGGTGGACCCGACGACCGCCGCCCCGCCGCCGCCGTGGCCCCCGCGGGCGTGGTGCTGCCGTGTCGTGACGCGCGGCCCGGTTGTTGCTGCTGGCCGTTTCTTGGCGACGCGACCGTGGGCGCGGGCGCGGACGGGCCACCGCCGCCACGCTGCACCGTCACCGGCGGTTGAGGCGGGTACGCCGGTTGTCGTCTCGCGGCAGCGGCGGCGGGGTAAAAGTTGGGCGCAGCCCACTGCGGCTGCGGGATCTGCGACGGCATCGCACCGCCGGAGCGGAGCCGGTCGAGCTCGTCGCGCAGGGCCTCGTTCTCGCGCATCAGGTTGCCGTACATGTGCTCGGTGCGCTGTTTCGCGGCGACGAGTTGCGCCTACACACGTCGCGGGGTCATGAGTCCGCGGTTCACAGACCGCGCGGGGGAGACAGATGTACGTTCTCGTACTTGAGCGAATCGATCTCGACGCCGTACGTCTGCGCGAGCTGGGCGACCGCGTTCCCGTTCCCTCCACCCGTCGAGACCACCGCCGCGGATGGCGTGCCGCGCTGCGCGAGGACCTTGAGCTGCGCGTTCTCCGTCTTGAGCGCGTCGACCTCGCGCTTGAGCCGCGCAATCAGCTGCTCGCGCGGGTCGACGTTCACGTACGGCCGGTTGCGGATGCGTTTCGCGCGCGACGCGTAGCGCAGCGTCTGCACGGTTTCCTGGATCGCGTGAGCCGAGGGCGAGACGCAGGCGATCTAACGAAAGGGTCGTCAGCGAGGGTGGATAAGAGGAGAGAAGGGAAAGGTACCATGAGCGCAACGCCGTTGCCCCCCAAACTATCCATGAGCAGCTTGGTGAGCTTCGAGTCGCGGTACGGGACGTGACCGGGCTTGCGCTTCGGGTCGGAGAGCGCCGAGATGCAGTTGCCGAGGACCAGCAGGCTGCGGTTGATGTTGAAGGTCTCGTTGAGGGCCTCGCCCGTGGTCTTGCTGTCCTTGACGCGCTCGCTGCCTACCGTCTTGATGTTAGCGTCGGGTGGTAGGCCACAGAGAGCGTGCGTACCGGCGAGATCAACAAAACTGATCTTGCCAAACCGCTGTGCAGGCCGCCCATCATCGTCGTCGCCCGGCGGGCTCTCGTCCTCGGCCTCAATGTAGACCGTCAGAATCGAGTGCGAGCGGGACGACCGCTCGTTCAACGCGTGCGCGCCCGTCGTCCGATTCCTCAGCCCCTCCTCGAGGACGGCGAGACAGTCATCCAGCACCTCGCACTCCACCACGAAAAGATTCTCGACGTAGAACCCGCGATCGCGCTTCCACCGGACGGGCAACGCGGCGGCCGACGGGTTCAGGAGATCCTGGACCTGCTCGTTGTAGATCTCGAGGTACGCGGCGCGCACCGTGAACCGCGTGCCCGGCGTCGCCGCGATCACCTCGAACAGGTGCCGCAACGCGCGCGGGATCAGGCCGACGGCATCGGGCGACGCAGCGGGGGGAGGCGGGCCCGTCATCGTGAACGTCTTGCCCGACCCCGTCTGCCCGAACGCGAACACGGTCGCCGAGTACCCGGCGAGCGCGCGGTTGAGCAGCGGGATCACGCCGCAGTCCTCGAACAGGTCCGCCTGCGACGTGGGCTCCGCGTACACGCGGTCGTACGACATGTTCTTCGGGGGTGCGGCCGAGTCGGCGCCGACGACGGTCACGGTGCGCGGGTCCGTGTCGTCGTCCGCGACCACGACGCCGCGCGCGTGCTGCGCATCGACCTCGCGCGCGTTCAAGGGCCGCACGCGCACGACGACGCGGACGTGCTCTTCCCCGCGCTGCGTCGCGGCGGAGCGGGTGGTCCCCGCGCGCGACTCGGGCGGCTGCGGTGGGTAGTCTTCCATTTGCTTTGCGTTAGGTGTTGAAGCGAGGGGAGGGAGGAGGAGAGACGCGTCGCGTTTCGACCACACGTGGGCGGCGCCGCGCGTTCATGGCGGGCCGCGTGGGGCCACCTTCGAGAGAAGATCCGGTGGCGCTCCTTGAACGGGGGCCTTCGCCGCCGCTTCCTCTCTTCCCCCAACCCAACCCAACCCAACGAGCGTTCCTGAATACGAACGAATCAACCACCGCCATGCATGCCTTCCGCGCCGCCGCCCGGGCCCACGTTGCCTCCGCGTCGCCCGCCGTTCGTCGCCGCGCCGTCGTCGCGGTGACTGCGACCGCCGCGACCGCCGCTGCCGTGTGGGTTGCCGCCAAGGACGACGACGACGCCGATCTGCTTCCGTCGTCTCTGGCGCCTCTCGCGGCCGCGGCGAAGCGGTGGGTTGGGCCAAGTCTGGGCTCGGGCGCCGTGCTTGCGGATGCGGCGGTCAAGGTGGAGAAGCCGCGGCTCGTTGTGCTCGGTACGCTGCACCCTCTTCGCGTCCCGCAGCGAAGACTGACCCGCTCGTGCGTACAGGCAGCGGATGGGGCGCGACCAGCCTTCTGCGCTCGCTCGACGCGGACCCGTACGACGTGACGGTCGTCTCGCCGACCAACAACTTCTACTACACGCCGCTCCTCCCCTCGGCGTGCGTCGGGACCGTCGAGGACCGGTCGCTCGTCGAGCCCGTGCGCCGCATCCTGTCCACCTCCATCCCGTCCGCGCGCTTCGTGTACGGCGCCGCCGAGGACATTGACGTGCACGACAAGCACGTGCACGTGCGCGCCGTCGACGGCGCCGACGTCGTGCTGCACTACGACGTGCTGGTCGTCGCCGTCGGCAGCGAGAGCAGCACCTTCGGCCTCCCGGGCGTCAAGGAGCACTGCCACTTTTTGAAATCGGTCGCCGACGCGCGCGCCATCCGGAAACACATTCTCGCCAACTTTGAGCGCGCCGCGCTCCCGACGACGCCGCCCGACGAGCAGAAGCGGCTGCTGACGTTCGTCATCTGCGGCGCTGGGCCCACAGGGTCCGAGTTTGCCGGCGAGTTCCACGATCTTTTGGGGGAGGATCTCGCGCGGTACTACCCGGCGCTCGTCCCGCTCGTCTCGGTGCACCTCGTCCAGTCGGGCGAGCACATCCTCAACACCTTCGACAAGCGCATCTCCGAGTACGCCGCCGCCAAGTTCCGCCGCGCCGGGATCAACGTCGTGACCCACGCTCGCGTCAACCGCGTTTCGGCCGACGAGATCGGGTACACGCTCGCGCACCCCGACGGCCGCAAGACCCAGGAGACGATCAAGCACGGGTTCTGCCTGTGGGCCGCCGGCGTCGGGATGCGCCCGATCGTGCGCAAGTTCGCCGACGCCATCGACGCGCAGACCCACGCGCGCATGCTGGCCGTCGACGACGGGCTCGCCGTCCTCGGCGCCCAGGACGTGTACGCGGTCGGCGACTGCGCGGCCATCGCCAACCCGCGGTTCCTCGACCGCCTCGCCGCCCTGTTCGCCGAAGCCGACACCGACGGCGACGGCGCCCTGACGCGCGACGAGTACAAGCGGTTCGCGCACGCGCTCGCGCAGCGCCACCCGACGGCTGAGACGCACCTGGCCGCCGTCGACGTCGCGTTCGACACGTTCGACGCCGACGGATCACAGACGCTCAGCGCGGCCGAGTTCCGCGCCCTCCTCGCGGATGTGGATACCCGGCTCAAGTCGCTCCCCGCGACCGCCCAGGTCGCCGCGCAGCAGGGCAAGTATCTCGGGCACAAGCTCAGCGCGCTGCGGCGGGTGGGGTCCGAGGCGGCCGCGCGGCAGCTGTTCCGGTACCGCCACCTCGGGTCGCTCGCGTACGTCGGCGGCGAGGAGGGGGTCGCGGATTTCGGCGCGGGCATGGCGACGGGCGGCGCGGCGGCCGCGTGGCTCTGGCGCGGGGCATATTTCTCGGAGCAGGTCGCGATGCGCACGCGGTTCCTCCTGGCCGCGGACTGGGTCAAGACCAAGGTGTTTGGACGCGACATTTCGGATATTTGAATGTAATGCAACGTGGAATGAATGTATAACTAACTAGTCGCGAATCGCGTCCGGGTGCGCCGCCCAAAACTCGTCGCCAATGATATCCTCGGTCGTCTCACAGACCGCCATCTTCATCCGCGTCACCATCTGCACCACCATCTCCCCCTCGACCCGCACCGTTTCGAAATCCGCCCGCGCGTGCTTCGCCGGGATCCGCGACTCTTTCGTGACCTGCACCTCCTGCTTGAACAGCGTGGTCCCCTTGCGGAACATCTCGGGCTCTTTCGCGTAGTTGATCCCGAACTCGCTGAACAGGATCTCGTTCTTGTCCTTGGCCTGCGTCCCCTGGAGTCGTTTCGTCGCCGCGCGCTCGTCCAGCCCGCCGCGGAGGACCAAAGACCAGTACACGGTGTTGTTCAGGTTGTTGATGTGGCAGTCGGCCTGCCGCCAGGAGAAGTAGTCGCGCACGTTCTGCGTGGAGGGGTACGAGACGGCGCGCGAGTCGAAGGCGGGCGGGGTGAGCAGCGGTTTGGAGGGGAAGAATTGCGGCCAGCCGTGCACGTAGTACGCGGTGAACATGGAGCCCAGGACGGTCGCGAGCTTGCTACACGCGGAAACGGGGTGGGGTGAGTGGTGAGTGCGAGCGGGCGGGGGACGCGGGGCGGGTAGCGAGCGGCGGCGGGAGGGCGCGGTCACAGTTCGACGGGCGTGGTCGCAAGTGAGATCGAGGGACCCCTCGCCGAGTGACTGGGCTTGAAGAGAGCGGCCGTGTTGCTCGTACAGCAAACAGCTCGCACTTTCGCCGAGACTGCGGCTGCCCGCCCACGATCCGAGGACGGCGGCAGTCCAGGATCGGCAACTCCTCGCGCGAGCGTCGGGCCGGGGCTCCGTCACCGATGGACCGCGCGGCAGTTGTAGCTGCGGTATGGCGGCCACCTGGTGCGAGAGGCAGTGACTACGGCCGCTGCCGCAGAGCGAACGGGCCCCGGGAGAGCTGCTGCTGCTCCGGGTCGGCAAACTGCCCGCGCGAGTGCCACTGCGGGATTCCGTCGAACTGCACGGCGACCGTCTGGAGCGACAGGCAGGGCCACCCGCCACCGAGCGACCAGAGTAAGAAGAGCGCGTACCTCTCGCGGCGGTTGTACAGCTCGGTCGAGCGGCGGAACAGGAACGAGTACTCGTCGCTCTGGCCGTACGCGAGCGTCAGGTCGTCAAACTCCTCCATGACCTTGGTCGCGGCGTAGTTCATGAGCCGCAGCGCCGCCTCGTCGTTGGGCTTCACGAAATCATTGTTCTTGCTGAACCTACACCTTCGGGGTCAACGATCCGGCAGGTACAAATGCCTAACGGAGCCGTACTTGTGGAACCCCTTGCCGTCGACGCGCACCACGACCCACGTATTCCGCAGCATCACGGCGTTGGTCTCAAACTCCTTGACGTATTCATACTTGCTCTTGGCCATTCTCACGGTCGGGTACGTGGCGAACGTGCGCGCACGCGACAGATACATGGATTGCGGGGAGTCGCACGGGGAGAAAAGATCGGCGTCGGCGGGGAGACAAGAGCGGAGACACTCGGCCGGGTCACCTGACCTATAGTCACGCGGTTGCTGAGGGAAGTGGCAGCTCCGTTTGCGACGCGTCTCACGGCGCGTCTCGCACCGCGAAAGCCAGGGGGGCTGCGTGACACCGCCCCCTCCCCCTGACGAAGTTTATCGCCGGCACCCTCTGCGAGCCCGATTCCGCGCGCCGGGCGGCGGCAGGCGTGGGCGGGGCGCTCGCCCCTCGCGCTCTCCTTGCGCTCTCCGCGCGCTCTCTCTCTCTCGACACCATCAACGCTCGCAACCTTGCTCGCTATCACTACGAACCCGCTGCAACCACCCCCCAACCGACTTTCCACATCAGCATGCCCAAGCACGCCCCCGCCCGCAACAACACCGCCGCCGCCCGCAGTACGCATCCGCATCGCGCGAAGGATTCGAGCGTCCTACGACTCACGCACCGTCCGTGTAGCGACTACCTCGGCGTCGGCCGCGGGTACCCGCAAGCGCATGCTCCCCAAGGCTCGCCCCGCGGCGGCTGGTACGGACCCGTCGCGCGGCGCACTCGCACGTTCCGCGCGCGACTCACGGCGTCCCGCCCCGCATCGATCGTGTAGCCACTCCCTCGTCGATTTCCGGTAAGATGGTTGCTGCCAACACGCGCCCGGCGACTGGTACGGACCCGTCGCACTGCGGTCCTCGCTCGGTCAGCAGCTCACGCTGCTCTCGTTCGTGTAGACGGCGACCTGTGGATGTTCGGGCTCAACAACTGGGGCCAGTGCGGTCGCCCCACGTTCCTCAACCCGTGCTACGGGCCGGACTTCATCACGCTGCCGCCGGAGACGTCGGTCGTCGCGGCGGCCGGCGGCGAGCACCACACGTTCGCGCTGCTCGACGACGGCCGAGTGCTCGCGTTCGGCCGCGCCAACGGGTGTGAGCTCGGCCTCGGCGCCGAGAGCGGGTCCATCCTGTCGGTCGACAACCCGACGGCCCTGCCCGCGTTCTCGGCCGCGGTGCGCAAGACCGCGGTGGGCGCGCACCACAACGTCGCCATCACCGAGGACGGCAAGGTGTACCGGTGGGGCACCAACGACATGGGCCAGCTCGGCACCGGGTCGGCCCCGTTCAAGCCCGACGACGCGACTGACGACCTGCCCTCGCCCCTCGCCTTCGACTTCTCCAAGTCGGGCGCCACGGGCATCGCCACCGCGTGCGGCGCCCAGCACACGGTCCTGCTCCTGCACAAGCCCGCCACGGCGCCGGCGAGCGGGTAACGTGGCCATGGCACTATTGCCTCGTCGATGGCCATGGTGGCCTACTGCTCGTGCCGTGTGTGATACCCTCTCCTCCCTCCGAAACCCTTGTGTGCCACTTCACCCTCCACCCGTATCCCTTGCGCATTTATAGCTCACGTGTAATCCGAACCAGCGTTGATTCTCCCGCCCGACCACGACCAGCTCGGCTCAGTGAGGCTGCACGGTGACGCGAGCAGCACTCGCAGCTTGATGGCGGTAGGAGGAAGCGATCCAAGTAAGGATGTACCCTTCGTCGTGAGAAAAAGCAAGGTCGAAGGCGCGATCGTAGTCAAGCTCGAGTCCCGTTGTGCGCCACCATTTCATCGACTTGAGCTGGCCATTCGCAGCGGCAGCTTCAAACGCCTCGGACGCAAAGTGGGCCTCGCTTGCATTGCCGCCAGCATTCCACCACTTGCTGAGGAGCTTGATTTCGCCCGCTGCCGACGCAAGTGTGATGTAAAACTCGCACTCGAAGTCGTTGATGAGAGGGGGAGGCGGAACAAAAAGCTCGAGAAGCTCTGCGTGGAGCTCGTCGTTCGTGGGCTGCAATACGCGGTCCCGGAACCGCTCGCAGCGCAGGTCGCACGAAATAAACGTGCGCAAGCGTGAAGCGGGCCAAGGCAAGGCGCAGAGCAGGTTCAAGACATTCTCACACGACTCGAGGGACTCGCAAGTGCAGTGGTCAACCGCAGTCAAGATAATGGTCTCGGCAATTTCGAAAGGTAAGCGCGGGAGAGGTCGCTGAGGCGAATGCGCCAAGTCGTCCATTGGTTGATTCATGGTGGTGATCGGGGTTTTTTACTTGTGGGAGTGAGCAAGGCGAGCGGGGCCGACGCGCCTGAAATATTCCGTGGGCGCCTCCTGACGCGAGATCGGTGAGTAGTTGTCTGTCAGTCGCGTTCGTGTCAGGGGCTGGTCTTTCACGTTTACAAAACAGCTCTCCAAGCTCGAACATCCACTGCGCAGAACGATAGCCTGAGCAAATGAATGTTTGGGGGAAAAAATCGTCAAATTTATCAAATGCGATGTCAATCCTCGCGATCCTCGTCTTCCTCATCCGCGTCCTCCTCGTCATCCTCATCCGCGTCCTCCTCGTCCTCCTCATCCTCGGTCCACACCTCAGACCCGGACTGAGAACCCAGGTCCGACTCGTGAAGCTCTGTGGTGAATCCAGCGGCATCAAGCGCTCGCAGGACCTCCCGCCGGCCGCGCTTGTTGAGGTGGGGCGACTTGAGCCACCATTCAACAGTCTCGATATGGCCTTGGCGCGCGGCCTCAAGGATGACCTCAAAGTCATAGTCATCAGTTCCAATCAGCGGCTTGGCAGGATTGTCGTTAAACTGTTGAATCCACTCCAAGCAACGAACGGCACCTGCCTTGGTGGCTTCGTCAAGGAACACGACGCCCTGGCGGGCAAGTTCATGGAACGGCGTAATGGTGGGGTTCTCGCTGTAGGAGGTATGCTGGAAAGAGTTGAAGAAGGTGTAGTGAAAGGCGTGACAACTCAAAGCAATCCATTTGAGCATACGCGGGCAGTCCTTGTCGATGCAGTCAAAAATGACCTGGATCCAGTCAACCTGGTGAGCCCAGTCGTCGTAAGAAGAGAACTCCTCGTTGTACATGTAATCCAGGGGATAATGGTCGAGAACGTCTGTGAGCCCGCGTTCAATCGCTTGGTCAACCAAGTTGTGGCACTTTCGACTCAAGAAGTCTTTGCGCGCTCGCATTTGCTGATTATCAAGCGGGTAGTCAAAAACGTAATCAAAGTCACCATCGTAATCTTCTTCGTCGTCGCTATCGCTATCGCTGCTGCCGGTTTGGGTTCGAGGAGGGCGGTAGCAGTACGCGATCCAATGTAAGACCTCGCCCCGATCATTGTCAAAAGCAATTTGGAACGCGCGGTCGTGGTCGACCTCGAATTTGCCGTGATGCCACCACCACTTGAATGCGTCGCACTGGCCCGCGGCAATAGCAAGTTCGAAAGCCTCGACCGAAAAGGAAACGTTGCAAGCTCGATTGACGGCTTTGCGCCAAGCGTCAAGAACTTTAGTCTGACCCGCGCAGGAAGCCATCTTGATGTACAAGGCACACTCGAGCTCGTTGCGCGGAGGAGGAGGCGGGACGAAAAACTCAAGCAGCGCGTTGCGGAGCTCATTGTTTACAGGCTGCAACGCACCATGCCGAAGCCGCGCCGCCAGCGGGTCGCAGGAGATAAACTTGCGCAAGCGTGAAATAGGCCAAGACAAGGCTCGGAGCAGGTTCAACGCGGGTTCGCACGACTCGGGGGTCTCGGCACTGCAGCTGCCAAGCGCGATCAAAATGATTCGCTCGACGATTTCGGTAGGCAAGCGCGGAATGGGTCGTATAATCCATTGCATCAAGTATTCATTCGTTTGCATCATGGTGGTGGTTGGAATTTGTCGTCAACGGGGAGCGGGAAGGGTGAGCGAGACCAAGCAGACCTGAAACGGTTGTGGCCGCCGGACGATTGATCAGCTGATCAGCCCGTCAGCCGCGTCAAAGTTACGCGCCGCGTTCCCGCTTCGGGTTCGGTCAGAGGTACTATCTGGTTCGGTGCGCTTGATCGAACCCCTGCGCGCTCGGCAAACCGAAATCTCATTCCCGATACGATAGTAGTAAAACTTTGAATAAAGCAAACTGCAAGTCAATTCACAACCGTTCCAAACTCTAGACCTGGCCGCGCGCCGCGACGACCTCGCCCGCAAGCGAGTGGATCTCGCACAGCGCCGCGTCGTAGAAGATGGACCACTCCTCCTCGCCGACGCCGAGCGGCGGGACGACCCCGTGCCCAGGCTTGATGACCTTGAGCAGGAGCTCTGGGACCATGGTCTTGAAGTAGAGGTCAATGAACTCGGGCGGGAGCTTGACGCGGTGCATGGCGCGCGCGAGCTGGCCGTGCGAAGTCGTGCTCTGGAGGACCACCTGGTGATTGAAGTGGGCCCAGTTGCCCGCCGCGGGGGACTGCGAGTGGCGCGCGACAACGTGCAGGACCGCGTCCGTGACGGTGCTCGCCGCGCGCGCGGCGGCCAGCGCGTCGAGGCCGCGGAGCACCTTGTGCTTGCGGAGCGTCGCGCGGAGCCGGCTGCGCATGAGTAGGATGAGCAGGTGGTGGATGGTCAGAGTGAGCAGGTTTTGCGCTTCGACGCCCCCCTCGTCCGTCTCCACCGTGAACGAGCCACGACGAATAAGCGGCACGGCGCCGGTGATAATGCAAAGGTTGATAAAGTTTAGGTTGCCCATTTTCCCCTTCTCGCACGGGTTGAAGTAGATTGACTTGGCTACATTGTCGCCCGTGGCGACCGCGCTCGCCAGTACAGCATCAAACTCGTCCCAGGTCGCCAGCTCCATGAGGTTCGCCCAAATACTGTGGTTGACGTGCGCGAGCGGCGCGAACACGCGGTCCCACTCGGCGTCGTCCGCGTACCGCTTGAGACAGCGGTTGACAAACCCGAGGACCTCGGGCTGCAGCTCGGGCCCGCGCGCGAACTGGCTCAGGCCCGCCTGGATCGCGAGCTGCCAGTTGTCGCCAAACCCGTCCATGGTCACCTTGCGGCCGCCGCCGCTGGCCTGCGCTGGCTTCTTGGGACGGCGGACGCCCTTGCCCGGCCCCTTGGTCTTGGGCAGCGGCTTGCCACGCGTTGCGCTAGGTCCCGCCGAGTTCATTTGCTTTCCGTGTAGTGTATCGTGTGTGGGTGGGAGCATGGAAATTCGGTTGGACGCGTTCAGGAACGCGTCGCGCCACAGCGCGCTCATCTTGTCCCCCACCGCCGGCTCACTCCAGGCAGGTACGCGAATTTCATATGGTGTCAACTAGGTGTGTGTGCTGCGCACACACTTGGGTCTCAGCTGTAGCTTTACTTGGCTTCTTGAGACTGTTTCAGTTGGTGAAAGTGAAGTAGTTTATCAATTCTCACTCCTGCTCAGCGGGGACAGTCGCTCCATGTCCTTCGCCACGTGCTGTAATGCCTTCTGCACGAGAACCCGACTGTTGAACCGGATGATGAGGATGTCCTCGGTCCTGCGCGCTCGAGAGAGGACCATGTACGGGTACCGGGCAGGAAAACGATGCGGGAGCTTGGGGTCGCCGAAGTCGGCAATGACCTTGTTCAGGGTCATCCCCTGCGCCTTGTGCGCCGTGATCGCGTAGCTCAGCTCAATGGGGAACTGCGATCGCCAAAAGGTCCACCGCTTGCCGTCAATGGTGACCATCTTGCTAATTGTCTCGCGCTTGATGGGGATGTCACCCAACTCGTCAATTCCGTCGAGTTTTGGGATTCGCTGAAGGTGAGATTTTCGAGCGGAGTCGGTTTCTTTCCGGGATTGCCGTAGTTCATGAGCGAAGAAACGGGCAAACGTTTCTTTGGGTCAGTCGAATTGAGATGCGTGAGGCAGGTTGAGCACACGGTGACGTCTACAAGGAAGCGGATCAACTGTCAGAGTTGTTTTTGGCAAGATACACCAGCACATACTCTCGCCATCAACTCCGTCCTCACAGAGGGGAACACTACGGAATTCTTCGCGGATTGGAGGTCGCGTGAATCCCTCCTTTCCCGCGCAGAACTTCTTCCACATGTGATCCGCCTTTTCAGCAAGGAATTCGCCGTGAGCCGCGAGGAAGTTGGCTATCAGTGTCGTTGAGCACGTCGACTTTGGCGAGAGCTGACCGCAAACTGCGCAAGCCGAGTGAAGTAAAGCTTCGTCTTGTAGCGCGTGCAAGGCCTCGCCGAGAAGACCTTCCAGGTGCTCCCGGTTCAGATCCATTGGCCAAGGCGGGACTTGCGGCGGTGAGGCGCTTGATTGGGAAGGAGATGGAGATGTTGGCGAGCTCGGTCGCGAGGAAGAAGTGCCGTGACCAGTCGATCCTGTGTCCGAACTGATAACTTGCGCGTTGGAAGCGTCGCTTGGGGTTGAAGCGTGGTGAACTGCCAGGATCGAGTGAACCACGTTGGCGGGTAGCGCTGTCGTGCTTATGATGTGAAGCATGCCGTCACCTTGAGACTTCATCGCAATAATATGTTGAGCAAGTGGGTGGTCTCGAGCTTGCAGGTATGCTTCAGTCGCTGCCTTGACGAGGTACGACCCGTGCAAGCCCGTCACTTGTCAAACCTCCCGTGCGGAAGCTTGAGGATTTTTGGCAAGAAGTTGGTGCATTTTGAGGCCGCGAACGGCCATGTCGGCCAGAGTTCGTTTAGGTGGCATCCTTGCAGACCAAGCACGGCTAGCAGTTTACATGGAGATTGACCGAGTGTATCGTGGGTTTGGGAGAGAGCACAGAGAAGCGAGGGCTCTTCGCGTTGCGCGTCGCGCGTCACAGTTGTGAGAACACGAACGCGAGCGCCGACGCGACGCGTCACGCAACGCGTCTTTGAAACGCGTTCTCAGAGTTCAGGGGTAAACTCTTTGAGCTCGCCAGTCGACGAGCACCTCACAAATTCGAGTAGTAACCAGTTGGAAGAAAAAGAGTTTGGAATATATCAGACAGCGGAAGTATTTTCGAAAGAAACGAGGGAAGGAACAGGATCAGGATCAGGCCGAGCGGTCCTTGCCCTTGCCCTTGGCGGGACCGCGACGCGCGCGCTTGGTCGGCGAGGCCGGCGGGGTCGCCGAGTCGTCGTCGTCGGCCTTGTCGTCGTCTTGGGCGGCAGGGACGGCAGCGCCGGACTTGCCCTTGACGGCCGACGTGCGGGTACGCTTGGTGGGCGAGGCCGGCGGGGTCTTGACCGTCTTGTTCTTGTCGCGGCCCTTGGCCTTGGTGGCCATCTTGCGCGCGCGGCTTGACAACAACGACGGGCCCGACTCGCATTTGCTCTCCTCCTCGTTGGCGTTGACCTCCTCATTGGCCTCCAAGTCGACGACGATCTTGGTAATGTTCTTGTTCTTGGTCACGGCGGACGACAACGCGGGAACCACGGTCATGTCGGACTCGCTGCCGACGTCGTCCCACTCCTGCAGGTTGATGTCGAGCTCCTGGACGACAGCCGACGCCACGGGTCCCAACGGCGTCGTGGCGCTGCCGGACGTGGTGCTGCCCGACGTGGTGCCGCCCAACGGCGCGTTGACGGATGCCGAGGTGGAAGTCGGCGAGCGGGTGGTGCACGCGGCCATGAGCGGGACGAGCGCAGCGGGCGCGGCCGCAGCGCCGGGAACCATCTTGGCGGGCAACAAGGGACCGGCCGTGAACATGGGCGGACCGTTGGGGCCCTGCGAAGGAGGCGGAGCCGTCGCAGTGGCGACCGACCGCATCTCAGTGATGAAGAAGGCGACGGACGAGGACATGGTGAAGTGGTTGTTGTTAGCCGCACCCTCAAAGCCGCAGAACAGCGGGCCAGAGACGAGCATGGTCTTGCCCATCACCCACAGGCCCTTACTGCCATGCACACTGCACATCGATTCGTGAGTGAGAAGATTCGCAGAAGAGTCAAACAGCGGATCAGGACGTACTGGTTGGTTGGGATCACACAGCTCATGGACCACGAAGTGAACAGCCTCGAACTGTTGGGGACTAGGCAAAGCACAGTCCAGATTTACGTTGCAGGGGTTGGAATGAAGTGAAAGCGAAAAACAACAGAACCCGTCGCGCGACGAAAATTGAAAACGGTCACTGAGCCACTCATGTGACCACAAGAGCAAGGTTGATGTGCCTGATAGGTTTCAATTGCTCCCACAGAAACTCAGCTTCGCTAAAGCTACAGCTGAGAAAAAATTGTCCTATTCAACGTGAAATATTTCAGACTTGACCACGGGCTGCAACAACCTTGTTTGCAATCGCAAGAATCTTGCACAGGACGACGTCGTAGAAGATGGGCCACATGACATCCTTGGCTAGTTCAAAGATCGGCACGCCAGTCTCCGATTTGGCGGCCTCGCGGTCAAACACGGCGACCATGCGCTTGAGGACAAGGTCAATGAATGCGGCCAGCAGCTTGATCCGGCGCAAGGCGTGTGTCAGCAGGCGGTGCGGGACCTCGTACATCATCGGGATTGGGTTCATGAACAGGCCCCAGATTCCGTTAACGGGCTCGTTGCCAAACTCGCCCACGGCGCACGCGCGCTGCGCAACGACATGCACGACGGCGTCCACGACCTTGCTCTTGGCGCGCGCGGCGGCGAGCTGGGTGGCGCCGCGGAGGAGTTTGTGGCGGCGGAGGACCGTGACAATGCGCGCGATCAGGATGTTGGCAAGCACCGTGACGTTGGCCTGAAGGAGCTCAGGGTTTCCAGGCATGACGCCGGTCTTGAGGTACGCGCCGAGAGCCTTGGCAAACGCATAGTGCGCAAACGGCCCCCACGAAGCATAATCTCTGCGTCCCCATTGCCCTGAGCAGCTGACTCTGTCAGGGTGGCAACGAGCTCAGCCACGGTCGGCTCGTCCATGAGGTTTGCCCACACGCGTTTGTTGACGTGGTCAAGCGGGGCAAAGGCATGGACCCACTTGCTCTCCTTGGTGTAGGACTTGAGGATGCGGTTCACGAAGCTCCACAGGTCTGGGTGGACGTCAAAGTTGTCCTCGAACTGGCACAGGCCTTCCTTGGTCACTTCTGTCGTATCCCTTAAGGGATATGACATGGGCTGACCCACTGCCACTCGGGCTGACCAATTGCTTACCCCGAGCGGTCGGCGGCAGTCACTCGGGGTAACCACGTGAGACCCAGTTGCTTACCCCGGGTGGTTAATAATATGTTGGATTCAAATGTCGTGTTCCCTTAGGGAACACAACACGCGGACGGAGGCCGAAGGCCGAAGCAGGTGGGCGGGAGGGTGGGTGGAAGGGAGGGGGCGAGTGGTTGAGGAGTGAGTCCCTGACCTGACCCCCGAGCCCGTCCCTAACCAACCCCTTGGGCTGACCATCGCTTACCCCGAGCGGTCGGCGGCGGCCGGCGAGCGCAGCGAGACGAAGAGCAGCGCAGCTGCGGCTACCCACTGACAGAGTTCCCTGGTCTGGTCCCTGACCTGACCCCCGAGCCCGTCCCTGAGCCCGTCTGTCACCGCCCTTAGGGATTTCGCCACCCGGATCGGAGGCTGAAGGCCGAAGCAGGTGGGCGTGGGGGAGGGGGGAGGGGGGAGCAGCGATCACATGCCCCAGACGCGCAACGCAACGCGACCACAGAGTCACTCTACAAGCCGGCCCACGACTTGGTCGGCGACTTGGTCGCGGCAATAGGCCCTTGAAGGCTCTCGGAATAATTCCACGAGAGGTCGGCGGTCAGTCCAAGAACGCGAGCAGCGACCCAGGTCAGCGACCAGCCCCTGACGGCTCTCGATGGCCGCCCCGAACTGGACCGGGTTTGAGCTCACTGGACCGGGTTCAAAGACAACCCGGTCCATGAAATTCGCTTGGGGTAAGCCATGGACTGGGTTGACCGGGTTGACCGGGTTGTTTTAAAGTAACAGTGTAGTGAAAAGGGGGGGAGGGACCGCTCCAGTGCCACTCTTCCCCCCCTTTCAAATCCCTAAAGGTCAATCGACCCCCTCAACCCGGTCCACCCGGTCCATGGCTTACCCCAAGCGAATTTCAATCGACTTGGTCCATTGAACCCGGTCCATGGCTTACGGCGAACGGTTCAAAGGGCGGGCAACCCGGTCCAGGCTGCCGTGAACGGTCGCTGCAAGTACAGTAAACAAAAGGTACAAAGTTGTATTCACAAAGGAGTCTCTGGACTCGTTACATCTCGTCTTTGGACAGCTCAACTGTGTACGGCCCGCGGTACTTGTAGATGCGAAGCTTGCGGCGATTCACGGTGCAACGCGTCACCTCGAAGAGCTCCTGCTTGTTGGCCGGGTTGACTTCGCGCTTGATGTACTCGCCGAACTTGGTCTGCGACATGGACGAGCGGCCAGGGAAGCGCTTCTTGGCGTACTTGCGGTAAAACTTGTAGAACGCGTCTGCCTCAAGCTCTGGCACAACTTCGACCTGGCGCGTGTGGTCCAGGAGGTTGAGCGGGAAGCCGCCGTACTCCATGATGTCCATGGCCAGCGCGGGAACCGGCTCCAGTGCCGCCATGATGGCGTTGTTGCGGGCCTGGTTGCGCGGGAACTTGGACAGCGTCAGGTGCGAGAGGTCGAGGCGGAGGATGTAGGTAAAGATCTCGTTGGCGTGCTCCTTGACAAACGCGTCAAGCTCGCCAAAGTAGTTCTTGTCCTGGCACTTGATGTTGGACATCTTGAGGACGAACTCGCGGCGACCAGTCTTGGTGAGTGGCAGCACGTCACAGTTGTTGGTCGCGATCATAAAGTTGTTGACGTTCTTGACCTCCTTGCGTTTCATGTACTTTTCGTTGACAATGAGCTTGTCCTCGGTGACCATGCTCTTGAGCTTGTCAAACGCGTTCTTGAGCTCGGCTGGCTTGCTGGAGGGCATCTCATCAAACAGCACAAGCATCTTGTGGGCGATCTCTGAGTTGAACTCACCCTTGAGCCACGTCGGCCCGTTGCTGATGGACACCATGTTCTTGCGGCCGATAATGTACTGGGCCAGAAGGTGGTTGAACTTGCCCTTGCCCACGCCCTCAAGACCCGTCAGCAGCAGCATCACGCCATTGGCCTTGCCCGTGGTGAGCAGGCACTGGATCCACTTGAGGACATACGCGTACTCTTCCTCGTTGCCGCTGCAGACCACGTCGCAAATGTACTTGAGGTACATGACAATCAACTCGGGCTCAATGTTGCAGCCAAGGTCCGTGGCCGCAAACCCGTAGAACGCGTTAAAGTAGTCGACCACGAGGCCGTTCTGGTGAGACGGGCCCCACTGCGGTTTGTGCATGTCAAAGATGAGCGCCTTGACCTGTGGAGCGTACTTGATGGCCCCCGTGCTGCACGCCTGCTTCACGTTGTCCTCACCGTTGGTATCCCAGGCGTTGGTCACAGTGCGGCGAAAGTACATCTCGCCGACCAGGTCCTTGCGGACAAATTTGCCCACGTACTTGATCACAACCTCCTTCCACGACTGCTTGTCCTCGTCCACCTTGTGGCTGAGGTAGTGGGTGACAACCTTGCCAATCCAGTCGTCGTCGTAGTGCGGGTCACGCTCAAGCTGCATGGCAACAAACGCGGCCGGGTCCTTGCAAAAGTCGGGGAGCTTGCCCTTGTCCTTGGACTCAGGCACCGTGATCTCCTTCTCGTCCCACTCCACCTCAAAGCCCGTGTACTTGAGCGTGTTGGCGGACATCTTGGCAAGCAGCTCGGCGTTGACGCAGTCGTCCTTCTTGACCATGAACCCGTCAAACACAAGCACGCTTGGCACAAGGTTGTTGGCGCGGGCAAAGTCAATGGCGCGCATCAGGAGGATTGACTCGACGGCCTGGAACAGGTTGGAGAGCACCAAACCCTTGTTCATGGTCTTGTCCACGCAAGGCTTGGACGCCTTGACAACGTGCGGAAAGTCCTTCTCAATCAGCTTGTACAGCGAGCCGTACAGCATGTGGTGGAAGGCCACAAGCTCAGGGTGCACCGCGTCTGGGTCAACGAACTCGTTGAACAGCATTGAGAGGAACTCCTGCTTATCCCCGAGCCCCCACTTGGCCAGCGCGGCCGTGCGGTTGGCGAGGTACTGGTCAAAGACGCCGTGGCCAAGGTTGTAGTGCTGGCAGACGCCGCGGAGGATCGACGGCGCCGCGCCCTTCATGTCAAGGTCCTGGAGCACGCCCTTGGCCAGCGGGCTGCGGATGAGGTCCTTGCTGAAGCTCTGGAGCGACGGCGACGTGGCGTAGAGTCGGCCAAACTTCTTCTCAACCAAGGTCGACCGCGTGGTGAACAAGTACACAGTCTCCTTGCCGCCGCTGTAGCTCGCCTTGGCCAGCGCCGCGTAGGCCTTGAGCTTCTTCTTGACCTCAGCGTTGATGCCCGAGTACCGCGCGCAGAGCCCATCAAGCACGTCCTTGTTGTAGTACTCACGCAGCACAACCTGGCGCGAGTCCGTGAACATGGACTTGGTGTAGTCGAGGGTCTTGGCGATCTTGGTTAGCTGGGGCATGGCCGAGTAGTTACTGTTGAGCACAGAAAAAAGCATTGTACTTTGATGCGGAAAAACGCAGTCTGGGAGCAGGGGCAGGGCCGTGTACTTGAAGTGCCGCGATTATCGCTATTGCTGCTGGCCGTGACCTGACCCTGACCCTGACCCAGCTGCCCTTGCGTGACCTGACCCTGACCCTGACCCAGCTGCCCTTGCGTGACCTGACCCTGACCCAGACACGACCTCCCCCATGCTCCCAACTTGGGAGCCAATCGCGTCTCAGGTCACGATCCTTGAACCGTGACCTGGGCAGCGACTGAGGGCAAAGTCACGGACCCCCCATGCTCCCGACTTGGGAGCCAGTAGGGTCCGAGGTCACAAACCTCTCAAACCGTGACCTGGGCCCTCCCACGGTCCATGACTTGCCACCACCCTGACCCTGACCCAGGCCCAGCTACCCAGAAAAAAGAACGTTGCGTTCAAACGCACTTGAGCCCATGGAGCCTTTTTGTTGACAGTCAGTAAACCATGGCGCTTGACTCTCTTGCCTCCCAGGTCGCCATTGCCCTTGCTCAGCACTTTGCCGCCAATGTAGTGCACCAAGTGCTCGATGGTATCAAGCCGCTGCTGGCATGCTGGCATCCTTTGACAAGCGGCTCAAGGGAGTTGAGACCAGCCTCACCGCGCTGGCTGCAGTGTCACGTAACTGCAATCACTGTCCCAATCACACCCCCATCGACAAGTCTGGCGAGCCCATGGACACTGACCCCCAGGTCAAGTACGCGCAGATGACCAAGGAATCCATTGCGGCGTGCGTCAACGCGCGTGTTCAGAACAAGCACGGGGAACTGGTTGAGCTGAGCGACACGGACAAGGCCAAGACATCCCGTGTGCTCTGTGCCTTTGCCAAGTCGGGCATGGACATTGAAGACGTTGATGCCGTGTCCAAAGCTGTGGCAGCGTACCGCGCGTCCAAGGGCAAGCAGGGGCTGCAGGTTGAGACGCTCAAGGCCCTGGCCAAGTACTGCACCTGGAATGGTCAGCCTGAACTCAGGGCCAAGTACACAGAGGCCAAGAAGCAGGACGCTGCCAACTTCCGCGACATGCGCAAGGAACTCGAGTCTGGTGCGCTCCCGAGCTGTGACGCCATTCGCACTGCTATTGTTGATGCAAAGGGCTGGGACTCGGGCACGGGGCTTCTGCGTCTGTACCTCCAAGTTGTGAGTGCAGTGCGCAGCGACCCTGCGTTCCTGACCACAAAGCCAATCACTGGGTACCCGTACTACAACCCAGAGACCCAGATTCTGGCCGGCGATGTCATTGTCAAGACAGAGGGCTGTGGCTACAACTTCTCGCACACAGTTAGTGAGCCCAAGGTCGCCACCGCTCTCAAGCGTATCATTGCCCAGCGTCTCGCCAAAGGCCATGACTTTGTCTTCAACAACTACACCCGCAAGGAGCTCAAGGACACCATGCTCTGCAAGAGGGTTAGCAACACCTGGTGCAAGTCAATTCACCAGGCTGCAGAGACAGTTGGCTTTGAGGATGGCGGCGTGGCAGTGATCCGCCGTATCTTGACCAGTGAGAACTTTGCCGCACAGCAAGCTATTGCTGACTGCGCACACAAGATGGGTCACAGCGTCCCTGTTGCCTTGACCTACTACATGACGCCTCAGTAATCCTTTTGTCTCCGCCTTTGTTAATACAATGTATGCCCACAAAGAGCCGCTCACAGACGCACAGCAAGCATTCCTGACAGACTTGTACTACAAACGTGGCCATGTTGGGGTTGGGGTCCGGCGTCTCTTTGACATTGTTGACCAAGAGCACACAGGGAAGCACATCTACCGCGCCCAGCTTGAGAGATGGCTCGGTGAACAGTCTGTGTGGCAGCAGTACAAACGCGCACCTCAGAAGCGCCGAGACATTCGAAGCATCAACTCAACAAGTCCTGGCCGCAACTTTCAGCTCGACCTCATTGACATGGGCGAAAACGGTACGTACAAGGGCTTCCGTTACATTCTCACGTGTGTCGACCTGGCAAGCCGCCGCGTCTACCTCCAACCCATCAAGACCAAGGACAAGACGCGGGAAGCATGGTCCAGCGTGGTCGCCAAGCACAGCCTTGCACCTGCCACGATCCAGACAGACAATGGGACCGAGTTCTTTGGCATAGAGGCCGGGACCAAGGCCAAGCACATCAAGGGTAAGGCAGGAGTGCCATACGGTCAAGGTGTCGTTGAGCGTATGAACGGGACCATCCGCCGGATGCTCACACCGTGGCTGTCCATCCCGGGCAACAACAACTGGCCCAAGCACCTCGAGACCATTGAATCTGTGATCAACAGCAGCAAGTCGAGGGCCACAAGCAAGGCACCCAACGCGTTCCATGACATGCCCCGCGAAACGGCCAAGCAAGAGCTCAAGGAGATCCGAGCTGCCAAGGGCAAGCCTGAGGGCGACCCTCTGAGCGCATTGTTGAAGGTAGGGACCCAGGTCCAAGTCCGCGAGCCGTACAAGACTGCCATGGAGGCCAAGGGGAAGCCGGTCTGGTTGACAACTGTGAGCCAGGTCCAGGTCGTGCGCAAGGGGTCAGGCGTGAGCAATCCAAGCTACAAGGTCCAAGGCCTCAAGGGCTTCTATCCACGCAGCGACGTCCAGCCAGTCACAGCGACCCAGGACCCGCCAACAAGGCAGCGCGTAGGTCCAGGTCTTCCAAGGCTCCCTGTTGCGCATACCCCAGTCACGCCAAGGGAGCCCTCGACCCGGGTCAGGCGCGTCCCAGTCCAAGTCCAAGAAAAGTGGGACCTTGGGCTTTAGAGCAGGGTCCAGTAGCTTTGAATGATGACCTGGCAGTTGTTGGCAATTGCGACCAATGGGATCCAGATGAAAGAGTAGCTCTTGGCCGCGTCAAGGTACTCAATGCTCGAGAACTGAAGGAACTGGACGTTGCCTTCAGCGCGGCACCCAGTGACAAGCGACACTGCAATCATGTCCGTCATATTGTACAGCGCAAAGTTCACAGTGTGGGCTCCAGGGAGCGCGCCGTTTGCGTAGTAGCCCTTTGCATGGACGAGGTAGTAGCCACTGACAGGGGGTTTGACACATCCATTGATCACAGACGTGAACGCGCCTGCCGTGGACTGGAACGCAAAGGTGGCCGGGCCCGTCAATGCTGTGCCGCCAATGATCTTGCTGCCCGTGGTCACTCCGTTTGTAGAGCGGTGCTTGGCCTGAGCGACATACCAGGTCATGCCAGACTGCAAGTCAACGTACGCCTTGTTTGCCGCGTCGGTGCCTGCCACTGGAGTGAGGTCAAGGGTGAGCTGCCCTGTGAAGCGACCAGTGCCATTGACGCGGAGCTTTTCTGTGCCAAGCGTCGCCGAGCCCACAACCACGTTGCCGCCACCTGCCACAAGGGAGACCCCACCCGTGGTTGCAGACGCAATCTCAATGTTACCCGCCGCTGTGCATGCCAGGTTGCTTCGCAGTACGCCTGCCTGCTTAAAGTCGACGTACGTCAATGTATTGGCAGCCAAGTCAAAGACAAGGTTTGCGCTTGTGGCATTCTGGACCAGGACGTTGGGCACAGTCAGTTGCTTGCCAACTCCAAGACCACCAGCAATGGTGACTGCTCCAGTGCTTGATGTCAAACTGTCCGTCGTACTTGCAAAGGCAAAGGCAGCGCCAAGCCCAAGGGTGGACTGGGGGAGCGTGCCAGCGACCGAGGCTGCGCTCACCGCTGTGACCTTGGCCGAGACGTCGGGGAGTTGTGCCAGGTCAATGGTCCCTGCGAGCTTGGCTGAGTCAATGCCGGATGCCAGCTTGGCGTTGGTCAGGGTCCCGTCTGCAATGCGGGCAGGGTCAAGGATCCCAGTGAGCTTGACTGCTGACACGTCTGTAACCTTGGCGTCCGTGACTGCACCTGCTGCCAGGTGGGAAGATCCAATGGACCCAACGTTGAGCTTGGCCCCGTCAATGCCAGTTGCCAGCTTGGCGTTGGTCACGGCCGCGTCTGCCAGGACCGAGGTGCCAACCGTGCCTGCTGCCAGCTTGGACCCGTCGATGCCAGCTGCCAGTTTGGCGTTCAATACGGCACCGTCTGCCAGGGCTCCCGTCCCAATAGTCCCTGCAACGAGCTTGGACCCAGACACGGACGCGACCTTGGCATCTGTGACTGCCAGGTCAATGAGAGCCGCCGTGCCGACTGTGCCTGCCACAAGCTTGGACCCAGACACGGACGCGACCTTGGCATCAGTCACTGAGCCGTCTGCCAGGACCGAGGTCCCGACTGTGCCTGCCACGAGCTTGGACCCGGACACGGACGCAACCTTGGCATCTGTCACTGAGCCGTCTGCCAGGACCGAGGTTCCGACGGCTGGGAGGTTGGACGCACTGAGCACGCCCACGACCTTGGACGCAGACACAGTGTCCAGCTGAGCATCGACGAGCTTGCCTGTGACCTGCCCTGCTGTAATCGTGGCGACCTTGTTGGCCGTGACGCTGGCTGGGAGCAGCTGTACCGTGCCAACCGACTTGACATAGAGCCCAGCTGCGCCCACGCCAAGGGTCTGGTTGTCGACCTTGGTCGAGACAGTGGTCCCTGAGACTGCCACGCCAGGGCCAGCAACAGGTGCGCCGACCGTGGCGTACACGGCACTGATGGCCGCGTCAACGTAGGCCTTGGACACGTCCGGGACCCCCGTGGTAGACACGGTCGGAGACGCAGTACTTGAGACGTTAAAGATATTCTTGACCATGTTTAACCTTAAGCAACAGAATGATTTCCAGCGACCATGACCTGAGCCTGGACAAGTGGCGGGAGCACCTCGCCGGGACCATGCCCGTTCCAAGCAGCTGGTACAACAAGAGCGACAAGGACAAGGCCAAGTGGCTACGGAAGCGCGACTGCAAGGCCAACTGGTACACGCACGTTGACAACGAGGCAGCGCGGGCAGAGCGGGTCAAGATCTGGATCTACAAGGCACTCAACGCCAAGCGCCGGGACCAGGGGGCAAATAGCACCACCGTCTGAGGGACAAAAGGCACCTGCCACGGGGAAAAAGGTACGCCCAATGGTGCAAGATGCACGGGGCAAAAGGTACCGACATGGGGACGTTTTATTTTTGGTCCATACAGTAACCATCATGGGCCAAAGAACAGTACCAGATCTACTTGCAAGAGTGACCAAGGCAACCGGCGGGCGCATCACGGCTGAGCGCCTTGCAGGGCAGAAGATCAAGGCAACCATTGACGGCCGCAAGTACACGTTCCCCAATGCCAAAGAGCTCCTCGACGTCTGGGTGCCTTACATCCTTGCCTTTGACTACAAGGTGACGCCCGAGAGCTATGCCAACAACTTTGGCCGCAAACGAGGCAACTCGCTGTTCTACCTCAGGCACCAGGACGGCGTCACTGGGTACGAGGTCAAGGACCTCCAGGAGCACGTCCAAGACACGCTTAAAGCGTGGGAAGAGCACCAGGCAACGGGCAAGGTCACTCGAGTCCCAGTTGCTCCACCAGCAGCAAGCCCCAGACCAGAGGCCCCCAAGTCGGCCACAGACATCGACAGGGGCAGCAGCGAAGAGGAACGCGACGAGCTGGCAGAAGAGATCTCACAAGCCCTGGACGTCATTGACAAGGACGCTGTACCGGACCACTTGCTCCCCGTGCCCGTCTGGCCAGTCATGCCCGAGCAGTACCCGGTCGAGGCCGGCGACTATGTTGGTCAAGACATTGACAAGTACGGCGCCATGATCCCCGGCCAGTACCTGATCCAGAATGACAATGACGGCGGCAACAACCCGCCCCCAAGGCTTGACGACGGCACCCACGACCTTGTGGTCATGCCACCAAGCTACGGCCCGGACGTGGCACAGTGGCAAGGCGTGTACAATGAGGGTCACGTCCACCCAGCCATGGACGAGGCACGCATGATCGAGGGCTCCAAGGACTTGCAGGTCTACAACCCTGAGCGGGCGCTGACAACCACGGACGACATGGAGGTTGACGTTGTCCAGAACTTTCAACAGTTTAACCAGTTCGTGTACAACAGCTACACGCAGCAGAACACGCAGAACGTTGACATGCGGCAGTTCATCACCCAGTACGAGAACAACTACTACGAGCAGAACGTGGACATGCGACAGCAAATCCTGGTCCAGTACAACAATGACCCGAACGTCATGGCCGCGCTCAAGCTCATTGCCTCGCAGTTTGCCGGGTCCCAGGTCATGCAGTACCAGGCGTACCAGGCGCTCATCAAGCAGTCGGTGGCCGCTCAGGGACTGGCCATGGACGCATTTGCCAACCTCGCGTCTGGGATCGTGGACACGCTCCGAGCCAAACGCAACGACTTTGTCCGCCAGATTGACGCTGGCAACCGCGCGCTTGTGTCTGAGATTGCCACGGGCATGTCCTCTGCGCTCAGCAACCAGCAGGTGCTCATGAACCAGCTTGCAAGCGGCGTCCAGGGCGCGATCCAAGGGCAGACCCAGAGCAACGAGGCCATGACCAAGACGCTCCAAGACCTTGGGTCCAAGCTGGACACGATCCCTGCACCCCAAGTCATTGTCCAACCTGCCGACACAAGCGGCCTCGAGGCCATGATCAGGGAGCTGGCCGCGCAAAACAATTCTGGCGGTAGTTCTAAGAAGACCGACATGCTCCTTGAACAGATCCTCAAGCAACTGGGCTACAAGAAGCCGACCGACGCGAAGCTGTTCACAGACAAGCGGGCAGCGGGTAGCGGGCTGACAGCGCCCAAGATCCAGCGTCACCAGAAGATCCCTGAGCGGCCTGTCAAGCAGGTCCGCAAGACCCCAAAGCGCAGCGGCATTGTCTTTGACCTCGGCTGGGACTGACGCCCTTTTTTGTTGGCAGTCTTTAAATGTACAACATTGTTGCCATTGACAACGGCTTTACGCGCAATGACAACGGCGAGCCGCTGCCAATCCCCAAGCACCCGTTCACCATGAACGTCATTGGTGCCAAGGGTCAGGGCAAGTCAACGCTGATTGCGAACATGGTCTGCTTCCCGCACTTTTACAAGGGCCAGTTCGACAACGTCTGGGTCTTTAACCCGACGTTCCACGCCAACGACAAGTACGAGTACATTGCCAGTCAACCAATCCTGTAACCGCCCAAGAAGGAGCGCAACGTGCTGGACCCCCAGGAGCGCGACCCGGACCGGCTCAAGATCAAGCCAGGGTGCATTGTCACGGACCCCAAGCAGTTCATCCCGACCCTGCTCAAGATGCGCCAGGACCTGACCAAGACATTCAAAGAGTCTGGCAAGAAGGCGCTCCAGGACCAGCTGCTGATCATTGACAACGTGCTTGGGCTCAAGCTGCTGAGCCACAGAACGCTGACCAACTTTCTGTGCAACTCGTGGCACTTGAAGATCAGCTGCATCATTGGCGTCCAGCGGTGGTGTGCCCTGCCCAAGACTCTGCGCATCAATTGCAGCTACAGCGTCGTCTACCCAATCTATGACAAGACCGAGGTCCAGACGCTGCACAAGGAGATTGGGTCGCAGTTCGACCTCAAGGAGTTTGAGGCCATCATTGAACAGCTCTTTGACACGCGTACTGGCAACACGAAGCGACGCTTCCTGGGCGTCAACAACCAGAACCCGCCCAAGTACCGGCTCGTAGACAGCTTCAGCGAGTGGATTGTGAAGCAGTAGACCCTTGACTTTTTTTGTTGCCGAGTCCTAAACTAAACCATGTCCAGTACCAACGCCCAGTTCTCACAGGTCCTGTCCAAGACTCTCCCTCCCGAGATGTTGTTCAACCTGCCCAAGGAGTCCGTCTATGCCAAGCGCCAGACCGTCCAGTTCACGGCTCAGGGCGGCCCCGAGTTTGCTCCTGGCAACAGCATCAGCGTCCTGCTCCCGCCGCGCGACGACATGATGGACACGCACTGTACTTTCCTGCAGTTCTCGGCCAAGACCACGGACGCCAACGTTGCTTTCTGCGATGGTATCTTCAGCGTCATTGACCGTGTCCGCATCTACAGCGCGTCCGGTGCCCTACTCGAAGAGCTCCTGTACTACAACCTGCGTCAGCGCATCGAGGCCGACGTGACGGTCCCCCAGTACCTCAAGGACTTGTGTCTCGGCGTGGCACAGGGCTACTTTGCGTCCGGCGCGGACAAGTTCGCTGTCTCGTCCGGGCTGCACCGGTACATGCTGCCCATCAAGTCGGCCCTGCTGGCAAACCAGAAGCACCTCCCAATGAAGTACACGGGCGGCATCCGCGTCGAGTTCACCCTTGCACCTGGCAGTGACGCCTGCGTGGTCAAGAACAATGCCATCCCGGGCTACACAGTCAAGGACGTCTGCATTGTCTTGGACCTGATCAAGCTCAACGACCAGCAGATCGCGGTCATGGACGCGGCCTTCAAGAAGCAGGGCCTCAAGCTCTTTGGCACGACCTACAACCACCACTTCCTGAACTACTCGGTGCCCAACTCGACGCTCAACATCTCGGACCGCTCGGCCTCACAGAAAGACATCCTGCTGTTGTTCCGCAACAATGCCGTGCTCAACGACAATGCCAAGGACTCGTTCCTTTGTGCCAAGACCATTACATCGTACCAGTTCAGCGTGGCCGGCCGACTCTTCCCTCAGCGACCCATCCGCTGTGACAACTACGCGTCCGAGGCGTTCGTTGAGCTGACCAATGCCTTCCATGGCCACGTCATTGGCGCTGGCCTCACAGTTGACAAGTTCAACGCGCCGGCCAAGGGTACCTTTGTCGTTGGCCGTGACCTCGAGTCGAGTCGCACCGTGGTCAGCGGCGACAAGTCTTGCAAGAGCCCGGCCGTGGACATGCAGGTGATCCTGACTTCAAGCGTGGCCCCGAACCAGCGCGTGGACGCCTTCATTGGCATCGACGTGGTCTACGAGTTCCTGCCAACCGGCGAGATCAACATCTACAAGTAACAGCCCTGTCCTTTCTTTTCTTGCGTAGAGTTAAACCCCGCCATGATCTTCCGTAACCTCTGGACCAACTTTAGCAATGTGCTCGGCCAGGTCGGGTCCTTTGTCAACAAACACATGCCGACCGTCCTCAAAGGCGTCAAGACCGTGTCCAAGTTCTTTGAGCGGTCGCACAACCCCGCCGTGAGCTCCATTGCGCAGATGGTGTCCAAGGGCGCCGACCTCGCCCAAGACATTCACACCTGGTACAACCGACCAACGAGCGAGATCTTTGAGGCAGACGCTGACGACACGGGGACAGCTGTACAATAAATTGTTGTCTTTGTTTAAATGTCCGAGTACAAGACGCTGACCATCTGCAGCCGCGACCTCAAGAATGGCATCCTGTACCTGCCACGACCCCTGTCCGTGCGCGGCGTCAAGGTCAACTCGGCGTACCTCTGCAACAGCTGGCACACGGTCAACTCCAAGGCCAACAAAGTGTACCTGACCCAGAGCCGTGGCGCGCTGACGTTCCCGGGTACCATCACTGTCCCTGACGGCAACTACACAGTCAAGACGTTCACGGCCACGCTCAAGAGCCTGCTCAACAACGCGCCGTCGTCGTACCTCTGGCAGGGCTCCTGGGACGTCCAGGTCGACTCGACTACCCAGAAGATGCGCCTGGCCAACGACACGGTTGACTTTACAATTGGAACAGGGACGGCGTTGCTGAACGTCCACATGGGCTTTGTTGGAGCGTATGGCTACAGCAAGGTCCAGTACGGGTCGGCGCTGGTCAACATCTCGCCCATCAACCTGCTTCACGTCTACTTGCGCAACCTTGGCACCCGGCTCGCGGACAACATGTTCTTGGCGTACCCACAAGACAACGGCGTACTTTGTAGCATCCACGTCACGCAACCCTTTGGCAGCTGGTTCGAGCATCGACCACACATGGGCGACTACTTTCGCTTTGACGCGCAGGGACAGGCCCAGCAGATTGACTGTATTGACATTGACGTGGTAGACAAGAACCTGCGCTCTGTCGACTTTCTTGGCCAACCCTTCTACGTCGAGCTTGCGTTCATCTGACGTTGACTTTAATTGTTGTTCTACTGTAAACATGATCCTCGAGACGCTCCTTGTTGCCACCAACGCCCTGATCCTTGTAGCCAACCTGGCCATTGTTGGGTACACAAGCAAAGTATTCCGCGCCGTAGAGTAAGCAACGACATGTGCTTTAAATTCTTTCTGCGAAGGCATAGTAAGACACAGGACAATGAATACTGGCTCTACTGCATCAACGCCCCGCGCACCTTCCACGAGCATCCCTTGGACTGGCCGTCCGGGCCCCCAGACAACAGCCAACTACACAGCCATCCGCAACGTGGCCCTGCCAGGTGTCAAGGTTGTGTACACTGTCTGCTTTGAATAGATCCTTCAAGTTAACTTGGTTAGCTACCTTGAAGCCTTTACTGGTCGCTCTCAGACTACCCGCCGGTATGTGTACTTGTGCCCACAGCATGGGTACACGACTTGGACCCACAGCAGCTCATTGTCATGGACCCAGCTGGGAGCATCATAGTGATCGCATGGCGGCTTGGGCAGGGGGACGATCTCTTTGATACAGCCTCGCATAGTTACAGTAGTCCAACAAAGTTTAAATTGACAAACGCATTCAACGCACTTGGCATGACGTAGCAACGGGACACACTACGGCATCGTGGACCCGACCAGGGCCCCTACCACTTTTGAACAGCTCGCCGTAAGCCATGGACCGGGTCACGGCAGCCTGGACCGGGTTGCCCGCCCTTTGAACCGTTCGCCGTAAGCCATGGACCGGGTTCAATGGACCAAGTTGATTGAAATTCGTTCGGGGTAAGCCATGGACCGGGTGGACCGGGTTGAGGGGTCGATTGACCTTTAGGGATTTGAAAGGGGGGGAAGAGTGGCACTGGAGCGGTCCCTCCCCCCCTTTTCACTACACTGTTACTTTAAAACAACCCGGTCAACCCGGTCAACCCAGTCCATGGCTTACCCCAAGCGAATTTCATGGACCGGGTTGTCTTTGAACCCGGTCCAGTGAGCTCAAACCCGGTCCAGTTCGGGGCGGCCATCGAGAGCCGTCAGGGGCTGGTCGCTGACCTGGGTCGCTGCTCGCGTTCTTGGACTGACCGCCGACCTCTCGTGGAATTATTCCGAGAGCCTTCAAGGGCCTATTGCCGCGACCAAGTCGCCGACCAAGTCGTGGGCCGGCTTGTAGAGTGACTCTGTGGTCGCGTTGCGTTGCGCGTCTGGGGCATGTGATCGCTGCTCCCCCCTCCCCCCTCCCCCACGCCCACCTGCTTCGGCCTTCAGCCTCCGATCCGGGTGGCGAAATCCCTAAGGGCGGTGACAGACGGGCTCAGGGACGGGCTCGGGGGTCAGGTCAGGGACCAGACCAGGGAACTCTGTCAGTGGGTAGCCGCAGCTGCGCTGCTCTTCGTCTCGCTGCGCTCGCCGGCCGCCGCCGACCGCTCGGGGTAAGCGATGGTCAGCCCAAGGGGTTGGTTAGGGACGGGCTCGGGGGTCAGGTCAGGGACTCACTCCTCAACCACTCGCCCCCTCCCTTCCACCCACCCTCCCGCCCACCTGCTTCGGCCTTCGGCCTCCGTCCGCGTGTCGTGTTCCCTAAGGGAACACGACATTTGAATCCAACATATTATTAACCACCCGGGGTAAGCAACTGGGTCTCACGTGGTTACCCCGAGTGACTGCCGCCGACCGCTCGGGGTAAGCAATTGGTCAGCCCGAGTGGCAGTAGGTCAGCCCATGTCGTATCCCTTAAGGGATACGACAACTTCCCAACGGTCGCTCCCGCCGGCCGCGGTGCGCGGGGGCTGGCCGCCCGTTGCATCATGTCCCCAAGTATACATTTGCTTCGTAAGCGAGATGCGCTAGTGCAAGAAACAGGAGGGGTATCCGTTGTCGGCTCGCCCTCGTCGACCTTTTGGTGGCGCAGCCACAGTCACCTGTTGCCGCCGCGCGCCGTCGGGCGCGTCCTCTCTCCTCGCCGTCGCTCAGTAGCGCCGTCCTCATCGGTTCACACGCAACTCGACTCCATGAAACTTTTTCTGCTATCCCTCTTATGCCTGTCCCTGGCGTCACTCGCCGCGGCGCGCGAGATCACGCCCGCCGAAGCCGACGCGAACCTCGAGTTCTCGGACCTCAGCTACTGCCTGGAGCGGCCCGCGAGCGTGACGCGGTTCACGTCGCTGCCGAAACACTTTGAGCCGTCCGACGCCTACTACGACGCGCGCCGCCGCTCGCTGTTCGTCGTTAGCGACGACGGCACGCTCGGCGAGTTCAGCCCCGACGGCGACCTGCGCAAGTCGTGGTTCGTGCAGCTGCCGTACTCGACTGCGGTTCTCGCAGCGGCGGATCCCGTGGTCGCGGCGACGGAGAGGGATGAGGGCGAGGACCGGCGCGCGGATCTCGAGGGGTGTACGATGATCCCGTCGCGGTACGCGTCGCGGTTTCTGGCTGTGATGTCTCCCGATCTGACCCATCGCTCGCGTGTAGCAAAGACGTCGTGTACCTCGGCCACGAGTTCCCGCCCGCCGTCCTCGAGTTCTCGCTGACGCACGGCAGCGTGCAGCGCGTCTTCCCGCTCGCCGGCGCGATCGGCATCGACGAGGATGTGGGAGGGATCGAGGCGCTCACGTACGTGCCCGACCCGGCGCACCCGGACCGCGGGTTTTTCTTTGCCGGGCGTCAGTCCGACGCGCGTATCTTCGTGTTCCAAGCGCCGATCGAGATGAGCGAGGCGCAGCGGCCCAAGAAGGGCGACCCGGTGCCCGTTGTTCCGCTCACGTACCTCGGCGCGTTCGATCCGCCGGGACCGGGCGAGGATCTTGCGGTACGGCGCTCCCTTCCCCTCATGCTGAGCAGGCGGCTTACTCTGGCATCGCGTGTAGGCGCTCACGGTCGTCAACACGCAGCTCTTCGCCATCTTCGACAAGCCGCAGCGCGTCGTCGAGATCAGTCTGCTGGACCCGCGCCTCGTCTCCATCATGTCGCCACCCGAGTCGGGCACCGTCCTCACGACTACGCGCGCCGCCGACCTGTCCGTCGACAAGCCAACGATCGCGAACACGCCGATGCGCGGGATCGAGGCCTTCGCCGCGATGCGCCACTCGATCGACGAGCTCGTCCTGTTCCTCGGCCTCGACGTCAACAAGAAGAAGACGCGCGAGCTGTACCGCTACGACTGCATGGAATGAGCTACTGACTAACTTTGTAAATACAACCCCCGCTCTCGCCTACTCATCCTCGGCTTCCTCCATCTCCGCCGCGCGCGACCGCACGCCCACCCGCCGCGACGCGTTGACGATCGCGAGCTGTCGCAACAGGTGCGTCGGCGCCGTCTGCGACCGGCTCCAGTGCTCGCGCGCCACGTCGCCCGCGCTCCCGCTGCGCCCGGTCGCGAGCGCCATGCTGCTGCTCCGCGCGCCGTCGGACCGCGTCGTTGACGATGACGAGGCGAGCGTCATGCTGCCCGACCCGGACTCGCCGCCGCCGGCGAGAAGCCGTGCGCGCGACGCCGCCAGCGAGCTCGAGCTCAGCTGCGCCAGGGCATGCGCGCTCCGCGCGCCGAGTTGCGTCGGATCGACCATACCGCCGCTGCTGCTGCCGCCGTAGGGAACGGCGAGGCCTGGGCGGCGGAGGTGCAGGTGGTCTGTCGATGACGACGCGTGCGACGGGTTGGGTAGGGCGGCGGCGGGCGCGGGCAGCTCGGCGAGGAACGCCGCAAGGCTCACCTCCTCGCGTGCGGGATCGGCGACGGCCGGCAGCGGTGCGCGTGCGGCGACGTCAGGAACCGCGAGGAACGGGCACGGCTGCGTCTCCTCGTCCGGTACCGCCGCCGCGAGCCCCGGGTTCTCGGTCTCGAGGAGACAGCTGATGGCGCGCTCGATCGACGCGTCGCGGCTCGGGCACATCGACTCGCCGTTGACACCGAACGCAGCGCGCGCCGTCTCGACCATCCACCGCGCGAGCTTCGCGAGCACGAGCACCGTCGCACCCTTGCGCTTGCGCGTGCGGAACAGCTTGAGGACCAGACAGTTGACGATGGTGCTGATCGCGAGCCCGCGGACGAGCAGGACCGCGGCGACGTGTAGCGCGAGGACCGCCGTGATCCGCTTCGCGAGCGGCAGCGTCGCGATGATCGCGGCCAGCAGCGTCCAGTGCTCGTCGGGCGAACCCAGCACGTCCGTCAGCGCCGCGAGCTCGCGGAGTTCGGCGCTCGGGACCGACTTGAGCAGGTTGATGCGCGCGAGGGACTCGAGGAACAGGACCCATGTCGCGGCGTGGAACGGCGCGCTCTGCAGGTTCACGAGCAGGTTCGGGAACCGCGACTCGAGCTCGCCGCTCGCGGCCGCGGACGTGTCGGTGGACGAGTAGGCGCGCTTGAACAGGCTCTGCGTCCAGTCGAGCTGCGCGGCCGTCGGGACCACCGGCGGCGGCAGGTCCGTCAGCGACTGCGCTAGGACGTGCGCCAGCGGGTCGATCCACTCGATCGGGTACTACACGGTGCAGGGCGTCAGTCGGGTACGGCGTGGTCGGCTCGTAGGCAGGAACGAACCGAGATGGACCGCAGGTACTTGGCCTCCTCGTCCGCGACCACGTTGCCGCGAGTCCCGCGCTTGAGGAGCCGACCAAGCTTGGCCATCAGCCGAATCCGGTCGCCCTTCTTCCCCTTGAGCGGATCCGCCAGCACGTCCATGTTGACAAGCGCGTGGAGACTCGCGCGCGCCGTGAGCGGGTCGAGCAGCAGCCACTTGTCGGCGGACAGCATGAGCATGGCGTCGCCGCGCCCGAGCGTCGGCACCGACCATGGGTACAGCGATTTGGGCGTGATCTGCTTCACGAGGGCCACCGACGACCGCGACGCTGGATCGCACACGACCGTCGACTCGGACGTCAGCACGTTGCCCGAGTCGAGCGGTTTCGCTGGGCGGCCAGAGACGGGCTTGGCGGCGGATGGTTTCGCATCGTGTTGCTTCGCGCCTAGTTTCGCGTTGCCTACGGAGTGTGTGGCAAGGTCAGCCGCGGAATGGTTGTGGCCGCGGGTGCCGGGCGTACGCGTGAAGTAGGACACGGCGCGGGCGCCGATGGCTGGCATCGTGTCGGCACTTTCAAAGATCGAGCCGGAGTCTTGATGTGTGATGCATGGGCGCCCGCAATGGGGTTTGCAATGAGTCCGCTCACGACGAGGCGGAGAAGCGATTCAGGAGAGGAGGCGGAGCGGGCGGGGTCGGCGGCGGCCTGGGAGGCGGCGGCGGTGGTCGCCACAGTAAATATATCGGCCTGATCATTGGGTTGCCGAAACCAGTCGGTGCAAACATGGATGCAGGGAGCCGCCCGTTGCCTAAAATGGAAGAAGGCTGGCGGAATCTCCTGACACGGATCGCTGCTCAGCGCGGGTGGGTGGACAGGGGAAGGCGCGGGAACGCGTCTCTCACCCGCACGTGACCGTCTCGCGCGCGTGTTCGTCGCGGCCGTTCGCCGCGGCCGTGGCTTCGGAATCGAGTCCATGGGTTCGGCGAGGGCGATTTAGAGGGTGCAAACAGCGTGGACAGCGCGAACAACTGTCTTCGGAACCGGCCGCGGGTGGACGAGTTCGCGGACGTTGTTCGCACGTCGCGCCTGCTTCTGCGCGATGCACTCAGTTTGTATCGAAAATGGCGTATTTATGCCCCAAAACAGCCCACGCGGTCAAGCGGTCAAGCGGTGAGGCATTCACGAATGAATCGACGTGTTGAACACGCGCACGCGATGGCGCTGTCACTCCCATCCGATTATCTCGGTGGCTTGAGCTGCGCTAGTCGCGGTCGCTGCTTCTCCCCATCCAACGCGTCCCACGCCATGTAGACCCTCTAAACTATGTATCACTTGCTGCAATCCGCTTATTTATGCCCATCGAGTGCTCTTGTCGTGTCGCGACGCCTGGTCGAACTCTTTGACTCGAACCGCTTCGGCTGACTTGATTACCCGGCTCAGATATCATCGTACGAAAAGCTCTTCAAACAATAAATCTGCGCTCTGCCTCGAAGACTTTCCTTGGCCCGGTTGCTGTCCGCTGCATCACTCTCATTCGTCGTTTCGCCGTCCTTGCGTCCACTGCAGGCTTCAAAGTCGGAGTTGCGTGTGGCACACTCGGGGCAATGCAAGAGCTCACGAAAGGCGTTTACCACGGGTGTGTTTGAACTTTTTAACCTGCAACCGTATCAGCGGTCCGGGGAGCCAGTACGATTTCTGGTCGAGGAGGCCATGACTATGACTGCAACCATCTCGCTTTCATTCGCGGCGAATGAAGTGAAACGTCTTCAGCGGATGCATTGCTACTCCGATCTAGTAGGTGCCGCGCAACGGCGGGCCGGACTCAAGACTTTACTCTATCGCTCCCTGCTCGGAGTCCGACGTCACAATGCGCTCTCTCTCACCCGAAGTATATCAGCACAAGCATCTTGACCGGCTGGCGTACTCAACGGAATTGGCCGTCTTATGGCCGACTGCCCAATATCCTTTCGATTTACCTCGCACCACACCGTGCAACGGCCGGCGTCGCATTGGAGGTGTGGAACGCATTTATTGAACTACAGCGGCAACGGTGGTCGTTACGCCATGGCGCATTTCACTTGATCTCGACGCCCACCTACGCACCAGTGCGACCACGAACGTGCGTTTTTGCTCGCATTCATCGCCTCTCAGCACCGTGTACTAATCCTCGTCCGCCCTTCCCCTTAACAGGCTCCATCAAGCCCATCGAACGCGGCCCAGGATCTCGCGCACGCGTCGGCGTCTGCTGGCCAGCTCAACGCCATTGCTCTCGCTCTCACGCCCGCTACGCGCGCAAGCCCTGATAACCCGGGCGCGGAAGCGCGGGTCCGTCGTTGAGAGGGGGCGCCAACGGGCGCGTCCGCGAGGTCGTGGGTCGGTCAAGTTTGGGGTTTAGTGGTCTGAATTGCTCGGAATTTCTGGAGCCGGGTTCGCGTGTTATGGACGGTCGGCGCGGCGGGTGCTAAGAAAGAACATGTATTGCTTGGTTCACTCCACACATCTCGATTCGAGATACAATAAACCAGTTTATGCAATCAACCATCGCTGTCCTCGTCCTCGCTGTAATCATCCTCGTCGCTGTCCGCGTTTCGGTCGGAGTCAGAATCGGATTCGCTTTCGTCCATGGAGTCCAAGACCGAGTCGCGCAGGTCCGCGGTCACATCAAGAACTTCGAAGATCTTACTTCGCTCGTAATCGACGAGGCGCCCCGATTTGAGCCACCACTTGATAATCTCGATGTGGCCCAGGTGCGCGGCCTTCAGAACAACGCGGAAGTTGAAATCGTCGGTGCCCAGCAGCGGTTCGTCCCAACGGGCGTTGTATTTGCTGAACCACTTCAAGCAGCCAATCGCGCACGCCTCGGTCGCCTCGTCCAGGAAGGAAATGCCGTTACAGGGGAGATACGCAAACGGCAGGACAGGGCCGTGGCCGCCGCAGCTGCGCTCCATGCCACGTCGGGCTCTGATACTGTAAAAGCATGTTTGAAATTTGGACATCCAGTCAAGCATGTGCGGCCAATCCTTTTGGATGCATTCGACAATCACTCGATCCCAGTAGACCCCATCAGCCCAGTCAAGGTCAACACGCAGCACCTCGGTGCACGTGGGGTTGATTGGGAACTCCTCAAGAATACTGGTGAATCCGCGCTCAAGGGCTCGATCGACCAGGTCCAAGTTTTTACGATAAATGAACTCATAGCGCGCCTCGTACGCGTAATCGTCAAGTACGTGGTCGGGGTTGTTGTCGTCGTCAGAGCTGTTCTCGTCCTCGAAGTTGTTCTCGTCCTCGTCGCTATCGCCATCGCTGCTGCTGGGGTCGGGCTGAGGAGGGCGGTAGCACTCAGCAACCAAGCTCAGGACCGCAGCCTGATCATTTTCGAACGCAATATCAAACGCGCGGTCGTAGTCAATTTCGAGCTTGCCGTAGCGCCACCACCACTCGAACGAATCGCACTGGCCCGCAGAAATCGCGAGTTCAAGAGCTTCCATGGCGAAGGGAACATTGCAAACCTTGTTTACAGACTCGCGCCAGGCGTCGAGGAGCTCGGTCCGACCCGCCATCGACGCGAGCTTGATGTAGAAAGCACATTCGAGGGCGTTGCTGGGAGAGGGAGGCGGGACAAAGTGCTTGAGGAGCGCTTCGCGATGTCGCTTGTTCGCGGGGCGCGTCGCGACATCCCGAAGCCCTCGGCCAACGGGTCGCAGGAGATGAACTTGCGCAAGTGCGGAGAAGGTCCAGGGAAGGCTCGGAGCAAGTTGAGAGCCTGTTTACCCGACTCGGGACTGGTGCCGCTGCAACCGCCAAGCGCGATGAGAATAATTTGCTCGACGATTTCGAGAGGCAAGCGCGGGAGCGGGCGCTCTGCTTTTTGCAATAAGTCTTCATTCGTTTGCTTCATGGTTTCCGCCGTGGTAGTGTCCTCTGAGGGAGCGGCGAACAAGGCGGACGAGCGAACCTGAAATGAGGAGCGCCTCACTGATCACCTGACACGTCAGTCAGTCGCGTCACCGCAACGCCCTCGCGCTCCGTTTCCTTTCGCGCAGCGTCGGCTGTGTGCTGCTCACTTCCGTTCAAAGAAACTCGAGCGATTTGTGTAGACGAACGCATTCACCGCGAGGGAAAGACTTTGGCTGAGCAAAGTCCGAGACAGGAGTGCTACCTTGATCACCCCTGCGGGCATGAAAAGTCGGAGCTGCAGGAACGGCCTGCTTCGACCGCAGCCATCGAATGTGAAAAAATCACACTCCTCCGCGACCACGCCATGCACACGAGTAATTATGGAAAGATGAATGTCAAATTATCAAATGCAAATGTGACATCAGTTGTTGCTGTCCGCGTCCTCCTCGGATTCGGACTCCGATTCCGATTCCGATTCCGACTCTTCCTCGTACTCTGATCTGAGCTGGACTCAAACTCCGATTCAGACTCCAAGTACAAGTCCTCCTCGCGGAGCTCAGTCGAGAAACCAGCACTTTCGAGTTCTTCGAAGATCGCCCGCCGCTCGTACTTGTCCATAAGCCCCGATTGGAGCCACCACTCGACGAGTTCGATGTGGTCCAGGCGCGCGGCCTCACGGACAAGGTCGAGATTAAAGTAGGTCGTGCCAGGCAGCGGTTTGTAGCGCTCGTCGTTCTTTTGCTTGACCCAGTTCAGGCCGCCAATCGCGCACGACTTGGTGGCCTCGTCCAAAAACAACAAGTGTTTGCGCTCGAATTCATGGAACGGCGAGATGGTGGGGCGTTCAATGCCGCTGCCTCTGACGAGCGTGAACGGGTCGTCGTAAGCATAGTCGAAGTAGAAGGCCTTGGGAGGTTTGGTCATCCATGCAAGCATGTGCGGCCAGTCCTTTCGAGTGCAATCAAGAATCACGTTGGGCCAGTTGACTGCATGAGCCCAATTGTCGTCGCGACAATACTCGTGGTAGTCTTTATCGATGGGATAGTTGTCAAGGACACTTGTGAAGCCGCGCTCGAGCGCTCGTTTGACCAGGCCTTCGCGTTTACGAGATACAAATTCGTTGCGCTCCTCGGCTTCGAAATCTTCATCGCTGATGCCTGTGTCGCTGGGGTAATCGGCACGAGGTGGGCGGTAAGAGATAGCGATCCATGAAAGTAGGTCACCTTGGTTGTTATCAACCGCGATGTCGAATGCGCGATCGTAGTCGGGCTCGAGCCCCACTTGGATCCACCAGTCCATGGACTCGTTTTCGCCCGTGGCAACAGCAGCTTCAAAGGGATGGAGGCTCATGTCTCCCCGAAACATGTAAACTAGTGGAACTCATTTCCTCGACGTGAAAATCGGCGAATAACTGCAGTAAAGAAAGAAATACATCGTATTCATGCATCATCACTCTTCGCGCTTGGCTCGTCCATGATCTCGCGAGGATCAACCGCATCGAGCCCCTCCTCTGTAAACCTGGGCGCGTCGGGATCGCACAACCAGATAAACTCGCGGTTCCATGCGCCAGTAACCCACGCGTCAAACCACTCAGGGAACGTTGGCGGTGCCACCCGCCCGCGCGCAACCATGCGGTACTCGTGGCGCAAGTCCAAGAGCATGCCCGGTACAAACGCAAGAGAGATCAAGAACACGGACATGGCCGTGTCGATGGCGAGCTGCACGCGCGCCGGGTCCGCGCACTGGAACGCGAGCTTGTGCATGGCGTGATTCATGCTCCTGAGCTGCATCGCATCAGAATGCGTCTTCAGGGTCGTGTACTTCGAGGCCTTTGGTGAGAGCGATCTGATCAGGTCAACGCTGCTTTTCGCGGCGGCGTACTCGACAACGATCACGGCGCCAAATGGAACGCCCAGCCTCCGCCAAGAAAGACGCGGGCTGAGACAACGCGGTGGAGCGTTGCCCGGCCGCTCCTCGTAGAAGCAAAGTGGCTGGGAAAAGATACAGCCCGAAAACGTGTCTTTGGAGCGCGACAAGACGTCGACGAGGTCAGAGACGGGACCAGTCGGATTGACCCAACACGGGAGGTGCATTCGCGGCGCGGAGGGCGCCTGGTAATACTTGATCAGGATGAGAGTTCGGTCGATCATGTAGTTTTGGATGATCGACTGAGGGATGGGCAAGGGCACACCTTTCGGCGCCGATGGAGCCGTTTTGAAAGCTTTTTCGCCAAGTGGAGCGCTCAAAACTCGGAGCACTGCAGGAGCGGCAGAATCAGCATCGTCAGGCGCAACCGAGGTCACGGTCATTGATGCCGTCGCGCGCTTCTGTTTCTTGCCTTTCTTCTTGGCCGGCGGCAGCTTCCCGCCGTCGCTGCTCACGCTGCTCGCGGCGACAAGCTGGGCGAGCGTAAGGTCGGGATCCGAGAGAAGCCCGTCATTGATCGAGACACGCACATCGACACCCACTACGTTACCCGGGAGGCGCCAGTAGACGGGATTCTGCTCCAGGATGCATGGCCCGATCACGCAAGATTCAATGAAATCCTTGGCCGCGCCCCACGTTGCATCGGCTGGAGCGACGACAACGTAGTGCCCGCGAATCTTGTCCGAATCAAAGTCCCAGATACCAGGCCCCGCGTAGTACAAGCCAATTGAAGTGGTAAGCACCAGGTGAATGTGGACGGTTGGAACGCTGGGAAGGATACCCGGCATATCAAGAACCAAAGGATCAAACCAAGTCGGACCAGCAGTCGTGCCGCATGGCGCTGGAAGCAAGTGGAACGACGGGAGGCCGTGCTCGTCGAGGTCGCGCACCAAATCGTAATGAGGATCCAAGTTGGTAGAGCCGTGCGGTGCCTCGTCTATTTCACCTGACTGCAAAGAACCGTTAGTGACGTCCGCGTCCGTCGCAGGAAGCAAGGGACCCAAAGCGGGCAAAGTCTCCGCATCGCGCTCGGGGAAAGTGTTGCTCGCGTCACCCACACGAGGCGGCGACGAATCGCAACTGCCCGCGCCGCCGAGTCCAGACCCGGCCACGTTGGGCTCGCGCAAACCTGGAAAATCAGGATCGCCGTCCACAGTGCGAGAGGGAGTCAGGTCCGCATCGTAGTCAAGCGAATCTGGAGCGACAGGCGCGTCGTGTTCAAGTCTAGCATCGCTCACTTCAGACTCGAGCGACAGCGACTCCGTGCGGTCAAGCAGGCTTGTAGAACGAGTCGAAGGTGCCGGCAAGATTGAAGGCGGCGGAGGAGTGGGCAAGCGTGCCGGTGGGCAAGGGGAGTGGGGCATGTCTGCATTGACAAGGAGATCGGCAGTCGCGGCGAGGGCCTGGTCATCGTTGATCGGAGCAAAATCAGAAGTAGTGGTGGGATCGGCCTCCACGGTTGTCGATGAGTGAGCAGAAGTCAAGTCGTCAACATCCGAGTTGGAAGCAAAATCGTCAGAAAGCGTTGTGTCTAAAGGCAGAGAAGCGGATTCGCTTTCGTCGTCGCTAATGCTGGTCACCGATGCAGGATCAAGTTCGGGAGCGTGCTCCGCAGCCGGAGAGAATGAAGGGTCGGGTTTTGAGGTAAGCGAGGGCTCGGGGTCCAAGTCGGATGATTGCGAAAGTGTGGCGACCAACAAACCCCCAGTTGGGGACGAGCCATCACACTGCGAATCGACGGATGATGTGAAGGGCTGCGGCTCGCACTCACCCGCTACGGGCGGTGGCTGCTGCTGGTGCTGAGTCGGTGCCGGCCACATCGAGTAACCGTTCGACAAACATTCACCAAGCACGGTCGCGGGACCGACCGTTGTCGTCGCACGCAACTTTGAGTCGGGAGGTGCGTACCGAGGAAGTTCGAGAACAGCAGGTCGGATGCCGAGCTGCCAGAGGTCACCCGTCGCGCCGGCCGCGTCGTATCGTTCCTGCGCTCGGAGCCGCAGCGTTCGCGCGAGATCGCCGTCGGCGTAGCAAAGCGCTGCAAGATGCCAGAACTGGCGTGGTAGGTTGAGTGCAACGAGGTCCGTCTCCAGTACTCGAAGCCACGTCGCGGGATCGGGGTCGCCGAGCGCGGTCAGGGTCGGAACGACGAGCCGCTGCTGTGTGAAGAGAAGCAAGTCAAGCTCGGATGGATTAACCGAACTAGAAGCAAATGGTGAAATCTCGGGACCAGATGCAGCCGGATGAGAGTAAGCTTGGGAGTAAGGCTGCTGCGGCTGTGGGTACGAAGGCACGGGTCCGACGAAGCCGCCCGGCCACCCGGGCGCTTGGCCCGGCGGGTGGCCCTCGTACAGGTGCGCATATTGCGCCGAGTCCCAGGAAGCTTCCATTTGTTTTGCATGCAGTGTAGCGAGCGTTCACGGGAGCCGGAACCCGGAGTCGCACAGCGACGCCCGATGAAGTTTCAAGTTTCGAACCCAGCCACGCACGTGGGGCCCGTGCACATTAGCAACGCCCACCACACGCCCGTGTTGAAAGGGCCCGTACCTCTTCTCGCAAGTTCATTGTCGGCCAGTCGGCCGTCCAGCTCATGGATCTACGCTCATCCTGTTCCTCGCCGTCGTCATCAGCTTCGCCATCAGACGCGTCAGGCAGTGCTGGCGGCCGAGGTGACGGACGGTGGCGGGTGCGCAGTCCATCGGTGGCCGACTCGACGACGCTCCAAGGTCCGTGCGGTGAAGCGCACGCGCGTCTCGCCCCTGCCTTGTCCCTCAAAAATAGATGGTCCCGTTTCTGACCTGCAACCTCTCTTCCGCAACGCGACACAAGTCCAGTGGAGTCCAGATCGAAATTCGAATGAAGGATATCTATGTACACGCAACGATTACGACCGACGCCCGCCACCACCAACAGCGACACCGCCGCGGTGCTGGCTGCTGCGCATGCGGGCCTTGCGCGCCGCGTTCTTGTGCCGCTTCTTGAGCTCGGCGTGCAGATCCCACCGGCGCGCCGCCCACGTCTCCTTGACCTGCGCGTCCGTCTGCGTCCGCACAAACGCCTTGGTCTCGAGGGCGCCGAGCCGGTCGCCGACGAAGAAGAGCGTCGAGGCCAGCGTGGCCGTGCGGCCCGACTTGGCCGACGCGGGTGCCGCCGTCGACTTGGCCGCGACCGTCGCGAAGAAGGGCTTGGCGTCGGAGTCGCTCGCCGTCGCGGTGGTAGTCGTGGTGGACGAGCCGAACAGGCTGAACGACGACTTGGACTCGGCCGCGGGACCCGTCTTGCCGAACATGGTCGCAAAGTCGGTGTTGATCATGCTGCCCGACTTGGAGAAGGTCGGCGCGGCCGCGGAGGCAGACTCGGCGGTGCTGCCGAAGAGGCCGTCGAGGAACGAGGGGGTGGCCACCTCGGGCTTCTGCTTGGCCTCGGCCTCGTCATCGCTGCTGCTACTTGAGTCGTCGGCGTCCGAGTCCTCCTCGTCCGACGACGACTCCGAGTCCGACGCGTCCGAACCGGCAGCAGCGACCGCGGGCGGCTCGGGCTCGACGGGCTTGACCTCGAACCGGTCCGCGTTGGCCGCGTCGGGGTCGTAGAACGACATGCCCGTGAGCTCGAACGTGCGGTCGGCCTGCGCGGCCTCGGCGCGCGTCGTGCCCTTGGCGGCGCCCGTGTTCGGAGCGGACTTTGACACGTCGCGCTTGGTCACCTCCTCGCCGAACATGCCCGCGAGCACGTCCATGGCCATGGACCGCTCCTTGCGCACGTTGCGCGCCGCATTCTCGTCGTCGGGGTCAAGCGCGTCGCCGTCCGCGTCGCGAGACTCGTCGCCCGCGTCCGACTCGGCGTCGCTCTCCCCCTCACCGTCAGCGTCCGAGCGCGGCTGCTCGTCCTCGTCGGCAGCGGTGGCAAAGTCGGCCGTGAACTGGAAGCGATCGTCGCCGCCCGCCTTCTTCTGCAGCGCCATGAGCTGCTTGCCCTTGGGCCCCATGAACTGCTCCTTGAACTCTACAACGGTGGCGGGCGAGGCGTGGGTTAGTTCTAGTTCGGATGGCAAGGTGGCGAGAGGGGTGAAAGCGTACCGAAGCGGTCGGCATCCTCGTCCTCGGATCCAGCATCGGCAGCCGACTTCTCGACCGAAGCGGGCGACTCGGCCTCGCCGTCGTCGTCCGAGAACAGGTCCATGGCGTCGGTCGCGGCGGGAGCGGGTGCGGGCGCAGCGGGAGCGGGCTCATCGACCGACATGGCGTCGGACTCGTCGTCCTCCTCCTCGTCGTTGTCGTCGGACGACGATGTGGGCGCCGACTCGATCTCGACGTGCTCGTAGGCCTTGTGGTACTGGGTGTCGGGCGTCTCCTCCTCCTCCTCGGCTTCCTCGCCGTACTGATCACCCTCGTCGTAGTGCTCCGCCTCCTCGTAGTACTGCTCCTCGTCGTGGTGGTAGCCGACGGGCCCCTCGTGGTGCCGCTTCGACTGCTGCTGCTGCTGCTGGGCGCGCCAGTCCGACTCGGCGCGCGAATCGAAATAGTCGCCGTGGTCGCGCTGATCGTAGCCGCGGTCGAACCCGTCGCCACCGTAGTCACGGTCGCGGTCGCGAATGACCCACGTGAGCTGCGCGACGGGCTTGTTGCGGGCGTTCAGGTACAGGCGCTCGAACGTGTCGCGCAGGCGCGTCGGGTCCATGGTGATGGGGCCGAGCGGGGTGCGCAGGCGGCGCATGACGGGCAGGACGCGGCCGAACCGCGCGCGCTTCCACCACTTGTGCTCGCCCTTGCCGTCGAGCTGCATGTCGTCGTGCATGACCTGCGAGATGGTGCGCTTCTCGGCCCCCGCCAGCGTGCCGCGGGCCTCGCGCTTGCGCTCGGCGATGCGCTTGCGCTGCCACTCGGCCCAGCCGTCGAGCGGGAACGGGTCGCGCGGTTTTTGGGGGAAGTTGACGGCACGGCGGGCCTCCTTGGCGGCGCTCGCGGCGCGCTCGGCGGCCAGGCGCGCCTCGTACGACTCGCGCGCCGGGTGCAGGTGGATCACGCCGCCCTTCCACTTGGACCCGTTGTACGTGTTGAGCAGCTTCTGCACCTGCGCGTCGGTGCCGGCGAGCGTGAAGTGCGCGAACCCGCGCGGCACGCCCGTCTCCGACTGCGGGATGGCCACGTCCGAGATGGTGCCAAACGAGCGGAACCGCGTGGCAAAGTCCGACGCGGCGACGGAGTCGCGGAAGCCGCCAATGTGCAGCCGGTGCTGCTTGACGGTCGTGTCGTCGGCCTTCGGGGCCGGTGCCGCCGGTGCGGGTTTCGGCGTAGATGCGGGTTCGGCATCGGCCGTGGTGGTGGTTGTTGGGGTGGGCTTCGGGGCCGTGCGAGGAGGTCCGCCAGCGGGGCGAGCGCCGCCTCGGCTGCCGCCACGACCGCCGCGAGGGGCGCCGCGAGGAGCACCACCACGCGATCCACCGCGTGCAGAATTTTCCATGGTTGTTACGTTTTTTTTCCGTGTGCGTCGTGGTTGGCGGGGTCGAGACGCGTCGAGGACGGCGGCTGGGGTGGCGGAGGTATACAGTGTTGATTTGACGTCACGCGACTGCGGCTGACCCGTCGCTACGCCACTCCGACTTCGCTTCTCTCCCAGCAGCTCTCCCGACTCCCCCTCTCATTCTTGCTGGCCTCGCAATGCAAACAGATTGAAGTCGAATGAACCTGATGCAGTGGTTAGATGCGACAGAATCGATTGTTATGCTCGTTTTCGTCGTGGTGGTTGGGCTCGCGACCGTCGCCCTCGTTGCCCGCTTCCTGCTGGCGCCCAAACGGCTCGACTGGGACACGCAGCTCGCTCTGCTGACCGGTGGGTCACACGGTGTCGGTCTTGCGACGGCCAAGCGGCTGCTCGCCAAGTCGCCATCGCTGCGCTTAGTCGTCGTTGACCGCGAGCCGCCCGAGGAGGACTGGGTCCCCGAGTCGGACGCGCACCGCGTCGATCTTGTGACCTGCGACTTGGCTGGTAGCGCAGGCATGAACGCGGAGCAGCAGCACGCCCATCTGGCTGCCCTCGTTGACCGAGTCATCGCGAAGCACGGCGTCCCGACCATCCTCATCAACAATGCGGGCGTCGTCTCGGGCAAGTACTTGACGGATCTCGTGCCCGCCGACGTGGACCGCACGCTCGCCGTGAACTTGCGCGCGCCCATGTTCCTGACCCAGCTGCTCCTCCCGCACTGGATCGCGGCCGACGCGGGCCACGTCCTGCACGTCGGCTCTGCGGCGGGACTCGTCGGACTCGCGTGGCTGACCGATTACTGCGCGAGCAAGTTTGCGCTGCTCGGGTTCCACGAGTCGCTGCGCCAGGAGTTGCGGCACACCAACGTGAAGACGAGCATCGTGTGCCCGTCGCACATCCGCACGCGGCTGTTTGCCTCGGTCACGGTCCCGTTCCAGTTTCTGTGCCCGTCGCTCGAGCCCGACTACGTCGCGCGTGCCATCGTCGACACGCTGGACCGGAACGCGAGCCAGGACGTGTGGCTGCCGCTCTTCACCTGGACCTCGCTCATCGTCCGCGCCGCGCCCATCTGGCTCAACGACTTTGGTCACTGGGTACGCTTTTCTCAGTCGCGGCGCTCGGGATCTGGCGGTTCCTGACACTGCTTGCTGTAGTTCATGGACACAAACCACTTCCTCCTCGAGTCCAAGGCTCCGCCGCACGGTCAGCGCTCGTGGGCGAAATCGCGCGCCAAGAAACTCGACTAGACGTCCGCACATCAATAGACCAACTCCTACACCCACGCTTGGATCCTCGCTCAACCATGTCTTCGTCGTTATCGATGACTGTGCGCTGCCGTTGCCGCTGCCGCCGCCGCTGCCGCAAGGTTCTGTGCCCACGAGGCCGCACAGCGAGCGATCACACGACGCGGAACTCAAGGCGGATGAACTTGATGCAGCGCGCGAGGAGCGTCGCCGATTCGAGAGTTGATCCAGCACGCGCCACGACTCTGAAGTGGAATCCGACGTCGACGAGACGTGGCCCACGCGGCTCGTGGCGCACCTGTGGCGCAAAGGAACGCTGGTCATTGGCCAACTGGTCGTCGCGTGAGTGGCACAGCTGCATGAGCGCCGCGCACCTGCAGCTCGCCGGCACTTCGCGCGTGCGCGCATCTGTCCGGCTGACCGCCGTCTCCATGTGGGTCGTTGCAGCGCTTGTGTTTTGCACTTCTCGGCGCGTGCGCTCGAGTTGGCGGGCGTGCAGGCGGCGAGCTGTGCGTGTGCATAACGCAAGCGAGCAACCGGGTATAAGTATCACCCCGATCCCCGACGATGCCCTCGCTCTCGTTCTCACCCGTCCGCTTGCGGCAAAGACGACCGACGATGTGGAACCCATTCACCCTACTCTTCATCGCGATTCTTGCGCTGGCCATGCAGCCGGTCGTTGCCTCGTGGCGCGAGATCGAGTACGTTCACGGCGAACGCCAGAACTGCGTGCGACCGGGTTACTGACGACATCCTCTCCCTCATGTATGTAGTACCGCGCTCTCCATCGTGGGCATGGCGATTGGCAAGTCTGACTACGTCACGACTGGTCGGTGCATCGACTTTTCCGAGGCCACTGCCAGTACGCCTCGCTGTCGTATTAACGTTTCGACTTAGTGCTGACAAGCTGTCGCGCCTCTCTAGATGGCGCGTCCGCCAAGTCGCAGATTTGGGCCTGTTCGCTGACCTGGGATGACTCGGGCTCGCCGCACGAGCACCGGGTCGGCTTCGACACGGACAGCAACTGAGCGTGGATCCGCCATTGCTACCGCGGCGTCGACTACTGCCTCGACGTGCCTGACGGCAACGCGTACGCTGGCGCGACCGTGCGCTGGTGGAAATGGTACGATCTGATCGCTTGCTCGCTCGAGCTACTGGCCGCAGGAATCGCTAACTCGAGCGTTACCTTTCCCCAGCAACGGCTCCAAGGCCCAGGCCTGGTATATTCCTCCGCGGGCCGAAGGCGGCCCGATCCGCTCGGACCTCAACACGAACCTCTGCCTCGATCCTGACCAAGGTATTTTTTTTTGTCCTCGCGATGTTTGCGTGAACATCTGATCCAGATCACTGACCCATTCGCACCTTGACCAGGTTGGAACGGCGATCGCAACGGCCAAAAGCTCCAGCTGTGGCATTGTCACGGCGGGCAGGAGCAAATCTTTGCCCTCGGCAAGGAGCACACCAACGGGCTTGCCGATATGAAACGCCAGTGCAACGGATATCGCACGGGTGGCTGGTTCTGCTCATTTACTTGCGCTTATCGTCCGAGGTGGAAGCACTTCTGGTACGATGGGGTCACCTACTCGTGCGGCTTCCGTGACGGCGGTTCGAATGGCCCAGTGTGCGTGTCGAGTCTCAACCCCATGTACCACTGGCACGACTATACCCCCGAGCGTTTTCCTATTTGCAGCTGCGAATGTGAAAAGGGGCCTCCGAAGTCTATGATGGGCATCGATCCCACTCCCGCGGCCAAGAGCAAGAATCGCGCGCTTCCGCTTGCTATGATGCACCCAACCAAACTGGCCAACGCTACGGCCGCTCACCAAACTCCGGCGGTCGCCTGAGTCTTCAATGCCTGCTTCTAAGAATGGAGTTCGTGTCTTGTTCTGTTTGAAAAATACCAATCCGATCTCCTGTAAGAAGATTGGGTTTTTCGAAGCTTTCTTGGCCGTTGGTTTGAGTTAGACTCGGAGCAAGTGCTCGACGCAAGACATGAGACGCGTCGATTTATCACCCGATAGCACGTGGTCGCGGGGGTTGTGGCGCCGTGTCCTGCCCAGCCGTTTCCCTTGCCCGCCTCTCGTCTCTCCTCCCCCACTGCAGACACTCGACCGTCCGCAATGAGCAACGACTTGATGCAATCATATGAAACGAACCTGGATGCTGGATCTCTCGCTCGGCTTCCCGCGGAACTTGCAACTTGTGTGCTTCGCCTCGCGGATCCGCGCACCGCCATCGCCGCGGCCTCGGCGACCCTTTGCGTTGTCGCTCGAGACGAGCCCACACGCTTGCAGTGGAGCGTCACCGTCGTTGTGCGCCTCAGCCCGCTTGCCGCTCGCAACGTAAAGCCAACGGGCGACGCGTTTGATCGGCTTCTCGAGCTTGCCTCAGACCCCGCCGACGTTCTGCAGACTCTTCGTAACGAGGCTTGTCAAGCAACGCAAACCCATCGATTCGCTCTTACCTCGACGGAAGTTCTTGTCAACGTGGCGAAGGTGTTGCTCCGCCGCGTGCGGCCCAACGATATTAGCTCTTGGGATCCTCGCGTCGGCGAGCACGACGCATTTCGCACGCTTGAAAACGTTCTTTGGAAGTGCTCCTTTCGTGCTTTCGTGCGGCTTGTCACCACTGCCATCAGTCGGGGCTGGCCAAAGATCTTTTGGCCTGTTCTTGATATGGTCGCCGCCGGCTCGACTGCATTTCTCTGTGCTTCTCGAGACTTTATCGTATGGGCGCCTCCCAAGCTTGTTTTTACTTACCATTATTTTAACTTAAGTATTGATGCCCATGCCAATGACCACGATCGCAGCCCTTTGGACATTCCAATGCGCTTTGCCGACGCCCTTGCCTACTGCGCGCTCTGCTACTGGAGGTTCTCAGCAGTAGGCTGAGTTTCTGTGGAGCTGAATTCGCGCTCAAGCTGGGCCATTTGGCACGCCTGACTTTTCTGCCACTCCCATCAACACGCGTCGCGACGCGTCTCGGTCGAGCTCGAATTATCTTCTCCTCAATTTTCTCCAAATCCTCTTAATAAATCTACCCTCTAACTCTATGCAACTCAACTAAAATCGTCTGGGGCACAGTTCGACGTCGGAATACTCTCCGTGTACCTGACCTCTCACTCTTCCCGCTCCTCCCGCGGCCACTGTGCATATCCTCTACATTTCCTCCGTCCTTCATGTCCTACGTGGGCATCCACACGCTTCCCTGACGCTTTGATTTAATTCACCGCTTGCGCGTATTGTGACTCGCGTTTTTTGTCTCGCGTCTCCTGTCTCGCACCCGTGGCGTGCGCGAGACACATCGCGTCTCTTGTGTCTCACTAGCACGAGACGCGCACGAGATCTCCATGGTCGGCGCCGAGCTGTTCGCCGCAATGCACTTGTGCTTCGACGCGCTATACCCGAGCCGCGACCATCGTCCGTTTGGCGGCCTGCACGTCCTCGCGTTTGGCGACTTTTTCCAGTTCGAGCCCGTCATGGCCCGCTCGCTCACGGTTCCATCTGAGCAGCCGGTCGAACGCGCACCCGAACCCGAGGTGGATGCAGCTCATGATGGTGACTTGATGCAGGTCGACGGCGAGCCTCAGCAGCAGCAGCAGCAGAAGAAGCGCGCGTCCAAGCGCAAGGAGCCGCCAGCGGTCAGCAGAACTCCAACCGACGCCAACATTGGTCGCGATCAGTGGCTCGCCTTCGACTCGGATTTCTTCCTCGTCCAGCAGATGCGGCAGTCGGGCGACGCGGGTTTGCACAACGTGCTTAACGACCCGCACAACTGTAACGTCTCGCAGCGCGTGATCGAGTACCTCGGCTCGCGGCGAGCAGACGTCGTACTGGGCCAGCACCCAGCACCCAGGCCAGCTCGACGACTGGAGCGACCAGGTCCTCATCACGGCGCAGAACTCGGTACGCGACGCGTGGAACTCGATGGCCGCCGCGAAACACGCGCGTCGCCTCGGTCTCCAACCCGACGAAATCTTTGACCTCGAGTGCGTCGATCTCGTCCGCAAGCCCTCCACAACCGGACCACTCCTTTGGCGGCAGCTCGTTGTTAAGAGCAGCGGTCAGGGCGACAGCGACTGGCACATGCTCGACTTCGCAAAACTGCTTCCCTCAAGCAAGACGGACCACATCCCGTCTACCCTCAAGCTGTTTGCTGGCGCGCGTGTCATCGTGACGCGGAACATCAACACGCTGTACGTCTCCGCGTCATATTCGCCGGCCATTAGGCGCGTGGACTCACCAGCGCTTCCTCGCTTCGCATCGTGTAGTCGCGGCATCGTCAACGGCGTCATTGGCCGTGTTGAAGGCTTTGCCACCGACTCGAACAATGACATTGATGCAGTCATCATCCGGCCCAACAAGGATCTGGGTCGCATGCCCAAGCTACCCGGGATCCCCGACGGCTGCTTCCCGCTGCGCCGCGAGATCGCCTCGTTCCGCCTCAAGGACAAGGTGGCCGGCACATCCAAGACGATCCATCGAGCCCAGTTCCCGCTCGAGCTCGCGTACGCGCTGACGGCGCACAAGGCCCAAGGGATGACCCTCGAAAAGGTCATCGTTGATCTCGCCGACATGACGCGTGGATCGTTACCGTCGCGCTTCCTGTACATGATCCTATCGCGTGTACGGCGCGGTGACGACATCCTGATCCTGCGTGATCCAGGTATCCAAGGCCTGAATCAAACACAGGATCAACATTTACTTGCCGAGTACGCTCGACTGCAAAGTCTGGCGGAGGCAACCACTACCTAGTCCTTAGCTCATTAATACATTGCGATTTTGACACGTCATTCACTACTCGCCTTTCAACGCGGACGGAACTTGACGTCCAGCATATTTTCAAGCCAGCCTAGTCGCCTACTGCTGAGACAGAGTGTGCAAAGCACACACCCCTAGTATGGTGATTTCGAGCGACTTGCTGCCGACCCTCAGTACGCGGTGGACTCGCGTGCCGTCGCTGCAGTGCTTTGCTCAGTGGCGCCAGCTCGCTTCCTCCTTCAAAAGTCAGTCTTCTTCGCGTTCGCAAGTCCCGACTACGATGTTCCTGCCGCGTTTACCCCAATCTTTCGATGTATATTTGAATGCGGATCGCCGTTGCCAGCCTCGGTGCGTGACATGTACGTCAGCGTCGCTGTTGAAACGGGCCGCCGAATCTTCTTCAATCTCTTTCCCCGATTTCCCGATCAGTTCAAGCTCTCCTTGACCTATGACATTGTGCTCCAGGATGCACGAATCAAGCCGGTGGTCCCTCGCCTGTACGAAAGGGATAATGAGTTGAAAGTGGATATTCCCGAGTTCGACTTCTCCGAGCTCGGTGGCCATATCGTCCGTTGGTTTGACAGCGAGCAGCTCTCAGTTGCAGACCTCGAGCTGCTCAACTCCAACGGGCTCGTTGCTCCCAAGCGCTGGCCAGCTATTCTTGGTGCCGCGCTTGCCCGTGAAGATTTTGAATACGTTGCGAAGCTTTACGAGCGGCACAGCCTCGAGCAGTGGGAGCAGCTACTCCTGAACGGTACGTTGTCGCTGACTTATTCAAGGTCGTTTGGCGGATGTTCTGACGCGCTCTATCTCCCTGTTAGCCTTTTGCGAGGGTTTTCGCGCCGGTCGGCCTCTCAAAGACATCAACAAGCATGTGCTCAACTTTGCGCTCATCCCGAGTACCCGTATTGGAACCGACACTCGCTTGACGCTGCCCGATTTCGTCAATGCTTTCCACCAGCGTGGCTTGGACCACGAAGCGTATCCCGGGGCAGGACTCGTCGAGTTTCTTTTCAGCGGCAAGGAGCTTCTTCTCCCAGTCGAGATCCTGGATTTGCTTTCTTCGCGGTCCGCGGACAAGCACCTCACCTGGGCAATGTCGGTCGACATCGCGCAACTAGTCTCCTTGGCTATCCAGCACGCTTACTGTCCGCGGGATTTCTTGGATCAAATTCACGAGTCGGGTTCAGCCCACAGATTCCTTGACGCCGTCATCCTCGCCTTATTCCCACCTTGTGAAGAGCATATGACGCGCAACGAATTTGCTTCGTTGGGCGATCTCGAGTCGTCATTCTGCACCACCTGTCCTTTTGCGGCTCAAATGGCCTGGCGCGTTCTCGTTGACGCGATTGTGCAACTCTGTACGGTTGACCAAATCGAGTCAATCGTGTTCGCAGTTGACCAATCGTGGTCAAAGCTGGGCATGCTTTGCGTTGATGATAGCGGGGCCTCATGCGCCTATACAGCAGCGAAGCCCGCTGGATGCAGTCGCCTGGCCTCCGCTCGGTGCTTTGTGCAGCTTCTGTTTGATACTGACCCGCAACGGGCCTTTGATTCGCTTCGCGATCAGGTCAACGCGGGTAGTGTGTCGCCGCTTATCCTGCGCACTCTTTCCAACGGCGCGCTCGACGGGCTTGCGGATCCCAATGAACTGCTCGCCCTTGTGCGCAAATTGACCAAATACGCGGGATCCGACGCAGGTGAACCTCCCGGCTCAATTGCGACTGAGTTCAATCGGGTCGTGCCTGACGCATTCAAGGTTGTGGGCAGTAATCTGTGACCGACGCTATTGAGAGTATTCTGAAAATATATGCTCTTTTACAACTTGACTGAGACGCGTTGCGCCGCACCTCACGCGGTCACGCGAGGTTGGCCGGATGGGAACTCGTGACGCGTCGAGCGAATTCTCACGCTCCCCTGCACTCGAAACATGAAGCCGAAACCGAGAGTGAATAAACCCGCCACTGGCGGCAATGCATCTGGGCGAGGTCCTGCTACTATGCCACAGCCCGCCAAGGGCCTCTCGACGGAGGCGACTTTCGCCGCGAATCCTGGCCTGACGATCATTGACAAGCCCTACGCGCCGATCTCGGCACTTTCGACGTGTCGCACGCCGTACCGCGGGAGCCGCGTTGAGCGCTTCCGACCGTTCCGCAACCAGCCGCCACGCGACTTATTCCTTTTCCACGACTCGTGTACGCGACCCGAACTGGCAGCGCTTCTCTGCGGGTGCGGCGACCTGGCCGAGGTCGCCCGCACCGTGTGCGAGGCAGCAACCAAGGGTGCCACGGCGACGCTCTCGTTCGCGCTTAACGACTGGCAGCCCGAAGTCCTCGCGCGAAACTTGCTTATCCTTCATGCCGTCGCACGCACTCCGTCAGAGGAGGTCGACACAACCATGCTTACTCGCTATGTCGGCCAGCTTTGGTACTCGCATGTTCTCGATTCCGAGGTTCGCGGCTTCTGGATTGCTCGAATGCGCGAGTGCATCGCAAAGGACTGGGTCAATGTTCCGGTCGACACGCCGCTCCGCATCCTCAACAACACAACTCTCATCGAGCTCCGCCGCTGCTGGCGCGCTTGGCTTGAAGTCGACTGGTCCGTCGAAGCGCTGCTTACCAAGCGCGAGCGGTACACTCAATCGGTTTCGACTACCGCATCGACTTGTCCGGTATCCAGGTTAATGAACCAGGTGCAGGCTCAGTATCGCGGCGTGCTCCAGAGCGCCGAGTCGGCGCGCACGGCATGCAACCTCGAGCGCCTTGCCGAGTCCAGTGCGTTCACGAGTGGTGATCAAGTTCCTGTTGTCAATCCAACTTTTACATTGATCTCCAGCGACGACGTGCCGTATTACGCAGTCGATCCGAGCACGCTCCCGTCCGACGCCTTTGACTTGTTCCTGGGCCACAGGCTCCCCGAGTCCGCCATGCTTGCTGAGATCGGCAAATGGGTCACGACACTTGGCGATTCTCTCCAGAATCACAAACACCGCGTTCGCATTGCTCTCATTTGTGGCCACGCGGTCGCTGCCATGGAACTGCTAACGATCGATCTCTTGATGCGCTTTGACGTCGTGGACACGGACAACCTCATGGACTCGTGCGGCCTGCTCAGCATCCTAATTCACGGTTCCGTACTTCTCCGCTACAATGACGATTTCTGCGAGCGTGCCCGCCTGCTTGCCTACTCCACCGACGCTGAATCGGGCTTCTCGAAAGACTTGGACAAGTACTTGCTCCGCGTGACGGGCCTCCCGCATGCAACTTTCCTGGCACTCTTTGGCGTTGCTCTCGCGGAGCGATCAAGTAAAGATGACCCTACGACGTGGATCCAGCCTTTCGCGTGGAGTCTTGACCACCTTGATGCTCACCCGATCCGTTGCTTGACTTTCGCCAGGCTGCCGCACCCGACGGTGCCAACTGCGTTGAACGCTTCGCCGTTTTTGAAGGACGCGGTCTTCAATTGTATCAAAGCCGTCGCACAACCAACCGCAGAGACACACAGAGGTACTGCTTCCCCCGCTGACAATTTCACTCACACTAGTGCTCACTCTTCCGCCACACACGCACTAGCCCTAACCCTCACCCCTCGCACCTTCATCTTTAAGCTTGTCGGATTTGCACTGGCTTCGAAAAGAGTTGCGTTCGTGGGCTCATACGGCGAATGGCCGAGCATTTCGACGGTCGACAGCTTTGCGGGAGACCTCGGGCCAGCATTTGGGTATGTGAGTCGACTCGTCAGCGAGCTCTCAGTTTCCTACACGCAATACGGGTGGCGCTACTGTGATTTCAGCGCAGACACGAACTATCTCTGCATCGAGCTCTCTCTCCCAGCCGACGAAAAATCCCTGCTTCGCTCGCCTTATCTTGTCCTTGAGATTGTCATGCCCAAAGTTACGTACCGCCTTGAGGGTCTTGCCGTCAAATTGATCCATGGCTTTCGTCCAGTGTTGCACGTTGCGGTGAACGTGTCCGCCAAATTTGCCGATGATGCGCAGCCGCCCGGGACCATGATTGGCGTGTACCGCGAGGAACTTCCTGGGCGCGGCGGGAAACCTGGAAATCGCGAGCTCATCGGTGGCAAGCTTATTCCCATCGCGGCAGTCAAAATCACCTGGACGCCATTGAGACGATTCTCCCCGCTCCTGGAGGCGATCGCTCAACCTTGTCCATGTTCTCCTCAATCTGGACCAGCTGCTCCGCTCGCCTGGCCGCTCTCAATTGATCACGTCCGCGAAGCTTCCAACTCAGTCGAAGTCTTTCTCAAACTCCAGTCTGGCTCGACTGCCAAATTTACAATTGGGACTTACGCCGAGCTGGCTGCGGATTGCGGCGCCGTGTCGCTCGTCATCGATGACAAGCGCCAAACCATGCGCTTGACCTCGCCTGGCCGTGTCACGGGCCTCAAAGTCGACCACAACTCGGGCCGGATCACTCTCACCATGAAACGCGTCTTGAGCGCAGCAACCGACTTGGGACTGCTGCCCTCGTACCCACGAGTTGGTCGCCGCGTGACAGTTGCGCCTGACAGCCGGATCTTGGAGCACTCGATTGGCGCAGCGATTGCCACTTCCACTGAGCTGCAGGTGGAGTTGGATTGGCGAGCGAACTACGTTAGCAGCGCCAAGGATGTCTCTCACATTTCCAACACCAACCCGCATCTGAGCGTCGTGCACGTGGTCGGGATATTTCGTGCAATCTTTATCGCGTTTGCCAAGGGTTTTGAGGGCCTTCTGGTCCGCCGGTGTACTAGCGCGCCAGTTCTCTTCATTCTCTTTGACCGCGCCGCCATGCTTCCCTCGGCCGGCCCTGGGTCCATTCCAACGCCGGCGCTCAAGTGCAGCATTGCAGCCGCGCCCCTTTCCTGCGAGGCCCCCGACCCGTCGCACAGTGCGAAGCCGTTGCAAGTGCTTTTTCGGTGTGCCAAGGCGCTGGGTGAGCGTTTGTCCGTCACCAATCTTCCGACCGGCAGCGCCCTCCCGCCGCAGCTACTTGACTTCGTGACGTTGCTACCGGACCAGGTGCCTGAGGCAGATCCACGGATTGGCGCGAATGATTACGCGGCGGTGAAGCCGCTGCTTAAACGCGCGCTGATCCATCCTCCCTACGCCGTGTGCGGAGGTTGCATGGATTTATTGGGGGCGCTGTCGAAGGAGTTCTTGGACGGGGGCATCTGATGCTTCTGTTGATGGCCCTACGGAATAAATTGCTTCTTCACTGCTGCGTGTTGAAAACTCTCGTTGGCTATCGTTATTCGATCGTGCGAGCACCGCGTACTCTAAAAAGTTGTGTCACGACCCAACTGCGGGGCTTTGCCCAAGCTATAGTCGCTGCGATTTCGTTTTGACGCTCGTCACGTTACAGTCACACTTTTCTCAATGACATCACTCCCCGTGTCGCGTTGCGCCACTTCGCTTCGGCTCTCGCTTCCGCTCCGCTCTCCTCCCGTATGCTCCCCTCAATCAATGAAGCTGATTTACTCCATGCAATGGATTCCATAAATCACGAAATCGACGACACGCCGGTCCTGTCCCACCTCGGCGCCTCTGGGTGGCGCTCGCACGGCGACGTGCTGTGCTCGACTCGACCGGTGACTTGAGTGTTCCTTTAGCATGGCTTTCGCACTCTGCTCTTGCTAATGCACAAGTGCTGCTTAGGCGAGCTCGCCGAGTGGAGCAGCGTGTTGTGGGATGCTTTCACAGTACCTGGGCCTTTCATTGCCTTGTTTCCCGTGGTGACCCAGGCTCAAAGGCGATGCTACTTGTGTTCTAGTTCTTCCCCTTGTGTCGTAAAACTCGTTTTTCTTGACCGCCGTTGCCGCCACTGTACCGCCGTTGTGCCCGCCCGGCGACTCCTCGCGTCCTGTTCACTTGCCAAGGGACGTCGTGCCAAGCGAAGGGTTGTGCAACGAAGTCGCTTAAACCCTCGCAACGAGCGGTTACGCGGTATCTCTGCTTCGGCGGCCTGGGATGCGAACTTCATCACGAGCGAAGCGCACATCTGGCTTTGCTCCAGCGCAATCACGCGCGGCTCATCTGCTGCGCTGCTGGCCGCTTCTTACCTCGACCCCTGCTACCTGCACAGCGGCGAAACGTGTTATGGATTCACTGAAAACTCCTTGTCAAGGTCTACCGAGCAACTGGAGGCGAGAGAAAGTCGGCTGAGCAAACCGTCGCGACTGCGGTTGGAACCGTTGATGCTGGCTTTCCACCGACGGGCGTGCGTCAGTACAATTTTGACAATCTTCACGTTCTCCGGGGTTTCGCACGACGATGAGGATCGCTCCGTCAGCAACTTTCATCAGGCGAACAAGAGCGAGACAAAGCGCTCCGCTCATGCGCGCATCAAGACGTACACGATATCCATCCATCTGCGCTTTAGTGTCTCGTGTCGCTGTCAACAACATTCCGTGGCACCCTAACTCGCGTCGACCTTTCGCGATCCTTCCACCATAGATCCGCTTCATCCGAGCTCTGTTGTTCCGTGCTCAAGGAGGTGAGCTCGCTTGAGGTCTCAAGCCAGATCAATAGCGTGCAACGCGACCGCCATCGTCGTCGGGTGCTTTCTTGGCGGAAAACCAACGCGTTGGTCGATATCGAGTCTTCGCGTGCATTCGTTGTGCATGATACATTCTGTTAGTTCACGATCGCCGACTGCTTTATTTTCGGCTCATTCAGAACACCAGCATGCTGTTATGAGCGAGTGGCTCGCCTTGACGCGTCTGTCACAAATCCGATCTCAGTTGCCTTGAGCGCGCTGGGACTAGGCGCTACGTGCGCGTATGCTGCATTGAGGCGATGTTAAGAGTAATCGGATCAGCGCCCACAATCAAGTCGCGCTAGCGCTCGATCAAAGCCACCATCACTCGAGTCAGTTCGTGTTTGTGCGTGCTTGATCGCAACTCGCTGCACAAGGAGTCGCTCCCGCAACTTGAACAGCGATCCGTTCAGCGACCTTCAGCTATCTCCGCCACGTCCGTAGTCGACTTGATCCACCTCAAGAGCAGGAAGACGCACAAAAGCGCGAAGAGGGCGTGTTGCGACGGCCCCAACGCGTGGTTCTGACGCGTCGCGACTCTTTCTTTCGAGCCCCTTTGAGTAATGCGAGTCAGAAGCATGATATCCCTCTGCACTACATCTGAAGCGAGTTCCGTGTCTCTCAGTTCACAAATCATGCAGTTCCTTGCATTGCGCGTCCACGACGCGTCTGGAGTGCCGTGTGATCGCGGCAAGAGGGCACTTGGGCAAAGCCCCGCACAGTTGACACCCGAACGGAGTGAGTGGTGGAGGTACTGGCAATGTATCGAGTATCCAACGTGAGCAACGCTCACGTGAGTGGCGCGGCGCGTCGAAACGCGTCACGCTGCGTTGATTCTCTCTTCCCATCTTATTACACTTGAGGCACCTAGACGCTTCGCGTCTGGTTTTCAATCGAGGGCCAAAGCCCGCGCCACGTTGGGCGCTTGCGCCGTTTCGAGCGTGGCAGTACAGCGCGTCGCAGCTTTGCGCGTCGCAGCTTCGCGCGTTGCAGCTTTGCGCGTTGCAGCTTTGCGCGTCACAGCACAGCGCGATGCGCGCGCTTCAACAAAGAATGGTGCGGTTGGTCGCTCGCGTTGAGTGGCGGCAGGGCACCGTCATGTGTCACCAGCGCGGCATCAGCAATCGCGCTGCAGCGAGGGCGCCAAGCAAGCTCCTGCATGGCGCTCGAGGCGATGGCCGTCGCGGCAGGAGCGCGAGGCGTGGATCGATGAGTTCGTCTCAGTAAAGCTGTTTGAACCACGCGACGAGTGGTGCGTCCACGATGGCGGCCACGGTGCTTCATGTGTGTTTTGGGTTGAGAAGGCGCTCGGCGAGCGATCCGGTGACGCTGGTGCGGAGCCCGCCCCCGATCTAGCTCTTGTCGACCGCCGCGAGGGCGTTTACGATGCGGACGTCGTCCAGTGCCGCGGAGACGATTGCGTGCGAAGAGTGTGCACTCAAGCGCGTACGCTTGAGTGTCGGCGATCTTGCCGCCAGTGTTTGGGCATTCGGCGCAGTTGGGGGACTCGTAGCGGTGCGGCCAGAGCTGGTGCAAACAGCCGCGGGTCGGCAGCTGGCCTGTGAGCGCGCGGAGCTGGAAGCACGGTAGCGAGTTCGCGGTGAGGGACTCGCTCGGGTGGATGCGGCGCGTGCTGCCCCGAAGCGCAGTGACAGGGGCTGGGACATCGATGGGGGAGGACGTGATGCCAGCGGACGCGGTCAGAGCGAGCAGCGGGTCGTGTCGCGCGTCGTGCAGGCGGCGGAGAGCGCGTCGCGGGACTGAGTTGAAGTCGCAGCCGCGCCTGCGCGCCGTGAAGGGCGGGCGCATCGAGGTCCGCGCGGACGGCGGCGGCGATTCACAGCGGGACTTGCGCGGCAGCCCTTGTTGGCGAGCGCGTCGGCCTCCTCATTCTCCAAGTTCACGGCGTGGCCACGGACCCACTCGACCTGGAGCTCGCGGGCCGCGATGATCCAGCGGAGCACGGCCCACTCGAGCGAGCACGTTGCGCGGACCCGCACCCACGCGAACAGCGAGTTGCAGCGATCCGCTCACGAAGACGTCTGCGCCCGCTGCAACGTCTGGCAAACCCAAGCCACGGAACGACCCGCTCGTGTAACGAACCGCAACTCAAAGAGCGGATCTCTCGACCTCGCAGTCCTCACTCGAACTCACGTTCATGGGACCTCGCAAGTCGTTCTCGGTGCAACCGTTGAACTCGCGCCCACGTCAACGAGCCTGCGCTAGCGGCTCCCAGGTGAACCGCGTCGTTTAAGGATGTGCACCGAACTCGGGCTCCGTTTTCCAACACGCACGCCAAGCACGGGCTCCGCTAGCGGCTTACCGCGCTTCTGCATCTCTCACGCTTTCATGTGCTCGGAGTCTCGCGGGCCTGGTCGAGGGTCGGTGCAAAGCGTTAAATGTTCCGCGATGGCCGAGCGGAACAGCGTCAAGCGACGCGCTTCCGGGGGTTGGGCCGAGGCCGATCACGTGCACGGCCAGGACGCGTTGCGCCACAGCGATCACATGACAAACGACGCGTCTGTCACGCGTTTCGAGGACATTCACATGACGAGAGGGCGACATGCTCACGTGAGCGTCGGCACCCTATCCGGCCGCGACGCGGTCTAAAAAGAGGGCTTTAGCCCTCGACTCGGCAAAAGTGCAAAGCAACAAAGAAAAAGAAAAGGTGGATGGATGTTGCCGCCGACTGGGTACCCCTCAGCAGCGTACCGGAGGAGCATCGCGCGGGTTAATGATGGGATTCGAACCCTGGTGCGCGATCTTCACTTTCCCCTGCGTTGAAGCCCAGACCGACGGCAACAGCCGCCCTCCATTCACGCGAGCGCACCGCGCACCAACAGGCTACGCGCCGTGCTGCCTCGCGCCGCTCCTCGACCCTGATGACGAGTGCTGCCGCAACGGCGGATTGTAGAGAGGCGCTAGTCTATGGCACCGTCTGTGCGTCCGCATGAGTGCAATCGATCGGGTTGCGGTACGTGAAGCTCTCGGCCGACACTAGCAGCGAGTACTGAAGCACGATAATGCCGCAGTTCTCGAGAACGAAGACGTTCCACCCGCCGAACCGGCGCGCGTCGGTGCTTGGGGACACGGTCGCCGTCGACTGCGTGACGAACGTGGCGTTGAGCGACAGGTTACGCATGGTGACCGTGAACGGCGGGTCGCCGCTGCCCACGTCGTCGCTGTCGTACCGGATGAACAGGTTGTTGTCGGGCGCGTTGACGAAGGCGCCGAACTCGATGGCGGCGAGGCCTGCGACGCGGACCGATACAGGCGAGGGTGGAAGTCGGCGACTGTGGTCGTGGGATCGGTCGACGAGATCAGGCTGTCAATAGGGTCAAAGAACCACGTGTCGGTCGGGACGTGGTAGCTCCGGGCACCGTACTCGGTGAAGCCGTGGATGAACCGCGACGCGGGGCGGGAGACGGCCGAGGCGACGACCGCGGCCCACGTCGAGATGGTCGGTTGCGAGCTGCTGTTGCGCTGAGACCACACGAGCGTGCTTATCGTGTGAGGGTACGGCATCATCAAACAGAGCTTTGGAAGGACGAAAGCCCATACGCGTGTCAAACTCGAACAGCAACCGCGAGTAAGAGTAGTAGACCGACTGCAGCGTGAGCCCGCCAATGACAATGACCTTGCCGAGATCGTCGGCCAGGACCACCGTCGGCCGGTACAGGGGCGGCGACGTCACAGCGACGGTGCTGGAAGATGCCGGAAGATCCCAGCCGCGGCGTGATGCGCGACCACTGCGGGGAAGCCGAACCCGCCGCCGACAGCTGCCAGAGGACTGTAGTCGCGCCCTGGTTCCCGATTCCGCCGGACAGGTACAGCATCGAGTTGATGGCGACCATGCCGTGCGAATAGCGGTCCGACGGGCCGGGCAAAGTCGGCGAGACGGCACTCCATTATCTCGGGCCTAAAGGAGGGAGGGGCGAGAGAGGTTAACGGGATCGGTCTCGAATGATCAGTGTGGGAAGGACGAGGACGTACCAAAGTTGTACTGCAGTGTGTCAAACGGGAGCGCGAGCTGCCGCCAGGAACAGAGACGCAGGTCCCACGGCCCGAGCGCACGCCGCCGTTGGGTCCGACGGGAGCGCACGGCGAGACGAGCTGGTCGGTCGCCGTGAACCCGGCGACTGCACGTCCACGTAGGGGAAGGTATTCGAGCCGGAGGCGAGCTGCGTCCGACGCGCGACCCTCCGCCGCCGCCACGTGCGGCTGAAACACGACGCGCTTCGCGCCCCGCCTTCCCTCCTTTTGGCACCCGCCACCGACGCACAAACACCCTACACCACCACACCATCGCTTTATGCAATATAATTTCTCTCTCGACAGCATCCAACGCATGCAGAACCGCACCCGGAAACCAAACGCGCCCGCCACCGCACACCTGCCGCCCAACACCGCGATCCGATGCGCCGCTGGACATGCTCGACACGCGCAGCTCCGGCAACGTCAACCACAACAACAAGAGCACCGCAAGCAGCAGTGGTCAGTCGCATTCGGTCAGGTACGGCGGTACCGGCGTGTCTGAGACCGTGATTGGCGGTTGGAGCTCACGGTAGTCGACACGACTTGTGTAGAAGGCTGGCCAGTGAGCAGCGGCCAGTCGTAGCCATACATACACGCAGTTGCTCGGCGGCGGCGGCCATCCGATTCAATCAGCTCGACGGGCTCTATAAAGTGCGTTGCGAGCGCGGTCCAGTCGCAAGCGCGTCGTCATCGTCCTGACTGCCTTGCCGCCGCCGATCAAACCTGCTAACGCGCGCCCACGCGCTCGCGTTTGTGTACATTAGTTCAACGCTTCTCGTTCATTGCCCGTTCATCGTGACCAAGCGCGTAACTACCGGGCCGGGGTCGTGGTCGAGCCGCACGCGTGCACGATCGTCTCGGCCGCGGCCGTTTCCCACGTGCGTCACCATCAGCCGCGTCAAGGTACGTTGATCCGCGCTGCTGCGCGCTTGGCTCGCTCACTCACTGATGCAAAGAACCATGCGTTCAACCAAATGGCTTCGCCGTCCTTCCCGTCGTGCACGGCGGCCTCGAGTTCGAATTGTACAAGTCGGGTTCAACTGTGGCCGGGAGCCGCAACAACTCCATGGTGCTCGCCCGCGTGTGCTGTCCTACCTCGACCCCCGAGTTCCGCAAGCTCGTCATGTGGCAGGCTCGGCAAGTTCCACTCCGACTTCCGCAAGTCCACAACACGACGACATCCCGTCGTACTGATCCCGGCCAAGTCGCCAGGCCGCCATCGTCATGGTCAAACAGCGCTTCGGGGCTTTCCTCGTTGCCGGCGTCGCCGGTCGTCAGCTCGCTCCCCCTTTGGCGCGGCGATGCACTAAGAGTCTTTCGCATAAGTATACTATCGCCCACACGTCACAGCGACGTGTCCATGTTCTAAGGTGTCTCTCCCCTCAGTGTTCCCGGCTCTCTCTTGCGCAAAACTGTTGTTGCCCTTCGCCTCGTGAGTGAGCAGCAATCTCGCCGCTCATTGGCCGTGACCGATCGAACTGCAGTCTGATGTCCTCGACCGCGAGCAGGGTGCTGTGACCATCGCCGCGTACAGCTCAAGCAGCAGCTTGTTGATGGCCTTGACTTCGACATTGAGCTCGAGGCACAGCAACAGCGACTCTATCAAAGGATTGACCTGTACGATGGGAGAGACACGCCAAGTTGCTGAGGTGCGACGTCTTGATCTGGCCCTTGAAGACGCCCTCCGCGAGCTTGAGGTCGGGGTTCCAGTGCTGGACCATGACCACGGGCGTGATGAAGATGATGGCCTTGTTTGCAGTGATCAGCCCGTTGAGGAGCAGCACGCCGAGCGTCATACTCATGGGCGTAACCTCAGTGGAGCATAACGTCTACAGCGACATTTGGGTGCCCGGCTTGCCGAACGACAGCGTGCCGATGGCCACGCCGGGTTCGACGACGAGCGCATTGCGGTGCTTGCGCTCCAACGATGAGATGAATAACTCAAGCTGTTTGGACCTGAGGTGTGCGGCTCGTCCGACATGGATCCGGCGGCGTAGCGGCAAGAAATCTCAGGATCCCCCATTCACACATACAGGCGCGCAGGACGGACCAGGCCAGGCCGAGCCCTAAGAACAAGTTATTTTTTATACTAGCATAGAATAAGGATCTCTAGACAGCGGGTCAGAAGTGCTCTTTGCCTGAGTTTGTTACTAACCCTCGCGTGAGCGCGAGCGGAGCGGCAAGGACGGGTGTGCAAACGCGACACGGCTGAGGGATCCCCTGGGGACAGATCGACTACAATCGGTCCAATTCAAATCTTGTCATTATCTCCGAGCTCTGGCTGGTACCCCTCTGCCCTCGCGAACCCTCCTTCCGCCTTGACGCAGTGAGCGCTCACTTATTCTTTTGGGATTTGTTTCTTCATTCTTTTGTCCTTTTCTTACAGATTTCGCAAAATCGCGCTTTTTAAACGACCACGGGAGACAGATGGGAGCAGAGGAAAGACGCGTCGCGAAATTGCGTGACCAGGCATGTGGGAGATGTGAGACGCGTGGCGAGACATTGTTCATCACCGCCACTCCCTCGCGGGATTCATCACAGTAAAATCCTAGATATGATTATATTCTATCATTTCGATCCATAAATTAGGCGACGAACAACAAATTGAAAAGGGTTTACGTCTTCCACGGGTTCGCCGGACTCTGGCTCGTTCGCGCGTGGCGACGGCGGACGATAGCCGGTCTTGGTCGATTGCCGCCATGATCGCCACGGTGTCGGGGCCCCAAGCCGCTCGCCGACCTCGCTGCTACACACCGGGATCAGCTCGGATGCGTCGCCCTCGCCTGGGCCATGGGTCCCGCGTCCCGCGGACTGCGACATGGTCGACCCAGCACTCGCGCCGGACCTGCACCTCGCCCTCAAACCTTTCAACGCCCTCCTCGAAGCCGTGCTTCAGCAGAGTCAGCAGCAGAAAATGCAGCAGCTGCAGTCCCTCGCAGCAGCGGCCACCACCAAGTCCACCTCGATCGAGCAGGTTCTGTCGGGCCCAGCAGACCAATTGACATAATGACTGCAACTGAGCGGTCACGTTCTCGAGTCCAAGTACAAATAAAACTAGTGATCAATTCCACTTCCACACGCCCATTTAAAGTCAGAGTTTACTCGAGCTCGACGATACGATCGTCAACATGGAACGCCGCAAAGTCGTGCTCGAGCGCCTTGCCGCCCACAGCACATGCTTCCGTCCCGACCGGCGCAGCGGGGATCGGGACGCTATACTCGGTCCCGTGCACCGAGTAGTGCGGGATCAGGAACGAACGGTACAGGTACGGCTGGATGCGCTTGAAGAAGGCCGGGTCGAACATGCTCTCGTTCCACACGCCCTCCTGGGGCATCGAAAGGTGCCCGAGCTCGAGGTACTTGAGGATGCACGACGCAAAGTTGCTGGTCACCGGCAAGTGCACAGGAGGCGCCTCGCCAGGCCCGTGTAAACGGTACTTGCCCCGAATCTGGCCAAACAGCTTCAGCGTGGCCTCCGGCGCGTGGCGGCCAAGTTTCGAGAAGCCGTTGAGCGCTGGCAGCGGCATGTACTGTACCTCGAGTACGGGCGTGTGCGCGCGCGACGTGTCCGACGGCGGGATCACAGACAGGCGGTTCATGATTATTACGGCAGCGGGGGCCGCTTCCTGCTTGGCCACGTCGGTGAAGCGGAGCTCGACGACACGATGACCCAATGCGTAGACAGTGAGAAGACTCGTCACAGGCGAGCGGACGAAACACGCCTTCTGCTCGCAGGTCAAGTCGTTCGCCGGGATATCCGCAGAAGCCGCGAATAAAGCATTGTCGTATGGCAAAATGGACTGGTGGGTCGTGAGAATAGCGGCTCGTTGATCAGACAAAACCAGCGCGCCAACGCCGTACGTGTCGGCGTGATTGGCCGGGTAGCACACAAGCGGGAGGAGCGAAACGTGGTATGCAGTCGGTCCAAGCACGCGCGTGAGAGTAAGCTTAACGATGCGCTGCTCCAAGTCGGTTGAGATAGAGTCCACCGTGACGTGGCAGGGAAGCCGGACAACCTGGAGCCGGCCGTTGACTTTGAAGACAGCGGCACCGGCAGCACAAATGGACTCGTCCTCGCCCACGCGATCAACGCGAACGCGCTGCAAGCCGCGCGGAATTGAAAGCGTCAAATCAATTGCGTCAGCGCTCTCAACAGCATTTTCAACTGGCAGGACAAGACTCGAAGACAACGGCGTGGCGCGAAGCTTGCACGGGAAAAAGCGCGTTGCCGCTGCAAATTCGGCGATGCTACGCACGCTGGCAAAAGCACCAGTCGTTGAGCTGACAGGAACCCTGGTGGTCGTCACGTTCGCAAGAGGCACTGACTGCTCGCGCGTCGACCCAGTGCAAATGTGGCGATGGTCAAAGCGGAGGCGAACGTCAAGCTCGTCATCGAAGCTCTCCACAACGTATTGCGGAACATACGCAGTAAGATGCAGCTCCTTCCCCGCGGTGACGCCCGCGGATATGGCGTCACGTTGAACGGCGGTCAAGCTGCGGAACTGGTGCGCGCCGCCAATTTCGACCACCACAGCGGACATGGCGTTCGGGATGCATGACAACGCGATCGCAGCGCGGCTCACCGTGCCCTCGACGCGGTACAGGTACGCTCCGTCAAGCGGCTCGCCAGCGGGGAACCCAAGCAGCTGCGCTTGGGCGAAAATCTCGGCCGTTCGCGTGGGAATCGACTGACCGGAATGAATCGCGGACCACAGTTCATGCATGTCTGGCCACGGCGGGACGGAGAGCTGTGTGGCGCCCGTCCAAGTCAAGCGGCCCGAAGCGAACGCAAAGGCAAGCAGTTTGGGAAGCAAGGCGCCCGTCGCATGCGGCACAGCTACCATTATATAACGTGTTCAGCCTCAAACGAAGTGGGTCGCATACTTGACGAGCGTAGACAAGCGTACAGTACGTGCCAACAAGGGCAGTCGCGTCAGGACCGTACAACCCCTCGGCGCACTGCAAAACCGCGTCGAGAAGGAACTGCGAGTTACGAAGCGCGACGGGCACGGTCGGACCCGTAAGCTTAGTGAAAGTGAACTCCTCACGGCTGCGGCGATTGTGGCGCACCACCTGGCAGATGTTCCACGCGAGGCGCGTCGTGTGCGAGCTCCAATGGTCGTCAGTACCTTGCTCGTAGAGGCTGACGCCAATAAGAGTTGGAAAAGCCTCAAGCGGGAGCGCCGTCACGCGGCGCAGGTATTCGGCACGCGAAGTCGCGATCGTGTACAGGTAGTCGGTCCACGCGTGCACAAACGAGCGGCACGGTTCCCAATTCGTGGCCAGCAGCGGCGATGCGTGAACAAGCAGGTTGAGCAGACCGCATGCGTCCATCAAAGTACCGGTCTCAATCACGTTGAAGCGGATGAATTGATTTTGCTCAGGCTGGCCTTTGTACGCGGGGCGGGGCGGCGTCAGCGGAGGGAAGCAAATTTGAGGCTGCGAAGCGAGTTGCTCCATCACCTTGACGGGATGGCCAACGACGAACGCGACACAACAAAGAAACGGCGAACCCTGGGGCGAAGGCTTCACGCGGCCGCCGAGCTGCTGTGACATGGCATAGGAGCGTTTGTCGCTACCAGGACCAAAGGCTTCAACAAGGGAGTCAACGTACTTGTGCAGCGCGCGACGCAGGCTCCCGCGCAAGTCCCAAGGGTCAAGCACAAAGACATTGAGAAGCGAGAAGCCGAACGGAGCCTCGAATAAGAGTGAGCGGCTGGTAGTGGCAAGAGGCATCGTTGGGTTGACACGAAGCGTGAGCGGATCGCGAGCAGTGCCGGAAGAAGCCGCATCGGAATTCGCATCAGAATCGCCATCGAAACGAAAGACTTCACTGACCAACAGGGACCGGGCGTCATTATCCAAGGCGGCCCTGCGATCGCCTTCGGGGAAACGTTGGGTGAAGAGGCTGAGCGAATCGAACATGAATCGCTTCACGGCGATCTCAATGTGCTTGATGTGCGCGTGGCCGAACGTCCGCGTAAAGTAGTCGTTGCGGGCCTGAGAAAGCTGCTCCGGCGACCAGTCGCACGCAAGCCATGACTCCCAGCAGTGACGGACAGCGCGCAGAGTGGCCTCGTCAAGCACGCGAACCTGGGCGTCCTCGTGGATCCAGCTCGCTTCAAGGCACGCGCGCATCTGCGCGAGCCAAAAGTCATGGGTGTCAGGGTCAAGAAGCTGCGAGTATATAAGCTGGCCGATGTGGCGCGTGAGCTGGACCTTCGTTGCGGCGTTGCAACCAGCAACGGCGTGCAGGACAAGCAAGTTGCGCGCAATGACCTCGGGATACATTTCGCTGAGCACAAACATGACGTCGGCGCCAAAGCCGTGCTTACGCTTGGCGTCGTCGTACGTGCGCGCCACATCGCGCAAGTCGCCGCACTGGAACACGAGCGCGTCGAGGCGCCGAAGCAAGCGCGGGGTGTGGTACAGGAACAAGTCGCGCGGGTAGGTCCGGCCGTACGGGTAGAACGGATCGGTCTTGCCACCGAGGTTCAGCGTCGCGCAAGTCAGAGTCGGCGGAACTTGGTCAGCCGGCGCCGGCGCGGGCGAGGGGTCAGCGGTTGCTTGGGCGCAGGTGCCGCGTTTGCGGGGAGTCTTTTTCGTTTGCTTCATGGTAGTGAGGCGGTTTGCGGAGAGAGAGGGGAGCGCGAGGCCGAGCGCGAAGGGTTGCGTCGACTTGGCTCCCTGGCGTGGCCCGGCCTGATTGATCGTGTGGTGAGTCAGCTGATTTCCCAACACGTCTCGCAGCTCCGTCCTCTCTCAGTTTCGGCAGCTCTCTGCGTGTGGCCGCCTCGACAGGAAATACACTGAGGTCCGGGTGAGCTAGCTGATCATCGTTCCAGTGGGCGCGGGCGACTTCGTGAGCGGATCGCTGGAACTCGCCGCTCGCGTCCATGACGGGAACCACTCGAGCTTTCGCTCTGAGCCGTGGGACGCCCTCACGCCGCCACGGTCGCTCGCCGCGGCATAAAGCCTCCCATCACGCTCGACGACGGGATCGATGTCGAACTGCCTGTCAACGTGCTGTCGCCCTCCCAAAGGTCCAAGCTCGCACAGCGTGCTCGTTTGAGTGGACCGTAATCCACTGGAACGTCGCGACTCGCGAGCTTCAGGTCACCTTCGAGTGGGTCCGCGGCCACGTCGGAAACTCGTTCAGCGACGAGGCCGACGCGCTCGCCAACCAGGACGCCGCCGCGCATCTACCGCTGGGGGTCGTGGCCGCCGTACGCACGAATGTGGACGCGCCCTTCACGGTGTGCTGGCGGGGCTGCGACCTCAACTCGGACCCGCGACGCTTTCTCCGCCGCCTGCACGGCGCGCGACACGACCCGCTGCTTTCCCTGACCGCGGCCGCTGGTATCGCGCCCGTGCCCATCGACGTCCCAGCCCTCGCCAACGTGCTTCGGGGCGGCCCGCGTCGCGCCCGCCCGTGCGAATATCTCGCTGCAAACTCGCCCCTGATCTTTCAGCTCTGTACGCCCACCGGCGCTCGTCTACACTAGTTATGGCCGCACCGTCACGAGTCGCCCAACTGCGCCGAATGCCTCAAGACTGGTGTCGAGGTCGCCGACATGCAGGCGCACGCGTTCGCGTGCCCCGCTTCGCGCGCACTCGTTCCGGCGGTGTTCGACGACGACGCTTCCCATCAGCAGCTCCCTTGCGGTGCTCGCCGAGGTCCAGATCGGCGGTAGTCTCAGTGCCAGCGTCGCTGGCTCGCTCACCGAGCTGCTCCTGGACTCGACCCGTCTCAAACGCACCGCGGCCGCCACAGCGGACGCGCAGCCCGTCGCGTGGTTCAAGCAGTTGTACGGCCACCTGCGCGAGCTCATCCACCTACGCGTCGCGCTGCCCGTCGCGACGGCCACCGCTTTGCGCACAGTTTGAGAGGACGTGCGGTACCTACACAGCAGCGCGATCGCCGAAGCAACGCTGACGATCCAAGGTACTGCCCTGCCGCCGTCCGGTGCGAGAAATCAGCCGTGCCGCCCTCCGTTGGCGCGCGCGGACCGCGCAGCATCGAGTTACGCGCCGTGCTGTCTCACGCCGCTCCTCGACCGTGACGACAAGTGCCGCCGCAACGACGCCCGCAGCCGCAATGGCGCCCGCCGACGCGGCAGTTTCGCGGCGTCGCAGGGGCGGCAGCCTCGCTTTGTACCCTGCGCATCATTCCGTCCTCCCGATGCTCGTCCATCCGGACGGAATCTCTTGCTACGCCAACCTCTCTGGGGCGCTCCATTTCAATCGTGAATATACACAGCGCGTGGGCCAAGTTCAACGGCGCGCGCCTTCGTCTCAGCGGTTGGCGCACAGCCGATGGCTCGGCGGAAGGTGAGCCAGGCTAAAGTGGGCATGGACGCGTCCCGCGCGGCTCATGGCCGGCACGGCGTCACATGTTCGGCTTCAGCCACACCCGAAGCTCCCACGCGCGTTTTTCGTCGCCGCGCCTTCGATCCCTCAGGCTGCTCTCCAAGGAAACCATGAAGCAGTAAGATCTACGAGACTTGGCGCAACGTAGCGCGGACGAGTTGCAGGCCACGAGGCCTCGCCGTCGTGCGCCCGACGACGGGTCGGCGCAGTTCCGCCTGCCGCACAGCAAGGTTATTATTGGGAGCTCATCGGATTGTGATTCAGTGCAGTACGAACAGAGAAGACGAGCCTCGCCGGACGAGCACGTGTGCAGTAATAGATGCCGGGGCTGAGCGCACACGACGGCTCCCGTCCCTCATGAGAATGCCGATCGGTTGAACGGGTGCAGCGACGAACGGCTGTCCGCATCTCTCGCTGCACAGCCCGTCGTGACTGGACCAGGCAGGCGAGGTACTGACTGGTTCGAGGTGGAACCCCTAGAGTCCTGCAACGTGGACCGCACGTACGCGCAAAGTTTGCCTAGTCGGGGCCACTCGTTCGATGTCCAACCGTTCGCGCACGCTGCTCCCTCCGTGGACATGACGTTGCCATTCTCCCCGCTCACGGTACGCCGAGCCACCGCGCTACCTCGCTGAACGCCTAGACTTACCTCGCACGATCGACAGGACGAGTGCCCTCGAGCTCACAAAACCATACCCCTCCTGTACCGCGTACTCCCTCCCATTCTCGAGCCCGGTCCGCGACCGCGCCCACGCGTTGGTCCTACGTCATCCGCTCCAGGTCCCTCCTCACCGGCTCGGTCCCGCATGGTGCGATCCGCGTTTCGCGCCACAGCGAGGGGGAACGTCGCGTCGTTCCCCCGCATTCGCGCACGGGGCTGAGCCGGTGGGGCGAGATCTGTGAGTATGGCGATGCAGGACTGTCAGGCGCGTGGGCGTGGTCGCGGATCGCTCACGGGGAGCGAGAGAGGGTGCTCGTGCTGTGCGCGGGCAAGTGATACATCGAACCATGTTTCCTTCATCCTTCTCCGTTCACTGCCTCATCACTCCATCCACATAGGCCTCGCATACGGGTCCGTCGACTGCGGCCGCGGCAGCCGCACGCGCGTCTCGCGGACCTTGCGCTTGACCTCGGCCTCGACGACGTTGTACCACGGGAGCTTCTCGGGCGGGCGGTGTGTCCCGACGTCCTCCTTGAGCACGGCGGCACACATCGAGGGCCGGCGGCGCGTCGAGACGTGCGCGTGCGGCGGCGTCGTGTGGTACTGTGCGGGACCTGGGCCGAGTTTCGTCGCGGGCAGGTTGTGTGAGGCCTGTGGCGCAGACGGGATCACGGCGACGGGGCCCGGGCCAGCGAGCCGCGTGAAGGCCGGGCCAATGTCGTGACCGCCGGGCGCGGCGGCGTAGTCTTGCCTACACGCGCGCGAACAAGAGTTCGTGAGCCGCGGGAACACACGGAGCGATCAGACGCGCGCAACGTACACCGGCTGCCAGTCCTTGACATCCCGCACACTATACGCGTCAAACATCGGGACGTGCGACGCATCCACATGCTTCCCCGGCACCACCGCGTCGTACGCCCCCGGCGCGACATGTCCCTCGGTCCGCCGCGTGTCCATGTACCCGAACCGGAGCGACCGGTCGACGAACATGCTGTGGACGGGGACTGCGCCGGGGGCATCGCGTCGCTCGACCGTCTGGTACGCGTTGGGCGCGGGCTCGCACGCGTGGCGGAACAGGTCCGCATCCGACTGGGAGACGAGCGCGATCGGCGGCTTGAAGCAGCTCGCGGCGCCGCCCGCGGGCGCGGGGTCGGGGGTGCGCGGCGCGTAGGAGGTCGGCGCGGGGGTGTCGCGCTCGGCGGGGTGTGGCGAGCGGGCGAGGCGGCGGACCTGTGGCAACGAACGGGTCAGTCCCGGCGGGATGGGGCGAGGGAGAGCGGGGTGTACCTTGGACTGGAACTCTGGCGACGGCCGCACCTCGGCCTCGCCCGCCGACGGCGGGGGCAGCAGGTCGGCCGTGTAGACGCCGGGCCCGAGTCGGCGGCTCTTGGCGACCTTGACGGCCTTGATCTAGCGGCCCTGCGCCGACCGAGCTCCGTTAGCTCACGCCCCAAGTTTTCCCCAGCATCGGCACCCACATGCTTGACCCTGGCCTCACGCGTCGACGCGACCTCGGGCGAGTGGTCAAAGAAGGGCTCCTCGGCGAGATGGACGAATTGCATAGTGTCTCGCGTTGCGTTTCATACAGTTACATGTTGAGGGTAACTCGTAAACGGCAACGCGACGCGTCAAGACGCGCTGTCTCGCACATTGTCTCACGCTTGCCGTGACCTCAGCTGACCACGTCGCGGTCGCGTGACGCGCGCGCGGGGCGCGCCCGTTGCCAGGGAGACGGCCTCTCCCGCGCGCAATTTTTTCGTTTGGCTCGCGCGCGCGACGCGTCGGCTGCTGCTGCTCGCTCGTCTGCCTGGGCCTCTCTCCCTCCCTTTGCTCTTCAGCTCATCGCAACGCAACGTATCAACGAAACACAACCGCCACCCGCCATGATCTCCTCATTCACCAACGACAAGATCGCGTCGAACCTGAGCTGGCCGATGCCCGCGCACGACCCGATCGGGAGCCAGGTGCGCTCGCCTGCTCGCCCGCTACGCCGCCCTGCCCGTGACGACAAGACAAGAGTTCCTCACGGGTCGGTCCATCCATCCCCGAGTAGCCCTCATGTTGACACTTTCGCTCGTCGTCGCTGCGCGCGCGGTCTAGCCCGGCGCCGAGTCCGCGTACGAGTCGACGTCGCACTCGTCGTACGTGACGCACGACGTACGTTCCCCGCGACGATGGATCCGCGTGGGCGAGAAGACTAACCCGAGCGACCGTGTAGGAGCCCGGCCGGTACGACGCCTTCAACGAGTACCACGCCAACAAGAACAAGGCGCACCAGCCGGCCGAGTGGGCGTCCAACGGCGAGAAGGTAGGGGTATACCTCGTTCTCTCTCCCTCGTCCCCGCCCCCCGCACCCCTTCTGACCCACCCCTTTCCCCCCAACAGGTGAGCTACACGTCGTCGTACAAGTCGACTTTCGCGGGCACGCAGGTGGGCGCGCCGGGCGCCGGCCCCGCCAAGATCCCGCCGATCCCGCGCACGTGTCTCGGGCGCTCGTCGTCGCGGCACGAGGCGACGGTCGCCGAGCACCGCGCGTACACGCAGGCGCCGCTGGCCAACCCGTACCCGTACCCGGCCGAGATCATGTCTGCCGTGTCGCTGCACCGCGCGGCGCCGCTCGACGGGATCCCGCAGACGCCCGAGTACGCCAAGCGCGAGATCTCGGCGACCGCGTCGACAACCGACCAGCACGTGCCGTACAACATCCTGAACGGGACCGCGATGCCCGGGTACGCGCGCGCGCGGATGCCGGGGACGTTTTTCGCGGGCCGCGTGTCGGCGGCTAAGCTCGAGGCGAAGGCCAACGCGCGGTCCGTCGGGTACAATATCTTGACCCACGAGACGCATGTCCCCGAGCACCCGGGGAAGTGGGCTGCGCTCAAGTAAGGCGCGCGTCGTGCTGTTGTTGTTGTGTTATTTAATCCCTCCCTCTGCTGTCGTTCCCCTCCCTGTCGCTATAAACCAAACCCTGTCTCGCCCCACCTGTCTCCCAGCCCCCGCGTGACCGCGTCACGCGTCGCGTCGCGTCTCGACGCGTTGTCCGCTGATCCCTCACCTCTCCCTGTCTCTCAAAACCACATGTATCACCACCATGGAGAAAGGCGACGCCGAGTTGCTGCAACAGCTGTTCGCCGAGAACAACGAGCTGCGCGCGCGGGCGCACGTCCAGAACCGCGAGGTCCGCTCGCCCGGCCCTCCCCTCTCGCTCGCACCCCGCCGCCCCGCTCACGGTCGGACCCCGCGCTGATAGCTGTTCAGCAAGTCGCTCCAGCTCGAGTCGCTCGAGGATGAAGTCCGCACGCTGCGGTCGCAGCGCGACAGCGACAAGGCCGCGAAAGCCATGGCGGCCAAGAAGACAACGGGTGGCGGTCTGGTACGTCACACGCGTAGGAGACGCAAGGGCGGAGCTGACGCGTTTTTTTGGGAACAGGGCGGCAACGTGACGACGTCGGCGGCCAAGGACCTCGAGGACGCCATGTACACGATCGACCGCAAGAACAACGAGATCCGGCAGCTCAAGGAGGAGCTCAAGCAGCTGCAGATGGATCTCGAGAACCAGGAGGCCGCCAACGGTACTCTATTTCATTGTCACCGCTCCCGCGACGCAGCTCACACTCTGTCATATGTAGACCGGCTCGAGGGCGAGCTGAGCGACCTGCAGACCGAGTTCGACGTGTTCCGTGCGTCGCGCGAGACGGTCAAGGTGGAGCGGCTCGAAGTCGCGAAATCGGTCGTCGACACGAACGTGTCCAAGCAGATTGCGCAGTTCAAGGAGCTGCTGTCCGAGTCCGAGTCGATCATCGAGCGGCAGAAGCGGCAGATCCAGGACATCAGCACCGAAGCGAGCCGCAAGTACTCGGAGCAGCAGACGCAGATGCAGGGGCTCGAGTCGCTCGTCGAGCAGGTCAAGCAGCAGTACGAGGAGTTCATCCAGGTCAGCAAGATCGAGAACGACGCGTACCGGCAGCAGCAGGCGGGCGAGTACGCGGCGCTGAAGCTCGCGTTCGAGGCGCACAAGAAGGAGCAGTACGACGAGAAGCGGGCCATGATGGTCGAGCACCACGCAATGCTGTTCACGCTGCAGACGCTGTTCGACGAGTACCGGCGCACGTGCGAGTTCCTGTTCAACACCGAGTCGAGCAAGCTCGAGGACGAGCTCATCAACCAGTCGCTGCGGTACGAGCACGAGATCCTGTACATCATCCAGGCCAAGGACAAGTTCTACTCGGACATGATGGTGTCCAAGGACGCCAAGATCATGAACCTGATCGAGGGCAGCGACCTCACCTCGCTGCTGCAGAAGCACGAGCTCGACATCGAGAACGTCCGCAAGGAGTACACGCTCGAGCTCGAGCGCATCAAGACCCAGCAGGAGTCGGAGCAGAAGCACGTCATCTCGCTGCTGCAGCGCCAGAACGCGACGCTCGAGGGGAAGGCCGAGAAGCTCTCGTCGCACATCAAGACGCTCGAGGGCAAGATCAAGGACCTGCTCGTCGCCATCGAGTCCAAAAACAAGGCGCTCGCCGAGCGCGACGAGCAGCGGCTCGACCTCGAGCTCAAGCACGCCGCGCAGCTCGACCAGGAGCGCCTGCGGTACGCGCAGGTCATGCAGGAGAAGGAGTTTCTGCGTCACAAGGTGATCCGCCTCAACATGGAGTCGAAGGGGACCGGCGAGAACACGGTCGAGAACATGCTCAAGCGCATCTCGCGCGAGACGTCCGAGGTGGCCCGCAACTACGGCGAGCTCGCCCAGCAGCACGAGGAGCTGCTCGATACGAACGGGAAACTCGAGCGCCAGATCCGCGAGCGCGAGAAGTGGATCGAGTTCCTCGAGAACGAGGTCGCGAAACGCAACGACGAGTTCAAGCTCATGGTCGCCACCTTCGAGGAGTTTCTCGCCCAGCGGTCCAAGCAGGCGCGCCGCGACCGCGCGCGGCGGCTGCAGCGGCTCATGGAGGACAAGTCGAGCGGTGGTGCGGGTCGCGCCGACGGTACACAACAACCGGCCACCGCGGCCGCCGCGCTCGACCTCACGGTGCAGCCCGTCATGCACCAGACGGTCCGGATCCGCGTGCCCGACGTCGTCGTACGTACTCTACGTTTTCGCCCCCGACGCCCAAAAGCTAACTCGCGTGAGCGCGCGTGAGTGTAGACGCGTATGCGCGCCAACGAGTTCGAGACGCTGACGATCGAGCGGCAGGAAATGGACCGCGCGCAGTCGTACCTGAAGCGGTTCAAGACCATGTCGCGGGCCTTTGCGACGGGCGAGCTGAAGAAGCTCGGCGGCAACGGGGATTCCGGGACCACGGGCGACCTGCTCGAGCCCCCCGGGCCGCGGTATAACGAGGATGGCGTGGTTGGCGGTTCGGTACGGCGGGGCTACGGGTTTTTGGGTAGCGAAAACTGACACAGCGTGTGCGGAGGTAGACGTCGCCGCAGGGCCAGCGCGTGTCGCTGTACAAGGAGCACGAGGACGACGCGGTGCTGACGGCGGCACAGCGCGTGTACCAGGCCGAGCGCGAGGTCGCGGCCGCAGCGGCAGCTGCGTCGTCGTCAAGTGCGCCTGGAACGCCAAGTTCTGGTGGACCCGCGCCACTCAAGATGTACGGCTACGAGATGCAGCTCAAGTCGACGATCGCCGAGGTCGAGACTGGCGGCGCGCAGGGCGCCATGATCGGCGCGTTCCGCGGGACCAAGGTGCGTTCCCCCCGCTGCGCCTCGCTACTAGCGCAAGCTAACGGCATGTGTGGACGTGTAGAAGGGCCCACTCGCACCACCAGGAGCGCCCCCAGCGGCGTTGGCGAGCGGCAAGAAGGGGACGACCGTGTCGCCAACGAAGCGCGCGTCGAGCCTGCTGGTCCGCGGCGGCCGGGGATAGCGCCCGGTACACTGTAATATACACTCGGTTCATTGCATCGAGTCGAGGATTCATTCGCTTCATCAGAGGGATGGGTTGAGAGGTAAGCTGATGGGCGCGATAACGCCGATGCGAGGGACCGCAGATTCGCCTCGGCCGGGCACCGCAGTTGACTTTCGCTTCTCTCCCCTCCCTCCTCCCTCTCCTGCTCCGCAACCCTCTTGCTCTGCACGGGCGGCAACGAACACAGACAAACACCTTGCAATGCACACACCATCCATGCAGACGCTCGTCGCCGCGGCCTTCCTGTGCGGGCACCTGGCCTCGCTCGCCGCGGCGGTCCCCGCGCCCATGCCGCAGAACTCACCCGGCAGCAGCGCGGCGCCGTCGTTCGGGACCGTGGTCGTCTTCGGCGACGAGTGGACCGACACGGGCAACGCGTACAATGCGCTGACGGACCGCAAGTACCCACCGGCGGCGCCGCTGTACGACAACGGGCGGTTCTCGAACGGCGCCATGTGGCCCGAGTACCTGGCCGACTTCATGTCGACGGCCGACAAGGCGGTGAGCACGCGGGCCGCGCTGCAGAACTACGCGCACGGCGGGGCGACGACCAACGACTCGCTGGTGCACGGGCACACGGGCGAGTTCTACGAGGTCGCGTCGCCCGGCGTCAACATGCAGCTCGCCATGTACGAGAGCCACATGGACTCGCTGCTCCCCGGCCCGCGCAACGCCACGCTGTACGCGGTGTGGGCGGGTGCGCAGGACGCGTTCTTCAACCTGACCCTGGCCCAGCCCAAGCGCGTCGTCGATAACCTGATGAGCGCCGTCGAGCGCATCGACTACCTGTCGCTCACCAAGTTCAAGCTCCCCGCGTACGCCGTCGTCGTCCTCAACATGCCGCCGCTCGGCACCCTGCCCATGTTCAACCGCATGCCCGCCGCGAAACCCGCCTTCAACGCGTTCTCGGTCGAGTTCAACAAGGAGCTCGCGGCGCAGGTCGCCGCCATGAACACGCGGCGACCCGCGGGCGCGCCCGAGATCAAGATCGCGAACGTCGACATGGGCATCGAGCACATGAGCCAGGAGCCCGCCTTCTACAACCTGCCGCCGTCCATCAACGGGACCGTCCGCGACTCGTGCCTGCACCGGAATTCCGCGACCGGCGCGCTGTCCATGTGCCAGGTGCCCGGCGCGCATATCTACTGGGACGATAACTTTGCGTTGACGACGCGCGCGCACCGCGTCATTGCGCGCGTCGTCGCGGCGTTGTTTGGCGTCGATATTCTGCCGCTGCCGTGAGTAACCGTTGTTTAGTGGGAGTCCTGTATTGTGCTCATAAAAGTTTTGCTTCCTCCTCGCTGCTCGTCATCCGTGTCCATCAAAACCGCTCGACGACCCTCACCACTTCGCCTTATCCGCCTTCCGCGCAGCATACGCGGCGCGCTTCTTGGTGTAGCTGGCCCACTTCCACCCGTAGTGCCAGACGAGGGCGGCGGGGACCGCGAGGTACGGGATGTACACCCCCAACAAGCCGGCGCGCTGGATGGGCGTGACGGCGTCAGTCGTCACCAGCGCGTCGAGCACGGGCACCATGGTCGTCGCGACGTGCGCGCCGTACGCGATCAGCAGCGCGCGGGTGCGGTCGCCCACGCGGTCTACATGGCGGGGTCAGCGAGAGGTTTGGGCGGGAAGCTGCGTCGTCGTGTACCGTCGTAGATACGCCGACTGGCGAGGAAGAAGAACGGGAACTGGACGAGCAGCTCGCACACGAGGAACGCCTTGAACCACCGGTGGTGCGCCGCCGACGGGTTGCCCATGAGCGGGTCGCCTGATACCTTGATGTACCAGCTGTGCAGCCCGCGCAGCGGCCACGGGTACGTGACGAGCCCGTCGAGCGCCGCCTGGAAGTCCATGACGAGCGAGAAGCCAATGTGGCTCGCAAAGTAGCCGAAGAAGACGGCGTCGGCGGGCCGCGCGGCGAACGGGCGGAGCGGGTGCGTGGGGCGTTTGGTCAGGTCCGTCGACATGGTTGCGTTGCGGCGAGTCGCGCGTCTAGCCTGTGTGCATGGAAGTGGGGCGGTTGCTGACGCTGGGAGAGCGAGAGCGAGGGTGTGGCGTGTGAGCGACCATAAACGACGCGCCCCCTGACATCCAAACCAGCTGGTACAAGTGCATATATTCCTTCCCTCACGCGCCCTTGAGCTTGAACTTGAGCTCCTCAAGCCCGACGACACTCGCGACGACCGCCTTCATCTCCTGGACCGAGTACAGGAACCCGCCGTGGACGAGCACGGGGATCGCCCAGAACACGCGCTCCCACCCGGTCTGCGTCACCCCGTCCGCGGGCGCGAACAAACCCGCGAGAAACACGACGAGCGCCACGAGGCCGCTCAGGAACAGCCACGCAGCGATCCGCCCCGCGCGCGCCTGCACCGCGGGGACGCTGTCGGCCGACGGGTCCGCCCGCGACACGGCGAGGTCGTGTGCGAGCAGAAGGCCGAGGCCGAGGAATCCGACGACGGTCGTGCCGAACCCGAGGCCGGGGAACGGGTGGGTCACGGCGGTGTGGAAAGACAGGATCGGGATCCCAGTGACGCCGTGGGAGTACTGCCACAGCTGCGCGAGGGAGCTATGTGGGGAGGTTGGTGAGTGGCGGGCGGGCGATAGTGGGGAGGGCGCGACGTACAGCACGAACAGCGGCAGCGTCATGGCGAGCATGGCGACCTTGAAGGCGCGGTCGACGGCGGCGTTGTCGCGCAGGAACTTGGCAATCAGCTCCTCCTGCTCCTGTTCGTCGAGCACCGCCGCCTCGTTGTCGAGCAGCGCCGCCTCGGATCCGTCGGCCTTGGGGGACGCGCTCGCCGCGGCAGTGGTCCGCTGCCGTGACGACGTTGCAGCGAGTGGAGACGTGGACGTCGACATTTGCATGGGCTTCGTGGTGGTAAGTGCGTCGTGCTGGCGTGTCTCACGCTGCTTCGCCGCAAAAAGCGTCGACCGCGGCGGCGGTGGAGGCACGCGTTTCGCCGTCGCGTCACTCAACCCAACCTCCCTCTCCGCGCCGACAACGAACCCCCCATACGCAACGCATCAACACCGACCCGACCCCCGACTCACTGCAATGTCCACGACGAGCACGCTGGTGCCGGTCCTCATCTCTGCCGTGTGCGGCGCCGCCGTGTCGACCGCCGCCTGGGCCTTTGCCGGCGGCGCGCGGAACCCGGCCACACGCGACGGCGCCTCCACCGCGCCGCTGCTGACGCCCGAGGACGCGGTCGCGCGGCGCGGGTCCGAGTCGGCCGCAGCGCCGCGCCGGCGGTCATCGGCTGGGAGCGACGGCAGCGGCGGCAAGAAGAAGAAGAAGAAGGGCGAGGCGGAGGGGGACGAGGACGACGAGGATGCGGGTAAGACCGAGTCCCAAAACCTGCTCAACCTCCTGTACAGCATCGCCGAGGACCAGGCGCGCAAGGGTGCGTTTGAGGCGCGAGCCGTGTCCCGTGTGCGGGCCTGATGTTCGCTGAGTGTGTAGAGGGCTACATCCACCGCGGCATCACCTGCAACCACTGCGGCATGAGCCCGATCCGCGGCACCCGGTTCAAGTGCTCCAACTGCGTCGACTTTGGTACTACGCTCCACTCTCGAGACCCCGCGCCCGACCTCACACCACACCATCGCGTAGACGTGTGCGAGAACTGCGAGGCGCAGGACGTACACCAGAAATCGCACGTGTTCCTGAAGATCCGGATCCCGATCCCGCCGCTCGCGAACCCGCGCACGGCGCTGCTCAACCCCTTCTACCCGGGCGCGCGCGCCGCCCCCGGCACTGCCGCCGAGGAGATTTTGCCGTACGACAAGCTACGCGAGCTGCAGCACGCGACGCACTTCGACCAGCTCGAGATCGAGGCGCTGTACGAGCAGTTCAAGGCGCTCGCCACGGACCCGCGCGGCATTTCGCGCGCCGTCTACGAGCAGTCGCTCGGCCCGCTCGGCCTCGAGAAGAACCTCATCACCGAGCGCATCTTCAAGTTCTTTGACCGCGACGACGACGCGTACATCGGGTTCCCTGAGCTCGTCGCCGGGCTGTCGGTGCTCACCAAGGGCTCGATCGACGAGAAAATCACCTGCGCGTTCCGCGGGTACGACCTCGACGGCGACGGCAAGATCACCAAAGCCGAGCTCCACGCCATGTTCAAGGCCTACTTCCACCTGTCCATGGAACTCGTCCGCGACGTCGTCAAGGCCATGGAGGAGGAGATGATGGCCTCGTTTGACGACGATAACAACAAGCCCGTCTCGGCCGCGTTCACCGCGCCTATCCCCGCATCGGCCGTCGGGAACAACAACGCCAACAACGGCAACCGCAACGCGGGCGAGGACGGCGACGCAGCCGCCGACGGCTCCAGCTCGACGGGGCCCGGCGGCCGCCCGTGGCAGAAAGGCGACGACCCCGACGCGCACCGCCGCCCCGCCTCCTCGAGCGCCGCATCCTCGTCTCGGACACCCGCGCTCCAGGAGCACCCGGCCGAGTCCGGGTTCGTATCGGGCGGCGACGACTCGGTCCCCGCGACCCCGATCCACGCGTCGTTCGTCACCGCCGCGTCCCCCTCGTCCGCGCACCCGGCGCACAACCACGGGTACGGCCACGCGTCGATCCCCGCGACGCTGGCCGCGGCTTCCTCCGCGGTCGCGCGCGGGCGCGGCGCAGGGCCTGGCGGCCGGCTCATGTCCGTCGACATTGACGCGCACCACGCGGCGCTTGTGGCGGCGCGGAACAACGCCGCAGCGGCCAGCGCGGCGGCGGCCGCGGCGAGCAGCGGGAACCCGGACCGCCTGCAGCCCATCATGGAGCAGATGAGCCAGGACGCGCTGGTCGAGATGGTGGCCACCGTGTTCCACAACATCGACGTCGAGGAGAAGGGGTACATTGAGTTCGACGAGTTCAAGGCGTACGTCGAGAACGACCCCACGCTTATTTCGTGGTTCGAGACGCTCGGGAGCGTGTTTTGAGCGCAAGTGGGGCGCGGTGCGGTGGTTGTGAATACATGGTTTCTCAGCAGCGGGCTTCTCAGCAGCGGGCGCGGGTATGGATCAGATCTTCAGTGTGTATTGCGGCGAATCACGAGGCAGGAACAGGCCAGTAGCCCACGAATTACGAGGCAGGAACAAGAAGATGGCCCACGACCTCCAGCTTCTTCTCGCTGTGCATCACTTCAGCCGCAGAGCCAAGGGCCTCGAAAACTGGCTCGCTGAACGCAGAAACGCGAACGCGTTTCGAAATCACGCGTTTGTACGTCGCGTCGTCGACCTTCGTTCAGCCGAAACCGCTGGTTCTGCCAGCCCCCTCCCTGGCCGGTTCCATCGATACGTTGAGTTGGCCCCGTAAAGGCGTACGTTGAAAGCATTGACACGCGTATGGTGCGTGACACGCGAACGCCGTCGCGCGGGATACATACGTATCTCGTGAACGCGTGTTCTGAGCCTGCGTGGGTCACAGCGCCCGATTTATGAAGCGTTTGGTCACTCAGAAGCGGCTGCAGCTGGATCACGATCGTCCATGTGTATTGTGCCCGTTCTGCAGGCAAAGCCTAACTCGTCGCGACCTCAAGGTCCTCCGAGTGTAGAGCGGCCGCGGCCGTCCGCAGTGCGTCAAGGACCGCATCACTGCACTTGGTGACGACGAGCTTCTTGAGGTCGCGCGGCAGCCGCTGAACGAGCATCTGCACGCCGTCCATCGTCAACCTGCGACACGAGAGCAGGTGCAATTCGGCGAGCGTAGAAGGGAACCCCGTGACAAGGCACGTGAGGAAGCCATTGTCAAAGTGGGAGCACGAAACTCGCAGCAGGCGGATGGTTTTGGGCAGTTGGTGGTATAAGTTCAATGCGATAGTCGAGAGCTCGCGGCCCTCGAAGTTTAGCACCTGAAGGGAAGCGGGTAACATCGAGATGACCGCGTGATAAAGCATAGGGAGGAGCGGAAGTTCGCCACTGAGATCGAGCTCCTCGAGCCCAGCTGGGAGTCGCCGTATGCCCGGGTAGCGCTGTGGAACACCGTTGGGAAAGCCGAGCGGGTTTCCTGAGAGATCGAAGCGGCGGAGCGAAGGCGGGAGGAAAGAGGTGGCATTGACTACGGCGTCGATGGAAAGCGAATTGGACCCGACCATGAGCGTCTCCAGCCCCGGCGGCAGCTTTTTGACCGCGTCGCAGAAGGCTTGGTCCTCGAGGCAGCACCGCGTGAGATCGAGTTTGGTCAGCGCAGGAGGAAGCCGTTGCAGAAAAGCCGAGGAGTTTCGGCGCATCGGGTTGTCAGCAAGGACAAGCGACTCGAGCTTTGGAGGCCACGACCAGTTGACAAGTGCGTCGGGTGCTTCGCGATCGGGGAACCAAGCGTCGCGCAGATTGAGAGTAGTGAGCATAGATGGAAGCCGGAGCGCGCAGAGTCGGTCAAAGTCGATGGTTTATGAGCGGAAAGCGAGCAAAGTAAGCGCTTGGGTTGGACTGGCAAGAGCGTCGTTGAGCTGCTGGATCCCGTCAAGCGACACAATGGCTTCTTCGACTACGAGCTCGGTGTCGCTTCCCGCGGCGATGCCTGGTGCGGCCGCGTGAATCGCTGCGTCCTCGACGGGTGGATTCTTGCAACCCTAGTTGGTGCGTGAGCTGCCGAACAAACATTGAGCCGAATACCAATACACGTACCATCCAGTCTCCGCGCTCGTTGACCAAGGGCACGCCGAGCCCAAGCGCGGTGGTCAACGCCTCACTTGGGACGCTCCCGTCGTAATCGAGCATCGAGTCGAGCCCGGAGCGCCGCCACCACTCGACGGAGCCAAGCTGTCGCTCGTCGTGTGCGGTCATAGGGCTCTCACCAGAATAGTCGACTGGCAAGCCAAGCCGAACCCATTTGTCGAGAAGGAGGGTGTTTCCCAGCGCCGAGGCCTCGGCCATGTTCACGTCCATGCCCAAGAGGATCGCGCGGTGGACCCGGGAAATACGGTGCTCCTGCATCACGCGAGCATACTGTGCCAGGCCGACCGTGTCGTAGGGGTCATCGTGGAGCGCGACGGCATAGAGCAAGATTTGTTCGAGGACGAGGTCCGGCAGATGTAAAGCGGGCATTGAAGCGTCCGTTGCATGAGGTTCCATGGGTGAGCTTCGTGTTGAGGAGTCAGGTTTGCGGAGAAAGCTTCTCGACTGGCCGCCTCAGAGTTTTCGTGGCGCGCTTTGAAATCATGTGTTCGAGAGATCTCGTGTGCCGCGTGGCCGTGCGCCCCTCTTTCTGCGCCGCCGAACTCCTTCGCTGGAATCCCCCACCCTCAGAACGATCGATGCTAATCTCATGAAATAACCTGCCGCAATGGTGTCAGCACCGCCGTTTCTCCAGACGCAGACCAGTGCAACGGTTTTTTATGCAAACCCCTCAGGGCACTTCGATCCGTTTTGCGACTCGCACGCCTCGGACATCTTTCTCTACCACGATGCCAAAGATGCCAACCGCAAGCTCAGCGCGCTGCTCTGCGGCTTCCACGACCTGCGTTCGGTCGCCCACACGGTCGGCGAAGCCGCGCGCAAGGGGTCGCGCGCCGCCATGTCCTTCACGCTTAACGACCTCCATGCCGAGCCGATTGCTCGCTCGCTTCTCATCTTGCACGCGCTCATGCACTCGACACTCGATCGCAAAACGCTTTACCGCTTCATTGGACAGCTCTGGTTTTCGGAGCACCTCGAGGCTGACGCGTTGAATTTCTGGATCGAGCGGATGCGCGCTTGCCTCGAATTCGACTGGCTCTCAACTTCCTTGCGGGTCCGAGTCATGAACGACGTGACGCTCCAAGCCGCTCGCGCCTGCTGGCGAATTTGGCTTGAGCTGTGCGACTCGCTTCCTTCTTCAAATGAGCAGGCCGCCTACCGCGCAGAGCTTCTTGCCTCAGACGCATCGAGCAATACACGCCTCGAATGGGACCGATTCGCTTCCAACGACGCTCAAGCCGGCACCGTTCGCGAGGCTCTCATCTTCAATTCGGGGAACCACTTGCGCGCGTTTGCCGGCAAAGAGCGTCGGGTTGGTTCCACCTTTTTGGCCCGTGCTCATTGCGAAATCGAGCGCTTTGTTGACGAAGGAATCTGCTTTGTACGCGACTACCAGCGCCGGCTTCAGGCCTCTCCGCAGCCAGATTCGCTGGAGCCCAGCCGCTCAACCGATGCCGCAAACCCTGTCGTTGTGAATCCGACCTTTCTCAGCAGCGTTTCGAGCAAGCTTGGCTCGATTTTGGGTGCACAGCTCGCTGGAATCTTTGTGGACGTGAGCCGTGAGCGCGTTGCACACGGCTTCGCGGACCAACTCAGCAAATGGACGGACGCGCTTGCTGCTGCGTTCGGGCCAGGTGCTCGAGGCGTGCCTCAACGTCAAATCACTTTTGTGCTCGGCGACGCGGTGCTTGTCATGGAGGAGATGACCGCGGATACACCGCTTCGATTTGACGTGGTGGAGACGTCCATGCTCGCGAATCGCTGCGGGTACAAAAACCTTCTCCTGCACGGGTCAGCCGTCCTGAAGTACAGCAGTGCGAAAGCGGTCGATCACTCGATTATTCGCGTGTCATCTGACAAACAGTGTCCCGGAAACCGAGGCGCAATCAAGGCCTTGGAAAACGCGCTTGATGTGTCAGTTGACGTACTTCCAGTCCTTTTTGGGCCCGCGCTTGTTGAGGCTGGCGACTTTGACTTTGACGAATGGCAGTCACGAACGCGGCCCTTTGCTCCTGTCACACAGCATGGCGCGCATCGAGGGCTTCACCCGGAGTTCACTTTCCGCAAACTTGCAGCTCCCGCAGTCCCCGCCTCGCTTGCCGATTCTTCGTTCCTGTTGAGCGAGCTCGCCAATTTCGTTCTCAACAACTCAAATTCCGATCCAGACGGAACATGCTTCCCAGGTGCGTCTCACTCTGCCGCGTTTCTTTTCACAACTATCTTTGCCAAACGACCACTTCTAACGCAACTTCCGCGATGTTTCTAGGTGATAAATTTGAAACGAAAGCCCTTGCTATCAAGCTGCTTGCGTACGCGTTCGCGAGCGGTCGTTTGGCGTGGTCTAGTGCATCGCGCTATTCCAGTCTTCCGTGGCCCCAAGGGAGCTTTGATGCGAACCCTGACTTCCAAATCCCTGAGCTGTCTCGGTACCCATTTGGTCAGTGCCCTGAATCTCGCCTCCTTGCACGGGTCTATGGCTTTCATCGCGATCCTGTCGTTCACGATTCGGAATTCGTGTACCGCGTCGAGGCCACGTTTACGCTCTCGCCTTCAGCAGCGGAATGGCCCTTCTCTGCCGCCTGCGCTTCTGTTGTGCAAATCAATGGTGATCAAATGGCTTTCTTTTCCAACCTTCGCTTGACCCACAACGTTTCTCTGGGTGCCGTCCAAGCGGTGTGGTACTCTCCACTGGAAGACATTTCTCCCTCAAACACTCGTTTCCAACTCCTTGCCGGCCCAGCGCTTCTGGACCTGGCCAAAGTCGTGGACTCCAATGAAGACCACGAAACCATCGCTGTTAGCACCGAGCTTGGCTGCGACTCTATCCAACTGACGCAGGTCCCGCTCACAGAGCTCCAGTGCGCGCTTCGTGGGATCATGAAATCTGCTGCCTCCGCGCGCGCATCAAGTGATGCGGCTCGCGCGGCTCCTTGGCACCTGCCCCCTTCCTCGCAATGCTTGAAGCTGGCTCTGCGCGGCTAATTTTGGGCCTCCCCCAGTCCAATCGTGACAAGGTCCGCGTGAAGTGTGCTTCCTTGGACGATCTTGCGCAATACGGCGGCGATATCACGCTGTTTGTTGACGGGAAATCTCAGCGGATTAGACTACCGTGTCCAGGACGCGCAGTAGCAGTCGAGTACTTGTCGAGCCACCAAGCTGTGCGAGTATGGGTCAAGCTTTCCCCGCAGGCGGTTGCTCCCTCGCTTGGCATTGGTCTACTTACCCCGAGGTTCGCGGCCGAGCCTTATCCAGCGAGTGGTCCCCTTACTTCGCGATTCCTCTTCAACTCGGTCCGGCTCCAGTTCTACAACATGTTTACCGTGGACGAACGGCCTCCACATTACGAGCTCGAGGTGTCCCCAATTCTCAGGGCTGACGGCAGCAACTTGAGCGCGTGCAACGCGCTGGCCCTCAAAACCTTGTTCAGGCGAATTGTTGACCTGGCCAACGAGTGCCTTACCCGTCCATTTGTACTCAAGGTCCTCGATCTTCACTTCAACCTCGCGGCGGTCATTTTTGTGAATCGCGTTGTACTGATTCCGCCTCAGCGCAAGGCGCTGGATCTCAGGATTGCGCTCGATGTCAGCTTCGTCCGCATCCCAGCGCTGCCGACCAACGCGACGGTGTCTTCAGCGACGCGAAACCACGTCAAGAAGATGCTCAAGCGCTTCGAAGACGCTGAGACCAAGTTCCGCCAGGTGCACCGCGTCAAGGAGTTCCCCGTGGTCGACTTTCCTGGCCCGCGCGCAAGCGCGATTGACGAGTACTTGGACTACTGCCAAACTGCAATGGTCGATCGGTCTGTCCCGGACATCACCAAGCACCAGAAGACCGATCCGGGCACGAACGCGGCGTTTGGGCACCTCAGGTCTGAGCTTAAGCGCGCACTCCTCCTGCCTTTGTTTCCCACGGCATAGAGCTATTCTATTCAAATTTCATCATACACGTTCTCACTAACAACTTCCACGTCATTGACTGCTCGAGCTGTGCAAGACTATTCGCGAGACGCGATGCGCCACCAACGTGACCTGCGTCCAATGCGCTTGGAGCGTGCGCAATTCTGGCTCGCGTCGCGTCATTGGCGGAGCCTTCGCTCTCACTTCCAGTACGACCACGTGTATGCAAGAAACGACGAAAACATTCCATTGAGTTTCTACGGCGCGAATTGGTTGAGAAAATTTATGACAGAGGAATGGGAACAAAAATGACAAAGGAACAGTCATACTCAGCCCAAAAACAGCTCCGCATCCAACCCGCGGTACTCACACTCGGCCGCGAACATGGCGCGGAAGAAAGCGGAGACGACAACGCGCAGCGCGCGGAACTGGAGCTTGGGAGGGGTTGGCGCGAAAGTCCCGTTGCCGAACGCGAGAGCGTGTTGTTGATCATAAATGAGATGCTGAATACATTGCGGCCAGTCGCGGAGAGATTCATGCAAGTCTAGGGATACATTGGGGAGCGAGCGGGAGCGCGAGTCGCACTGGCAGATCAACGGGACGCAGGCGGCGCCGGCCGCACGCGGCCCAACGTGATATCGCGACGCGTCTCGCGCGTCTCAGCTTCAGCCAAAGTCAGCACTTCGAGATGTTGCCGACGCAGTCGGGTCATGGAATGTCCCTGTCGGGTCTCGTTCCGGTTCTGAGCACGCGTTCATGCGATACGACATCCACGTTAGCACGGACGGGTATGACCTTCAACTCACTTCCCTCACCAAACCAACTGAAAGTGGGGGGTTGAGTTGATAAATTACATGAGCCATCCGAGTACCACCCTACGGCTTCGACACGGCCGCACCCGGCGCGCCGTTCCGCGTCCCGCGTCCCGCCGCCGCAGCGGCCGATGCGCGGAGCGACTGTTTTCTGTGATCGCTGCCGCTCCCGCCTCGCCCAGGTGTCGGTCCGCGGGACGCGCTGGCTGAACCGCTGCCGGGTGCTGCCGGCGTCCCGTTCCCGCTTGACGACGCCGACGCCGACGCCGACCCCGCCATGGCACCGCCGCTTCCACCCCCGCCCCCGCCCCCATTTGGCGCAGCCATGTGGGTCTCGATCATCCAGAACACGGCCGAGTGCACGTCCTGCACACTCCGTCGGAACTTATGACACAGCGCGTCGAGCCCGGGCGCCTGGCGCGCCGGGATAGCGACGTGCGACGGCCGCGGGGCGGGCGGCGTCGGGTTCCCGTCGGCGTCGGGCGGGCCGGGCGGCATGACGTAGTCGGTGGGGACGGGGAGCTGGCCGGGGTTGGCGACGAGTTTGAGTGCGATCCAGACGGCGGCGAGGGCGAGGTCTTCGGCGGCGTAGTTGGTCGCGGACGACCGCAGGTACGAGTCGGCGACCAGCGCCCACGCGATGTCGAAGACGCACCGGGCGTCGGGCGAGATCGGGTGCTTTGCGCGCGCGGGGGTGTCGTGGTCGATGGCGGCGATGGCGATGTCCGGCTCGACCTTGACGGACCGCGCGTTGTGCCGCGCGGCGCGCGCGATGGCGGCGGCGTTCGTTTCGAGGTCGTTGGTGTCGGTGCTGGCGGGCCGCTTCTTGATGGTGAGGCCGGCGCTCTTGATGGCGATCCGCGGCGAGGACGCGGCCGAGGACGGCACCGAATTGGACGAGGAGAAGTGGGAGCGGCCGTTGTTGTTATCGGCGGCGAGCTCGGCCTCGAGCCGCGCCTTGGCCTCGGCGGCAGCCTCGGCCTCGGGGCTGAGCGGCGGGTGGATGTTGAAGAGGTACCGGACGTAGACGATGAGGGGCTGGTAGGCGAGGTCGACGTCGAGCTCGAACTTGAGGCTGCGCAGCAGGACGAGCTCGGCCGAGAGCAGCGAGTCGCGGTACTTCCAGTAGGCCGAGTCGATCTTGAGGTTGCCGTGGTGCGGGTTCAGGGCGCGGTGCGCCGAGTTGAGCACGTCGCGGATCTTGCGGTTGCAGTCGGTCGTCTTGGTCGACAGGTACACGCACGTGGTGGCGAACAGCTGTTTTGGGCTGGGTTAGTTTGGTGGTGGGACGGAGGTGTGCGTGCAAGAAACGGACCAGCGGATCAATGGCCTTGAGCTCCGGGTTGAGTGCGAGGGACTTCTGGTCCTTGCGGAACCGGTCGAAGCGGTAGTAGTAGATGAGCGCGGTCGACGTCGTGGGGACGGGGCTACACGGAGACGTCAGCGCCCTGGCCCACCATCTCCCAACAACCCAAGGCGTACAGGCGCAGCCACTCGGACAGCATGCGGATATAGTCGGCGGGGATGATAGTCCCGTGCGTCGCCGGGTTGTATGCGAGCTTGAGCGGCGGCGCAATCGCATCAGGTGCGCCGGGTGCCACAGGCGGCGGCATGAACGATCGCGCGTCGACCGGTGCCTGCGGCCCAGCATGAGGGGCCGGTGGGGGCGGCCGCCGGGCGGGAGCCGCGCCCGAGGCCTTTTTCGGCTGTTTTCCGGGCTGATGCATCGAGTTACGTGGTGCTGCTCGCGATGGGCGGTGCAGGGATGGGGAGAGAAGGCAGCGGACCGGACGAGAAAGGCGAAAGGTGAGCGCCGCTCACGTGTGCTCGGTCGAGCGGTCCGACGCCGCCGACGCGCCGCGCGACGCGACGCTCTTCTCCCCCCTCTCTGGACCGTGTATCGGCCCAAAGCAACGCATATAGCTTGACGCACTCGCCATGACATCGACTGCTCAGTACAAGGACCGCAACCTGATCGGCATCATCGGCGACGAGGTCCGCCGCCCCGCGTTCGTGCACTCCGCTGCCGGCCAACTGACAGCCCGGCCGGTCTGCTAGGACTCGGTGACGGGCCTACTGCTCGCCGGCATCGGCCACATTGACGCCAAGCAGAAGAAGAACTTTTTCGTCGTCGACTCGAGTGCGTCGACCTACTCGCTGCTGCTCCGTCAACTGCTCACACCGCCGACCGCGTAGAGACGTCCAAGCAGCAACTCGAGGAGGCGTTCCAGGACCTGCTCAAGCGCCGCGACATTGCCATTATCCTCATCAACCAGCACGTGCGTGTGGGCCCGTTTCTCGCCGCGGCGGTGCACGCCACCTGCTGACCGCCCCCGCGCTGTGCGCCGTCTGTCTAGGTCGCCGAGACGATCCGCGAGCTCATCGACGAGCACACGGACGCGTTCCCGACCATCCTCGAGATCCCGTCCAAGGACCACCCATACGATCCCTCCAAGGGTACTTCCCGCCGGATCTCGCTGCTTCGCGCCGCCCAGCTCACTCTTACCTCACGCGCAACCTGTAGACTCGGTCCTCAAGCGCGTCCAGCGCCTGTTCGGCAGCGACTGAGCCCGTCCGCTCACCGGCCCGAGACCTGACCGCGCTCGCGCGAATACACGCACACGTCATCTCACGAGAACCACTGTATTCAGCTCGCACTCCCGCCGACAACTGAACCTCGACGATCGATCTGCGGCCACGCCCACGCGCCTGAGAACCCGACCCGCCCTCGCGACGCGTCTCGCTAAATCGGCATCGCGCGGGGAAGCGACGCAACGCTCCCCCGGACTACGGAACGCGATCCGTGTCCTGCTGCGCCGAGCCAGCGAGCCGCGCGCGCGAGTGCTGCGGGAGCGGGGTCGGGTCGGCACGTGGGCGCGCCCGTGGATCGAACTCGAGAACTCGGAGCCGCGGGCGTCATGAGACTTGGTGCAAGGGGCGGTGAACTTGATCGCGACCAACGATGCCGTGAAGCTGCCAGTCACGGAGACGGCCTCGCCGGACACCCGCCACGCGTCGACTAGCTCCAAAAGGCTGTCGTGGGCGGGCCCGTGTGCTTGGTCCCGACATGCTGTTCGCGCATGAGCGATTCGCGAGAAACCTTGCACCCGCCACGACGGCGCCGTGCGAAGAACTTGTCGTTGGTGTCCGGTTTTCATAATGGCAAGTTGGGACTTCCGGTGGTGCCCGATCCGCTGCTTCGCTAGGGGGTAAAGCGCATGTGCTTGTCAGCTCGGACAAGCACGCATGCGTTCGACTCGCCGCGTTGCGGATCGCGGTCCAAACATGTCTCACACTCTACCCAACGTGACACAAGGTAGGGTTGAACGTCAGTGAACTGGCCAGCTCGTGCTTCCCGAGTCGCGTGAACGTACGGCGCCAAGGCGTGTCAAACGTCCTCGATCACCTCATCTGGGTCCAAGCGAAGCCGAGCACCCCCTCATCACACCGAGCCGCCGTCAAAGAACACAAAGGGTGGTCGGTCGAAAGACGATTGCAGCAAGTTACGTTGGTAAAAAGTTGTGGTGGTGAAGTAGCGTGGGAGGACAGCGCAGTTGCGCGTCCGTCGACACAAGTGTGGTGCGTCGCGTCCGACGCAGAGGTCGCGTCTGGGCTACGTCGGCATGCTCGCATCAAGTGCGAGAGGCAGTGATCTCTCAGGCCCGGTCAATCTCCTGGAACACAAGTGTTGCCAATGGGTCTGGATGTGCGGTAAAACCTTGGACTCGCACGGAGGAAGCAGTCCGTTCAGCAGCGAAGGGGCCATCATGAACCACATCAGCAGGTAGCTTGACGCGTTGGCGGCAAACGCCGTGCCCTGTTGTACTCATCGATGAGATCTCGATGTATCGCTTGACAAAGAAGGTGCCGCGGTCCAACGTGGTCGAGTCTGAGGTCGCGAGCAAGGTCCTCACAACGCGCGTCTGGATCCCACGCCCAACAGTCGACGGACCCGTACGCGAGGCCCTAGCGGAGGGAGTGGAGCGAGGATCGCGCGATAGAGTGAGCAAGAATCGATACATCCTTCATCCCGGATCCGCCGCAACCGCGCGACACGACCACCACGCGGTCCCTCGCACCTCGAATCGATCCGCGACCACGCCCACGCGTCCGATGGTCCTACACCACCCAATGCACAGCGCTCGCCCCAACCGACTCGGCCCCGCGCGCAAATGGGCGAGAACGACGCGACGTTCCTCTCGCTGGGGCGCAAAACGCGGATCGCGCCATGCGGCACCGAGCCGGCGAAACGAGCGAGATTGGGAGCGACTGGCGCAGGGCCGGCGCGTGGGCGCGGCCGCGGACCGGCCGCAGGAATGCGAGCGACCACGGGTCGCGGTCGTCGTAGGACCTTGCAATTGCGCCAGTCGTATGGCTAGCGACCGCTAGGAGTGAGTGAGAACATCGAGTGAGCAGGGTCGGTCGCTCAGGTGTACGTTGAGTAGGAGCGGATCGTTGAGATGGTCTTTGCAATAAGGAGATCCTCCCGCGCCAAGTCGCGAAAGGACGGTACCAGAGCTTGAAGTGAACCCGGACGCAGGAAAGAGACAGTTGCACAGTGCCCGAGGGTTCCAAGGTATGCGGGTCAGCGTCCTTCGAGATGGGCGGGTCGTAGTGCACACCCTGGCAAGCGACATGGGCACAAACCCGAGTCTTGCGCTTCGGCAGATCAGCTGCAGGTTTTCATTGACGAGCAGCACAACTGCGGACGTCCGTGAAACTGGCAGGCGCTTTGGCGCACTCGCGCGGCCCGCGGAGCTCCACCTCAACTGACGTCTTGCACATCTCAGCGTGGCAGCCCGGCCTGTGTTGTGCCGACACGCTGTTGCATCAAGTGTCGTGTGCGTTATTGCTTCATGGTTGCCTTGAGCGGGAGCGCAGGGGGAGGCGAGCCGCGGGACTTGACCGCGAGCGCGCGATTCGTAACGCGGCCCAATGCAACACGTGATCGACGTGCTGGCGATGAACCACGCGAGGCACGACCGAATCACGAAGCCATGCGGATTGGCACCTAACGCACAATCTCAGCTGGATGAGCAGCAGGGAAAACGCGATTGTCTATGACCAGGCGCCGTCACGCGCGAAAGCTGCGCGTGGATGGCCTCGCGGGGGCGGGGTGTGTCGCCAGGGCTACAACCAAGCACAAACGCTGGGCTCGATCCATGAACAGTGAGACGGTGAGACGCGTCGCGATATCTCGTTGGCCCGCGTGGGGTCGACAGCGGGGAACTTGGTGACCGCGTCCCGCTGATTGCTGCACGCCACTCGCTCTCCCGCTCGACCTCCAATGTATCCCTATACCAGCATGAAACTCACCGCCACTTGACGCAATGTATTTGAATAAGCACTTAAGCTCGACCGCGCGCTCTTGCGTTGCACAACGCGGCTCTCGGTCTTCTTCTACTCGACCATCCTGCGTCGTGAGCCGCGTGTCGTCGGCTCCGAACTTATTTCGTCCGGCGACTGATCTCAACCCAACCATGCTTATTCTCCCAGTGTCACGCACGCTTTGACCTGAAGCCGCCTGACGCAACCCGAAGTTGTCTTTGGATCCCTCGTTGCGCAAACGGGTCCAGTCAAACGCTTAGAATCAACCTGCGCCGCCTGGAAAGCTTTTATGCGCCTGGCACTTGGGTGTGGGGCAGAGTCATCACAAAACCCGGAACGGTCAACTGGGACCATATGACCTGAAATGGGTATCGGTCAGCACAATTGACTTCATATGAGCTACCCTGATGAGTTGAGCCTCATACAGGGCGAATTGAGGGTCAGGGACTCGGGCTGAGCTGGACCCAATTCGGGGCCAATTGAGCGACAGGTTCGGCGGCGGGAAGTACTCGATATATGAGCGGCGCGAAATGTGGGATAGCAGTTGAGGGGGCAGATGTGCACGCGCAGCGCGCTGCGGCGTGTGAAGCGGCCGCCGCGCGCTAGCGGATCGAGTTCAGGAAGCCTGGAAGCTCGCTGATGTGGTACTGGTCGCGGCTCACGCACGGGTTGAGCCAGAAGCGCGTGAAGTGGCTCTGGCGCGCGGCCGTGGCCCGCGACCCACTGAAGCGGGCGCCTTTCTCGGGACGCACGAACGGCATCTTGAGCTCCTTGAGCACCTTTTGCGCGCTCGTCGTCGCCGAGGACGCGGGCACGACATGAGCAGCGACCGCGACGGCCGCGGCCGACACGGCAAAGGGCGCGGCGCTTCGCGTGAGCTTGAGGTAGCCCAGGTCGTCGTGCGGCCCGTTGAGTTGCCGCTGAAAGTGGTAGCCGAACACGACGTTGAAGGCGTACATGGTGCCCTTTCCATCCTCGTAGTCAAACTCGAGGAAGATGCGCGGCTCGACAAAGCGCCGCTGGCCATCGTCAAGGCGGACTTACAAGCATGCGAGCACCCGTCAGCGACTGCGCGCGTGAATCGACGCAGCGATGGGCGCGCGTCACATACGCGAAAACGTACGATCATGGTAACCCAGCTAAGCGAGCCGTACAGCGTAACGACGCGCGCGTGTATGGACTCCTGGACCGTTTCGTCGAGGAACTCGCTGTGCCGCGCGAGGATCAGCGTCTGGTAAGGCATGAGCTACGCGACAACGGGCATCGATGATTGTAGCGCCATCGTGCGCCGCTGTTCCCGCCGGCCTCGTCGATGACGTTCATGACGCCCACCGTGGCGACCTGCTCGAAGTTGTTGAGCGTGTTGAGCTGCTGGGCGAGGGGGTGCGCGGGTGCCCCAACACGGACGCGCGAGCGGATCAAGGTGGCTCCAAACAAACTGAAAGCAGCAGAAGCGAGAGCGTATCTCTCAGCCGCGCAGAGCAACTACTCTCAGTCCAGGGCCCTGTTGCACATGTGAACTGACTCGATGGTGGGCAGCAGAAGGCGGCATTCGATGTGCAAGGCGCACTTTCTCACACACAGCTCGCGTCAGCACCCGCCCGTGCAGAATACTCTAAGATTGGTCGCCCAATTGTGCAGGTCGACGACGAGCAGGTCTCAGATTGGGTGAAGAGGCTGCGGTGGGAGGAGGAAGCGCAAACGTCGCCGTTGTCCAAGGCCGACTTGGTGAAGTAGCGGCGGAGCGCAGCTGCACGCAGAGCCGTATGCATCCGGCTAGTTTCATGAGTTTGCATCAAGTTAAAGACGTTGCAGAGTGTTGTGGCAGCGAAGATGGGGTCGGCGGGGTCGGCGGGCGGTGGCGGCACTCGTGGCGCCCGTGGCACGTCGCGTCCTCCCTGAACGAGGCGCGATCGGGCGGTCAGCTGATCGCTGAGAACGAAGCGACTTGGCCGCGCGCGCGCCGGTGGTCGGTGTCTTGGATCCATTCCGGCTCAAAGTCGCTGCGTCGCCCACGCTTCCGCTCCCGCTCCGCCGCCGACCATTGGCTCCATGTAGCGCCATGCATCGCCCTCGCTCCTCCATCTGTGACGCGCACGGACGCACGTCGCCGCCGTAGCTGAGGTGCGGCCCACGACGCCGCGACGCTATCCGCTCGGTCTCACCCTCCGCGTCTCGCGCTGGCAGCTGTAGTGGCACCCCGGACGGCAACGCTCGCGGTCGCAGTGGCTCAAGCGCTCGCTCGCTCGCCACCGTGTCGCTGCTCGAGACACGACCGCGGCCGGTCCCCGACTGGCCCTGCGAGTCGCGTAGCGGCAGCAGCAGCGGTCGCGGCCGTGGAACTAACTTCGGCACAGGCTGCGGTACTGATGCCGTCGACCCTCGAGGCGACCGTGACCCGGCTCGTGGCCGTGGCTCAGGTCAAGGCCAGGTCGAGGTACGCCGTCCTGCTCCCTGCTCCCGCCCGCCACTTTGCTCCCTGCTCCCACGCCCGCCGCCCATCTCATCTCCCGCTCGACTTGGTCTCGCTGCCTACCGCGCTGCTGTCGCCGCGAGCCTGCCTTGAACGGCGCGGTGCGGCGCGATTGTGCGGCGTCCACGTCGTAATCTTCCCCTCCCTGCATCCTTACACCCGAAGCTTCGCGCTCAAGACGCTTGTCCACTCACACCTGCCCGCCTTTCTCGCTCCAGGACCACGTCGGCGCCGACGGTCGCCGTGTTCCGCCCCGTCCGCCGCAAGCGCCGCGCGTGAACTCGCCCTCATCGCCACCGACGCCATCGCGCGTCCAGCTCGCCACCCGCGTGGTCAAGTCGCCCGGAAAGGCCTTCACGCTGGCGCGCAAGACGCTCGTCCTCATCCGCGGCCCCTACACGCCGTCGGGCGACGAGGCGTTTGTCGAGCTGTTCCACAAGCGCCGCTGCAAGTTTTCGCACAAGACCAAGCGCGGGAAACGCGGCGACGAGTCGGTACGTTGCGCGTGGGTCGCCCTCAGTGACCTTTGCTTACCACGGCACGGCCGTGTAGGACTCGATGACCATTGCCGACGCGCGCGGCCTGCTGGTCACCTCGGCCAAGAGTGCCGCCAGCAACTACGTGCTCCAGCTCCAGAACATGACGATCGCGCCGCCGTCGGATCGCAGCGCGACCCAGGCGCCCGTGATCATCTCTTACGTGCTGGTCCCGCGTCCTCAACCCGCACAAGGGTGGTACGTGCTATGACCCCGTACGCGATGTGCTCGATTCTGACCCTACCCCACTTCGTGCGCACGCTCTAAACAGACGAGCTCATCGAGGACCTCGCGCCCATGATCCAGCTCCTGCACTGCCCGAGCCGCAACAAGGAGCGCGACATGAAGCCGTGGATGCGGCCCGACCACGCGCCCACGGTCGCGGCCGACGACGCTGGCACCATCAAGCAGTACGCGGTCGAGATCATTGCGGCCATCGCGGTCTTGATACGCGCTCACTGTCTAGGCGATGCCACCCCCGCTGACCAGCGGCGCTCGTACCGCTAGGCGTGCAAGTTCGTCATGGCGCATGCGCACGAGGGTATCTACGAGTCCATGGACAAGGACAAGGCGACGGCGGCCCACAAGGCCGTGGTCGACGCGCTCTACGCCCAGGATGCCTTCGACGCGCGGGAAGCGGCCGAGGAGCTGCTCGGCGTGACCATCGGCCCCGAGAAGAAGTAGCAGCGGCGCGTGTGGCTCCTGGCGTCGGGTGAGCGGGCGGGGCGTGGGGCGCGGGGCGAGCGGTCGGATTATGACGCGATATATTATTATTCAGCATCTCGTGACTCTCGTGACTTCATGACGGTGAAAGCAATTGATCTATTGCGATATGAACATACGCGGTCACGCCGGCCGCACGTGACCCAGGCCATCAAACCATCAGAATGGGCATCAGGATGCACACCATAGCCCTATTCGCGCGTGATACGCGCCCGGCCATCACTTGATCCCAGTCGGCACCAAAACAAGTCATACGGGCCCAAACGGGATCAATCGGGGCCGATTGCAATCAATTGAGCCGTTTCGCCCAACTGAGGCAATATCAGCCCAATTGAGGCCGAGTTCGACCGCTATGAAAACCCCAATTCGGCCGCCGTTCGTATGAACGCAATTGAGGCCCAATTCGCGCCAATTTGGGTGCTCCGGGTTTTGTGATGAGTGCGTGAGCCGCGACCAGTACCACATCGGCGAGCTTCCAGGCTTCCTGGACTCAATCCACTAGCGCGCGGCGGCCGCTTCACACGCCGCAGCGCGCTACGCGCGCACATCTGCCCCCTCAACTGCTATCCCACATTTCGCGCCGCTCATATATCGAGTACTTCCCGCCGCCGAACCTGTCGCTCCGTTGGCCCCGAATTGGGTCCAGCTCGGCCCAAGTCTCTGACCCTCAATTCGCTCTGTATGAGGCCCAATTCATCAGGGCAGTTCATATGAAGTCAATTGTGCTGGCCAACACCCATTTCAGCTCATATGGTCCCAGTTTACCGTTCCGGGTTTTGTGATGCATCGGTCGAACGAAAGACGCTTGACCGTGGAGCGAGGATCTTTCACCTTTTCCTTCATTGGCACGACATTTTTCGCCTATCTTCGCAGACATTTCCTCCCGTGTTGTGGAGGTCGCGCGCGCGAATCGTCGCGGCCACGGCGTTGGGAGACGCCGGGAGACGCGTCGTGAAATCACGTTTGTCTCGCACCCCTGTCACGTGTTTGTCTCACGCTTTTTTCCACCGCGAATTTCCCTGGGCGCCGTTGCGCCGGTCCGGGCGCGACCTGTACCTCGGACGGCGCGGAACTAGAACACAGTTTTGAGTCCTTGCACATGAACGGCCACGCTTGGAGCGATCGATTGGGAGAAATGATCGCGTTAATATATTTATTGACCCGGGTGCGCAATTGGGCACCGCACGCGTATCTGAGAGTCGACACATCGCATGCATCGTTCCTCAGGCATCAATTCTTGAAGCGCGCGATGGCCGAAATGTTGGGAACATCGACCTTGACATCGGCCATGCGCAGGAACGCGACCATGGTGAACCACGCGTCGTTGCCAGCGTTGTGGAGCTGCTCCTCGTCATGCTTGACGTCAAGGAGTTTGAGAATATGAGACAGCCGCTTCCTCGGCCCATGCCCTTTCACCGCGTTGATCATGCGCTGTGTGTCGAACTGAAGGGGCGGGAAGAAGTCGTTTACGGCGGCCTCTGCACCAGAAACGCGCAAGTAGAAGAGATCGGACGGGAGCGCGTGGCCAACGACCGCAGTCGAAGAGCCAACGACACGAATCGTGTGGGCTAGGGCTTGCTTGAGTGGGAGCACGGCCGAGGTTCCGCAAAACAAATCCTTGCCGTCAGGCACCCTTGCGTGGTTGCGGATATGGAGATACTCGGCGATCTTGATATGTCGGGCGCGCAGACGCAGAGTCCAGTTCAGCGGGCGGCGACGCGATGCAGACCGAGGAAATTCGAGCGGGAGATACACGATGTCGTCTTCTCGTTCAAAGCGATCATGCGAGAACGGAAGCACGTCGGCAATCGTGTAACCAATCTCGAGGAGCATGCGACTGTTGCGCTCAAATGCCTCCATGTCGAGGGACACGAGGCGCAACACGGAATGGTCCGTGTCAAGATCGTCGCGCAGGTCGGGGTCAACCGGATTCACGTCCTATAGGTCAGATGAAGTCAGCCAGAGTTGAGCGGGTTCACGGACGTGGGCTTCTTTTGTCGTACCTGACCGTTGCGAGGTTTGCGAGTCCTGACCACAAGCCGGTTTGAGACGTCCTTGGACTTCGGGACCTCGCGTACTAAGCTCGCTCCATCCCTGAGTCCTTTCGGCTCGAACAACCCACGAGCTTGCTCCAGTTCAGCGCGAATCCGTTCGATGGCAGCCAACTGTTTTTTTGTAAACTCAACCTGTTGCACTTGCTCGCTCATGTTAGCCGTCAGGCCGAGATCAGCCTTGATTTGATTGGCATCACCATCGGAGGAAGCGGAAAGATCTGGCGCGTGAGCGAAAGCGGTCGTCGAAAATGATGTTGCGAGAGTGCCTGTACTTGGAGGGTGGGCCACGGCAAAGCTCGACAACTCGCCGCGCGCAATAGAACGGCGTGAGTACACTCTTTGCACTTGAAGAATCGAGGTGGTGTGGAAAAAAGCACGCGAGGCATATCCAGATCGAGCGGCGCAGCTGGATGCTGTGGCACGAAGGCGCGTTGTGAGCATTTTGGGAGTGGCAAGCAAGCAGCAAGCTCCCGTCAAACTCGAGTGTCGGTACGACCGGGGTGGAGCGAGCAAAAAGAGAGCTGCTACAGCTCGAGGCGGATGCTGTGTGGTTCGGATGTCCGTTGGACACGGGAAGGCTGTGAGCGAGTCGGCTCACTCAGTCGAAAGGTTCGGTGGGAATAGCAAAATTCGAGATTTCTCGCCCTCAGGAGTGCGTTGCATAAAGTGGCGTGAGGCCGATTACATGAGCATGCTGTGAGGGGAGAGCTTGAGTCGAGGCGGGAGGAGCGACGTGATCACGGCGAGTCCACCGCGTCGATCATGTCGCGTGAGGTCAGAAGTGTGGCGTTCGGCCCTCCCCAGTCACTCCTTCTCCCCTCTAGCCCTACAGCAGCTGCCACCTGAGCTCATGGATTCCACAACCACTTAATGCAACCGATGAAGACTCTAGAACCCACGCTGGACCGTGCTGTGGACGCCCGCGTCTCTGCGCGCGAGTTTCTTGCCCTGCTGTCAGCCGAGCTCCGCGAGCTCTCACTCAAGGTGAGATCCATGCTGTCGAGAATATAAACTCCACAGCTGAGCCTCGGTTGCAATCCGCTCGCGTAGATCTACAACCATCCGGAACAGTCGCTGGAAGAGTTCTACGCGGCGGCGACGATCCGCGAGTACCTCGCGTCCAAACCGGGCGTCGTCGTCGAGGACTCGAAGGCGATTGAGTCTCCGACGGCCTTTGTCGCTACGTTCGAGAACCTCGTTGCAGGCAAGGAGCCGATCACCATCGCATTCTGCTCCGAGTACGACGCGCTGCCCATGGGCCATGCGTGCGGGCACAGTACGGCTCGCGATCTTTGACCCCTATTTGGGTTCGAACTCACACTCGACCTGAATTTATAGACTTGATCTGCATCTCGGGCGTCGGGACATTTTTGGTGCGTGATAGCTGGCGGACGACGCAATCAAAGAACGCCCAGCACTCACAGCAGCAGCATTTTCTAGACTGCAGCGCACCTGATCACCAAATTCGGCATCTCCGCTCGTCTGCGGCTCTTTGGCACGCCGGGCGAGGAGGGCCTCGGCGGGAAGATCCACATGATCAACGCGGGCGACATGACCGGGGTCAACTTCTACCTGATGCTGCACCCGGGCAACATTGACCTCGCGTTCCCGACGTACCTCGCACACCAGGCGTTTGACGTCGAGTACTACGGCCGCGAGGCGCACGCGTCGGGCGCGCCGTGGGAGGGCATCAACGCGCTCGACGCCATGATCAACGCGCTCAACGGGATCGCGCACCTGCGGCAGCAGATCACGCCGACGGACCGGATCCACGGCATCATCCGCAACGGCGGCGCCGCGCCCAACATCATCCCGGCGCTCACGACGGGGACCATCAAGGCGCGCTCGCTCACAACCACGCACCTCCGCACGTTCCTCCTGCCCAAGGTCCTCGCGTGCGTCGAGGCCGGCGCACGCAGCGCCGGGTGCACGTACCGCGTCGACATGATGCTGCCGTACTTTGACGTGAACACGAACGCCGCCATGGCGCGCGTGTACGAGGCCGAGCTGCGCGCCCAGCTCGGGATCGAGCTCCCGTCGCCCGACGTGCAGCGCAGCGTGTCGCGCGGCAGCACCGACTGCGGCAACGTGAGCTACCTCGTCGCGCCCACGATCCACTCGGTGATTGATATCGGGTGCGAGGCCGAGATCCACACGGACGAGTTTCTTGCTCACGCCAAGGTCCGCCCGTGTCGATCTGTCGTGCCGCGATGACACTCACTTCCTCACTGTCGTGTAGACCGAGGAAACGCACCACCGTACGCTCGACCGCATCGCGTGCCTCGTCATGGTCGCGTACCGGCTCCTGACGGACGCAGAGCTTCGCGAGCGCGCACGCGCCGAGTTCGCTCGCTCAGCTGGCTCGCTCAAGGCGGTAGACGCGGTGCACGGCGTGTCACGATAAATACACTCCGCAACTGTTTGACCTATAAGAACCCTATTGCGCATCGTCAGAGCGGCAAGTACGCGACGCGACGCGATTCCCACGGCCGAGCGACGCGTCGCAACTCGCCTCTCTCCCGCCCACTCCTCAAATCACCACCCCACAAAGCACTCAACCATGAATCACTCCATGCATCGGGATCAAGGACCACCTGTAACGCACGGCCTGACGTTTGCCGATCTCCCGGCCGAATTGGCCGCCGCCGTGGTGCAGCTTGCGCAGAACGGCACCATCGTCCCTGCGGCATCGCGTGAGCTCGCGGTTGTATGTCGGGACTGGCCGGTGCTCCTGGTTTGGACGACGCGGAAACTTGTCTGCCTGAGCGAGGCGTACACGAACCGCCCCGGCTACTGGACGATGCGGCCAAACTTGATGATCGTCGACGCCGTGCTTCAGCTTCAGCTACAGCTGCAACGCGCCTGTGACGATTCTGCTGCACGCAACAGACTTGCCAAGCAAATCGATGCCTTCTTTCGCGCCATCCTCTCTTGCGCGTGCGCAAGTCCCCGAGCTTACGGCCAACTTGTTGACCAGGCCGCCAACCAAACCGCCTCGTGCCAGAATGACATTCTTGAACCATTTTCGAAATCCCGGCAACGCGCTTTGCTATATCAAAGTCCGGTTGTGACAGTCCTTCGAACACTCGTGGCCGCGGTGGTGCTCAATAACTGGTCTTTCCTCGCTCACGCACTTGACAAGATTGAGCTGCGCTGGCCTCAACTGCTCGCTCGCACTCGGTTTACAACAGAAAAGTGGGACGCACTCACTCTGTTCCGCACCTTTCGCAAAGCGACCGACCATATGTTTCCTGGGACAGACATAGCATTATCGTACGAGCCCACTCTGGCTGAATTTCTTGCTTTCGCCGCGATCACATGCTGGAAATCCCGTCCGCTCGAGCTCCTACTTGCTCCGCGGTTGGGCACGACGCCGGCCGAGGTCCTCGAGTCCCTTTCGCTCGAACCGATGCGCGATCTCATGTCCGACGCTCTCAGCCGGTACGTGATCGAGGATGAGGAAATTTTGGGTGTGTTCGCCGCCATCTTCTCATGTGGCTGCACTGTTTCCAGCGCGCTTGTTCTCAAAGTCGTGTGCAGCATTGCCGTGGTCGACCCCAAGACTCTCGCTGACCTTGTGCCTCAGTTTGCAGACCGAATTTTCGAATCGCTTTCTCCCGACCAACTCCGTATCGCGAGCGATTCGATTGCCGGGTGGTTTGAGCCTCCCGATTCGGATCAGGACCTGGACCAAGGTTGGGATCATGCGCTGGAACTTCAATCGCGCGAGGAGGCCATGGCCTCGCCCGCTTCCTCCAAGCGCTGTTTCCGGGCAAGTTGCGTTGCTTGGACCTGAGCTGCCCGGCGTGCTTTGAATTGGCTTCTTACCACGTCCTTGCCCATCCCTTCACGTCCGACAACATTGACAAGGTTTTCTACTCGACTCGCAAGCTTGTTGCAGTTGAGCCTGGCTCGGACCTTGAGCCGTCCCGCGTCCGCGCCTTCCCAGAGGGCTTCATGCTAGCTTACTTTTTCATTCAAGCTCGCGACGTGGACGCACTTCGTCACTTGCTTGCTCAACTCAAGTCGGCGATTCCTTTACTCGAGGACCGTGGTTTAGATTGCCGTCGCCTCCTTTCGCTTTGGATCATGGATCACGGAAAGACGTTGGACTTGCTCGACACTTTGCGAGTCGATCCTATGTTGACTGAGCGCTACTCGTCTCCGGTTTTTGCCCTCATCCTCGCCGCGGCTGCCGCTTGGAACCTGCCTGTGCTCAAGCATTTGATCAATGACGATCCCGACATCACGTTGCCCATCGCAATCAAGTTTCTTTCACATCGGAACACAGTTGAAATCATGACATCCACCATGGCTGGCCAACATGACGCTTCAGCGTCAGTTCTCCCCATGCTTGACTGGCTCATTGAAAACGGCTGGGACTCGACACTGCTTGGCACTGGGCACCGCTGGTACTCGTGCACATGCATCGAGTAGGGCGGGTCGTTCCAGATCGCCATGATCGAACGATACTATTTGGCGGTCATATCCTCCTCGTCCACGCATGAACGTGCGGCTGTTGCGTCAGCCCTGGCGGATATGACGCGTAAGGGCGACTTGAGCAAGGTCTCCAAGTTTGCGAAGCTCGGTTTTCTGGACAAGAACGGTTTCGCCAAGCTGTATCTGGCCGCATCGGGTACAGCTGCTGCTGCCGACTTTATCCATGCCCAGGCAGTCGAGGTCCTTGGCGACAGTCAAATCCAGACTGCGCTTTCCATTGGTACGTCATCCCCCGCTGGCCTATAGAAAACGTACATTCACTCACCTGCAGTCCACTAGGAATTACGTTGGCCGCCAAGGTTTCTTCAACCAAGGTTCTCGACATGTACGCTCTGATTTCCAAACTTGGTCGTTCTGTTCAGCAGGCCATGGTTGACGGATTGCCAGTGCTGATGGATTCTGATCCGTCGATTGTGAACCTCGTCAATGCCGCGGCGTCCACTAGCCCTCCTTTTGATCTTGTTGCGGCATGGGTCAGCCATGTGGACCGCCGCGTCCATGTATCACCCCGAGCTGCCCAGCTCGCTGCGGCCATGGTCGATTCGCTTGACGGCCCACGCCCTGTCTGTGCGGCCTCGCATTTCGTCACGTCCATTTTGGGTGATGTTGCCGGCGAAATGGTCGCAAACGCATCGGCCTACTCTCTTCGGCCTTGGTACTTGCGGCCATGGATCCATCAAGTCCCTCAAAGCTTAGCCTCGATTTGCACAGCCAAGCAACGAGTCGTCAGGCTATCAGTCTCTGGGGTGCTTTTAATTCGCGCCCCATTGACGCCGTGGATACTCTCGAGCGCTTTCTCAAGCTGTTCCCTGGAATTCTTGGCGGCCAAAACGGTGCTGTGACGGCTTCAACTTCACAGGCGTTTGCCGTGTTTCTCAAACAAACCTTCACCAATGATGTGATCGGCGGTGCGTCCAACAGGGACAATCCGGGCTTTCAAAATATCCAGCAGACGTTCGCCTGCCTCGCGCGCTACAATGTCGTGTTCATGGCCTACTTGGTGACCTGGACTCAACACACGCCCAATTGGGTCTGGCGCACGTTCGGATCGACGCCGCGCGGATCGGCAGTTCTCACTCGCATCCTTCCTCCCGGTGTTCGCGAGAGGGCCCTGCACAAACGCACGAGCCGTGGCGACGACAGTGGTGCAGACGCTGTGCGGCACGCTACGTTTTTTTGAACGTGTTGGTTTCAACGGTGAGCTACATTTCTTCTGGATTTTGTGATTCTTAGTTGACTGATAGAGTTGTTGAGTTTCAAGTGCAGCGATTGAAGCAATGGAGGGCAGCGATTCAGGCCGTGCTGACCGGCGACCTGTCAGCCGTACTGCCCCACGCGAATGAGACTGAGAGGAACGTCGCAGAGGCTGCTGTCGAACCGAGTAGAACAATCGTGACGCAGAAGCTAGGGTAAAACCTATTTAACTCGATATTCAAGCATTGACCCTCGACTCGGGCCGAGCATTCTGAGCATGCACCCACATTTCGCAAATGACACGGGTCTTCAGCGGGGACGGTAGCGCAAGCGGTGCTTGGAGCGCGCGACTCGCGCGATTGATGGCATTCGTCAGCAGCGGTGTCGCTGAACCCACATCATGTGATGATTGGGAGACAGCGATGTGTGGCGCAGCGCGTCCCGCAGCGCAATTGCAGAGGTACTATAGTACCTCTGGCAATTGACAGCGAGTTCCGGTGCGTCCAAATGTAATCCAGCCTTCAAAAACTGTTCATAAATTCAAACCGAGTTTTCTGACGTCAATCACAGTCTGCCGCCCACAATCTTGAACGCCTCAGGCGCAACCCGATCAACCTCGCGAGCAATCCAAGCGGAGTCGTCGCGTGCATCCGATACCGCGAGCTCGCTCAGTTTGAGCACAAATGTGAGCAGTTCTTCAGGGTCCGCGAGACCGTCCAGCGCCTTGTTGGGAAGGATACACAGGATGAGCGGCGAAACCGCGGTCGTGCCTGCTTCGACTTCGTCCCGCAACGAATCAAGGGCTCGCTGCGGGTTACAGTCGAACAGCAGCTTCAGAAAGCACCGAGCGGAATCCAGGCGGTCGCATCCAGTGGAGGCCATGCGGTCGTGCGTGCACGGCAAAACAGATACATCGTTTTCGGCAAAGCAAGACTTGCTCAGGCGCGACCACAACCGGTCAACACCGAACGCAATTGATTCGGCTGTCTGAAACGTGCAGTACTCCGCAAACGAGCGAAAAAGCCCGCGCCAGTGCAACTGTGCTCCAAAGGGGCAACTGCTGCAGATCGAGGAGACAAGGCCGCCGCCCAAGGAGGCAAACTCATTGCGCGTCAACTGTTCGCCCGCGGGTGGGAACAATGCGAGGATGAAGATGTGGAGCAATTGGTGAGCCAGGCCCGAATCACGGATCAGTTTCATGAAATACTGTCGATAGTCAGTGTGCTCAAAGGCCAAGACAAGCAGCTGCGAAATGTCGACCGACGTCACCCAAGCGAAATGCTCGTCCGCGGTATGCGAAGTCAACAGATCGAGCAGCTCCGTGGGGAGAAGGATTTCCTCCTCGCTGAAGAGAAACTCGGCGAATTTCGCCTCAGGGTACGCTTCGTGCGCCAAACGGTGCTGCTGGAACGCCTTGACGAAATCGGGCAGCGTCAAGCGAGTGTCGCTTCCGATAAGGGTGCTCGGAATGAGAGCAAAGTTCAACACATGCTTGTTGATGTCCTTGAGTGGACGCCCGGCACGAAGACCGTCGCAAAAGGCTAGCGGTGCGATCGAACGCGTCAGAACCTACGCTGAACCACTTTCGAGTCGAGAGAGAAAACGTTGACATGCCGTTCAGAAGCAGCTGCTCCCACTCCTCGGGACCATACCACTCGCGGAGCTGGGCGACGTACTCTAATTCCCCGCGGGCAAGCGCGGCACCAAGAATCGCCGGCCAGCGCTTGGGCGCCACGAGATCGTGCGCGCTGAGCAGCTCGAAGTCGGCGACGGAGAGCTCCATGCTGTCAAACCACAGGGCGATGTGGCCGCCGAGCTCGGAGAAATCGAAATCGGGGACATGGGCGAGGAAGTCATAGTCGTCCTTCCTTTCGTAGAAAAAGGGGACTGCGGGCTCGACTCGCGCATCGTGGAGCTCGTCGTCAACAGTCAACGCGGCCATGAATTGATCGGGGAAGCGGCGCAGCAAAGCGAGGAAGATTTGCGGGCCCAGTTCGACCGCGGCGCTGACGTACATGTTGCGCACCGCCTCTCGCATTGGCGATTCCGCTTCAAATACCATGGTTAAGTATGGAATGCAAATTGGAGAAATGTCAAGGTTGCGAGAAGCAAACTTGGAATAGACTACCGTTTGAATGAAGAAGCGTGCTGGTGCGTTGAAGCAAAGCAGCGAGGCAAAGGCATGCGAGTCCACCATGTACCGAGGGTCGCCAAGAAGCCGCTCGAAATCAGACCGACTCCCGTACAGAAGCGTACAGCAGGTAATTGCGTCAGCAAAGCGCATCGGAAAGTCCAAAAGCCCAAGGTCATCGTCATCGACGTCGTCCACATCCATACCGTCATCGACATGAGCTCCTGGGTTCAAGGAGTAGTGCGCGGTGATCAGATCGCGAGGCGCCCAGACGAGGAATTCTCGGGGAGTACCGAGTATTGCGGTCGATCCGGCGGCGACCATGTCAAGGACGGGCCAGAAGATATCTGTCCAGCCCCGGATAAGAGCAGTTGTGATAATCCGCACGAGCACGCGAAGTGAGCACTTCCAGAGAACATTATCGAGCGTGCGAAATGAATCGTTATGGCGGCAGTTGCGAGGGTCCCATGCGCGAATGTCGTCCAGCCGGACGCGGCGAAGCATGACCTTGGCCACGTTGACGAGAATTTCCGCCGAGGTCGCAGTGTGTTGATTGGTTTGAAGTTCTTGACAAGTCACGTTCCGAAGAGACTGCAAAACGTCCGCGGGGTCTGAGGCAAGCTCGAGAAGCCGATCAAAGGCGTCGCCCGTTGGCTTTACGTTGTGAGCGGCAAGCGGGCTGAGGCGCACAACGACGGCGACGCTCCACTGCAAGCAGGTCGGCTCATCGCGAGCGAGGACGCAAAGGGTCGCCGAGGCCGCGGCGATGACGGTGCGCGGGTCCGCGAGGCGAAGCACACAAGTTGCAAGTTCCGCTGGGAGCCAAGCGAAGAATCGAGCATCCGGGCCCGGTTCATGTGATTGCATCGAGTTCCTATTCATTGTGGGTGGTTGGGAGGTCCGTGGCTGGAGAGGGGGGAGGCGAGGAAGCGACCTGACGAACGCGGCGGGAAATCACGGCGCCACAGCTCCGGTGGCCACGTGCGGTCGGATGATTAATCGACGCGTCTCATGCCTCGCGTCCCGCGCTTGCCCCAAGTTGCGCTCAAGAACCACTCGAAGATCTCGCGGATGGTGCGTAAACTAAGTTCGCACTCGTCAGGTTCACTCTCAATCTCGTGAACGCTCACGACCTGAACTCCCACGCTCAACCCACCAAGAAATGAGACTGTTCAACAGCGAGATTTTAACTTGATTGGACGCAACAACACAACTGCAACTCAAAGAAGAAAAACGTCAACGACTCAGTCGAGCACCGGAGTTTGCTGCGCGGCCGCAGCGTTCGCCAGCTCCGTTGGGTGTGCCGTTGCAAGGGCAGCCGCGCGGGTCTGGCTTCCGACCACGGCCATGGTCGCCGGGCTCGAGCCAACGCTCATGAGCGTTCGCCACTTACGGTTGTAGCACTCGCAACCGCAAATGTTGTACTTGGGAGGGTTTTCATGCTGATGTTGCATCGGGTTGAGGCTCGACACACACACTGGGCCGTTTTGCGTGCCGTACGGGAAGCCACACGAGTAGGTCACCCCGTCGAACCACATGTATGCCCACTTGTCGTAGCGCGAGCAGCTGAGATGGCATTTAAAGAGCGAGCTGTTCTTGGCGGAGCACCAATGCTTCATCTCAGGAAGGCCGTTCGTGTTGAGCTTACCGAGGGCAAACTGCTGCTCACGCCCGCCGTGGCAGTGCCACAGCTTGAGCTTCTGCCCGTTGCGATCGTCGTTGAAGCCTGGACGAGGATGAACACATCGGTCAGTTCCCCAGCTTCGACATGAGCGACCCGTTTTGGCAAGGAAATGGTACCCTGGTCAGGATCGAGGCAGAGATTCGTGTTGAGGTCCGAGCGAATCGGGCCGCCTTCGGCCCTGGTCGGGATGTACCAGGCCTGGGCCTTGGAGCCGTTGCTACAGACAAGTCGCGCTCGAGTGAGTGATCCCAGCGGCCGGTAGCTCGAGCAAGCAAGCGATCAGATCGTACCACTTCCACCAACGAACAATCGCGCCCGCGTACGCGTTGCCGTCGGGCACGTCGAGGCAGTAGTCGACGCCGCGGAAGCGATGGCGGATCCACGCCCAGCCGCTGTTCGTGTCGTAACCGACCCGGTGCTCGTGCGGCGAGCCCGTACCGTCCCAGGTGTGCGAGCAGGCCCAGAGCTGCGACATGGCGGACACGCCATCTAGTACATGGCGCGGCAAGTCATCAGCGAGACCCTTTTTCAGGCTCGAGCGAAACGGCAAACGTACTGGCGGTGGCATCGGAAAAGTCGACGCAGCGACCCGTTGTCACGTAGTCGGATCTGTCGCGCGCCATGCCGACGATCGAGAGCGCGGTGCTACAAAGGCGGGCGAACGCTGCGTGAGCAGCTCGGTCGTGCTTGGTTCCGTTGGGCGGATGAGCCGTACTCGAGCTCCATCCATGAGGCAGCGACCGACTGGACGGCGATAGCGAGAACCGCAAACACGAGGAGGTTGATCTGGTTCCACATGGTTGTTCGTGAGTGCCGCAAGCGGACGGGTGAGAACGAGAGCGAGGGCATCGTCGGGGATCGGGGTGATACTTATACCCGGTTGCTCGCTTGCGTTATGCACACGCACAGCTCGCCGCCTGCACGCCCGCCAACTCGAGCGCACGCGCCGAGAAGTGCAAAACACAAGCGCTGCAACGACCCACATGGAGACGGCGGTCAGCCGGACAGATGCGCGCACGCGCGAAGTGCCGGCGAGCTGCAGGTGCGCGGCGCTCATGCAGCTGTGCCACTCACGCGACGACCAGTTGGCCAATGACCAGCGTTCCTTTGCGCCACAGGTGCGCCACGAGCCGCGTGGGCCACGTCTCGTCGACGTCGGATTCCACTTCAGAGTCGTGGCGCGTGCTGGATCAACTCTCGAATCGGCGACGCTCCTCGCGCGCTGCATCAAGTTCATCCGCCTTGAGTTCCGCGTCGTGTGATCGCTCGCTGTGCGGCCTCGTGGGCACAGAACCTTGCGGCAGCGGCGGCGGCAGCGGCAACGGCAGCGCACAGTCATCGATAACGACGAAGACATGGTTGAGCGAGGATCCAAGCGTGGGTGTAGGAGTTGGTCTATTGATGTGCGGACGTCTAGTCGAGTTTCTTGGCGCGCGATTTCGCCCACGAGCGCTGACCGTGCGGCGGAGCCTTGGACTCGAGGAGGAAGTGGTTTGTGTCCATGAACTACAGCAAGCAGTGTCAGGAACCGCCAGATCCCGAGCGCCGCGACTGAGAAAAGCGTACCCAGTGACCAAAGTCGTTGAGCCAGATGGGCGCGGCGCGGACGATGAGCGAGGTCCAGGTGAAGAGCGGCAGCCACACGTCCTGGCTCGCGTTCCGGTCCAGCGTGTCGACGATGGCACGCGCGACGTAGTCGGGCTCGAGCGACGGGCACAGAAACTGGAACGGGACCGTGACCGAGGCAAACAGCCGCGTGCGGATGTGCGACGGGCACACGATGCTCGTCTTCACGTTGGTGTGCCGCAACTCCTGGCGCAGCGACTCGTGGAACCCGAGCAGCGCAAACTTGCTCGCGCAGTAATCGGTCAGCCACGCGAGTCCGACGAGTCCCGCCGCAGAGCCGACGTGCAGGACGTGGCCCGCGTCGGCCGCGATCCAGTGCGGGAGGAGCAGCTGGGTCAGGAACATGGGCGCGCGCAAGTTCACGGCGAGCGTGCGGTCCACGTCGGCGGGCACGAGATCCGTCAAGTACTTGCCCGAGACGACGCCCGCATTGTTGATGAGGATGGTCGGGACGCCGTGCTTCGCGATGACTCGGTCAACGAGGGCAGCCAGATGGGCGTGCTGCTGCTCCGCGTTCATGCCTGCGCTACCAGCCAAGTCGCAGGTCACAAGATCGACGCGGTGCGCGTCCGACTCGGGGACCCAGTCCTCCTCGGGCGGCTCGCGGTCAACGACGACTAAGCGCAGCGATGGCGACTTGGCGAGCAGCCGCTTGGCCGTCGCAAGACCGACACCGTGTGACCCACCGGTCAGCAGAGCGAGCTGCGTGTCCCAGTCGAGCCGTTTGGGCGCCAGCAGGAAGCGGGCAACGAGGGCGACGGTCGCGAGCCCAACCACCACGACGAAAACGAGCATAACAATCGATTCTGTCGCATCTAACCACTGCATCAGGTTCATTCGACTTCAATCTGTTTGCATTGCGAGGCCAGCAAGAATGAGAGGGGGAGTCGGGAGAGCTGCTGGGAGAGAAGCGAAGTCGGAGTGGCGTAGCGACGGGTCAGCCGCAGTCGCGTGACGTCAAATCAACACTGTATACCTCCGCCACCCCAGCCGCCGTCCTCGACGCGTCTCGACCCCGCCAACCACGACGCACACGGAAAAAAAACGTAACAACCATGGAAAATTCTGCACGCGGTGGATCGCGTGGTGGTGCTCCTCGCGGCGCCCCTCGCGGCGGTCGTGGCGGCAGCCGAGGCGGCGCTCGCCCCGCTGGCGGACCTCCTCGCACGGCCCCGAAGCCCACCCCAACAACCACCACCACGGCCGATGCCGAACCCGCATCTACGCCGAAACCCGCACCGGCGGCACCGGCCCCGAAGGCCGACGACACGACCGTCAAGCAGCACCGGCTGCACATTGGCGGCTTCCGCGACTCCGTCGCCGCGTCGGACTTTGCCACGCGGTTCCGCTCGTTTGGCACCATCTCGGACGTGGCCATCCCGCAGTCGGAGACGGGCGTGCCGCGCGGGTTCGCGCACTTCACGCTCGCCGGCACCGACGCGCAGGTGCAGAAGCTGCTCAACACGTACAACGGGTCCAAGTGGAAGGGCGGCGTGATCCACCTGCACCCGGCGCGCGAGTCGTACGAGGCGCGCCTGGCCGCCGAGCGCGCCGCGAGCGCCGCCAAGGAGGCCCGCCGTGCCGTCAACTTCCCCCAAAAACCGCGCGACCCGTTCCCGCTCGACGGCTGGGCCGAGTGGCAGCGCAAGCGCATCGCCGAGCGCAAGCGCGAGGCCCGCGGCACGCTGGCGGGGGCCGAGAAGCGCACCATCTCGCAGGTCATGCACGACGACATGCAGCTCGACGGCAAGGGCGAGCACAAGTGGTGGAAGCGCGCGCGGTTCGGCCGCGTCCTGCCCGTCATGCGCCGCCTGCGCACCCCGCTCGGCCCCATCACCATGGACCCGACGCGCCTGCGCGACACGTTCGAGCGCCTGTACCTGAACGCCCGCAACAAGCCCGTCGCGCAGCTCACGTGGGTCATTCGCGACCGCGACCGTGACTACGGTGGCGACGGGTTCGACCGCGGCTACGATCAGCGCGACCACGGCGACTATTTCGATTCGCGCGCCGAGTCGGACTGGCGCGCCCAGCAGCAGCAGCAGCAGTCGAAGCGGCACCACGAGGGGCCCGTCGGCTACCACCACGACGAGGAGCAGTACTACGAGGAGGCGGAGCACTACGACGAGGGTGATCAGTACGGCGAGGAAGCCGAGGAGGAGGAGGAGACGCCCGACACCCAGTACCACAAGGCCTACGAGCACGTCGAGATCGAGTCGGCGCCCACATCGTCGTCCGACGACAACGACGAGGAGGAGGACGACGAGTCCGACGCCATGTCGGTCGATGAGCCCGCTCCCGCTGCGCCCGCACCCGCTCCCGCCGCGACCGACGCCATGGACCTGTTCTCGGACGACGACGGCGAGGCCGAGTCGCCCGCTTCGGTCGAGAAGTCGGCTGCCGATGCTGGATCCGAGGACGAGGATGCCGACCGCTTCGGTACGCTTTCACCCCTCTCGCCACCTTGCCATCCGAACTAGAACTAACCCACGCCTCGCCCGCCACCGTTGTAGAGTTCAAGGAGCAGTTCATGGGGCCCAAGGGCAAGCAGCTCATGGCGCTGCAGAAGAAGGCGGGCGGCGACGATCGCTTCCAGTTCACGGCCGACTTTGCCACCGCTGCCGACGAGGACGAGCAGCCGCGCTCGGACGCTGACGGTGAGGGGGAGAGCGACGCCGAGTCGGACGCGGGCGACGAGTCTCGCGACGCGGACGGCGACGCGCTTGACCCCGACGACGAGAATGCGGCGCGCAACGTGCGCAAGGAGCGGTCCATGGCCATGGACGTGCTCGCGGGCATGTTCGGCGAGGAGGTGACCAAGCGCGACGTGTCAAAGTCCGCTCCGAACACGGGCGCCGCCAAGGGCACGACGCGCGCCGAGGCCGCGCAGGCCGACCGCACGTTCGAGCTCACGGGCATGTCGTTCTACGACCCCGACGCGGCCAACGCGGACCGGTTCGAGGTCAAGCCCGTCGAGCCCGAGCCGCCCGCGGTCGCTGCTGCCGGTTCGGACGCGTCGGACTCGGAGTCGTCGTCGGACGAGGAGGACTCGGACGCCGACGACTCAAGTAGCAGCAGCGATGACGAGGCCGAGGCCAAGCAGAAGCCCGAGGTGGCCACCCCCTCGTTCCTCGACGGCCTCTTCGGCAGCACCGCCGAGTCTGCCTCCGCGGCCGCGCCGACCTTCTCCAAGTCGGGCAGCATGATCAACACCGACTTTGCGACCATGTTCGGCAAGACGGGTCCCGCGGCCGAGTCCAAGTCGTCGTTCAGCCTGTTCGGCTCGTCCACCACGACTACCACCGCGACGGCGAGCGACTCCGACGCCAAGCCCTTCTTCGCGACGGTCGCGGCCAAGTCGACGGCGGCACCCGCGTCGGCCAAGTCGGGCCGCACGGCCACGCTGGCCTCGACGCTCTTCTTCGTCGGCGACCGGCTCGGCGCCCTCGAGACCAAGGCGTTTGTGCGGACGCAGACGGACGCGCAGGTCAAGGAGACGTGGGCGGCGCGCCGGTGGGATCTGCACGCCGAGCTCAAGAAGCGGCACAAGAACGCGGCGCGCAAGGCCCGCATGCGCAGCAGCCAGCACCGCGGCGGTGTCGCTGTTGGTGGTGGCGGGCGTCGGTCGTAATCGTTGCGTGTACATAGATATCCTTCATTCGAATTTCGATCTGGACTCCACTGGACTTGTGTCGCGTTGCGGAAGAGAGGTTGCAGGTCAGAAACGGGACCATCTATTTTTGAGGGACAAGGCAGGGGCGAGACGCGCGTGCGCTTCACCGCACGGACCTTGGAGCGTCGTCGAGTCGGCCACCGATGGACTGCGCACCCGCCACCGTCCGTCACCTCGGCCGCCAGCACTGCCTGACGCGTCTGATGGCGAAGCTGATGACGACGGCGAGGAACAGGATGAGCGTAGATCCATGAGCTGGACGGCCGACTGGCCGACAATGAACTTGCGAGAAGAGGTACGGGCCCTTTCAACACGGGCGTGTGGTGGGCGTTGCTAATGTGCACGGGCCCCACGTGCGTGGCTGGGTTCGAAACTTGAAACTTCATCGGGCGTCGCTGTGCGACTCCGGGTTCCGGCTCCCGTGAACGCTCGCTACACTGCATGCAAAACAAATGGAAGCTTCCTGGGACTCGGCGCAATATGCGCACCTGTACGAGGGCCACCCGCCGGGCCAAGCGCCCGGGTGGCCGGGCGGCTTCGTCGGACCCGTGCCTTCGTACCCACAGCCGCAGCAGCCTTACTCCCAAGCTTACTCTCATCCGGCTGCATCTGGTCCCGAGATTTCACCATTTGCTTCTAGTTCGGTTAATCCATCCGAGCTTGACTTGCTTCTCTTCACACAGCAGCGGCTCGTCGTTCCGACCCTGACCGCGCTCGGCGACCCCGATCCCGCGACGTGGCTTCGAGTACTGGAGACGGACCTCGTTGCACTCAACCTACCACGCCAGTTCTGGCATCTTGCAGCGCTTTGCTACGCCGACGGCGATCTCGCGCGAACGCTGCGGCTCCGAGCGCAGGAACGATACGACGCGGCCGGCGCGACGGGTGACCTCTGGCAGCTCGGCATCCGACCTGCTGTTCTCGAACTTCCTCGGTACGCACCTCCCGACTCAAAGTTGCGTGCGACGACAACGGTCGGTCCCGCGACCGTGCTTGGTGAATGTTTGTCGAACGGTTACTCGATGTGGCCGGCACCGACTCAGCACCAGCAGCAGCCACCGCCCGTAGCGGGTGAGTGCGAGCCGCAGCCCTTCACATCATCCGTCGATTCGCAGTGTGATGGCTCGTCCCCAACTGGGGGTTTGTTGGTCGCCACACTTTCGCAATCATCCGACTTGGACCCCGAGCCCTCGCTTACCTCAAAACCCGACCCTTCATTCTCTCCGGCTGCGGAGCACGCTCCCGAACTTGATCCTGCATCGGTGACCAGCATTAGCGACGACGAAAGCGAATCCGCTTCTCTGCCTTTAGACACAACGCTTTCTGACGATTTTGCTTCCAACTCGGATGTTGACGACTTGACTTCTGCTCACTCATCGACAACCGTGGAGGCCGATCCCACCACTACTTCTGATTTTGCTCCGATCAACGATGACCAGGCCCTCGCCGCGACTGCCGATCTCCTTGTCAATGCAGACATGCCCCACTCCCCTTGCCCACCGGCACGCTTGCCCACTCCTCCGCCGCCTTCAATCTTGCCGGCACCTTCGACTCGTTCTACAAGCCTGCTTGACCGCACGGAGTCGCTGTCGCTCGAGTCTGAAGTGAGCGATGCTAGACTTGAACACGACGCGCCTGTCGCTCCAGATTCGCTTGACTACGATGCGGACCTGACTCCCTCTCGCACTGTGGACGGCGATCCTGATTTTCCAGGTTTGCGCGAGCCCAACGTGGCCGGGTCTGGACTCGGCGGCGCGGGCAGTTGCGATTCGTCGCCGCCTCGTGTGGGTGACGCGAGCAACACTTTCCCCGAGCGCGATGCGGAGACTTTGCCCGCTTTGGGTCCCTTGCTTCCTGCGACGGACGCGGACGTCACTAACGGTTCTTTGCAGTCAGGTGAAATAGACGAGGCACCGCACGGCTCTACCAACTTGGATCCTCATTACGATTTGGTGCGCGACCTCGACGAGCACGGCCTCCCGTCGTTCCACTTGCTTCCAGCGCCATGCGGCACGACTGCTGGTCCGACTTGGTTTGATCCTTTGGTTCTTGATATGCCGGGTATCCTTCCCAGCGTTCCAACCGTCCACATTCACCTGGTGCTTACCACTTCAATTGGCTTGTACTACGCGGGGCCTGGTATCTGGGACTTTGATTCGGACAAGATTCGCGGGCACTACGTTGTCGTCGCTCCAGCCGATGCAACGTGGGGCGCGGCCAAGGATTTCATTGAATCTTGCGTGATCGGGCCATGCATCCTGGAGCAGAATCCCGTCTACTGGCGCCTCCCGGGTAACGTAGTGGGTGTCGATGTGCGTGTCTCGATCAATGACGGGCTTCTCTCGGATCCCGACCTTACGCTCGCCCAGCTTGTCGCCGCGAGCAGCGTGAGCAGCGACGGCGGGAAGCTGCCGCCGGCCAAGAAGAAAGGCAAGAAACAGAAGCGCGCGACGGCATCAATGACCGTGACCTCGGTTGCGCCTGACGATGCTGATTCTGCCGCTCCTGCAGTGCTCCGAGTTTTGAGCGCTCCACTTGGCGAAAAAGCTTTCAAAACGGCTCCATCGGCGCCGAAAGGTGTGCCCTTGCCCATCCCTCAGTCGATCATCCAAAACTACATGATCGACCGAACTCTCATCCTGATCAAGTATTACCAGGCGCCCTCCGCGCCGCGAATGCACCTCCCGTGTTGGGTCAATCCGACTGGTCCCGTCTCTGACCTCGTCGACGTCTTGTCGCGCTCCAAAGACACGTTTTCGGGCTGTATCTTTTCCCAGCCACTTTGCTTCTACGAGGAGCGGCCGGGCAACGCTCCACCGCGTCGTCTCAGCCCGCGTCTTTCTTGGCGGAGGCTGGGCGTTCCATTTGGCGCCGTGATCGTTGTCGAGTACGCCGCCGCGAAAAGCAGCGTTGACCTGATCAGATCGCTCTCACCAAAGGCCTCGAAGTACACGACCCTGAAGACGCATTCTGATGCGATGCAGCTCAGGAGCATGAATCACGCCATGCACAAGCTCGCGTTCCAGTGCGCGGACCCGGCGCGCGTGCAGCTCGCCATCGACACGGCCATGTCCGTGTTCTTGATCTCTCTTGCGTTTGTACCGGGCATGCTCTTGGACTTGCGCCACGAGTACCGCATGGTTGCGCGCGGGCGGGTGGCACCGCCAACGTTCCCTGAGTGGTTTGACGCGTGGGTTACTGGCGCATGGAACCGCGAGTTTATCTGGTTGTGCGATCCCGACGCGCCCAGGTTTACAGAGGAGGGGCTCGATGCGGTTGATCCTCGCGAGATCATGGACGAGCCAAGCGCGAAGAGTGATGATGCATGAATACGATGTATTTCTTTCTTTACTGCAGTTATTCGCCGATTTTCACGTCGAGGAAATGAGTTCCACTAGTTTACATGTTTCGGGGAGACATGAGCCTCCATCCCTTTGAAGCTGCTGTTGCCACGGGCGAAAACGAGTCCATGGACTGGTGGATCCAAGTGGGGCTCGAGCCCGACTACGATCGCGCATTCGACATCGCGGTTGATAACAACCAAGGTGACCTACTTTCATGGATCGCTATCTCTTACCGCCCACCTCGTGCCGATTACCCCAGCGACACAGGCATCAGCGATGAAGATTTCGAAGCCGAGGAGCGCAACGAATTTGTATCTCGTAAACGCGAAGGCCTGGTCAAACGAGCGCTCGAGCGCGGCTTCACAAGTGTCCTTGACAACTATCCCATCGATAAAGACTACCACGAGTATTGTCGCGACGACAATTGGGCTCATGCAGTCAACTGGCCCAACGTGATTCTTGATTGCACTCGAAAGGACTGGCCGCACATGCTTGCATGGATGACCAAACCTCCCAAGGCCTTCTACTTCGACTATGCTTACGACGACCCGTTCACGCTCGTCAGAGGCAGCGGCATTGAACGCCCCACCATCTCGCCGTTCCATGAATTCGAGCGCAAACACTTGTTGTTTTTGGACGAGGCCACCAAGTCGTGCGCGATTGGCGGCCTGAACTGGGTCAAGCAAAAGAACGACGAGCGCTACAAACCGCTGCCTGGCACGACCTACTTTAATCTCGACCTTGTCCGTGAGGCCGCGCGCCTGGACCACATCGAACTCGTCGAGTGGTGGCTCCAATCGGGGCTTATGGACAAGTACGAGCGGCGGGCGATCTTCGAAGAACTCGAAAGTGCTGGTTTCTCGACTGAGCTCCGCGAGGAGGACTTGTACTTGGAGTCTGAATCGGAGTTTGAGTCCAGCTCAGATCAGAGTACGAGGAAGAGTCGGAATCGGAATCGGAATCGGAGTCCGAATCCGAGGAGGACGCGGACAGCAACAACTGATGTCACATTTGCATTTGATAATTTGACATTCATCTTTCCATAATTACTCGTGTGCATGGCGTGGTCGCGGAGGAGTGTGATTTTTTCACATTCGATGGCTGCGGTCGAAGCAGGCCGTTCCTGCAGCTCCGACTTTTCATGCCCGCAGGGGTGATCAAGGTAGCACTCCTGTCTCGGACTTTGCTCAGCCAAAGTCTTTCCCTCGCGGTGAATGCGTTCGTCTACACAAATCGCTCGAGTTTCTTTGAACGGAAGTGAGCAGCACACAGCCGACGCTGCGCGAAAGGAAACGGAGCGCGAGGGCGTTGCGGTGACGCGACTGACTGACGTGTCAGGTGATCAGTGAGGCGCTCCTCATTTCAGGTTCGCTCGTCCGCCTTGTTCGCCGCTCCCTCAGAGGACACTACCACGGCGGAAACCATGAAGCAAACGAATGAAGACTTATTGCAAAAAGCAGAGCGCCCGCTCCCGCGCTTGCCTCTCGAAATCGTCGAGCAAATTATTCTCATCGCGCTTGGCGGTTGCAGCGGCACCAGTCCCGAGTCGGGTAAACAGGCTCTCAACTTGCTCCGAGCCTTCCCTGGACCTTCTCCGCACTTGCGCAAGTTCATCTCCTGCGACCCGTTGGCCGAGGGCTTCGGGATGTCGCGACGCGCCCCGCGAACAAGCGACATCGCGAAGCGCTCCTCAAGCACTTTGTCCCGCCTCCCTCTCCCAGCAACGCCCTCGAATGTGCTTTCTACATCAAGCTCGCGTCGATGGCGGGTCGGACCGAGCTCCTCGACGCCTGGCGCGAGTCTGTAAACAAGGTTTGCAATGTTCCCTTCGCCATGGAAGCTCTTGAACTCGCGATTTCTGCGGGCCAGTGCGATTCGTTCGAGTGGTGGTGGCGCTACGGCAAGCTCGAAATTGACTACGACCGCGCGTTTGATATTGCGTTCGAAAATGATCAGGCTGCGGTCCTGAGCTTGGTTGCTGAGTGCTACCGCCCTCCTCGGCCCGAAAACATTGGCAGCGATAGCGGCGATGACGTCGAGAACAACTCTGAGGACGAACTTGACGATTTCGCGTACGGAGCGCGCAAGGATTTTGTAGACAGTAAAAACTGGGGCCTCGTCGATCGAGCCATTGCGCGCGGATTTACTAGTGTTCTTGACAATTTCCCGCTCAATCCGACGTACGACGAGTTCTGTCCATACGGAGACTGGGCTGATGAGGTCAACTGGGCTCAAGTGATTGTCGATTGCATCAAAAAGGATTGGCCCCACATGCTTGACTGCATGTCCGGAGATCAACCTGCTTTCTACTCCATCACTGACGGAGATTGCATGGAGCGCAGCTATGGAGGTCACGGCCAAGTCCTGCCGTTCGCGTTTCTCCCCTATGAGGACATTTCGGTCCTGGACGAGGCAACCAAGGCGTGTGCAATTGGCTGCTTGAAGTGGCGTAGCGAACTCAACACCCGTCCAATTAAACCGCTCCCCGGCACCAACGAGTTTGATTTTGATGTCGTTCTCGAGGCCGCGCACTTGGGTCACATCGAAGTCATCGAGTGGTGGCTCGAATCGGGGCGCCTCGACAAATGCCAGCAGCGCGAGATCTTCAAAGCTCTCGATGCAACCGGCTTGACTGCGGACCTGCGCGACTCGGTCTTGGACTTGATGGATGAAAGCGAATCCGAGTCTGATTTGGAAGCCGACGCGAACAGCGACGAAGAAGAGGGTTACAGCGAGGACGAGTGCTGTGACTGCTGATGAATTCGACTGGTGTCGCGCGACGCACGCGATGCTTGGGTCACTCGCGCACGCGTAGCGTCGATCGCGCCACATTTCCTACCACCGCGAACACGGCTGTTCGCGCCCGGCCACAGCCAGTTACTCGCCGCCTGCCCCTCATCGCCCTCAAAAGGAGCCTGCACCCCACGCCGCGGACGTGATCCCCCTTTCGCTCACGTTTCCGGATCAGACACGTGTGTGTACGGCCTCCTCACCCTCCTTCACCCTCTTGTCTCTTCCTCATCTTGTCCCCCATCATTCTCTCGAATATAATCCACGCTTCCTGATCATACAGCTATCTCGGGGATCGTGTGGGCTCGACACCACCAGCGCCGTGTTCCCCCGCGGTGCTCCTCATTGGTCAAGCGTATCCCAGATCGATTTGTGCGGAGCGACTGAGCGAAGCAACTTCTTTATTAGCACCCGTCGTGACGACCGTTCATCATACGCGAACCCGGCTCCAGAATTTCCAAGCAATTCGATCCGCCAACCTGCAAACTCGATCGACCCACGACCTCGCACACGCGCCCGTTGGCTCCGCGCTCGGATCTCTTGACGACGGACCCGCGCCCCCGCGCCCGGGTTATCAGGGCTTGCGCGCATAGCGGGCGGGCAAGCGCGAGGTTCTCGATTGAGAGTCGAGAATGAGATGCCGACGCGTGTGCGAGATCGCGAGCCGAGCTGAATGAGTTCGGATCGGTCTAAACCGAGCGTGCACGAGGAGTGGGTGAGCGTCAGTCGCGGATCGGGAGGTGCACTGCGCTGCAGCGATGTGTTCACGTACGAAACAATCGCGTTGAGTGCCGAGCGGGATGCTCATTGTGCACTTGTCTGCGAGTATCAAGAAGCGCGCGAGCATCAAAATGTTGAACGTAGTCATCGAGTCTGAAGACTTGATAGCCGTCCAAGAACATGTGCTGGAAGCGTAAGCTTGGTGACGAGCGATCGGATCGATGAGTTGGAAGTTTGCGACAGCTTGAGGCGAGCATTGAGACTTTGGAACGCCGATGAAGGCTAGATTTGTGCCAAGTTCGACGTTACGGAAGACGTGCCACGCCCTCAAGTCGGAAACGTTCTTCACCGCTCCATCGTCCCGCAAGTTGAGCCCGAAATAGAAGTCAGCGCGAAGAGTTGCTGGTGCGCGAGGCGGGCGAAGCTGCCACTCGGCCAAGAGAGATGAGTCAGAGTTATTGTCAGAAGGAAAGTGATGGTGACAGCTCAAAGCGAACGTCAACACTAGCCCGTGACGACACGTCGCTTGCTACAAGGCGATGGAAGTCAGCGGCTACTTGTGAGAAAGGACGGGGAGCAGGTTTCGCGTACCATTCCGGTAATCGTCCCGTGTGACACACTCTCGCCAGAAGCCCCAACGTCCAGTGCGTGCAGAAGCGACTTGATGACATCGTGGTCATGGTTGTGACACCTTCGATTTTAGTGACACGAAGCCGAGTTCCCGCGAGCTGTCGATCCAAGTCCGTGGACCACATTGCAGCAAGTGAGGCCGGGTAATACGGCGAAAGAGCTTAGTATTCATGGCATGCGAGCGAGGGTGAAGAGAGCGCAAAGGATGGGGGTGGCCGCCGGCCGTTTTGGCGCGCGACGCGTCGCATGGGATTCACTGCCCGCGTGGTCAACACTTCGCATATCCTCACTCGTTGAAAGCGATCAAGCGTCCAAAAAGTGCCCTCTCGAGCTCGCTACTTAGGAGCCGAGTCGGCGGCACTCTCGATCGACGCGCGGGAATCTGCCAAAGTCCAGCTGACGCGCGCGAGTCGCCAACTCTGAGGCGGCGCCTCAGCGGGACAGCTCGCCTCACTTGCCAGAAAGAAGCGAGATGCCTTCAAGGGTCAGCGGGTTGGCAAAGGATCGAGAAACCTCGATTCTTGACGGTCAGGGCAGCGGCACGCCGTGCGGGCAGGGGAGAAAGTAGCAACGCGCAGTCCCATGAGGCGAGCGAGCCTGGCCTCGTTCCAGAACAAGGATACCAGCAGCTCGGCATGTGCAGATCGGGGCGCATCGAGCGAGCATGCATGCATCTCCACGCGCGGCGATGTACGACGTAAGCCGACGAGGCAGGCGGACGGGGCGAGAGCTGCACGCGCTCCATTGTTGCTGTCCGAGCCCACCCGCGTCAAGGAGACTCAGAGCACAGATTACGCGGCACAAACGGGCTGATGAGTGTGGGCGCGAGCGAACTCATTCGCTGGAGCGTCGCGAAGTCGCCCCAAACTCGAGTCAACGTGAGCCCAGCCCCTGAAGGCTCGTAGCGAGATTGTAACGGAGCGCGCACGTGACAGAGATATCCACGACTAAGAGCCGGGTGCAAGCTGATCAACACCGGCATCCTCTACCGAACAGCGTGCACCAGCATCCTCTCGTCGGGCGCAGCGGCCGTGTGCCGCGGGCGAGCCTCAGCGAGCCTCAGCGAGCGTCGCGCTCGATCGCAGCGGGTCCTGCGTGGCCGATCCCACGCAGTAGTCTGTGATGAAGTCAAACAGCTCGCGAAATCCATCAGTTTCATAGTCGGGCGGTAGGAGAGGAGGAGAGAGGACCGACCGCTGTCGAGGAGGCGACGTGAACCTCCGCGCGCCCACGTTCGCGCGCGGCGTGATCGCCGACTTCTCCGCCCGCTCCCCCTCCGCTCCGCGAACCACACTCGAGCCAAGCGCTCACCCACCCCCACTCTGTGCAACGGATCAACCACCCCTACAACCAAGATGTCATCGCACGAGCACCGGTCCGGAGGCGGCGGCGGGTACCGCGGCGGTCGCGGCGGCGGGTCGGGCGGTGGCCGCGGGGGCTACAACCAGGGCCGCGGCGGCGGCAATGCGCGCGGCGGGCGTGGCGGCGGCGGTGGCGGTGGGGGCCGCGGCGGGCGCGAGGGCGGCGGCGGGTCCGAGCGCAAGAACATTCTCGACCTCAACAAGTACCTCGACAAGGCGATCCAGGTCAAGTTCCAGGGCGGCCGCGAGGGTACTGCTACTTGGTGCTGGTGTATCGTACCGGTGACTGACGTTCTCGGGTGTGTAGTGGTCGGCGTCCTCAAGGGGTTCGACCCATTGAGCAACCTGGTCCTCGACGACACGGTCGAGACGCTGCGCGGTCCGTTTTCCCTTTCACCAACCCGTCACCGACCGCCACTCACATCCTCCCACTTGCCTCGCACGCGTAGAGATCACCGACGACGCGATCCTCGAGAAGACCCGCTCGCTCGGCCTGATCGTGGCGCGCGGCAACACCATCATGATGATCGCGCCCAACGAGGGCAACGTCGAGACCGAAAACCCGTTCCTCGCCCCCGAGGACCCCTCGGCTCCCTGAACCGCCGCCGTGTGTGAGTCTTGAATATAGCGAACGATTTGACAGCCGCGTGTGCGTGAGCGAGGTGATCAAGGCGACCCGCCCCGCTCCGCACCTCCTCTCTCCTCCTACACACCAACCACTCCCTGCAATGCCACCAAAGTTGCGGCAAACCACGCTCTCGGCCTACTTCAAGCCCAAACCGAAGCCGGCCGCGGCGGCGGACGCTGAGCCCGCGCCCGTGGCTGCCCTGCCTGCCGCCGCGCCGGCACCACATGCATCAACACCGTCACCCGCATCAGCGCCTGTCGCGGCACCCGCTCTTGCCGCCCCTCCGCTCTCGATCCAGCACGAGATCATGGAGCTGTCCGACGCCGAGGACGACGCGCCCCCCGCCACGCGCCCGCGTTTGCGCCGGCGATCGGACCGCGACGCCGACGATGACGAAGGGGCTGCGCCCGCACCCGCTACCGCTGCTGCGCCCGCCGTCGACGCCGAGGCCGAGCGCGCGCGGAAACGCGCCAAGTTCGCCGCGCGGTTCGCGCCCGCCGCCGCTGCCGCCGCCTCGGCCTCCCGCGACGCGGACGACGATGATGAGCCGGCGTACGTCCCGTCCGACGCCGAAGATGACGCCATGGACGTGGACGAGCCGGCACCCTCCTCGTCGTCTTCGACGCGGAAACCCGCGGCGCGCAAGAAGGCGGCGACGCCGAAAACCTCGCCCGCGGTCGGCAAGGGTCGCGCTACGCCGGCCAAGGGGAAGGGCAAGGCGGCAGTGGCCGAGCTCGGCCCGCAGGGGCTCAAGTACACGCCCCTTGAGAAGCAGGTCGTCGAGCTCAAGGCGATGCATCCCGGCGTGCTGCTCGCGTTTGAGGTCGGGTATAAGTATCGGTTCTTCGGTGCGTTCGCTCGAGTGGACTTGACGGCTTGGCGGCGGGGCTGACTCTGAATCGTACTCGCTGTGTGTAGGCGAGGACGCGCAGGTACACCCGTCCGCGACCATCACGTCCCGTGCCGCACCCCTCACTAACCCTCCCTCCCCGCGCGCCAGATCGCCGCCGACCTGCTCAACATCGTCGCGTGGATGGACAAAAACTTCCTGACGGCCTCGGTCCCCGTGCCGCGCATTGGGATCCACATCCGCCGGCTCGTCCGCGAGGGCCACAAGGTCGGCCTGGTGCAGCAGACCGAGACCGCCGCCCTCAAATCTGTCGGGTCCAACGCCAAGGGCCCGTTCGCCCGCAAGATGACGCGCCTGTACTCGGCCGCGACGCTGATCGACGACCTCGACGACGACGCCGGCGGTTCCGCCTCGGACCTGCCCGGCGGCGGGAGCCAGTCGTTCATCCTCATCCTCGCACCGGGTGGGACCGCGGCAAAGCCGTCGACGTGCATGGTCGCGTTCGACCCGACGACCGCCGAGATCGTCGTGGACGAGTGGCACGAGGCGCCTGGGCTCCAGCTCGAGCTCGATGCCCGCCTCGCGTCGCTCGCGCCCATCGAGGTCCTCACGTGCGGCGTCGCGGGCGAGACGCGCGCGTGGATTGACCGGTACGCGAAGAGTCGGCCGCATCCCGTGCGGTGCGAGGCGATTGTCGCGGCGGAGACGGATGCGGCGGCGGCGGCGAGTGTGCTGAGCGAGCAGCTCGAGGAGCAGCCGGGTACGCTTTCTTGCTCGATCTCGGGTTGTCGCTCGGACTGACGCGTCGCGGCGCGGTGTAGAGCTGCTGTCGCAGGTCCTCGACCTGTCGCCCGGCATCCAGAAGTGTTTCCTTCTCGCCATGGTACCCTTCCCACCCCCTCCCCCTCCCACCACCCCGCTCACCCCTCACCCCTCCTCATGTAGAACTACATGGCCCAATTCTCCCTCACCACCCTCTTCCACGTCCCCCTGACCATCCACCACTACGCGTCCACGTACACGTTCCACCTGTCGTCCACCGCGCTCCGCTCGCTCGACGTCTTCAGCCCCGACGCCTCGCCGTGCCTGTACTCGCTCGCCAACCAGACCGCGACCCCGCCCGGAGCCCGCCTGCTCCGCGCGTGGCTCGCGCGCCCGCTCGTCGACGCCGACCGGATCGCTGCGCGCGCTGACGCCGTCGACTACCTGCTTTTGGGGGAAACCGCCGGCGTCAGCGACATCGTCACCGCGATGCGCCGCATCGGCGACGGCGAACGCACCCTCGTCAAACTGCACTGCGCACGGATCCGGCCCGCGGCCCTGTGGTCCTGGGCGCACGCGTGGGTCGCGGCGTGCGACGCGGTGCTCGCGTGGCACTCGCGCGCGAACGGGATCCCCCAACTTCTCGCCGAGATCGCCGCGGACGTGGCGAAGACGCGCGCGCGCGTCGCGGACCTCCTCGCGTCGATGCACGTCGACGCGGCCGCGGAGGGCGATCTGGTGCGGCTGTGGACCGACGACCAGGCGATCCGCGAGACGCGCGAGGAGCTCGAGGGCGTGGTCGGCGCGCTCGAGAGCGAGGCGAAGGCCGCGGCGAAACCGGTTGCGGGGACGGTTACGACGGTTAGCGGGGTTCCGGTACGTCACGCTCCCCTGCACGCATACACTACCCAACTGACCCGCCTTGCCCCGCGCGTAGTTCCTCGTGCAAGTCCCGAAATCCCGCGTGGTCCCGTCTGACTGGCTCCGCGTTTCCGCGACCAAGCAGGTGACGCGGTACCACCCGCCGCGCGTCGTCGCGCTGCTCAAGGACCGCGACGTGCTGCAGGAGACGCTGGCCGCGCTCGGCAAGCAGGTCTACGCGGGCCGGCTCGCGGGCTTCTCGGCGGCTGCGTTCGCCGACCTCGCCCACGCCACGCGCCGGCTCGCCGAGTTCGACTGCCTCCTCGCGCTCGCGGCGCTCGCGCGGAACCCCGGGTACGTCCGGCCCGAGTTCACGGACGAGCAGGTGGTGCGGATCGAGGAGGGGAGGCATCCGGTGCTCGACTCGATTATCGAGTATGTTCCGAACTCGGTCACGCTCGAGGTACGCGTCGCGACGCGGGGTGCGAGATGTGCGCGCTGACTGACGCCCCGCCGAACGCGTGTAGCAACGCAAACAGCGCTGCCTGATCCTGAGCGGGCCGAACATGGGCGGCAAGTCGTCGGCGGTGCGGCACATCGCGCTGACCATCATCCTGGCACAGATCGGGAGCCGCGTGCCCGCGGCGCGGTGCGAGCTCGGCGTCTTCGACGGCGTGTACGTGCGCATGGGCGCCGCCGACGACGTAGTCCGCGGCGCCTCGACGTTCATGGTCGAGCTGCGCGAGACCCAGCAGTGCCTCGCGCAGGCGACCTCGCGGTCCCTCGTGATCCTCGACGAGCTCGGCCGCGGCACCGCCACGCACGACGGGACCGCCATCGCGTACGCGGTCCTCGACCACGTCGTGCGCGAGGTCCAGCCGATCACGCTGTTCGTCACGCACTTCCCGCCGCTCGCGCAAGTTGCTGAGACGTACCCCGACCACGCGCGGTGCGCGCATATGGCGTTCCTCGAGCATGGTGAGGGCGGGAAGGAGATCACGTTCCTGTACCAGCTCGCCGAGGGGGCGGCGAAGGCGTCGTACGGGCTCAACGTCGCGCGGCTCGCGGGGATTCCCGAGTCGATCCTCGATGTTGCCGCGGCGAAGAGTAGCGAGCTCGCGGCGGCCATGGACGAGGACGAGGAGGGCGAGAGTGGCGAGTCGCTGGAGGACCTCGTGGCGCGGGTGCGCGAGTGTCTCGCGCGAGCCACTACTATCGCGTTAGCGTGATATAGTCTCTCTTTTTGATCCTCTACACGATGGCGAGCAACTGAGAAGTAAAACGCGTCAAGAAGAGGCGCGACAACGTGTCATGTGACGGCACGTGACCGCGACGCCTTTGTCGTCCCTCGCGTTCCACCGCGCTGATCGCCGCCCCACCCGCCGCAAGCCGTCATCCTCGACGACGTTCGTTGCTACGCATCAACACCCCACCACCCCACGAAAGCAACCACCATGCCCGTCCTCCGCATCGTCGCGGGCTCGTACGAGCGGCTGCTGTTCGGCTACGCGCTCGACACGGCGACGGCCGCCTCGGAGCAGCTGTTCGCGTTCGGCGCGCACATCGGGTGCATCAAGTCGGTCGCCATCTCGCCGCGCGCCGGCGGCGTCCTCGCCACCGGTGGGCAGGACGAGCTCATCAAGGTCTTCTCGCTCCGCACCATGCGGTCCATGGGCGAGCTGTTCCTCCACAATGCGACCGTCAGCGCCCTCGCCGCCTTCGAGACCACGCACCTCATGTCCGGCGACGAGAACGGGAAGCTCGTCATGTGGCGGACAAAGGACTGGGAGCCGCTGACGACGCTCAAGGGACACAAGGCCGCGATCGCCGGGATCGCGATCCATCCCTCGGGCAAGCTCGCGCTTACGGTTGCGGCGGACCGCCAGATCATCTGCTGGAACCTGCTCCGCGGGCTCAAGGCGTCCAAGACGCGCCTCCCCGACAGTACGCGGCTTCGCCATCGCGACCGTAACTCGTCCCTAACCACTCTGTTCCTCTCACGTAGCCCCCTGCGCCATCCAGTTCTCGCCGTCGGGCTCGACCTACGCGATCCTGTTCAACCACATGGTCGTGCTGTACGACACGGCGTCGACGTCGACGCTCGCGACCCACGCGTCGCCACAGGTCCGCCTTAACGCGTTCGCCTTTATCGACGAGCGCCGCGTCGCCATCGGCGCCGAGGACGGGTCCTTCATCGCCATCGAGATCTCGGAGGCGGCCGAGCCCGCCAACGACGCCGAGGAGGAGGAGGAGGAGGAGCGCGCGATCCGCACCATCGCCACCTTCGCCCGCACCGCCAAGCCGACCTCGCGCATTCGCTCGGTCCAGTGCACCTCGTTCACCGCCGAGGACGGCACCACGTTGCACTACGTCGCCGCCGCCAGCAGTACCGGCGGCATCGCCGTCTGGGAGGTCCCCGCTGACGCGAAGTGCGAGCCCGTCCAGCCGATCGCCGAGCTCGACGCCAAGTGCCGCCTCACGTGCCTCGCCATCGACGCGCTCGATGCCGCGCTCGTTGACGAGGACGAGGTCGAGGAGACGGAGGCTGCTGCCGAGGAGGCGGAGGCGGAGGCGGAGGTGGAGGTGGAAGTCGAGGAGGAGGTCCAGCCGGAGCCCGAGCCCGAGCCGACGCCCGCCCCCGCGACACCAAAATCCGCTGCTGCTAAGGTGGCGACCGCTGCCGCCGGCAAGAAGCAGAAGCGCAAGGCGGCCGCGGCGGCTCCCGCCGAGTCGGACGCGGCCGCGGCGCCAAGACCCGCGGCTAAGAAGGCCAAGACGCGCCATTGATGCTCGCGGGAGCGCGATTGGCGAGGAGGATAAGAATACATGATAGTTAGGCTACCATTCAATTGACATGGGTAAATGCGAGCTGCTCGCCGGAATTTTGCACACGTACGGGCCTTGGTGCGCGATGGGCGTCCTGGTTCGCGACACGTCCGCCAGAATGAACAAACGAATGGGCCGTCGCATAGCTGGCTCTTGGTCTCCTTTAGGCGCTCTGGCTCGCTCCGCATCCGCCCGAGAGAAAGAACAACAAGTCCATTGCATGGCCGGCTCGTGAACCGCTCGCCCGCCTTTCCCAGGGGTCGGACGCGTTGCGCCACACTGACTTAGGTCACATGATAGATAGACGCGTCTCGAAACCACCGCTCTTGGGCGATTTCTCGAGTCTTGCACTTCAAGAGCGATGGGTATCAGAGAAATGGGTTATTAGATCGAGAGTTGGCGGGGGTCATTAATGCCGTTCAGAGGAGCAACTCAATAATGCGCACTTCCCTGAGGCCGCATTCACTCTTCGCTCGGAAGCTCCCCTTCATTCTAGGTCTTTTCAATCCTTGCTCTCTCAACCCCTCAGAGCCCAGTTGAACCATGTGTCCGCCGACATCACGGCGAGCAAACGCCGCGGCAGCTTTCGACGCAAACCTCGCGGCACACCCAAGCCTAAAAAGCCGGCGGCCGTCGCAGTACCAGACCCGATCCGCGCTACCCCATCCCTTCCCATCGAGCTCATTGAGTGCATTCTGTATTTTGCCGCCAGGGCTTCGTGCAAAGGGGTTCCTTCGCACCGCGCAACCTGTGACATCCAGCGGCGACACGGCACCTACGACCTGAATCCGTCATGCCCAGGAGTCACAGCGCGGGAGACGCTGGCCGCAACCGAGATCCGCGAATACCTCAACGTAGTCCGATGCACCCCGCAGTTGCGCGACTTCGCCATGGACTACATTCCGGACATGTCGCCGGTCCACATTCTCCGCGACGACCGCGCCGACCGCATGTCGGCGGCCGTTCTCGCCGGCAAGTTTACACCTCAGCTGGGCCAGATGCTCGATGATGTGTTCGTGTTTGCTCGCGGAACGCCGCGGCCGAAGATTCTCGAGTACCTCCTGCAAACACCGTACCTGGGCTTCAACAAGGCGCAGGTGCTCGCCAACGCGGTGCGGTTCGGGTAAGTGGAAGTGGTTCGGCTGATTTGGCGCATTGGCTATGCCCCGGGCGACTCGGATTCAAGTGTGTTGGACAAGGCAACACACGAGGGCCAGATCAGCATCCTTGACGCGTTTGAGGCCGACGGACACCTCCCAGTTGGTAGCCCGATGGTGGTCCAAACGGTGTTGGCTTGCATCGGCAATCAGATGGATGTGCTTGAGTGGTGGTGGGAGCGGTGCGAAAAGTTCTCGAGTCTCGGGTTCGCTCAACTCGGCTACGCGCTGGAACGCGCGAGTGAGACGGGGAATGTGTCCGTTGTTCGATGGTATTGCACAGGGGCCTCGTCGTCACTTCAAAACCACTCAAACCAAACGCCAAGGTGAACAAGGAGATCCTGACAACCCTCGACAAGGTGAGCCGAAATGGCGACGTTGAGATCCTCGAGGAGTGGTACAAGGCTGGACTCACGCTCAGGGACACGGCTGCGGCGCTCGACGGCGCGAGCGCCAAGGGACACGATAAGGTGGTCGAGTGGTGGCTCAAGTCGGGGCTCGAAGTCAAGTACACGGAGAACGCGTTCCTCGCGGCAAACGTGTTTGGCCACAAGAAGGTGACTGCCGTGTGGCGGCCAGTTCGATCTCAAGTTGCACGTCCTGGATGATCTTTGGACGCGCTTTGTTCCGCGCGCGGTCCGCACCGCCTCTCTCACCGCACACTGGTCTCGGCAACTCGACACCGAAGCGCGCATGGATGCGCTTGCAATCTTCGCAACACGCGGTTCTTGGACCAACTGGAACGTCACCGATTCCGGGGCAGCTGACTATTACCACGTCGTCCGCGGCTGCGACATGCATGGCGCTGGCTGCATTTCGCTTGATGGCAAGGTTGTAAAGCTCGACGTAGAGGGCACCGTCAAAGGGCAGCTTTCCATGACAATACGCCTGCAAGACCTTCCACGTAGGGCCAGGGCCAGCATCGCGGAGAACGATTGCCTCCAACTTTCGCCCAACGAGCAAGCGTCGCTCCAAACGTGAGCGCGATCGACCGCCATGCGCGGTTCGAGTACTAGTTCCATGGTACGCGGGCGCGAGCGCCAAAAATGTCGACAGGTCTCCTGCCGCAAGAGCGACACGTAACGGCATGTCGGAGTTGCAGCGCCAAAGCTCCGACGCGGCAACGGAGCGACTAACGGCCCGAAGCGCAGCCGCATCTCGAGGCAATAGATATTGCGCGATCTCGCGCTCAAAGTGTGACGGTAAGCTGACTAGCATATTGCATGGAGTTTGCATGATGTGCGGTGTTGCTTTCATTGCAAGCGCGTGGTTGCTGTGGGAGCGGGAGGCGTGAACCAGGCGACTCCGTTTGGGCGCCACGGGAAATCGGCGACTCACAGGCGAACGTCATCTCTCGGCTGGAGCACGTGCGGGTGAACAACGCGCGGAAATTCAGAGATACTAATATGGACGGACGATCACAACAGAACACAGAACGGAAATGGGCATGCGCTCGACTAGTCGTGCGCAAGCTCAGCGCCGCTCAATGCGACCGACTCGAGCACCGCGGCGTTGAACTCAACTGAGTTTGCGGCCGTGGGTGCGATGCGACGGAACTCGCGAATGATTGCCGCGACCGTGTCGCTGTCAAGCGCAGCCTTGGTATTGCGCAACATGTCCACGACCCACGACGGCGAACAAACTTGATCGAGTTGGCCATCAGGAACCAGCTCCCAGAACGCAAGCGGAACCACGGAATCACGCAAGCATGCTGCAAGCGTGGAGTTGAGTTCAGTCGAGGCAAGGAGCTCGCACGTGCGACGGAGCGGCGGGACCAGCGCGGCGCCGCAGTGCGGGCACGTGGAGTGGCCAACACCGCTTGCAAGCTCCAAATCGAGGAGAGCGCGAAGGCCGGGCTGCGGGTCCTGCAGAATTTTCTCGCGAATCAAGGAAAGGAGGTCCAACGGGAACCACTCCTCCGTGCTGCTATCAAGAGTTGCGCGGACAATCTGCTGCACCTTGAGCATTGCATCGAACCACGACTCGTGGGTCTCAAGAGTACAGCGCCCAGTTGGTGTGAGCGGGTCCCGAGGGTCCGTGTTGCCGGCCTGCGACAGCTGGGCATATATCATGGCCACGAGGAACGGCGGCGCGTTGCGGCCGTTGTCGATGCGACCCAAAGCCGCGTCGCGGGTTGACGGGTCGGCAATAACAGCCGCCACAACCCACCCGACCGTTTGATAGAACCCCGGGGGATTCATGAAGATGAAGGCATCGAGAATCTCGTTGGCAAGGCAGAATAGCAGCCACGGGCTCAGCTGCTGCGGATCGTCCGTGCTAGTGAAGAGCTGGCTCAGAATCGACTCGACAAATCCAGTGTCAGTCATGCCCTGGCTTCCGCGGAAAACGGAGGCATGTAAGAGCCTGACGGCCACGTCGCGCAGCGAGCGTTCGAGCTCCGTTTCGCCAAGGTGGCGGGCACCGAGACGCAGCAAGTGGGCCACGTCACGGCCGTCGCAGTAGTTGTGGAACATGCTGAGGCCGATTGCTACGTTGCGATCAAAACGAATGAGTGAAGCTATCGAAACAAGTCAAGTTGCCCCGTGTACCATTGAAAAGAACAACTTGGAATCGGGGTCCCAGCTGCTTGACGGCGAACAGAGTAAAATCGCCGTCGCCCACTCCGTTGTCCTGCAGCATTCCCGCACCGAGAAGGAGAACCCATGCCATGTCGCTAAGGAGATCAAGCTTGTCGAGGTACGCAACGTAGTCCGTGTCCAAATCGTCGTGAGACCACTGCTCAATCAGCCGTGCAATCGCGTCGAGGTCCCCTTGCTCTATGTCCGCCTCGATCAATTCAGGGAACATCTCTGCGGCATACACGAAAAAAAGCGGGGGCACGCCCTTGCGCACGAGGTAGAACGTGACATGGTTGTCGTCGGGAATTCGCATGGGCTCTGGCTTGCTGGAGCGGAAGAGCCAGTCAAAGAGGGGCAAGAGTTCCAAGGGCGAACGCGAACCGTGCTGATCAAGAGTTGTGATTGCGAACACCGCAAGCACGTTGGCACCGAGTAAATGGGCAACCGCGTCGAGGTCAAGTTCAAAGCGCGGGTTGCTGAGAACGTGATAGCTCTTGTCGCTCCATGAAACGGTGGCAAGCATGAGGAGGTGCTCAAGGAACGAAGCGCTCCTGGGTTCCGCTGCTAACGCGTTGGGCAGCCCCGCTGCATCAAAGTAACGTCTCCCCTGCAGTGTAAGATTCCACCAAAGCGATGCTGAGAGCTGAGTACCAAGGACAGCGGGAAGGCTCTGCTCGACGATATCAAGCAGTTTGTCGAGTAGCCCCGCATCGTTCGTGTGTACAGCCGCGGCAAGAACGAGGTAGGGTGCAAGAAGCAGCGGGTGTGGGACGCAGCGCAGTTGGTCAGGGTCCTGCAATGGTTGGTCGAACGGGGTGACGAGGTGATCACGCAGGGCGACAATCGTGGTCATTCTGAAGCGCAGCGGGTCTTGGTGGGCGAGTCGACGAAGGTCGAATAGACAACCACTCATGAAAGCGAAAAGCAGCTGCGGCTCAGGGCTGATGATTCCCTCGAGTGGCTTCGGCCGCCGCGAGTTAAGGTAAGCTTGGTCGAATACGGCCGCGAACTCGAACAGGGTTTGGTTGCAGCGTGCATATTTGGACTCCTCGGCAAGATCCTGGTTGGTCAAGCGACGAAGCGCAATCGGCGCCCAGATCCGTGCAATTCGGGGGTCGCGTGTCGTCTCGGCCAAGCCACGGGTGGCCGCACAGAGAGAAGCACGTGGCAAAGCAAGCTGAAGGACAAGCGTAATGATTGTCTCGGGAAGCGCGGCGAACTGGGCATCGAGGAGCTTGTTGGGCGCGACGCCACCTCCGACCAGCTCCGACGACGAGGGTGTCGCGGAAGCCGTGACGACACTCTCGGAGGTTTCAATGGTCCGTTGCATAGAGTCTTGTTCCTTCATTCGATTCATGGCTCGAGGGGAGGGAGGAAGGCGTGCGATCGCCATGCGAGCCTAATCGGGAGCTCATTCGGGCATCATGTGACTTTCGCGTGACCAATGCGAGACGCGTTTCGAGACGTGTCTCACACTCGCGCGTGGAAAGAACGCAAGCCGTCGCTTTGTCCCCTCCGCAATCACCGCATAGCATTCCGAACAGTGACATGTTGTGCTGCATTCCGATGCTCGCGCGTGGGGTCAGACTCGTGGGCGAATTTGTTCTCTGTGCAGTCGGAGGGTAGTGAGCCGGATCGGCCGTGCCTCTCTGGTTCCGGGCTGGCGAGCAGGGTTCGAGTCCCTGTCGCTACTCGTTCAGTCCACATCAGCAATGCAGGAACCAGGGATGCTAGGAACGAGACGGCTTGCTACCCAGTGGAGCAGACGAGGCTTGGGCCGCGTACGGTGAATGTCCCGCGACAGACCCACACGTATCATGATTGGGAGCCTAGCGTAAGATCCCGTGGCCAGGTGGTCCTCTCAGACCCAACCCGCAATCGTGGCGAATCCACGGGATAGAGGTGTAACAGATCCGTTGCTCTGTGGCAGAGGGCGCGGAGAACACAGCAGCTCCCAGCCCCAAGCACCTGCTTCCTCCTTTTTTTTGAAGTTCTCGCGTATATGATTTTCCTCTAGTCTATTCATCCGAGGACCGAGTTCACGACTAAATCATGAAAACGACCTCGAAACGCAACGTTGCAGAATTGCCCCCTGCTGGCGTTGTCACCTGTAAATCAGTTTTCGCCTAGCCACGCGCGCTGAAGCCGATAACAGGAGCAACGTGTTCAATGCAGCGAGTGTAAATCAAAGAATCATGTATTCACAAGCGAGTGGCCGTTTGTGCCTCACGGTGCACGTCCGACATTCATTAGAGGTTGAGCGACGCGAGGAAGTGCTCGGCAGAGTTCCGCGACGCCACGGGCGCGACTGTCACGACGCAGCGTGACAGGTGTGGCGCAACACGCACGCGGACCGCGGCGCAAGCGGCGTCACCGGTTTCCCGTCTCGGACGTGTCTGTTTGTGATTGATTCATAAGCCGGAGGAGCGGTCCGCCCGGTCCTCGCTCCTCACGGAACAAGACCATTTATTACCCACGTAATACTCGCCCGTCGAACCACCCTTGGGACCCTCACCCTTACACTTTGTTCCGTCACCCCCTCCCCACCGGTGGCAAGACGGGCGACCCGTCGGGCTCAACTCGCAGCCGCCCACGGCGTCGACAGCAGCTTCCCGGATCCCCAAGCAGTCGTCGTCGCCGCCGAGGGCCCGCCTGCGGTCGCGCCGCGCGGCCGGCGGGCGGCGAGTCGTCGTGGCGGTGCTCACGCTCGTGGTCCCCCGCCGACTCCACGCGACCCACGCCGAGACACACGCACCATGGTCGACGGTCGGCATGGAGCTAAGACGTGCACCTGTTGTTGTCGGGCTGTACGGCGCCGAGCCGTGTACGGGGACGTTGGCCGGCCTCGTCGCGCCGAGATGCGCACGTGTACCTGGTCGTCGGGCATGGATTTGCACCGAGACGCGCACCTGCGCTTGTCGGGCGACGACGCACCGAGACGTACACGCTGGCGGCGGGCCGTACCGCGCCGAGACGTACGCCTGCAGTCGTCGGGCTACGTCGCGCCAACACCATGGGCATCGAGACCGAAGGCATCGGTATCAAGGGATGATCAAGACCACGGGCGTCGTTCGAGACCGCCGAGATCGCGGCGGTCGGCCGGCACCACCAGTCCACGGGCGCCGAGTTCAAGGGCGCCGAGTCCACGGGCATCGTCGCGGACGCCAAGAACACGCAGGCGTCGCGCGCGGGCGTCGCGCCTGGACGCCGAGACCAAGCTGGCGTCGCACATGGACGCCGAGACCGAGGGCGTCGCGGACGCCGAGACCACGAGGGCGTCGCGGACGCCGAGACCACGAGGGCGTCGCGGACGCCGACGACACGCGGGCGCTGCGCAGCTTCGCTGAGACTAAGCTTGCGCATGCCGTGCACTTCATCGAGACCAAGGGCGCCGACTGAGCGCCACGATCAAGTGCTTCGAGGCCGCCGACATCGAGTCGTGGCCCTCGTTTTTTCCGATCACCGAGTTCCTGTTCCTCGTCGCGAACCCCTGCGGGAACGAGTCGCGCAAGATCCGCGGCCATCTCTCGCAGGCCTTCAACAACTACCAGATCCGCTCGACGGCGCCCACTCCTTGCTCCAGACCACCCACCATCGCCGACGCTGGGCCATGGGGCCGAGGCCGACGAGGGCGTCGGCCGTTAGGAGGGGGATGGGGCGCCGTGCGAAGTACGGCGAGAACACGTCCAAGTACATCAACGGTCGCGGGGCCGACCGGCAGGCGTGGCGACGGTCCACGGCCTGCACCTCGACAAGTACGAGATGCGCAGCAGCAGAAGATGACCAAGTACCAGCACGGGCTGCGACACGGGTCGCAGCAGACGTGGTTCGAGATGTCGCCCGACCCGTATCAGTCGCCCGACACGCTCGTCTCGGACCACGGGCCACGGCACGCGCCGCGCACCGGCATGGGCTGCAACACGGGTTGCAGCTTTCGCGGTTCGAGAAGTCGCCCGACTCGTAGCAGTCGCCCGACACGTTCGTCTCGATCCGCGGGCCACGCACGCGCCGCTGTGCTCGGTACTCGCGTTCAAGTTCACGGACAACATGTCGGCCGAGTTCATGGCCACGTCATCGTCATCGTCATCTCCGCCCTCAAGATCACGTACGGCGCGCCGATCAAGTTCAATGGCGCGTCATCGCCTACACCAAGTTCACGCACGACGTGTCGCTCAAGTTCATGGGCACGTCGTCGTCATCGTCAAGTTCACGCGCGACTAGCCGATCGAGTTCACGGGCAAGTCCTCGCCTTCATCGTCACCAAGTTCACGCTCAACGTGTCGCTCACGTTCAAGGACACGTCGTCGTCGCCATCGCCATCACCGTGCTCAAGCCGCAGCCGACGCTCGACCGCATCCTCGACCCGCAGCTCGCCTACCACCTCGACGCGTGGTACCCGATCTTCGTGCTCGTCGAGATGGCCTTCGACATCCGGTGCTGGCTCATGCTCAAGAAGACGATCGACACGACGTCAAGTGCGTCAACGAGACCAAGAACACGTTCCAGTACCCGACCAGTACCCGACCCGACCATCACGTCGCACCTCATGGCGCACCCGATCCCGCGCGAGGTGGCGACCCGACCCGATCATCGCGCAACCACGGCGCACGGTCCATCACGTCGTCGTGACGCACCCCGATCCTCGATCCCGACCTCCGTGACGGACCTCGGGGGGGGAGAGGGGGATAGTGTCACGACGCAGCGTGACAGGTGTGGCGCAACGCGCACGCGGACCGCGGCGCAAGTGGCGTCACCGGTTTCCCGTCTCGGACGTGTCTGTTTGTGATTGATTCATAAGCCGGAGGAGCGGTCCGCCCGGTCCTCGCTCCTCACGGAACAAGACCATTTATTACCCACGTAATACTCGCCCGTCGAACCACCCTTGGGACCCTCACCCTTACAGCGACGCGCTGGAGCTCGCGGACGACGACACGCGCCGTCTCTGCATCGAACTCGTGCTTGGCGCTGTTAGCCATGTCCTCGACCCATTTGGCGTCCTTTATACTGTCGAGGGCACCGTCGGGAACGAGTTCGCAGAAATCGAGCGGAAGCGCTTGCTCGGAACCGAGCTTCGCGAGAGCAAGGGCAGGCTCGGCACGGAAAAGAAACCGGAGCGCCTGTTCGAGGCGCGGGAACATCTGCTCGCCACATCTCGGACACGTCCCGTTCGGGAAATCGGCCAGCTCCTGGTTGAATCTGAAGCCAAGCCCACCCTGCGCAAATTCTCGTTCAATGATGCGGCGGATCAAGTCGGAGCAGTCGCTAGAGAGCCACGGGCCAGCCGAGTCCGTGCTCAATTGAATAATCTGGTGCAAGTCCGACACGGCAGCAGCCCATGATGGATGAAATTCGAGAGCACAGCAATTCGTCTCTTCGCGCGGGGTCGGCGAGTAGAGGGTTATCGCTTAACGGCCGAGAAGGCGGTTGAGCGTGATGAAAAGGAACCGGCGTGCCGTGACTGCACCCTTGGCGCGGGTTTGCGCGAGCGCGGCGTCGCGTGTGGCCGGATCGGCAAGTACGACAACAGGCAGCCATGCCATGGCGTGGGATTCCTGGAGACGCGGTGCAGGAGCAACGCCAAGGTACTCGTTTGCAAGTCGGAACAGGAGCCAGGGGCTGAGTAGCTTCTCCTCGCCACACGTAAACAGGTGACCTAGTGTCGCCGAAACCAACTGCGAGTATGCTGAAGGGACGGTTAGTTCCACCTGAACGACAATCAGGGCCTCGGCAAGCGCAGCTGCAAACTTTGCAAGCGCAGATTCAAACTGCTCGCACCCGAGCTCGCGAGAGCTGAGCAGCAAAATGTGCATCGCATCGCAGCTATCCGTGTCAGCTGAGAGCAGGGTATCACGGAACACTGCAATCCCGGAGGTTTTTCAAGATCGTGCGTGGGAGCGGACGGTTACGTACCCTTGGCCAGCACCGCCGAAATCCGTGAACCCGACGTGAGCTGTTTGAACGCAAACTGAGAAAGCTCCCCAGAACCGGTCTCATTGTCCTGGTCCAGCCCGGCGAAGACAATGTTCGTCCACGAAAGAGAGCTGAGCAGACCCAAGTCATCCACAAGCCCGATCAAGTTGGTATTCATGTCTGCTAACGTCCATGTGCGGACTTGGAACGCGATCAGATGCAGATCGGTCGGATCCAGGCCGTCAGTAAGGCAGGCCGGGTACCGATGCACGGCATGATATAGAAAGAAAGTTGCGCAAGGCCGAATAAATCAAGATGATCGCGATGTGCACTACGCTGACGATTTGAGCCGGAACAGGCTTGCGCGTGCTGAGAAGCCAATCGAAGATAGGCATGAGCTCTTCGGATGGGCGAGTCTGGTTATTCAGAGCTCTGATCGCAAAAAACCCGAGCACGTTATCGCCAAAGGCATGCTGGAGCGCCTTGAGGTCAGCTCCGAAACGCGACGCGCTGAGGATGCGAAAGGAGTCGCTTCGCCACGCGACGGCGGAGAGAAGGAGCAAGTGATCGAGGAAGGGCATCGGCGGCAACTTGTTCTCGGGCTCCTCGCCCACAACCGTGTGGAGTTTCGACTTGCACAGGAACATGAGCCCGTGCCAGGTCAGATGCCACCATTCCATGGGCTGCATTTTCATGGCGAGAACAGCCGGGACATGCTGCTGCACGGCATTCAACAGCTGCTCGAGCAAGCTCGCGTCATCCATGAGCACAGCGGCGGCAAGGATGAGGTAGGGCGCGGCGAGGTGGGCATGCGACGCGTAAACGTGTCGCAGTTTGGCGAGGTCGCCAATCGGGGTGGGACACGTGCAATGGTAGTAATGCAACGACCATTTCGACTCTTGCGTAAACGTTGTCGAGTCCCGGCGTTCATATTGGCGCTGGTCAAACAAGAAGCCCTTCATGAGCGCGACAAGGTAGCTGGCATCAGGAGCGCGAGGCCCGGCCAAGGCAAACTCGATTGTTTTGGCAAAGGAGACCTGATTGAGAGCTCGCGTGCAGGCCCAACGAGGCAGCGCGAAGCGACGCAGGAAATTGAGCGAGGCTGTGCAAGGTGTAGAACCAACAAGATGAGCGTGTCGGGAAGCGCTGCGAAGCGAGCGTCGCGCTCGTCGGGTTCCGCCGAGGGTGCAACGGACGGCACATCCACGTCGCCGGCGCCGCTGGGAGCAGATTGCACCGAGTCGCGAAGGTTATTCATTCGATTCATGGTCGTGCAGCCGGTTCCCGAGGAGCGCAAGCTGAGCGCGACGCGTGAGAAACTGACGAGCGTGTCGCTCACGTGATTGTTTGACGCGTTTCTCCGAGCTTTCCTGCCCTTCAAGTCCACGGCAACGTCGCGAAGTGTGAACCCGATAAATCAAATCGGAGGAGGTCGTTCGTATTATCATCAACACGTTAGAAATGGCGATGCATGTACTCTCATCGGAAACCAGATCACTCGCGCGACACCGAGGAATTGTACCAGTTCTTGACCTTGATCCACGGCTCATCCGAGATGCGACCGTCAGCCCTTGCCAGCTGAATGAATTTGAAAATCGAGTCCTTGCGCTTCGGGGCCCACTCCGCCGCGAGCAGCAGATCAACAAACTGCAGCGAGAGGCGCCATGGCTGCCCGCGCAAGGTGTTCACGCCCTTGGCAAACGCTTCCACTCGTCCCGGTTCACTGAGATACACCTCGGCGACCGTGACCATTTGCAGCCCGAGTCCGTTGACGCCAAGCGGCGCAGCATCAAGTGGCTCGTTGGTCCCCGGCAACGGCGCACCAGGGTAATCAAGATCAATCAACGATTAAAGAATCCCGCACTTGCACGGCCGCATAAGCAGCTTCCACCGGCCTACCAAGTCCTCAAGCGAAGCCAAGTACGCGCGCCAAATTTCGTGCGCTGCTGCGACGGTTGCGGCGTAAAGATCGCGCCACTCAGCGTCCGTGTACGGCTCGGTTCGCAGCGTCCAAGTAAAAGGGTCCTCGGTGCAATCGTATGCTGCTGGAAGTACGAGGTGGCGATGGCACAGAATAAGCGGAACGCATTGCGCCAGCTCGACCACGAACGACGCATCAAAGCGGGGTGAATGGCCCCACTGGAAGATTGATTCAAGGATGGATTCCAGCGCAGCCTGGTGCGGCCACCACCATCGAAGCTGTTCAATGAGCTCCTCGACAAAGCCGTGGTGTACACTTGGAAGCCTTGAGATCGTAAGCCACGCACTGCGGTGGAGATTCCAGCCAATGACATGTTTGCCAATGAGCCGGAGAAGGTTGTTGAGCTTGGCAGGCGACGCTGCGTGGACCTTGGACGAAGCAGGAAGCAGCGCGTGCACGCGATTGAGGACACGCTCAACGCCGTCAACGTAGTCGATGCGGAGGAAGTTCGTTTCGCTGCCGCGGTAGCCAGCGTGGTCGGCAAGAATGGTGAGATCAGCAAGCAGCCGTGCATTGGCCAGAGCTCCGCCACCACGGTGCGATTCGCGGATGAAGGCGAGAAAAAAGGACCAGGGGCACCACTTGGGATCGTCGGCGTGCAGCTGCTCTTGGCGCGGCGCATCAGGCAAGAGCTCAAGAACAAACTGCGGCGACATTTTCATCAAAGCGCGCGCGGCAGCGTGTGAGCACGTCGAGAATTTGGGATAAAAAGTTTAAGTTTTTTGGTACCGCCAGGCGGTAAAGATGGTCGCGCGCACAAGCGGGGCGGCGACGTCGGGCGCAACGTCAACGTCAACGTTGTCGAGAATGGCCAAGCAATGCGGAATGGGGTCCTTTGCTGCGTCGCAGTACACAAAGTACGTATTGTGACGGTTCTTGCCGTTGCGGTTCTTGAGCGTCACGAGCGCCGCCAAGGCGTTGAGTGCGCGCCGTTCGATCGCAATCTGGTGGAGCTTGACGTAGAGAGCTAGGTCGAGGGGAAGCTTTCCGTGGCAATAAATACGCAAGATTTTCTACGCGGGTCCCGGACCAACGTCGCGGCGGACCATGGTTTCCAGAAAGCGGGCAACAAGCTCGCGGGGTTGCTGGTGCTTGTTTGAGTGCGATCCGGACTTCGGCTTGGTTCGGCGGACCCGAGGGCCATAGTACGGAGGTGCGAGGTTCATAAAAGTAGCTTGGTCGCCTGCTGCGAGCGCAAACAGCATGCGGCACTCGGCGCGGCCTTGCCACGGTTGAGAAGATGCGAGGGCGCGGCTGCAAGCGCGGACGGCAGGCGCGTCACCGAGTGACAATTATCGCGCGACCGCTCGCTCAACGTCGATCGGCAGTGTCTCGAGGGTCATAGGCGCAAGTTGCATAGAGCCTTTCGTTGCTTCCATGGTCGCAGAGTGTTCTTGGAGGGAGCGAGATAAGCGGACGGTCGCACATGTGAGGTGAGGTGGCGCTCGCCCACGCTTGCCCCAACGTTGCTTTGAGCCGCTGGCGGCCGCCCTTGCTCCCGCGCTCCTCGCACACCAGTCGCTATGAACACACCACCCATGGAAAATGAAGGAGACTTGCTGCAAACTGCGATTTATGACTCGTTCGACTTTTCGTCGCTGCCGGCCGAGCTCACGGCAATGGTCCTCCAGCTCGTCACGCCGCGGCCCTGTGTCCGCCTTGCTTCGCGCGCACTCGCGCTCCTGTCCGGTGAACTGCAGGTGAAGCGAATGTGGATTGAACGCCGCTGGAATGACTTGTTTATCGAACATCACCCTGGGACTTGTCCGGACGACGGCGCTTCCACTCCTGCGACTCTGATGAGCGCTGTGCTCGACGTTTGCGACGATGAAGATGACGACCGGCCACTCAAGTTCAATGACATCGAGCCCCTGTTCCTTGCCACCGTATACTGTCTGCTTGACATCATACAGGCTTTGCTACGAGGATTGGAAAACACCGCCGACCGCATGGCCAACCTGCTTCGCCAGCCACTTAACCAAGTCCAGCGTCGTTACCTTCCTACCACCAAGTACCCTATCCACTCGCTTTTCCAGGGCTTCATTGAAGTAGTTTATAATGCCCCGTCATCAACGCTTGGCCTCCTGCTTGAAGCCACGCTCACAAAAGCTCCTGATATTCTTTTGGCGCGTATGCCGTGGGCCAAGTGGATCAAGCTTCACTCGAACCTCGCGTACATGCATGCTGAGCTGCCTATCCTCCTTGACGAGCTCAGCATTGAGTCACCCGACCCGCAAATTGCCAATGTGCTTGCATTCCTTGCGCTCACTTTGGTGGAGCGGGAGACCTTAGGGGTGATCCTGGACCCTCGCTTTGGCTGCGACACGGATATGTTGTTCATAAGCACGCGCAAGCCATTTGCCGCGAACTTGGTGTGTGTCGGAATCGCTGACCCTGACAATGCTTCGATCGAGGATGCCATCTACTTTCTCGACTTTATGCTGGTCAATACCTGGAGCAATCCACCGCTCATCAGAGTCGGTGATACGTTCCTTGCCCTCGAACTGTGCAGGTTTCCCTCTCCTGTGCTCCTTGCGCACCTTGCGGCCCAGCACCGTGGCTTCCTGCCTGATCCCGCAAACGATCCGGATGACTTGCTGACTCTCATCAACCATTGTGCGCATGGGTCGTGGACGCTGGATCCCGACTTTGCGCCATTTCTTGCTGTTCTGATGAAGCACGGCATTCTTAACGACTGGTTCTGGGACTGCAAACTGCGCCAACTTATTTTTTCGCAAGACAGCTCATTGGCGCTTTCCGCTCTTGTTGACAAGCGCTTTGGAGATCGACTTGGCGCTGTGCTTGCTCGAGGTACACCAACTGTTACGCTTTGCTGGAAACGCTGGCTATCCCATGCCGTTCAACCGCTAATGCTAATGGCTTCGATGCCCTGTCTAGTCATTAATGAATGTCTCTTGGGCTCGGTTGTAAAGCCGACTGAGGTTGTCAATTTTGCCGTTTGCCATTTCCCCGACCGCATCCAGGAGCTCATGGCCAGCGCCGCTTCGGAGTTGCAACCAACATTTGATCGCGCTCTTCCCATGGTCGTCCCCGGCGTTGCAGAAAAATTGTTTGCCCATCACTACCTACGCCAGTTGGAGAACATAACGTATTGGCCCTACTTTCTGCTTGCAAACGCGCTTCTCACTACGTCGCTGGTTCAGCGCGATGGAGCAGACCTCTTTTATATGGCTTGGCTCACGGTCGCAGCACTTCGTGACCCAGCAACTCACGATTCGGCTGTTACGGTGATCCGCGAAATGGGCACGGCCGCAGCTCATATTTCGCTTCTCTTGTTTTCCACACAGCGTCAACCGCATACGTACGTTGCGCTGCCCCTCGGCAATGGGCGCACCACGTGTCAAACTTGCCCGCTCTCGAGCCAGCAGTCGTTCTTTGACACGCTTGCCGAGCTGCTTGTGATTCACGACGGGGCGCTCTCCATCTCGGACCTGCCTTGCCATGGCGGGACCGAAATGACAAACATGCTCATGGATCCCGCCTTTGCTGACACTATCCTTGCGATGTGGCAGCGGCGCGAGAATTCGTGCACCTGCGGTGACATTCTTGTTCCTTATCCTTGGCATCGCGTGGTCGAATTTCTCGTACGCATGGACTCGAAGTGCGTCCTCGAGTTGCTCCAGACGTCCGACTCAGCTCAAGACCTCCCAATCGAGTTTTGGAGGTGCGTTCCGGACGGTGCGCTCGACGGGATCTGGGGCACGACCCTGCTTGCTGCAGCTGCTGTCCGTCTCACAGAGTATGATCCGGCAGACGCCGTGATGCGTGAACTTGTGCGCGTGGGGCCGCAGACCGTGCGAATGGCCGAGTTCCGCAAAGCTCTTTGCGCCATGTCGGCGTCTCGCAGCAGCTCAGAGGCTCTCAACGTGCTGGACGCGATGCTGCTCGAGGACACGTTCGACGGTTCGCCAGACTTGTGAGTAGCCGGCTCATGGAGAGAATGCACCGCCAGCACTCCACGATAGACTACCGATTTGTTGTTTTTGATGCCAGTGAGCGAATTGATCAGCGACCTCGCCAATTATCGTACAATTTATTGTCTGCGCCTGCGAAGGTTCCGTATGATAGCCGGGGCGCTTGGCTGTGTACAAGACGCGCGAGTCAGCTGCTCGAGACATCCGTTGAACTGGCGGAACAAACGGAGGGCGATCACGGCAGGGAAATGTTCGCACTCGTTGTCCCATCAACCATTCGTTCAATGCGTTTGCCGCCGAAACGGAGACTGACGACTTGCTCAGCGCCAAGCAGGCACGCTCTTCACGTCATGCGGCATTCCAGCTGACTACCAGAAGTGAAGCGACTAGGTGGCTCGGGAGAAAAAAATTCCGACGCGATGGAACAGCCTCGCATAACTGGGAGGGGAAACGGGCACTTCGCGACGCGTTGCTCATGGGCGGGTGGCGGTCATGTGATGGGAGGAAGACGCCACGACGCGCTTCGCTCTCCCGTTGCAGACGCTGTCATGAAGCAAATGGAGGTGACACCAATGAATGACTATGCAATCTACTCGGCCACCTTCACCGGGAACGATGCGGGCGCTCCGCTTTGGAAATCTTCCAACCGATCTCGTGCTTGCTGTGGTCCAGCTCGCACGACCGCGCGTGACGGTCGTCCTCGCCTCGAAAGCTATGCATCGCTTTGCGTCCGATCCGCTCGCACTCCCTGCATGGATCATCTCCCGTCTCGCTTCCCAGTCATCCGAGGGTGCTCTGGAATGTGTCTCAACTTTACTTCAAATCCCAGATACTCGCCACTACCCTAATCCGCGAGATGAGGCTCGGACTGCCTCGACACTCGCCGCCAGCTACTCTCGCACCGTTCCGCTGATGCATGCCCTCATTCCGTGTGCCAGGCGCCGAGCCGAGGCGCAGCGTCGCACATTGCTGCCCGATGCCGCCGAGGAGTCCGGCTTTCATGTCATTGAGCTTGTCGAAGTCGCTCAGCTTGCCTTGCCGGGACAACTCTTCCAGAACCCGCTTGCCGTTCACCTGATCGTCGCGACACATGCAACCATGACCGGCTCCCCCCTTCTCCTTCAGCAGGTACTCGACGATATCCAAGCTTACTGGCCAGAGCTGCTTGAACTCGCTCTCCTGTGGTCCGAGTGGGCCAAGATGTTAAGCGACTCGGTGCTTCCCTTTGACTACGAGCATCCCGACCCCTTCGAAAACTCCCAGTTTGAACTCCGCCTGATGGATGTCTTGGCTTTCCTTGCTGTGAACTACTGGCAGGACGAGACGTTCGAGCTGTTGTTGAACCCGCAGTATGGCGTCAACACGAAGGAGCTTATTGGCGCACTGGAGGACGAGGTTACCGCCGTCCCGGTGTATTATGGAATGTGCGATCGGGCTCCATCGTACAAGCGCGTGGCCGGCATCATGGCGCTACTCTACAAGCACGGCTGGTCCAATACGTTTGTGGGGGAGAAGACGGCCCTTGATCTGCTCATTGAGCACGTACCGTTTGCACTTCCTCTCATTATGGCCCGCGCGCCCACCCAGGTTGGCGCGGACTTGGACGCCTGGGGCAGAACCGAAGTTGATTGGATGGTCAAGAAAAGCCTGTTGGTCGATGACAATGGGCGCCGTATAACATACCGCGATATCGAGTCGACTACCATCGGGAAATGGGGGATCACCCCGCTGCGGTGGATCACGAAGATCTTCCTAGATCACTGTGATCTACGAAGATCTTAGCCCTGCGGAAATCTAGCCCCGCTCGACCAGTCCGGAGTGGTTCCGCTCGCGAAGATCTTGGCTCCCGACATAGATCTACGAGTAATCTATGGTGTTCGACCACAAATCTAGGAAGGAGTCGAGCGCTTGCACTCGCGCAGCGAACGACTTTGAGACAAAACTCGCGCGGCGCGTCCTTGACTCTCAAATCACAATACCGATCATCGCTGCCTTTGTCCTCCATAGTCGCGTTTGGAATAAATCAAGCAGTTCACTGGACTATCTCTCAGTCGTGCATCAGCGCGTCGCACAGGCGGGTCGGGAGAATCGTGGTTCAAGTGAGCAAACAGGGAGCACCACACATGCAGCGTGACCAACGAAGTGGGAAGGAGAAAGGGCCAGGGGCATCGATTCCCTCGAGGCGGTGTGCAGGATCGGCGTCAAGGAACGTGAAAATGGAGCTGTTGAAGAGCTGCACGGGCACGACAGGAATCAAGGTTGCGGGTGCCTGCCAGTGTGCCTTCAAGCGGGAGCGAGGTCGTAAGCGGGCGTAATCACGATGTTGTAGAGCCGCCAACAATTTTGCAGGACGGATCAGCGAGTTCCGGCTCGCGCATCTCACCACGTAGCAGGTCGGGCAGAGCAGCGACGGCCAGGATCCGCAGCTGTTTCGAGATCGTTCGACCACGGAACCACGCGGCGAGGGAGTTGCAGCGTGTCAGGAATGAGATCTTCAGACCTGCGTTGTGTATGCTTGACAAGAGGGGAGGAGACATGGACCGACGCGACGCGGCGAAGCTGTCAAGCAAGGCGGCGGTCAAGCGCACGTGAGGATCGGCGGCGTTTGTTTTGGGCCAAGTCCTATGCTCGGTCGCCACTGCCCACCGCCCACCCTCGCCGGCGCCGACTTCCTCTCTCCTCCCCCGCCACTCGTCCTTCCCCCCAACTCCCCTACGACGCATCCAACTCCATGCACTTGCTCCAGGACTGCATCGGGCACATCGCCATGGCCTGCGCCGGGTACGAGCCAGACCCTCCCTGCGCCGTCATGTGCACGCCACCTCGTCACCTCGCACGGCCGCCACCAACTGCTGCCTCACGCCGCGCCGCTGACCGTCGCACCGGTTTGCCCTCACTGACGCCTCTCTCGTGCTCCCGCTGTCCAGGTCCCGCCGCGGCTGATACTGCCCGCCCAAGCCGGCCGACGCCACCCTTCGCCCCCCGGACGCTCTGAACCTCGCTGGCGTCGGCGACGTGGACGCTCTCGTCGATCCTGCCGTCCTATCCTTCCTGGGGCTCGAGACGGCCTGCGGTCGCATGCTCATGGCGCCGCGTATCGTCGCCGCCATCGGTATCCCGCACGACGTGGCGCGCGCGCGGCGACGGCGCCCAGCAACCGCAAGTCCGAGGTGCTGCTCAACCTCACGTTCGACTGGAACCGCAGGGCAACGACGTATGTTTGCGATCGTCCGCTTTGGGCTGCTTCCCAACCAGCGATCTGACCCGGACCGCCCCGCCTATAGAACCTACGCCCGCGGCATCGTCAAGCTGACTGCCCATGGCACCCGCTCGCGCACCCTAGGCGACCTGTCCCCCTCCCCGAGTCGTGCGTGTGTTTTCGCGTGTCTGGTCGCCCACGCTAACGCCACCGCTGGCCGACGTAGCAAAGCTGCCCGGGCCGCACCTGTTCGCCATCGTGGATCGACTCGCACCTGATCGCACGCTCGTCGACATGGTGTACTTCATCGAGCTGGTACGCGTCGCGCACGATCCTGACTCGCTTCGTAGCTCACGCCCCAACGTGTCTGTGTAGTTTGCTCCCGTGGTCCAGTCGTACGTGCAGGGGTCGGCGGCGCCCATCGTGGATGTCGACATGTTCCGCCGCAGCTACTTCCACTCGCTGGTTGCGAGCATCGAGCGTCGCCGGGCCGCTCACCCGTTTGTCCGCATGATTACGGAGGAGGTCGTGCGCCGGTCGTTCACCAAGTCCACCGCCGCTGCCGCTGCCGCTGCGACCGCAGCCTCGGCGGCGGGTGCCCGAGGCGCGAGTCCGTACGGAGTCGCGCTGGATAGCGACGACGACGACGACGACGCGTAGATTTGATGCACAATACAGATCTGTTTCTCACTCATCGAACTCTCCCGTTGTGTGCTGAGATCTCTCGCTTGGCGAAGATCGCTTGAAAATCTCACAGGTCTCCTCAGCGGCGGGGAATCTACGTTCGTTGCAAAGATCTATCGGCCCTGACGGAGTCGAGCTCGGCTGGACGGGAGGGATAGATCTATGGTGAGATCTATAGAAAACATAGGTTTGCAGTGGATTTCTACCTAGATCTTCCCCGGCTATTTTGGCCCCCGAAACCCTAAGATCTATGAAAGATCTAGCTAGATCTCTTCGAGATCTTAACCCCCAATTTCCCGATGACGTATCCGTTTGCATTTTTTGGACACGACTACTTTGCCAAGCTGCTTTGCCGTGCCTTGCTTGAACAGCAAGATGACGTGGTTGGTTCACTTTGCACCGCCATGACCCCTCGGGAAGCTACTTGGGAGGCGGTACTTGAGAAAGGTACGTTCCTTTTGCTTGTCTCCCTGTGGATAAACCTAGCCAACCACTCACCTATTGCACATTTTACAGCATTCTCAGCCGCCTACAACGAACCCTCAATCAGCGGCCGCATCCTTGATTGTTTGCTTGCGTTAGCGCTTGCAGCGGGCCATGCAAAGTTTACCGAGCGTTTTGCGGCTGAGGCGCTCAAATTCAAAGATCCCAATCCGGGCCGGCGCTTCGGGGCCATCGTTGCACTGCTTGACGTGGACAAGCCGACGGCCGCCCGACTCGATGTCCTAGCAATCGTCACGCGACTGCTTCCCACCAAGATGGACAGTTTTCCAACGATCATAGCTTCTCACGCGCTTTCGTGGCTGACAACCTCGGTTCTGGCAGTTGAGGGGACCAAAGGTCGCGCCCTCGAGGTCATTCGTGGCTTGGGCACTGCTGGCCAACTGCTGTGCGCGATGCTCGCTGCGCATCTTTCGTCCGACAGGGACCCTATCTTCCCAACCCTTCCCCCCGGCTTCATGACCTGTCCTGACTGCCCGCTCTCGTATCAAACCCCGTGGCGCAACGCTTTCGTCTCGCTCCTCGCGCTTGTGAGCCCCGAGACTGACCTGTCCCAATCGCTCGCCGTCTACCTTGCCGCGCCGAAACCGAACCACGAGTATGCGCACGATTACGAGCTCGCCAACACATGCTGCGCTCCCACTGGCACCGGCACGACTCGTTTGATTGTGGCCAAGTTGCAAAGTAAAATGCAGCGGCTGTTGGCCGATCTGATTGACGCACTTTCGCCAGTCGCCCCAGCCCTCACGGAATGGATTCCCGACGACGCCCTTGTCAATGTGCTCCAGGATGCGGACGTGCGTCGCATCGCTGGCGCGCCTGGGATGGAGGTTTGTCATCTCGACGAGCTGAAACGGATCTCGCGGGCGCGCAAGAGTCTTCCCGTGTTTGAGCGCGCAGTGTCGGAAATTAGCGTTCATGAGAAGCGCGAGCGACGGAGCCCGTCAACGTAGCGAGCGGGAATAAATATGCAATTTGTTGTTAGGTGCGGACGTCCTTGAATCTTGGAAATGTGCACACGCTGCCCCGTTGTCAAGCAACAGCTTGCGGATTGCGCAACTACCTGATTGGCGCAACAACTACGATAACAACCGCACAATCAACTGCAGCCAGAAGCCAAGAGCCGTTCATTAATCGAGCTCGAGCGTAATCATTAGAAACTCAGCCAGTCGGCTTGTCTTCAAGGGTGCGACATGGTGGAGTTCTCGAAAGACTGCACGCGCCAACTCTGTGTCAAAATCACGCAGCACCCGCGACATTTGCGTGACCCACTTGGTGTCCGCGACGTCTTCAAGTGCACCGTCTGGCACGAGCTCCCAGAAATCGAGAGGGAGCGCCGTCTTGTAACCAAATTCCGCGAACATAGCAACAGGCCCGGTCCAGAGCAAGGGTTGGAACGCCTGGTCGTGCGGGATGAAGATTTCGGAGCACCGCAGGCAGGCCTCAATCAGGCACTGGGCCAACCTCGACTCGAAAGGACTGGAACAATCTTTGCCTTGCGTGGCGACGATTGCGCGACAAGTGGAGTCGGAAGGAAAGCACGCAACGGGCAAGCCCGTGTTTTCAAACAGCAACTGCTGCAGTTCCAGCATGGCCACCGTCCAAGAACCGTCGGGCACTGGTGAGCAACGGGCGGTCCTCGCGTTTGGGGCCGGTGCAAGGATTGCTTTGCCGCGGATGACAAGGTGGCGGTTGAATATGATGGCAAGAAACAGGCGAGCAGTTGCTGTACCCTTTGCTCGGATCTGTTCGAGAGCGGCATCGTGCGTACAAGGGTCGTTCAAGACAATGGCAGGGAGCCATGCCAAGCTAGACAGGTCAAAGATGTGAGGGTTGTGAAGGATGGCAAGGAATTCGTTGGCGAATAAGAACAAGGGCCACGGGGGGAGCCGGTGTTGCTCCCCACATCCAAATATGTGCCCCAGCATTCGATTCGCCAGGTACGAATTAGCTCGCTTGCTCTTCACACGCTCTTTGAAGTAATCGAGAGCGTCTCGCAACGCAGCCGCCAAGTCGGGGATTACGGCTTCAAAGTGGTGTTGTTCAAGCCGACGATAGCCGCGAAGAAGCATGCATTTGACGCTGCGGCCGTCAACTTCAGCGTAAAGAACGCCCTCACGGAAAGCTACAGTTATTCGTGGGGTAAGCAACCGCGGAGACTAATTGCTGGCACGGCGCTCAGCTCGCGCGTACCTTCAACGAGTGCGAATCTTAGGCGAGGCCCAAGCTGTGCAACAATAAACGAAGAGAACTCACTCGTCTCATCCTTTGTCATCTCCAAGAAAAGGATCCGTGCCCAAGTCGAAGTCGCCGTGTCGAGCAGTCCTAGATCGTCGAGCGAGGCGACAAGATCAATGCCGGGCTTGGTGAACGTCAAACGAATCGCATGCTTTCTGAGCTTTTCCACAATGCGAGGCGACAATCCATCGGCGAGGACGCTCGGGTAGAGCCTCGACGCGTAGCGCAAGAATGCGCTTGGCACCCGCGAATGATCAAACAAGTAGCAAATGATGGGAAGGCCACGGGTGGTAAGCAACGGACCTGGCTTTCTAGTGCTCAATAGCCAGTCGAAGATCGGCATAAGCTCGGCGGGCGGGCGATTTTGTAATACGAGAGCCGCAATCACGGAACTCAAGATGGAGTTGTCGCCGAACGTGTGCGGAAGCAACTGCATGTCGAATCCACAACGCGCGTCCTTGAGAAAGCGGAAGGAGTTGGGTTGCCAAGTGACGACTGCAAGCAGGAGGAGATGTTCGAGAAACGATGCTTGATTCTGAATACTCGCAGGGTCCAAGCGCACTTGTGTGTTCGCGCCGTGCTTGGCCAGGTAGTGCTCGCCGTGCAAGGTTATCCCCACCAGGCTGTCGGACAAGCGCCCACAGTGAGGACCAGGAGCAGGTCGCGCTCGACGACAGCAAACAAAGTCTCGAGGAGTTTGGCGTCGTCCATGACCACGGCTGCGCCAAGAATGAGGTATGGTGCAGCCATGTACGTGGCATCGATTGGCTGAGGCATGTTTAACTTGACGGCTGGGTCGTTTGGCTTCAAAAGACGCACTGGCAGGGCCCAGGTCCAAGCCTTCTCGAAGGCCACAGGGTGTGTTTGCGAGTAACTTCGCTGGTCGTACATGAAACCCTCCATGAGCGCGATGAGAAGCAAAGGGTCAGGATACGCAATCCCATCGATGGGAGACGAGCGCAAGCTATTGAAGAATGGCTGTTCAAGCACGAACTCAGCTTCATAAAAGAAGATTGAATCGCGCGAGGCCAGGTACTCGGCGAAAAGCACAGGATTTATGTAACGGCAGAGCACGACCGGCGCCCAAACCCTGTTCATTGCAAGTGTGCGTGCTGCTTCGAATAGACACTGCGAAGCGCTGCAATATCTCGAGCGAGGCCGCGAGAGCTGGAGAATGTATGTGACAGGAGTGTCGGGAAGCGCCGCGAATAGTGCGGCGCAGTCGTTGGGTTCCGCCGAGGGTGCTGCGGACGGTAGGTCAGCGCTTTCAGCATGCCCGAGAGAAGCTTGCATCAACTCGGTGTGGTCTTTCATTCGTTTCATGGTCGTGGTGAGCCGATCATCGGGAGCGCAAGCTGAACGCGTCGCGTGAGAAGCAAAGTGGCTTGACAACGCGTCGTGGTCACATGATTGATGGACGCGTCTCCCCCTCTCGATGCGGTTCGTGGGCACACGAGGCATCACAAACATAGCGTATCTAGAAACCAAAGTCGATGAAGTTGAGGAAACGAAACTGATATAAACTCGGCGGTCGCTCCCGCGCCACACTGAAGAAATCACACTCGATGCCCGCTCACTGCTCACTGCTCACTGCAGCTCGAGCGAGACGAACAGCGACTCAACCGCACCGGCCGTGGTCACCGGAGCAACATGACGGAGTTCACAGAAGACCGCGCGCGCTGTGTCCGCGTCGAGCTGATGCTTGGTGCTCCGCGCCATCTTCATGAGCCACTTGGCGTCCTTGACGCCGTCCAGCGCGCCATCGGGCACAAGTTCCCAGAAGTCGAGCGGGAGCACCGTGTCGGGTCCAAGCTCGGCAAGCGATGCCGCGGGCTCGGCACGAAACAGAAACCGGAACGCCTGCTTCAGGCGCGGAACGACCGGGACGCGGCACCGCGGACAGACGCCGTTTGGGTACTCGGCGAGCTCGTCGTCAGTGCGGCCCTGCAGCCCGCTGCGGCCCTTGGCCTGCGCAATAATTCGAACAGATCCCGCACGGTCCGGAGGGAACCACCCGGTCGGCGTGTAGGCCGAGCCCATGACCTCGCGGATCAGCCGGTGAAGTTCAGTCATGGCAGCTGTCCAGGAAGCGTGGACCTCGAGCGTGCAGCGCTGCGATTCCTCACGCGGAGTTGGCGAGTACAGCGTCTTGGTATGGCTGCCAACGATATGGTTGAGCAGGATAGAGAGAAACATGCGCGCCGTGGTCGAACCCTTGGCGCGGACCTGCTGAAGCGCCGCGTCACGCATATTCGGGTCGTTGAGAACAATGGCAGGGAGCCAAGCCAGAACGTGCAAATCATGCATGTTTGGCGAACGAGCGACAGCGAGAAATTCGTTGGCCAAGCAGAACAGGAGCCACGGGCTGAGTCGACGTTGCTCGCTGCACCCAAATATGCAGTTTAGAGTCAGCACAATAAACCGCGAGACCGAGAGCTGATTTTCTGCCGCCTCCTCCATGACGGCAAAGTCGCCCTGCAGTGCTGCCGCAAAGTCGGGAAGCGCGGCTTCAAACTGCTCGCGCCCAAGCTGACGGTAAGCGTGGACCAGGATGTTGGTCGCGCTGCGGCCACCCTCGTAAATGCCGAGAACACTTACTCGGAATGCTACAAGAGGAGCGAGAATATGTCACCACAGGTCGACTGGAGCACTCGAGCTACGCGCATACCTTCGACGAGTACAAGAGCAAGCCGTGACTCAAGATGCTCGGCCACAAATACTGAGAGATCGCTGGTACCCGTGCTGTCGTCCTCCGCCAGGCCCTTCAAGAGAATTTCCGCCCACGTACCTTCGTTAAACACACCGTGCTTGTCGAGGAGAGCGAGCAGCTCCGCATCGAGGTGCTCGTACTTCCACTCTCTGACCTGAAGTCGGACGTTTCGCAAACCATTTTCCTCGATGCCTTCGGCGAGACAGGCCGGGTGGTGCTCCGCGACAAAACGTACAAAGTCACGCGGGATCGGCGCAAGCAGATAGTTGATGAGATGGAGTCAGGCGGGCGACCACATGCGGCCGGGTCTGCGCTTGCGCAGCAGCCAGTCCAAGATTGGTATGTAATTGGCAGCTGGGCGCGAAAAGTCTTGTTTGGGAAGGGTCGCGAGCGCAAAAGGCGCGACCGTGTTTTCGCCAAATGCATGCGCTAGCCCCATCATGTCGATGCGGAAGCGCGGGTCGATGAGCACGCGGAACGAGTTGGGACACCACATGACAGCCGAGAGCAAGCACATGTGCTCGAGCAGCGAAGTGGGTTGAAGTTTGTTATCATGGGCGTCGCCTAAAACCGCAAGAATGCAGGAATTGCTGAGCTCGAGCTCACCCTCCAGTGTTAAGGCGAACCATTTCGACGGCGGCAGGGCTCGCTTCAAAACGCTAGGAAGGTCTCGCTCAACAGCGGCGAGCAAGTCAGTGAGCAGGTCGGCATCGTCCATGTGCACAGCGGCACAGAGTAGAAGGTACGGCGCAGCAAGATGCGGGTGCAGGACCTGGTTCGACCGCGCTCTGGCAAGGTCGCCAACCGGATCCACTGAGGAATAGAAAATATCCGCTAACGCCCAAGCCGTCTCGCGTCTGAGGGTCGAAGCGTGCTTGCGCGCGTACTGGCGCTGGTCGAAGAGGAACCCGGTCATCAGCGCGCGCATAAGCTGCGCATCTGGACCAAGGACGCCTGGGAGCGGTGATTTGAGCGTCGAGTTAAAGTATGTCTGGCTGAGCAGAAACGTAAGCTCGTGAAACACGCGCAGTCCGCGCGAATTTTGCTTGTACAAGTCAGCGAGCTGCGGGCGGAAGGAGCGGCGGAGCACGATCGGCGCCCAAATCCGGTTGATCGAAGGCTCGCAGGCGGGTCCAATGATGCAACGAGAAGCAACACACAAGATTGAGCGCGGCCGCGCAAGCTGTAAGACCAGCGTCAAGATGGCGTCCGGCAGCGCCGTGACGGGTGCAACGACAACACCAGGTTCCGCGGCCGGTGCCACCGACGGGATTTCGGCCTCCTCTGTGGCAGTTTGCAGCGAGTTATGACGGGAGTCCATTCGATTCATGGTTGGGAGTGCGTTCGCGGCGGGAGCTTCGACGGTTCGCTCCACCCGGTCAGCTTCCCATGCGTCCTGGGTCGCTCGAATCTTGATGTTTCAGCACGTGTTCTTCTTCTCATGTGGACACAGAATCGACATCCCGAGCACCCACAACAGAACATGGCCGGATGTGCTCAAAAATGTGGTGTCAGTCACATCACATGACTGTCGCGTGATTGATCGACGCGTCTCATGTCTCCTGTCTCGTGCCGCGAGAGGCTCCATGCGGAGCGACTTCGGTTTTCCTCAACATGTGTGGAATGCAAGAGAATGACCTTTAGTGACTGAATTCAGACGGCGACGCTTGCCAGGACGGTACCGACCAGGCCGCTCGACTGCTAAAGCGTGAAGGTCGCAAGCAGGAACTTGACAGCGCCAGCCGACGTCGCGGGCGCGACGCGATGAAGCTCGCGAATGATCGCGCTCGCCGTGACCTTGTCGAACTCGCGGATCGAGGTGCGCGCCATGGTCACGAACCATTTCGCGTCCTTGGCGCCGTCGAGCGCACCATCAGGTACAAGCTTCCAGAAGTCAAGCGAAAGCGCCGTTTCCGGGTCAATCGCTGCGAGCGATGCCGCGGGCTCGGCGCGGAGAAAGAACCGGAGCACCTGCTCCATGGGTGTGATCACTGGCGCATGGCACAGCGGACAAGTGGCGTTCGGGTGGTCGAGACGTTCGCGCTCAACGTGGCCGTGGAGTCCGTCCTGAAGCGTGTCCCGAGCAAGATTGCGGATGGACTCGGCGTAATCAGCACAGATACTCGCATCCGCGCAGCTGGGCGAGCTAGCGCTTTCGCGAATCAGCCCGTGCAGGTCAAGCATGGCAGCCAACCAGGATGCGTGTGTCTCAGGCGCGCAACGGTGCACTGGCGCTTCGCGCGAGTCCTGCGGGGGTAAAGTCGACTCGTCGCTGGTGTCCGTCAGGATATGGAGAAAGAAGGAAAGGTAATACACCGCGATCGCGGCACCTTCGGCGCGGACATGTGAAAGCGCAGCCTCGCGTGTATCCGGGTCGCCAAGGGCAACAGCAGGGAGCCACGTCATACAATGCAAGTCATGCGCCTGTGGATTGGGGGTGATAGTGAGGAACTTGTTGGCAAGGCGAAACAACAGCAATGGGCTGAGCTGGCGCCGCTCGGCACGACCGAAGACCCGATCAAGTGCCTGCGCGATGGCTTTCGAGAATTCGATTGGGTCGGCCACACGTTGCCGCAAGGAAACGAACGCGCTATGCACTGCCATGGCGAGTGCAGGCAGCAAGGTCACAAACCGCTCGTGCCCGAGCTGGCGGTGTCCGTAGTGCAGGATGCGGGATGTGCAACGGCTGAAAGTTCCGGTCGCGAAGATGCTGCAATAAAACGCTATTACAATGGAGTGTGTCAGGGTTTGTGGTTTCCAGGATCAGGTTCGAACGCACCCAGAATGAAAGCTTCCGTGAATCGCTCCCCAAGCCGCTCGAACACAAACGAGGGCAGTCTGCTGATTCCAGTGTTAACTTCCTCGACCATGCCAATTCCGAGAATGCGTGCCCACGATTTGCAGTTCATAAAACCCAGCCCGTCCAGTCGCGCAATCAAGTCCAAGTCGACGTGTTTTGGCGCCCCCCACTTGAAAATCCGGATTCGAACCGCTTCAACATCGCGCTCCTCGGTTCCCTCGGTAAAGCAAGCCGGGTAGCGCTCGAGCGCGTAGCGCAGGTAATCGCGCGGAAGTGGGTTGAGCAAGACGTCGAGGATGTGCGCCCCGCGGTCTGACCGAAGCGCGCCAGGCTTGCGCGTGCGTAGAAGCCAGTCGAGAATGGGGATGCGGGCTGCGGGCGGACCAGAGTGATTTTGATAAACCAGGTTGACGATGGAGAGCCGTGCCATGACGTTGTCGCCAATCGAGTGCGCGAGAGTCTGCATATCGATGCCAAAACGCGAATTGCTGAGAACGCGGAAAGCGTTACCGCGCCACAGGGCGGCTGAAAGCAGGACCAGGTGTTCGATAAACGGCATGGATAGGAGCTTGTTCGTTTCCGGTCCCATGTGCGCGAAAGAGGCGTACATGTGCGTGACCATCAGTCCCTCGATGGTTAGCCCCCACCATGCAAACATTACGCGCATCGAGAGAATGACGGGGAGATCCCGCTCGACGAGTGAGAGCAGGCGCTCGAGCAACTCGGGGTCGTCCATGAGTACGGCAGCAGCGAGGATGTAAAAGGGCACGTGGAGGTGCGCGTGAGTAGCGTAGCTTGGCCGAAGCTTTTCAATGGTAGTAACTGGGTCGGGAGCCATGTATAAGCAACGTTTTACGGCCCAAAACAGCTCTTTCTCGATTGTCGCGGCCCTCCGACGTGCGTGTTGGCGCTGGTCGAACAAGAAGCCTTTCATGAGTGTCTCGAGCAGCTGCGCATCCGGACCAACGATTCCGCTCACGGGCGTCTTAAACCGCGCGTTAAAAGTCATTTGATGCAGAACGAAGCCGATCTGGGTGAAGATACGGTTGGGGTACGCTTTCTTGTACAGCTCGACAAGGACCGGGTTCATGAAACGGCGAAGGACAACGGGCGCCCATATACGGTTGATCGAGAGCTCGCGAGCGGCAACAGTGAGAAATTTAGAAGCAGTGGAGACGGTCGAACGCGGCCACGCCAGTTGCAAAGTCGAGGTCACGACGGCGTCGGGCAGCTCCGTGAAGCGTAGGGCAGCAGCGACGGGCTCCACTGCTGCTGCCACGGGCTCGACGTCGACACCATATACAGCAGATTGCATCAAGTCGGGATGCGTTTCCTTCATTGAATCCATGTTTGGCGGTTCGATCGGAAGAGAGCGCGTTCGGCGACGCGTCGCGTCGCGTTTCGCAGCATGGGAACGCGAACACGTGCGCCTGATCAACGCGACGTGCATGCGGATGCGAGGCTCGTTTTGGTTTGCATAAGATGAAAGACTGGCAAATTCTGAATCTATTTCTCGCATCGAATGACCCCTTGAAATACACAATAGCGCTACTCCTGACCCGCAAAGTAACCTGGAGCGAGAACCGACGCCTTCCACCACGCGACAACCTTGCGGAACCCGAGCTCGGCGGCCTTGTCGATCGCGCCCGTGTCGACTGGAAGCGTCACACCCGACCGAAGCCGCCACCAATCGAGCCGTGCAAGAACCTGGTCTTCGTCGTCGCCGCTGTTCACGTCCGCCCACGTCGCGGGGCAGATAAACTGGTGGCCGTACAGCGACTGCGAGAGCCAGGTAAGACTGTTGATCTTGTTGTGGCGGCTGGCGAGCGCGATGGGTTTGGGCCAAAGCGGTTTGCCAAAGTAGTTGGTTGTCAGGTCGGCGCCGAATGCGTCGGCCTCGGACATGATCCAGTCGAGCGACTTGGTGTTTTCGGCGGCGAGCAGATCCATGATAAGATCCTCCCAGTCGATGTTGGACAGCCACGAGCGCCACACCTTGCTCTCGCACATGGTCATGAGCATGTCAAAGCTGCCCGCCTTGAGCGCCATGTGCGCGAGGTCCTCGGGCTCGCCGACGCTAAGGCCGCTGACGCGCTCGAGCCAGTCGATGATACCAAACTTGTCCTGCTGGATGGCCGCCTGCACCGCGCGGTCCGTGAACAGCGGGCGATAGCGCGACCGCATCCATCACTGGACTGTGTGCCAGTGGCCGCGGCAAATGACCTCGTCGAGGGCGCGCGTCGAGTAGCCCTTGAACAGCTCGTTGGACTCGAGCCACTCCAAGACGTCACACTGGCCGTGCGCCGACGCCTCGTCGACGAGCTCCGCCGCATCGTAGTACCGCGGGTTCGAGTTGAGCCACTCGTCGAGCAAGTCGGTATAGCCCGAGGCGCAGAGTAAGTGCGCGTAGAACTTGGAGCGGACCGGGTCCTCGAAGCCGCGACCCAAATCGTCGCCCGGCCCGCGGCACTGGATCAGCCGGTCGCGAAGCAGCTCGTTCTCGGGCTTCAAAGCGTAAGCCCGGAAGTTGGGATGAATGGCAAGCCGCAAGACAAGTCGGCGGAGCCGATTCAGGCCGGGCGCAACGGCGAGAAGTGGCAGCGGATCGACGCGGGTAAGCGACGGGTCGTCAAGGAAGACGCGGATCAAAATGTCCTCGACGATCGAGAGCGCGAGAGTCGGCTGACTCTGATGCATGGAGTGGTCTTCATTGAGCTTCATGGTTGAGCGTGATCTAGCGTTGGGAAGGAGAGGGAGAGTGGGCGGCGGCGATCAACGAGTTGCGTGAATGCAGGCGATCGCCGCTCCGCTCAAACGTGATGTGGCGTGGCGCGTTGCCGCTGTCCGAGGCCTTCAAGACGAGAAATCGAGCTCAGCAATGTGATGTATAATCAACTAGGTGTGTGTGCTGCGCACACACTTGGGTCTCAGCTGTAGCTGAAGTCTGACGTGTCGATGATGAGAACAGCAGCGCAGGCACAACGCACTCGGCAGGCACGCGTCTATGGCCAACGTCGCCATGGCCATGAGCGTCGTGGCTGCGGAAAATCACGTTTTCGGTTGAGCAAGCACTCGAAGCCGTGGCTCATGGTCGGAACTGAGGCTGGACTCAAACATGTCGCGCTGGTTGCCCGAAAGTCCGTACCAGTTAAGTTAACTGAGTTAACAAAGTTGAGGAGCGGGAGAAGCCCTCGTGGCCAAGGTCGCGGCCGCCCACGCCGCCTTGTTCCTGAGCGCGGATCGTCCGCAGCCTTGCTGGAGAGAACGTTCTCCGAGCACCTGCTCATGGTCTCGGTCCATGAGAAGCAGTCTAAGAACCAGTCGACCTCACGCACCTGTTCCCGCCGTGTGCTTTCTGTGTTGCGGTTCGTAAGCTTGCGATCCACCTCTCCGAACTGGTACGAGGCTGCATCGGCGGCACTCTTCGCGAGGGAAGAAGCCACTGACGAGAAGGCCAAGGCCAGGTCCGCGGCAGCGACGGTCGCTGGGTTGCTGATCGGCGCGTGAAGGATCAAGCGCGGTGTGTTGCAGTGGGCGGGAAGGTTAATAAAAACTTGGATAATTTGGACGACGTCGTGAAGCGCCGCAGTGTATGGGCGTCACCCTGACTCGCGTTCTGGGCGATGGCTATTGAGCGGAACGTAACGAGCGTCGCCGTGAGGATATTTCGCCCGCGGCCGACGTCTGACCAGCGATCAGGATCGAGCCCAAGGGGATCTTGACGCAGGGCCAGTCCTTGACGTCGATCACGTCAACGATGCGCATGTGCGCCTCGCCTGTAACCTCGTCAACGACGCGTTGGAGCGAGAAAGAATTGTGTCGCGCAGGTCGACCCGCGCGACGCGGTACGCGGTGTCAAGCACGATTCGCGGCTGACTACTTTCAGTATGATGCAGTGGGCGCGTACACGCCTGACGCTGCTGAGCCTTCTTCTTTATCGCCGGGCTAGGCTCAGTTAGCGGGCGTGATCCAGTCGTGGTCGTGGACCCCGGTGTTGTACTCACCGTCTGTTTCGGGGTCGCGTCGCACCGCTCTCGCCTTGCTGCGTGCATGTTGAGCTTTCTCCAGTCAATGTGTACGTCACGTCATCGCTACCCCTCAGTAATCACTTTGTAGACGCTACCCATCGCCGAGAATGAAATCATTTCCTTGCGAACGACAACCGAGATCCATGACCTTGAACTACCTCGGTAATCGGGCGATTCACGAACTCTTGACTTTTTTGCGCCTAAAGAGAAAGACAAAGGCGGATCGAAGCGCGGAAGTTCGGGCGGCCAGATTGAAGACAGTTAAGGGAACCAGCGGAAATAGAGGACCTATATTTTGCGCCGGGTGTTTCAAAATGATTTTTGCGCGACCTTGATACTTCGCTGATTGTTGTTCGAAAGCGGTCATAACGGTTGGCGACGGAGGTGCAGGCGGGGTCGGAGAGCGGTGGCTCATCGGGTGGCTCAGCGGGTGGCGCAGCAGTGGGAGACAGCACCGACTGACCGCTCCACTGCCACTCCAGGTTGATGCACATTTGAAGACTTTCAAGTAGGTCGCCGCATCAAATAAGCAGTGTCAGAATTTTTATTACACCGGGCTGAGGCCAATGCGGGGAGTCGGGGACTTGGAATGAGAGCTAGACCAAGAGAATTGGGGTCGGGGGCCAGAACTGCAGACGAAGCTTGGTTCACGTGCAGGTTGATGTCTCTGATAGGTTTCAATTGCTCAAACAGAAACTCAGCTTCGCTAAAGCTACAGCTGAGAACAGCGGACGTGAAGGCGCACTCCAACTCACTGGTACTCTGGCACGAGCCCCGATCCCATCCACCACTCGAACACGCGGTTGTACCCGAGTGCGACCGCCTTGTTGAGCGCCTGCAGGTCGACTTGCAGCGGGACACCGGCCTGGAGCCACCAGTTGAGCCGCGCGACGACCTGGTCCTCGTTGTCGCCCGGGTTCACATCCGCCCAGCTCGCGGGACACTCGAACCCGTGCTTGTGGAACGTCTTGGCGAGCCAGCCAAGACTCGCGAGCTTGTTGTGCTTGCTGGCGCACTCGACGGCCTCCTGCCAGAGCTCGCTGTAGTAAGACATATCCTCGAGGTAGAAGCCGTAACCCTCGGCCTCATAGTACACCCAGCGGAGCGACCGCACGTTCTCGGTCTTGACGAGGTCCATGACGACGCCGTACCACTCGGCCTCGCGGATCCAGTGCTTGTACAGCTTGTGCGTCGACAGCCGCTTGACAATCTCGTAGCTGCCAGCGACGAGCGCGAGCTGCCCGAGCTCATGCGGGTGGCCGATCCCGTTGTACGGGTGGCCCATGGCGCCGCGCGGGCCTTCGCGGTCCAGCCACTCGATCAGGCCAAAGTCGTCGCGCTCGACGAGCGCAGGGAAGGCGCGCTTTGTGAACTTGGGCGTCAAGCCGGACCGCCGCCACCAGTCAACGGCGTCCCAGCTCCGCGAGCAAAAGGCCTCGTCCAAGGCGCGCTCCGAGTACTCTTCGTCCTCGATAAAGTCGCTCTCGCGGAGCCAGTCCAGCGCTTCGTCGTTGTTGTGCGCAGAAGCCACCTCGATGAGCCGGGTGGTGTTGCGCAGGCGGGGCGTAGACTCGATCCAGTCGCCCAGCTCCTCGGGGCCACGCGAGGCGCAGAGCAGCGCGCCGTAAAATTCGGAGCGTGCGCAGTCCTCGTTGTCGAACTGGTCACCCTCGGCAGCAGGCTCGCGCGACTCAATCAGCCGCTCGCGCAGCGAGGACTGGTTGCGCTCGAGCGCCAGGTCGCAGAAGCGCGGGTGCATGGACACGTGCAGAACGAGGCGGCGAAGGCGAGCAAGGCCGGGAGCAACGCGCAGGAGCGGGAACGGGTCCGTGCCGCGCGAGTCGGCGAGGACGGCCTGCATCAGGATCTCCTCGACGATCGATTTTGAAAGAACCGGTAGTTTGCGTTGCATGGAGTTGTATTCATGTGAGTTCATCTTTCTAGCTTTTTAGGGGCGGGATCAGGGAGAGAGAGGGCGGAGCGCGCAACAACGTGCGCCGAGTTCACCGAATACACACGTGATGTCTCGCAGACGATTAATACAAGCTGTATGCATGAAAGAATCACTCGCCGACCGCGGCCACAACCATTCCAATCGCCCCACAGCTCGCCGCCGTCGCGATCCGCGTGCCCGCGGCAACGATCAGCGGGATCAGGCTGAGTTCGAACATGTCGAGCGACGGGAGCCCGTAGCGTTCCGGGTCGTACTGGAGCACCGCGAGGACCACCGCCGAGATGATCACGAAAGCCGTCGCGGCGACCTCGGCGGTCCGCTTGCCCCTACGCGCTGCGAAGACGGCCCACGCGTAGACGGCGAGCTGGACGGCGGACGCCGCCAGGATTGCAGCGCGGGCGGCCCACCGCGCGTGGTGCAGCTTGATCACGGCGTCGAGGTTGAGCTTCTCGGGCGCGGCCTCGGCCATCCACTTGATGGACTGGAGCTGCGACGGGCCGTTGAGGAGCTGCTCGGTCACCCACGCGAGCGTGACCAGGCGGCCGATCTACAAGGCGGCGAGGTAAGATGGTGTGGGGAGCCAGGGACGAGGCGGAGTGGGCGTACGATCGCGGCGAGGTCGAGGAAGCCCTGGAGGAGCTTTACGATCGTGTTGGGCTGAACAGCCGCGGTCGTGGGCTTGCCGGTGATCGGGTCCTTGGAGACGGGCATGTTGACGTAGTAGGGGGTCTGATCAGAGTGTGCGGAGAGCGAGAGCTTGGCCGTGGGAGGACCGGTGCTTTCAAGGACCTGCGCGCAGGCGAAACCGGGGCGTGAATCCAGTGGCCGTCCGTCCCCTGATCGGACCGACGTGGCGTTGCCACGTCGACCACCCTGGCCGCCACGACCACGTCACCGTGCGCCACGTCAACGCGTTGTAAAGGAGCACGTCTCAAGCTTTCGAGTGCTGGCGTGGAAGGCAGCAGCCGAGTCGTGGGGTGGTCAGGCCGTTGATCGGCGCCCACAGCTGTGCCTCACAACGAGGCCAAGGAATAAATCGCAAGCCAAACTTTACGTTGCATCGAGTCTTGCATCGCCGGATAGGGCTTGGTTACATATGCTCGTCGGAGCGCCGGGAGGACAGTCGCTGGGCGGCGGAGCGGCGGCGGCTGGTCAGAACAAGCGGCGGCGCCACATCACGCCGTGGCGCATCGCGTTTCTTCACAACGCGTACGCCCTCCTCGAGCACGCCAAGAAACTGCGCGAGCGCGAGCTCAACTCGGCGGTGCTGCTCCCGCTCTCAGTCGGCTCCATTCTGCGCGGCCTCGTCAACCGCTCAACGACGTCGCGCGAGATCAGCGGCCAGCAGATTGCACTCGACCTGATCCGCAAGGGCGAGGAGACGTGGGTCTACACGACGTACAGCTTCGCCCACGTCCTGCTCTACCAGTTCCCGCGCATGGTCACGAACCCGTCGCTCAGACGCAGCGAGCAACACGACTGACGCGCAGCGCGTCGGCGAGGACAACGCTGCGACAGTCGACGATGATCGTGGGCTCGAGCAGCAGGACGACGAACCAGCACATCACGTTCTCGAACCGCCCGATCACTGACAAGGTCACGATCGCTGCCGATCACTATTTAAACCGACCCAGCGAGCTCTAGTCGCTCTCGCTCTACGACTTTATCCTGTGCTGTCGTGTGGAGCCCATCTAGTCCGCGAAGAACTGATCGCAGCAGTCCGTGCCCGACGACGATGCCGATGACGGCAACGCGCCACGCGCCAAGCGCGGTCGCCACGCCGAGCCGCGGTCCAAGTTCCGCAAGACGCATGCTGCAGTTGGCAAGCTCATCGTCGCGATGCGCGCGACCAAAGTCGTTCCCGTGCCGCTGTTCAACAAGCAGGTCAGCCAGTCGTCCAACATTTGCAGCACCGAGTCGCGCGCCATGATCTCCATGATACTGTTCAAGCCGTTTCGCGCCATCAACGAGGTGGCCCCGGCTCGCGGCGAGTCGTGGTTGCACACGCTCGATCTCTTCAAGAACACGCAATGTGCGGTATCGGTACCGTCGTCTCGGCGACCAAGCCGGTGAGTGACAAAGCCAAGGCCAAGCTCGAGGCGTCGTTCCGAACCGTCAAGTTTGTCCTCATCGACGAGATCTCCATGGTCGGCGCCGAGCTCTTTGCCGCCATGCACTTGCGCTTCGACGCGCTGTACCCTAGCCACGACCATCGTCCGTTTGGCGGCCTGCACGTCCTCACGTCCGGCGATTTCCTCCAGTTCGAGCCCGTCATGGCCCGCTCGCTCACGGTTCCATCCGAGCAGCTGGTCGAACGCGCACCCGAACCTGAGGTGGATGCTGCTCATGATGGAGACTCGATGCAGGTCGACGGCGAGCCTCAGCAGCAGAAGAAAAAGCGCGCATCGCAGTGTAAAGAGCGGCCAGCGCTCAGCGGTCAGCAGAACTCAAACTGACGCCAACATTGGTCGCGATCAGTGGCTCGCCTTCGACTCGGCCTTCTTCCTCGTCCAGCAGATGCGAAAGTCGGGCGACGCGAGCTTCCTCAACGTGCTCCAGGACCTGCGCAACTGCGTCGTCTCATTGCGCTTGATTGATTGAGTACCTCGGCTCGCGTCGAGCAGACGTCGTGCTGGGCCAGCACCCAGACCAGCTCGACGACTGGAGCGACCAGGTCCTCGTCACGGCGCAGAACTCGGTGCGCGACGCGTGGAACTCGATGGCCGCCGCAAAACACGCGCGTCGCCTCGGACTCCAACCTGACGAGATCTTTGACCTCGAGTGCGTCAATCTCGTCCGCAAGCCCTCGGCAACCGGACCACTCCTATGGCGGCAGCTCGTTGTTAAGAGCAGCGGTCAGAGCGAGAGCGACCAGCGCATGCTCAACTTCGCAAAACTGCTTCCCTCAAGCAAGACGGACCACATCCCGGCTACCCTCAAGCTGTGTGCTGGCGCGCGTGTCATCGTGACGCGAACAATCAACATGCTGTACGTCGTCGCATGACGTTGACCGATTCTTCAACGAGCCCACTAAGCACTAAGTATCAACGCCAAGCTTCTCCGCCTCCAGGCATTGCTAGCCAGTCTAGTCGCCTACTGCTGAGACAGAGTGTGTAACGCACACACCCCTAGTCCTTTCATCAATCACGGTTACTCATTCACTTCATGTTCGCGGGCATCACCCGCGCTGCATTGAGTCCGTTCAAACGGCATGCCTCGAGGAAAAACTCGCGGAAAGGATCCGTGGCCATCGTTGCTAGGGCAGTTGTAACGATTTCCGCAATCGATTCGCGGCCAGCGCGGGTGTCCAGTCGCCGATCTCTCACCTGCAGCATGACCAGGTATACTGCAGTTTGGAGCAGAGTCAACGGACAGTTGTGATCAAGCGCGCCAGGCGGAATCATCCGCCACACGCCCCGAGGACTGTCTGCGGTGACCCGGAGATATTCGTCACGCAATACCCTGGGTGAAGCGCGGTACAGCTGCTCGATGATCCACGCACGTTCCGTTCCAAGGCCACGCGTCCCGTTCGCAAGTTCTGCGCGGCGCCGCGAATCGGTCTCGATCAAGGCCGCCTCGGAAAAGAGCACGTCGCGCGCTCGCCCGGTAATCGTTGAAGCACACAGTCGGAATTTGGTCACCTTGGTGAGAATGAGATGAACAGCAAACTGCCACAGGTCCCAAGTCGCGTCAGGAAGATCGGCAGGCGGTACGTTCGCGCACTCCATTGGGCGAAACGGGATAAGCTTCCTGGACGCACCCGCACCATCCGCAGTTGAGACAAGCGCTGCTGACGAAGTTTGGGCTGGTACACTGCGACCAATGCGGTACCTGTGAAACGCATCGATGAGCTCATCCTCGGAAGGCACAGCTGGGATAACGATTGCAGGCAACTTGAGACGCGCGTCTCGCGTGAACACTTGCAGCGGAAGCGGATTGATGGAGGTGCTCAAGCACGTTGGGCCGCCACCACTTGAGCGCCACGAGCACAAGATAGTCAATAGAGGTTGAAGATTGGATTTCCTCTGATAGTGAAGTGGAGAACGAGGAGCTTGAAGCACGCCAGTCCGGGTCAATGTTCGACCAAAAGTCAAACTTGATTTCGCTGGGCGTGGCCGGGAACTTCAAGAGTACATCGAGGACGTAGGTCAGCTGATTTATGCGGCCCTGCGCGACAAACACCATGGCGAGCTGGGCCAGGCCAAGCAAGTGAGGCGAAACTGGTCGCGCTTCTGGCGATGTGCCGAAATCTGCTCCCGGAGTGTTGGGCGCAGGGATCGGCTCGAGCGTGTGATTAAAGTAGTTCTCAATGAGTCGGGCAACAATGGGTTCGTCAAACACATCGGCCGATGGAAGGCAGCGCACACGGTCAGTCTTGCGGCGTGATGCCGCATCCCGCTCAAGGCAAGCAAGATGGTGTAGGTAAGGAGCAAGTGGCATTTCCGACGACCGCGGGGTGACGGGGTGGCGATAGTCATGACGGTCACACGGGCACTTGTCTGCGGCGCACGGATGCACGGCGCCCCACTCGCACAAGTCGGGCCGGAAAAGGTAGGTGCATCGCCAAACCCACTGGTTGGCAGATTCAAGGGCGATTTCAGCAAAGCCGCTTGCAGCAAGTGGGATGGCGAGCCGAGGGACAGAAAGCCGCAGGACGTGACCGACGAGTTCCGCGGGAAGGTCCGAAAAGCCAAACGAGTCAGATCCCTCGAGCATATTGCAAGCAGTTATTTCATCCGGTTCCATGATGCAGTACTCCCCAGGTCGTCGAGAGGACCGGACTCCTCCCGGACGAGCGTGCGAAAACGAAGGCATTTGGCGGCGCCACGCGAACCACAACAGCGCCACACATCACATGGTTGATCGACGCGTCTCCGAGCCGCTCGCGCTCCGACCCGGCGATTGCGAGTACGCAAACTGGTGGTGAAGTACCTTAGAGCTTCCGATTGTGCGCTTTTATCTTCCTTAACGAGGTTCCGAGTACGCAAAGCGCGCCCTGCTCAACCGAGTGTCGCGAGAAGTTTCACGCGTTTCAGCTGGTCTCACAGCAGCTCTCAGCGGCCATCGACACGCTGAGATCATCGTCGCAACTGATCGGAGAGGAGTACCCGAAACACGAGTCGACATGGAAATCAGTCCTTGTCGAAGGTACAGTTGCATCATCCTCGATCGCTAACGTGGCCATTCACTGTTACCTATGTCTGTCGGGTAGCTTTTGCAAGCGCCTGCAACGAGGCTCCGATCAGCGGGCGCGTCCTTGACGGCTTGGTCTATTTGTCGCGCGCGACCGACCATCCCGACCTTGTCCAACGCTTCACGGACGAAATGTTCAAGATCAAGGACCCCGATACGGCTCGTCGGTTCGCTGCCATCGTCGCCCTTCTCGATGTGGATGAGCCAACGGCCGACCGACTCGATGCTTTCACCATCGTCACGCTCCTTATTCCCAATCGGATGGAGGACGCCTTCCCATCGATCACCTCGTCGCACGCAATTTCGTGGCTCGTGACATCGATCCTTGGTGTCGAGGTGATCAAGGATAGCGCGATCGAGCTACTTGACCATCGAGACGTTGCAGCGAAACTTCTCTGTGCGATGCTGGCGGCTCACTTCTCGTCTGACAAGAATCTCATCTTCCCGAGTCTGCCCGGATTGACGGTCTGCCCGGACTGCCCGCTCTCGTACCAGGCGCCGTGGCGCAGCGCTTTTGAATCGCTTCTTGAGCTCTTGGATTTGCACAGCGACCATCGCTATTGCCTCTCCTTTTACCTCGGGGCACCCGCATCCGAACACAAGCGTGCGCTTGGCCACGAGCAAAACAACACTTGCTGTGGCGGGACTGATACCGGGACGACTCGCTTCATTGTTGACCATCTCGAGCGCTCCTCGAAGGGTATTTTTCTCAGCAGTAGGCTGAGTTTCTGTGGAGCTGAATTCGCACTCAAGCTGGGCCATTTGGCACGCCTGACTTTTCTGCCACTCCCATCAACACGCGTCGCGACGCGTCTCGGTCGAGCTCGAATTATCTTCTCCTCAATTTTCTCCAAATCCTCTTAATAAATCTACCCTCTAACTCTATGCAACTCAACTAAAATCGTCTGGGGCACAGTTCGACGTCGGAATACTCTCCGTGTACCTGACCTCTCACTCTTCCCGCTCCTCCCGCGGCCACTGTGCATATCCTCTACATTTCCTCCGTCCTTCATGTCCTATGTGGGCATCCACACGCTTCCCTGACGCTTTGATTTTATTCACCGCTTGCGCGTATTGTGTCTCGCGTTTTTTGTCTCGCGCCTCCTGTCTCGCACTCGTGGCGTGCGCCAGACACATCGCGTCGCCGCGATGCGCGCGAGCATGGTCGTTCCCGTGCCGCTGTTCAACAAGCAGGTCAGCCAGTCGTCCGATATCGGCAGCACCGAGTCGCGCGCCATGATCTCCACGATCCTGTTCAAGCCGTTCCGCGCCATCAACGAGGTGGCTCCGGCTCGCGGCGAGACGTGGTCGCAGACGCTCGATCTCTTCAAAAGCACGCTCGAGCAGGGCAGCGACCGGCTCCGGTGGATCAACAACTTTCGTGACTACGTGAACACGTCGCCCGGCAAGCTGGATGACGATTCGGAGGCCAACAACAGCGCGACGCCCGAGCAGGTCGACCTTCGACGCGCCGGCGGTACTGGCATGGGTAACGACGACGAGGCTGACGGTGAGATCATGCCCGTCGGCATCGCGCAAGAAGCTCACGGCAACGACGCTTTCCTGCACGAGATCCTCTCGATCATCTCCCAGAACGACCAGCACGCGGCCATGCTCCTCATGTCGGCAGTACACAACGGACTGCTCTCAAACTCGAACGCGCCCGTGCCTGCTCTGCCACTCGAGCTTCGCCAGCAGCTGCTCAAGGTCGACTCGGATCCGGCGTGGTTCGCGCAACTCGCCAACTACGCCGATCTGGCCAGGAAGGCCGACGAGGATGCCCGTTGGTTTGCTGCAGAACGCTCGGCGGAGCCACCTCGCGCTCGACTCGTTCAAGCAGACGGCGGTGTCGCACCGCCAGCCGTCCGGGTGCAGCTCGCGCGACAGGAGCAACTCGCCCCGTGCCTTCAAGGGCTCAACGTCGAGCAGCGCCGCGTCGTCGAGCACGTCGAGTCGACGCTCGATGCCATCAAGCGCGGCGACGCTGACATCGAGCAGCTCCTCATGCTCGTCCACGGCGAGGCGGGCACGGGCAAGAGTCGCGTCATTAACTCGATCCGCGACATGTTCGTCGCCAAGGGCAGCAGTTTGTGGCTCAAGATCTGCGCGCCAACCGGCGCAGCCGCGGCGCCCATCGGCGGCTCCACGATCCACGCCATGTGCGGTATCGGCACCGTCGTCTCGGCGACCAAGCCGATGGGCGACAAAGCCAAGGCCGAGCTCGAGGGCTTGTTCCGCTCCGTCAAGTTTGTCCTTCTCGACGAGATCTCCATGGTCGGCGCCGAGCTGTTCGCCGCAATGCACTTGTGCTTCGACGCGCTATACCCGAGCCGCGACCATCGTCCGTTTGGCGGCCTGCACGTCCTCGCGTTTGGCGACTTTTTCCAGTTCGAGCCCGTCATGGCCCGCTCGCTCACGGTTCCATCTGAGCAGCCGGTCGAATGGGCACCCGAAACCGAGGTGGATGCAGCTCATGATGGTGACTTGATGCAGGTCGACGGCGAGCCTCAGCAGCAGCAGCAGCAGAAGAAGCGCGCGTCCAAGCGCAAGGAGCCGCCAGCGGTCAGCAGAACTCCAACCGACGCCAACATTGGTCGCGATCAGTGGCTCGCCTTCGACTCGGATTTCTTCCTCGTCCAGCAGATGCGGCAGTCGGGCGACGCGGGTTTGCACAACGTGCTTAACGACCCGCACAACTGTAACGTCTCGCAGCGCGTGATCGAGTACCTCGGCTCGCGGCGAGCAGACGTCGTACTGGGCCAGCACCCAGCACCCAGGCCAGCTCGACGACTGGAGCGACCAGGTCCTCATCACGGCGCAGAACTCGGTACGCGACGCGTGGAACTCGATGGCCGCCGCGAAACACGCGCGTCGCCTCGGTCTCCAACCCGACGAAATCTTTGACCTCGAGTGCGTCGATCTCGTCCGCAAGCCCTCCACAACCGGACCACTCCTTTGGCGGCAGCTCGTTGTTAAGAGCAGCGGTCAGGGCGACAGCGACTGGCACATGCTCGACTTCGCAAAACTGCTTCCCTCAAGCAAGACGGACCACATCCCGTCTACCCTCAAGCTGTTTGCTGGCGCGCGTGTCATCGTGACGCGGAACATCAACACGCTGTACGTCTCCGCGTCATATTCGCCGGCCATTAGGCGCGTGGACTCACCAGCGCTTCCTCGCTTCGCATCGTGTAGTCGCGGCATCGTCAACGGCGTCATTGGCCGTGTTGAAGGCTTTGCCACCGACTCGAACAATGACATTGATGCAGTCATCATCCGGCCCAACAAGGATCTGGGTCGCATGCCCAAGCTACCCGGGATCCCCGACGGCTGCTTCCCGCTGCGCCGCGAGATCGCCTCGTTCCGCCTCCAGAACAAGGTGGCCGGCACATCCAAGACGATCCATCGAGCCCAGTTCCCGCTCGAGCTCGCGTACGCGCTGACGGCGCACAAGGCCCGAGGGATGGCTGAGTGGAGCCCTTCGAATGCGCAAATCGTGGTGCGAATTATGACACCAAAGAATTGCTGCACTGTGTTGAGCTCGCGCATAATTGCAATTGCGCGGGGGTGAAGAGTCTTGTCGTGCATTATCACAACAGGAAGCCATGCAAATGCCGGGCAGATGGCAATCGGGACGCGCGACAACGTGGCATTGGCTAGCAAGAGGAGATCCCACACGTCAACTTCGAGTTTGCTTGAGAAAGTGGCCAGAAAGCACTTGCATAGCCTAGGGCGCAAGCAGGGAGTGATGTGGCTACTTTCGCCAGCAGGTGGAGCCCTTGTCACGTCGCAAAGCGCCGCTGCAAACGCGTGGACGAGCTTGTCCATGAGTTCCCCGCGGTGCTGTCGAACAAACCGCAATAGTCGCTGTGGCGGACAAGCCGCAGTGGGTTTGAGAGAGAGGGCAAAAGCTACACTCGAACGAAGACCAGCATGTGTCGCGCTATGGTCATGCCCTCGTCATCACCCTTGGAAACGTTGCCCCAGTTCTCGGGGCACTTGAAACCTTCCACCCGTGCGAGTGGGAGGGTTTTTGAGAACCAATCGAGTTATTTGAGGTTGCTCGCGAGTTTGAAGGGCTCCGACCAAAAGGATTCGTAGTAGCTGCCCAACTCGACGTGATATTTTTTGGGCTGCAATTAAGCCAGTCGAGAGAGCTGATCTGCTCGGTCTTGACCAGATCCAGAGCAAGTTCGTCCCAATCGGCATCAAGGAGCCAGTCCCTCCACGGCATGCGCTGGGAAAAGAGCTCGAGCACATTTATGCTGCCCGGTCGAGGCCTGGGGCGACGTGCAGAAGGGGAAGCGGGTCCGCGCTGCGCGAGTCGCCAAGGACGACGCAAACGAGGATATCCTCGATCAATGAAAGCGGGAGGTCCGGCTGCGTGTGTTGCACCAAGTGGGGTTCATTGGAATTCATGGTCTCGGGTCGTTTGGGCGAAGTGAGAGGAGAGGAGTCGGCGTGGGAACGCGTTACGCGTCGTTCATGTTCGCCGCTCCGCTCGGCCTGCCGTTCGCGACGCAACGCACCTGTTGACGGCATCTGACCCTCAAACTCGATGCTACATGAATAACCTTGGCAGATGGTCTCATGTATAGCACCTTCAATGCAGTTCAAAATACATTCACCAACCGTTTGCACGCGTCCGTCACATTGACTCGCTCGGGCAACTAAAGCCAAGGCAAGATCAAATTGTGAATAAGTTGCACGTCGTGCGCTTGCGAATCGTCCGAGTCGGAGGAATCGGACGAGCTTGAGTCCGAGGAATCCAACGAGCTCGAGCTTGATGAGTCCGACGAGCTCGAGTCTGAGGAATCGGACGAGCTCGAGTCGGAATCCGAAGAGCTTGAGTCAGAATCCGAGTCCGAGTCAGACGAGCTCGAGTCAGACGAGCTCGAGTCAGACGAGCTCGAGTCAGACGAGCTCGAGTCAGACGAGCTCGAGTCAGACGAGCTGTCGCGCGCGACGGGCCCAGCGGGCGCGCCAAAGTAAACCTCGTAGATCTTTTTGGTAGCACAAGGCATGCTTCCCATGTCAAGCTCGATTGTCAGCGTGGCTCGGCGGGAGTTGATAAGCTCGAGCAAGAAGAGATAGCCCTCATCGCCAATCCCATTGCCGTCAAGATTCAGCCAAGTCACGGACGCGGGCAGCTGCGTAGCAAGAGATGCTGCACCGGCGTTTTGGACGCCACACATTGTCAGGTCGAGGTGGGTAAGGGCTGGCGTTGCGCATTCAAGAGTCGCGTCGACGCCAGCGTCGCCGACCCCGCAACCGTTGAGATCGAGTCGCTGAAGCTTGGGGCCAAGGATCCGCGGGAGCACGGCCGTTGCGTTCTCTGATTTGTAAAATTGGAAGCCTGCCATGCGTAGCTCCTCGATTGCAGGGAAGGCTGGAGTCGTGTTCCAAGCGGACCCGGCAAGAAAACTAAAGTTTGGGTGCGAGTTCCAGTCGACCGAATAACAAACGCTGCCTGAGAGGTCGAGGTGCTTAAGTGATGGGCGTTCGCGACCAGCGAGGGCCACAAGGGCGCAAGCGTCAGTACAACCATCTCGCAGCTGAAGACGTTGAAGACCAGCCGGGAGAGCGTTGAGGAGGGCGTGGAGGCCGGGCATGCCGACCTTTGGGTTGTCATCAAGGATCAACGATTCGAGGCTGGAGGGCAAGTGCTGGGCGAGCGCAATCATGCCCTTGTTCGAGAGGGCATTTTTGGTCAAGTCTAGCGACAGCAAAGTTGAGGGAAGTTTCTGGGCCAGCGCCGCCAAAGCCCGGTTGCCCATCGAGCATCGAGTGATGGACAGGGATCGAAGCGAAGCAGGCAGACCGGCAGCGAGATGGTTGAAAGCGGCCAAGTCCATTTCGCACTCGTCCAACGACAGAGAGGTGAGGCCCGATGGCAAGTGCTTGAGGTGGTCGGCGAGACCCGCATAACCAAGGCATTCCTTGCGAAGAGTCAGCGACGAAAGCGTGTTTGGAAGCCAAGGCGCCGGGTCCGCGGGGCACCGATGCGCGAGTCGGTTCGATTCAAGGTGGAGCGACTCTAGCGAGGACGGAAGCTGAATCGCACGAAGGCGGTCCCAGTTGAGGTCGACCATGACAAGGGTGAGCGAAGTGACGGGGTGACCAGGGACCGATAGGGCGCGGTTAAGCAAAGTCGTGCCCTCCTCTGAAAGAAGCGCGCGGTCGATAGAAATCATCGTCTCGCCCCGAGGGACGGCTGCGAGAAGGTCTCGGCAGAGAGCGTCACCGCGAGCAAATCGGCTTGGAGCGTCTGAGTGGAAAGGCGGGGAGACAGTTCCAAACAGGAGGACGCGAGCAGTCTCGGGCAGCTCGAGGATTCTGCCGAGGTTGTGAAGTTGGACCCCCGAGTCGCGCCAAAAGTCGAGGACGTCATACATTTTTCTGGACGCAGCCTGGGTGAGGAAAGAAAAGTCGCAAAGCAGGGGAAGACCGTATCCGGAGCGGAAGCGAAGGAAGTTAAGCAGTCCAAAGTTGCTTGCTGTGCTGATCGGAAGCTTCACCACAAGTGCCGACAGAGCTCGAAAAACACCCGGGATCTGGTCGCGAGGCAAGACGCGAGAGTATGCGGAAAGCTTGCGCAGGTCGACAATGCCACCGGTAAGGGCGACATTGCTGGGGACGTGCGAGTTGATGGCCGCGACGAGGATCCGGTCTATGATCTCGGGAATAGCAAGTTTGACTTTCATTTGCGTTTGCATGGACTTTTTCGGTTGCATGATGTAGCACAGGGCATCTTTGGGAAACAACTGGAGGAGGAGAACGGCCGCGGCGGGACGGCCGCCCGCTGCGCCGCCTCAACTCGGCCCTCGGCGAGCATCAGCTGAATCACCTGTCACTCCTGTCGCAACGCGTTTCGACGCGTTTTCCGGCCGCATTGTTTGTCCAAACCCCTCAACCTAACTTCGGGTACGTGGTAGGCAGATGATTGGAAATGCAATCGGGTTAAAAATATATTGGTCGGCCCGCCGTATCAAGGCAGCCGCGCGCCATGGAGCTTCGAGCGTGCAAGCATCACTCGAGGATCGCATCGCTGAAAGCGGTCGAGCTCGAAGCAGCTGGCGCGACGCGGCGGAGCTCACGAATGACAGCCGCCGCCGTGTCAGCATCGAGCTTGTGCTTCGATTTGCGCGCCGTGTCAGCAATCCAGGCCGCGTCCTTGACGTTGTCAAGAGCGCCGGACGGAACTAGCTCCCGAAAAGCGAGCGGGACCACAGAGCCGGTCTGGACCGCCTCGAGCGTCAAGCGTAGCTCGGTCAATGCGAGAAACTCGTACGTGCGGCGGAGCGGCGGGACCAACGTTGCGCCGCACCGAGGGCAAGCTCCGCAACAGGCGGCATTGGCTAGCTCTGCGTCGAGAAGTGCGCGAAGGCTGTTCTGCGGCCCGTTGAGCATTTGCTGCTGGATCAGTGAAATCACTTCCGCGGAGAGTAGCGAGGCTGGGTCGGTCGCCTGGGCGTTGTGTGCGATTTGATGGAGCTCGGACATGGCCTCAAACCACGAATCATGGGCCTGGAGAAGGCAGGTATCGGTTTCCGCGGGCAAGTTGGCCGGAAACCGCGTCGCGCGCTGCTCGAGCTGGCTTGTGAGCATGGATGCGAAGAACGATGCCGCTGTGCCGCTCTTGCTGATGCGGTCAAGTGCATCAGCCCGCATCGATGGATTGGCGAAAACAACAGCCAGCACCCGCCCAACTGCCCCGAGAGTTGGTACATCGGGGTGTTTAAGTGTGGCAAACAGCTCGTCGGCGAGGCAGAAGAGAAGCCACGGGCTCTGCTGCTGCACGGTACAAGCAAATAGGTGCTCGAAACAAGAGCCCATGAGCGCGGTGTGTGCGGACAGGTTGGAACCGATCACCCGGTGAATGTGAAAGCTTGCTGAAATATTTTCGGCAATCTGGGGCATCATAGCTTCAAGCTGCGCGCCCCCAAACTGGCTGAGTCCGAAAATTAGGACGCTCGTTGCGGCGTGATGGCCTTCACGAGACCCTTTCAAACCAAAAGCGGTCGCTAAATGGTTAACGAAACAAGCGATGGTCAGAGGGTTACTGCAATTGACCCTAACCTTCCCTACGCACCCAACGGGATGGCATCCTTGAGGAGAGGGCCGAGCCGATCAACAGCTAACCTTGAAACTGCACCAGTGCCAGTGCCTTCGTCCTGCAGTAGTCCAATAGAAAGCACGTCAGCCCAAGCCCCGGCACCGCCGAGAACCTCGAGCGCTTCGAGGCACATGACCAAGGCCAAGTCAACATTTTCATGATCCGTCTTCGAGAATATGCTCCATGCTAAGGTCCTGTAACCACGATCAAAGCCAAACTTGATAGGGTCGGGATAATGCTCGACGAGATAGGGGAGATAGGCCCGAGATGGTCCGCGCACCAAGTCGACTACGACGTGGAATCCATCTTGAACTTGCAAGACACCCGGTTTGCAAGTGCACATGACCCAGTCAAAAATCGGTTTGAGAGTTTTGGGAGGCCGATGCTCGTGGACAAGCTGTGAGAGGGAAAGCGCGGCTATAGTGTTATCGCCGAGTACATGTGCAAGCATTTCCAGGTCAATTGTTAGGCTCGGATCGCGTATGAAGCGTGGGCCGCTTAGAAAGCGAAAGCATTTGCTGCTCCACGAGACCGCGGAAAGGACGAGGAGGTATGAAAGGAACGGGATTTCACCGCGGCCTACCACCTTTTGAGGCAGCCGAGGAACCAGAATCTCGGTCGACATAGTAAGATGTAGCCAAGCGTCCGCTGGTAGGCAAAATTTGAGGATGCCAGGGATTTTTCGGCCGAAAGAACGAAGCAGCTGTTTGAGCAGTACGAGCTTGTCCCGTCGCACAGCGTCTGCAAGGATCAAGAGCGGTGCAATAAGTTGCGGGTGGACTTTGAATTGGAGTCCTTGCTGCTCGTCCGTCAACGGGCAGACGTAGTCCATTATAGCCCAATAGATCGCTTCCTGGGAAATTGCACGGTTGCCCTGCGCTCGGCAACGAATGTCAGATAGGTAGCCCTTCATGAGCGCGAGCAGGAGCTGCGAACTGGGCCACGCGGTTCCCTCGATCGGTGTCGCTTGGAATGAAAGTATAAAGGACTGGTCAAGAACAAAAGCAGTCTCGGAAAATCTGCGGTTGCTCCGCATGGCCTTGTAATTTGCGAGAATCCGAGGGTTTATGAAGCGGCGAAGCACGACAGGCGCCCAAATGCGGTTGAGGCTCAGCTCGCGAGCTGGGCCGAGAAGAGCGCGAGATGCGATGCAAGAGATCGAGCGAGGGCATGCGAGTTGAAGAATCGACGTGAGGAGCATGTCCGGAAGCGTGGCGAGTTCGGCCGGTGGTGCAACGATCGGCATCTCGGCATCGTCGCCAGCGCCGAGAGCATGTTGCATTAAGTGCGGGGAGTCTTTCATTCGATCCATGGCTGCAGGGGTGGGTCGACGGAGAGGGCGAGCCGAACGCGCGCCGTGAGAAGCGTAGTGGCTTGACGACGCGTCGCCGTCACATGATTGATTGTCGCGTCTTTCCCCGCGTCGATCCCCTGTCCGGCACGGAGGTCGCACCCTGCCTTCCTAGCACAAAGCTTGAAGGAACACGAAGAGAATATCCCTACGGACTTCACGGAACCAGACACAAACTCAACGAATCGCCGTCCCCGCCCACCGGCTCCACAGCAGCAAACCGCGCATTTCTTAGAGCGAGAACACAGGCAAAAGCAGGCACTTTTTGAACAGGAAGAAGTTCTTATTTTTCTTAGCCCTTGGCAACGCCGCCATCCGGTGCCGCGAGCGGGCGATCCCGCCGCCAGCTCGCGCGCGCGCGAGATTAGGTCGGTCATGAGGATCCGAAACATGATGATTGCGGATCGATCGCGCGCACCGGGTCGCGCTCCCGCGCTTCCGCTGCCGCCCCCGCTGCACCACTCGCGCGGGTAGGGTCCCTCCTCGAGCAGGGCCACCCGCCCAACACGCGCGCGCACCACCCCGCCGCCCGCGACCCGCACAGCCAGCGGCAGCGACCCGCACACGCAACGGCAGCGGCCGTCCCGAAGATGGCGCGCCTTGCGCGAGCGGACCGCTCGCGAGGTTGTTGAGGACGACGGCGGCGACGATCGCGACCTGGACCTGGACGTGTCGATGCAGACGCCGTGCTGGAGGACGATGGGCGAGGAGAGCGGTGAGTCGGGGATCCGAAGAGCGAGCTTGCGCGAGTAGATGGGGACGTACGTCAAGGATCACGAGCGGGTCGAGCGAGCTGGGACAGACGAGCGACGTGTCGCGGCACGGCAGCCATCTACACGCAGAGGAGAACGCGATCCGTTAGCCGGCGGTCGTGGCGAGCAAGCGGTCGGCGGCGGGGCAGCGTACCGTGAAGAACGCCTGGCGCGAGCGCGCACGGTTGCGAGGGAGTCCTGCTGCGACGTCTACATGGTTGGTGGTCAGCACGCGTGGCCGCCGTTTGGGACTCCATGAGGGCATGTACCACTCGAGCATCGTGGTGGGCGAGGGCGAGGTGAAGAGCGCGAGATGGGTGAGGGCCGCGGTCGGCTATTATGTCCGTGGCCAGCGACCGAGGCGGGCAGCGGGGCAGGGCGCGCGGCGACCACCGCGGCCGTGGCCGTGCGCACGGATTTCGCAAAGGACCGGCGAAGGACCCTGGGCAAGCGGGCCGTGTTGCGTCATCGTGACGTGAAGGAGCAGGGCGCCCGAAGTCGCGTCAAGCTGCCGCCGCGCCAGCCCGCGGGCGTTTCAGGCCGCGCCGCCTCGCACAATTCACGCGCGCGACCGCCGCTGCGCACGCTAGGCACCTCAAAGGATATGGGCGGCCTTTCTCCGCCTTGCTCCGCCGCACGCGCCGCGGTGGCAGCGCTGCGCCCAGGCAGCTCCCCCTCACTTTTCTTAAGATTCTTACCTAAGGAAAGGGCCATCTGCTGCTGAGCTCAGTGTGCTACTCAAGAGTCGCGCTGACGAGCTATTCAAGACAACCAGTTAGTTGAAGTGCCGATCGGGATTAGATGCTAGTCACATTTGACGCACCTTCGGCGAACACATATTCAAAGTCAAGTCCAAGTCGGCTTGCTGCGTACAGCGAGAGCGCACCATCGCCAGTCCCCTCATCTTGGACGAGGCCGCACAAGATGACGTGACCCCAGGCCGTGTTGTCAAGAAAGCCAAACTTGTCCAGCAGGGCGAGGCGAAAGGCATTTTCGTCCATGAGGTCCCACGTCTGGACCTCAAAGGAGATTTCGTTCAAGTCCTCCTTCTCGAGGCCCTTGGTAAGGCAAGTTGGGAACCGATTCGCGACGTAGGCGAAGCAACCCCAAGGCACTCGACCTATTAGGAGAACTGCAAGATGAGTTCCGTTAGGCGTGCGCATTGGTCCCGGTCTCCGCGCCCGAAACAGCCAGTCAAGGATCGGCAAGAGCTCGACATACGGCCGATGTTTATGCTCAACGAGTTCGTTGATCGCGAGGAACAAAATCACGTTGTCGCCGAGCGTATGGGGAAGGCAGAACACGTCAAGGCCGAATCGTAGGTCGCTGAAAACGTAAAAGAACTTGGTGCTCCAAGAGACGGCCGTGTGAAGCAGTAGCTGCCCAAGGAGCGGGACCCAAAAAATGGAACCAATCATTTCTGCGGTCAAACGAAGTCGGAAAAAAGATAGCTGACCCTGAAACGTCAACACCCACCACAAAGGCGCGGGAAAGTGGAAATATACAGAGCGGGGATGCTTCGTTCGGCGGCGTCAATCAGCGCCCCGAGTAAGTGAGTGTCGTCCATGTACACGGCTTTGGCAAGGATGATCAGGAGAGAAACAAGGTGCGGATGCACTGCATAGTGTGGTGGGTTCCTGGCGTACTCGCCATCTGGTCCCTGTACATGAGCACAAAGGGCCCATTCCAATGCCTTTGGGAATATCTCCGAGTGCAGCTTCGCATAGGCACGGATGTCGTAGATCAACCCATGCATGAGCACATAGAGGACGTGCGAGTCCGGTTCCGTGATCCCAGCGTGCGGCGAGTCCAAGCACCGATTCCAATCCGACTGACAGGCCACGATACCAATATCAGAGTGGGCCCAGCCCAAAGGAAGTTGCTCAAGAGATGCCGTGAGCTGCGGGTTGATGTAACGGCGAAGCACCACGGGCGGCCAATGGCGATAAATTGAAGGGTCCCGTGCGGCGGGGAGCAAAATGCGGGCTGAAGCACAGGTGACCGAACGCGGCTGCGCCTGCTGCAAGATCATGGTCACAACCTCGTCGGGAAGCAAACTGAACGACGTGACGGCGGGGACGCCCAAGCTGGCATCATGCCTCGAGGCACTGTTCGCATCGCGTTGCACCAAGTCGTGATGTGTTTCCATCGGATTCATGGTTGTTTGAGCATCGTCTGGAGAGAGAGAGGGCGAGCCTCGGCGCCGAGAAATGGGGGGTGAGCTTGAGATTGCGGGCGCAGCGCAACTGCGCTGGGGCGCGCAAAATTGCGCCAGTTCCCACCGCGAGCTGTGGTAGCTCCATTTCCCACGGCAACAGATTTGCGAGATGAAGCTCCCAGCACACCTTGCACAAGTTTTCGCCACTTTCAGAGCCGTGTGAGAGTGAGCCGAGCTGCAACGTAGCGGTCGTGCCGATCGTTCAACGCGTCGGTCATCTCACGTGCATGTCACATGATTGATTGACGCGTCTCGCATCTCATGTCTCACGAAGCGCTTTCGCGGTGCAAGACTCCAAATTAGCTATGAACTGGGAGTTGAAGACACGTTAGCTTTCGCCCCAATCTTCGAGGTTGATGGCACTCGAGGCTGGCTGCGGTTTCCCTCCCGCCTCATTTCGCACTCACCTGTCACCCGTCCTAGCGATCGCACGGCCTTGTTCAAGGTACCCAGCGTCAAGCAGAAAATTATACACTCTGGAAACCTTGACGCAAACTCGGTGATCACAACCACGCTACCCACCCGCGCCGCTCATTCACTAGACCTTGAGCGACGCAAACAGCGACTCAAACGGCCCCGTCGCCGCCCTCGGCACAGAGCGTCGAATCTCGCGGAGCACTACGCGCGCCGTGGTCGTGCCAAGATCGCGGTTGGTGCTGAGAATCATTCTCCTGACCCACTCGACATCCCTGACGCCATCGAGCGCGCCGTCAGGAACGAGTTGCCAAAATTCGAGCGGGAGCGCCGGATCAGGTTCAAAAATCTTGAGTGTCGCAGCAGGCTCGACGCAAAGCAAGAATTGGAGCGCTTGCTGAACCCGCGGGAGAACTGCCGCGACGCACCGCGAGCACGTTGCGGTTGGGTCCTCGGCGAGCCCCTCCTCGAAGCGATAGCGGAGACCGCCGCGACTTCTGCGCAGCACAAGCGCACGGACAGTGTCCGCCATGTCCGGCGAAAACCAGACTGCAGCGCTGTCAACCGAGTCCGTGCTCTTGCGGATCAACCGGTGCAAATCGTACATGGCGGCGGTCCATGATGAGTGTGCCTCGAGCGTGCAGCGGTCCGTCTTCTCGCGCGGGTTCGGCGAGTACAGCAACTTGTGAGACTGTTCGAGAAGACCACAGAGAACCACATGAAGGAACCGCCGCGCCTTGTTGGTGCCTTTGGCGCAAATTTGGGCGAGCGCGCCCTCGCGTGTCGCGGGATCGCCGAGGCAAACAACAAAGATCCACCCCAAGTCGTGAAGGTCACGAAGATCGATTGTGCGAACAACGGCGAGGAACTCATTGGCGAAGCGGAATAGAAGCCACGAGCTAAGCTGGCGCTCGTCGGTGCAACTAAAGAGACGACTGACTGTTCGCATGAGAAGTTGCGAAAACGCTTGAGGGTTGCCCGCTAGCAACCGCATAAATGAAAGGGCGTTATGCAGCGCGTCCGCAAAGTCAGGGAGCGCAGCCTCAAACTGCGCATGCCCAAGCTGGCGGTGCGCGTATGCCAGAACAGAGGTCGTGCTGCGTCCATTATCGAGCTTGGTAGCGACATGAATACGCAAGGCTACGCGGGGCAAGCGCGCAAGTATTGTCAACGGCTGAGTTTTAGCCATCCCACGACACGCGTACCTTCCACGAGAACCGGTGTGAGCCGCGACCAAAGATGAGCGACCACAAACACCGAGACGTCGCTGGTACCCGTGCCCCCATCCTCAACCAGACTAATCGAAAGAATAGCCGCCCACGAGCCCGTGCTCAAGAGATCGAAGCCATCGAGAAGGGCAATGAAGTCCGTATCGAGTTCCTCGTACTTCCACTCCTTGATTCTGGAGCGGATCACCGCCAAGTCGCCCGGCTCCATCCCCTCGTTGAGACACGTCGGGTGGTGCTGTGCAGCGTACCGTACAAAGTCGCGCGGGGCTGAGGCAAGAAGTTAGTTGATCAGATGGATTCTCCGCGGAGACCACATGCAGCCGGGCTTGCGCTCACGCAGCAGCCAGTCAAAAATCGGCATGTACTCGGCGGGCGGGTCAGAAAGGGTTTGGCCGGGGAGCGCCGAGAGTGCCAAAGGCGCGACCGTGTTGATTCCGAAAGTGTGGGCCAGCCGCTTCATGTCGATGCGGAAGCGCGGGCCGCTGAGCACGCGAAACGAGTTGGGACGCCACATCACGGCCGAAAGTAGGCACAAATATCCGAGCAGTGAGTTAGGAACGAGTCTGCGCTCGAATTCAGGAGTCAGAAACGACAGCAGGCCGGACTTCATAAGCTCGATCTCGCCCGCCAAAGTGAGGCCGAACCACTGCGACGGCGGAAGGCTCATCTTGAGGACGCTGGGGAGGTCGCGCTGCACGGCGTCCAACAGGTCCGTGAGCAGGTCGGCGTCGTCCATGTGCACAACGGCCTTGAGAATGAGAAACGGCGCGGCCAAATGAGAGTGCGAGATAGTTTGGTCGCTTTCTGGCCAAGTCGCCCGCCGGATCGGCCAACGCGTAAATGATCCCAGACAGCGCCCAAGCCGACTGCTTCTCCATGGTCAATGGGTGCTTGCGCGCGAGCATGCCCTGGTCAAAGAGGAAGCCAGTCATGAGCGCGCGCATGAGCTGCGCGTCCGGACTCGCTAGTTCACGAACGAGAGGCCCAAGCGTCGAGTTGAAGCCGTCCTGGTTGAGGAGGTAGAATAACTCGTGGTAAATGCACATCGCTCAGCTTTTGCAAGAACCGAGCGTGCAGTCGCGGATTCAGAAAACGGCGGAGCACCACGGGCGCCCAGATGCGAACGAGTCGCGGGTCACAAGCCAAGGCGACAAAGAGGCGCGATGCAGCGCAAACAGCAGAGCTCGGGCGTGACAGCTGTAAGACCAACGTAAGGACGGGGTCGGCAAGCACCGCGAGCTCCACGAGTCCATCCGAGGTTCCCACTGATGGAGCCGCAGGCGCGCGGTCAACATGGTCCGCAGCAGTGCCAGTAACAGATTGCATAGAGTCGTGATGCGAATCCATTCGATTCATGGTTGTTGCGTGTCCTCTATGGGAGAGCGAGCGACTCGCGTGTCTCATAGCTCTCACCACGCGTGTCATCCGAGTCACTCACCCGACGCGTTCGACTGTATATATATTCCCGCCCAAGCGGCTCGTTCTCAGCGGCCTCTCGCAAGCACCCCGGGCATCGCTTGATCAAAGAAGCTTGAAAGTCGCGACGAGAAACTCAGCAGAACTCGTGGTCGCCACTGGCGCAACGCGGCGAAGTTTGTGAATCACGGCCAGCGCGGTCCCCACGTCGTACTCGCGGATTGCGCTGCGGGCCATGTCCGAGACCCACTTGGAGTCCTTGACGCCGTCGAGCCCGCCGCTGGGTACGAGCGCCCAAAAGTCGAGCGGGAGCGCGACGTTGGGCCCAAGATCAGCGAGCGCGGCCGCGGGCTCAGTGCAAAGCAAGAACCGAAGCGCTTTCTCGACGCGCGGAACGATCGCGGCGCCGCACCGCGAGCAGGCGCCGTTTGGGTTCTGGGCAAGCTCACTGTCGCAGCGGCCGCGAAGTCCACCATGCGACTTGTCCTGCACGATCGCACGGATGGTGCGCGCATAGTTGGACGGGAACCACACGATGGCCGTGTTGGTCGAGGCCGTGCCTTTGCGAATCAGCTGGTGCAGGTCAGCCATGGCCGAGGACCATGACGCGTGCACCTCAAGCGTGCAGTGTGGCGTCTCCTCGGGCTTTGAGGGCATGGAATCGCCGTCGTCGCGCAGCGAGTAGAGCGTCTTGACGTTGGTGCTGATGAGACCGTTGAGCATGATGACGCGCGGTGGTGGTGCGCTTGGCGCGGATTTGGGCGAGAGCGGCGTCGCGGGTCACTGGGTCACTGAGAACGATGGCCGGAAGCCACGCAATGCTGTACAGGTCCTGGACCCGCGGCTTACGGGCAATAGCAAGAAACTCGTTGGCGAGATGGAAGAGGAGCCACAGGCTCAGCCGGCGCTCCTCTGTGGAGCCAAAGATCCGGCTCAAAGCTTGCAAGATAGAGCACGAGCGAGCAATCGGGCCTTTGATCTCGCACTGCATGATAAAAAGAGCTTTCCGAAGAGCAGTCGCAAAGTCGGAAAGCGTGGCCTCGAACTGATCGCGATCAAGGTGGCAGCATCCGTAAGACAGGATGTTAGCCGTGCTACGGCTGCACTCGTGGGCAAGCAGAAGGCTGGTGCTGAATGCTACCGTAACGAGCTGTGTGAGATCTGGCGGGTTCGGTGGTCACATTCAAACGTAACGTACCCTCGACGAGGACTCCTTGGAGGCGCGGCCCAAGTTGCTTCGCCACAAACGCTGACAGGCTGCCGGCACCAGTCCCGTTGTCCTCGGACAGGCCCTTGAAAAGCAGGTGTTTCCATGCCGCAGTTTGGAGCAAACCGAGACTGTCAAGCAGAGCAACGAATTCTGGATCCAAGTCGTCAACGGTCCACTTCATAATCTGGGATCGGATCACGTCGAAATTGCGCGGTCCCAGCCTGTCGGTGAGGCTGGCGGGAAAGTGCTGGGCGGCATAGCCAATGTAATCCCGAGGCAGCGGGTCGAGAAGGTAATGGATGATGTGGGCCCCGCTAGCCGTGATGAGCGGCTCGGACGTGCGCGTGCGAAGCTGCCAGTCGACGATGGGCATAAGTTCCTTGGGCGTGAGAGTCTGCTTGGTGAGGGTCGCAATCGCGAACGGCGCGATCGTGTTGTTGCCAAAGACATGCGGCAACAAATCAATGCTGAGTTCGAAGCGCTGGTCCTTGAGCACGCGGAAAGCGTTGGGCCGCCAAAGAACGGCTGAGAGCAGAAGGAGATGCTCCAGAAGCGGGGCTGGCTTCAGACTGCGCTCGAGCTCGGGGTCCATTTGCGCAATCGAACCGTAGCCGGCCAGGGAAAGCTCGCCCTGCATCGTCAAGCACCACCAAGCCGTTGGCAGCATGCGCACGTCGAAAACGGCGGGGAGCTCTTGTTGGACAGCGACGAGCAGGGTCTCAAGCAAGTCGGCATCGTCCATGAGCACGGCGGCGCCAAGGATCAGGTAAGGCGCGACGAGGTGAGCGTGAGTGGCATAGTCTGGCCGGAGCTTTGCAAGCTCGGCAACCGCGTTTGGGGAAGTATAAAAGCACTCGTTGACCGCCCACTTCAACTGCTTGTCGAAGGTCGCAGCGGTCCGGCGCGCGTGCTGGCGCTGGTCGTACAGGAAACCCTTCATGAGCGCAAGGAGAAGCTGCGCATCCGGGTTACCGACGTCGTTGACGCGGTTCTCGAGTAGCCGGTTATAGAAGACTTGGTCGACGATGAACGCAAGCTCGTTGAAGATGCGCGTGTTGCGAGCCACCTTGTACTCGCCACGCAGGACCGGGTGGATGTGGCGGCGAAGCACCACGGGCGCCCAGATGCGGTAGATTGAGAGCTCGCGAGCCGAGGTAACGAGAAGGCGAGATGCGGTACAAGGCGTCGAGCGGGGCTGCGCGAGCTGGAGCACCAGGGTGACGAGTGCGTCGGGCAGCCTCGCGAGGTGCGCTTCGTCGCAGTCCGCAGTTTCCGTGAGAGACGCCATAGATATAGTGCTGTCGTTATCCGCGAGAGGTTGCATCGAGTTAAGTTGTGATTTATTCATTGGCTTCATGACGAGCGGCAGGCAGGGAGCGTGGAGTGGAGTCCGGGCAGGAAAGATCGAGAAAGTGGAGGGAGAGACGACAACGCGTCAGGTGACGCTCAAAGGTCCGATCAAACACGCGTCCCGCCATGTGCGCTCCTCCCGAGCTTCAGCCCTCCCTCCTTTTAAATCCGCTCCACATCTCTGCTGCTGGGCCGGCAATCGATGAAAACTCATGCACCCGATCGCCCCGACTTGCAGCACTTCGCTGGTCGATCGGCGCGCTTGACCGAAGCTGATCTCGCCACCCAAGTCGCAGCTTGTTGATTTATGGTTTCAATCCAACTCAACCACGAACTTGAAATGATGATAACCTTCTGCTCGAACAAAGAATGTGGGCAAAAAATGATTTAATGAGTCAGATTCAAGTTGGAGTGTTCCCCTACGTTGCTGCTTTAGCCTTGACTATGACCCGTCCTGCTCTAGTTCCTGATTCCTGGGGCTGGGAGCTGCAGACGCCCGAATGAGCGCAAGATCGTCGCATGACAGCCTGCCCGCCCTCGATTTACACGCACACCCGCGGTTAGCATGTTCTGACGCTAACGTGACCATGTTCTTTCTCGTCGAACATCCGCAGCCGCATGACCTGTGCTACGAAGACGTCAACAATCTATTCTATTCGCCTATCATCAGCTGGTCCTCCAACTACTTCGGCCCCTGCTCCCCACCGCCGTCTCCACCGCCGCCCGGCGCCGGCGCGCGGTTCTTCCCCTTCTTGAGCTTGAGCATCTTCTTCAGGTCGGACGACATGGACGGCGCGTCGGTGGCGGGCATGGGCGGCGAGTGGCCCTTGGTCGGCCCGCCCGAATACAGCAGGCGCATCCACTCGTCGAGCGACAGGAACGGGATCTTGGTCGGGTCAAAGTCGCCCTCGCGGTTGCTGTGGTCGTGCTGCTTGGCTTCGCCGTCGACGAGTCGGGTTTCGCCCCTATCCGACCAAAAAGTGTGAGTGGAGGGTGAGGTGCGAGGGGTTGGTTGATGGAGCAGGCGTACCAGCTGAAGTCGTCAAAGTGCCAGAACGCTAGGAACGAGACGATGCCGCGGGTCAGTCGCGCTCTCAACCGCCGCAAAACCAGTCAAGCGTACCGTAGACGGGGAGCACAAAGTTCCAGATGGGCAGGGCGGCGAGGTAGATGAGCATCCAGTAGAGGTACTCGACCTTGCGCGTCGTGAGCATGATGAGGACCGCGGGCAGGCCAAGCACGCAGAACAGCATCACAAGCGGCATCACCTGGACGTCACCCGTGAACGCCATAATGATGAGGTAGCTACAACGACGGCCGTACGGTCAGATTCCGCGCGCGCACGGACCGCGAACTCGGGGAGAACGTACTAGGTCATGGCGATGGCGATAGGCAGCGAGACCGACCCGATAACCTCCATGATGACGACGAACTGCATCGAGAAGCAGAAGACGCCGCACAGCTCGCGCGCGAGGCTGAGCTCGAGCAGGTTGTGGATCGTCGAGTTGATCCACCGCCGCCGCTGCGACAGCAGCATGCTCATCGTGTGCGGGACGATGGTGCGGCAGATGGCGCGCGGGACGAACATCATCTACACACCCGGGCGTCAGCGACCAAGGCGCGAGCGGCAGCGCGGTCCGCGCCGTACCTTCCGCTTGGGGAACGCCGTGAGCATGAGCGTCGAGAGGAACCGGTCCTCGCCGAGCGACAGGAGGTTCTTCTTGTGCAGCGTGTCGACCACGTTCTCCGAGTACTGCTGGATGATGTGCGGGCTCGCCAGGATCGGCACCCACAGCTTGTCGGGCCGCTGCACCTTGAGGCGGTACATGCAGAAGCAGCTACGCGACGCGGGGCGGGTCAGTCAGTCGCGGCGACTCGCGAGCGTGTCCGCGCAAGCGATGCGTACCCGGGAAGACAGGTGACACCGCCGAACACGGACTCGAACGCCTGGACGCGCGAAGAGCGCGAGCACGAGGTCAGTCCATGGCCGCGCGCGCGTCGCCGACCCCCAAAGATCGCACCTTGCCAAGATGGTGGCTCACGTAGTACTCAAACACCTGGATCCGGGTCACCCACGTCTGCGACTTGTTCTCGATGCGGGTCTCGCCGCAGCACCCCATGACCTGCTGGTCCTGCGCCATGAGCGCGACCATGCGGGCGAGCGAGTCGGGGAGGAGCTTGGTATCGGCGTCGACCATGAGGCAGATCTCGTACTTAATCGGGTTGACGCCCGTGAGCCCGAAGATCTTGTAGAAGAGCTCGAACTGGAGCGGGCAGAGCCGCTCGTTGAGGAGGATCTTGGAGAAAAAGTCCATGAGGATGATCTGCGAGTCGCGCTTGCCGCGGTTCCCCGGCTTGGGCTTCCCCTGCTCGTCCTCGGCGCCGCACTTGACGACGAGCACGATAGGCGTGCGGTGGTTGACGCACCGGTACCACCCGACGTGCACGCGCGCCTTGTTGTGGCGCTTGGCGCCGTCCGCGATGGCCACGTACGACATGGGCTCGGTCGGGCCCAGCACCACCTCCTCCATGAGACTCAGCACCGTGTCGGGCGTCGACAGCTTGTTGCCCTTGCCCGTGATGATCCCGTCGGCGACCACGAAGATCAGCTTCTGGTCGTCCGGGAAGTCGGTCGCCGACACCGAGTCGAGCGTCTTCTTGAGCTCCTCCTCGCCCTCCGAGTAGCACGTCACCAGGACCACCGTGTGGTACGGGCGCAGCTCGTCGGGCACCGACGGCTGGTCCGTCGTGGCGCCGGGCATGAGCGACGCGTCGCTGGTCCCGAGCGCGGCCGCGGAGATCATGACCTCGAGCGACGCGTTGTTGGGTGGGGTAGCCGTCCCACTCGCGGCCGCCGCACTGTTGACGTCCTGCATGCGGATGTTGTCCTTGGACCCCTTGGCCGTGAGCGTGCGCGGGCGGATGAGCTGCGAGAACCGGGACGACGCGCGCGGGCGCATCTGGTCGTAGGCGGCGCGGGAGACCTGGAGCTTGCCGAGCTTCCACCCGAGGAACCAGTCGAACATGACGGCGAGGAAGAAGCGGGTCAAGATGAGCCCGAGGATCACGAGCAGCGACATGAACATGATGATGTTGCTGGCGATGCACCCGGGCGGGTCCGTGTCGATGAACCCGACCGTGTACATGGACTGGATGCAGTGCGCGGCGCGCGCGAACCGCTCGTTGCGCGCGAGCCGGTAGCTCGCGTCGGTGCCGAGCGTCTCGACGATCTCGGCGTGTAAGTCGTTGCCCAGGAACTTGGTCCCGGCCTTGAGGTACGCCGTCATGTTGAGCACGCGCCCGTTGTACACGAGCAGCGATTTCGAGCCCAGTACGTCCTCCCACGGGAACCGCACCTGGCCGACCTTGAGCGCGTCGATGACGGGCGCCGATTTGGCCACGTTGTGGCAGTACGCCATGTACGGGAAGCTCGGCGACATGCACGGGAACGAGACCGCGCTGGTGATGACCGCCTGGCACTCGTCGACGGCGTTCGGGAACAGCGCCGTGACGTCGGCGGCCGCGAGCGACTGGAAGAAGAGCTTGGCGGTCGTGTTGAGCTTCTTGAACGACGCGAAATTGTTGTGCACGCCCAGGTACTTGGTGAGGTCGTACAGCTCGCCGCGGATCACAAACGAGTTGGGCTGGCGGTCGGCTGTGAACTCGCGCACCTGCGTGTACGAGAAGGCGTTGCGGTCGGTGCCCGAGCAGATGGTGCGTGTGAGCCCGAGCGTCAGGTACGCGACGGCGCCGCCCACCACCAGAATCAGCATGCACAGCGCCACCTTCTCGCGCCACGCCTGCTGCTTGGCCGCGTCGCCGATCGTCTTCTTGAGAATAAACCCCGGCGCCCAGCACGTCATGACGCGCGCCATGACCGTCCACCACCGGCCCTCGGACATGCCGACGCGGTCCGTCTCGACAAGCCCCATCGCGCCTGACGCCGCGAGCGCGCGCTCCGTCAGACTGAGCTGCGGCGGCACCGGCGCGGGTTGCACGGCCGCGGACTGCCGCGCCGACGGCTTGCGCACCAGGCGCTTCGGCTTGGCGTGCCGGCCCATGCTCGGGTGCCGGTCGACGAGCACGAGACCCGACGACGAGGAACCCGGCATCATGCCCGGCGGGCCGAGGTGCTGCGAGTGTGAGTGCGACGAGCCAGCGTGGCTGTGCACGCTGTGCGGCGACGTGAAGGTCTGAGTCAGCGGCGTGCCGAGGTCGATGGCGTGGTTGATCTGCGGCAGCGCCGCCGACGTGTCGATGGGCCGCGGGACTTGGTTGTTGAAACCGGCCACGTTCGGGCCGAGGTCGCGTGCTACAAACGGCGGCGGGCGGGTGTCAGTGATTGCGGATGGTTGGTGAAAAGCGAGGCGGACGGACCCTGGGCCATGAGCGGCGTAGTTGCGACGGGCACCTCGGCCTACACGAGCGCGAGAGTCAGCTTTGCTACCGCTCGACCGACTTTCCACGAGATCACCGTACCATGCCGTCCATAGACTGCGACTGCGAGAGGCCCGAGTGCGCGCGGCGTCGCTGCGAGACGTTCGCGGCCGCGGTCCCGCCGGGCGCGACGCTGGACGAGAACCGGTCGGTGCCGGGCGAGACGAGTGTCGGAGACGAGACGGCCGCCGGCGCGGCGGCGGGCTGCAGGTCTCGCGGGACGGCCCCGAGCTCGCGCCGCCCCTGCGACGGGGTATTGGAGCTCATGGCTGGCGGCGATCAAAAGGCGGTCGCGGCAAGAGAGTGGCTAGACGAGGGGATGGGTTCAGATCGGCGTGGTGTGATCACATCGGTTGCATGTAGTAGTAGATACAGTTGTTGTTGTTGCGGGTGGTTGTGCAGAGACTAGGCCGAGCAGGCGGGGTGATCAGGCGTCAGGAGGAACGCGAGCCCCCGCGGCGCCGCGTCTTGGGTCGCCGCCATTCAGGGATCAGTTTTCAGCAAGTCGCATCGCCGTCTCCCGCGTTTGCGTCCCGGCGCGGCGTGCGGTGTGGAGAAGGCGACGCGTCGCGCGGTTGGAGACACGGCGCGCGCGACGCGTCTCGCACCGCGCACGTGATGTCCCGCGGCGGGCTTGGCCTTTGCTTCGCCTCCCGCTCGACGCGAGCGTTCAAGAGTGACCAAGTTTGCATCGAAGTAGTCATCAACGTCTGTGGGGCGATGAATAGCGCACTCAGGCGGTGTTGCACACGGTGAGGGGCAGGTCGCGACACAACGCCGCGGGTCGCCCGGGCCGCGCAGCGCAACCCGCGCCAAGCGCTTAGTGTACAAGTCCAACGAGGCCTCAGCGGAACTCAATGAACACAGACGCGTGGCCGCGACGCGTCTCGCAGCGAGGCGGAGACACTGCATGACCGGATCGGCGCGCCACGTGGTGGGCGGCGCCACGTGGCGAGCGAGCAGTTCGCGGCGCCGACGCCCACTTGTGCGCCCGCCGCCCTCGCCACAGTCCGCGCTCTCCCTTCCGCAACGCTGCAACGCATCTCTACGCTACGAATCAACACTTCACGATGCCGGAACCCGTCGCCGCCCCCGCTGCGGCCGCGGCTGCTGCGGCCAGCGGAAACGAGTGGACGTTCGGCAAGATCGCGCGCACCGTCATGTGGGCGTACATTGTCACGACGGGCTTCAAGTGTACGCTACGCTTCTTCCCGTGCGCTCCCTTGCATGCCGCCCACTCACACCCGACTGCGTCTAGTCGTCATGAACGCCGGCGGCCCGGCCAAGACGGCCGAGGAGCGCGCCAAGGCCAAGGCCGACCTGGCCGCGGCGCAGGCGCGGATGCGCGCGCAAGTCCCGCAGCGCAAGCCCGCGGGGTACAAGGCGCCGCACGTCGTAGCCGCGCAGGAGGAGGCTGCGCGCCGGGAGCCGCCGCCCGCCGTCGCTGCCGTCGAGGAGGCTGCCGACGCGGCCGCCGCGGACGCGAACCCCCTCGCCGAGATGATGGGCGGGTCGCTCAACTACGAGTCGGCCGAAATGCACTTCAACCACTGGGCGCCGCAGGACGTGCTCAAGGCCTGGGTGTACGGGTCCGAGTCGCCCGAGTTCGCGGCGTTCGACGACCCGAGCGCGCTGCTGTGGTCGTCGCCCGCCGAGTTCGAGTACGCCCAGTGGGAGACCCACCAGACGGCCTCGTTCAACATCACGGTCCCGCCCAACGTCTACGCCAACGGGTCCTACTACGCCCACGTCTTCCTCACCCGCAACGGCGCCTCGCCCGACCCCGCCGCTGCCGCGTACGACCCGCGCGACGTCGTCGTGCGCCCCGTCGCCCTCACCAAGCTCAAGCCCAAGCGCCGCGTCGTCAAGCAGAAGAAGCTGCTCGTCGGGTCATCCGACGACGCTGCCGAGGAGGAGACCGAGACCGAGAAGACGGACGCCGACGAGCCCGAGCCCGAGTCGGCCGTCGCGTCGCTCGTCGGCGCGCTGACGGGCAAGCCGCGTGAGATGCTGCACTACTGGAGCGGCAACCTGACCATCAACTACGTGCCGCAGGAGAACTACGTGATCCCGTCGCAGATGCCGCCCTTCATCGCCAACCACTACGACTTTTTGGGTGACGACCGCGCCTACAAGCCCATGGTCTGGATGAACGATTTCTGGATCCTCGACGAGGACCTGATCGAGCCCTCGGCCACCGCCACGCCCACGCTGCCCGTGCACATCAGCCTGTACCCGCTCTCGCCGACGCGCGCGCAGCTGTACCTGTCGATGCAGCAGTCGCTGTCGACGCAGGCCAAGATGATGAGCGCGGGGACCGACATGGGCAACTCGAGTCTCGACGAGTTCAAGCGCATGATGCGCGACACCAACCCGGTGCTGCTCGCCACCACCATGATCGTGTCGCTGCTGCACAGCCTGTTCGAGTTCCTGGCGTTCAAGAACGAGGTGTCGTTCTGGAAGGACCGCAAGTCGGTCAAGGGCATCTCGGTGCGGTCCATGTTCGTCAACCTCGGCATCCAGGTCATCGTGTTCCTGTACCTGCTCGACAACAGCACCGACACGTCGGCCGTGATCCTCGTCTCCAACGCCGTTGGGCTCGCCATCGAGTTCTGGAAGGTGTCGCAGGCCGTCCAGATGTCCATTGACACGGAGAACAAGCTGTGGGGCATCATCCCGCGCCTCCGCATGGACGACAAGGACAGCTACGCCAACACGGGCACCAAGCAGTACGACGACGAGGCCTTTGCCCTCATGAAGTGGGTCATGTACCCGCTCCTCGCCGCCTACGCCGTCTACTCGCTCCTCTACAGCGAGCACAAGTCGTGGTACTCGTACATCCTCAACACGGCCGTCGGCGCCGTCTACATGTTCGGGTTCATGCAGGTACGCTCGCGGTTTCCGTGGTGGCAGACGGTGGCTCGCTCAGTTCGGTTGGCTGACTCGCATGCGCGTGAACGTAGTCCCTGCCCCAGCTGTACGTCAACTACAAGCTGCAGAGCGTCGCGCACATGAACGGGCGCACCATGGCGTACAAGTTCCTTGTACGTGCTGCCCTTTTCTCCTACGACTCGCGCGACCCGCGATCGGTGTCCTCCGCACGCGCGACCCGCTCTGCCCGCGATCGCCGCCCACTCACCTCGCCCCCCACGCTCGCTCCCCGTTTCTAGACCACGATCGTCGACGACTTCTTCGTGTTCATCATCCGTATGCCGTGGCTCCAGCGGCTCGCCGCGTTCCGCGACGACGTCGTCTTCATCATCTACCTCATCCAGCGGTACAAGTACCCCGTCGACCATACCCGCGTCAACGAGTTTGGCCAGGGCGGCGCCGAGGGCGACGAGGACCAGGAGGGTGAGGTTAAGCCGCTCATCAAGGAGGCCGGCGAGGGCGAGAAGGGGGAGGACGCGGAGCCCAAGTCGGTCGAGGAGAAGAAGAACCAGTGAGGCGAGTGCTGTGTATGATATAGACTCTATTTCTCGTGTCACTCGGTCCTCGGCTTGTACGAGCCGCTTGCTGTGCGTGTGAAGGCGGCTCGGATTCGTGAACGGACTATGTCGAGGGGACGTGCAGCAGCGGGTAGAAGCAGGGGCAGAAGCACGCCCTTGGCCTCGAACTCTCTCCCCATGCTCCTCGCCCGACCATGAATTTAATGGACGCCTCATTGAAGAGTTGATGCAATACACGTGGAACGAGCTTATCCTTCTGCCCTCTGGTCCGCCGTTCACCGAGCGCATCCGCGGCACAGGCGAACGGGACTAGCCGCCGTAGTCCGAGCTGCTTGCGCCTCGACTCGTCGATCGTCGAGCCGTGGTACTCTCGGATCCGATCGGTCACGACTTTCGTGTATCTTTCGACCGCCACATGCACGGTTGGTGAGCGCGCGGTTCGCGGGCGAGGTCGCTAGCAATACGAGGACCCGGTTTGGCTTCCTGCCCAGCTATCGCGCAAGCGCAGACCGAGCCTCAACCTGGATCTGTAGCCTGATCGATTAACGCTTCAATCAGCTTGCATTCACCGCCGATCCGTGCTGGGATCTCTGTGCTTCAGAAGCATCACGCCGTGGATGGTCGCCCACCGCGACTTCCGTTCATGCTCTCAACTGCCAGCCATGACGGATACACTTGCCGTGCGTAAGCTGGCTCCCGGCGCGATACAAAGCCCGCGCCATGTTGCTTGCTTGCGGCGCGACGGCCGCCGACTTCAAGCTCTATTTGTCGTTCCTCGGTCTCGATTTTGCTCCAGGCGCGATGCCCAGCGTGTGAACGCGGCTCCATTGTGCCAACAGAGCTGCGGTGCGATGCCTGGTCGCGAAACTGGAGCGTTCGGGGCTCACCCGTGGCATCGCTGCACATGGTGCTGATTGGGAAGGCCACCACCTGGAGCGACCAAGTGTCGTAACTTGTTGGGCAAGGCCGTGATGGAGTCCGAGGAGAGTGGTTGGCAGGGAGCGCCGGCGCGCTCTTATTTAATCGGCGGACCCCTTCAATCGACTCTTCCCGCGACGCTTCGCTTGCCTTGCCAACATCACTTTTCAGATCAGTCACCTGCGAAAAGACCGATTGCGCGAATTCAGCAGGCTTCGGCATCACCTTATCCGCGAGGACGAACGCGAGCTGCTCGCGCGCGAGGTTGCACGCGCTGGGGGCAAGTGCATTGGGAGGGTGAGCGCAGATCTCCGACGCGAGGCGGCGTGAGCATCATGTGACCTTGTGGCACGTGGCGCTTTGCAGGGCGAGCCCTGACGCCACACGGACCCGCGCACAAACGCCTTCGGCGAGGCAGCGGACATCCTGTTCTCTCTCCCCCACCGCCACCCCGCCCCAGCGGCACCCATGAAGCTGATGCAACATGACCAGGGGCCCTCCGACAGAGGGCCTGACTTGCCTTTTGACATCCTTGAACAAGTTGTCGCTCTTGCCGAACCGCGCGCACTTGTGGTCGCTTCTTCGAGCGCCATGCGCTGTGCTTTCGCCGCTAGGTCGCCAGCCGAGCGCGCCTGGGTTGCGCGCAAGATTATGAGCACTACTTACAAGCAATATGCTGCAGCCCGAGCCGAAGGTCTCAAGCACGATTGGAAAAACCCCGGAACTCGTCAGCTTCAGATGCCGTTTGTGTGGTACCTTAAGCTGCACTTTCCGAGTCTTCTGTGCGTGCAGGACCATGCCTCCTTGCCCGCCAACCGCCGTGGCGCTCCAGTCGACTTTGTGCACCCGTTTTCGAAACCGATTCTTGCATACATTTACCGCCGGAACCAGCCGCTTCCCACCTCCATTCTTGATGCCTTGACCCCGTTTTCCGACGTTCCTGTCGGTTCTGATGCGCTTCACCACTCTTTTGGTTTCCGTGCCGTTCCAGAAGGGCTTTCGTTGCCTTTCTTCTTCTTGCACGCGGGTGATCTTGAATCCATGTTTGCGTGCATGGACCATCTTGTGGCGCTCTTCCCAAGCTTGCTCACTGATCGGGCTCAACTTGCGACTTGGTCGCGCTTGTGGCTCACAGAAGACAAAGGCTTGCGTGATGAGTTATACCTATGTTATCCAGTGCATGAGTTTCGACATGAGGATGACGATGACGATGAAGACACCGCTCAGCCAATCACCTATGCGATGGCACTTGCATTGGTCGCAGCGACGCTGTGGGATCGTACGGCCATCCAAGGGATTGTTGACCGCCATTACGGCGTTGACCGCGCCCTATTTATGGCGTGGCTCTCAGATTATTTTGTGACCTGCTTATTCCTTTGCACCATTAGCCATCGCGGCCCTTGCTGCACTGGTGACCTCAACCACGTCCTTCCTTTCCTAGACTGGCTCACTGACAACGGCTGGGTGTTGGACAATCCCACAGAATCAGCCATAGCCTGCTACTCGTGCAAGAACTGCGAGCCAGGCTACATGCTATTCTGCGAACTCTTTGAGCGCTACGACGCAGCTGATTGTATGGAGGGTGTATTCGGCCCGGAACTTCGGAAACGGCTTGCCCACTGGTTTGGGAGGGGTCACCATGACTTAATCCCCCGCTTCATTGAAATCGGTGCGCTTGACAAGAATCCCGATTTCTGGCCAGAGCTTGTGCGTGAGTCGCTCGCTAATCCGGAGCTCATGCTGCTCATTGCTGAATATCTCAAAGCGCATGTGTCTCCTGGCAAGCTTGCTCAGGTCATGACTAATGGTGCGTCAAAACGTACTTCTGCCTTCTCCCTTCACTGTATCAAACTGACAAAAACACTCTGCCCAAATCGTTGTCGTCTAGTGTACCCGACGATTACGACACGTTGTGAGCCTCAAGGGCGGAAACCACCTGAACAATTCCATCTTGCTGAGTTGTTCCACTTCTGCTCGCTGTTTGACAACTTGCCTCAGCCCCAAGAGCTGTTTGACTCGCAACTGGGCTACTTTGCCACGCACCCATCTACCTTTGACTTTTTCCTCTCAGAGTCCAATTCAGGACTTGACCCACGCTACGTTGTCCGCCGGACCCTGGAGTGGCTTCCCACAGCGCTCAGCGGCAGGAGCCCTCACCACAACTACCAACGCGTGTCCCGCTTTTTATTCCTGTTGTGCTGCGCAGTTGGCTGTGGTGACTCTTCCATTACGGTTGCAGAGCTGCCTGATCTCTTGGGCGGGAACGACACGCACATGGCTAGTTTGCGAGGAGCGTTGGTTCACTCTCTTGGTACAAGAGTCCTTCAGTCCATTTGTACTGACAATGATCTCGATCTCGACATCAACCAAGAGACGCTGGACAATGCCGTGCTTCTAGTTCTCGATTGTCTTCTCCAGCGCTATCCAGAAACAGTCGCGCTCACGCTCAGCGCCTGCTCAATTTATCGCTTCTCGTTTGATCCCAGCCTCACCTCCCGCAACGTTGACCGCCTTCGGTTGCGACTGTTCCTCATCATGGTCGAGCACAACGTTGCGCTGGTTATTCGTGAATTCCCTTCCAGCATGTTTTCCCTTCCGTGGGTCGTCACAGCGTTGCTCAAGGTGGCGGACGATCCGACTCAGCTCAACCCCGGCCTTGATCCGACAGTGAGCGATTCGCTCACCCTTGCGGCCGTTGCCGACGGCAACGATGATCATGCTCGCGCACTTATGCGGATCTTCCCGCCGTCGGACGCTCTCAAATCGAGCTCCGCGGCCGTGGCCAAGCTGCTTGAGGAGGCCGAGCTGCACAGTTAACGTGTTTGTTCCACATCAGCGCTGGGTGGCGGACTTTGCTTTGTTTTGTTGTTATTCAATGTATTGTAATTTCTGAAATTTTCTTGTAGCTGAGCTTCTGAAATTTTCTTGTAACTGAGCGAGATATGCTGACTGGTCCACTGCTCGCCAAGCGCGCCTGTGGTACACAAAAGTGGAGGTAAGGCTGCGCAGCTGGGCTACTTGCGCGCCGACTTGTCAATAGTCTAGCCGCGGTAATTTGGTATCAAATCAATCAAGGCTCAGGTTTACTTTTTGGCCGTGCGCACAGCTGGCGATTGCAGTTTCTGACGCGGTCACCAAAGACGGCGAGGCTCTTGGTTTCGATTACCACCTAACCGTCACCCAAGAGCCTACTAAACAAAGCGTGTAGGTGGATCCGTGGCACCAATGGAAGCGCCAATCGGCTTTCTTTCACTGCTGATCTGTGCTGAGCGCTGCGTCAACGTGAGAAAGGCACAGTCCTTTTGCCTCAGAAGCACCACGCCGTGGGTCGTCGTTGATAATCTAAGGCGTAGAGATTGCATTTATCCCGCGTTTCCTTCAACGATTCCGGCCAGAAATCGAAGGCCGCTACACGGCAACAAACTTTGTTTCATACTGTAAAATACACTGCTCACTCAAACGAACTGGTCGAGAATCGCCCATAACTCAGCCATGCCCGACGCGCGGTTCAGGAACTTGCGGAGCGGCCGCAAGGGATCGGCCTCGGACGTCACGTCGTCCACGAGCCACGTCACATGCGGATGCCCGACCACCGATTCGAGCGCTCGGTCCACCATGGCCTGTGCCTCATGGTCCGACGGGGCCAGGATCGGATGGGCGAAGATGACGTTCTTGACTCGCCCAAGCTGCCGCGGGAACGGCGGAGGCGTGTCGATCACGCTCCCGTCCTCGGCATTGAGCGAGAGCACAATAACGTTGATCCGCTCGCTGCAGAGAAATGCGTGGATCGCGGCGTGCCGCAGTTTCGGATCGGGCGAAGCTCCATCCACGGCGCTGTGGTACTTGCTTGCGTTGATTGCACGCACAATGAGGGCAGCAAGCGCGGGGGACTGGCAGAACACGGCCGTCCGGCCGCGCGAGGATTGGGCCAAGGAAGCGAGTTTTGCGCCAATTTGGGCTGCGAGCGCGTCGTTGTCCAAGCGGGCGCTCTTGGGCGGAGCGAGTGCCGGCACAACTGCAGCCGTGGTGTGGACCTCAGAAACGGCGTCGCCCGTTGCAGCACGAGTTTCCACGGCATAGATCGTGGCGTTGACGAAGTGAAGCAATTCCCTCGCGTTCCAGTACGTTACCGCCTTCAAGGTACGAGCGGGAACCTCGCGAAAGTGCATTGAAAGCTGCTGATTCTCGCATGAGCCGAGACCTACGGATGCAGCCCAGAGCCATGCATCAGAGATTGGTGGTTCGGGAACGCGAGTCCGCGCCAGCGCTGCGGAAATTTGGATCGGGGACGCGCCGGCGCTGTTGAGGACAGCAAGACGCGTCATTTGTGGGTCCGCGAGCTGCGGAGCCTGGGCCGCAATGAGCTTTGCAAACCGTTGGGCAAAAGTCGCTGGCGCAGGCGCGAGCGCGGCTGAAGCACGCTCACTGCGAGCGTCCAACCGCAAAAGTAAATTACCAAGCGACCTCACGGCGGGGAGCTCGATGGACTCAGGAAGCTGTCGCGCAAATTGAGCGAAGAACGCTGCGCGGTCAATCCGAGTACTGGGAGGCGGGTGGTTGACGAGCAAGTTAAAAGCTGAGTCGATTTCAGGCAACGATGCGGTGGTTCCCACGTCGTGTGAGACGATCCCAACCACCAAGCCCGCGTGAATCCCGCGAAAGAACTCGGGCGGAAGGAGGCGAGCGCGGTCGTCCTCGCGCCAGTAATATCCAGGTTTCGTCGATGCCGGGTTGTCGAAAACCGCGCGGCGGTAATGGAACGCCTCGAAAATGACGCGCGGCGAGGAGAGTCCATGTTCAGTAGAACGAAGGTTTTGGACGTGCGAGTTGATGCGGTCGGCGAAGCGCGCCTGGACTTCAAATGCATCTGAACCAAGGTCCTCGTTGCGCGCCATGCGTGGAACCGGCATGGCATAGCCGTCTGCGCCAACGGCTTCGCGAGCGGCATTCCGATACTCGGCGCTGCTGAGAAACTGATTGGCGACAATGACGAGGTCGGCGCGAGAAACCTCTTCCCAAGTGAGCGAGCTGTAGCCGGCAAAGTCACAAACGGTCGAGATGCGGGCAGACGGGCCAAGCTCCTTGGCAAGAGCTTTCTGGATCGCTTCAAGATGATGTGAATGCGTCAGCTTCAGAATGAACAGCGTCGCCTGAGAGCCAACCCAGGCACGCCCGCTCACGCGGTGTAGCTCCAACTGCAAAGGGGAGATCTCGTCGCGCAACCCTTGATTCGCACGGACGAGCGCATTCACGTAATGCTCTGGTGGACGCCCCATACGCCTGCACAAGTGCAGCATTGTACTCGATTTTCTCGGACGGCTGCACACTCGCTGAAACGAGCCACCAGGGCGAGCAAGTCGGAGCAAACTCACCAGAGAAATCGTTGTAAACCATGCCGAATTCACCAAGGCGGAAGTACGGTTCAGTGCGCGCGCGGTCGGAGAAAGTAAGGGTGCGGGCTTCGACGTTTGACTCGAGATGGTTGAGCCAATCGCGAACCCGATGGTCGGGGACTCTTGGATCGAGTACCAGCGACCATTCCGAGCGGGCGTGGGCTTACAAGCGGTGGCCCCTCGAGATCGGGGCAGGAAGGCGCACCCGCGGTGCGAAGCTGAACTGGCTGACCAAGCTCCGGAACCTTAATCTCCGTGCTCGGTTGGTCAGCAGCAAGCGCTGGATGGAATAGCCGAAACACCGAGCGAAGGAGACGGCGCGCGCGGGGCGCCGTGTCCGGGTTGACGAGGTCGCGGTTGGCGGCTGCGGTACGCAGGTAGAAGCACATCTCGTACTTGAACTTGCCGCCAGTTGTCGAGTAGACCTCGCCGCCAATCGGTCGAAGAACCACGCGAAGATACGGCATGGTCGCAGGGACGAGCTCAAGCATGGCAAGCGAGCCCTTGCAGTCGGCAGCGGGGAGAAGTGTCGTTCCGGCCTCAACCGCCCATGGTGCAGAATAATCGAGCGATCCGGCAGGCATCCCAACCGCAGAGTACGGGCGCTCCCACTTGGCACGAGCCGGCTCGACGACCGACTGCGCGAAGACCGCGTCGCCTGAGAGGGACCAGACGTTGACGACACGCGGTGCGAACACCCTGCGGATAGGAGCCATGTCGTTGCGGCGGTGGTAGTCGGTGAAGTAAGGGTCAGCCGCGAAAGTGGGGAGAAAATGCTCCCATAGCTCACCCAACTTTGGCGGCTTCGGCTGAGCGGCAAACTGAGCGCCACGATCATCGGGGAGCTGGTAGATGACGGTCTCGGGACCTTGCTGACTCGAGGCGGCACCCTCCTCGTTTGACCGATCGAATATGGCGACATACTCGCGGTGCACGTTCAGCTCGGCAAGCACAGGTCGCGCCGGGTCGCACCACGCCATGTCGGCGCCGAGTGAAAGCTCGGGCATCGGAAGGCGACGGGCGAGGCAAACGGTCTCGGCACCGAGGAAGAGATCTACTCGTGCGGCGAGCGTTCAGACCGAGATCGCGAATGGCCCGATCAAAACCGAGGAAGCGTACCAGGTTGGTCGAACCGGACCTCGGTGCTCTGAATCCACGAACGGACCCGATCGGCGCAAGCGAGCTCGTCGGGAGGAAAGCGATAGCCGGGTTTCGCCTCGTCAAAGACCACGTCCGTGAACGGCACCCACCAACCGCAAGCAGCGCGCTCGGCGTGTAACTGGGCCAAAGGGAAAGCATCAGAGTACAAGTCGATCGGAGGAAGCAAAGGAGAAGGAGCGTCGACAAGTCCAGGAACGAACGGCTCGGGCTCGGCCGCCTGCGACCGCTTCCGTGCGCCGCGGGCACGTTTGGTGGGAGGCGGATCGGACGACATAATATTGCAATGCGGAGCTCAAGAAGTGTAATGCATCAAGTTTCCATTCGATTCGCGGCCGTTAGGTGAGGTGTTCGTGAGGTTGCATCCGCTTGATCAGGCGCGGAAAAAATGGACACAGCTGGAGCTAGTTCGGTGATCACATGGACACCTCCTGATTTCGAGTCGCGTCTCGCACCCTGATGGCAGGGACGCGTCGCAATCAGCAAGTCCACAAGGAGTCGCCTATTGACCTCTCCCGCACCTGGGAAAAACGATGGACAGTCAAGCACACGAGCTACATTCAGTCATTTCAGTGCGATAGAAGCCGGACAAAACTTGGACAAATTCCACGCAGCCCTGGGCCCGCAAGGGCATCAGCGAGTGTGGACTCCACTCACAATATAAAGTCGCGGCTTCCTCGGTCAGAGGTCGTCGCTTCGTATTGAAGATCGTTCGCAACGACAACACCATGGAAACGAACAAGTCCGCCATCGGGCTGAACGACCTCGCCGACTAGCTCAAGCAGCTGGATCAGCTCATCAAGTCGGCCGGAAAGCCCGAGTCCATGCAGTCGCTCATTCTGCTCTTCAACCGCTGCTCGACCCTTCATGGCACCCTTCTCGCGGCGCACGGCGGGGCGAGTCAGCTTCCCGTTCCCGTCCTCGAGACGGTCCAGTCGCTTTACAATGTTCTCGTCGAGGCCAACGCGGCTGCGGCCGAGTTCGTCGAGCCGAGTCTGCTCAAGCGCACGATGAATGGCTTGCACGGCAAGGATATCATCAGCCGTGCGGGTGAAACCCTCGTCTCGATCTTTGGCAAGATCAGCAGCGCTATGAACCTTGGCAGCGGGACGGCCGAGAGCCTGCGCGCCGAATTCAAGGCCGCGGCGGCGAAAGATCACGCAATGCTTCTCGACTCGGTCAAACACATGCTCGCGACGCATCACTCGGAATTGTACCGCGATCTTACTCTCAACAACCAGGACGTGCGCGAGGCGCTCATCGCGCTACAGCAACGCATCGACGCGTCCGTGGCGCAGACCGACGAGCTTCGCGATCTCGTGCAGCAGCTGTACAAGCACATGCATTCCGCCATCTCGCGCAACTCGGGGATCCACGCTGAGCGGTCTGCCGCTGAGCGCACACTCGCCTCGCTCGCCGTGACCTCGTACGACTTTCACGAGGCGAGCAACGCCGCTCCCATCGGCCGCGGCGGCTTCGGCCTGGTGGTGCGCGCGACGTGGCTCAAGTCTAGTACTCCCGTCGCGCTCAAGCGGCTGCTTCCGCTGATCGGGCATGCCGCGACGGACCAGGCGGCGCTTGACCTCGTCGCGCGCGAGGCGCTCGTATGGAGCGAGCTGCGCCACCCGCACGTCCTTCCGCTTCTCGGCGTCTCGCTCTCGGCCAACACGCCATTTCTCGTCATGCCGCTGATGGCCAACGGCGACCTCACCAAGTACGCGGCGGGCCGCCCTTTGGAGCACGTTCGGCTGCTGATGGAGACGGCCCAGGGTATGGCCTACCTGCACTCGAAGGATATCCTTCACGGCGACCTCAAAGCCAACAACGTCCTTGTCGACGCCAGCGGGCACGCGCAGGTGTGCGATTTCGGCCAGGCCCGCGTCCTCTCGGCGGCCACTCGCGCATCGACGTTTGGTGACGGGTCAATTGGGAACGTGCGCTGGATGGCGCCTGAGCGCTTCAAGCGCAAGGCTGTGTACAAGCTGGAGCCCGACGTGTTCAGCTTCGCCATGGTCGCATACGAGGTGGTCGCAGGGCTGCTACCCTTCCACGAGGAGACGGATTCCATTGTCATCATGTCGTGGATCAAGGACGGCGAGCGGCCCGATCCGCCGACTTCGGCGCCTAGCTTCTCGCGTGCTCTTTGGGCCCTCGTAGAGCGGTGCTGGGCGCAGGACCATGCCACTCGTCCTTCCTTCACGATCATTGCCGAGGAGCTTCGTACTTTGACGGGTGGCTTATCTGGCGGCGTGTCGAAACCGCAGCCCGCTCCCGCGCTGCCAACGCCTGCTAGCACTCCTCCGCAACCTGCTCGCGCAGCTGCTCCAGTTGCCAGCGCGCCTTCGCCTCAGCCGCAGCCTACGGCCAGCGCTCACCCCAAATCGAACTCGTACAACAGCAAGCCCAAGAGTACGGATCCGATCGACTTGCTCTTCGACGTACGTCTTTCACTGCAAGCCTGATGAAACGGGTTGACCCGGAACTCACTACTATTCCTATCCTTATCAGGGCTTCTCCCCTTCGAGCGCTTACCAGCCCGGGGATCTTTCCCTTTGGCATCAGCGTACTGGCATCGCACGAGGTCTCGTCCCGGAGCTCTTTCTCAAGAAGAATCTGGTAACTTCGATTGGCCTGCAGATTCTCTCCCGTGCGGTTTCGAGTCCTCGCCACATGCTCACTTCGCTGTGCCTCCCCGCGTGCGGCATCGACAGTCCTGGCGCCCATGACCTCGTCCGCTGCTTTCCACGGACGCTGTACAAGCTGAACCTCAACGACAACCGACTCGGGGACGTCGGCATCAAGGTCGTCGCCGAGCATCTGCCTTCCTCGCTCGTTGATCTCCGCGTCGATAACAACTACATCAGCGACTCTGGGGCGATCACGCTCTTCAAGCGTCTGCCCAGATCGCTCTCAGTGCTGGCCTTCAGCAAGAACCGAATCGGCGACGACGGGGTTCATGCGCTGTGGCTGAACATGCCCATGTCGCTTCGAACGATTTTCCTTTACGACAACCCCATCAGCGACGAAGCGGCGAGCGCGTTTTCGTTCTGCCTCGGAAAGCTCCCGCACGACACTATCTTTTTCTTCGAATGCCTGGACCCGAGCTTTGAGAAGGATGATTAGTACTATTCGATTGATATATTGTCTCATTAGTATTGCCGCTTAGCATAGCATTCGTCTACTGATAGCCTTGGCAGCCTCTACAACTCGGAGCGTATGAGTTACTATGTCTGCTTCGCCGAATCGCGTAGCTCGTGCAACTGCTTCGGCACGCGTTGCGCCACTCACATGACTTGAAACGCGACCTTCAAGCATGAGGTTCTCGTTGCGTTCTTGCACTCAGGTGAGGATAGTGCTCCAAACCAGCTAGCGAGCCGATTCTGCGCGCTGTGGGACTGTGTAGCCAGCTCCTCAACCATAGTTGCATGTGTGGAGGCCTCCTTTCATCAAGGTCGCAACGCGAATCTTTCGCCGAATGCTCCGCCGCTTCAGCCTCGAGTTTTCACCGAGGAGACTCACTCGCCTCAAGTATCCATGGCTTCAGCTGTCAAAACACTCTGAATTCGCTCGCGGATCTGTGTCTCCTCGCCCTTCGCTTGAACACCCTACTCGTCACCGTCGGCACTGATCGGAATCCCGTTCGCGACCATCCCAAGCGCGTGCGCGTACTTTTGGAGGTCGCCTTCGAGCCGGAACTGGATATCGGTGAGCGACGCGGGCGCCGCATTGCGGATCGCCTCCTGGCCCACGGCCGAGACACGCGTGGCGCGGAGCACGAGTTTCTCGAGTGCGGGCGGCATGTGGTCAGCGAGCGTCTGTGCGGCCTCGTCCGTCATGCGGAAGTTGTTGGCGAGATCAAGCTCGCGCAGCGTGGCGGGCAGTGCGGGCGCGAGCAAGCGCATGCCGCGCGGCGTCACGACCGAGTACCTGAGACACAGAGTCTCGAGGTTGGGCGGCATGTTACGCGCGAGCGCGGCGAGGCCAGACGCGCTGACCACGCTCCCGTTGACGTTGAGGTGCAGCAGCGTGCGCGGCAGGCGTGCGAAGAGGTACTCGGCAAAGGCTTCGTCGACGCCAGCGGACATGAGCGTGAGTCGTTCGAGACCTGCAGGAAGGTTGCGCGCAATCAGGTTCTTGATAGCAGCCGAGCGGCAGTCAGAGTTGGACGAAAAGGCAAGCGAGCGCAGCGTGGCCGGGAGCGCCGGGAAGTGAATCTTGGCGCTGGCGACCGAGACCATCGCGCTCTTGACGTGAAGAGTTTCGAGGTTGGGCGGCAGCGCAAGGGTGAGGGCAAGGGTGCCGTTTGTGTGCAGGTTGGTACCGTTGAAGACGAGCTTGGTGACAGTGGCGGGGAACGACCAAACGAGTTTGTGCTGGGTGACAGCCGTGCCGAGTCTGTTTCCAATCATGGACAGCGACTCGAGGGCGGGCGGCAGGTGCAGGCAAATGGCCTCGAAGCCGGGGCCCGTGATCTCGTTGTTGGACAGATCAAGCAAAGTCACGGTGTGCGGCAAGTTCTTAACCACCGCAAGCGTGGCCGTGTCGCCCAGCTGGTTGAAAGTCAGGTCAAGCGACTTGAGGCCGGGCGGGAGGGACTCGAGGAACGACGTGGTGTACCTTGGGTGGAAAGCGTTGCCTGTCAGGTCGATGTGCTCGAGGTGTTCGGGCCACGTCCAGTCCTCGAGCCAGCGTTTGTGTACCGTATCGGGAATCCATGACTGGCCGAGATTGAGCGACTTGAGCGAAGCAGGGAAACTGAGAGCAGAGAGCCGGCGGCAGTTGATAGTGCTGCCGTGCAGGTTGAGAGACACAAGAGCTTGGGTCAGGCTCGCCATGGCCGCGTTGAGCGCCTCAATGCCCGCGTCGGTAATGGCCTGGTACTCGAGGTCAAGCTCAGTCTGCGTACCTGCAGCAATCGCGTCAACGGAAGCAAAGATGGCCGAGTCAGCCGCAATCGTGCCCTCGGGGAACTAGAGGGTAACGAGGGCGTCAGTCGCGTCCGAGTTCAAATTCATGTGTACAGCTCCACGCACAGTCCATGTGTTACGAAACTCGTCAAGAGTAGCGCATAGAAGGCCGAGCGCGCCGCGGATGAAATGACCCACGGACTCCTGGATGCAGCAAGCAAGCGAAAGCCCTGACTCGCGGAACCACTCGAGCGTGCGCACATCGGCCTGCTGGAGTAGCTGGGCGTTGTAGCGCAGCGGGAGGCTAGACGCCTTCCACTTGTCCAGCAGCAGCGCGACGTGGCCAGTCCGCATCGCCCGCTCGAAGGTATGGTATTCGGAACACTTCAGGATGGCATTGTGGACGCTCGGGATGTAGCCGGCGAGCATGACGCGCGCGATCTGCCAAAAGCCGTTGAAGTCGGTGGGGTCGAGCGACCGCACGGCGGCGTAGAGCACGCGCTCACTGATCTCGGGGATGTCGAGCACGACGGGCATCTTTTGCATGAGCTTCGTTGGTCCGCTTCACATTCAGCCCCGCGTCGTAAGGGGAGAGAAGGCGAGGCGGCGGCGGGCGCGGCCAACGCCACTCAAACGAGGGGGACTCACCAGCGAGCCAGCACTTGCCTCACCCACGTGCTGATGTCCAACGCGTAGCCCTTTGCACTTCACCCTCACAACGAGTGCCCTGTACACGGGTAGTGACAAGGTTGAGCGGCTCGGGGAGCTGGAAGCGCGGGATACATAAGAGTGACGGGGGGAAGGCATAGAATATGGCACACAATCGCTGCTCGTCGTCATATCAACCACCCTACTCGTCGCCGTCATCACTGATCGGAATCCCGTTCGCGACCATCTGGAGCGCGTTCGCGTACTTTTGGAGGTCGCCCTCGAGCGGGAACTGGATATCGGTGAGCGACGCGGGCGCCGCGTTACGGATCGCCTGCTCGCCCACGGCCGAGACACGCGTGGCGCGGAGCACGAGTTTCTCGAGTGCGGGCGGCATGTGGTCGGCGAGCGTCTGCGCGGCCTCGTCGGTCATGCGGAAGTTGTCGGCGAGATCAAGCTCGCGCAGCGTGGCGGGCAGCGCGGGCGCGAGTGAGCGCATGCCGCGCGGCGTCACCACGGCGTACGCCAGGCGCAGCGAGTCGAGGTTGGGCGGCATGTGGCGGGCGAGCACGGCGAGTCCCTCGGGGCCCACAACGCTGACGCTCGCGTCCAGGTGCAGCAGCGTGCGCGGCAGACGCGCGAACAGGTGCTCGGCGACTTTGCGGTCGATCATCAGGATGAGGACGAGCCGCTCGAGGTTGGCGGGGAGGTGGCGCGTGAGCAGCTTGAAGGTGGCGAGCTCCTCGCAGTCGCGGTTGGACGAGAAGTCGAGCGAGCGCAGCGAGGCTGGGAGCGCGGGGAACAGGGCTTTCGCGCCGGTCACGGTGATATCGGCCGACTTGACGTGCAGGTCCTCGAGGTTGGGCGGAAGCGCGGCGTGCCGTTCGTGTACAGGTCGGTACCGTTGAAGACGAGCTTGGTGACGGCCGCGGGGAAGGTCCACGTGAGCTTGGTGCGGGCCTTGGGGCCAGCGAGGCTGTTGCCAGTCATGGACAGCGACTTGAGGGCAGGCGGCAGGTGCTGGCAGATCGCCTGGAGCCCGACGCCCGTGATGTTGTTGCTGGACAGGTCGAGCGAGGTCACGGTGCGCGGCATGTTCTGGACCACCTCAAGGGCGGCCTCGTCGCCGAGCTGGTTAAAGGTGAGGTTGAGCCACTTGAGGCCGGGCGGAAGGGACTCGAGGAACCACGTAATGTAGTCCGGGTCAAAGGCGTTGCCGGTCAGGTTGATGTGCTCGAGGTGCTCGGGCCACTCCCACACTTCGAGCCAGCGCTTGTGCACCGTGTCGGGGATCCAGGACTGCTGGAGGTTGAGCGACTTGAGCGACGTGGGGAACTCAAGGGCGATGAGGCGGTCGCAGTCGATGGTGCTGCCGTGCAGGTCAAGCGACTCGAGGGCCTGGTTCGGGCTCGCCATGGCGGCGTTGAGCGCTTCGATGCTCTCGTCGGAAATGGGCTGGTACTGGAGGACGAGCTCGGTCTGCTTCCCCGCAGCGATCGCGTCAACGGCGTCCAAAATGGCCGCGTCGGCCGCAATCGTGCCCTCGGGAAACTAGTGGGGCGCGCTTTCATTAGTTGATGTCCCACTGTGGCGGGAGCGACTGGTCGTACAATCTACTTATCGCGAAAGCCGTCATAGGTGCCACACGGCAGGCCGAGCGCGCCATGAGCCCGTTGGCTCAACGTGCCCGAGTTGCGGCAGCAATCAAGCGAGAGCCCCGACTCGCGGAACCACTCGAGCGTGGCGAGCTCGGACTGCTGGATCAGCAGCGCGTTGTAGCGCAGCGTGAGACCGGACGCCTTCCACTTCTCCAGCAGCGCGACGTGGCCGGCGTGCATGGCCCCCTCGAAGGTGTGGTTCTTGGAGCACTTCAGGATAGCAGTGTGGACCTTCTGCATTTGATTCGCGGGCAGGACGTGCGCCAGCTGCCAGAACCCGTTGAAGTCGTCGGGGTGGAGCGACTGCACGGCGGCGCAGAGCATGCGCTCGATGACCTCGGGGATGCGCAGCACGACGGGCATCTTTTTCATTAGTTGCGTTGAGTTGCAGACGGCAGGCGGGAGAGGAAGCGGAGGGCGAGGGCGCGGCTTCAGGCGGCGTTGGTCAGAAGTGGGACTCACCGTCCACCCAGCCGCACTCACGTGCACATGACCAACGCGTTGCGTTACGCCCCCGCGTTGCGTTACGCCCCCGCCCCTCCCCCTTGCGAACGCTGACGCCAATGAAGACAAGCGTAGAAAATCTAATGAAACACAGGGCTGTTTGGCCTGCTCAACTAAGTCGCCAGCCATCTCTCCTCTCGAGAAAGCTGGCGAGTAGCGTGCGATGGTATGCCCAAGCTTACGATAAACCTTCGCGTTTGTCGGGCGCATGAGATCGCTAAGACGAATTAGTGCTTGGATTTCACACGCACGAAGCAGCTCGATCAATGCTACCCGTCAGTAAACACGCCTCGGAAAAAATGAACACCGCTGCGCACAGTCAAACGTGGTGACACCCGGTTGACAAATTATGGACACTTTGCATCCTTGGTCAGTTACCCTTGGAAACTTGTGATCAGAGACACAGCGCGGGCTGGGTGCGACTATAAATCCCATGCGCCCGTCCAGCACTCCTGGACCTCAACTCTCTGTAGACCACATGAATCAATCCGACCGTAAATTCGCCGAGCAGATCCTCGCGCGCGTGGACCGCCTGCGCGCCGGGACCGAGCAAGATCGCGCCAATCTGCTCGACTCTATCCATGAACTTATCCTCGCGCGCGATGCGGGGTTGCGCCATGGCTTAGCGCTCGACCGCCACGACTTGCACCCGGACCTCTCGATGCCAAAGGAGGAGGTCGCTGGGCGTAAGCCGCGAGGCCACCCTCAACGCGGGACGCATGACTCCACGGATCCGCTTGAGCGTGCAGATGAAAGCCGCACTCCCGCCTCGTCCGAGCTGGCGTCGACGCTTCGAAGCGACATGATGGCCGCGGCCGAACGAAACCACGCCCAGCTGCTCAAATTGATCACGGACACGCTTTCGGCGCGCGACTCGGACCTGCGCCGCGGCCTAGCGCTTGACAGCCATGACATGCACAAAGCCATTTCGGTGCTCAAGGAAGAGGTGGCCGAGCTGCGGCAAGCTGTCCGGCGCCAGGATCAGCCCTGGAATCAGCCCAAGCCACGCTTGCACGGCAACCTGGAGGATGCCAGCTGGTCGGCTCTAAACGCTTCGTTCATGGTCGCCGCGTCGAGCATGATTGGCGTTGATCCTTCAGTTGATCTCGCCTTCTTGTGCCAAAAGTACCTCGACGGCGCTGAAGCCATGTTGTCCGTGCCCTCGAGTACCGGCGACGACAGCGCTGAAATCTCATCGGTCAAACCGCCGCAGCATTTGAGCCGCTCCGCTTCAATGATTCTCCGCTTCGATTCCAGAGACGACGAGCCTGATGACGCCCACGACGACGACTTACCGCTTGAACCTGACGAACTGGCCGAATTCAAATGCTCCGCCACGGTGTGGGCTCGGCCCGCAGCTGTCCAGCAACCATCGCACGATTGCTCCTTCGACTGGCCCGAACTCGGGTACGCCACGCTTGCGGTGGTGGCTTCGCGCTCCATGGACCGGCCGCCCCGCCTCGTGGCCTGCGTCAAATCAGCTCTAATCATCGACGCCAGCGTCGGGGACGTTCGAGTGCGCGTCCAGAACCAGCATACGGCATATCTCACGGTTCTTAACAACGCTGTGCAGCCGCCCAAGCGCGCCGAGTGGTTTACCGTTGCAAAGCGTGCTTTCCCGAACGAGGAGAAGTTCATGCTCAAGCTCAAGTACTTGAATACTGGCCCAAATATCGACGCGCTGTTCCGGGCGGTCGAGGACGCCAAGCGCGAGTGGAAGGAGGTCACGGCCAAGCGCGCGGGGGCCTAAGCTTGTGGCGCAGCGCATCGTCGCGCGACGCGTTTCATCTCACTCGCTCCTTCCTCGGCTCCACGCTGGGCTCCACGTGCAGCGCAAATAAACCGATGCCAGGCCGTGCTACGAGACAGAAATGAACTTGTTGCTGAGGTGGTGGGGTGGAGAATAAAGAGAGCGAAGGAGGTGAGGGGGCCAAAATGAACACAAAAGGTAGGGAGGGAGAGGGGAAGGTACTCGACGCGCACACGCTGTCCGCTCACAACGTGGAGAAGATGAACAGGTTGTTCGTCGCCGCCACCGCGATCGAGTTCTCGCGCGGGTGCCACGACGCGTGGAGGATCTTGCGCTGGTAGTCCTGGATGCTGAGTTCCGTGGACGGTTTGCGGACGGCGGCCGACGACTTGTTCTTGTTGGACCCGGCCTTCTTGGCCTTGAACGCGGACTTGTCGGCCTGGAGGTGGATGGGCGGGGAGTCGGCGGGGTCGGTCGAGTGGATCTGGAAAAAGTTGTTGTAGCTGCCGGTGAGCGCCCACTTGCCGTCGCCCGAGAAGGTGCACTCGAACTTGTCGAAGATGAAGTCGTTCTCGTACAGGTCGCACAGCTTGGTCTGGAGGTGGTTGTGGATCGGGATGGTCTTGACGGGCCGCTTCTCCATGTTGATGTCCCACAGCTTGAGCGTCATGTAGTCGCGCGACAGGATGTAGCGCCCGTCGGCCGAGAACTTGACGTCGGCGACCGACGAGATGATCTCGGTGAAGAAGGACTTGTTGGCCTCGTCTTCTGGCTCCTCGAACACCTTGGCCTGGCGGTCGCACAGCGCCGAGTCGCGCATGTCGGCGAGCCGGATCGCGCCCTTGGAGATCGAGTACATGAACTGGTTGCAGCTGACCGGGTGGAACTCGGCCGCCGTGATCACCTCGGTCAGCTCCTCCATGTTGGCCGGCTTGATGTCGACAATGTTGAACGACTGGTCCGACACGTCCAGGTTCCACAGGTTGATGCGCAGGTCGTCGCCCGACAGGAACGTTTCGCCGTCCGAGTTGACGGAGATCGAGTTGATGTGGTACGCGTGCGCGTTGGCGTAGGTGCGGCGCGGGACCGCCGCCACGATGGTGTCGTGGTGCGTCATGGTGGGCAGCTTGAGGTCGTTGGGCGTGAAGGTTGGCGGGACGCGGCCCGTCTCGTTGACGTTGCACTCGGTCACGACCTTGATGGCTTTTTCGTACACTTTCCACAGCTTGACGGTCTTGTCTGTGGGTGTGGGCGAGGGCGGGTGTTAGTCGCGGGGGAGGCGTCGCACGAGCGAGTAAGAGTGAGGGTGAAACGGACCGTTGGTGGAGAGCAGAAAGTGGGCCGAGTTCTGGCGCTTGAGCCACTTAATCTTGTTGATCTTCTCCTCGATCTCGAGCGACTTGAGGTAGTCGAACTCGGGCTCGTGCGACTGGAACTCGGTGTAGAACTTGTACTCGCATCCGCGCTTCTACACTCGTCCGAGTGTGTAAGCGAACAGTCGCCCACGCGGTCAAGCGAAGGGACACACGTACGCCCTCGTTGCGCTCAAACAGCACGACGCGGCCGCCGCGGTCGCCCGTGGCGAGGTAGTCGCCCGTGTGGTCGAACTCGACGGCAGAGATGATGTCGGCTAGACGACGACGTGCGCGGGGCGGGTGGGGGTCAGACCGTGGGCGTCGCTCGCACGAGCAAGCCGGAAAGAAATACCCTCGGTGATATCGTCGAGGTCGCCCTTGTCGCCAAAGCACTGGGCAAACTTCCACTGGTGCTCCTGGTCGTTCTCCATGATGGTGGCGGTCGTGGTGGGGGTGGTGTCGCGGGTCGGCGGGCGGGGTCACGAGAGGAGCGAGCGAGCGGGCGGGCGGGGAGGGCAGGTGCGGCGGGTGGCGTAGCGCGACGACTGCAGCATCAGGACGGGACAGACGCGTCCGAAGCGGGCGGGAAGCGGGCGGGCAGACACGGCACATAAAATGAGACGCGCAAGAACAGTCGTTCGGGTCGCGGACAGTAAGGTTGTCGATACATGGACCGGACGACACGGTGGATACACGGCGGCAGCAGGGCGGGACGTCAGCAGCTGCACCGAGCTCGTTGCCCCCGCAGAGACGGACCAGAGGGTTCAGCAGCGGTCGGTCCGCGGAGAAAACGCGTGCGTCAGGGGCGGCGGCGGGGCGGCGTCGGTGGCGGTGGCGGCGACGCGCGCGCGCGCAGGTAGTCGACGGTTGTTGAAGGTAGGGCCGGACCGCAAGGGAGCGGGTCGGAGGGGCGTAAATGTACAAGGGGGCGGGCCGCGCGACGGGTGGGGACGCGTGGGGTGCGGTTGCGGTTGCCGTTGCAGGTGGTCGGGTCGGGTGAGATACGTTGCACGCGTCGAAGCGTTGCCGTTGCGGGGTCCGGGACCTGGTGCGTGCGTGTGCGTGCGGGCAAGGCAACTCTCGCTCGCGGGTGGCTGGCTGGCCGGCCGGAAGATGAACACGGCGGCCGCGAGCGAAAAAGGCGACGCACGTGGCGCGGATGCGCGGCTGGGTTTCGCGACGGCTCACCTGACGCCACCTGACGCGCACTCGCCTTTCTTTCGCTTTCACGTCGCCGTCGTCGTCGTCGCGGGCACCCCCTGCAACGACGACGGCGAACGGCCACCACGGAGCTCCACGACGAAGCATAACTTGCCGCACCGCACCACGCAAGCGACACCATGATCATCCCCGTCCGCTGCTTCTCGTGCGGCAAGGTCATCGGCAACAAGTGGGAGCAGTACCTGGCGCTGCTGCAGGCCGACTACACCGAGGGGTGGGTAACCGCTCATGCATGTTCGGCACCACCGAGCTGACCACGGAGCGTGAGTGTAGCCACGCCATGGACGCGCTCGGCCTCAAGCGGTACTGCTGCCGCCGCATGGTCCTGACCCACGTCGACATTATCGAGAAGCTGCTCTTCTTCCGCTGTACGGCTCTCTCTCCCTCCCAACCCTCGGCCCGCCCACCAGCTGACCACGATCCTCGTCTGTAGCGGCCAAGGCGACAAACTAAACCGCTCCCCTCCCCCTACCTCCTGTACACAGTTCTATTTTATTTGCCCCCACCACCACCAACCTCTCTGCGTAGCCTCCTCCCTCTCGAAAGAATAATCGAAAAACATGGATAAACCAACCCGAACCAACCCGGTTCAGCTGAGGTGAGGTGAGTGACGCGTGGGACCCGAGGTCGCCGATCGCCACTTCTCCCCTCCCTCGCCTGATCGCCCCCAACACTCTCTCTCTCCCTTCATCGACCCTTGACGGTCGACTCTCCATGTAAACTACCCGCCGCAAACTGCTGCCATGTACACTCGCCTCTCCGCCGCCCGCGCCGCCGCCGCGCGCGTGCGCGTCCGCCCCGTCGCCCAGGCGGCCCGCTTCGCTGCCCGGTCCTCGTCCTCGACCGCCGCGTCCCCGCAGGACCTCGCCACCGCCGCCGACCTGTACTCCCGCCTGTTGCGGCACGACCGCGTGGCGCTGGCCAAGGCCATCACGCTGGGTGCGTTTCGTGCTGGGTCTCACACGCGCACGCGCACGCGCACCCGCCCGTCTTGCTGATCGTGCCATGTCGCGTAGTCGAGTCGACGGCGCAGCGGCACAAGCCCGCAGCCAACGCGCTGCTGACGTCGGTCCTAGCGCACCTGCGCTCTCGCGCCCCGGGCGGCGGCGTGACGCCCGCGGGCCGGATCCCGTCCAACACGCTGACGCCCGCGCGCGTCTCTACCGCGCCATCCGCGAACGCGCTCCCCGTCGCCGAGCTCCTGCGCCGCGACACGCAGCACCGCAAGTCGCTCGAGATGCAGCCGTCGCCGTCCCCCGCAACCCCGCTGCGCACGCTGCCGTCGACGCTGCGCATCGGGCTGTCCGGGTCGCCGGGCGTCGGGAAATCGACCTTCATCGAGACGTTCGGCATGTGGCTCGTCGAGCGCGGGTGTAAGGTCGCCGTCCTGGTACGCCGAGGCGGGGTTTTACGCGGACCCGGCCGCGTGCGCTTAGCGGGTATGTAACTCACCCACCGCCGCCGTCGCCGCACGCGTCTAGGCCGTCGACCCATCCTCGTCGCGCACGGGCGGCTCGATCCTCGGCGACAAGACGCGTATGCCGGACCTGTCGCGGCACGACGCCGCGTACGTGCGCCCGTCACCCGCGCGCGGCACGCTGGGCGGGGTGGCGCGCAACACGTGCGACGCGATCCTCCTGTGCGAGGCGGCCGGGTACGACGTGGTTCTCGTGGAGACGGTGGGCGTGGGCCAGTCCGAGACCATGGTCGCCGACATGGTCGACCTGATGGTGCTCCTGGTCAGCCCGGCGGGCGGCGACGAGCTGCAGGGGATGAAGAAGGGGATCGTCGAGTTGTCGGACCTGATCCTTGTGAATAAGGCCGACGGGGATCTCGCGGCGACGGCCAGGATGACGCAGGCCGAGTATATGTCTGCGCTCAAGTTTCTCGGCGGGTCGGATCACCCGCCCGTGCCGCGCCGGCGCCGCGGTAAGGCTGACGAGGAGGAGGAGGTCTCGCCGCCAACGTACGCGCCGAAGGTGATCCGCGTGTCGGCGGCGCACCGGCTCGGGATCGACGAGGTGTGGGAGTCGGTGCTCGACTACTACGCGGCGCGCTGGGTACGCTCTCTCCCTTCCCCCCTCCGCCCCCACACTAACCCGACCCGCATCCCCCAAAAGTACACGGACGCGTTCACGGACAAGCGCGAGGCGCAGCGGAAAAAGTGGATGTGGCGGCTCATCAGCGAGGAGCTCCAGTCACGTCTCGCCAACGACGCGGGCGTCGCGACCCTGATCCGCGACCTCGAGTCCCGCGTCGAGCACGGCGAGGTGACGCCGGGCGTCGCCGCGGACCGCGTCGTCGAGTCGTTTCTCGCCGAGCACCGGTCGTCATAGAAAGTGGAAAACGGATATATATACAGACAGTTTACGCATCATCATCCAGCAGCAACGCAGCCACCACCACCTCGCTCGGCGCCGTCGTAAAGCACGTCGCCGGGTACACCTTGCTCCCCCAGTCCGGGTGCAGCACGACCTTGCAGCACCCGACGTTCATAACGTCGTACCGCAGCAGCGCCGTGCACCCGCTCACGTCCGGGTACAGGGCGGAACCCGCGGCCGACCGCACCGGGTACCCCGACGCCGGGTCCGTGAAGTCGCACCAGTACCCCTTTTCGGTTAACCGGTCAGCGAGGCGGCTCGCGAACCGGACAAACCGCTCGAGCAGGGCGTCGCGCTCGGCGTCCACGTCGCGCCCGTACGCGACCATGTCGAGGACCGTCGGCTGCAGGACCGGGACGACGAGGATGTTGGCCGAGTCGACCGTGGGGAACACGGGCGCCAGGTCGCGCAGGAACCGCGTGGCCGGCGCGTGCACCGAGACTTGGAGCGGGCACGACTCGAATTCGACGAGAGTCGGCGGCAGGTGCGTCGTGTGGTGGCGGACGCGGGTCGAGGTTGACGAGGAACAGGCAGCACACGCCGAAGCCGCGGCGCGCGACGTGGCCAGGTGCGGGTGGCACGAAGGGCACGCGGGGACCGCGGCCGACAGCGACGCGGGCGTAGTGGAGGGCGTTTGCATGAGCATCTTGGTGGTGTTGTGGTGGTCGGGCGTGGGAGGGAGGGGGGCGGACGTGGGCTTTATGCGGCCACCCATCGCGGCCGAAGCCGATGGCCGTCCAGCCCGACGTGAATTCGAGCGAGGCGAGGCGCGACGCGGTCAGCCGGTGCGAGACATGAAGCGAAGCGCGTCATCTGCCGCCCGGTCACGCCGTGGCGCGGGTCCGCGCCCTCGGGCACGCTGGCGGACGCGGTGGTGGCGTGCTGCGTCGGCCCGCCGCGCCCGCGAGTTGCGACGTGGCCCGCGCCGCGACGGTGAGGTGATCTGCCGACTGCCGACCATGACGAGGAGGATGATAAGCGACGGCGTCTCGCAACAAGTGCGGGACGCGAGGCGAAAACACGTGGGCGGCGGCGAGGATCACTCGCGTGCGCGAACGGCCAAGTCGAAACGGCGAGCGGACGCCGCCCACCATCCCCTCTCTCTCACCATCAGACAACCTGCCATGAATCGTATAACCTTCCTCGCCCTCGCCACAGCCGCTGTCCTGCTGCCCGCCGCCGCCGTCGTCGCGCACTCGCACGGCCACGGCCACGCGCACGCGCACGCGCACGCGCACGAGCTGCCGGACCTCCTCGTCGCGCTGCTCGGCGACCGCGACCCGGCCCACCTGCTCCTCGTCTGCGTCGCGCTGCTCGCGCTGTTCCCGCTCGTCCTCGTCCTGGTCCTCCCCAAGTCGCTCCCGCAGCCGCTCGAGCGCGTGCTCGTGTCCGTCGCGCTGGGCACTATGCTCGGGGATATCTTTCTGCACCTGATGCCGAGTATTCTCGCTGGCGGCGAGCACGCGCACGACCATGCGCATGGGCACGCACACGCACGTGGTGACGATCACCACCATGGGGAGATCCCACCCGCCGTCAAGCTCGTCGGCGGGTTCCTCGCCTTCTACGCCGTCGAGCGCGTCATGGGCCTGCTCGTCGAGGCGTCCAAGTCGCATGGGCACCACCACCATCACCATCATCATCATGCGCACGACGGGAAGCACGGCGACGACAAGAAGCACGGCGACGCCGGGGACGAGCCCCAGAAGCCCGCCCACGGCATCACGTCCGCAACCTTCACCGACCCCGACGGCACCGCCACACTGCGCCAGCGCAAGTCCAAGTCGACCACCGCCGCCGAGCCCACGCCCTCCCCGACCACCTCGACCAAACCCACCACCAAGTCCGCCGTCCCCGTCGCCGCGCTGACGCACGTCCTCGCCTCCTCGATCCACGCCGCCTCCGACGGCCTTCTCCTCGCCATGGCCTTTGCCAACGGCGCCGCGACGGGGCTCGCCACCTTCTTCGCCATCTTCCTGCACGAGATCCCGCACCGGCTCGCCGACTGGACCCTGATCCACAGCACGGGCGCGGGCCGCGCGTTTGCGATCGGCGCGCAGGTCGTCGTTTCGGCGGCGAGTGTCGCGGGGACGGTCGCGGGGACCTCGCTCGTCCCGCCGAGCGCGATGGATGCGGTGATGCCAGTCGTCGCGGGCGGGTTGGTGTATGTTGCGACGGTCGGCGTCGTGCCGGAGTTGCTCGGTGGGCATCATCATCATCATGGGCACGCGCATGGTCACGAGGAGGAGCACGACGGGCATGGGCATGGGCATGGGGTTTGGCGCAAGGCGGTCCAGCTTGTCGTCGAGCTCGCGGCGGTCGTTGGTGGGGTCGCGCTCATGAACGGGCACTCGCACTAGATTGTAACCCTCGAGAGGACTGTATTACCCCTACCCCCAATCAAACACGCTTAGTTGTTGGAGCCGTAGTACAGGTCGCCGTAATCGCCGAGGCCGGGGATAATGTACTTGCGGTCGTCGAGACGCTCGTCGATCTGGGCCGTGACGAGCTTGAGCTTGGGGAACCGCGACACGATGGCGTTGATCCCCTCGGGGACGGTCAGCAGGTTGAGGAACAGGATGTGGTCCTCGCGGACGCCGTGCTCGAGCAGCACCTCGATCGCCTTGATCGCCGACCCGCCCGTGGCGAGCATCGGGTCGAGCAGCAGCACGTACCGCGACGCGATGTCCTGCGGCAGCTTCTGGTAGTAGAGCGACGGCTGCGCCGTCTCCTCGTCGCGCTGGATCAGGATCTTGCCGATGCGCACGTCGCGGCAGCACTCGCGCAGGCCCTTCTCCATGGCCTCGCCCGCCCGGATGATCGGGACCCCGCAGATCTTGCCCTGGAACGCCACGCCCTCGTACGTCGCGCCCGTCGGCGTGACCACCGTCTTCTCGACGACGGGGAGGTAGTTGAGGCCCTCCTCGACGAGCAGGCGGACTGTTTCTGGGTCAGTACGGTTCGACGGCGCAGCACCCAGTGCAACGTACTCAGGCGGTCGCTGTAGAAGATGAAATCGGAGCGCGACGTGTCCTTGTTGCGGATGGTCGTCATGAGGGCGCGCAGCTGCGCCGTCTGCGGCAGCAGGTGCACGTTGGGCGGGAGCGGCTGGCCGGCGGTGTAGGCGGTCTTTTGGGGGAGGGTTAGGTTCATGGAGAGTGCATTGCATTGACTTGTGGGCGGGTTACCATCTTCAGTGGGGGCAGGTTGTATTGACGAGGGAGAGAGAGCGGGCGAGAGCTGCGGGGTGAGGCTGAGTTCGGGCGGGCGGGCGGTGGCTCGAGCGACCGAGCGAAGCGAATTGTGCGGGGAAGCCAAACCTGCGCTCAGCCGCACTCACGAGGGCGAGTGGCTTGGACCGCGAGACACTTCCGTCTCATTGAAGGGGTGCACGAGCGCACGCACCAGCTCGCGCGTATCCGTCGCCATCTTGTCGCGGTACACGCGCCCGCGGTAGGTCAGCGGGACCGCCGCCAACCCGCCCGCGGAGTGCACGAGCGGCACCGCGTCGACCGCGTCCAGCGCCTTGACGACGCGGGAATCGTGCTCGTGCAGCCGCGCCGTGATCGCCGCCCGCGCCGCCGCCTCGGGAAGCCGCGCGTCGGACCGGTCCGTCCAGAACCGCAGCGGCTGCGACGCGCGGTACTCGAACGCGATCCACTCGCCCAGCACCCGCTCGCGCGCGAGGACGGCGGTCGCCGCGGTCTCCCAGCACCGCACGGCAGCGAGCTGGGTGTCGAGCGGCTCACGCCCGTACACGACGGCGAGGCGCAGGCGGTCCGAGAGCGTGAACCCGAGCCGGAACGCGACCCGGTCGAACCGCTTGGCGAGCGACTCGGCGTCGATGGTCTCATTGTTGTCGGCTTCGGTGGGTTCCGTCGGGTCCTCGAGCTCGGGATCCTCATCGTGGGGTGAGGCGGGACGCGAAGCAGCGGAGGCGGAACGGCGGCGGCGGCGGACCTGCAGCTTGACGCGCCGTTCGCGCCCGCGGTGCACCTCGTCGTGCAGGTCATCGTCGCCCGACCCGGACCCGACGCTCGTGTCGTCCTCGTCGTCGTCGTACCCGGTCCCAGCACGCACGGGCGACGGCAGCGGCGACATGACCTCGAGCGCGCGCGTGCTCCACTCGCCGCGCGCGAACGGCACCGCCTCCTCCTCCTCTCCACCACCGTCGCCCAGATCAGAGTCGGACTCGGAGCCCGACACCCCCAAATTCTCCACACAGGCGTCACCCGCCGAGACCGCCGCCGACACGGGCCGCTGTCCCGACCCGCCCATGATGAAATCGTTGCGGAACCGGCCCGCGAACGCGCGGTACCCGTCGGCCGTGAGCCGCGACTTGCGCACGCGGTACGTCGTCTGCGGAATGTACCCGCCGAAATTGTACCGCGAGTTTTCGGGCTTCGACGTCGGCACGCGCGCCATGGCCAGCGCGCGGTGCCGCGCAAACTCGTCGGCCGTGACGTGCAGCTCGTGCGCCGAGACGTGCCGCGGCATCATCTGGATCCGGTGCTGGATCGTGCGGGTCTCGGTGACGGTGCCGCGGGTCCCGTTCGTCGCGACCGACGCGCGGGATAAACCGCGGTCCTCGGTGCCCGGAATGAGCGAAGCGGCCAGCGAGTCGGCGGGGATTGCAGGGAACCCGCGCGCCGAGGGCGACTCGCCCAGCAGCAGCTGCCCGCCCGTCACCGACTGCATGATCTCGTCGAACAGCTCCTCGACCTCCTGCGCGCGCGACAGCTGGTTGTCGAGGTCGAGGTCGCGGCCCGTGTTTGCAGGGGAGCGGTGCCGGTCCGCGTCGTCGGCCGACTCGTCGTTGATCCAGTGCACCATCGACAGCACGTCTGACACGATACGCCCGTGCGGCTCGCGGTGCGACAGCCGAGGTGGGCCGATGCCTGTGATGAGCGACTTGGGTGTGGTGGTGCGTGGTGTGTCGTCGTCGTTGGTGGATGAAGGGAACGAGTGAAGGCGGACGCTAGGCGGTGCAATGGCGTTGACGCTGCGGCGGTCGCGCATCTCGGCCTCGCTCGCGGGTGCCGGAAACGACGAGGACGCTGACGGGTCTGTCGCGGGTGCGGCAGCCTGAGCTTGAGCGGACGCGAGTTGGGCGGCGACAGATTGCGCTGCACCAGCAGTCACGGTCCGTGGCTCAGTGAGGTGCTTCTCGGCCTTGACGGCGAGGCGGTACAGCTCGCCCGAGTCCGAGTGCGTGGCACCAGCCCCAGCCGCACCGACAGGACGGCGACGCTGCATGGCGTGCTCGAGGTACCGCGGCTGCGGGGTCGGGGCGAGGGCCACGTACTCGCGGTCCGAGTGCCGCAGAAACGACGCCATGAGCAGCGGGTCCTCGGGGATCGGCTCCTGCTCGGGCACCTCGAGGTCGGCAAAATCGGACGTGGGAGCACCGTCACCCGAAGCAGGTGCGGTAAAGTCGAGGGTCGCGGCGCGAGGGAAGCGCGGGTTGTAGCGGCGCCGCTGCGGCGACGACGCGGCCTGCGTACGAGCACCGCCGACGGTGGAGCGGACGCGGACAGCAGCCTCAGGAGACAATGCGCGCAAACCCTCGCGCGAGTAGCCCGCCTCGGACAACCGCGTCTGCAGAGCGTGCTGCGCGCGCAGCTCGCGCTGGACCTCGGCCGTGATCCGCCGCTTCTCGTGCAGCAGCGCGACGCCGCGCGGCATGGGCGTCTCGAGCTGCGACAGCTGGACGTGCGCCAGCAGGTGCCGCTGCGCGTGGTCGGCGATCGCGGCCGCGTCGACGCGCTCGGGCGGGACGGGCGCGGGCGGCGGCGACGTCGTACGCCGGATCGCGGCGCCCTGCGCGCTCAGCCACGCCAGGTGCACGGGGCGGATCCCTCTGACCAAATCGCGGCGAAAGGCGTGCAGCGTGCGCTCGACGGTCGGCGCGTGCGGCAGCGCGGCCTGCAGGCAGTGGCCGACGTACAGGTCGCGGCACCGGTGCAGCGCATTGTCGCGCACCGCCCGTAAGTTGTCGGCGAGCGCGCGCACCGTGGCCGGGTCGCGCAGCGGGCGGCGCAGCGGCTTCACGTCGGCCGAGAAGCGCAGCGTGAACTCGGCGAGGAAGGCGTCGCGCTACGGTTCGTGGGTTGGTGATTAGTGGCGAGTCGAGTGCGGTGACTGAACAGAAAGACGCACAAACTGGGCGCGGTCGGCGGGCGGCAGCCACTCGACGGCGTCAAAGTCGGAGAGCAGGTCCTGCGCGAGCGCGGCGATGCGCGCCTCCGTGTCGTCGTCGCGGTTGTTGCTTTTCGGGATGGTACCGGTTGCTTGAGGTGCGGCAGAAGACGACGACGGTCGCTTCACCACCATACTAGCGACAGCAGCGACCTGACTCGAGAGCGAAGTTGACGCGTGCGCATCGTGCGAGACGGTCGGCGCCTTACCACTGCTGAGCGCTACGTGCGACCCATGGACAAAAGATCAGCGGCCGTACAAGTCCCACCACGTTGCGGCACGTACATACGCGATACCGTCGGGACGACAATCGGCTCGAGCGAAAAGGTGCGCTGCGGCTGCGGCGGCTGATGGATCGAGGTGCTGCCGCGCGGGCCAGACACGCGGCGCGGGTCCTGTCCCACTGCTGCGTGGGATTGCCGCGCCAGCAGTAGCGAGTCGTGGCGCGCGGTCATCATAGTTGCGAGGTGGGTATGGCGACAGCGCAGCGACCTGAAGCCAGCGAATCAAACGAGTTGCATCGAGTCTTGGCGAGCATGCATGGCAAGTGTGGTGGTATGTCGTGAGAGGAAAGAGTAGAAGCCGGGCGCGACGCGACAAGGTCCAAAAAACGCGTCTCCTACTCGATGCACGTGAGGGGTGCGAGACGCGTCTCGCCGATCGCGAATCGCGGCGCGACGGGGGCACCGCAGGGCGCCGATCCGTCTCGAGGCGGTGACTCAGCGCGCATCCGGATGCTAACGACGAACTCAGGGAGAAAAGAACAACCGGAGCAAGCAGCACCGGCAAAAGGCAAAAGAGAAGAAGGGGCCGCCGAGGATTGATCTCGGGACCTGTCGATCTGCAGTCGACCGCTCTACCGCTGAGCTACAACCCCTGTGCTTTGTTCTTCACGCTACAGAGGGGCGCTGGTCTAATATATACTCTTGTTCCGCAGAGAACGCGGTCGGCCGGTCGTTTGCAAGGTCAGGATCGTGTCGCTCAACAGCGGCAGCGGCCTCTAGCTGTCCCGGACGCCTGGGGTCGGCCTTAGTCCGCACTAGGTGATCGGCGCGATACTCAGCGACTTGCTTCCCGCGGCGGCCGTCGCTGGCAAACTGTAGTTCGGCTCGACCATCGTGGAACTGAACAAAAAATATCACGGAACCTCATCCGCACACGGCCAGGCAGAGAAAACGACCTAACCGGGAGGTCGATCACTGCGAGAAAAAAAAGTGAGGCGTGGGTGAGTCGAACACCCAACCTTTTGATCTGGAGTCAAACGCGCTACCATTGCGCCAACGCCCCTCGATACCGTAGCGTCTCGACCTGACCATGATCCTCCTGTCTCCACCGATGAATGCCGCCAGTCCTTGCACTCATCACGCAAGTCCAAGGTCGTCGTTTCCGCTCCCGATCCACAAAGGGCTCCTAGGTTGCATTGCATGCACTCGACGCGGCAGCGACACTTGCAACGGCAGAATCGGAGAAGCTTTGATCACAAGTTGTAAAGTGAGCAGCCCACGAGGGTCGCTTCAACGCGTTGCGCCACACGCTTTTGCCTTCGGCGTCACTCAAAGTGCTCCACATCCACGTCACTCAACGTGCTCCACATCTTGACGATGGCTCACCCGACTACATACAACCTGCGCGCGCACACACACTCGCGGGAATGTCGAATCCATCATACAAATTCAGGCGCATGTGCGATTGGTTTGGAATGCACTACTGATCCACTTCGAGCTTTGCTCGTGGGCCACACTACTGCGCGATACTGTCACTTTGGGTGTCGCCCGAATTGCGAATCACACGTGCAGATAGCTGGCGCGCCCAAGGGACGCGCGTCGCGCTGTTTCTGCAACGGAGACGTGCAGCCACGCTCACACCCCAGTCATTTTAGAATGCAAACCGTGTCCGAACTTTCGGAGCATTTTTTTCAACTCTCCACCAGGTTCCAAGGCGAGTTAAAATGCTCAAGCTCGTTGAGTTATGTAGGCCGACTCGAGGAGGCCATGATACAGCTAGTCAGGGATGTGTATTCCTGCCTTCGGCCCCGAGCCAGGGCGGGATGAGGGGAGAGCGAATGATGAAGACGGAGAGCGGGGACTCACATCGGGAAAACGGGGGCACAGATTAGTGGTTATCTAGCTAGTTTTCATAGTAAATAAGCTAGATTAGTGGTGATCTAGCAAGAGCTCTCATAGATTTTCTTAGATCACCACTAATCTGTGCCCCCCATTCCCCGATGCAGGAGCGCGGCGGCCGGCGAGTCGGGTGCAGGCGGCAAGCTCACTCGCGCTTCGCGGGCGGCCAGCGCGCAGCACTCGCTCCATCAATGAGCACGTAGATCGGTACTTGCCCTTTGACTTGCGTGTCCGACTCGTGCTGGGCATGCGGTTTCGGCGCAACAACGCGCGACACAACTCTTTCCATTCATTCGCGATGCCGCTTTTTGAACAAAGTACTGTTCTTCAACGCCTCCGCAACCAAGTACGACCAAGTTGATCAAGAATTCTTCTGTTCATTGCCCATCTATTTCCACGTGCTTGAATCTCAACAAAACAACACAGACACCAAAGAAGAGAAACCTAGGGGGGAGCTCATTACATCACTTTCGCAAGAGACCTCAAGGGCTGGGCGCACGAGAGCCCGTTTAGCACGGCTGCGTGGAGGGTCCAAGCGCGCAGCGTTCCTGACTCCACCTTCTCGACCGGAGCGACGGCCCCGTCCGCCGCGGCAAAAGCAGGCCATGAGCTGAACCTGCCCCATGACGGAGCCGCCGCACACCCACCGCGCGCCGGCCATGAGCTAGGAAACCTCGGACGAGGTCTCCTCGCTCAGAGGGCCGGGGCGCATGGCGTGCACGGATTCCCACACCAACTGAGATGGCGCGCCCAGCTCACCTTTGTAAGGTGCCGAGGGGGAGGGTCTTGTGCCACGAGGAATGACTAGCCGGATAATGAAGGATTGTATCACGAATGACAAGAGAGAGGGAGAGCGAGGGCAACGCTCGGCTTATGAGGGACTGCGCCACCAGCCCGCGCCACCAGCCCGAGCCGTCGGATCACTGAACCGTGACACTATCTCCCCTTCCCCCTCCGCGGGTCGGGTTTTGACGGGTTCTGCGCGTGGAACTCGGCGAGCAGCTCGAGGTGCTTGAGGTTCGCGTACGGCTCCCAGGTGTTGTCGTCCTCGGGGCAGCCGTGCCACTTGAGCAGGTACTCGACGCTGCGGCTGACCTTGCGCGCGTCGCGGATCGCCTCGACCGTCCACTCCTCGTGCCCGTTGACGGCGTACGGCGTTGGCGGCGGCAGCGCGCGGCCCGGGAACGCCTCCTCGTCGTGCTCGTCGATCGGCTTGATGAGCGAGACGTGGAACACGGGATGGACGCGCGCCATGGTCGGCGGCAGCTCGAGCTCGACGGCCGATTTCCGGATGAGGCGCACGATCTTGAGCGGCTCCGTGTACTTGGGCCCGAGCTTGGCCTTGGGCACGTTGACGCGCAGGTTCTTGGTGCTCAGCAGCACCATGTCGCCGACCTTGTAGTCGGGGCCCTCGCGGCGGCGGCGGTCAGCGTGCTTCTTGTACAGCTCCTTGGCGCGCTCGACCTTCTCGCGCAGCTTGCCCTGGACGTCGGCAATGCGCTCGGCCAGCGCGGCGGCTGACGGGACCCGATCCGACCGAACTGGCGCGGCCGAGAGCCGCGGGTCAAACGCGTAGTTGGCCTTGAACGGCGACATGCCCGTTGACTCGTTGACCGTGTTGTTGATGGCCATCTCGGCGTACCGCAGCAGCTCGGCCCAGTTCGACTGGTCCTCGTTGGCGAACATGCGCAGGTACACCTCGAGGGTCTGGTTCATGCGCTCGGTCTGCCCGTCGGTCTGCGGGTGGTACGCCGTTGAGAGCTTGGCCTTGATCTCAAGCGACTCGCACATGGCCGACCAGAACCGCGACGTGAACTGCGACCCGCGGTCCGAGACGATGTCGTCGGGCAGCCCGTGCGGCCGCACCACGTGCTCGATGAAGGCGTCGGCGGTCGTGGCGGCCGTCGGGAGCGCGGCGAGCGGGATGAAGTGCGTCATCTTGGAGAACCGATCGACGACGACCATGATGCAGGTGTGACCCTTGCTGCGCGGCAGGTCCGTGATGAAGTCCATGGAGATCGACGACCATGGCCGCGGCGGCGTGGGCAGCGGCTGCAGCTCGCCGTCAGGCCGGTGGCGCGGCACCTTGGCCCGCGCGCAGGTGAGGCACGACTTGACGAACCGCTCGATCACCTTGCGCATCCCGGGCCACCAGTACGAGCGCGACACCTTCTCGATGGTGCGCTGGACGCCGAAATGACCGGCTACACGCGTCGCGTGCGCCTCCTCGATCACCCGGGTGCGCGCGACGCCCGACGGTACGTACAGCCGGTCGTCTCGCCAAACGAAGCCGTCGAGGTCCATGGTGAGCGACGGGTGCTTGCCCGGGTTCCGCTGCATCGACTGCGCGAGCTCGTCCTCCGCCAGGCCGTCCCGAATCGCGGCGAGCACGTCGTCGCCCTGCGTGCCCGCGACGAGCGGCGCGCTGGCCGCGGCCGTGGCGGCCACCGTGAGCGCCGACGCGGGAACGACAGCGCGGCCGAGCATCGGGTTGTCAAACAGCTCGTAGTCGGCGCGGCGCGACAGCGCGTCGGCGCGCCCGTTGATTGCGCCGGGCCGGTACGTGAACCGGAACGAAAACCGCTCAAGGAACAGTGCCCACCGCGCGTGCCGCTGCGACTCGACCGTCATGGTGCGAAAGTGCTCGAGGTTCTTGTGGTCCGTGTACACCTCGACCGGGTGCTGCGCGCCCTCGAGGTGGTGGCGCCAGATCTCGAACGCGACCTTGATGGCGAGCAGCTCCTTATCCAAGATGGGATAATTCAGCTCCGCCGCCTTGAGCGCGCGCGAGTGGAACGCGACCGGCCGCAGCGTGCCCTCGTTGTCGACCTGCGACAGGACGCACCCAATGGCGAAGTTGGACGCGTCGGCCTCGACAATGAACTGTTTTGAGGGGTCGGGGTGCGCGAGGAACTGGTCGGACGCGAACCGCGTCTTGATGGCCGCAAAGGCCGCCGCCTCGGTGTCGCCCCACCGCCACGGCGTGTCCTTCTGCGTAAGACGGGTGAGCGGGATGGTCAGTTCCGAGAACTCGGGGATGAAGCGGCGGTAGTAGTTGGCGAGGCCCAGGAACGCCTGCACCTCCTTGACCGTCCGTGGCGCGGGCCACTCGGTCACGGCGCGGACCTTGGCCGGGTCCATCTCGACGCCCTCGGTGGTCAGGATGTGGCCGAGGTACTTGACGCGCGTCACGTCGAATTCGCACTTCTCGAGCTTGACGTACAGCTTGTTGTCGGCGAGCCGCTGCAGCACCTCCTTGACGAGCGCCGTGTGCTCTTCGGGGTCCTCGCTGAAGATGAGGATGTCGTCCAGGTACACGAGAACGCCGCGGCGGTCGAGCAGGTCGCGGAACACGTCGTTGACAAACGCCTGGAACGCGGCCGGCGCGTTGGTCAGCCCGAACGGCATCACCTTCCATTCATAATGTCCGTAGCGCGTGCGGAACGCCGTCTTCCACTCGTCGCCCTCGCGGATGCGGACCAGGTTGTACGCGCCGCGCAGGTCGAACTTGGTGAAGATGCGCGCGCCCTGCACTTGGTTCATGAGCTCCGCGATGAGCGGCAGCGCGTAGCGGTTCTTGACCGTCAGCGCGTTGAGGCGGCGGTAGTCCACACACATGCGGCGCGACCCGTCTTTCTTGGGCACGAACATGATCGGCGCGCCGGCTGGCGACCGCGATGGGCGGATGAAGCCGCGCGCGAGGTTCTCGTCGATGGTCTTGCGCAGCTCCTCGAGTTCGGGCTGCGACAGGGCGTAGACGGGCAGGAACGGCACCTTGGCGCCCTCGACGAGCTCGATCTCGCAGTCGTACGGTCGGTGCGGCGGGAGCGCGGACGCCGCGGCGGCATCGAAGACGTGCGCCCACTTGAGGTACTTGGCGGGCAGCACGCGCTTCGGCGCCGCGTCATCTGGCGCCTCGGGCGGGCCGTGCGCCTCGTCCCACGCGAGCGGGTCGAGGTCGACGCGCGGTGCGACCGTGGCCACCGTGACGCGCTGGGCGGGCGGGCACCCGCAGCGACCAGTGCACGCGCCGTCAATCGCGACCGTGGCCGAGCGCGGATCCGGCTTCGCGCCGTTCGCGACCATCCATTCGAGTCCCATGATCACCGGAAACGCGGGAGAGTCGACGACGAGGAAGCGCGCGACCGAGCAATGAAGGCACGGAATGTCGATGGCGCGACCCGCGTCTCCCACCACGCGCTTCTGCTTGGACGCGTCGCCGGGAGGCACGACGCCGTCCGCGAACACGGTTTGGGATCCCGCGACCGCCGCGTGCAGGAACTCGGGCGACGTGACGGACACGGCCGCGTGCACGTAATGCGAGATGTACTGGCGCTGGCCCGGCGCGGACCCGACGACACCGCGGAGGTCGATGCGACGCGCTAGGCGCTTCGGCACGAGCCCGGCCTGCTCGGCCACCCTGCGGCTGATCAGGTTAGCCGGCGCGCCCGTGTCGAGCATCATGAACGTCGGGATCGGCGCCGTGCGGAGCCCTGGATGCGCGAGGAGCCCGCCGAGGTGCAGGTGGTCCTGCGCCATCTCTAGACGCACAAGTGCACCAAAGTACGCAGCAACAGATTTTCCATTAGTCTTCTTATCATTCATGTTTTGTTTCTTCTTTTTGTTCATTTTTTTCTTCTTGTCGGCGGGCACCGACATCTTATCCGCGGCGGCGGCCGCCGTGGCCATCGCCGTTGTACCACCCAAATCCGCAGGTTTTGGCTTCGAGGACGTCGCGGCCTGCTCCGCTACGCCCGACTGGCGTTTCCCGACGACGAGCGCGGGGGCGACGGGCAATCAGCCGCCTTGTGGCCGTAGCCCTCGCAGTTGTAGCACTTGATGTTGGTGAGGGCGCGGCCCTGGTGCGCCGCCGCCCGCTGCCGAATCGCGCCAACGTCCATGGCGTCCGGGTCCGGGACGAGCTCGGCCGCGACGCCCGTCGCCCCGCTCTCGTGCACCAGGAAGTGCTCGACCATCTTGTCGAAACGGTAGCCCTTGCGCAGCGAGGCGAAGGCCACGTCCGCGGCCAGCGGCGAGTTGCCGGCCGTGACCACCAGGTAGAACTGCATCGCCAGCTCGCTGAGCGCGCGGTAGCCTGCACCGGACGCGGTCTGGCGGAACTTGGAGACGAAATCGCGCGCCGGCATGGCGCCGCGCACGTACTTGAGGTTCTTGAGCTCGTGCGCGTACTCGGTCTCCGACTTCTCGGCCGGCTGCGTTGACTTGACGGGGGAGATGTAGGCGTTGAACGAGCCGTAGTCCTCAAACTTGGACCCGGCCATCGCCAGCTCCACGGCCTCGAGCACCTTGCCCGTCAGCTTGCCGTAGAAGTGCGCAATCTTGAACTTCTCCGGGACGTTGAACGTGAGCTGGAGGATGCTCTCGTACTGCGTGATGGCGCTCTTGACCTTGAAGTTGACGCCGTCAACCGAATTCATGCGCATCAGCGCGTGCATCGCGGCCGGCGTGAAGCCATCAACGCCCACGCCCGGCCCGCGCGCGCTGCTGACCTGGATGCTGTCGAGCTCGCCCTGCAGGATACCGTTGAGCGGCTGGCTCTGCTGCGTCTGCCGCAGCTCGACCTCGAGCGCATACGCGCGGCGCTCCGCCGTCTCGGCGCGCCGCTCGGCCGCGACCGCGCGGGCCTCGGTCGACACGCCCAGTTGCCAGTAGTCGCTGGCGACGTTGAGCGCGAGGAAGACGAGCTTGGCTTTGTCCTCGTACGGCATGACCAGGTCGCGCCACGGCGCGAGCTGGTACTCGGGGACAATGGCCGCAACGTCAAACGTCGCCAGCTTTTCGAGGAACTGTGCCGGCGTTATCATTTTGCCGTCGTGGAAGAAATCACCGCTCGGAGGGGGTTTTACGGTGATACAAAGTGTAAGGTGCCGAGGGGGAGGGTCTTGTGCCACGAGGAATGACTAGCCGGATAATGAAGGATTGTATCACGAATGACAAGAGAGAGGGAGAGCGAGGGCAACGCTCGGCTTATGAGGGACTGCGCCACCAGCCCGCGCCACCAGCCCGAGCCGTCGGATCACTGAACCGTGACAACCTTCCGCCGGGCCCTTGGCTGTGCGCCAACCGCCGAGACGCAGGCCCTCGTCGTCCACCTTGGCTCACGCGCCGTGTACATTATCGAAATGGTGCGCCTCGAGGTCTTCGGTCAGCGCCACAGGGGATCCCGTCCGGGCGGACGAGCAGCGGGCAAACGACACGAAGCGCGGGGTACGACGCGAGGCTGCCGCTGCGGCAGCACTCGTCGTCAGGGTCGAGGAGCGGCGCGAGGCAGCACGGAGCGTAGCCCGTTGCCGCGCGGTGCGCTCGCGTCAGCGGAGGGCGGCGCGGCTGGTCGCTCGCGCTGGGCGGCGGGAGGGCCACGTCTTGGGTTACTGGCGCGGCCTCAGCGATCGCGCTGCAGCGCGGGAGCCACACGTGCTCCCAAACGGCGCTCGAGGCAATGGCCGCTGCGGCGGGGAGCGCGAGACGCGGGTTGATGAGCTTGCGCAGGTGGCCGTACATCTGCTGGAACCAAGCGACGAGCGGCGCGTCCACAATGGCGGCCGCGGTGCGTACCAAGTTGATCAAGAAGGAAGTTGATCAAGGAGGACCCAGCGGTGTTCGAGTTGGAGCGTGCGCGGCGGCCCCCAAAACCATTTGCCCCAATAACGCGGCCTTTCCTATTGCCTTCAGGAGGGGTATCATCGAGCACACCATTGCGCGCATTCCAGACATACTCGTGCTTACGTGCGCTGTGATGGCTAATGCTGGCAAGCGCTCGCTATCGCGCAGGAAGTGGTCTGTCGCGCCAGCGAGTGCTCGCGTCGCGTGACGCGGTGGACCAGGACTCGGGCGATGTACCCAGCATGTTTCGTTTCCTCCTCAGGATGCGGGTCAAGTTGGCGTGCGTGGTGTTAATCATTGCAAACGACGCGCTCGGCGCATTGGTTCTTGTTGACGTGGATCGCGGCAATATTCTGAATAACCAGCAGCAACGGCTTCCGACAGGCCTTGGGCGCGACGTGAGCTCAGCTCAACGTGAACTTTTCCTTTGGACGCCAAAGAGCGGGAACGAGCGCTGTGCGAGGCAGGGCATGGCTGAAAGAGAAAATCCCTGCGCGTGTACTAGTCGAAAGCTGTGTGGTGGTAAATTTTCGTCTGCGTGACGCGCCTGTGAGACGGCGTGAGACATCACGCATTTATCACGTTTACCGTTCGAGCGCCACACTCAGTCTCGGCGCCACACTTGAGCTCCACGTCGAGGGCCGCTGAAAACTCTATCCGTCCTCCTTCGAGACGACCAAAACCAACGCAATCATGGAAACGGATGAAGAGACTTTATGCAACATGCTCAACAGCCGACTAGGTGACCGCCGCTCGCTTGGCGACCTTCCCGCTGAGCTCGCGTCGCAGGTCCTCCGTTTCGCTGCGCCCCGCTCCGCGCTCCTGCTTGCGACGCGGGGCTTCGCCGAGCTGGTGTCCGAGCCTCGCACACAGCGGATTTGGAGGCTCAACTCCTTCCTTTGGCAGCCTGTGCCTATTGGCAACGGCGACTGCGAACTGGGCTTGGGGCAAGACGACTCAATGCCACTCACTTTGTACCTCGACAACCTCGCACAGACCGAGAAGGTCCTTGCCAGTTCGCGTCGCCGTGAGCCCGTCCGTTGGCTCCCCGGCCGCGATCCGTTTGACACGCCGACACCCGATTACATCATCTCTCGCTTTACTCCAACTCTAGCTGATACTCTGTCTGCTGCAGAGATTGGCCGGTGGCGTATTGGTGACCCGTACGACTACGAGGACCTGGTCGACGATTTCCCCACCGTTTACCCCGAACTAGCGCCTGTTCCGCACTTCTTTTCACTTCACGAGCTCGCCATGTAGTTTGTTGCTGTCGGTAGCGTGGACCGACTTGCCACCCTTCTGGATGCTATCTCAGACACGCGCATTTTGAACCATTGACTGCAGCTCGAGCTGTGGGTCGATCTCGACGTGGATTGGCGCGATAACGCTATGGGCTCATTCTTCGAATTTGCTTACCACTCTCCCCGCAACGTTATCAGTCCTTCCAAGCCATCGTTCATCGAGTATCTTCTTTTGTGCGCGCTCAAGTGGTGGCGCCCCGAAGTCATTCCAATCCTTGCGCAGCCAAAATACGGCATCAACCGCGCTCAATTTCGCGCTGAATTTGACCGGTGCGAGTACCTCAAGCTTGCTGTGTCCGCTTATCACGCCTCCCTTCCGACCGAACTTGTTGTCGCCACACTCGATTGGTTTATGGGGCAAGCCCCTCGAAAGCGATCGATCTCGCCTGCTTACGCTTTTTCACACAAGTGTGATGCCGCAACAACCCTCAAACTTGTTTGCCGTTACGAAGATCTCGAGTCCTTTTCGGGGCGGTATGCATCGGTGCTTCATTCTGTAGCGTCTCGAGCACTGTCGGGGCGCGGAACTAGCATTGTCGATCTCATTCTCAGAGGTCGCCTTGGAGACCATGCGGCGATCGTATTCCAACTCGTGCCGTTCGAGTGCATCCAGCCCGAACATTGTGCTGGTCTGCTTGTCCAACTTTTACGCGCACACTCGGTGCACCTTTACACCTTCTTGCAGTGCCTGTCAGCGCGTATTCGTTGGAATGTGTTCGTTGCTGGTATGTACCAACTTTGACTGCACAGAGTCGCCTTCGTTAGTTAAATAATCACTTGTCTAGCCGCGCACTTTACGCTGGGGGCTTGTTCGTCACCTGGAAATCCTTATTTCCGCTCGAGTCACACGACTTGGGCAAGTGGGCTCGCCTTGCCTTCGCGTGACACGCGCAGCATTCTGTTGGAGCTCAAGTCTCTCATTGAGCTCTCCCTGGCGAGCGGTTCCCCAGCCATGATATTTGACCCAATTGCTCTTTCTGCGCTTGCCAAACTGGGCGCATTCAACGACATTCTCGCCATGATAACCGTTTACGCTGCCCCTCTGCTTGTATTCCGGCAGTACAACGAGTTGACGTGTGGCCTTGTCACTAACGGGACAGTTTGTGTGGACCTTGACGTTGCAGGACACATTGGCCCATTGCTCGCGGCGCTCCTTATTGATCCATCGACGAGGACCGCTACTATTGCCTTACACTCTCAAAGGTGCCGCAACGTCAATCTTCCCTTTGCACACTGGCACGTCCACACACTTATCGTACCGGAAGTTCAATCCGCATTGAGCTTTGGCGCCTATGACGTCGAAACGTACGTCGCCTCGCTGCCGCTTCGGCACCTTTTTTGGGCTGAACTTTGGACCAGTTCGGCCGCTTTGATGGCAGGAACGGACCAGCTGCCGAATCGTGTTCAGCCCCGCCACGTTCATGTCCACCCGCAACCGCGCCCTGCTGACATGCCAAGCGGGACGCGGGAGCCGTGGCGGTATGCTCTCAACTTGGTGCTGACCAGGATCCCGCGACTGAGGCTGACTGTCAAGAACATGCCGCGCGCTGCATCTGATTGTGTGCTTTCGAAAAACGCGCTCGCCGAGGCCCATTCGCATTTGGTGTCTGAAATGGCGCTCAACGTGTGCGGCCCTGGTTACCAACGTGGGTTTCTTGTCCAAGAACTTTGCGCTGCAGCACCACGATTTGTGATCAAGGAGCTGATTAATTTGCAGCCGACCGATCTGTTCCCAGTTTGGGCAATGCTTCCCGCTGATACGCTCTCTGGTGTTTTCTCAATCGAGAGGATGGTTCGTGCGGTGCACGCGGTCCTTTTCGAACATCCTGATATGTCGGATATGGCGACGCGCAACCAGCTTCTCCCCACGATCCTTGCTGTGGCAGGTCGCCTTGCCCGGTCGAGCGAGTTTCGCGCAGCTCTCCATGCTGATTGCGCGAAGCATGGCGCGGGAGAGTTGGCATAGTGGATGTGCGCCACGTATCTCAGCGTCAGCTAAATTTGCGCTCCCTCTTGCTCCATCTTGCTTCCTTGCTATCCCGCTGTGTTCCTTGTACTTGCATAAAAAATGTACCACTTGAATTCAACGTGACGCAAGAGAAGAGAGAGGTAGCTCCACAAGATGCGATCATAGTTTTGCTACGCGTCGTTCATGTGGTGGTGATCGTGGTGATCGACAACTTGATCACGCGTGTTTCCGCCCACACCCATCTCCCCGGTGTGGTGAATGGTCGTGCCGCGTGGTCCAGCGCGAGACGCGTTCGGCTGAGCCACCCCGTCACGCGATCCCACCCGACCTCTAATCTTGGCTCCACTCCTCCCCTCCCCGAGCGTCGTCACGGCTGCTGCTCTCGGACCGCCCTTGCTCCCCGCCTGCTGTTCTACGAATCGTCGTGTCAGTCAGTCGGAGCATTGGTCGAGTCGCGATTGCTCACGCCTGTTCGTCGCTCAGGTACTTTCCCCCTCCCGCTCGCCCTTTGCGTCTCTCCCCGTCGTCGTCGCTCCCTTCGGGAAGCTCCTCCTCCGTTCCCTACTCCCTGTCGCCATCCTAGTTTTATATCGGCCTGCTGTTCTACGAAACGTCGTGTCAGTCAGTCGGAGGATCGGCCGAGTCGTGGTTGCTCACGCCTGTTCGTCGCTCAGATTCTGGACTAGACCTCTTGCAGTACCTCTCGATCCTCGGTCCCCCAACACCGGCCCGTCGCGCTCCTGCGGCGCCACTCCCCGCCTTGTCACTCGCGCTCCCCTCACCTCTGTTACGCGTCGTTTATACGGTGGTGATTGTGATGATCGACCACCTGATCGTGTGTGTTGTCGCCGGCAACCGCCTTGCCGCCCGCCGCGCTCCTGAGTCCCCGCTCTCCGTCTTCATCATTCGCTCTCCCCTCATCCCGCCCTGGCTCGGGGCCGAAGGCAGGAATACACATCCCTGACTAGCTGTATCATGGCCTCCTCGAGTCGGCCTACATAACTCAACGAGCTTGAGCATTTTAACTCGCCTTGGAACCTGGTGGAGAGTTGAAAAAAATGCTCCGAAAGTTCGGACACGGTTTGCATTCTAAAATGACTGGGGTGTGAGCGTGGCTGCACGTCTCCGTTGCAGAAACAGCGCGACGCGCGTCCCTTGGGCGCGCCAGCTATCTGCACGTGTGATTCGCAATTCGGGCGACACCCAAAGTGACAGTATCGCGCAGTAGTGTGGCCCACGAGCAAAGCTCGAAGTGGATCAGTAGTGCATTCCAAACCAATCGCACATGCGCCTGAATTTGTATGATGGATTCGACATTCCCGCGAGTGTGTGTGCGCGCGCAGGTTGTATGTAGTCGGGTGAGCCATCGTCAAGATGTGGAGCACGTTGAGTGACGTGGATGTGGAGCACTTTGAGTGACGCCGAAGGCAAAAGCGTGTGGCGCAACGCGTTGAAGCGACCCTCGTGGGCTGCTCACTTTACAACTTGTGATCAAAGCTTCTCCGATTCTGCCGTTGCAAGTGTCGCTGCCGCGTCGAGTGCATGCAATGCAACCTAGGAGCCCTTTGTGGATCGGGAGCGGAAACGACGACCTTGGACTTGCGTGATGAGTGCAAGGACTGGCGGCATTCATCGGTGGAGACAGGAGGATCATGGTCAGGTCGAGACGCTACGGTATCGAGGGGCGTTGGCGCAATGGTAGCGCGTTTGACTCCAGATCAAAAGGTTGGGTGTTCGACTCACCCACGCCTCACTTTTTTTTCTCGCAGTGATCGACCTCCCGGTTAGGTCGTTTTCTCTGCCTGGCCGTGTGCGGATGAGGTTCCGTGATATTTTTTGTTCAGTTCCACGATGGTCGAGCCGAACTACAGTTTGCCAGCGACGGCCGCCGCGGGAAGCAAGTCGCTGAGTATCGCGCCGATCACCTAGTGCGGACTAAGGCCGACCCCAGGCGTCCGGGACAGCTAGAGGCCGCTGCCGCTGTTGAGCGACACGATCCTGACCTTGCAAACGACCGGCCGACCGCGTTCTCTGCGGAACAAGAGTATATATTAGACCAGCGCCCCTCTGTAGCGTGAAGAACAAAGCACAGGGGTTGTAGCTCAGCGGTAGAGCGGTCGACTGCAGATCGACAGGTCCCGAGATCAATCCTCGGCGGCCCCTTCTTCTCTTTTGCCTTTTGCCGGTGCTGCTTGCTCCGGTTGTTCTTTTCTCCCTGAGTTCGTCGTTAGCATCCGGATGCGCGCTGAGTCACCGCCTCGAGACGGATCGGCGCCCTGCGGTGCCCCCGTCGCGCCGCGATTCGCGATCGGCGAGACGCGTCTCGCACCCCTCACGTGCATCGAGTAGGAGACGCGTTTTTTGGACCTTGTCGCGTCGCGCCCGGCTTCTACTCTTTCCTCTCACGACATACCACCACACTTGCCATGCATGCTCGCCAAGACTCGATGCAACTCGTTTGATTCGCTGGCTTCAGGTCGCTGCGCTGTCGCCATACCCACCTCGCAACTATGATGACCGCGCGCCACGACTCGCTACTGCTGGCGCGGCAATCCCACGCAGCAGTGGGACAGGACCCGCGCCGCGTGTCTGGCCCGCGCGGCAGCACCTCGATCCATCAGCCGCCGCAGCCGCAGCGCACCTTTTCGCTCGAGCCGATTGTCGTCCCGACGGTATCGCGTATGTACGTGCCGCAACGTGGTGGGACTTGTACGGCCGCTGATCTTTTGTCCATGGGTCGCACGTAGCGCTCAGCAGTGGTAAGGCGCCGACCGTCTCGCACGATGCGCACGCGTCAACTTCGCTCTCGAGTCAGGTCGCTGCTGTCGCTAGTATGGTGGTGAAGCGACCGTCGTCGTCTTCTGCCGCACCTCAAGCAACCGGTACCATCCCGAAAAGCAACAACCGCGACGACGACACGGAGGCGCGCATCGCCGCGCTCGCGCAGGACCTGCTCTCCGACTTTGACGCCGTCGAGTGGCTGCCGCCCGCCGACCGCGCCCAGTTTGTGCGTCTTTCTGTTCAGTCACCGCACTCGACTCGCCACTAATCACCAACCCACGAACCGTAGCGCGACGCCTTCCTCGCCGAGTTCACGCTGCGCTTCTCGGCCGACGTGAAGCCGCTGCGCCGCCCGCTGCGCGACCCGGCCACGGTGCGCGCGCTCGCCGACAACTTACGGGCGGTGCGCGACAATGCGCTGCACCGGTGCCGCGACCTGTACGTCGGCCACTGCCTGCAGGCCGCGCTGCCGCACGCGCCGACCGTCGAGCGCACGCTGCACGCCTTTCGCCGCGATTTGGTCAGAGGGATCCGCCCCGTGCACCTGGCGTGGCTGAGCGCGCAGGGCGCCGCGATCCGGCGTACGACGTCGCCGCCGCCCGCGCCCGTCCCGCCCGAGCGCGTCGACGCGGCCGCGATCGCCGACCACGCGCAGCGGCACCTGCTGGCGCACGTCCAGCTGTCGCAGCTCGAGACGCCCATGCCGCGCGGCGTCGCGCTGCTGCACGAGAAGCGGCGGATCACGGCCGAGGTCCAGCGCGAGCTGCGCGCGCAGCACGCTCTGCAGACGCGGTTGTCCGAGGCGGGCTACTCGCGCGAGGGTTTGCGCGCATTGTCTCCTGAGGCTGCTGTCCGCGTCCGCTCCACCGTCGGCGGTGCTCGTACGCAGGCCGCGTCGTCGCCGCAGCGGCGCCGCTACAACCCGCGCTTCCCTCGCGCCGCGACCCTCGACTTTACCGCACCTGCTTCGGGTGACGGTGCTCCCACGTCCGATTTTGCCGACCTCGAGGTGCCCGAGCAGGAGCCGATCCCCGAGGACCCGCTGCTCATGGCGTCGTTTCTGCGGCACTCGGACCGCGAGTACGTGGCCCTCGCCCCGACCCCGCAGCCGCGGTACCTCGAGCACGCCATGCAGCGTCGCCGTCCTGTCGGTGCGGCTGGGGCTGGTGCCACGCACTCGGACTCGGGCGAGCTGTACCGCCTCGCCGTCAAGGCCGAGAAGCACCTCACTGAGCCACGGACCGTGACTGCTGGTGCAGCGCAATCTGTCGCCGCCCAACTCGCGTCCGCTCAAGCTCAGGCTGCCGCACCCGCGACAGACCCGTCAGCGTCCTCGTCGTTTCCGGCACCCGCGAGCGAGGCCGAGATGCGCGACCGCCGCAGCGTCAACGCCATTGCACCGCCTAGCGTCCGCCTTCACTCGTTCCCTTCATCCACCAACGACGACGACACACCACGCACCACCACACCCAAGTCGCTCATCACAGGCATCGGCCCACCTCGGCTGTCGCACCGCGAGCCGCACGGGCGTATCGTGTCAGACGTGCTGTCGATGGTGCACTGGATCAACGACGAGTCGGCCGACGACGCGGACCGGCACCGCTCCCCTGCAAACACGGGCCGCGACCTCGACCTCGACAACCAGCTGTCGCGCGCGCAGGAGGTCGAGGAGCTGTTCGACGAGATCATGCAGTCGGTGACGGGCGGGCAGCTGCTGCTGGGCGAGTCGCCCTCGGCGCGCGGGTTCCCTGCAATCCCCGCCGACTCGCTGGCCGCTTCGCTCATTCCGGGCACCGAGGACCGCGGTTTATCCCGCGCGTCGGTCGCGACGAACGGGACCCGCGGCACCGTCACCGAGACCCGCACGATCCAGCACCGGATCCAGATGATGCCGCGGCACGTCTCGGCGCACGAGCTGCACGTCACGGCCGACGAGTTTGCGCGGCACCGCGCGCTGGCCATGGCGCGCGTGCCGACGTCGAAGCCCGAAAACTCGCGGTACAATTTCGGCGGGTACATTCCGCAGACGACGTACCGCGTGCGCAAGTCGCGGCTCACGGCCGACGGGTACCGCGCGTTCGCGGGCCGGTTCCGCAACGATTTCATCATGGGCGGGTCGGGACAGCGGCCCGTGTCGGCGGCGGTCTCGGCGGGTGACGCCTGTGTGGAGAATTTGGGGGTGTCGGGCTCCGAGTCCGACTCTGATCTGGGCGACGGTGGTGGAGAGGAGGAGGAGGCGGTGCCGTTCGCGCGCGGCGAGTGGAGCACGCGCGCGCTCGAGGTCATGTCGCCGCTGCCGTCGCCCGTGCGTGCTGGGACCGGGTACGACGACGACGAGGACGACACGAGCGTCGGGTCCGGGTCGGGCGACGATGACCTGCACGACGAGGTGCACCGCGGGCGCGAACGGCGCGTCAAGCTGCAGGTCCGCCGCCGCCGCCGTTCCGCCTCCGCTGCTTCGCGTCCCGCCTCACCCCACGATGAGGATCCCGAGCTCGAGGACCCGACGGAACCCACCGAAGCCGACAACAATGAGACCATCGACGCCGAGTCGCTCGCCAAGCGGTTCGACCGGGTCGCGTTCCGGCTCGGGTTCACGCTCTCGGACCGCCTGCGCCTCGCCGTCGTGTACGGGCGTGAGCCGCTCGACACCCAGCTCGCTGCCGTGCGGTGCTGGGAGACCGCGGCGACCGCCGTCCTCGCGCGCGAGCGGGTGCTGGGCGAGTGGATCGCGTTCGAGTACCGCGCGTCGCAGCCGCTGCGGTTCTGGACGGACCGGTCCGACGCGCGGCTTCCCGAGGCGGCGGCGCGGGCGGCGATCACGGCGCGGCTGCACGAGCACGATTCCCGCGTCGTCAAGGCGCTGGACGCGGTCGACGCGGTGCCGCTCGTGCACTCCGCGGGCGGGTTGGCGGCGGTCCCGCTGACCTACCGCGGGCGCGTGTACCGCGACAAGATGGCGACGGATACGCGCGAGCTGGTGCGTGCGCTCGTGCACCCCTTCAATGAGACGGAAGTGTCTCGCGGTCCAAGCCACTCGCCCTCGTGAGTGCGGCTGAGCGCAGGTTTGGCTTCCCCGCACAATTCGCTTCGCTCGGTCGCTCGAGCCACCGCCCGCCCGCCCGAACTCAGCCTCACCCCGCAGCTCTCGCCCGCTCTCTCTCCCTCGTCAATACAACCTGCCCCCACTGAAGATGGTAACCCGCCCACAAGTCAATGCAATGCACTCTCCATGAACCTAACCCTCCCCCAAAAGACCGCCTACACCGCCGGCCAGCCGCTCCCGCCCAACGTGCACCTGCTGCCGCAGACGGCGCAGCTGCGCGCCCTCATGACGACCATCCGCAACAAGGACACGTCGCGCTCCGATTTCATCTTCTACAGCGACCGCCTGAGTACGTTGCACTGGGTGCTGCGCCGTCGAACCGTACTGACCCAGAAACAGTCCGCCTGCTCGTCGAGGAGGGCCTCAACTACCTCCCCGTCGTCGAGAAGACGGTGGTCACGCCGACGGGCGCGACGTACGAGGGCGTGGCGTTCCAGGGCAAGATCTGCGGGGTCCCGATCATCCGGGCGGGCGAGGCCATGGAGAAGGGCCTGCGCGAGTGCTGCCGCGACGTGCGCATCGGCAAGATCCTGATCCAGCGCGACGAGGAGACGGCGCAGCCGTCGCTCTACTACCAGAAGCTGCCGCAGGACATCGCGTCGCGGTACGTGCTGCTGCTCGACCCGATGCTCGCCACGGGCGGGTCGGCGATCAAGGCGATCGAGGTGCTGCTCGAGCACGGCGTCCGCGAGGACCACATCCTGTTCCTCAACCTGCTGACCGTCCCCGAGGGGATCAACGCCATCGTGTCGCGGTTCCCCAAGCTCAAGCTCGTCACGGCCCAGATCGACGAGCGTCTCGACGACCGCAAGTACATTATCCCCGGCCTCGGCGATTACGGCGACCTGTACTACGGCTCCAACAACTAAGCCGTCGGCTTGACGATAATCACGCGCCTGATTTGGCGTCAAACATGTATTGTTAGCATCCAAACGCCATTCTGCTGGACTTGAGTCTTTCTTTGGTGGCGTTGGCGATCGTTTCCGTTCCGCCGTGTACGCCTCAGCGAAGCGTTACACTCGGTGCCTAACGTTCGGAGCTCAGCACGCACGGCTCGCGTTTGCTGCTGCACCGGCTACCTCATGCCGCGAGCGGTCTGACGGCAATGAGTCTCTCTAGCTTGCGCTTCCGCGTGTAGCGCTCTCGCCTCGTCGCCGTGCGCCAATAAGAAAGTCAGTGGTCCCTTTATTGATGTGTATCACAGATTAATGCTCAAATATCGCAAATGGGTCCTTTTTTGCCGAGCGGCGCGTCCTGTTCAGTCAACTGTGACAGTTGATGGCGTCAGAATGCTGACTCGCCGTTCGACCCTACTCCCGGCTCACGATAACCTCTTGCTCGCCATGGAAACTCGGCCTTGTAGTTAAAATCGAGCTGCTCTTCTTACGATTACGAACGGTAAGCCAAGTTTGGGCTCGCAAGCGCATGTCAAGGCGACGCGTGGTCCGGAGGGGACGCCATCGCCGAAACGGCTCCCAGCCATTGGTCCTTTGCGCATCGGTTGGCGCAAACCCTTGCGCGAACCCCCCTTGCGCGACCCGTTGCGCGAGGGTTTGCGCAAAGGGGGCCGATGTTGGGCACCATCGAGACCCCATGTATGCGCAAACCAGGGCCTCGGTTCGCGCAAACGTTGGCGCAAGTGGTCGCGCCTGATTCGCGCCGCCAGACGCGCTGCGCCTCAATATAGAATCACGTGCTCACCCTGATAGGCATTCCGATAGACCGATTCGAATAATAGCTCTGTATCAATCATAATACGCCCCTGCGCGCGGCCGCCGCCGCGCCCGGCCGGCGCTCGCGGCCCGGGCTCTTCCGCGGCCGCCGTCGCCACCACTCCTTGATGTGCGGGAACGAGTGCTTGAGCTCGGTCTCGATGCCGCTGACCCGTGGCCGCCCGCCCACCTTCGACGTGGGAGTCGATCTTGATCGGGCTGAGCGGGTGCGCTTGATGGCCGCGCGGAGGCTGGCGCCCTTGATCTCCTTGAGTGACGTGATCTCGCACTTGGCGTCGGCGATGGCCACGGTCACCGACCGTCGCAGCGAGTCGGGCTTGGACTTCTGCGCCGCCGAGTGTCGTTGCCCTGGTGCGGAGGGGCGCAAGGTCAGCGACGCGGAGAGAGAGAGGGGCGGTGCGCGCGAGACGTACCGCGTGGTCCTCGTAGCCGAGGGGGACTTGTCCTTGCACTGCAGCGAGTCGAGGACCTTGGTCTTGTCGATGTTGGCGCCAGCAAGCTGCCGCTTGATCTGCAGTGAGACGCGTACGTGCGTGTTAGCGAGGGGCTCGAAGCGCGCATCCTAGGCCGCGGACCAGGTCGAGAACGCACCGTGATCGAGCATGCCCTGGATCTCGCTGTACTCGGCCTCGAACACCTTGGCGGGTGCGAGGAAGCCGATGGCCATGGTCGGGGCCGTGGTTGACGTTGCCCGAGGTCTTGACGGCCGTCGCGGACGCGTCCTTGGTGACCATGGCAGTGCAGCCGGTGATTTTGTCGATCTCGGCCTTGACGGCACCGTGGGCGCGCGGGCGACGGCGGCCACGAGGTCCGGGCGGCGCAGACGCCCACAGCGAGTGAGAAAGCGTACCGCATCGCGGAGCAGCTTGGCGGCCTTGATCACGGCGACGTGTTCACGGTGTCGCTACACGGCCGATGGCGGGTCAGAACCCGGGTCGCACCGTGGCCGCGGCGATACACGCGCACACCTTGTCGAACGCAGCCGTGCACGCGCTTGGCGAGGCCCTTGTCGAACAACTTGGTCGCGTCGGGAGCTCGACCTTGCACGCGTCACCGAGGTGGTCGATAGTGTCGGACGAGGCGCGCTTGGCGCGGGTCAGCACGAGCGCCCGGTGGGTGGAGATCTGAAAACGTGGGGCGACGTGGGGAACAAGTGAGCGGTGTTCGAGCGGCACAGCAGGGCGGCGAGTGATTAGGGGGTGATGAAGGGCGCAACCGAGCCGATCCGCCGCGGAGGACGATCGGCAGCGGTCCCGCGCGTGGCGAGGTCGATGAGTGTCGAGGGGAAGGGCGGAAGTGGGGCGGATGAGTCGACGGGAAACGCGCGCTCGCGCCGACTCAGCACGACGCGGATGCACCGCCGCAGCGGCGACGTACGTCTCCTTGGTTGGACCAAGCACGTCTCGGGGGTCGGGCCGTCGTCTTAGACGAGCGTGGAGGTGGCGGGCACGACTTGGACACGGCGAGCGACGCGGCGAAGGCGGCCGCACGACACGGGCGCCGCCGTGGCCGACGCGGTGCGAGCGACGTACGGGCAGGGCTGCATGCGATGGGGAGGGGATGGGTGCGTCGAATGCATGGTGGTGGGTGGGGTCGGGCGGGGACTTGGCGGTTCGGCGGGAGCGGCAGCCATCCGCGCCCAACGCGCGCGCTGAAGAAGGATCGGCGAAGGGCGGAAGCATCACGTGGCATGACCTTCGCGTCCCTCGCCTCCCTCACCGCTCGACGCACCATGCAAACCTATCTTGCGACTCTATGCAACCGACCTGAAATGTCGAGCTCTACCTCTTGCTATGCCTGGAACGGTCAAATCCGTGTGTCTGCGCTCACACAGCCCCGATCTCGCCGTCGGAACTCGTCAAGTTCAAAGTTCTCACGCTCTATGAGCTCCACTGCACTCTGCTCCGCGGATCAGCGCCGAGTGACCGGTCGCTCGAGTACGCCGAACTGGCCCTCGGCTGGTTCGGCCAGGCCGCTCGCCGCGCGTGTGTGCGCGCGCTCCTCAACGACTACACCATGACCCACACGCTCAAGTACCACTACCTGAGCGAGTACGTCGAGTTCATCAAGCGCTTCGGTCCCACCACGATCCTGTCGACCGAGGCAATGGAGCGCTTGCACAAGTTCAACGCCAAAATCCTAGCCAAGTTCACAAACCACACAGCGACCTCGACCGAGCAGATGTTTCCGCGCGTGGCCTCGTGCGAGGCCCTGCAGGCGATCGCGCGCGCGCTCGTAACGGAGTGCGACCCCGCAGTACAGATTCGCTCACTCTCGCGCGCCGTGGAGCACCACTAACGCTCACATCGTCGCGATCGCATCATAAGAATACGAGGGCATGGACGAGGTCTTCAACAACCTGGCCGGCGTGCGCCTGACCACGCTCAAGGTGACAACGTTTGACCTCATCAAGTTTGGTCCTGGGCGCGAGGAACACTTCTCGTTTGGCACGACCGCGAGCTCGAGCATGGACCAGCTCTCGACCCGGACCCCGTTCCTCGCCCAGATCCTCCATGGTTACCTGGCCGAGGACGCTGGACTCTCGGCGCAGCGCGCGGCCGACGATCCGCTCATGCGTCCCGACGACGGCAAGGTACTCGCGTGCGCGCGAACTGTATCGCAAACACTTGAAGCTGACGCTCCCGCATCGTTCCGCGTGTAGCTCTTCATGTCCAAGGCAATCTCGTTCGAGGCCTTCTCGCTCGGCGGGTTCCGCAACGAGCAGCTCGCGGGCAAGTGCCAGTTCCCGATCCGTGGCAAGGCGCACGCGAACTGGGTCATGATACACTGCTTGCTGTGTGCTCGCACCCGAATCCTTCGGTCGCTAACATCTGCTTTCTCGCGTACGGTAGTATCTCACGTCGGACAAGAAGTACCGCGTCGGGAAGCTAGCCGCCGCGCTGCACTTCACGCACAACGGCACCGAGCACGACGTGGCCATCGTCGAGCAGTTCCGCGTCCAGGACGACGCGTCAGGCGGCAGCAAAAAGTAGAAGAACATCCCGGTGCAGGTCCTCGCCCTGCATCCCGCGGTGCCGGGGATGGGTCTCGGCCGCTACCATGCCGTGGACGTGGCGGCCTTCCAGACCTTTGTCCACGTCGTGCCCAACTACGACCGGCCCGCAGCGCCCACGCGTTCGGGCGCAGGCAACGCCCTGCTCGAGAGCGAGTACAGGGAGTGGCTGCTCAACCCGTTCGACTGCGCGGGGTCGGCCGCGCTCATGGCGTACCTGTGGGAGCGCGACCTGCTCGAGGTGGTGGTGTAGGGGACCCGATCGGGTCCCGCGGCGGCGCGTAGCGAGCGCCGTCCCTTGCAGTATTCGCGACGAGAACGAGCTGCGGCGCGTGGCGGGCGCCACTGGTCGAAATACATGACCTCGTTCTCTCAGATCATCACTCTCGCTGCCGCATCGGTGACTTTACGCGTTTCGCGCTCGCGAGCGACGCAGTCTCACGGGTCGAACACGAGTCGAAGCGCAAAACCTCTCTTCACCGCGTCAAAGTCTCAGGCAATCGCTCATAAATAGGTTGCATCAAGTCGCCGGAGCAGAAAATTCATGGTTCATACTGGTCGATGCGTGCGTGGGGAGCGGGTACTTGGAGATGGCGAGGGCACCGACCCGGTTCGCGCGACCCTTTGCGCAAACCCCTGCGCCACTTAAGCTGGCGCCGCGGCCGGGTTTGCGCAAACCCCTTTGCGCAAAGGGTCGCGCAGCCGGAGCCGTTTCGGCGATGGCGTCGTTCATGACGACTTGCACGCAAGTTGCGCCAATCAACGCGACTGACGGACGATTAAGGGCACCTTTCTCCGTAAACTACTAAATCTTGTTTCAGAATGCATTTAAAAACGTCGTTAGCTTCGCCCTGGGGTACTGCACGTTGCGCGACTGATTGATATTCCTGTCAACGCGGCGGAGCCGTACAGGTTCCACCGCGTCATTTACTTGCCCACACTGCTACGTCACATTGATGGTGTTCAGCAATCCAGCTGGTTTTATACGGCGGCGCTGCTCATAGCGATTCACGCGTCACGGAGCATGGTCTTTGTCTGACCGCGACAAGTGACTGCGCGCCTCAGTCAAGCTGGGGTTAATTTATGAGGCCAACGGCGAGTGTGACGGGTCTCAACCGGAACAGTACAAGGTCGCTCAGCTGTTTGAAGCCTCGGGTACGCGTCAGTGACAGTCGGACGCTTGCCTACGCTACCAAGACGCGTCCCAAAGCCGCGTTCGCGGCCAGCGTCGCATCCCGCGGCACAGCGTGTCAAACACACGCCGACGTGAAGCTCTAGAATTCCATGACGCGGTACGTCACGCGCACGCCGCGACACGAGATCCACATGTACGTCGACCTGGATCACTTCATGGAGTGCATCGCCGTCGCTGGACGTGAGCTGAGCGTGCGACCACTCGTCGCGTCAGCCGACCAGGGGTCCCGCCGCCACGTTCGCCGGTTCTGCCATGTCCTGGATGGGCATCCCCGTGGCGTACGCTCTGATAGCTTAATACGAGCTTGATGTGGCTATCGAAGTCAGCTTGACGAGCGAAGTCCGTCACGAGTCAAACTCGGCCGTGCGCATTGCTCGAGCAACCACATCGCGACGTGCACGCGTCTCTTGGGAGGACGGCTCGACGCCGAGGAGTTCAAGCACGACAGAATCGCCAGGGCCGCGAATCTCGCCGATCGGTTCGCAAACCAACCGCGTCCTGCGATCGGGTCGAGCGGCCCGTGGAGTCGCGAGGCCCGCAGCGTCGACCATCACGCCCACCATCACGACCCGAGACTCCTCCCGAACGAGTTGCGCAGGAGAGATGATAGATAGCGCGTGCGAGCTCATACGTTGACGCAGACACAGTGAAAAAGCCAAATAAACAGCCGGTAAACAGCGTTTCCCCAAGTTGGTAAACAGGAGGTAAACAGCCCGGTAAACCCAGTTTACGCCGGTAAAGGCTGTTTACCACCTGTTTACGCTGGGAAACCCTGTTTACCCGGACCAAGGAAATTATGAAGCTAGACTTGGGGTGAGCTTAAAATCAGTGCTTCCATCACGGAATATGCCCAATCGATGAACGACGACAGAAAATTAATTTATGCACTCAAACATCGTTCAGATCACCTTCGTCACTCGCGTCGTTCTCATCCATGAGCGCAGCGCGTTCCTCTGGCGGAAGCAGGTTCGGGTCGCCCGTGCCCGCGAGATCGATTTCGTGCGAGCTGTACGGGATCGAGATGTGGGCCGCGATCCACACCATCGTTCCGATAGGCACTTTGCTGTCCTTGAGCTCGTTCAATGGACACGCGCAGATGCGGTCGCGGATCGCGCGCACGGGCAAGACAATCACCGGAGCGTCAGAGTACGCGGCCAAGGAAATGTCGGCGTCCTCGAATCGCTTGCGCTTGGCTGCCGATAATTCGAATCGTGCAGGCCCATGAGAGTGAGAGGGCGGAGGATCGCGTACACCATACCGGCCATGTTGAAGAAGCGGGTCGCGTGGGCAATTAAGGAAAACCATGGAGAGTCGTGTAACTGGAGCGAGGGCGCGCTCAAATAGCGCGTGCTTGAGAATGAGATCCTCGGCGAGCGCGCGTGGAATGATGGCGCGGAGGAGGGAATGCGAGCGGCTCTGGAGCGGAACGCCGCGAAGCTTTCCATTCTTGAAGACGCAAACGGTCAGGCTGGTGCCCAACTGAAGCATGTCCTGCTGCAGCTTCCAGTCAAGACCGAGTTGCTGATACCATGCCTGCAGAATCGGGCTGAATACCACAGCACTACTAAGAGTTCAGAAAGCACCCAGCGCAGGTTCGAGGAGCTTCGAAAGTGAATTTCTTTGTGCTTGAGTTCGGGGTCGTGAACAAGCGGTTCAGACAAGTAAGCGCGGTCCAGGGGCTTTTCGAGGCTCGCAAGCAAAGGCTGCTGTTTCACGGCCAAGTCGGTCAGAGTTGTTGATGGCGCTGTTTCGAGCGCTGCGTGGGCCGTTTGCGACGTGGTCACCGCCAGCTCATGGAAGATAGCTAACTCGAAAATCGACGAGTCCGAGCGAATGCGACTGATCTAGCTCATGGAATGGGCGCATAGTGCGTTGCGCGCGAGCCGTACACGCGGCCTCACTAGGGCAGCCGACGACGCTTGTGCAGCGGGCGGGGCGTAGCGCTCCAGTCTCGCAAAACGGCATAAATTTGACGCAATCCTGTCAAGTTCATATTCTGAATACATTGCATCAAGTATCATCTGAGGCATGCGACAACCGTGCGAGTTAGGTGGAGGGGCGAGTGAACGAGCTGAGGCGGGCGAGGGAACTCGTTCGCTCGACGCCACTGCAACGACGTGCCTGTTCGCCCTCGCCACGCCCGCTCCGCGCGGACAAGGGGATAATCCGCATCGAGTGCTTCTTGATCGGAGCTTGCGATAACGATCAGTTTCTCAGCCCGGCTCGAGGACTACCTGGCAGGCGCGTCGCGGACGAGGACGTGTTGCGGGACCCGGCGAACGACCTCAGCAACCACCGCAACGAGAGGCTCACTGCCAACGAAGGGAAATCCGAGGATGACCCGCCCGTTCCACCCGGGCGTCGTGGTGGAAGTGAGCCTGCGCGACTGCTGTCCGGGCCGCGGGGCTGCCCTTGCCTCGACTTTGTTCCTCCTCGTTCCACGCGCGCAGATTGTTGTCTTCTCACTACTCCTAGCGAGCTCAGCGTCGGCTTCGGGGAATTGTAGCTCGGCGGCCTGCGAAAGGGGCTGCGAGACGCGTCCAGAAAACACGTGGGGGTCATCGGCACGTGACGTGACCGGGCTGGTGACTCGGCGCGCGTCGGCCGGCGGTCTCAGGACTTGTCGCCGCGCGGCGGCCGCTCCCGCTCCCGCTCTCTCAATGCATCCGACCCGCAACGATGTACTCTATACCCTCGCAGCACGGCACTCTCGCCGGCCGCCGTCACCGGGTACGCCCCGCCGCCCCCTCGCTGCCCCTCGTTGCGTCGCGCTCGCCGTCGTCGCGCTTGGCTCCAGTCGCACTGAACGTCGCGGTGCGAGCCCCGCACACTGCCGCCAGCGACGCTCACCACCGCGCTGTACCGCGCGAGCCGTCCCGCCGTTATGGCGCCGTGGGTGCTGTCTCGCCGCCATCGTGTCGCCGCCACGCGTGCGCGTGTCTCACGCGCGCGCGACGCGCTGTCGTGCGCTGGTTCCACCCGCGCGCTGTCATGCAGCGACAGGGCACGGCGCAGCGCGAAGAGCCGCACCCGTCGCGGCGCCAGCCGCACGCACACGAACCAGCGGGACTAACGACTGAGCGGCGCTTGTAGCCGGCCGCGCGCGCGTCCGAGTCCGCGGTCTCGAGCCCTTCGACTCACGCGTGCCAGGCCATCGACCTGGCCGCGCGCCACACGGTACGCTGCTGGCTGCGCGTCAGTTCCGCGAGCCTCGGTCTCACCGCGCCCGACTGTAGAGAGCGGTGGTGGACTGGCTCGAGCCGCCCGTCTGCAGCCGCCACGCGGCTCGAGTCCACGTCGCGGGTACGCTCGCTCGGCTCGGTCCCGCGGCCAGCGCGTCTCCGACTCGCCTCTTGTCGTATAGCACCTCGAGCGCCCCTGCACCCGCCGTGCCGCGGGTCCCGCCGCCTAGCCACGCGGCAACACGGTACGCCGTCTGCTCGCGCGCCTCGACGCGCAACGCGACTCGACGCGCAACGCGACTCGACGCGCAACGCGACTCACTCGACCGCATGAGTGCGTGTCCAGGCGCCGCACCGCGTATCAAGCCCGTTCCGCGCTCAAGGTACGCGTCCCCTTCCGTCCGGCGACCGCGACCATGCACTGACGCGTCACCGTCGCCCGTAGCACTACCTCATCGCCACCACCGTCCCGTCGTTGCCTCGGCGCTCTGCCGCACCTCCTCCCCTCACCCTCGCTGCCACCAATGCAACCTCATTTCTCTCATCCTGCTCGACCGTGTGCGCCGCTTGCTCTGCATCTGCGACCCGATCGGGCGCCAGGTCGCGAGCGGCGCGTCCTGTGAGAACCGAACCGGATCGGGGCCGAAAACCGGCCCTGGTTCGGTTTTTTTATTGCTCTAAATTCCGCCCGGTAAACAGCGTTTCCGCCACCTGTAAACCGAGTTTCCCGTCGGTAAACCAGCTTTACCGCCCTTTGTAAAGCCTGTTTACCGGCCGGTAAACTCAGTTTACCGCCCAGGGAAAGCTGGTTTACCTGCCGAGTTAGGTGCTGAATTCGACAGGGCTAAGTGCTGATTTGAGGCCCGAATTCTCAACCTAACCTCTCCCCGGTAAACAGGTGGTAAACCACCTTTACGCGGTAAACAGCCCGGTAAACTGCTGTTTATTTGGCCGCTGTAAACAGCCCTGTTTACAGCCGCGAAACCCTGTTTACCACCTGTTTACCTGGCTGTTTACCGGGGCCCCTTTTTCACTGTGAGAGCAGCATCGCCTGAACGACGCGTCGCGAGTGTCTGACGCGTGGCTCACGCGCCCCTTCCCCCTCCGCTTGCTGTTCTGGTCATCAACAGACGGTGAACATCTGCGTCCTGAGCTAATCCGACAGATCCAAACGAGCCATCGTTAAGCACAAGAGCAGTACAGCCGCCGAGCTCGCCCGCCCTGTCGCGAGGGACCAACGCGTCAGCAGGAGCGCAAGGCACGCTGCGGAGTGCCGTTGGGTCGCTCACGGGTAGCGGGCTCGGTAGTCGTGCTTGGAGGGACCATGAGCGCTCGACTTGGTTCGTCGGTCAAGCTCCCAAGCTTTTCGCTCATCCGCACCCCGCACCCGTCACTCTTGCTTGGACGACCGACCGTAGTTGGGTCGAGTCTCTCCTCGAAACTAGAAGCCGCCTAGCCGGACGGGCAAGACCGCCGCGCGCTATCTTCGACCGCGGGGATCGAACCTCGCAAGAAGGGCTTTTTCATTTCACTTTCGTTATTTGCCTTCTCGCTCTCAGTCGCCCGCGTACTCCCGACCGCTCCTGACCTGATAGGCTATCGCATGCCGGCCCCAGCCACACTTCGGTTCGGGCTGCTTTGTCATTTCACCGCCAGTCCCCGCCTTGTTTGAACGTTTCAGGTCCACAACGCTTGCGAAACGAGCCGAGCTTCCGCGCTCGCCATCGATGAGGATCTGCCGACCCACTCCGGCATCGCGGACGTTGAAAAAGTTGAGTCAAGCGCACGACGAAGACGTCCAGAAGCACACGAGGGCGTGCCTCAGAAGTATCATACGATCGAGTATCCGTCGACATGGTCGCTACGTCCCGGTGCGACTACGCCTCCGGCGAGGATGGTCGCCGTGCAAGCGTTTTGCTCCCCGCGATCGCGGCGGAGAGATGGATGTAGCGGCTCGCGCGGCTCGCGCGGTTCTTTTGCTTGTCTCCGCGCGCGAGCTAAAACGATTGTGTGATTTGAAACAAGGCGGGGGTCGTTGATAGCAAATCACGCCGCGAGCTTCGCCCCGCGCTGGCCAATGAGAGACTTCGACGACCTAGCAACGTATATTGGAGCTCGGAAAAACTAGCCCTGACAGCGAGAGCTCAGCGCGCGCGGCGCTTGCTGGTCGAGACGCGTCGGCCCGCCGCCGCGCGATGAGCGACGCGGTCGCGGTCGCGGTCGCGGCGCGAGCGGTGGTGGTGGTGGCGACCGCGGCGGCGCGGCTCTTCGTCCGTCTCCATCTCGTCCTCGTCGTCGTCGTCCTCGTCCTCCTCGTCGCTGCCCGACGCGAGCGACTCGGAGCGCGACGAGCCCGAGTCCTCGTTGTCCTCGCGGTCGCGGTCGCGCCGACGGCGGTGCGGCGCGGCCTCCGTGGCCTCGACCTCGTCGCCCGACTCGGCGTCGACCTCCTCCCACCCGTCGTCGTCGCCGCTCGCGCCGTCGCTTACCAGGTCGACGGTGACGGCATGCTTGGCCTTGCCGGGACTCGCGGCGGCAGCGGGCGCGTCGCTCTCGCCGTCGAGGTCGCTCGAGAGGACGACGACCGACGCCTTAGCCTTACGCGACGACGCGGGCTTGACCTCCTCCTCGTCCTCCTCGTCGCCCGACGAGAACGCGACGGCGGGCGGCGGATGGCCCTCGTCCTCGCTTGCGGACGAGAAGGCGAGCTTGGCGAGGACGGGCGACGACGGGTGCCGCTGCGGGGTGTGGGCGTCGATATCTTCCTCCTCGTCGTCGTCGTCGTCGGCCATGATCCGGCGGCGGTGGTGGTGGTGGCGCGAGCGCTTCTTGGGCCGCTCCTCGTCGCCCACCACCTCCTCCTCGTCGTCGGAGCTCGGCAGCCGCACGCGCTTGCGACGCGCGATCCGCGCCTCGCGCTCGCGGCGGCGTCGCTCACGCCGCTCGGCGTCCGCCGCGCGGTCCGCGGCCGCGAGCTCGTTGGCGAGGTCGTCCTCGGCGTCGGTATCGAACACGATCTCCTCGTGGTCGGGCGCGACGAAGGCGAGGTCGTCCGAGTCGGGGTCCTCGGCGTCCAGGTCATGGTCGGCGCGGGCTTCGGCGCGGCGGCGGCGTTTGCGCGCGCGGCGCGACTCGCGCGGATCGCCATCCGACGACGCCGCGTCGTCGAGCTCGTTGAGGATCACGTCGCTGTTGCTGGCGGACTCGTCGCTGTCCGAGTGGCCGATGGACTCGTCGTCGTCGTCATCCGAGGTCACGTCGCCGCCGTCCGTGGACCCGTCGGCCTTGTCGACGAGGGCGTCGGTGGCGAGAAAGTCGTCGTCGTCGTACTGCATGCCGCAGTGCGCGCAGTCGGTGCCGACGATTTCCCAGTGGCAGTTGTAGCAGCGTCTACCGAGTTACATGTCAGAACCGGCACAAACGACGAGCGAATGAGCAGGGATCAGCCGTACCGAACCCCATCCTCCACATCCGCCACGACCCCCGCCGCGACTTCCCTCCCAAACAGCTTCTCCCACGCGTCCGACTCGTGCTCGACGACTCCCACATCCCCTTCAATCGACCCGACCCGTGTCCCGCCGAGCACCTCAACGATCTCGGCGAGCGCGAAGCAGAACCCGGGGCGGCGGAACACGCGGGCGCGGCACGTCGGGCACCGGCGCTTGGACTGCTCGAGCCAGTACGCGATGCACCCGAAGCAGAAGGCGTGCCCGCACGCCAGCACGTACGGGCGCGTGAACAGCTCGCGGCAGATCAGGCACGTCACGGACGAGTGGACTTTGCGCGCGATCAGCGCCGGCGGGTAGTTGACGGGGACGTGGGTTTCGGCGGGCGCAGCGGCGGTGGTGGGGCGAGGGCGGGGCGCCGAGGTGCGGTGCTTGGTGACGCCGGTGGCGGAGGGAGGGGGCGGGGTCGAGTCGATGACCTCGAGCTCGTCCGACTCTTCCTCCTCGTCGACCGTGGGACGGGCCGCGGGCGGGTGCGCGGGCGACGCGACCGCCTGGGTGTCGTCGTCGTCAGCTTCGTCGTCGGACGACGAGGAGGACAGGACGGGACTCGGCGCGCGGCCGGCGCGGATCTCGAGGGCGCCGCGGGTCGCCGTCGACTCGGCGTCGGTGTCGCCGGACGCGAGCGCGGCGAGGGCGCTGGTCGGCCGGGCGGGTTCCGGTTCCGGAGACGCAGAGTTCATTGCGGTAAGTGTGGTGGTGGTTCGGGTCTGATCCCGAGGGGAGGGGAGAAGAGCCGGAGTGTGAGCGCGACGGAGCGGACGTCCGACGAGCGGATGCGCGCGTTTCGCTGCTGCGGGTCGTGTGACTGACGCGTGGCCCCGTCGCGCGACGCGTTTCTCTTTTCCCATCCGCTCCCCTCTCTCCCCCTCTTTCACCCTCAACGTAAACGCCATGGAACACTTTACGCACCGCCTCCCACGCCTGACCAGCTGGACGTCGCCGGGCGAGACGGTCGACGCCGTGCTCCTGTTCGTCGCGCTGGTCGCGCTGTGCGCCGCGGTGCACACGCTCGTCGCCGACTACCTGTTCCCGTGGGCCAAGCACGTGTGCGGGTTCGGAGAGTCGGTGTCGGATGGTACGCGCTGGCGGTTTGGGAGTGGTGGGATGAAGCTGACGCCCGACAACAGGGCCTGAGGCGGTCCTCCACGCGCCGATCCCGTCGCAGGCCGACGCGCGCGTCGACGAGAAACTCGACCACCACACCGCCGCTGCTGCGCCCGCCCCGCTCGAGTCGCGCGTCATCAACCCCGCCGCGCCGGGCTTCGCGCCGCCGCAAGTCGCGGACCTCGGCGCCGACCTCCGCGCGGCCGCCGCGTCCGCGCTCCACGACCCGCCGACCACCGACCTGCGCGCGTGGCTGGCTACGCACCGCCCGTTTGCGACGCTGACGCGCGAGGCCGTGGACGCGACGTGGCCGGCGTCTCCGCGAACGGCGCACGAGGACCAGGTGCGGCGGCTGCACGCGCACCTCGAGATGGCCAGCGGGGCGAGGGCGAAGTGTGTGCCGCTGCTCGCGTCGGCGCTGGACCGGTACGCGTTGGTTCAAGAGGGATTGGGTGGTGCCGTGACTGATACGTGTGGAATAGGCTGGGCAAGGGCGCGCTCACGTTCTCGCAGTACCTCGACCTCGTCGTGCGCGGCATGTGCCTCGAGGAAGCGTGGGATCTGCTCGGTCCGTACTTCCCTCCCCCTCTCCCTCCCCCCTCCCATCTAACCTCTTTCGCGGGAATAGGCCACTTCCAGTTCATCGCCATCCACCCATCTCAACTGCGCTGGATCCACGCGACGGTCGAGGCGTGGCGGCGCAGCGACGACGGCCTGCTGTGCGGCAGCCCGATGCCGCTGTTCGCGAGCGGCGAGGCCCTACTGAGCATCCTCGCGTCGCCGCGCCAGGGCCACGCCACCAAGCTCGCCGCGATGTACGAGCTCGCCGCGCTCCCCGCGGCAGAGTGGCCCGCGCTGGCGGGTGAGCACGGCGCGCTCGACCTGCTCGCGATCCTCGCGCGCGGCACCGAATCGGGGATTGCGTGGCCCGCGAGGCAGCTGCTGCAGGCGCTCGCGAAGGAGTGTGCTGATGGGTGAGCGTGATGGAAGGGATGGGCATTATTTTTCCGAGAGCTGGTGGAGAGCGACGTGGGGGTGGCTGGCCCCATATCCCGCGCGCTAGCCACCCCTGCCAATATGGGGGCTTGTCGGTCGTCAGCGGTCGCGAGCGGGCTGAGCTGCGCGGGCTGCGCGGGGCACGTGACGCAGAGCGGGATAAGCCGGGTCGGTTCCGATTTTAGGCCGTGAGCGCGGGTGCGTGCGCTCGCCCATATTCCGCGGGGTGGCTAGCGGCGCGTGCGGCCGATGGAGGTGCGAGACATTCCCAGTCCCCTCTTGCACTCGAGTATAAAAGGTCGCCGCGCCCCCGCTCCCCCTGGTCTGTCTTGTTCGGACTCCCTTGCCTGGACGGACAACCTGGCTCTGGACTACTCGACCTCCTCCCCCTCCTCATCCCTGTGTGCTCTCGGCCTGCCGACAGCTCTCCTCTCCTCCTCACCGATCGTGCTTGCTCTTTGCTGACCTGCACTGCATCGTCTCTCCCTCCATCCGTAACTCTCCTCGACAACCGTTTACCTTCTCTGGCGTGATCCTACCCTCCTCTCCACCTGCACCTCGCATTTGCATACCTCATCGACACCATGACCACCACCACCAACACCAACACCATCTTCCGCCCGGCGTGCCCGCCCAACGCGGCCGACGCGGCCTCGCCCTCGGGCCCGGTCGTCGCGACGCTCGCGCTCGCCGACGGCTCGGCCTACCAGGGCTACTCGTTCGGCGCCCCGCGCTCGATTGCCGGCGAGTGTGTCTTCCAGACCGGTACGCATCCTTCACCTTCTTGGGAACGCATGTATCGAGCAGACGCACTCACACTCACACACTCTTTGCGGGAATAGGCATGGTCGGCTACACCGAGTCCCTGACGGACCCGTCGTACCGCGGCCAGATCCTGGTGCTCACGTACCCGCTGATCGGCAACTACGGCGTGCCCTCGCGCGAGGCCGTGGACGAGGAGCTCGGCAAGCTGTCGCGCCACCTCGAGTCGGCCCAGATCCACATTGCCGGCCTCGTCGTCGGCCAGTACTCGCAGGAGTTCTCGCACTTCCTCGCCGCCTCGTCGCTCGCCCAGTGGCTCAAGGAGAACAACGTGCCCGCCATCTACGGCATCGACACGCGCGCCATCACCAAGAAGATCCGCACCAAGGGCGTCCTCCTCGGCAAGCTGCTCGCCGCCACCACGCCGCGCGGCCGGGCCGGTGCGGCGGACGCGACGCTCGAGGCCGACTTCGAGAAGCTCGAGTTCGTCGACCCGAACGCGACCAACCTCGTCGCCGAGGTGTCGACCAAGGCCGCCAAGGTGTACGCGCCCGCGCCCGCCAACGGCGCCACGGTCCGCACGTCGGCCAAGACGGGCAAGCCCCTGCGCGTGCTCGCCGTCGACGTCGGCATGAAGTACAACCAGATCCGGTGCTTCGTGCGCCGCGGCGTCGAGCTCAAGGTGGTCCCCTACGACTACGACTTTGTGGCCGACCAGGACTACGACGGCCTGTTCATCTCGAACGGGCCCGGCGACCCGACCATGGTCGACGTGACCATCGCGCGCCTGCGCACCATGCTCGACCGCAAGTCCAAGCCCATCTTCGGCATCTGCCTCGGCCACCAGCTGCTCGCGCTCGCCGCCGGCGCCAAGACCGAGAAGCTCAAGTTCGGCAACCGCGGCCACAACATCCCGTGCACCGACCTCGAGACGGGCCGCTGCCACATCACGTCGCAGAACCACGGGTACGCCGTGATCGCTGCGACGCTGCCCGACGGCTGGAAGGAGCTGTTCGTCAACGCCAACGACGGGTCCAACGAGGGCATCGCCCACGAGCACCTCCCGATCTTCTCGGTCCAGTTCCACCCCGAGTCCACGCCCGGCCCGCGCGACACCGAGTACCTGTTCGAGAAGTTCATCGCCAACGTCCAGGCGTGCGCCGACGCCGGCAAGCTCGTGCCCCCGCCCGCCGTCAAGGAGACGGACCTCGTCGCGTCCAAGCGCGCGACGACCCGCGTCAGCGTCCGCAAGGTGCTCGTCCTCGGGTCCGGCGGTCTCTCGATCGGCCAGGCTGGCGAGTTTGACTACTCGGGTTCGCAGGTACGCCCACTCTCCCTTCTTCCTGACTCACGAACCCTCGCTGACCCACCACCCCCGCGCGCACCACCACCCAGGCCATCAAGGCGCTCAAGGAGGAGGGCATCTACACGATCCTGATCAACCCGAACATTGCGACGATCCAGACGTCGCAGGGGCTCGCCGACAAGGTGTACTTCCTGCCCGTGACCCCGCAGTTTGTCCGCAAGGTGATCCAGCACGAGCGGCCCGACGGCATCTACGTGACGTTCGGTGGCCAGACGGCGCTCAACGTCGGTGTCCAGATGAAGCACGAGTTTGCCGGGCTCGGCGTCCAGGTGCTCGGCACCCAGATCTCCACCATCGAGATCACCGAGGACCGCGACCTCTTCGCCATGGCCCTCAAGGAGATCGACGAGAAGTGCGCCGAGTCCGCCTCGGCCGTCAACCTCGACGAGGCCCTCACGGCTGCGCACTCGATCGGGTACCCCGTCATCGTGCGCGCGGCTTACGCGCTCGGTGGGCTGGGCTCCGGGTTCGCCGAGAACGACGAGCAGCTCGCGGCGCTGTGCGCGACCGCGTTCGCGTCGTCGCCGCAGGTGCTCGTCGAGAAGTCGATGAAGGGGTGGAAGGAGATCGAGTACGAGGTGGTCCGCGACTGCAACGACAACTGCATCACCGTGTGCAACATGGAGAACTTTGACCCGCTCGGCATCCACACGGGCGACTCGATCGTCGTCGCCCCCTCCCAGACGCTCTCGGACGAGGACTACAACATGCTCCGCACCACGGCCGTCAACGTCATTCGTCACCTGGGGGTCGTCGGCGAGTGCAACATCCAGTACGCCCTCAACCCCGTGTCCAAGGAGTACTGCATCATCGAGGTCAACGCGCGTCTCTCGCGCTCGTCGGCCCTCGCGTCCAAGGCCACCGGGTACCCGCTCGCGTTCGTCGCCGCCAAGCTCGGGCTCGGGATCCCGCTCAACGAGATCAAGAACGCCGTGACGCGGGTGACGTGCGCGTGCTTCGAGCCGTCGCTCGACTACGTTGTCGTCAAGGTACGGTTTTCTTTTTCGTGGGACTCGCTCGCACACCGACCACGAAACTAACGGACCCGCCACTCTTCGCCCCCACCCGCAGATCCCGCGCTGGGACCTCAAGAAGTTCCACCGCGTGTCCAAGAAGATCTCGTCGTCGATGAAGTCGGTCGGCGAGGTGATGGCCATCGGGCGCACCTTCGAGGAGACGATCCAGAAGGCGATCCGGTCGGTCGAGTACTCGTTTGTCGGGTTCGCGCAGAACGACTACGTGGCCAACATCGACGAGGAGCTGGTCCACCCGACGGACCTGCGCCTGTTCGCCATCGCCAACGCCCTGCACCAGGGGTACTCGGTCGACCGCATCTGGGAGCTCACCAAGATCGACAAGTGGTTCCTGCACAAGCTCAACAACATCGTGCAGCTCGACCGCGAGTTCACCAAGCACTCGCTGGCCTCGGTCTCGACCGACATGCTCCGCGCCGGCAAGCAGATCGGGTTCTCGGACCGCCAGATCGCCCACGCGCTCAAGTCGACGGAGATGGCGGTGCGCGAGCTGCGTATCGCCCGCGGGATCACGCCATTCGTCAAGCAGATCGACACGGTGGCCGCCGAGTTCCCCGCCATGACCAACTACCTGTACATGACGTACAACGCGGTCGAGCACGACGTGCAGTTCGAGGACCAGGGGATCACGGTGCTCGGGTCGGGCGTGTACCGGATCGGGTCGTCGGTCGAGTTCGACTGGTGCGCGGTCCGCGCGATCCGCACGCTGCGCGCCAACGGGTTCAAGACCATCATGATCAACTACAACCCCGAGACGGTGTCGACCGACTACGACGAGGCCGACCGCCTCTACTTCGAGAACATCACCATGGAGCGCGTCCTCGACATCTACGAGATGGAGAAGTCGGCCGGCGTCGTGCTCTCGATGGGCGGCCAGACCCCCAACAACATTGCGCTTCCGCTGCACCGCCAGAACGTCAAGATCATGGGCACGTCGCCCGAGATGATCGACTCGGCCGAGAACCGGTACAAGTTCTCCCGCATGCTCGACAAGATCGGCGTCGACCAGCCCAAGTGGAAGGAGCTCACGTCGCTCGACGAGGCGGCCGACTTCTGCGACAAGGTCGGGTACCCGGTCCTCGTCCGCCCGTCCTACGTGCTGTCGGGCGCCGCCATGAACGTCGTCAACTCGCCCGACGACCTCGCCTCGTACCTGTCCCAGGCCGTCGCGGTCTCGCGCGACTTCCCCGTGGTCATCTCCAAGTTCATCGAGGAGGCCAAGGAGATCGAGATGGACGCGGTCGCCGTCAACGGCAAGGTCGTGTACTCGGTGATCTCGGAGCACGTCGAGAACGCGGGCGTGCACTCGGGCGACGCGACCCTCGTCCTCCCGCCGCAGGACCTGTCGCAGGAGACGGTCGAGAAGATCCGCGTTGCCACGGCCAAGATCGGCCACGCCCTCAACGTCACGGGCCCCTACAACATCCAGTTCATCGCCAAGGACAACGAGATCAAGGTCATCGAGTGCAACGTGCGCGCGTCCCGCTCGTTCCCGTTCTGCTCCAAGGTGCTCGGCGTCGACATGATCGAGATCGCTATCAAGGCCATGCTCGACCTCCCCTTCACGGTCCCCGCGGCCGTCCCCGAGCCCGACTACGTCGCCGTCAAGGTGCCGCAGTTCTCGTTCTCGCGTCTGTCGGGCGCCGACCCCGTGCTCGGCGTCGAGATGGCGTCGACGGGCGAGGTGGCGTGCTTCGGCCGCGACAAGTTCGAGGCGTACACCAAGGCGCTGCTGGCGACCGGGTTCAAGTTGCCCAAGAAGAACGTGCTCATCTCGATCGGGTCGTTCAAGGAGAAGATGGAGTTCCTGCCGTCGATCGAGAAGCTGCACAAGCTCGGGTTCAAGCTGTTCGCCACGTCGGGCACCGCCGACTTCATTTCGGAGCACGACATCCCCGTGCAGTACCTCGAGGTGCACGACGGCGAGGACGCCGAGACCCAGGTCAAGCCCGAGTACTCGCTGCAAAACGCGCTGTCGCAGAACCTCATCGACCTGTACATCAACCTGCCCTCGCGCAACAAGTACCGCCGGCCGGCGTCGTACATGTCGCGCGGGTACCGGTCGCGCCGCATGGCCGTCGACCTCGCGGTCCCGCTCATCACCAACGTCAAGTGCGCCAAGCTGTTCATCGAGGCGCTCGCCCGCAACCCCGAGTCCAAGTTCGACGTGCTCGCCCTCGACTTCCAGACGTCCTACAAGACGCTGCGCCTGCCCGGCTGGATCGTCCTCGACCCCGCCCGCGACGCCAAGACGTGCCTCGCCTCGGGCATCGTGGCGTGCGTCGACGCGACGGCTGTCACGTCGGCCGAGGTCACCAACGACCTCGCCACCGTCTCGCGCAAGATCTCGACCGCCGTCAAGCCCCTCGTCACGTCGGCCCAGGGCGCCGCCCTCGCGTCGCTCCTGTTCCTGTGCTCAATGCACAACAAGGCGGTCCACGTCACGGCGCTCCGCGCCGACGACGTCGAGCTCGTGTCCATGGCCAAGGAGCGCGGCGTGCACGTCACCTGCGACGCGCACATCTCGCAGCTCGCCGCGGCGGCCGCGCCGTCGACCGGGTCCATGTACTGGAAGTACCTCGACGTCGTCGACGCGTTCGGCGTCCGCAAGGGCGAGGAGCGCGACGCCCTGTCGCAGCTGCTCGACGTGATGCACAAGCAGGGCATGTCCGAGGACGAGCTCGTCGAGAAGATCTACTACGCGCCCAAGCGCATCTTCGACGTCCAGGTCGAGTCGGCCATCGAGCTCGAGGACCGCCCCGACGCGGTCGTGTCGCGCGTGCTCATGCAGGACAAGACCCTGTTCCTCGACGGCACGTTCGCCGAGACGCTGCCGTCGCTCGTCCACGTCGGCGCCGTCACCTCGTCGGCCGTCCCGCAGGTCCCGACGACCCCCGGCTCGGTCGCGGTCCCCGCCTCGGCGCCCGCGTCGGCGGCTGCCGCTGCTGCTGGCCTCAAGTCGCCCCGGTTCGCCAAGACCACGGCCGTCGCGGCGACGCCCGCCGCCATGGCCCTCGACTCGCTCGACGGCGACGTGCTCGACATTGCCGAGCTCCGCAAGCGCCGCATCTCGTCGTCGCAGGCGCAGCAGCAGCAGCTCCTCGCGGCGGCCGCGCAGCAGGCCGGGTCGACGTCGTACCTGACGTCGGGCTCGGTCGCCACGCCGTCGACGCTGGCCTCGGCGACCGCCTCGGCGACGCTCGTCAAGTCGCCCTTCTACCGCAAGCACGTGCTCTCGGTGCAGCAGTTCACGCGCAACGAGCTGCACACGCTGTTCAACGTGGCGCAGGAGATGCGCAACCTCGTGGAGCGCGGGCAGGCGGTCAACTTCCTCCAGGGCCGCGTCATGTGCTCGGCGTTCTACGAGCCGTCGACGCGCACGTGCTGCTCGTTCGAGTCGGCGTGGCAGCGCCTGGGCGGCAACGTGCTCGCCGTCAACCAGATCACGTCGTCGATTGCCAAGGGCGAGTCCTTTGCCGACACGGTGCGCACGCTCGCGGCGTACTCGGACTGCCTCGTCCTCCGCCACCCCGAGAAGGGTTCGGCGTCTCTGGCCGCCAAGGTGGCCAAGATCCCGGTCATCAACGCTGGCGACGGCGTCGGCGAGCACCCGACGCAGGCGTTCCTCGACGTGTACACGATCCGCGAGGAGCTCGGGTCCGTCAACGGGCTCACAATCACGCTCGTCGGCGACCTCAAGAACGGGCGCACGGTCCACTCGCTCGTCAAGCTGCTCGCCATGTACGACGTCAAGCTAAACTACTGCAGCCCCGCGTCGCTCGCCATGCCCGACGAGATCCAGGCCGAGCTCCGCGCCGCCGGCGTCAAGCAGGTGTCGTCGACCAACCTCGACGACTTCATCGCCACCACGGACGTCCTGTACGTGACGCGCGTGCAGAAGGAGCGGTTCGGCACCGACCTCGCCGAGTACGAGCGCGTCAAGGACGCGTACGTGATCACCAACGACGTGATGGCCAAGGCCAAGGACCACATGATCGTCATGCACCCGCTCCCGCGCATCAACGAGATCAGCCCCGACGTCGACTACGACGCCCGCTCGGCGTACTTCCGCCAGATGCGCTACGGGCTCTACGTCCGCATGGCCCTCCTCGCGCTCGTCATGGGCAAGTCGTCGGCCTAAGCGCGCGTCGGGTCGCGCGGGTCGCGCGGATGTGAGGGTGGGATTGTCCGACCGCCCTCGCGCTCTCGCTCGCTCCGCTCCGCTCGCGGCTGCTGGTGTCGCTCGTCCATGGTTCCCCTCTTTTGTTGTTCTCTTATTCTCTTTCTTACTAGTAGTTTTTGCGTGATATATTGCTCTGCTCAATCAAATGTTCTCGCTCTTGTCTCTCGCTCGCTCAGCTTGCTCATTTCGCTTGATCAGCCTGGTCTCACCCAAGATCGACTCCTCGCTCGCTCTCGACCATCAGCTTCTCGCGCTCTGAGGCTCTCGCGCGAGTTCAGCGAGAGCTACGCGAACATCGTTGACCGCGAGATGTTGGACGAGGACGAGAACGGCTCGCTCCCTCAACATCGGCTCGGTTCGGCCGTTTCTCTCGCTCGCGAGACGAGTCCTCCGCACGTCAAAGATCGCGAGACATGCGAGTGAAGCTCACGACCACCATGGCCGTGGCCGCAGCCACCGCGTTCGCATATCGCGCACGCGTTTCTCTGGCGAAGGGCTTGAGCGTCAGACGCGCGGCGAGAGAATCTCGTGTCAACGATCGTGAAGAGTGGAAACAGAAGCCACGACGGTCACGGCCACGACCACGGCCACCGCGCAGATCGCGCGCGCGTTTCGCTGACGTGGCACTCGGTGACGTGGCTGCGCGAAGCGGGTGACCTTCGATCCTTCTGCACGGGGGCGCGCGCGTGCCAGGTACTCGCCCCCGATTCATGCGCGGGCGTGGGGGCGCAAGCTCAAAACGTTGAGGTTCGCTCGCACCCGGCTCTCGCTCCCGCAACGCGAACTCAATCAACCATGGCGACCATCAAGAAGGACACAGTGACCGGCAAGCCGACCGCGGCGGCGGAGCCGAGTGTCGTGTGCAAGGACTCGTACTTCCAGACGTTCCTAGATGTTGTCGCGATCGTACGCCTGCCCGCTCTCACTTCCACTCTACCCCTCCAACCTCACACGCCGCCTCTCGTAGATCGCCCGCCTGATCATGCTCGCGTGGGTGACCGAGCAGCTGCTCGACGGCCCGTCGCAGCTCAAGTCGATCACCTGGATGGCCGAGTCACTGACGGCCAGTGGCCGCGCCGACGGCTCCGTTCTCATCGCGCTCCACCACTCGCGCTGGGCCGCGCGCGCCTGGATCGCCGCCGCGTCGGCGGTGCAGCTCGTCGTCTACGCGTGGGCCATGTACGCGGCGCGCACGGGTAAGGAGGCGGTCGCGCGCAAGGCGACGGTCGCGGTGCTTCTCTCGGCCACGGTCCTGTCCGAGATCCAGCGCACACCGGAGCGGTACGGGCTCCCGCTCCTCGACATGTTCGACCTCAGCCTGTTCCCGCTCATCCTCGCTGCGGGCGTGCGCGCGCTCACGGGGGCGGGGCGGCCGGTGCGTGGGCCCGTCGTGATGTGATTGAGTTGGGGGGTGATGGAGCTGGGGTAGCGAGTAATACATGAGTTTTCGTGCCTGACAGGAGACGGTCATCGTCATGATGTATCGACGCCCGCGGTGAGCAGAGTGCATCGGTGGTTAGTAGTTTGTGTTTTGGCCAGGCGAGGGGCCCATCGAGTGGAGCATCTTTTCCAACTGGCCCCGGACCGCAACCGTGGCCACTCTCAATTGCTTCATGAAGGGATTGCAGGGAGTGGGTTCGTCATCAGTGGGGTTCTCCTCGGCTGCGAATTCGTCGGCCGCCCGCCGCCCGCCGCGAGAGTGACCAAACGCCCGGCTGCACAGTGTGCCAGCGGGTCGGACCACGCCGCCGTGACGGTTGGCGACCCGGGGCCGGGCGGCCTGATGTTGCCGAAGGCCTGGCGGGCAGAATGCAGCAAGTCAATGAGATCGATTCATGGAGGAGAGGCGCAGATGGCGGAGCGACGGGGGAAGGCGGCGAGAGGGGCGGAGCGGCGCCACCGAGCCCTCCTGGCCTGCACCCTGGCGGCGGCGCGGGCAAAGATGGGCCCGTGCGCGCACGTGGTGGCGCGGCGCGTCGCGTCGCGTGGCGGGGAAGCGGGCGGTGCGAGACATCACGCGGAGAAGGCGTGACAGCGCCACCGCAGCGAAGTGCGCCCACATGGGCGCCGCCGTCCTTATCCAGGCGGGCGGGCGGAGCGTGCAAACGGCTTGGCCGACCCGACCCGCCCTCGTGCAGCACATCGGCCGAGCGCCCCCGCCGCCAGTCCGCGCTCTTGCGCCCCTGTCCCGCACTCTGCCATCCATGTCGTCGTTGTCGCTGTCACCAAGCGCCGACTGCGCCGTCGTCATCAATGACTTCCAGTGGCCGCCTGGCAGGAAGCCAACGGATCCGGACTGCTGCAAGTGGCGTCATAACAAGTGCGATGCGAGTGGCCGCTTGACGGAACTGTGCGTCTCGTGGTGCAAGGATGGGCCCTCGGGATCGGACTTATGCTGGACTTGTGTAGGGCCCTGTTCTTCAACCAGCTCAGCGGCTCGATTCCCACCTCGATTGAGAAGCTGGTGAACCTCCAAACTCTGTACGTTGCCACCCTACCACGCCTTGTCTGCACCACTACACGTGGCTGACTGTGCGCTCGGTTTGTTGTAGGTCCCTGGGTGGCAACGAGCTCAGCGGCTTGATTCCCACCTCGATTGAGAAGCTGGTGAACCTCCAAACTCTGTACGTTGCCACCCTACCACGCCTTGACTGTACCACCACACGTGGCTGACTGTGTGCTGGATTTGTGTAGGGGCCTGTACGCCAACCAGCTCAACGGCTCAATTCCCACCTCAATTGAGAAGCTGGTGAACCTCTGCGATCTGTTCATTGCCACCCTACCATGCCTTGACTGCACCACTACACGTGGCTGACTGTGCGCTCGGTTTGTTGTAGGTCCCTGTTCAACAACCAGCTCAGCGGCTCGATTCCCACTTCGATTGATAAACTGGTGAACCTCCAACATCTGTACGTTGCCACTCGACCACGCCTTGACTGCACCACCACACGTGGCTGACTGTGCGCTTGGTTTGTGTAGGTACCTGTTCAACAACCAGCTCAGCGGCTCAATTCCCACCTTGATTGATAAACTGGTTGCTGTAGTGGGGCGTGCGTGCGAGACATGCGAGACACGCACGCGTCGAGGTCAGGTGTGGATCACGCCACCCACCGACGCCGCCTCCCACGCCTCCGCCGCAGCCCAACGCGCGGCGCACTCTCGCGCTCGGTTCCTGTTCAAGGATGAATGAAGCTGTTCCTGTTTGATACACTGGTTGATTTCCCCTGCAATACCATCCTGTTGCTGTACGTTGCGTGTATCCCGCTTCCCCCGTGCCTGAGTAGAATAGCAGGTTATGAGCCCTGGCGGAGTTCAATCCTCTGCGCTAAACAATTTATAGTTCGGGGGAGCGGGACTACAGCATGACTCTGGCACTCACCATTGTGAAAAAGGCTTACGACGCTAAATGGAGATAAATGCAGAAGGAAAAATGCCCGCCCCAAGAGACCAGAAGCCTGATGGACCAGCGAGCTGTGATGCTTGAGTGCGGGGGAGTGCTGTAGGTAGCAGGAACGTCATGGCGGATCCGTTTTGTCCACTTAACATCATAGCAAGTGCTGTAGGTAGCAGGAATGTCATGGCGGATCCGTTTTGTCCACTTAACATCATAGCAGGTTATGAGCCCTGGTGCAGCCTCTCGCCGCAGCTCAAGAAGACGCAGGAGATGTCTTCGATGTAACCAGCAACCTTGAGCTGTCATGAGGACAGCAGGGGTAGAAGGCTCCGCCGGAAGGTGTAGAGCATGCTGGTCGCTCGCCCCACAAGGGGGCTTGAGCACCAAAGCTCGCCCTTTGAGGGGGCTGGAGCACCAAGGAGCTTTGCTCGCCCCACAAGGGGGCTGGAGCACCAAGGAGCTTTGCTCGCCCCACGAGGGGGCTGGAGCACCAAGGAGATTTGCTCGCCCCTCGAGGGAGCTGAAGCACCAAGGAGATGACCATGGACAAGAAGCTGACCTGACATGGCTTCACGCGCGCTACCAGATGACCGACGTCGACACGGACAAGCAGAACAAGGCCAACGCGGTCATTGCTGACCTCCTCGAGGGCAAGATTGACAAGCCAACTGCCTGCCTGCAGATTGTCAACCTGCAGATTGGTGACGCCATGTTCCAGTACTCCAACACAATCAAATCAGCGCCCGAGATCCCGCTGCGCCCACCACCTGAGACGCCCACCAGCAGCGGCAGCGGCAGCGGCCCGATTGTGGCGACCATTGACCTGCAGCTGGCAGCCAAGCTCAGCATGTTGGTCGACGAGTTCAAGAAGACGCGCGAGTTGCTCTTCGCGGCGTACATGCCGATCCCAGTCCCCAACCTCAAGATCGAGCGCATCCCGCCCTTCAAGCTCGAGATTGCCAAGCACGAGTCGATTGAGGGCATCAACATTGACCCATGGGTCATCAACGTTGTAATGGCGGCCCGCGGCGCCAGCATTGCGTCGGCGCTCTTCTTCACGGAGACCGAGTGGATCGCCAAGACCAAGGGGACCGAGAACATGTTCACGTCGCACTCGACGCAGCTGAACCTTGCCATCCGTGACTTGCTCCCCGTCGGGCTCAAGGCCGCCGTCAACCACAACGACCAGCCAATCGAGATCATGCTCCAGATGTACCGCTACATGCAGCGTACCCACTCGGCCCAGATGCCCAAGCTCAAGCGCCAGCTCAATGCCACCCAGTTTGACTCGACCAACCTCAACAACCTGCCCGCGTTCCTTGTGGACCTGCAGAACAAGATCATGCACTACACCACCGCCATGGGGTCCGCTGAGGGTACCCACAACATGGGCAGCAAGGCCGCCTTCTTCATGTTCCACACCGAGGTGGGCATCAAGATCCCGGCCGCTTTCAACCCAACGATCACCGGTCTGTCGCCGTTCATCTCGCTCGACGAGGAGCTCCAGAAGGCCAAGACCATGTTGGACATCCACAAGGTCATCATTGAGTACTTTGCGCGCCATCGCCCAGCAATCACCCACGCAGCCAACGCCACCACCTTGGCCAAGCGTGCCAACGTGGCGGTGCAGCAGGCGTTCCTTGCCGACGATCGCCATATGGGTAACGGCGGTGACAAGGGCGGGCGCAACCGCAGGCGCAGGGGCGGCAAGGGTCGTGGCCGCAGCCGTAGCCGCAGTCGCAGTCGCAGTTGCAGCCGCAGCTGTGATGGTGGCCACCGGGGCAGCTACCGCAGTCGTAGCTGCACCCCCGACTGGCGCTTGCGGTACCGCAGCTGTAGCCGCAGCCGCAACAGGCGCCGCAAGGTGATGTGCCTGTGTGGCTGGCCTCATGTAATTGACGGGTGCTGGCACGACCGCGACCACGACATGGCCAAGTTCCCGGCGCCGGCGGGCTTCCAGATCAAGGAGGACATTGCGCGGGCGCACAAGGAGAAGCGCCGCGCGGGTGGCTTGCGAAAGGACGCGACCTACGTGTGCATGGTCGACCTCAACAAGAACGAGATCACGGAGCACGCCCTGCTCACCACGATGCACGGCGACGGGTCCAAGCAGTCGACCTGGCTCCTTGACTCGGGCGCCAGCACGCACCTCTCGCCCTACAAGGATGACTTCACCTCGCTCACCAAGCTCGACACCCCTCGTTGCATTGCCGTGGGCAAGTTGCAGATGGCGGTGTACGGGACCCACATTGGCAAGGTCGAGATCCAGCCCCTTGACACTGAGGGTCGGCCCACCCGGATCATCCTACGTGACGTCCTGTACGCGCCCGACCTGGCGCGTCGCTTGATCAGCACAACGCAGCTGCAGCGTGATGGCGTGACATCAACGTTCCCCGCCAACAAGACCACCTTCACGCTGGAGCTGGCCTGCGGCCGCAAGATCAAGGGCGCGATCCATGGGCGCCTCCTGACGCTTGTCGGCGCGCTGCCCGCTCGCGCGCAGGCGCGGGTGCCCAAGGCCGAGAAGGCCCACTTCCACCGCCCAACGGAGGAGTTGGCCATGATGGTCGCCGATCTTGGCACGTACGCGGGGCCGCACCCCGACGTCCGTTTCTGGGCGTGCCCATTGGATGAGGACATGAAGAAGGCCATCAACAAGGAGCGCGCCGTGGCCGTCGAGGTCATGACCAAGATCAACAAGCAGTCGTTCGCCGACATGATTGGCAAGGAGACCAACGCGCAGCACACGGCGCTGGTGGCGTGCGCGACTGTCCCCAAGGCCGGCGCGTGCGACGCCGCGTTCCACACGTTTGCCGACGCGACGCTCAACTACTCGCCGCAGCACGTCGCGCACATGCGGCTCGGTCACCCAGGCGCCCACGTCATCAAGGCGGTCCTCGCGGACCCGGCGTACAAGCTGGTCAACCTTGCCCGTCAATGCACTGGGAACCACGGCGACGAGGATGTGGGCGGCATCTGCGTGTCATGCGTCACGGCCAATATCCAGCGCGGCCCGTTGGCGGGCCCCACAGGCGAGAAGACCAAGGCGCGCCTCGAGTGCCTGCGCTTCGACCTCGCCATTGTCAACAAGGCCGCCGTCAAGGACAAGACGTGCATCCTGCTCGTGCTCAACGACTACACGCGCAAGGCCTGGGCGTTTGCCCTCGAGGCCAAGTCCAACGCGCCCGAGTTCATCATGAAGCTCGTCAACCGCCTCGAGAACGAGACCGACACCACTGTCAAGTGGTTCCGCTTGGACAACGGCGGCGAGTTCAAGAACAAGACGCTCACCGAGTGGGCCGCCGCCAAGGGCATCGAGTGGCATTTCTTGCCGCCGGGTAACCACCACGCCAACGGGCGCATCGAGCGGCTGGTGCAGGACGTGACTGTCAAGGCCCACGCGTCAATCGCTGCCGCCGTTGACCTGCCTGAGACGTACTGGCCGTACGCGTTCACGGCCGCGTGTTTCGTCTGCAACTGCCTCCCGAGCACCGCGCTTGAGCAGCCCGAGGGCCGCTACCACATCTTGCCGCACGAGGCGTGGTCGGGTGAGGCGCCGGATCTTGGCATCTTCCGCGCGTGGTCGGCGGACGTGGTTGTCCGTTCCCCGCGCGACAACATCAGCAAGATCCGCCCGCGTGGTTCCTCGATGCGCCTGCTCTGCTACACCAACGGCGGTGCCGCGTACATTGTTGTTGACCTCGAGACCCAGGAGATCCACACCACCAGCTGGGCCGTGTTCGACGAGACCCGCGTCATGGAGCGGTCGTTCCGCCGGCGGTCGGCGGGGGCTGCCGCGCCTGAGTCGGCAGGAGCTGCCGAGCCCGAGTCGGCGGGGGCTGCCGCGCCCAAGTCGGCGGGAGCTGCCAAGCCCGAGTCGGCGGGAGCTGCCGCGCCCAGGTCGGCGGGAGCCATTGCGCCGCAGCCGGCGGAAGCTGCTGCGCCGCAGTCGGCGGGAGCTCCGGCTGCCGTGTCCACCGCTGCGCGGCGGGAGGGTGCGGGCGGCGAAGCCGCCTCAGCACCGCATTGCGATGTCGCCGGTCCCGATCGCGATTACGGCGCTACGGACCTGGTGCCCATCGGTGATCACGGCGTCGCGGCTCGGAAACGTGCTGCATCTCCCGCGCCTGATCTGGAGCGCGAGCCGAAGCGCACCAACCCGGCCCGCTCAAACCGCGGCCAGCTGCCGGCCAAGTTCAAGGACTCGGACACCACCATTGATCCGACGGACGACGCTGCGCGAAACAGCAGCGCGCGTGACGAGTACACGCTCGACTACGGGTTCATCGCGGCGCTGCTGGACGACAAGGCCGCCGCGTTCCTCGGCGAGTTCGTTGACATCCTGACGCCTCGGACGTATAAGGAGGCCATGTCCAGCGCGCAGTGGGCCGAGTGGGTCCAGGCCATCAAGGAGGAGCTCCAGTCCCTCATCGACAACGACACGTTCGAGTTTGTCAAGTGGCCAGTGCGCGGCGACGGCCGCATGGCCCACGTCATCACGTCCATGTTCGTGTTCGCGCTCAAGCGCAACAACAAGGGCGAGGTGACCCGCTTCAAGGCGCGTCTCGTTGCGCACGGAAACCAGCAGATCGAGGGCCGCGACTTCAACGCGACGTTTGCGCCCGCCGTCGCCCACGGATCGGCGCGCACGCTGTTCGCCATCGCCGCCGCGCAGGGCCTGCCCGTCCATTCGATGGACGTGACGAGCGCGTACGTCCACGCGTCGTTGAAGGAGACGGTGTACATGCGCGCGCCCGAGGGCATGGACATCAAGGACGGCCACGTCCTGAAGCTCAAGAAGTCGCTGTACGGTCTGCGCCAGGCTGGCCACGAGTGGTCGAACCACCTCGCCGCCATCCTCATCAAGAACGGGTTCATTGCCAGCGCCGCCGACTGCTGCGTGTACATTCGGCGTACGCGCACGTCCGTCACGTACCTGATCGCCTACGTCGACGACATCCTGATCGCGGGCACCGACGAGAAGGAGGTCGCCGCTGTCAAGGCCGCGCTCGCGCGAGAGCTCAAGATCAAGGACCTGGGCCTGGCCTCGAAATACCTCAACATGCAGGTGATCCAGACCAAGGACGGGATCTGGATCGGCCAGCCGCAGTACACGCGCGACCTGATCAAGGAGTTCGGCGGCGACTCGCCCAGAACGCGCAGCACGCCCAGGGTCGCCACCAGCTCAGCCAAGGAGGCGGTGCCGCTCAACCCGGGCGAGCGCAAGCGGTTCCTGTCGCTGCTCGGCGGGCTGATGCACCTCGCGACCGTGTCGCGCGTCGACATTGCGTACGCGACCAGCGTCGTGTCGCGGAACGCGGCCAACCCGACGACCATGGACATGGACGCGCTCATTGCGATCGTCGAGTACCTCAAGGGCACCGTCTCGCTCAGCATCATGTACCACCGGTCCGCCGATGGGTCGGTCGATCTGTCCGCGTACGTGGACGCCGATTTCGCTGGCGACGAGGCGACGCGCAGATCGACCACGGGGTTCGTCACGCTGATCAACGGCAGCGCGACGACCTGGTGCTCGCGCCGCCAGTCGTGGGTAGCGCTCTCAACGACCGAGGCCGAGCTCAACGCCGCCACTGAGGCGATCCGCGACGTGGCCTGGCTCAACACGCTCACGTCCGACCTGCTCAACAAGAAGATCGACATGGTGCCGACGTTCATCGACAACGACGCGGCGTGCATCCTTGCCACCACGAGCGACATGCGCCGGTCCGTCAAGCACGTCTCGGTGCGCGTGTTCTTCCTGCGCGAGCAGGTCAAGGAGAAGGTCGTCGAGCTCAAGTACGTGCCGTCCAAGAAGAACCTCGCCGACTACCTCACCAAGGTCGTGCCGCGCGACCAGTTCATCGAGACGCTCAAGGCCATGGGCATGGTCAAGCTCGAGGACGTCGTCCCGGTCAAGACCAAGTAGTCCGGGTGCCGAGATCCATGCGGGAGTGCTGTAGTGGGGCGTGCGTGCGAGACATGCGAGACACGCACGCGTCGAGGTCAGGTGTGGATCACGCCACCCACCGACGCCGCCTCCCACGCCTCCGCCGCAGCCCAACGCGCGGCGCACTCTCGCGCTCGGTTCCTGTTCGAGGATGAATGAAGCTGTTCCTGTTTGATACACTGGTTGATTTCCCCTGCAATACCATCCTGTCACTGTACGTCGCGTGTATCCCGCTTCCCCCGTGCCTGAGTAGAATAGCACTGGTGAACCTCCAACATCTGTACGTTGCCACTCGACCACGCCTTGACTGCACCACCACACGTGGCTGACTGTGTGCTGGATTTGTGTAGGGGCCTGTACGCCAACCAGCTCAGCGGCCCGCTTCCCCAGCTCCCTCCTACCCTGTACGTGCTTCTCCCACCTTCCTCCACAGGACCTCTAACTCAGTAAGTTGCGTAGGGCCTCGTGCAATATCCTGTATGGAGAGTCCGAGCAGAACAAGTTTACCTGCTTTGCAGGTTCAACGCGCGAAGGAAGGTGCTTTGAGAAGGACAACGCTGCTCTGAAAAACCTTACGACTATTTGCCCCACCCCTATCCCCACCACTTCACCTTCTCCCATCCCCACGTCCCAGCTTCCCCTCTTCCTTGGCATCGCGATCCCCATTGCGCTCCTGCTCGCTACTGCCGCATTCCTCCTTGGCCGCCGCCGCCGCCGCCACCGCTCGCCTCCCACAGTCCAGGACAAGCCTGCTCCGCGCCCCGCTTCGCTTGAGTCTGCGCCCGAGGAACTGTATCTCCCGCCTGCCCTGTCGCCGCCCAAGCGCGAGAGCGACAACGACACCATCCTGTACCTGCCCACCACGTCCGCGCCCGCATCCAAGTAGGTGGTTTGGGCTTTCAATTTTGTGTGTGTGTGTGTGTGTGTGTAGTCCGCGCATCGATTCCCTGATAAAATCGACGCGTTTTGTGTCCTCGCGACGTGTGTTGATCCCAGTCTCTGCTGTTCTTGTGATGTGAGGTCATCGATCACGCGAGCGTCTCGTTGAGCGTGGGCAAGCGGTGCTGTTGAAGAGTATCTCGCGCGACTCAACAAGCGCGTGGCACGCGCCAGCCGCACCGAGGTCGAGGCGATCACGCTGTAGCAGCTCGCGCCAACCTTGGTCGAAACGGTTGTCGTTCTTGTACAATCTCCATCGCACCGCTCCGCACTCGCGTCGCACCGCTCCACACTCGCGTCTCGCTTACTGAAACCCGTTGCGTTTGCCGTGTAGGCGAGCGGCAGCGTCGCGACTCATTTCGGCGTCACGATGTCTGGCCGCCCAAAGCTTGGCCAACTGTATCAGGAAGCAATGGACGCCCTTCACAGCGCGGACGGCACGTTTGGCACGCAGTTCTCGGACGACGCATGCGCTCTCGTCGAGAGCCTGCGTTGCCGCTCGACCAGGCATGGTGCAGCGGAGGCCCAACCCTCCGCGTCGCGCCGCGTCCCTCGCGATGCTCAAACAGGGCTTTTGTGCACTCTGTACAAAAAGCGCGAGGACTGATGAATATTCCTTATGTCTTGCGCCGCGTTCATTGATAAATCGTGGTCGACGCAGCCCATTCCATGGCCGTGGCTCCGCGGATACTCTGAGACTAATCACGCCCCCCATCGACTGGGCGGACTCGTGTTGCGCCACAACGTGATCGAGGCGAGCGAGCGAAGACGAAACGCGGTCACCGCGACTCGCGACGCACCTTTGAGGCTCATGAACGCAAAAATGGCATCGGATGAAAACGACTCCCTGCAACATGTTCCGCTCAAGCAACTCAGCCTAGTGGACGATCGCCCCGAGGAAGCTGGGATGCTGCCGCAGGCGCCCGCTGCGCCGCTGTCACCTCGACCAGCTGCGGAGCGACCGCTTCAGTTGCTCGACCTCCCGCAAGACGTTCTCGCGAGAATTCTACACGCAGTCATCGAGAATGTGGGTCCGGGTGCTTTTCGAGCCTTTGCAACGGCCAACCGGACGCTTCATTCGTTTGCGCGCTCTGATCCAGCCTTATACTCTCCATGCGTTCATTTGGTTGTCTCGCCGGCGTACGGCGCTGCGAATCCCAACCTTTCGATTGAAACGTTCGTTCCTGCGATTTTCACAACCGTTCTCGCGTTCCTGCGCACGCTTGCCAACACGCCTGGGCTATCCTGCATGCCGTTTAATCTCACTCTCCTGTCGCAGCCTGCCCAGTGCCAGCCGCCGTTGAGCGACGGAGACAGCTCATCGACCCTCTACACTCTTATCGACTGGATCCGAAAGACACTTGGGACGCGGCGCCTCACGGTTGACCTGTCGCACGCCGACCCGTACCGCTTGCACCCGTTCCTCGCCGAGCTCGTCCGGCGGTTCCTGAACTGGCGTGAGAGTACGTGCCACTACGCGTCGTCCAAATCCCGCACGAGCTAACTCATCGCCCGTTGCACCCTGGCAGTAAGCGGCATCGACGCCATTGACGCCTACCTCGAGCGCGTGAGCCAGCGCATGGCGCAGACGCGCGGGCGCGAGGTCAAACCCGCCACGCTCCGCCAGCTTGCGCCGCTCCTTGTCGTGACTGTCGCCACCATTGTACGATCTGATCTTCGCCGAACATCGCTTCCGGACTATTCCGACCAATCCCAATTACGGTAGATGAACGTTGGCGTCGTCGCACATCTCAGCGCCGCGTGCGCCCACCGCGCGCCCCTCCAGCACCTGTACAACGCGATCGTCGCTGCCCTCCACGACCAAAATGGCATGTTCGGGAACCAGTTTGCCAAGGACGCGTGCGCGCTTATCGATAAGCTGCGCAACTCGACACCCAAGCCGAGCGGAAGTATTGGTGACGTGCCCCGCGACGCGCACTCGGGGCTGCCGCTCGCCATGTTCATTGAGCGCGACGAGTAAGTGCTAGACTCGCTTCTTTAGCGCTCGCATGTATTCAATACCACCCTGATTGTTCTCTTCGGACGTGATGTGGACAGGCAAGAAAAACGATTGACTTGAACCACGCGTTGCGCCACTCATGTGGGCAAACGCAGATCCGTTTCACTCTGCCCGCGCGCTGCAGTCTTCTCTCCCGTTAACAGATCACCTTACATAAAGTCTCCATGGAACCTCATGCAACGGAACCAGCGGTCCGCAAACGGCGTCGTACCAGCTTCGCCGCGGCCAGCAGCAGCACTCGGCCAGTGCCGTCAGTCGCCCGAGCTTCGCTGCAGCGCGTGGCTCTCGCACCGGATCAGCAGGCTCTCACTCGTGCCGTGTCGATGAAACTCGATGATGCTGGTTTCGCGAGCGGTGACGATCTGTCCGACATGAGCAGCAGTGACGTTGAGCCGCCGGCTCGTGTGAGCAGTGCCAGCGGGGCGGGCCAGGGCTCCGGCGGAGCTCAGAGGCACGTCTCAAGCCCACGCAGAAACGCGCTCCATGTATCACTAAACCGGTGAGTCGTCTAGGAAGCGGCGAATTTCCCGCAAGCACCCAAGTGCACTGTAAATCTCACAGGCCCTCCGGACGCAGTTGCGCGCCAGCGTCCTCGTGTACGGTCCGTTCGCTGACGCTGAGACGCTTCGGGCCCATTGCTACGCCGATTACGTTTATACGTGCGACGAGGGCGAGCTGGTGGTTCCGATTGAGAAGGTGCGGTCCCTGTGCGCTTGCCCCGCTTTCCATTCTCCACGCACGCTGACGCACCGCGTATAGTACCTCGAGCTGTTCAAGACCGAAGTTCACAACACTCGCACGTTCTTTGTTGACACGGCCAACGCGCTCCTCCGTGACCAAACCGCTTCCCTTTCCAAGCCTGACCTCTCTTGTCTTCAAGCGGATGACGATATCCGCGGCATCGATTATCATCGCGTCTGGATAGTCCAGGAGACGGACGATTCTGCATCGCCTCGCATGCACCCGTTCCTTACCAGCCTTCTCCGTCGCGGAATGAGTTGGCGCGGCGGTACGTGTGCCGCTCGCCACCTTGCTGAGGAGTGAAGACTTACCACACCGGCGCCTTGAATAGTCAACGGCGTTGTTGAGATCCAGCTGTACATCTCCCGACTCAACGATCGGCTTACGCGGACCGCGGACCGTCACGCCGACGTCGTCTCGCTGCGGCAGCTCGCTCCGCTCATCGTGGTCTCCGTCGCGACGCTCGCACGTTCGCGTCGCTCCCACCCGCCGTGCCCGCCGCCGTACGCTAACCCGCCGTTTAGGCGAGCGGCAGCATCATCACGCACCACGGTGTACACGGCAAATCTCGCCCGCCGCTCGAGAAGCTATTCAACAACCTCGTGGCTGAGCTCGACGACGAAGACGGACTACTCAGCAAGCAGTTTGCCGCGGACTCGCGCGATCTCCTCGAAGAGCTGGCCCGCGAGCTTCGCGCCACGTGTACGAGCTCGGACCAGCTTCCGCGCGACGCGGTGACCGGGCTCCCGCTCGTGGCGTTCCTCGACCGTAGCTCGGAGTAGTTTGAACTCTCCTTTTTTGTAAATGACACGCATATGACATGGGGAATCTGTTCCAATTGGTTCCCTGTCCCGGATGATGTTCCTAGTGTTTGACCTGCGGCTTGAGCTCACCAGGACGTCACGCTTACTTCGGACTATCAGCGTGAGGTTCAAGGAAGGTCCACCGCTCACGTGGGTGGCGCAACGCGTCCACGGCCGCGCTACGGTGTTCAGTCTGCTCACCACGCGCGAACAGTAGAAGTGAATCAGGCACGAAGGTACATTGACATGAATATACGCCAACTCACTCTACTCCTCGCGCTCGGCGCGCGTCGCAAGTGTGAATCTCTAATCCGCGTCTCCTGGCGCATCATCGTCACTCACCTCCTGCCCTTGAGCAGCGGCATCACGGAGCAGCAGGTCGATGAGAGCGCACGATTCCGCGGCAAACCGGTCGCCGAGCGTTCCGTGTCGATCGTTGAACGTCGCGAGCATCCCGTTATACAGAAGCTCCATCGGCGGCATGCCTGTGCGGTCGGCCTGGAAGTGGAGCGCGACGCCGCAGCTCGCCTACGCGATCCAAGTGGAAAGTGAGTAGCGCTCGTCAATAACGGTGCGGTGCTCCGGGTGAATCGTACCATCACCGCGATAGCAACGACGATCAGCGGTGCGACCTGGTGGACCGTCACGACCTTGGCCTCGGCGCCGGCGGTCCGCGCGGTGCGCTCGTTGAGCCGTGCGAGGTACGGCTCTATGTCGACAATGCCGTGCCCTAAAGAGTCGTGCTCAGAGCACAAGCAAACGACGAATGACCGATGCGCCAAGCGCACCTCCATGCCAGTTCATGGCGCGACGGACCAGCTGGTCGACGAACGGGTGCATCGCAAACGCACCGCTGCCGTCGGCGCACGCCTTGACCATCCAGCGCAGATTGAACTCGACGCCGCGCGAAGCCACAGCCGAGACGTTGGTCGGCAAGTCAAGGCGGGTCGAGTCGGAGCGTTTGCCTTGGAGCATACGCTCGGCCGCAGCGCTCAGGATCTTGCGGAAGTTCCCGGCGGCGTGGATGAACAGAGCATGGTACTAGCTCGCGAACGAAATGAGCAACCCATTATCACCTGCGAAGCCCTTCAGGTGTTACGTAATTGAACTCCATGAGCGGCTCGATCCCGCGGAAAGATTCGAGATAGTCGGAGTAGCAGTGCTTGCGGACGGTTCGCTCGTCCGCGAAGGGCCCGTAGATGAGGCTGCTGACGCGAATCTGCGCCTTGAGCGCCGGTGACACGTGCGCCAGGATAGGTCGGTACCACCGCCTGTGAGTGTGACTAGTCCCATCGCATAGGTGAGACACGAGCGACATGTTCGGGCGGGCGGACGGATCGAGCGGAACCGTACCCGCCAGTTACCTCTGGCTCGTTGAGGTCTTCTTCCTCGCGCTCAGCGTCGCTGCTAGCAGGCGCACTCGACTCACTAGTGTCACCGCTACCGCCCTCCTCGCCAATCAAGGCAGGCGATGCAGCAGACCCAGCTTTACTCCTCGGGCGCAGCCGCGCTCGCGGAGCAGCATCGGGCACGCGCGGCGGCGGGACCCGCTCAGCGGCGGCGACGCGCTTCCAAATACTCTAGCTGCGGCGGGCGGGACCCGTTGCATTAGGTTCCATGGCGGCGTTGGTTGCCGTGACACCGCAGGATCAACAGGTTGAGAGCGTGCGACCAGGCGTGCGAGTTCGCAGTGCCAAGTGGCGCAACGCGCAACCGCCGACCCTTCCTCCTCCGCTCTCCCAAACGCAGCGCATGTGACGCACAACGAAACCATGAAACTTCATGCAACGGACTCGACACGGCGTAGTTAACGCATCCGCGACCGGGTCGTGACCGAGTCTGCGCCAGTGGAGCGAGCTCCCACCGATGGCCCGTGGCCCCATCTGCGCCCGAGCGCCACACGGTCGGACGTTGGAGCTAGCCCAGTCGCTGTCAAGGTCGAGGAGTGTGTCGACGATGAGGAGCTTTCTGAGTTGCCCAGCAGTGATGAACCTTCAGACGAGGAATATGACCAGCGTGATGAGAGCGATCGAGAGGAGGAGGACCGCAACGAAGGGTCTGACGACCATGTTCGTGAGTATGTTTCTGCCTTGCCGTTTATTGTTTCGAGCGATTTTAACGGGACACATTTAGACCCAAGGCCAAGCGCCATCGCCCCGCAGCTGTCAAGTCAGACAGCCTGTCACCCCAGCTCTGCATGCAGCTGCGCGTAAGCGTTCTCGTCTATGGCTTGTACCTCGACGCCAAGGACTTGGAAGCCCATTGCTATGCCGACTACCTCGAGCTCGTAGGCGAGGAAGAGCCAGTCCTTGATTTCCGCAAGGTACGGTCCTCGTTTGGTTTGCGTGCACGATACCAAAGCTCACCACCTGCACGAACAGTACATGGACCTTTACCACATGGTTTCCAAGAGCCTTCGAAGCCGCTTTTCGGATGCCGCAAAGGCGATTCTCAAGGACAGACGCTCTGTTCAAATTCACCCCAAACTTCCCGCTCTTGATTCGACTGGCGTTACTCTCACCCTCGATTTCAACTTGAGCTGGATGCTTGAGGACCACCAGCCTGATGTCCGCGGATCGCTCCACTTGCACCCCTTCTTTCTCGCCGTCATCAAGCGGGGCACCAACTGGCGCGAAGGTACGCGTTCCGCCTTTTCTGTTGGACCGGGAACAATCTAACCTCACTTGCAAATTTTGGCTGGCTATAGGACACTGGGTTAAGGGCATCGAAGCGTACCTCGAGCGACTCAACGCGCGCTTGATTCGGAACATGGTTGCCAACGCACCGTCCGTCACTTTGCAGCAGATTGCCCCGTGCGTCTTGATTGTCATCGCAACGCTCGTATGTGCATCCGTTGCATGCGTTCTCTTCCGCGACGGAAATCTCATTCAAATCCCAATTTTGTAGGCAAGCGGCGGTGTCGCGGTGAGCGCTAGAGCCCACATTCGCCGCCGTCCTTCGCTCGAAACTCTGTACGCTCAGTTCCTGGCTGCGCTTCACGATTCTGCCGGGCCACTCGGTCATCAGTTCGCTAGCGACGCTTACGCTCTCCTAGACAAGTTCCGGGTGGCCGCAGGCAACCATGAGGGCCAAGTTAACGCCCTTCGCAATTCCTCGACGGGACTCCCGCTCGCCGCGTTTATCCCGCGGCCCGAGGGGTAACAGTTCCGAGTCCTTCGCTGTTCTCTGTATCCGGCTCTATACAAATCTCTGTTCCACAATTATTGCTGCACGGCAACGTGCTGGTTTGAACGGATTTTGTCTTGCGGAGTGCGAAACGCGTCGCTTATCAGGATTGACCGTGGCCAACTACGCGCCTCAAACCTTAAGTTTGCGGTCGCGGCGCTGTCGCATGAGTGGCGCCGCGCTTTCCTCGCCGTGTGAAATGGACGTACAATGGCCGTAAATTTGATTAAATATAGCAGGAGCGACTGAAAGAAGAGTAGGGGAGGACGCGCTATTCATGTGCAGGCGTTGCGCCGCCGCGTGACTTGAAACAAAAGGATCAAACGCCACCACCACCACCGGTAGTCGTTAATAGCGGCGAATATGCGTCCTCAGCGCGTTCTTCGGGACCAGAACCGGTAATACAACCTTGACTTCGGGTGGAGCGATGGCCGCAATGAGCTCCGCTCGACGGCAGAGTGAGTTCATGCCGATTTCGAGCGACTTGAGCGATTTTGGGAGAAGCGGCGCGAGCAGCATCGCCATCTCATCGCTAATGAGCGCTCGCTCGAGGCTGAGTGACTCCAAACTAGGCGGGAGACGTTCTGCCAGCGCGCGCAGGCTGTCACCTTGGAAACGGTTGGCCAAAAGATTCAGCGAGCGCAAGGAATTCGGAAGCACCAAGCACTTGACCTTGGCCGCGGTGTCGAGACGCGCTTCCGAAAGTTCAAGCGAGGCAAGACCAGCAGGGAGGCCAGCCATGAGCGTGGTCAGCGCGGTTTTGGTAAGAGCAATTCCCGAGAACTTGAGCAAGGCAAGTGTTTGGGGAAGACAATCGGCGAGAGCTTTGGCAAATACGTCCACTCAAGGCCCGTCGGCATTGGTGAAAGGATCGTCGGATTCGAGATTTCCTATGAGGATCAACTCGGACAGGGCAGGAGGCAGCTTCCAGCGGACGTCCACGCGATCGCCAGGTACAAAGAAATTCGAGACTGAGAGCTCGAGACGCGATAGCGAGGAGGGGAGGAGTGGGCCAAGCTCTGCCAGTCCCGCTGCAGTGAGCGGATTCCAAGCGAGATCCAACAAAAGAAGATTGGGCGGGAGTTGAGTGGCGACGGCAACCAAAGCATCGTCATTGAGCTCGTCAGAGAGCTCGAGTTCGGTCAGACTCGAAGGCAAGTCGCGCAAGAGCGCGGGTGCAAGCTCGCCGAGATGATCGGATGAAAGCGTGAGCTTCTCCAGCTGTGCTGGCCAAAGCATTTTGGGAAGTTGTGCTGGATCAGCAACGCGTGAGGGCCAACCGGATATCCATGTGAGCGAGGTCACTGTGTGGGGCAGGCGTACTGCAAGAAAGCGGTGCAAATTGATGGTGCAACAGTTGATGTAAAGAGACCCGAGCGCCTGCATTGGGCTCTGGAGCGATTCGTTGAGAGCCAGAACGCTCGCCATGCGGATCGGCTCATGGTCAAGGGTGAAATCGGTGATGCGACCCTCAGCGAGGTCAACGACAGCTGAATGGATTGCCGAGTCGATGACGCGCGGCGGTTCGTTCTATTGCGGATCTCGGCTCAGGTTAGAGACAGTTTTGCAAAGATTCGAGTCAAGGGGATGCGTACCTTCAAGGAACAATGTGGGAGAGAGTATGAAGCCTAGCGAGAAATGAGTGAACATGATGCTCGACAATGTTCAGCCCGCCCGCCCGGAGTAGTGAAGACTCGTACTGTGCGCCCAATGGGACGCGTTGTTCTTCTCGAATGGTGATGGGAATTTCCAGTGGCAGGCCCGAGTCGCACCACCACTCGAGCGACTCAAGCTGCATATTCTCAGCTGCAGTAGCAATTGCCGATTTCGTATACACAAGGGGAAGCCCCGATGCCACCCATTTGACAAGGACGGGAACAGCGCCGCATCCACTCGCAGCGTCCATGGAAAGGCTTGGCGCGTGTTGCAAGATGGCTCGGTGGACCTGCGGAATATCGCGCTCACGAGCCACCCGTGCGTACTGCACCAGCCCGTGCACGTCATCGGGATCGTCGTGAAGCTCGATTGCACGGAGTAAGATGTCCCCAATGAGACCCGCGACAGATAACATTATTTGCTTCACATGCGCTGCGGGAGCGGGAACCGACTCGGGGGTCCGCCCGGCCTTGGCCTTGGGCGACTGGGAGCGCCACAGCGTGAGGTCACTCGAGGCGCCCACGACGCGCGATCACCGCGCTGGCGGTCCGTTCGCCTTGCTCCCCCAAGAACGCAAAGCTAATGGAACGAACATGGGATTTAACTTGCCGCAACTTATTGAACATTTGCTCTGCTACGCCGTCCAGGCGCACGACGACCCAAACGACCGCGTCGGCCTCGCGCAGTACGCGCGGGTGAAGCGGCGCGCCGGCATTCCAGGTGTCACTCGCGCCATTTTGCGCCGCTGCTCGCTGCTCTCCATGAGCGAAGCGACCAGGCGGGGCAATGTGGCCGCGCTTGATGCCTGGCGCGCGTCACGGCTTTCTTTGACATACTCGATCGACGCGCTTGTCGAGGCCGGCCAGAGGTGTCAATTCCAGGTCCTGGACTGGTGGCGCGACTCGGGACTTCCGCTACCGCCGTTCAAGGCGTACTCGATCTCACGTGAACGCTCGCCTATCGTTGGCGTCATCGGAGCTCGCGCTGTCGCTGAGATGATCGAAAAGCTACCCGTACGTGTGCGCAGCCGAGTGAACGAGAAGGAGAAACTGAGCCGCGTCTAACTCTTGCATTGTGCGATGCTAGGTCTCCTCCCCCAACGCTATCGAGCCGGGCGACGCTGACATGTTACAGCGGCTTCCGAACAAAGCTAATGGCAACTGCGGGTATTTGTCATTCAACAGCGGCCGCTTGACTTCAAATGGAATCAACGCACTCAATGCTCACCTTTCAAACCCTGGTCAATCCGTCCAAGACATGTATTTGGCGCGTGTAACATGACCACCGAGCTTGTGAGATCGCTCTTTAGCCCGTCGACTGTCCGCTCGCTCGCATTCACCAGCATGCGTCACGATCCGCTTGCCGATTCGGTGACCAGTCTTTCCTTCTCCCGCTCGTATGTTGATCCTCGTGGCGCGGGTGAGCTTGGCAGCCTTTTCTCAGCAAAGCTCGAATCTCTGACGTTTCGCTATTGCGATTTCAGCCTGCTCGACGAGTCGACCACGCTGTTCACGTATCTCCCAGCGACTCTCGAAATGTTACACATTCAATGGTGTTACTTTGATGCTGATGCTTTGCAACCGGCCGCCGACGCTCTAAGTCCGGCTCTCGCATTCATCGCATTTGTGCGCTCGCTGCCCCAATCTATCACGTCTCCGTCGTTCAACAACTGTGGGCTTACACTTGCTGACGTGCGCGAGCTCGCTTACCGCCTCCCCATTACCCTCGAAGAGCTCGATCTATCCGACAACTCAATCTCGAACGGCTCAATGACGGCGCTCGCTCCCCAACTTCATGAAGGGATGCGCGTCCTGAACCTCATGTCTTGCGCACTGTCAGACGAAGACCTTACAGGCCTCGCACGCAGCCTTCCGAGCTCTCTCGTGATTTTGAGGCTGCTTTGACCGAATCATTTCGGGGCACTTCGTTTCTTCAACGCGCCAGGCCGTCGCGAACTAGTACGAGCGGCGGGTGCACCGGTTCAGCTTGAGCACTTGTGGCTTGGCGCAATCGGCATGACTGATGCTGATTTGGAGCAACTTCTGAAAGCCCTGCCGAGCACCGTGCGATCGCTGGTACTGTAAGCCAATCCGATTTCAGACGCGCCCTACTGGCCGCTTGATAATTTCGCGAGTTCGCGGGATTCCACGGCGAGCATCTCACTCGGTGGCACGCAAATCACCGAGGGTTCGATCATGTTTCTGGCTCGAAACGAGAAGCTGGATGTGTGCAAAGTCTGGTCCGACTTTCCGCTTGATATGTAGTGAAACAATTCAACGTTTACTGCAAGAGCACCCACGTCGATCTATCGTTACTTGAGCGCCGTGCGCTCAGCACAAGGTTGGAAAGATTTAACACGTTTTGGTTGATCATACAGTGATGGGGTTAGAGGCTCGATCGAGGCTTGAGGCAGGCCACGGCGGATTTCCCACGCGTCGTGACGTCAGACGCGACGCGTCGCTTCGCGCTCACGCTCCCACCAATCGGCAAACCATGAAGCACTAGGGGTGTGTGCTTTGCACACTCTGTCTCAGCAGTAGGCGACTAGGCTGACTTGAAAATATGCTGGACGTCAAGTTCCGTCCGCGTTGAAAGGCGAGTAGTGAATGACGTGTCGAAATCGCCATGTATTAATGAGCTAAGGACTAGGTAGTGGTTGCCTCCGCCAGACTTTGCAGTCGAGCGTACTCGGCAAGTAAATGTTGATCCTGTGTTTGATTCAGGCCTTGGATACCTGGATCACGCAGGATCAGGATGTCGTCACCGCGCCGTACACGCGATAGGATCATGTACAGGAAGCGCCACGGTAACGATCCACGCGTCATGTCGGCGAGATCAACGATGACCTTTTCGAGGGTCATCCCTTGGGCCTTGTGCGCCGTCAGCGCGTACGCGAGCTCGAGCGGGAACTGGGCTTGATGGATCGTCTTGGATGTGCCGGCCACCTCGCTCTTGAGGCGGAACGAGGCGATCTCGCGGCGCAGCGGGAAGCAGCCGTCGGGGATCCCGGGTAGCTTGGGCATGCGACCCAGATCCTTGTTGGGCCGGATGATGACTGCATCAATGTCGTTGTTCGCGTCGGTGGCAAAGCCTTCAACACGGCCAATGACGCCGTTGACGATGCCGCGTGAGAAAGCACGGAAGAAAGAAGCAAGCGATTTTGCCGTCCGCGCACCAGACGCGCTCGCACGCGTGTCGACGTGTGGGAATTCGCCGTCACGCGCGTGCCAACGCGTCGCGCACACACGCGTCGCGCACACACGCGCTCCCACGCGTCCAGACGCGTGGGAATTTGCCGTCCGCGCAACGAACGCGCTCTCACGCGCGTGTCTGGCAACGCGCGTGCGCGTCTCGTGCTAGTGAGACACAAGAGACGCGATGTGTCTCGCGCACGCCACGAGTGCGAGACAGGAGACGCGAGACAAAAAACGCGAGACACAATACGCGCAAGCGGTGAATTAAATCAAAGCGTCAGGGAAGCGTGTGGATGCCCACGTAGGACATGAAGGACGGAGGAAATGTAGAGGATATGCACAGTGGCCGCGGGAGGAGCGGGAAGAGTGAGAGGTCAGGTACACGGAGAGTATTCCGACGTCGAACTGTGCCCCAGACGATTTTAGTTGAGTTTCATAGAGTGAGAGGGTAGATTTATTAAGAGGATTTGGAGAAAATTGAGGAGAAGATAATTCGAGCTCGACCGAGACGCGTCGCGACGCGTGTTGATGGGAGTGGCAGAAAAGTCAGGCGTGCCGAATGGCCCAGATTGAGCGCGAATTCAGCTCCACAGAAACTCAGCCTACTGCTGAGAAAAATGGCATCGAATGAAAGCGACTCCCTGCAACATGTTCCGCTTGAGCAACTTAGTCCCGTGGACTACCGACCCGAGAAACCTGCACTGTCGCCATTGTCGCCCTCCGCGCCGCCGTCACCTCGAACCGCCTCTGCGCGACCGCTTCAGTTCCTGGACCTCCCGCAAGACATTCTCGCGAGCATTTTACAAGCAGTTCTCGAGTACGCAGGGCCTAGTTCTTTTCTGGTATTGACCAGGGCCCACAGAACGCTACGTGTCTTGTCAATCAAGCATCCGTCCGTGTACCTCCCAAGCGTCCATCTGGTGTTGTCCCTTCCTTACGGGACCGATCGACCCGAGCTTAGCGTGAGAAGATTACTCTCCGGGAGCCTCGCACTCGTTCTCGGGGGTCTTCGCCAACATCTCAACACATTCCGGCTTCCCTGCCCGCCGATTCATCTTACACTCTTGCCGCAGCCTGCACAGTGCCAGCCACGGTTGGACGACGAGCAAGTTCTTTCGGCTCTCTACCCTCTCATCAACTCCATCCAAACCATGTTCAATCCGAAACACCTTACGGCTGACATGTCGCTGCTCGAGGAGCCCGTAACGACCGCGCTTTTGATGCTGCGCGCTCAACCGATCAGTCTCAAACCCGATTCAGCTGATGCTATGCGCTTCACTCATCGGGCCTCGGAGTTCTGGGCCGGCGCTGGAATGGAATGGCTCATTGGGAACGTGCCCCGCTTCGCACTTGTTACTACGTGTTCGGGCTGTGCGTTGCGAGCAGTACTTGGAGACATAGTCGGCTGGCGCTGTTCGGGCTGTTCATCGGACGAGCACCAAAACGATCGGACTCGCGACGCGAATCAGCCGCCGAAGCATCAGTGCTGAACCTGCCGCAAGCTCTCCTCGAACTGCGCCCCGCTCGAAAATGTTTGCCAGCGCGAGGGCCACGCTTCGCCTACTTCGTACCGCGCTTTCTACTGCGCGGCTTGCGCCCCTCGCGTTCGCGGGCTCGGATGCAACTGGTTCTTCTACAAGAACGGCGGCGATCCCATGTGGCCGTGCCACGCTTCACTCGCGACCGATCAAGCTTGACCTGATTCTACCGAGCAGTCGACTCTTGAGACCAAGTAGCATCCGTTAGAGTTACGCTCGAGCCCTGCTCGGCGTGTGGCTCTCCTTTGAACAAATACATTCTCATCTGATTTGTTCCGTGTTCGCTCGGTCGACTCTCGTGGATTCGAAACGTCAACCGTCGCATCGACGCCTTTCGCCCGATTCGACAGCTCGACGTGCGGTGCGCCATGCGTGTGAGTGGCCCGACGCGAGGTGAATATAAGCGACAACCGGCCGTTCGAGCAGCCAGTCGACGAGCGCCCGCAAGTCAGCAGCAAACTCGGTTCCGAGGGCGCCAGCAGGGTCAGCAATCGCATCGACTAGCTCGCGGTACAGTTGCACGGGCGGCGGAACGGATCGGTGGTCGACCTTGAGGTGCGCAATGACGCTGTTGCTCGCCTAGGATCAGGCGAGACTAGATCAGAGAGGACAAGCCGTACCCGCAGCCCGTTTCAAACACGTTAACTTTTGAACCATGGAACTCGTGCCACCCGGAACGGTCCGACGCAAGCAATATATCCGCAAGCGTAGAGGCAGGCTGTACGTAGCGGACCCGCTGGGCGATTTCCATCGAACGCGTTGCGCCACTCAGCTGACGCGGGTGAAACATCAGAGCGGTCGCTCGGTTTCCGCCGACCACGCTCCCTCCCTTCAACGGAGCAGCCGAATTGACTCAACACCATGGAACCTGATGCAATGAAACTGGTCCGGCGGAGCAAGCGTATCCGCGAAATGACCGAGGCCGAGACCGAGACTGCGTCTTTGGAGCTACCTGCCGCCGACGCGGCTCCAAGGCCTCGCCTGCGCCGCCGTGCTGGGCGGCACGGTGCTGCGCTTCCGGATGTATCGCAGACATTGGATGTTGAGGAAGCTCTCGGCGGCGACGAGCGGTCGAGCGCAGCTGGTTGCAGCGAGCGCGACCTGGACTCGGACGATGCTGCTTCGGACCGAAGTGCGGAAGAGGCGGAGGTTGAGGCTGACGAGGGCAAACACGATGAGGAGGACGTTCAAGTCCGCGGGTACGCCTTGCGATTCGCTTTCCCAAGTTCGTCCAATCTACAATCTGATCCATTGTCTCGATCATGTGTAGCTCGTCGCGCAGGCGCCGGCAGTCAGCTATCCCACTGCGCAATATTCCTCTGCGCGTCAAAGTGCAAATTCGGGTTAGCCGGTTCGTGTACGGGCCGTTTGTCGACGCTTCCACCCTCGAAGCGCACTACTATGCCGATTATCTCGAAGTCTTCGGCGATGACGAGTCGGTACTGAGCTTTCAAGAGGTACCCGCTCATGCGCCTTGTTTGCTGTAGCTCGCGCTGATCCATTCGATGTGACTCTAGTACCAGACCCGGTTCACCGCAATCTTCCGCGACAACCACACGTGCATCCTCGCTGTTGCGAAAGCGATTCTCAAGGACCAGGAGTTGGCCCATCTTCGTCCAAATCTGCCTTCCATCGAGTCGGCTGACCAGTGCCGAACGCTTGCCTTCAATTTGCACTGGATGCTCCAGGCGCCGGCCGACGGTAGCGAGGAGGGTCGCCTGCATCCGTTCCTTGCTGAGCTTTTCCGCCGAGCAACGAAATGGACCAAGGGCGCGTACATGCTGCTCCGGTACGGGCATTCACCAACTCACCTCCGCTCCGCGTCCACGCATCGTCTAGTCAACTTTGTTGGGCCGGCCGACAGACGTGTTGCAAAGAATGAAGAAGATTCTGTATTGAGCCCGTGGGCGTGGAAGGAGAGAGCTTGCAGATGCCGCCGTGATGGTGGGCGAAGCGGCACGGGGCGGCGGCAAGCGAGCGCGCGGAGGGTCGGGCGAGCAAAGCCATGGCGGATACGGTCGCACAGGTCGGCGAACGTGAGCGAGGCCTGGTGGTACATAAGCAGCAGTGATGATGGCGCACCCGTAGTGGGACGCGCGCGTTGCCGCGCGGAGAACTCGTCGGCCGAGTCCGACAACGATGGAGTCGCAGCAGCGATGTCGACCATACCGACGCTGGCCGCTGAACCGGGGATTCTTGTGTGCGGCGCGGCCGACCGACTGGCCGTCGGCAGCAGCGAGTGCGAGGGCGAGGGTGAGTGTGGGCGTCGCCGCGAATGAGTACCTCGATACGGCCGACTGCGTCCAACGGCGCGCGGCTCGCGGCGCGGCGGCTAGCTGGCAAACACGCACAGGCGGTGCGCAGGCTCCTTGCGCTACATGCGCGAGGTGCGGCGCACGAGCGGGCGCGACTGGCCGTGATCGCAAACGCGACAGGCCGTGAGCACGAACGCGACAGTGGGCCAGTCCTGGACGGGAGCAAACTCGGGCTGGGGCGGCGGCGGCTGCCGCGGCGCGATCGCAAGAAGCGCCACGCCCTTGGGCCACCGTGGCGAGGGACACGGCATGGGCGCAGCCGCGGTCGCGCATGAGCTCGCGCGGGTCGCCGCCGATCTAGAAGTTGGCGATGCGGCGGATGTCAGCGTGGGTTTCGTGAAGCACGACTTGGCGTCGGGCAGGCGCTATGCCGCGTCCTTGCCGGCGCGGTCAGCGACGTTATTGTTGAGCGGGTATCGTCGTCGCCGTGGCCGCGAGCCCGCGGAGATCTGCAGCTCGAGCTCGAGGTTGCCCTGCAGCTGGCGCGTGTAGTGGTGGACGAGCGAGAAGCGCGTGGCCGGGTCGAGCGGCGACGTCGGCACCGCGAGCTCCATGAACGCGAGCCGGAGGTGGATCCACGCGAGCCCGAGCTGCTCGAGGTTCGCAGTCTCGGTCGCGACGATCTCGGTCGCGCTCGCGATGCGCGCCGCCGCGTGGGGCGTCGCGGGAACGTCGCGCAGCAGGTGCATGCGGGCGGCGACGAGGTCGCGCTCGAGCGCGGCGAGGTCGAGCTGCAGGAGGTCCTGGTGGTCGAGCATGAGCATGGCCGTCGACTTGAGGCGCGCCGTGATGGTCTCCATGGCGATGACCGAGGCCTCGGGCGCCGCGGCAATGAGCTCGGCCGACAGTGCCTTGGGCTGCGGGCGCCACAGCGACTGGTCGAGGAACACGCGCTGGACGTCCGTGTACAGCATGTTCCAGCTGCGGTCGGCCGACTCGGCGGCGTGGTTCTCGCCGAGCGACCACTGCAGCAGGCGCAGGTGCACGGCCTCGGCAAGCGACGGCGTGTGGGCCTCGAGCAGGCGGACAGTCGCGGGCGACGCGACGGCGCCGGACCGGTGCGCACGGAGCAGGCCCTGGACCATGATCGACGACCACACCCACTTGGACACGGCGTGCGACCGCTGCGTCTCGGCGTCAAAGGCCGCCTTGACGAGCGACCGGACCGACTCCTCGGCGGCCTGCTGGTCGACGACCATGAGATCGTCGGCGTCGCGCGGCAGCTGCTCGGGAACGGGAGCGGGAGCGGCGGCGGCAGCGAGGTGCGGCTCGATGAGGGCGACGAGGCGCGGGAGGTCCTCGTTGAGCGACGCCTGCTGGGTCGCGTCGCCGAGGAACACGTTGGTGAGGGCGTCGACGGCGAGGTTGCGCAGGTCGACGGGCAGGCGGCGCACGTCAACGGCGAGTAGGTCGTGGACGTGCTGGTACAGCTCGGCGGTGCGCACGGCCCACGGGTGGAGCCGGACCCACACGGCCTGCGACGCCTCCATGTCGCCGGCGTACACGCGCTGGAGCTGGACGAGGTGCGCGTGGAGCTGCGCGAACGCGGGCGCGGCCTTGGTCGCGTCAATGAGCTGCGACACGTGCGCGTCGAGGAGGTCGAGGTTGAGCTCGTGCTGCACGAGGCACTGCGACCACATGGACCACGCCCACAGGAGGACGGGGAGCGCGGTCTCGGCGGACGCCGCGGAATCGAGCATCGCGGCGGCCATGCCGGCCTCGAGCGCGCCGAGCAGCGGGTACAGCGGCACGACGACGGGCGGGATCTCGACCTTGGACACGCGGTGCGGGAACGCGGTGAAGCAGTGCGACCGCTGCACGACGTTCATCTTCGACAGCTTGAGGTTCGCCGTCTGGTCAAGGACCGACTCCTGCGCGAGCTGCAGCTTGATGAACAGCAGCACCGCCTTGGCGAGCACGTGGTTGTCGCGGGCAAAATCGGCCGCGGCCATGCGGTCGAGGAGCACCGCGAGGTGGTCGCCGCTGACGCGGAGCGGCGCGAGCGCGGGGCTCTGCGTGCGCCAGTCCATCCACGCCGCGAGGAGCGGGCGCCACTGGGCGACGTCAGCGCGTTCCACGAAACAGTCGGCGGCGGGCGCGAGGTGCGCGTCGGGCACGAGCTGCGACGTCAGGTACGAGAACTTGGCCTCGACGAGCGACGCGAGCGAGTGGTGCAGGAGCAGCGGCGGGTGCGGGACGATCGGGCCGTCCGAAACCGGTGCAGAGGGAACGGCAGCGAACCCGCTCACGACGGCGTGCAGGTCGGCCTGGGTGTTGTGCGCAGCGAACGCGACGGCGTGGTCGGCGTCGAACCCGCGCTGGAGCATGTCGGCAACGTAGTCGGTGGCCATGACAAACTCGCGGGCCGAGTGGTGGCCGGCGCGGGCGAACCGGGCGAGCATCGTCTCGCGCAACCCAGCATCGCGGATGCCCTTGACCTCGAGCAGCTGCGCGAGGACGTGCTCGTCGCGCATCCACTGCCCGTCAACGAGCGAGATTTCGACACCGCGATTCCGCATGGCGCGCGAGATCTGGCCAAACTTGGGGTCGAGCGTCATGAACATGCGGAAGTTTGGGTGCGGCTCGACCGTCACAAACTCGCCGTCGTCCGTCTGCCCGCGCTCGTTGATGAGCAGGTGCCGGTGCGCGGACGCCTCGAACAGCGGGTTGAGCCGGTCGAGGACCGACGGCGAGCACAGGTTGGCGTTGTCGAGGAGGATCCACTTGCCGTTCTGCACCGCATCCAGCAGCACGCCGTCGACCCACTCGAACTTGCCCGCGACGCTCGCGAGCTGCTCGTACTTGGCGACGAGCCGCGCGTGGTGCGGCTTGTGGTCGGGCTGGCCCGTGGCGGCGCACACGTACGCGAGGAGGTCGGTCCAGTGGCGCAGCTGGTCGACCGTCAAATGCTCGGCGTGCGCGTAGGCCGCGAGCTGCGCGAGACTCTCGCGCTCGACGTTCTGGGCGAGCGCGGGCGCGACGCCCGAAACCACTGCCAAAACACGGCGCGAGTCGGCGGCGAGCGCGCGCGTGAGCTGCTCGATGCACCGGGTGCGGTCGACCTGCTCGAACCCGCCGAGAAGCTCGAGGGCGTCGACGGACGAGTTCATGGCGAACTCGACGAGCGCGTTGCCCGTGAGCGCGGCGGCCGCGCGGACGAGTTCCGTCTTGCCAGAGCCCGACGGACCGATCACCATCGACATCCACCCGGCGTGCACGCTCGTGAGCAGCGCGTGCAGCGGGCGCAGCATCGAGTGCGGGACGAGCACGTGCTGGGCGGGGAACGCCGCGCCGGCGCCCACACCGGTGGCGCGCGGGACGGTGACGCTGCCGACGGCGACCGACTCGGGGGTGACGAGCAGGTCCGGGTTGGCGGGCACGAGGTCGGCGCCGGTGACGGCGTTCCACAGGGCCAGCGTCTTGGCGCGGTCGGCGTCCGACTGCATGCACTGGAGGTAGAGGACGTCGAGGAACGCGGCGGGGTCCGCCGTGCCCGTCTTGGCCATGAGCTCGAGCCAGCGGAGCACGTCGCGGAGGTTGAACTCCCACGGCGAGCCGGCCATGCCGAACTCGCGGGCGACCATGGTCTTGTGGTGGAGCTGCGAGTTGAACTCGAGCATCTGGCGGACGACGGCGTCGCCGGCGACGTTCGGGTGCATGTCGGCGACGATGGTCATGAGGTCGTGGTCGGTGAGGGGCATGACGTGGACCTGCGTGAACCGGTTGAGGAACGATTTCGGGAGACCGCGGCGGCCGCCGCCCTCCTCGAGCGGGTTCTGCGCGCCGAAGATGCGGAAGTCGGCGTGCTTGTCGAAGCTGCGGTCGAGCTCGGGGAGGTACACGGACCCGCGGTGGTCGAGGCACGCGTTGAGCCCCTCGAGGACCGGCTGCGACGCGAGGTTGAGCTCGTCGAGCAGCACCCAGTCGCCAGCCTTCATGGCCGCGAGGAACGGGCCGTCGCGCCACGCAAACTCGCCGGCGGCGCCGCCCTCGACGGGCAGATCGCTGCCAAACAGGTCGATGAGGTCCGTCTGCTCGCTGAGGTTGATGCGGACGAGCGCGTGGCCCGACAGCTGCGCGAGGGCGGAGACGAGGGACGTCTTGCCGACGCCGGGGCTGCCCTCGAAGAGGATCGCCTTGGCGGGGATCTGCAGCGCGCGGAGGACGCGGAGGAGGTTCTCGCGGGACGTTGGCGCGTTGAGCGTGTGGCGGGCGGGCTTGGCGGGGTGCGTGCCGTGGGCGATGGTGAAGGCGCCGATCCCGAACCGGCCGTCGGCGTCGACGACGTCCGTCATGCTCTCAACGGCGGCACCAGTCCGCGCCTCGAGCTCGGCGAGGCACCGCGCGGCGAACGCGGGCGACTTGAGGCCGTCGAGGAGGACCATGGCGCCGCCGTGCAGCACCGCGTTGTTGCGGCCGAGCTGCGGCGCGGACGCGAGGACAAACTCGGCCCACGCGATCAGGTCGCGCATCGAGATGACGCACGCGACGTGATCGTGGCGGCACTGGTCCTTGAACCAGGTCACGTAGTCGAGGATCGTGGCCGCCGTGGCCGCGTCGCCGCGGAGCTTGGCGGCGACAATCTCGTGCAGGTCCGCGTAGTCGTCGACCTGGTCGGTCCAGATCTCGGTGAACCGGTTGCGGAGCGCGGGCGAGAGCTCCTTTTTCCCGTAGTCGCCGCCGGGGTTCATGGTGGCGAGGAACCGGAACGCGTCGACGGCCGTCACCTGCTCGACGTCGCCGCCCTTTTCGGCGATGAGGAGCGTGCGCGCGGGCTCGAGGATCGAGTTGAGCCGCTCGAGGACCGAGTCGTCGGCGAGCGAGATCTCGTCGAGGAGCAAGTAGTGCCCGTGCTTCATGGCCTGGATCAGCGGGCCGTCCTGCCACTCGAACAGCTTCTCGTTCGCGGCACCCTCGGCGTCATGGTCACCGGCGGAACCGCGTGCGGGCCGCTGCGACCCGATAAAGTCAGACGTCTCCGAGTGCTGGTGGCAGTTGACGATGACGAGCGGGGTGGCGAAGAGCTGGGCGAGGACCTGGCACACGGTCGTCTTGCCGCACCCGGTCTCGCCGACGAGGAGGACGGGCTCGTGGTGCTGGATGCACGCGACCGTGAGGGCGAACAGCCGCTTCATCGTGTTGTTCCACACGACGGTATCGGGCAGCGCGGCGCGGAACTGGTCAAAGGTGCGGGCGTAAAGCGCGGGCGGGTCGATGACGATGCCCTTCTTCATCCCCTGGAGCACCTCGATGACGAGCTTGCGCTCGGCGGCGGACCGGACGCGTTCCCCCAAAATCATCCACCCGTTCTCGGCGAGGGCCTGGTACGTCTGGGCGGGGCGGTTGGCCCAGCGGAACAGGTCGCGGAGGGTGGCGAACGAGGCCTTGCCGTCGAACAGGCGCGACTCCATGCGGCGCTTGCGGAGCTCCTGGTACACGGCGATGATGGCTTTCGCGTACGAGGGGGCGACCGCGCAGCGACCCGCCAAAATCGTGTGCAGCTCGTCGTCGGGGAGGTCGTCAAAGTGGAGCTCGAGGAACCGGTTGCGGAACGCGCGCGAGAGCACCTTGCGGCCGCCGTAGCTGGGCGGGTTCTGCGTCGCGAACAGCATGAAGTGCGGGTGCGGGCGGACGACCTGCTGGGTCTCGGGGATGAACAGCTCGCGGTTATCGTCGAGCAGGCGGTTGAGGGCCTCGAGGACGTCCGTGGGCGCGAGGTTGAGTTCGTCGAGGACGATCCAGTGGCCCTCCTTGAGCGCCGTGACGAGCGCGCCCTCCTTGAACACGAGCTTCCCCGTGTCGTCCGACACGTAGCACCCGAGGTACTCCTGGAGGTCCGTGTGCTCGTGGTTGTTGATGCGCACAAACTGGTGGTGCGTGACGCGCGCCAGGTGCTCGATCATGCTCGTCTTGCCCGACGACGTCGGGCCCTGGATCAGCACCGGGTACTTGGCCGTCATCACCGACCGCGCCAGGTTGAGCAGGTTGCGGTGCACCGACGGCGTCAGGATGTACGCGGGCGGCTCGCCGGCGTACTCGTGCGGGCCGCGGCGGAGCCAGAACGACTCGAACTGCACGTAGTCGTCGGGGTTCGCGGGAGCGGGCGTCGGGTGCTTGAGCAGCTTGGCGTTGCCGCGCAGCAGCGTGGTGTGGATCACGTCGAGCATGGTGCGCTGCGAGGCGAGGTCGAGCAGCGTCAGGAACGTCATGGAGAAGCCCTCGAACAGCGCGCGGCGGAGGCCGAACATGGGCGCGACGGCGGCCACGAAACTCAGCGCGCGGGACAGCGTGCGGAGTGAGAAGTGCGGGCGGGTGCCGGCGCCGTCGTACAGACTCGACTCGGCGAGCCGTTTCGCGTCGAGGTAGAACTGGACGACGTCGCCGACGACGTTGGCGTCGGCGTGCGCGAGCGTCGCGAGGTACGACCCGACGATCAGGGTGAGGTCGTCGAGGTAGTTGTCGGGCGACTCGACGTAGATCTCGGTGAACCGGTTGCGCAGGCCGATCGGGAGGTCGCGCTTGCCGACGTCGGTCGCCGGGTTCATGCACGCGAAGATGCGGAACTCGGGGTGCCGCGGGACCACCTCCTCGTCGCCGCGCTCCGTGAGGAGCAGCGACCCGTGCTGCTCGAGCAGGCCCGACAGGGACTCGAGGGTCTCGGCGGAGGCCAGGTTGACCTCGTCGAGCAGGACCCAGTCGCCCTTGCGGATCGCCGACACGAGCGTGCCCTCGACGAACGAGAAGAAGAGCTTGGCCGCGGACCCGAGCATGTTGCGGAGGTCGGCGACGCGGGCGCCGAACTCCTTCCAGTCCTGGCGGACCTGCGGCGGGATCGCCTTGGCGTTGGCCCCCGAAACGTCGGCCTTGTCGAACCGGTCCTGCGCCATCTTGAGCGCCTTCATGAACTGGACGACGAGCGGCTCGAACTTGGACTTGGCGTGGGCCTTGCGGACGGCGTCGAGGAACGCCTGGTTCTTCTTGACCGAGAACGTCGCCGCAAACAGCGCGTAAAACTCCTTGACGAGCGGCGCCACGTGCGCGGCCATGGACGCGGGCTTGAACCCGCCCATGAGGTCCGACGACTCGGTCTGCTGCGACAGGTTGATGACGTGCAGCCGCTTGTGCAGCGTGCGCGCGAGGTGCTGGACGACGGTCGTCTTGCCGCACCCGGTCTCGCCGACGAGCAGGACGGGCTCGGTCATGGCGACCGCGACCGCGATGCGCTCGAGGAGCCGCTTCGCGTGGCCGGTCGTCGCGAACGGGTGGCGCGAGGACTTGCGCCCCGCACCACCGTGCGCGTGCGGCGGGAGCGGGAGCGCGACGCGGCCGACGGCGAACGTGGTGTCGCCGAGCTCGAGCTCGGGCGCGTACTGGGTCGCAAAGTAGTCGCGTTTGGCCGCGGGCACGTCGAGGGCGTCGCACAGGACGCCGAGGACGCGGCGGCGCAGGTCGGCGTTCGGGATCATGCACACGAACACGTCGATGGCCTCCTTGAGCAGCGGCTCGACGACGTTCTCGTCGCGCGTCACCGCGTCGTACGCGAGATCGGTGCCGGGCGCCACGAGGATCTGCGCGCGGTGGCACCACTTGATCAGGTCGCGCGTCGACATGTACCGCCCGCCCGACTGGTACGACGAGCGGTACGTCGGGTCGTGGTAGAAGTGCGCGACCTGCTCGAACGCGGCGACCAGCAGGTCCGTGAGCGGCGCGAGCCGCGGGAACCGCCGCGCGAGCACGTGCAGGAGCTCGTCGCGGCCGAGCTGCGCGATGCGGACGTGGGTCCAGAGCGACGCGCCGAGGCCCTGCGCGGCAGACATGCGCGGGGCGAGGGTGAAGGGGTCGAGCGCGGTCGTCGCGAACAGCTGGAAGTTCGGGTGCGCGGTGATCTCCTGCCCGCGCTGCGGCACGTACAGGGTGCGCTTCTCGAGCAGCGGCACGAGCAGCGAGACCACGTCCTTGGACGCCATGTCGATATCCTCGAGGACCAGCCAGTGGCCGTCCATGACGGCGCGCGTCAGGACGCCGCGCGACCACGCAAACTGGCCGGGCGTCGACGTCGCGACGTAGGTGCCGAGCAGCGTCTTGCCGTCCGACTGGTCGCCGAGGTGGATCTTGGTCAGGGTGGAGGCGCGGCCGAGGCGCGCGGCGAGGTCCTCGATCAGGCACGTCTTGCCCGAGCCCGTGATGCCCTCGAGCAGGACGGGCGAGCCGAGCGATGCGGCCATGGCGATGGCGCAGATGTTGCGGCGCGTGGTCGGGGTCTCGACGAGCGTCGACACGCGGTCCGCAGCCGGCGCAGCGTCGGTCGGGAGCAGGATCCCGCACACGTCGACGACGTACGGCGACAGGTAGTCGGCGGTGACCGTCACGGGCTCGCCCGCCGCCTCAACCGCATGTGCGGGCGCGGGCGCAGCGAGCTCGTCCTGGAGCGCCCGGACGACGGCGAGCTCCTCGAGCGCGAAAAACGCGTCGGTCTCGGACGCGCGGCGGACGATCGCGGCGCGCTCGGCGTCGGCGACCGCGAAATACTCGGCGAGGATATGCGCGACAACCACGCGCGCGCGCGGCGCGAGGACGGGCGCGTCGACGAGCGCGTGCAGCGGGTGCAGGTTCCACGTCCCGCGGACCGCGGGGACGTGGGCGAGCAGGCGGTGGGTGGCGAGGAGGACGGCCTCGATGTTGGCGTGCGCGACGGGGATGAGGGTGTTGGGGTTGGGGGAGTCGCCGTTCAGGAGGTGCAGGGCGAGGCGGTCGGTCGGCGGCGGGTGCGCGGCAAAGTAGCGGGCGACGAACAGGCGCGACTGCGGGGCGATCAGGACGATGGTCGCGAGCGCAACGCACGTCGACTCGTGTGCGGAGAGCGCGGCGAGGGAGGTCGGCGGCGCGGTGTCCACGTCCATGGCTACACGGAAGGTCGAATTCGGGGATCAGCGACGAGTTCCGTGCGCGCGCGGCAAAGGGTGCGTACCGTTGGCATCCTCGGATGCATCTCCACTAAAGCTCCGGCGGCGTTTGCCGGGAGCCGACTTGGCGGGGCTGCGCGAGAGCGACTCGGTCTGCGGGGAAGCGTGCACGATGCGTGCGACGAGGTCGAGGAGGAGCGGGCGGCACGCGGCGACGACGGCGCGGGTGAAGCGCGGGTCGGCGAGCACGGCGGCGAGCGCGGTGAGCGCGGCCTCCTTGGCGTGGCGGTCGAGCGGTGTTGGGTTCGACTCGGGGAAGAGGGAAGCGAGGGTGGAGAGGGCGTCATGGCCGCGGTTGCTGGTGACGGCGATGGCCGCGGGGCCGCGCGCATCCGTCACATTGGCGGTGGCGGCCAAGACGGCGCGGACGGGGCCCCGCAGGTCGAGGCAAAAGTCGACAATCTCCATGGTCGCTGCTACGCTACGCTGCGAACGGAGCGGGGCGTCAGGGACCAGTGGGAGGGAGAATCGGACTATAGTCGGGGGAGACGCACGGCGCGTGAAGGGAAGGCGGAGCGGTCAGCGCGTGTGTCTCGTCGGTCGGCGTGTCGTTGCGCTGTGCTGCATGCGAAAATGGTCATACCAGCCGGCGTCACGACGGCGGGCTCGAGCAACCTCGGGGGGAGAGCGAGGACCGGACGCGACGGCGCGCGGACATGTGACGGCGTGTGATGCGTTGCTACGCCGCCGCTCAGCCTCTCGGCCCTTTCCCTGACCCTCACACGCAACCAATATCCCGTTCACAAATCATAGGTGTATAGTGGGGCAGCGAGAACGACGAGGGAGGGACAGAATATCGACAGGACGGGAACTCGGCGCGCGTGCGCACGCTCGTTCCAGGGCTTGCACTTGGTCTACACGGGTGAGGGAGAAGAAGGATGATGATCGGGCCGCTCAGGCAGCGGCGAGTCCCGCAGTAGCGATCGTACGCGGACGGCCTCGGCGTTGCGGAACTGTTTGAGCGCCTCGAGGGCCGATCGCGGACTGGAACTCGTTTTCAGCCGCGGTGGCGGCGGCGGCCGCGGGCACGGCCACGATGCACTTGAGCCCAACCGGGCGCACACCGCGGCTGCCCCGACGCCTTGCTAGCCGGCGCCCGTGTCAGCGTTGTCAATTGGCCCGCGAGCAACACGACCTGCGCGACCACGGTGCGCGGCGACGGCGGCTCGCGGCGCGGGAGCTCGGCCTCAATGGCGGCCTGGACCGCCGTGTCCGCGGCGTCGGCGGCGCGGCGATGCTGCTCCTGCTCGAGCGTCTCGGGCGTATGCTCGGGCAGCTCGGCGTGCACGAGCGCCTTGTACTGGTCCACGTCGCCCTTGAGCACGACGAACGCCATGAGCCGGTGCAGCGTGTCGGGGCGCACGAGCTGCTCGGCGATCCGCGCCGCCGCCCGTCGCGACGGCCTGGTCGAGCGTCGGCCCGCCCGCGATGAGGCCGCCGATCGGGTCCTGCGCTGGCCGCCGCTCGGCTGCGGGCACCGAGACGCCGAGGAGCGAGGTGTTCTTGGTCTTGACGGACGCGCAGACGCCGCCGCCGACGAGCTCGTCGTCGCAGCCGGGCGGGTGGTCGGGACACGACGTGTAGTGCGGCGACTGCGAGTCGACGGCGCCGCACGTGCACTTGTCACCGTGCACGAACCGCGTCGGGTACAGCGCGCGCAGGCCTTGGCGCGACGGCAGGAGGCCTTGAGCGGGACGCCCGAAATGCCGTTCTGCTCGCGCGCGACGTGTCCTGCGCGAGCGGCTTGGTCCCGCAGTGGATCGCGGGCGACGTCGCCAGCCAGTCCGCGCTGTCGAGGACCGCGTTGACGCCCTGGAGCCCGCCGCCGACCACGTCCGCTTGCAGCGCGAGCACCATGGCAGCCCGCGTCGCGCACTCGGTCTCGAGTCGGCGTACCACGAACGCGCGCGGGTCCGAGCACACGGGTACGCCCATGAAGTGCAGCGCGTGCGACGGCGTCACGACCTCGCGCATGCCCGGGTGCACGCGCACCGTATCTTCGCCGCGGCTGTGCTCCGCTGCGCCGAACACATCAGCCGCCATGTTGCCGAGGTCGCCGCTGTGGCCCTTGACCCACGCGACCCGCGCGGCACCGACCCGTTCTCGCTCTTGCGCGTCGCGCCCGGCCTTGCTCGCCTTCACTACGTCGTGCTCCGGTACTCGACTCATACGCGGCTGCTCCAGGCCGCTCTCGATCCGAAGAAGGCGTACTTTCGCGACATGCTCATCCAGGTCCGCCGTTCGACCATGCCCGTGCACGAGGTTGGTCGGCCGAAGGCTGCGGCCAAACCAGAACTCGCTCACGCTTTGAGTGGAGGCGACAACTCGGACGACCATTCCAATGACGATTCCGACTCCGAAAAAGAGTGCTGCCACGCCTCGAATTTCTACGCCACGCTTCTCTGCGCTGCTGGCGACCTTCGCGCGCTCGAGAAGTGGTTTCTCCGGTGCACGTGCGTCACCCTAGTGCCGCCGCTCATCGATGAAGCATCGGCGAATGGTCATCATGATATCTTGCAGTGGTTCCTCGATAATGACCTACTTGGCTACCGCTACACTGTCCGCGCTCACGATGGACCCATCTGCGCCGGCCATCGCGACACGGTTCGGTGGTGGATCAAGTCGCGCGAATCGCCCTTGTTCTCAAAGCGCGCCGTCACGGCCGCCATCGAGCAGGACAACGTCGAGGCCTTCGAGTGGCTTGCAGATGGCCAGCCCACTTCGCTCATGTCCCCGGGAATGCTTTTGCCCATGGCGCTGTCGGCGAGCAGCTTCAACTTGCTCGACAGCCTCAAGACGCACCAATATTGGAGGGTCTGGACCTGCACCGTCGAGTGGCTCCACACGTTCAAGAGCTTGGTGGACGCCGAAAACACGGCCGCGCTGGATTGGGCATACAAGCAGGGGATCAAGGACGGCATCGCATTCAACCATCGCTACACCAAAGTCGCGTTCTGGTCCGGGGTCGCCGAGCATACCCGTGTCAATAACAAGGTTGCGAGTCTGATCTGGCTTACGGATACGCTTCCCCCTGGCCTCCTCGGCCGTTCCACCTAATACCGCTCGATGACGCGTGGACTGGTGGACGAAATCGCGGTTACTGCTTGCCGCGGTGCTGAGCATGATGAGCGAGACGATGGAAATTGCACAACTCAGGGATTTTCCCCAATCGCACAATACAACTGACACCTCAGTGCCTTTTGCTCTTCGGGTACTCCTCTCCGATCAGTTGCGACGATGATCTCAGCGTGTCGATGGCCGCTGAGAGCTGCTGTGAGACCAGCTGAAACGCGTGAAACTTCTCGCGACACTCGGTTGAGCAGGGCGCGCTTTGCGTACTCGGAACCTCGTTAAGGAAGATAAAAGCGCACAATCGGAAGCTCTAAGGTACTTCACCACCAGTTTGCGTACTCGCAATCGCCGGGTCGGAGCGCGAGCGGCTCGGAGACGCGTCGATCAACCATGTGATGTGTGGCGCTGTTGTGGTTCGCGTGGCGCCGCCAAATGCCTTCGTTTTCGCACGCTCGTCCGGGAGGAGTCCGGTCCTCTCGACGACCTGGGGAGTACTGCATCATGGAACCGGATGAAATAACTGCTTGCAATATGCTCGAGGGATCTGACTCGTTTGGCTTTTCGGACCTTCCCGCGGAACTCGTCGGTCACGTCCTGCGGCTTTCTGTCCCTCGGCTCGCCATCCCACTTGCTGCAAGCGGCTTTGCTGAAATCGCCCTTGAATCTGCCAACCAGTGGGTTTGGCGATGCACCTACCTTTTCCGGCCCGACTTGTGCGAGTGGGGCGCCGTGCATCCGTGCGCCGCAGACAAGTGCCCGTGTGACCGTCATGACTATCGCCACCCCGTCACCCCGCGGTCGTCGGAAATGCCACTTGCTCCTTACCTACACCATCTTGCTTGCCTTGAGCGGGATGCGGCATCACGCCGCAAGACTGACCGTGTGCGCTGCCTTCCATCGGCCGATGTGTTTGACGAACCCATTGTTGCCCGACTCATTGAGAACTACTTTAATCACACGCTCGAGCCGATCCCTGCGCCCAACACTCCGGGAGCAGATTTCGGCACATCGCCAGAAGCGCGACCAGTTTCGCCTCACTTGCTTGGCCTGGCCCAGCTCGCCATGGTGTTTGTCGCGCAGGGCCGCATAAATCAGCTGACCTACGTCCTCGATGTACTCTTGAAGTTCCCGGCCACGCCCAGCGAAATCAAGTTTGACTTTTGGTCGAACATTGACCCGGACTGGCGTGCTTCAAGCTCCTCGTTCTCCACTTCACTATCAGAGGAAATCCAATCTTCAACCTCTATTGACTATCTTGTGCTCGTGGCGCTCAAGTGGTGGCGGCCCAACGTGCTTGAGCACCTCCATCAATCCGCTTCCGCTGCAAGTGTTCACGCGAGACGCGCGTCTCAAGTTGCCTGCAATCGTTATCCCAGCTGTGCCTTCCGAGGATGAGCTCATCGATGCGTTTCACAGGTACCGCATTGGTCGCAGTGTACCAGCCCAAACTTCGTCAGCAGCGCTTGTCTCAACTGCGGATGGTGCGGGTGCGTCCAGGAAGCTTATCCCGTTTCGCCCAATGGAGTGCGCGAACGTACCGCCTGCCGATCTTCCTGACGCGACTTGGGACCTGTGGCAGTTTGCTGTTCATCTCATTCTCACCAAGGTGACCAAATTCCGACTGTGTGCTTCAACGATTACCGGGCGAGCGCGCGACGTGCTCTTTTCCGAGGCGGCCTTGATCGAGACCGATTCGCGGCGCCGCGCAGAACTTGCGAACGGGACGCGTGGCCTTGGAACGGAACGTGCGTGGATCATCGAGCAGCTGTACCGCGCTTCACCCAGGGTATTGCGTGACGAATATCTCCGGGTCACCGCAGACAGTCCTCGGGGCGTGTGGCGGATGATTCCGCCTGGCGCGCTTGATCACAACTGTCCGTTGACTCTGCTCCAAACTGCAGTATACCTGGTCATGCTGCAGGTGAGAGATCGGCGACTGGACACCCGCGCTGGCCGCGAATCGATTGCGGAAATCGTTACAACTGCCCTAGCAACGATGGCCACGGATCCTTTCCGCGAGTTTTTCCTCGAGGCATGCCGTTTGAACGGACTCAATGCAGCGCGGGTGATGCCCGCGAACATGAAGTGAATGAGTAACCGTGATTGATGAAAGGACTAGGGGTGTGTGCGTTACACACTCTGTCTCAGCAGTAGGCGACTAGACTGGCTAGCAATGCCTGGAGGCGGAGAAGCTTGGCGTTGATACTTAGTGCTTAGTGGGCTCGTTGAAGAATCGGTCAACGTCATGCGACGACGTACAGCATGTTGATTGTTCGCGTCACGATGACACGCGCGCCAGCACACAGCTTGAGGGTAGCCGGGATGTGGTCCGTCTTGCTTGAGGGAAGCAGTTTTGCGAAGTTGAGCATGCGCTGGTCGCTCTCGCTCTGACCGCTGCTCTTAACAACGAGCTGCCGCCATAGGAGTGGTCCGGTTGCCGAGGGCTTGCGGACGAGATTGACGCACTCGAGGTCAAAGATCTCGTCAGGTTGGAGTCCGAGGCGACGCGCGTGTTTTGCGGCGGCCATCGAGTTCCACGCGTCGCGCACCGAGTTCTGCGCCGTGACGAGGACCTGGTCGCTCCAGTCGTCGAGCTGGTCTGGGTGCTGGCCCAGCACGACGTCTGCTCGACGCGAGCCGAGGTACTCAATCAATCAAGCGCAATGAGACGACGCAGTTGCGCAGGTCCTGGAGCACGTTGAGGAAGCTCGCGTCGCCCGACTTTCGCATCTGCTGGACGAGGAAGAAGGCCGAGTCGAAGGCGAGCCACTGATCGCGACCAATGTTGGCGTCAGTTTGAGTTCTGCTGACCGCTGAGCGCTGGCCGCTCTTTACACTGCGATGCGCGCTTCTTCTTCTGCTGCTGAGGCTCGCCGTCGACCTGCATCGAGTCTCCATCATGAGCAGCATCCACCTCAGGTTCGGGTGCGCGTTCGACCAGCTGCTCGGATGGAACCGTGAGCGAGCGGGCCATGACGGGCTCGAACTGGAGGAAATCGCCGGACGTGAGGACGTGCAGGCCGCCAAACGGACGATGGTCGTGGCTCGGGTACAGCGCGTCGAAGCGCAAGTGCATGGCGGCAAAGAGCTCGGCGCCGACCATGGAGATCTCGTCAATGAGGACAAACTTGACGGTTCGGAACAACACCTCGAGCTTGGCCTTGGCTTTGTCACTCACCGGCTTGGTCGCCGAGAGTGCGGTACCGATACCGCACATTGCGTGTTCTTGAAGAGATCGAGCGTATGCGACCACTCCTCGCCGCGAGCCGGGGCCAGCTCGTTGATGGCGCAGAACGGCTTGAACAGGATCATGGAGATCATGGCGCGCGACTCAGTGCTGCCAATGTCGGACGACTGGCTGACCTGCTTGTTGAACAGCGGCACGGGAACGACTTTGGTCGCGCGCATCGCGACAATGAGCTTGCCAACTGCAGCATGCGTCTTGCGGAACTTGGACCGCGGCTCGGCGTGGCGACCGCGCCAGACCGACGTACTGGTGTGGCTAGAAGGCCACGGTTTGCTCGCGGAGCACACAGAACGTGCAATTGACGAGGCCCTGTGCGCCGGACACGGCGAGACAATCGAATGGTGGATTGATAAGCGAGTCGAGCCCTGCTTCTCGGACCGTGCTGTCAAGTTCGTCGCTGAGCGACACGATTTCGAACTTTTGAACTGGCTTGCGCAAGGCGATCCAAGCACCCTGGGCGATACGACCGAGCTCGCGCATGCGGCGCTTGTGTCGGGAAACCTCGGCATGATGAACAGTCTCAAGGAACGGGATTCGTGCTGGAACGACTGGGTCTGCGAAATCGATTGGCTCGAGCTGGTCGAGTGCCTCGTGGACGCCAAGGACATGGTCTCGCTCAATTGGGTGTACTCAACGGCGTTGGAAGGCGGCTTCGGCATCCCCAAACCACACTCTGACAACGAGTTTTGGTCCGAGATCCTCGAGTATGCCCGCGCGGACAACAAGACCAAGATCGTGACCTGGCTTCGCAAAATCACTCGCCGCGCAGGCCCTCAGCGGCTCTGTTGATCGGACTCTCAAGTACAATCTCGAGGATAAGAAACGACGCATCACTTTACGTCTCACCTTGCATTCATGAACGCAACTCTCTAAAATTTTGGTCCACAATACACTCATCAGATCTACTCGCCATCATCCGTCTCATCGCCATCGAGCGCTCCCCATCGACGCATCACCCCGCGCGCGAGCTTGGCGTTCCCGCGGCCGAGCGGCCCCTCCGCCGCGCTGCCGTCCTCGGTGACGCGCAGGTTGAGGCTGACGCTGCTCGCGCCGAGAATAACCGGGATCAGGGCCTCGTCGTCGCCCGCCGCGCTGTGGATGCGGAAGTGGATCGCGAGGTCGGCCGGGGCCATGGTTCCGCGGTGGCCCTTGGTCACGGCGAGGAAGAAAATCGTCTCGACCAGCGCCTTCTTCTCCGGGTCGTTGCGCTGCGCGCGCGTCAGCCGCGGGCGGCCGCCGGCGACGCCGAGCTCCATGCGCACCGGCTGCGCGGGTTCTTGCGCCGCCGCGGGGGTCGTGGGCGGGAGCACGTAGGAGGACACGAGGAACATGCCCTGGATGTCGTTGCTCGTCGCGTCGCCGACCGACGCCCACGACAGGACCCACGCGCGTTTGCCCGGCTTGTCGGAGCCCTCGCGCAGCGCGAACGTGACGATGAGCGGGTCCTGATGAGCCACGCCGGCGGGCCGCGCCGGGTTCGTCGCGAGGAACTCGGCGACTGCGGGCACCCACTCGTTCCACTCGACCGAGTCCTCGACCGCGCTCGCGCGCCCGTGCGGCGGCAGGCTCGGGTGGTGGCCGACGACAAACTGGACCGAGTACTCGACGCCGTTCGCCGCGGCGACCCACAGGTAGTGCGCGCCGCTCGCTGCGCGAAGGCCGGTCGCCGTGCACGGTGCGCGCGCCGCGACGAGCGCCGTCTCGTAGTACGCCGAAAAGTACAGCCAGTCCGAGCCAAACGTGCTGTTCGGGTTGGCGCCGAACGACGCGAAGAGCGGGAGCGACTCGGGGAAGGGCGGCGACAGTTCGACGGCAGCGAGCGGGCGCACGGGGACCGCGGTGCCGCGCGCGACGGCGTCGGCGACGGGCGTGAACTTGGGCGGCGCGAGGTCGAACCGCGCGGCCGAGCACGAGTTGGGCCGCTGCACGACGACCGGGTACCAGGTCTTGCTCATGTCGAGCCCGCGGAACAGGACCACCAGCGGCTTGCCGAGCGCCGGCGCGCCCGACATCTCGCCCGTCTCGAGATCGAGCGTGACGACGAGCGGGCGAGTGTCGAGCGGCGCCGCCGGTTTGCCGCCGAGGTACCGCGTCTTGCCCGCGTGAATCGCGTGCATCGCGTGAAAGTCAACCAGGTACGTGTCGTGGTCCTCGCCGGCGAGCGCGAGCGAGTAGTCGTTGCCGCGCAGCGGGCCCGCGTGCACCGTCCACCCGATCAGCAGCACTCCAGCGCTCGACCGCTCGACGGGGAACGCGAACTTGCCGCTGTTCGGCCCCTTGACGACGCCGTGCGACGCGCGCGCCGTGTTCATAGTGTGGGCCGAGTTGAGGATCGTGGTTCCGCGGCAGCCCGTCGGCGCGTTGCCCGTGACGTCGGCCCAGTGCACCGCGTCTAGCACAGCGTCGCGGACGATGGCGCGGCTGAGGAACTCGTGCACGGCGGGATGCGGAATGCTGCCGCTGTTGCTGGCGACGGCCGTGCGGTACATGGTCTCGGCGATCCCGTCGAGCGCGATCTGCGCGTCGCATGGCGCATGCAGGGACACGGCGGCAAAGTGGGCGAAGGGGGCGTCGAGCTTGAACCGCGCCGCGGCGAGGGCCATGAGCGGGAGTAGGTCGAGGATCGGGCCGCGCAGCTCGTCGTACTGGACGAGCGCGGCAAGCAGGGTGTACGGTACGCCGAGGAGGTTCGGGAGGAGCTGCGACTTGGTCGCGAATGCCGCGTCGACGTGGAACTCGCTGGCCGCGCCGCCCAGCTCGAGCCCACGGTGCTTGGAGAACTTCTCGAGCACGGAGAACAAACCGGGGATCGAGAACAACCGGCCGTCGTTGTCCGTGACGACAGCGAGCAGGACGCGCTCGCACAGCGCGAGGATGTCGGCCATGGCGTGGCGCGCCGCGGGCGAGTCGCGCGACGCGGCCGTGACGATGACGGGGCTGAGATGGCACAGGAACGCAGACGCGAGCGACTCGACGCCCTTGAGCCGCGCGTTGAGCATGCTGACCGTGTCCGCATCGAACCGCCCGCGGGTCTCGCGGACCGCGCGCAGCGTCGCGAGGGCGGGCTCGACCGAGTCGGCGAGCGCGGCGTGCAGCTGTGCGAGGAGCGGGTCGTACACGGTGGCGATGAGCGAGTCAAGCAGGTCGGGCCGCGCGTCGGTGAGCAGCGCGACGAGCCGCGAGAACTCGGGGCGCTCGCGCATTCGCGGGTCGCGCGCGAACCGCTGGATCAGGGTCATGAGGTTTCCGTTCTCGGTCAGCTCGGCCGCGGAGCTGGGCGAGGCACCAAGCAGGTGCAGCGCGGCGGACAGCAGTGTGGTCTCCTGCTCCCGGTTGCTGGAAAAGGTGTCAGCTTTGGCGAACGAGGCCACGGATGCGGCAAGCTCGCGGGGGACGCGGTCCGTGTCGGGACCGTGGCGGAGCAGGAACATCATGTAGTCCGGTTGCTCGGCGAGCCGCTCGTACGCGAAGTCGATGACGAACGTCTTCTGCAGTTCGGACGTGGCGATGGCTATAGTGGGACGGTCGTGGTTAGCAGGCGCGAGGGGAGGGAGGACGAAGCACGCGTACCGTAGTTCATGTCAAAGGCGGTCAGGGCCACCAGCAGCTCGCACACCGGCGCGTTTGGCGCGGTCAACGCGTCCTTACTTCTGACGAGAAACTGGTGCAGCTTGCCCATCTCGACGAGGTGCTTGGCCACGCGGTCTACATGAGATGGAGCGTGTGAGTGGCGTCCGTCCGAGACAGGGGTAGCAGTGAGGGAAAATGCACTGCAGTTGACGAGCATCGACACGAGCGTGTCCACGAAATGGTTCGCGGTCCCACCGCTCGACGCAGCCAGCATCCCGTCTACGAGCTTCTCCGAGCACTTTTCAATCTCGTCGCGCCAAACGACGGGGTTTCGGGCGAGCACCTCGAACAGGATGTACGCGGTGCTCGGAGCCTGCACCTTGTCGTTGGTGAGGAGGCGGAAGGCGTCGTTCATGGCGTTGATGCCCGAGAAGACCCACGCGGAGAAGATATTGGGCCACTCCGTGTCGTCGCACGTCCGCGCGGCAGCGTACTCGAACATGGCCGTATAGCGGGCGCGCCAGGTCGAGTCCTCGCGGACGTTGGACATGGCGGGGACCACGCGTAGCATGACGGCGAGAAGGAGGGAATGGGGAAGGGTCGGCGGAGGCGCTACACAAGTCTGACCATGGTGAGCTATCCACGCCCAGAATGGACAGATGTCGCGCGTACCGCGTTGAAGGAGGAGCATGGTCGAGTTCCACGCATGGAAGCGCAGGGCAGGCGCGTCAACCGCGGGTTTAAAGGCGAGCTGGACGAGCAGCTTCACCGTGTCGCTCTCTTTCAAAAGCTGCGCGACAACCGAGTCTAAGGGTTGGGTGAGATCAGCGAGCGAACGTGTGCGCGCGCGGGTCCGACTTCGCACCGTACCCTGGAGGATGAGCACCGGAAGCATGCTGACGATGAGCGTCTTGGTGGCCGGATTCGACTCGGTCGGCAGGCCAGCAACGATGCGCTTAAGCAGCGGGTCCGCGAGCGACGCTGCATACTCGGCTACACGGCGGCTAGTTTCGTGAGTCGGTTTGTGCAAGAGGAGAGTCTCTCGAGGCAAGCGTACGCTTCTCAATCACGCCGCGCAGTAGGACGGCGGCAGCAGCGCGGGAAGGGCTGCGTTTGGAGCCGAGCGCGTTAAGCGGCGCGTTGAGATCGTCGTCTACAACGGAGCGGCGTGAGCTTCGCTCTGGCCTGCAGGAGTCGGCGATGCATGTGGCGTACCCGAAGAATCAAGCTGCATGCACAGTTCCCTGGCACGGAGCACGAGCTCGGTCTCGGCTGCGCCGTCGAGGTTCATGAAAGCGTCGCGGATCAGGTTGAGGTCGGCATCTACGCAGCGGGATCTTGGTTAAGGGCCCGTTGTCGTTCCGTCCGCGCAGCGGGGACGTACCCGAAAGTGTTCCACCAAACATGGGCTTCGCGGGCACATTGCGAGCCTTGGAGCCGGAGCGAAAGTAGCTGACGACCAGCCCGGCGCCGTACGAGCCGAAAACGGCGACGGCGACGGCGACGGCGAGGAAGAGGACGACTCGAGAGCGCGAGTGCGCGCTTCCGCCACCGCCCATCGCCGCGTCCGCTGCGGCAATTGCATTAGCTTGCATGGTGGTGCGTCAAGTGCCCGATGCGGTCGGCGAGCGAGGGAGAGAGGGAGAGAGCGCGAGCGAAGGCGCAGCTGAAGGGAAGGGTTGTGGCGTCGAATACCGGATGCACTGGATGCGGGGCACCGAGGGCGGGTCGCCGCCAACACCTCCGCGGAGGTCACTCCTCAGGCATCTCCGGCACGGATCGTAGCGATGATGGAGCCTCCTCGATGCATGAGGTCCCGGCGGCGAGGAGCCGTTGGCCAACGACCCATGATCCATCCTCGCCAATGCACACAGTGGCGTTGCATATAGCATGTAGCGGAGAGAGAATACTTCCGGGATGATGCGATGCACGAGCCGGTGGAAGCGCGCGCGAGCGGGCGAGACGCGTCCGTCACTTTGTCTCGCGAAACGCACGTGACAAACGCGTCGCTGTCTCGCACCGCCCGAAATGCGCGACTCCGACCCCCGCATTTCCTCTCTCTGATCGTTCCTTCATAAATGCGGGTGAGTGGACGGGCCGCCGCAACGTTGAGTACCGGCACAGACGATCCTCAACGACGCGCGCCGCGACGCCCCAAGCTCGCGTCTGCTCTCGAACCTTTTGCGCAGACGCACAGCGAGGGATTTCTTGCACCTAGTTCACAGCTCATCGTCCGATGGAATGCGCTCGTTGCATGCATGCATTCGAGTTGACGCCAAGCCTAAGTGGCACCATCGCCACTCATTGCATTGCTCGCTCGCAGACAAGGCTCTCTCCAGCACGTCAGAAAGCGCATATCGCAATGAATTCAAACGAAATTGACTTCATGCAACTGCAGCTGCCAATCCTGCCGTTCTCGCTCATTGAGGCCGTTCTCGTCAAGGTCGTTCGTGGCGACCCCCGCGGCGTGGATCCGCTCCCGCTTTTGCGCGTTGCTCCCGGGCTCACTCAGCTCCGTTGTGCCATCTTCCGGTGGTCGACTCACGGCGGCTTCTATCGAATGCTGTTGAAGCCAAACAGCGTGTCGCTGCGCGACCAAGTCTACGAGCTTCGACAGCCTGCGGACCTGTCTCACAACAAGAGCGGAGAGGATGAATGCCATCGTCAATTCAACTTCGTTGCCCGCCTGGCTTGTGCAGCTGGTGATGTCCGTGCACTGGAAGCGTGGCTTGACTCAAACACATTCAAGCGCGGCCAAAGCATGTTGTACTTTGAGGCGTCATCATACGGCCATCAAGACGTTCTGCAGTGGCTCTTCGACAGCAAAGTTTATCGTTCCCAAGTTGCGGATCGCGCAATTGAAGCTGCTGTCTGTGGTGGGCATTGGGCGGCAGTCCAGTGGTGGAAGGACCATCACATCCCCCTCGACTTCACGTTTCACGCCGTCAAGGGTATCATTGAGCACGACGATTTCGAAACGTTCAAATGGATCGTGAGGGAACCTCGTTTCTTGCCAGCCGCGGCTGGTCGTTTTGGAACCATAGCGCTTATGGCTGGCAGCTTCGCCACGCTTCAAGGCATGACGTCTACTGATTCGTCGATTCGCTGTGTGTCCCAAATCAGGTGGATTAATTTCATCAAGCGCTTGATCGTTGCCGAGAACACGGCGTCGCTTGATTGGATTCTTACCAAGTCGCGAGCAAAAGTCCTCACAATTGTTGTCGCTGGCGCAGAACGCGTGTTTTGGACAGCCGTCATCGCTCACGCAAGCGTACAAAACAAGATGGTCAGCCTCACCTGGCTCGCCAAGTCGCTTCCTCAGGATCACTTTGCCTGTCCCAAAACTTGGGCGAACGTGGGCACCTGCCAGGACGAAGCCCAGGTTGTCGCGTGCCTTTTGTGGTGGCTTCAGTCCGGCAAATTGCTTCCCGTTGACACGACTGCGATCTCAAAGGCTGTTGAGCTTGGTTTCCATCGGATCGTTGCCTAGTGGAAGGACTCTGGTCTCGCAAACGAGTACTTTGTTACGGAATCAGAACAGGAACGGCGATGATCCTCGCCTGATTGCTCCGACTGTGGTTCCGCAAGCATTCCCCACATGTGAATATATCTTCTTGACAACCTTGCGTCCATTTTTTCGAGGCAAACCCTCCCTATTTCGTTTCGTCCTACACACAGAGTGGTCGGAACGAACGGCGCGTGGAGCGAAGTAGCCGCGCACCACGCGTCGCGTCGCATCTCCCTCGTCATGGCCCCGAAGCACGCAACCATGGATTCTCATAAATGTAACTCGATGCAATCGCACCCCGCAGTGCTCCCGATGTCGATCATCGAGGATATCTTGGTCCGCGTCGTCCTCGACGACCCAATTGGAACCGACCCGTTTCCGCTGCTGCGGGTCGCGCCCAACCTCGCTCGGCTCCATCGAGTCGTGCTCCGCTGGTCTGTGCACACGCGCTTCATCCGTGCCGTGATGGAGCGTAAGAATGCGCAGCTTCGGACCAGGCTGATTCAAATCCGCTGCGCCGACAAGGACTGCAAAAGCAACGACGAGGAGGACGCGGCTTGCCTCCGCGCCGACTTTTACGCGGCGCTCCTATGCGCCACGGGCGACATCGCGGGTCTCGAGGAGTTGCTTGCGTTCAATTCGTACTGCTGGAGCTCGACCTGGCTCGTCGACGAGGCGTCCGCGCACGGTCACGAAGATGTCCTCGAGTGGCTCGACGAGCGCGATATTATTAACAACTACACGACACGCGCCTTGGACGAGGCCATGTGCGCTGGCCACGACTCGACCGTCGCTTGGTGGATGGAGTCGCGCTTTGGGCCGTTGTTCTCGAAACGCTCGGTCGACGCCGCCATTGAGCGCGATGACTTTGGGATCGTCGAATGGTTAATTCGCGACGGCATCGGGGATGCTGGTGATTCGTGTGATCTCGCCTACACGGCGCTCATGGCAGACAGCTTCGACGTCCTCACAATCATGTCCGAGTCCAAGATGTGGCGCGAGTGGCTCAACGACGCCGACTGGGGTAAAATTGTCGCGGACCTTGTGTCCGCTGAGAACACGGACACGCTTGACTGGGTATACTATAACGCCCCGGCGTACGGCGTCGAGCTTGATGGCTACGGCCTGTGCAGCAACCTGTGGGAGGAGATCATTGAGGACGCCAGCTACAAAAGCAAGCTCAAGAGTCTAGATTGGCTTTTTGCAAATCTTCCCGAAGACCGCTTCGCCTGCCCAAACAGCTGGGCGCACGTTTCTGCGAGAAGCGACGAGGACAAGGTTATTGCGCGGCTTGACTGGTGGGTCAAGTCGAGTGTGCAGCTCAAGATCGATACGACTGCTGTCGATGCGGCCGCCAACTTCGGCCATACGCGTGTTGTTGCGTGGTGGAAGCGCTCTGGCCTCATTCCGAGTCGTGTCGCCTCGGAGGAGTGATCGCAGTCATGAGACATCCGATTCATCATGAATATAGCGCTATCCCATCAAAACGCTCTCGCTTTGAGCGGCGGCTGCCCGAAGAGGACGTGTCGCGCCACGGCGTGATGTGGCGCCGGTGGCGCCGCTTGAGTGACCGACCGCCGCCACCACCAGCATCACCAACTCTGCGCCCGACGCTCTCAAGCGCACGCACAACCAAGCACCCTCCTGCGATGCAAGACTAGATGCAACGTGAAGATTAGATTGTAAACACCCCTCGACCTCGCGAGGCACTGCGGCGGGCAATGCTCGGCAACCCCCGCAACTCAATTGTTGTCTCCCACGTCAGCACTCGAAAGATTGAGACGCACTCCCTTAAAACACGTCGACGTGGTACATGTTGACGTGGCGACGGCCACGGTAGCCGACGTGGAGGCGCCACGTCAGTCCGATCAGGGGACGGACGGCCACCGGATTCACGCCCCGGTTTCGCCTGCGCGCAGGTCCTTGAAAGCACCGGTCCTCCCACGGCCAAGCTCTCGCTCTCCGCACACTCTGATCAGACCTCCTACTACGTCAACATGCCCGTCTCCAAGGACCCGATCACCGGCAAGCCCACGACCGCGGCTGTTCAGCCCAACACGGCCGTCAAGCTCCTCCAGGGCTTCCTCGACCTTGCCGCGATCGTACGCCCACTCCGCCTCGTCCCTGAGTTCCGCCTAATCTCACGTCGCCGTCTTCTAGATCGGCCGCCTGGTCATGCTCGCGTGGGTGACCGAGCAACTGCTCAACGGCCCGTCGCAGCTCCAGTCCATCAAGTGGATGGCCGAGGCCGCGCCCGAGAAGCTCAACCTCGACGCCGTGATCAAGCTGCACCACGCGCGGTGGGCGGCCCGCGCCGCGATTCTGGCGGCGTCCGCAGTCCAGCTCGCTGTCTACGCGTGGGCCGTATTCGCGGCACGCAAGGGCAAGCGGACCGCCGAGGTGGCGGCGACGGCTGTCGTGCTCGTGTCAGCCGTTCTGCTTGCGGTGCTCCAGTACGATCCGGAACGCTACGGGCTCCCGCTACTCGACATGTTCGACCTGAGCCTGATCCCGCTGATTCTCGCCGCGGGCACGCGGATCGCGACGGCGGCGAGCTGTGGGGCGATTGAAATGGTTGTGGCCGCGGTCGGCGAGTGATTTCTTCATGCATACAGCTTGTATTAAACGTCTGCGAGACATCACGTGTGGATTCGGTGAACTCGGCGCACGTTGTTGCGCGCTCCGCCCTCTCTCTCCCTGATCCCGCCCCTAAAAAGCTAGAAAGATGAACTCACATGAATACAACTCCATGCAACGCAAACTACCGGTTCTTTCAAAGTCGATCGTCGAGGAGATCCTGATGCAGGCCGTCCTCGCCGACTCGCGCGGCACGGACCCGTTCCCGCTCCTGCGCGTTGCTCCCGGCCTTGCTCGCCTTCGCCGCCTCGTTCTGCACGTGTCCATGCACCCGCGCTTCTGCGACCTGGCGCTCGAGCGCAACCAGTCCTCGCTGCGCGAGCGGCTGATTGAGTCGCGCGAGCCTGCTGCCGAGGGTGACCAGTTCGACAACGAGGACTGCGCACGCTCCGAATTTTACGGCGCGCTGCTCTGCGCCTCGCGTGGCCCCGAGGAGCTGGGCGACTGGATCGAGTCTACGCCCCGCCTGCGCAACACCACCCGGCTCATCGAGGTGGCTTCTGCGCACAACAACGACGAAGCGCTGGACTGGCTCCGCGAGAGCGACTTTATCGAGGACGAAGAGTACTCGGAGCGCGCCTTGGACGAGGCCTTTTGCTCGCGGAGCTGGGACGCCGTTGACTGGTGGCGGCGGTCCGGCTTGACGCCCAAGTTCACAAAGCGCGCCTTCCCTGCGCTCGTCGAGCGCGACGACTTTGGCCTGATCGAGTGGCTGGACCGCGAAGGCCCGCGCGGCGCCATGGGCCACCCGTACAACGGGATCGGCCACCCGCATGAGCTCGGGCAGCTCGCGCTCGTCGCTGGCAGCTACGAGATTGTCGAGCGGCTGTCGACGCACAAGCTGTACAAGCACTGGATCCGCGAGGCCGAGTGGTACGGCGTCGTCATGGACCTCGTCAAGACCGAGAACGTGCGGTCGCTCCGCTGGGTGTACTATGAGGCCGAGGGTTACGGCTTCTACCTCGAGGATATGTCTTACTACAGCGAGCTCTGGCAGGAGGCCGTCGAGTGCGCCAGCAAGCACAACAAGCTCGCGAGTCTTGGCTGGCTCGCCAAGACGTTCCACAAGCACGGGTTCGAGTGTCCCGCGAGCTGGGCGGACGTGAACCCGGGCGACAACGAGGACCAGGTCGTTGCGCGACTCAACTGGTGGCTCCAGGCCGGCGTCCCGCTGCAAGTCGACCTGCAGGCGCTCAACAAGGCGGTCGCACTCGGGTACAACCGCGTGTTCGAGTGGTGGATGGGATCGGGCCTCGTGCCAGTGTACCAGTGAGTTGGAGTGCGCCTTCACATCCGCTGTTGATTATTCTCAGCAGTAGGCTGAGTTTCTGTGGAGCTGAATTCGCGCTCAAGCTGGGCCATTTGGCACGCCTGACTTTTCTGCCACTCCCATCAACACGCGTCGCGACGCGTCTCGGTCGCGCTCGAATTATCTTCTCCTCACTTTTCTGTAAATACTCTGATACAATCTATCCTGTAACTCTATGCAACAAGGTTGGCACCATAGAAAGCATCATCTAGCGGAGTCATGACCGATTTGATCCACTTCTGTCTTTCGCCTTCTTCCCTACCCCCGTGTTCATCACAATCGTGAATTGACTTCTTTGACTGTTTTTTTTTGCTCAGATATCCTTCTCTTAAAGCGCTCTGTGTCCATTTTCTTCGCGTTACATGGACCTCTGAAGGAATCCTGAGATCTGGTTTTCCGCTTCTTGGCTTCAACCCCGCAAACGTCATGTACTACATCACCAACTACGTCGCCAAGGTGCCGCCGTACTCTTACAGCACGTACGCCCCCCTCGAGCGCGCCAAGAAGTTACGCTCCAGCTCTCCGTCAGCTCCATTCTGCGCGGCCTCATCAACCGCTTGACCACGTCGCGTGAGATCAACGGGCAGCAGATCGCGCTTGACCTGATCCGCAAGGGCGAGGAGACGTGGGTCTCCACGACGTACATCTTCGCCCACGGCCCGCTCTACCAGTTCCTGCGCATGGTCACAAACGCGGCGGGCTCGGACGCATCAGGCAACACAACTGACGCGCAGCGCGTCGGCGAGGACGGCGCCGCGGCAGTCGACGATGAACGCGAGCTCGAGCAGGAGGACGACGAGAACGACGACGAGCGCATCACTTTCGAGAACCGCCCAATCACCGACAAAGTCACCATCAGCGACCACTACATTCACCGGCCCAGCGAGCTCAAGTCGATCTCGCTCTACGACTTTGTCTGGTGCTGTCGCGTGGAGCCCATCAAGTCCACGACGAACCGCTCGCAGCAGTCCGTGCCCGACGACAATGCCGACGACGGCAACGTGCCGCGCGCCAAGCGCGGTCGCCACGCCGAGCCGCGGTACAGGTTCCGCGGCACCCATGCTGCAGTCGGCAAGCTCGTCGTCGCGATGCGCGCGACCAAGGTCGTTCCCGTGCCGCTGTTCAACAAGCAGGTCAGCCAGTCGTCCGATATCGGCAGCACCGAGTCGCGCGCCATGATCTCCATGATCCTGTTCAAGCCGTTCCGCGCCATCAACGAGGTGGCTCCGGCTCGCGGCGAGACGTGGTCGCAGACGCTCGATCTCTTCAAAAGCACGCTCGAGCAGGGCAGCGACCGGCTCCGGTGGATCAACAACTTCCGCAACTACGTGAACACGTCACCCGGCAAGCTGGTCGACGATTCGGAGGCCGACAACAGCGCGACGCCCGAGCAGGTCGACCTTCGACGCGCCGGCGGTACTGGCATGGGTAACGACGACGAGGCTGACGGTGAGATCATGCCCGTCGGCATCGCGCAAGAAGCTCACGGCAACGACGCTTTCCTGCACGAGATCCTCTCGATCATCTCCCAGAACGACCAGCACGCGGTCATGCTCCTCATGTCGGCAGTACACTACGGACTGCTCTCAAACTCGAACGCGCCCGTGCCTGCTCTGCCACTCGAGCTTCGCCAGCAGCTGCTCAAGGTCGACTCGGATCCGGCGTGGTTCGCGCAACTCGCCAACTACGCCGATCTGGCCAGGAAGGCCGACGAGGATGCCCGTCGGTTTGCAGCAGAACGCTCGGCGGAGCCACCTCGCGCTCGACTCGTTCAAGCAGACGGTGGTGTCGCACCGCCAGCCGTCCGGGAGCAGCTCGCGCGACAGGAGCAACTCGCTCCGTACCTTCAAGGGCTCAACGTCGAGGAGCGCCGCGTCGTCGAGCACGTCGAGTCGACGCTCAATGCCATCAAGCGTGGCAACGCTGATGTGCGGTATCGGCACCATCGTCTCGGCGACCAAGCTGATGAGCGACAAAGCCTAGGCCAAGCTCGAGGCCTCGATCTCCATGGTCGGCGCCGAGCTGTTCGCCGCAATGCACTTGCGCTTCGACGCGCTATACCCGAGCCGCGACCATCGTCCGTTTGGCGGCCTGCACGTCTTCGCGTTTGGCGACTTTTTCCAGTTCGAGCCCGTCATGGCCCGCTCGCTCACAATCCCTTCGGAACAGGCGACCGAGCCCGAGGCGGACATCGACGCGGTTCATGATGGAGACCCGATGCAGGTCGACGGCGAGCCTCGGCAGCAGCAGAAGAAGCGCGCGTCCAAGCGCAAGGAGCGGCCAGCGGTCAGCAGAACTCGAACTGACGCCAACATTGGTCGCGATCGGTGGCTCGCCTTCGACTCGGTCTTCTTTCTCGTGCAGCAGATGCGGCAGTCGGGCGACGCGAGCTTCCTCAACTTGCTCCAGGACCTGCGCAACTGCATCGTCTCGCAGCGCGTGATCGAGTACCTCGGCTCGCGGCGAGCAGACGTCGTACTGGGCCAGCACTCAGGCCAGCTCGACGACTGGGGCGACCAGGTCCTCATCACGGCGCAGAACTCGGTGCGCGACGCGTGGAACTCGATGGCCGCCGCGAAACACGCGCGTCGCCTCGGTCTCCAACCCGACGAAATCTTTGACCTCGAGTGCGTCGATCTCGTCCGCAAGCCCTCCACAACCGGACCACTCCTTTGGCGGCAGCTCGTTGTTAAGAGCAGCGGTCAGGGCGACAGCGACTGGCACATGCTCGACTTAGCAAAACTGCTTCCCTCACAAGACGGACCACATCCCGTCAACTCGACTTTGATGTTCAGTCATTTGCCGGCCAGCCGAGTCGCCTACTGCTGAGACAGAGTGTGCAACGCACACACCCCTAGTACATCACATTGCTGAGCTCGATCTCTCGTCTTGAAGGCCTCGGACAGCGGCAACGCGCCACGCCACATCACGTTTGAGCGGAGCGGCGATCGCCTGCATTCACGCAACTCGTTGATCGCCGCCGCCCACTCTCCCTCTCCTTCCCAACGCTAGATCACGCTCAACCATGAAGCTCAATGAAGACCACTCCATGCATCAGAGTCAGCCGACTCTCGCGCTCTCGATCGTCGAGGACATTTTGATCCGCGTCTTCCTTGACGACCCGTCGCTTACCCGCGTCGATCCGCTGCCACTTCTCGCCGTTGCGCCCGGCCTGAATCGGCTCCGCCGACTTGTCTTGCGGCTTGCCATTCATCCCAACTTCCGGGCTTACGCTTTGAAGCCCGAGAACGAGCTGCTTCGCGACCGGCTGATCCAGTGCCGCGGGCCGGGCGACGATTTGGGTCGCGGCTTCGAGGACCCGGTCCGCTCCAAGTTCTACGCGCACTTACTCTGCGCCTCGGGCTATACCGACTTGCTCGACGAGTGGCTCAACTCGAACCCGCGGTACTACGATGCGGCGGAGCTCGTCGACGAGGCGTCGGCGCACGGCCAGTGTGACGTCTTGGAGTGGCTCGAGTCCAACGAGCTGTTCAAGGGCTACTCGACGCGCGCCCTCGACGAGGTCATTTGCCGCGGCCACTGGCACACAGTCCAGTGATGGATGCGGTCGCGCTATCGCCCGCTGTTCACGGACCGCGCGGTGCAGGCGGCTATCCAGCAGGACAAGTTTGGTATCATCGACTGGCTCGAGCGCGTCAGCGGCCTTAGCGTCGGCGAGCCCGAGGACCTCGCGCACATGGCGCTCAAGGCGGGCAGCTTTGACATGCTCATGACCATGTGCGAGAGCAAGGTGTGGCGCTCGTGGCTGTCCAACATCGACTGGGAGGATCTTATCATGGATCTGCTCGCCGCCGAAAACACCAAGTCGCTCGACTGGATCATGTCCGAGGCCGACGCATTCGGCGCCGACCTGACAACCAACTACTTTGGCAAACCGCTTTGGCCCAAACCCATCGCGCTCGCCAGCCGCCACAACAAGATCAACAGTCTTACCTGGCTCTCGCAGTCGCTGTACGGCCACCAGTTTATCTGCCCCGCGACGTGGGCGGACGTGAACAGCGGCGACGACGAAGACCAGGTTCTTGCACGGCTCGATTGGTGGCGGCTTCGGTCGGGTGTGACGCTTCCAGTCGACACGGGCGCGATCGACAAGGCCGCCGAGCTCGGGTTCCGCAAGGTTGTCGCGTGGTGGAAGGCGTCGGTTCTCGCTCCAGGTTACTTTGCGGGTCAGGAGTAGCGCTATTGTGTATTTCAAGGGGTCATTCGATGCGAGAAATAGATTCAGAATTTGCCAGTCTTTCATCTTATGCAAACCAAAACGAGCCTCGCATCCGCATGCACGTCGCGTTGATCAGGCGCACGTGTTCGCGTTCCCATGCTGCGAAACGCGACGCGACGCGTCGCCGAACGCGCTCTCTTCCGATCGAACCGCCAAACATGGATTCAATGAAGGAAACGCATCCCGACTTGATGCAATCTGCTGTATATGGTGTCGACGTCGAGCCCGTGGCAGCAGCAGTGGAGCCCGTCGCTGCTGCCCTACGCTTCACGGAGCTGCCCGACGCCGTCGTGACCTCGACTTTGCAACTGGCGTGGCCGCGTTCGACCGTCTCCACTGCTTCTAAATTTCTCACTGTTGCCGCTCGCGAGCTCTCGATCAACCGTATATGGGCGCCCGTTGTCCTTCGCCGTTTCATGAACCCGGTCCTTGTCGAGCTGTACAAGAAAGCGTACCCCAACCGTATCTTCACCCAGATCGGCTTCGTTCTGCATCAAATGACTTTTAACGCGCGGTTTAAGACGCCCGTGAGCGGAATCGTTGGTCCGGATGCGCAGCTGCTCGAGACACTCATGAAAGGCTTCTTGTTCGACCAGCGCCAACACGCACGTCGGAGGGCCGCGACAATCGAGAAAGAGCTGTTTTGGGCCGTAAAACGTTGCTTATACATGGCTCCCGACCCAGTTACTACCATTGAAAAGCTTCGGCCAAGCTACGCTACTCACGCGCACCTCCACGTGCCCTTTTACATCCTCGCTGCTGCCGTACTCATGGACGACCCCGAGTTGCTCGAGCGCCTGCTCTCACTCGTCGAGCGGGATCTCCCCGTCATTCTCTCGATGCGCGTAATGTTTGCATGGTGGGGGCTAACCATCGAGGGACTGATGGTCACGCACATGTACGCCTCTTTCGCGCACATGGGACCGGAAACGAACAAGCTCCTATCCATGCCGTTTATCGAACACCTGGTCCTGCTTTCAGCCGCCCTGTGGCGCGGTAACGCTTTCCGCGTTCTCAGCAATTCGCGTTTTGGCATCGATATGCAGACTCTCGCGCACTCGATTGGCGACAACGTCATGGCACGGCTCTCCATCGTCAACCTGGTTTATCAAAATCACTCTGGTCCGCCCGCAGCCCGCATCCCCATTCTCGACTGGCTTCTACGCACGCGCAAGCCTGGCGCGCTTCGGTCAGACCGCGGGGCGCACATCCTCGACGTCTTGCTCAACCCACTTCCGCGCGATTACCTGCGCTACGCGCTCGAGCGCTACCCGGCTTGCTTTACCGAGGGAACCGAGGAGCGCGATGTTGAAGCGGTTCGAATCCGGATTTTCAAGTGGGGGGCGCCAAAACACGTCGACTTGGACTTGATTGCGCGACTGGACGGGCTGGGTTTTATGAACTGCAAATCGTGGGCACGCATTCTCGGAATTGGCATGGTCGAGGAAGTTAACACTGGAATCAGCAGACTGCCCTCGTTTGTGTTCGAGCGGCTTGGGGAGCGATTCACGGAAGCTTTCATTCTGGGTGCGTTCGAACCTGATCCTGGAAACCACAAACCCTGACACACTCCATTGTAATAGCGTTTTATTGCAGCATCTTCGCGACCGGAACTTTCAGCCGTTGCACATCCCGCATCCTGCACTACGGACACCGCCAGCTCGGGCACGAGCGGTTTGTGACCTTGCTGCCTGCACTCGCCATGGCAGTGCATAGCGCGTTCGTTTCCTTGCGGCAACGTGTGGCCGACCCAATCGAATTCTCGAAAGCCATCGCGCAGGCACTTGATCGGGTCTTCGGTCGTGCCGAGCGGCGCCAGCTCAGCCCATTGCTGTTGTTTCGCCTTGCCAACAAGTTCCTCACTATCACCCCCAATCCACAGGCGCATGACTTGCATTGTATGACGTGGCTCCCTGCTGTTGCCCTTGGCGACCCGGATACACGCGAGGCTGCGCTTTCACATGTCCGCGCCGAAGGTGCCGCGATCGCGGTGTATTACCTTTCCTTCTTTCTCCATATCCTGACGGACACCAGCGACGAGTCGACTTTACCCCCGCAGGACTCGCGCGAAGCGCCAGTGCACCGTTGCGCGCCTGAGACACACGCATCCTGGTTGGCTGCCATGCTTGACCTGCACGGGCTGATTCGCGAAAGCGCTAGCTCGCCCAGCTGCGCGGATGCGAGTATCTGTGCTGATTACGCCGAGTCCATCCGCAATCTTGCTCGGGACACGCTTCAGGACGGACTCCACGGCCACGTTGAGCGCGAACGTCTCGACCACCCGAACGCCACTTGTCCGCTGTGCCATGCGCCAGTGATCACACCCATGGAGCAGGTGCTCCGGTTCTTTCTCCGCGCCGAGCCCGCGGCATCGCTCGCAGCGATTGACCCGGAAACGGCGCTTTCGCTTGACTTCTGGAAGCTTGTACCTGATGGTGCGCTCGACGGCGCCAAGGACGCGAAATGGTTCGTGACCATGGCGCGCACCTCGATCCGCGAGTTCGACAAGGTCACGGCGAGCGCGATCATTCGCAAGCTTCATCGCGTCGCGCCCGCGACGTCGGCTGGCGCTGTCAAGTTCCTGCTTGCGACCTTCACGCTTTAGCAGTCGAGCGGCCTGGTCGGTACCGTCCTGGCAAGCGTCGCCGTCTGAATTCAGTCACTAAAGGTCATTCTCTTGCATTCCACACATGTTGAGGAAAACCGAAGTCGCTCCGCATGGAGCCTCTCGCGGCACGAGACAGGAGACATGAGACGCGTCGATCAATCACGCGACAGTCATGTGATGTGACTGACACCACATTTTTGAGCACATCCGGCCATGTTCTGTTGTGGGTGCTCGGGATGTCGATTCTGTGTCCACATGAGAAGAAGAACACGTGCTGAAACATCAAGATTCGAGCGACCCAGGACGCATGGGAAGCTGACCGGGTGGAGCGAACCGTCGAAGCTCCCGCCGCGAACGCACTCCCAACCATGAATCGAATGGACTCCCGTCATAACTCGCTGCAAACTGCCACAGAGGAGGCCGAAATCCCGTCGGTGGCACCGGCCGCGGAACCTGGTGTTGTCGTTGCACCCGTCACGGCGCTGCCGGACGCCATCTTGACGCTGGTCTTACAGCTTGCGCGGCCGCGCTCAATCTTGTGTGTTGCTTCTCGTTGCATCATTGGACCCGCCTGCGAGCCTTCGATCAACCGGATTTGGGCGCCGATCGTGCTCCGCCGCTCCTTCCGCCCGCAGCTCGCTGACTTGTACAAGCAAAATTCGCGCGGACTGCGCGTGTTTCACGAGCTTACGTTTCTGCTCAGCCAGACATACTTTAACTCGACGCTCAAATCACCGCTCCCAGGCGTCCTTGGTCCAGATGCGCAGCTTATGCGCGCGCTGATGACCGGGTTCCTCTTCGACCAGCGCCAGTACGCGCGCAAGCACGCTTCGACCCTCAGACGCGAGACGGCTTGGGCGTTAGCGGATATTTTCTATTCCTCAGTGGATCCGGTTGGCGACCTTGCCAGAGCGCGGTCGAACCAGGTCCTGCACCCGCATCTTGCTGCGCCGTACCTTCTACTCTGTGCCGCTGTGCACATGGACGATGCCGACCTGCTCACTGACTTGCTCGCCGCTGTTGAGCGAGACCTTCCTAGCGTTTTGAAGCGAGCCCTGCCGCCGTCGAAATGGTTCGCCTTAACACTGGAGGGTGAGCTCGAGCTCAGCAATTCCTGCATTCTTGCGGTTTTAGGCGACGCCCATGATAACAAACTTCAACCCACTTCGCTGCTCGAGCACATGTGCTTGCTCTCGGCTGTCATGTGGTGTCCCAACTCGTTCCGCGTGCTCATCGACCCGCGCTTCCGCATCGACATGATGGGGCTAGCGCATGCATTTGGCGAAAACACGGTCGCGCCTTTTGCGCTCGCGACCCTTCCCAAACAAGACTTTTCGCGCCCAGCTGCCAATTACATACCAATCTTGGACTGGCTGCTGCGCAAGCGCAGACCCGGCCGCATGTGGTCGCCCGCCTGACTCCATCTCATCAACTATCTGCTTGCGCCGATCCCGCGTGACTTTGTACGTTTTGTCGCGGAGCACCACCCGGCCTGTCTCGCCGAAGGCATCGAGGAAAATGGTTTGCGAAACGTCCGACTTCAGGTCAGAGAGTGGAAGTACGAGCACCTCGATGCGGAGCTGCTCGCTCTCCTCGACAAGCACGGTGTGTTTAACGAAGGTACGTGGGCGGAAATTCTCTTGAAGGGCCTGGCGGAGGACGACAGCACGGGTACCAGCGATCTCTCAGTATTTGTGGCCGAGCATCTTGAGTCACGGCTTGCTCTTGTACTCGTCGAAGGTATGCGCGTAGCTCGAGTGCTCCAGTCGACCTGTGGTGACATATTCTCGCTCCTCTTGTAGCATTCCGAGTAAGTGTTCTCGGCATTTACGAGGGTGGCCGCAGCGCGACCAACATCCTGGTCCACGCTTACCGTCAGCTTGGGCGCGAGCAGTTTGAAGCCGCGCTTCCCGACTTTGCGGCAGCACTGCAGGGCGACTTTGCCGTCATGGAGGAGGCGGCAGAAAATCAGCTCTCGGTCTCGCGGTTTATTGTGCTGACTCTAAACTGCATATTTGGGTGCAGCGAGCAACGTCGACTCAGCCCGTGGCTCCTGTTCTGCTTGGCCAACGAATTTCTCGCTGTCGCTCGTTCGCCAAACATGCATGATTTGCACGTTCTGGCTTGGCTCCCTGCCATTGTTCTCAACGACCCGAATATGCGTGACGCGGCGCTTCAGCAGGTCCGCGCCAAGGGTTCGACCACGGCGCGCATGTTTCTCTCTATCCTGCTCAACCATATCGTTGGCAGCCATACCAAGACGCTGTACTCGCCAACTCCGCGTGAGGAATCGCAGCGCTGCACGCTCGAGGTCCACGCTTCCTGGACAGCTGCCATGACTGAACTTCACCGGCTGATCCGCGAGGTCATGGGCTCGGCCTACACGCCGACCGGGTGGTTCCCTCCGGACCGTGCGGGATCTGTTCGAATTATTGCGCAGGCCAAGGGCCGCAGCGGGCTGCAGGGCCGCACTGACGACGAGCTCGCCGAGTACCCAAACGGCGTCTGTCCGCGGTGCCGCGTCCCGGTCGTTCCGCGCCTGAAGCAGGCGTTCCGGTTTCTGTTTCGTGCCGAGCCCGCGGCATCGCTTGCCGAGCTTGGACCCGACACGGTGCTCCCGCTCGACTTCTGGGAACTTGTGCCCGATGGCGCGCTGGACGGCGTCAAGGACGCCAAGTGGCTCATGAAGATGGCGCGGAGCACCAAGCATCAGCTCGACGCGGACACAGCGCGCGCGGTCTTCTGTGAACTCCGTCATGTTGCTCCGGTGACCACGGCCGGTGCGGTTGAGTCGCTGTTCGTCTCGCTCGAGCTGCAGTGAGCAGTGAGCAGTGAGCGGGCATCGAGTGTGATTTCTTCAGTGTGGCGCGGGAGCGACCGCCGAGTTTATATCGATTTCGTTTCCTCAACTTCAACGACTTTGGTTTCTAGATACGCTATGTTTGTGATGCCTCGTGTGCCCACGAACCGCATCGAGAGAGGGGGAGACGCGTCCATCAATCATGTGACCACGACGCGTTGTCAAGCCACCTTGCTTCTCACGCGACGCGTTCAGCTTGCGCTCTCGATGATCGGCTCACAACGACCATGAAACGAATGAAAGACCACACCGAGTTGATGCAAGCTTCTCTCGGGCATGCTGAAAGCGCTGACCTACCGTCCGCAGCACCCTCGGCGGAACCCAACGACTGCGCCGCACTATTCGCGGCGCTTCCCGACACTCTTGTCACATACATTCTCCAGCTCTCGCGGCCTCGCTCGAGATATTGCAGCGCTTCGCAGTGTCTATTCGAAGCAGCACGCACACTTGCAATGAACAGGGTTTGGGCGCCGGTCGTGCTCTGCCGTTACATAAATCCTGTGCTTTTCGCCGAGTACCTGGCCTCGCGCGATTCAATCTTCTTTTATGAAGCTGAGTTCGTGCTTGAACAGCCATTCTTCAATAGCTTGCGCTCGTCTCCCATCGATGGGATTGCGTATCCTGACCCTTTGCTTCTCATCGCGCTCATGGAGGGTTTCATGTACGACCAGCGAAGTTACTCGCAAACACACCCTGTGGCCTTCGAGAAGGCTTGGACCTGGGCCCTGCCAGTGCGTCTTTTGAAGCCAAACGACCCAGCCGTCAAGTTAAACATGCCTCAGCCAATCGATGCCACGTACATGGCTGCACCATACCTCATTCTTGGCGCAGCCGTGGTCATGGACGACGCCAAACTCCTCGAGACTTTGTTTGCTGTCGTTGAGCGCGACCTGCTCCTGGTCCTCACTGTGGGCGCTTGTCCGACAGCCTGGTGGGGATAACCTTGCACGGCGAGCACTACCTGGCCAAGCACGGCGCGAACACACAAGTGCGCTTGGACCCTGCGAGTATTCAGAATCAAGCATCGTTTCTCGAACATCTCCTCCTGCTTGCAGTCGTCACTTGGCAACCCAACTCCTTCCGCTTTCTCAAGGACGCGCGTTGTGGATTCGACATGCAGTTGCTTCCGCACACGTTCGGCGACAACTCCATCTTGAGTTCCGTGATTGCGGCTCTCGTATTACAAAATCGCCCGCCCGCCGAGCTTATGCCGATCTTCGACTGGCTATTGAGCACTAGAAAGCCAGGTCCGTTGCTTACCACCCGTGGCCTTCCCATCATTTGCTACTTGTTTGATCATTCGCGGGTGCCAAGCGCATTCTTGCGCTACGCGTCGAGGCTCTACCCGAGCGTCCTCGCCGATGGATTGTCGCCTCGCATTGTGGAAAAGCTCAGAAAGCATGCGATTCGTTTGACGTTCACCAAGCCCGGCATTGATCTTGTCGCCTCGCTCGACGATCTAGGACTGCTCGACACGGCGACTTCGACTTGGGCACGGATCCTTTTCTTGGAGATGACAAAGGATGAGACGAGTGAGTTCTCTTCGTTTATTGTTGCACAGCTTGGGCCTCGCCTAAGATTCGCACTCGTTGAAGGTACGCGCGAGCTGAGCGCCGTGCCAGCAATTAGTCTCCGCGGTTGCTTACCCCACGAATAACTGTAGCTTTCCGTGAGGGCGTTCTTTACGCTGAAGTTGACGGCCGCAGCGTCAAATGCATGCTTCTTCGCGGCTATCGTCGGCTTGAACAACACCACTTTGAAGCCGTAATCCCCGACTTGGCGGCTGCGTTGCGAGACGCTCTCGATTACTTCAAAGAGCGTGTGAAGAGCAAGCGAGCTAATTCGTACCTGGCGAATCGAATGCTGGGGCACATATTTGGATGTGGGGAGCAACACCGGCTCCCCCCGTGGCCCTTGTTCTTATTCGCCAACGAATTCCTTGCCATCCTTCACAACCCTCACATCTTTGACCTGTCTAGCTTGGCATGGCTCCCTGCCATTGTCTTGAACGACCCTTGTACGCACGATGCCGCTCTCGAACAGATCCGAGCAAAGGGTACAGCAACTGCTCGCCTGTTTCTTGCCATCATATTCAACCGCCACCTTGTCATCCGCGGCAAAGCAATCCTTGCACCGGCCCCAAACGCGAGGACCGCCCGTTGCTCACCAGTGCCCGACGGTTCTTGGACGGTGGCCATGCTGGAACTGCAGCAGTTGCTGTTTGAAAACACGGGCTTGCCCGTTGCGTGCTTTCCTTCCGACTCCACTTGTCGCGCAATCGTCGCCACGCAAGGCAAAGATTGTTCCAGTCCTTTCGAGTCGAGGTTGGCCCAGTGCCTGATTGAGGCCTGCCTGCGGTGCTCCGAAATCTTCATCCCGCACGACCAGGCGTTCCAACCCTTGCTCTGGACCGGGCCTGTTGCTATGTTCGCGGAATTTGGTTACAAGACGGCGCTCCCTCTCGATTTCTGGGAGCTCGTGCCAGACGGTGCACTTGAAGACGTCGCGGACACCAAGTGGGTCACGCAAATGTCGCGGGTGCTGCGTGATTTTGACACAGAGTTGGCGCGTGCAGTCTTTCGAGAACTCCACCATGTCGCACCCTTGAAGACAAGCCGACTGGCTGAGTTTCTAATGATTACGCTCGAGCTCGATTAATGAACGGCTCTTGGCTTCTGGCTGCAGTTGATTGTGCGGTTGTTATCGTAGTTGTTGCGCCAATCAGGTAGTTGCGCAATCCGCAAGCTGTTGCTTGACAACGGGGCAGCGTGTGCACATTTCCAAGATTCAAGGACGTCCGCACCTAACAACAAATTGCATATTTATTCCCGCTCGCTACGTTGACGGGCTCCGTCGCTCGCGCTTCTCATGAACGCTAATTTCCGACACTGCGCGCTCAAACACGGGAAGACTCTTGCGCGCCCGCGAGATCCGTTTCAGCTCGTCGAGATGACAAACCTCCATCCCAGGCGCGCCAGCGATGCGACGCACGTCCGCATCCTGGAGCACATTGACAAGGGCGTCGTCGGGAATCCATTCCGTGAGGGCTGGGGCGACTGGCGAAAGTGCGTCAATCAGATCGGCCAACAGCCGCTGCATTTTACTTTGCAACTTGGCCACAATCAAACGAGTCGTGCCGGTGCCAGTGGGAGCGCAGCATGTGTTGGCGAGCTCGTAATCGTGCGCATACTCGTGGTTCGGTTTCGGCGCGGCAAGGTAGACGGCGAGCGATTGGGACAGGTCAGTCTCGGGGCTCACAAGCGCGAGGAGCGAGACGAAAGCGTTGCGCCACGGGGTTTGATACGAGAGCGGGCAGTCAGGACAGGTCATGAAGCCGGGGGGAAGGGTTGGGAAGATAGGGTCCCTGTCGGACGAAAGATGCGCAGCGAGCATCGCGCACAGCAGTTGGCCAGCAGTGCCCAAGCCACGAATGACCTCGAGGGCGCGACCTTTGGTCCCCTCAACTGCCAGAACCGAGGTTGTCAGCCACGAAAGCGCGTGAGAAGCTATGATCGTTGGAAAACTGTCCATCTTGGTGGGAAGCAGTCGCGTGACGATTGCTAGGACATCGAGTCGGGCGGCCGTCGGCTTGTCCACGTCAAGCAGTGCAACGATGGCCCCAAAGCGCCGGCCCGGATTGGGAGCTTTGAATTTGAGCGCCTCAGCCGCAAAACGCTCGGTAAACTTTGCATGGCCCGCCGCAAGCGCTAACGCAAGCAAACAATCAAGGATGCGGCCGCTGATTGAGGGTTCGTTGTAGGCGGCTGAGAATGCTGTAAAATGTGCAATAGGTGAGTGGTTGGCTAGGTTTATCCACAGGGAGACAAGCAAAAGGAACGTACCTTTCTCAAGTACCGCCTCCCAAGTAGCTTCCCGAGGGGTCATGGCGGTGCAAAGTGAACCAACCACGTCATCTTGCTGTTCAAGCAAGGCACGGCAAAGCAGCTTGGCAAAGTAGTCGTGTCCAAAAAATGCAAACGGATACGTCATCGGGAAATTGGGGGTTAAGATCTCGAAGAGATCTAGCTAGATCTTTCATAGATCTTAGGGTTTCGGGGGCCAAAATAGCCGGGGAAGATCTAGGTAGAAATCCACTGCAAACCTATGTTTTCTATAGATCTCACCATAGATCTATCCCTCCCGTCCAGCCGAGCTCGACTCCGTCAGGGCCGATAGATCTTCGCAACGAACGTAGTTTCCCCGCCGCTGAGGAGACCTGTGAGATTTTCAAGCGATCTTCGCCAAGCGAGAGATCTCAGCACACAACGGGAGAGTTCGATGAGTGAGAAACAGATCTGTATTGTGCATCAAATCTACGCGTCGTCGTCGTCGTCGTCGCTATCCAGCGCGACTCCGTACGGACTCGCGCCTCGGGCACCCGCCGCCGAGGCTGCGGTCGCAGCGGCAGCGGCAGCGGCGGTGGACTTGGTGAACGACCGGCGCACGACCTCCTCCGTAATCATGCGGACAAACGGGTGAGCGGCCCGGCGACGCTCGATGCTCGCAACCAGCGAGTGGAAGTAGCTGCGGCGGAACATGTCGACATCCACGATGGGCGCCGCCGACCCCTGCACGTACGACTGGACCACGGGAGCAAACTACACAGACACGTTGGGGCGTGAGCTACGAAGCGAGTCAGGATCGTGCGCGACGCGTACCAGCTCGATGAAGTACACCATGTCGACGAGCGTGCGATCAGGTGCGAGTCGATCCACGATGGCGAACAGGTGCGGCCCGGGCAGCTTTGCTACGTCGGCCAGCGGTGGCGTTAGCGTGGGCGACCAGACACGCGAAAACACACGCACGACTCGGGGAGGGGGACAGGTCGCCTAGGGTGCGCGAGCGGGTGCCATGGGCAGTCAGCTTGACGATGCCGCGGGCGTAGGTTCTATAGGCGGGGCGGTCCGGGTCAGATCGCTGGTTGGGAAGCAGCCCAAAGCGGACGATCGCAAACATACGTCGTTGCCCTGCGGTTCCAGTCGAACGTGAGGTTGAGCAGCACCTCGGACTTGCGGTTGCTGGGCGCCGTCGCCGCGCGCGCGCCACGTCGTGCGGGATACCGATGGCGGCGACGATACGCGGCGCCATGAGCATGCGACCGCAGGCCGTCTCGAGCCCCAGGAAGGATAGGACGGCAGGATCGACGAGAGCGTCCACGTCGCCGACGCCAGCGAGGTTCAGAGCGTCCGGGGGGCGAAGGGTGGCGTCGGCCGGCTTGGGCGGGCAGTATCAGCCGCGGCGGGACCTGGACAGCGGGAGCACGAGAGAGGCGTCAGTGAGGGCAAACCGGTGCGACGGTCAGCGGCGCGGCGTGAGGCAGCAGTTGGTGGCGGCCGTGCGAGGTGACGAGGTGGCGTGCACATGACGGCGCAGGGAGGGTCTGGCTCGTACCCGGCGCAGGCCATGGCGATGTGCCCGATGCAGTCCTGGAGCAAGTGCATGGAGTTGGATGCGTCGTAGGGGAGTTGGGGGGAAGGACGAGTGGCGGGGGAGGAGAGAGGAAGTCGGCGCCGGCGAGGGTGGGCGGTGGGCAGTGGCGACCGAGCATAGGACTTGGCCCAAAACAAACGCCGCCGATCCTCACGTGCGCTTGACCGCCGCCTTGCTTGACAGCTTCGCCGCGTCGCGTCGGTCCATGTCTCCTCCCCTCTTGTCAAGCATACACAACGCAGGTCTGAAGATCTCATTCCTGACACGCTGCAACTCCCTCGCCGCGTGGTTCCGTGGTCGAACGATCTCGAAACAGCTGCGGATCCTGGCCGTCGCTGCTCTGCCCGACCTGCTACGTGGTGAGATGCGCGAGCCGGAACTCGCTGATCCGTCCTGCAAAATTGTTGGCGGCTCTACAACATCGTGATTACGCCCGCTTACGACCTCGCTCCCGCTTGAAGGCACACTGGCAGGCACCCGCAACCTTGATTCCTGTCGTGCCCGTGCAGCTCTTCAACAGCTCCATTTTCACGTTCCTTGACGCCGATCCTGCACACCGCCTCGAGGGAATCGATGCCCCTGGCCCTTTCTCCTTCCCACTTCGTTGGTCACGCTGCATGTGTGGTGCTCCCTGTTTGCTCACTTGAACCACGATTCTCCCGACCCGCCTGTGCGACGCGCTGATGCACGACTGAGAGATAGTCCAGTGAACTGCTTGATTTATTCCAAACGCGACTATGGAGGACAAAGGCAGCGATGATCGGTATTGTGATTTGAGAGTCAAGGACGCGCCGCGCGAGTTTTGTCTCAAAGTCGTTCGCTGCGCGAGTGCAAGCGCTCGACTCCTTCCTAGATTTGTGGTCGAACACCATAGATTACTCGTAGATCTATGTCGGGAGCCAAGATCTTCGCGAGCGGAACCACTCCGGACTGGTCGAGCGGGGCTAGATTTCCGCAGGGCTAAGATCTTCGTAGATCACAGTGATCTAGGAAGATCTTCGTGATCCACCGCAGCGGGGTGATCCCCCATTTCCCGATGGTAGTCGACTCGATATCGCGGTATGTTATACGGCGCCCATTGTCATCGACCAACAGGCTTTTCTTGACCATCCAATCAACTTCGGTTCTGCCCCAGGCGTCCAAGTCCGCGCCAACCTGGGTGGGCGCGCGGGCCATAATGAGAGGAAGTGCAAACGGTACGTGCTCAATGAGCAGATCAAGGGCCGTCTTCTCCCCCACAAACGTATTGGACCAGCCGTGCTTGTAGAGTAGCGCCATGATGCCGGCCACGCGCTTGTACGATGGAGCCCGATCGCACATTCCATAATACACCGGGACGGCGGTAACCTCGTCCTCCAGTGCGCCAATAAGCTCCTTCGTGTTGACGCCATACTGCGGGTTCAACAACAGCTCGAACGTCTCGTCCTGCCAGTAGTTCACAGCAAGGAAAGCCAAGACATCCATCAGGCGGAGTTCAAACTGGGAGTTTTCGAAGGGGTCGGGATGCTCGTAGTCAAAGGGAAGCACCGAGTCGCTTAACATCTTGGCCCACTCGGACCACAGGAGAGCGAGTTCAAGCAGCTCTGGCCAGTAAGCTTGGATATCGTCGAGTACCTGCTGAAGGAGAAGGGGGGAGCCGGTCATGGTTGCATGTGTCGCGACGATCAGGTGAACGGCAAGCGGGTTCTGGAAGAGTTGTCCCGGCAAGGCAAGCTGAGCGACTTCGACAAGCTCAATGACATGAAAGCCGGACTCCTCGGCGGCATCGGGCAGCAATGTGCGACGCTGCGCCTCGGCTCGGCGCCTGGCACACGGAATGAGGGCATGCATCAGCGGAACGGTGCGAGAGTAGCTGGCGGCGAGTGTCGAGGCAGTCCGAGCCTCATCTCGCGGATTAGGGTAGTGGCGAGTATCTGGGATTTGAAGTAAAGTTGAGACACATTCCAGAGCACCCTCGGATGACTGGGAAGCGAGACGGGAGATGATCCATGCAGGGAGTGCGAGCGGATCGGACGCAAAGCGATGCATAGCTTTCGAGGCGAGGACGACCGTCACGCGCGGTCGTGCGAGCTGGACCACAGCAAGCACGAGATCGGTTGGAAGATTTCCAAAGCGGAGCGCCCGCATCGTTCCCGGTGAAGGTGGCCGAGTAGATTGCATAGTCATTCATTGGTGTCACCTCCATTTGCTTCATGACAGCGTCTGCAACGGGAGAGCGAAGCGCGTCGTGGCGTCTTCCTCCCATCACATGACCGCCACCCGCCCATGAGCAACGCGTCGCGAAGTGCCCGTTTCCCCTCCCAGTTATGCGAGGCTGTTCCATCGCGTCGGAATTTTTTTCTCCCGAGCCACCTAGTCGCTTCACTTCTGGTAGTCAGCTGGAATGCCGCATGACGTGAAGAGCGTGCCTGCTTGGCGCTGAGCAAGTCGTCAGTCTCCGTTTCGGCGGCAAACGCATTGAACGAATGGTTGATGGGACAACGAGTGCGAACATTTCCCTGCCGTGATCGCCCTCCGTTTGTTCCGCCAGTTCAACGGATGTCTCGAGCAGCTGACTCGCGCGTCTTGTACACAGCCAAGCGCCCCGGCTATCATACGGAACCTTCGCAGGCGCAGACAATAAATTGTACGATAATTGGCGAGGTCGCTGATCAATTCGCTCACTGGCATCAAAAACAACAAATCGGTAGTCTATCGTGGAGTGCTGGCGGTGCATTCTCTCCATGAGCCGGCTACTCACAAGTCTGGCGAACCGTCGAACGTGTCCTCGAGCAGCATCGCGTCCAGCACGTTGAGAGCCTCTGAGCTGCTGCGAGACGCCGACATGGCGCAAAGAGCTTTGCGGAACTCGGCCATTCGCACGGTCTGCGGCCCCACGCGCACAAGTTCACGCATCACGGCGTCTGCCGGATCATACTCTGTGAGACGGACAGCAGCTGCAGCAAGCAGGGTCGTGCCCCAGATCCCGTCGAGCGCACCGTCCGGAACGCACCTCCAAAACTCGATTGGGAGGTCTTGAGCTGAGTCGGACGTCTGGAGCAACTCGAGGACGCACTTCGAGTCCATGCGTACGAGAAATTCGACCACGCGATGCCAAGGATAAGGAACAAGAATGTCACCGCAGGTGCACGAATTCTCGCGCCGCTGCCACATCGCAAGGATAGTGTCAGCAAAGGCGGGATCCATGAGCATGTTTGTCATTTCGGTCCCGCCATGGCAAGGCAGGTCCGAGATGGAGAGCGCCCCGTCGTGAATCACAAGCAGCTCGGCAAGCGTGTCAAAGAACGACTGCTGGCTCGAGAGCGGGCAAGTTTGACACGTGGTGCGCCCATTGTCGAGGGGCAGCGCAACGTACGTATGCGGTTGACGCTGTGTGGAAAACAAGAGAAGCGAAATATGAGCTGCGGCCGTGCCCATTTCGCGGATCACCGTAACAGCCGAATCGTGAGTTGCTGGGTCACGAAGTGCTGCGACCGTGAGCCAAGCCATATAAAAGAGGTCTGCTCCATCGCGCTGAACCAGCGACGTAGTGAGAAGCGCGTTTGCAAGCAGAAAGTAGGGCCAATACGTTATGTTCTCCAACTGGCGTAGGTAGTGATGGGCAAACAATTTTTCTGCAACGCCGGGGACGACCATGGGAAGAGCGCGATCAAATGTTGGTTGCAACTCCGAAGCGGCGCTGGCCATGAGCTCCTGGATGCGGTCGGGGAAATGGCAAACGGCAAAATTGACAACCTCAGTCGGCTTTACAACCGAGCCCAAGAGACATTCATTAATGACTAGACAGGGCATCGAAGCCATTAGCATTAGCGGTTGAACGGCATGGGATAGCCAGCGTTTCCAGCAAAGCGTAACAGTTGGTGTACCTCGAGCAAGCACAGCGCCAAGTCGATCTCCAAAGCGCTTGTCAACAAGAGCGGAAAGCGCCAATGAGCTGTCTTGCGAAAAAATAAGTTGGCGCAGTTTGCAGTCCCAGAACCAGTCGTTAAGAATGCCGTGCTCCATCAGAACAGCAAGAAATGGCGCAAAGTCGGGATCCAGCGTCCACGACCCATGCGCACAATGGTTGATGAGAGTCAGCAAGTCATCCGGATCGTTTGCGGGATCAGGCAGGAAGCCACGGTGCTGGGCCGCAAGGTGCGCAAGGAGCACAGGAGAGGGAAACCTGCACAGTTCGAGGGCAAGGAACGTATCACCGACTCTGATGAGCGGTGGATTGCTCCAGGTATTGACCAGCATAAAGTCGAGAAAGTAGATGGCATCCTCGATCGAAGCATTGTCAGGGTCAGCGATTCCGACACACACCAAGTTCGCGGCAAATGGCTTGCGCGTGCTTATGAACAACATATCCGTGTCGCAGCCAAAGCGAGGGTCCAGGATCACCCCTAAGGTCTCCCGCTCCACCAAAGTGAGCGCAAGGAATGCAAGCACATTGGCAATTTGCGGGTCGGGTGACTCAATGCTGAGCTCGTCAAGGAGGATAGGCAGCTCAGCATGCATGTACGCGAGGTTCGAGTGAAGCTTGATCCACTTGGCCCACGGCATACGCGCCAAAAGAATATCAGGAGCTTTTGTGAGCGTGGCTTCAAGCAGGAGGCCAAGCGTTGATGACGGGGCATTATAAACTACTTCAATGAAGCCCTGGAAAAGCGAGTGGATAGGGTACTTGGTGGTAGGAAGGTAACGACGCTGGACTTGGTTAAGTGGCTGGCGAAGCAGGTTGGCCATGCGGTCGGCGGTGTTTTCCAATCCTCGTAGCAAAGCCTGTATGATGTCAAGCAGACAGTATACGGTGGCAAGGAACAGGGGCTCGATGTCATTGAACTTGAGTGGCCGGTCGTCATCTTCATCGTCGCAAACGTCGAGCACAGCGCTCATCAGAGTCGCAGGAGTGGAAGCGCCGTCGTCCGGACAAGTCCCAGGGTGATGTTCGATAAACAAGTCATTCCAGCGGCGTTCAATCCACATTCGCTTCACCTGCAGTTCACCGGACAGGAGCGCGAGTGCGCGCGAAGCAAGGCGGACACAGGGCCGCGGCGTGACGAGCTGGAGGACCATTGCCGTGAGCTCGGCCGGCAGCGACGAAAAGTCGAACGAGTCATAAATCGCAGTTTGCAGCAAGTCTCCTTCATTTTCCATGGGTGGTGTGTTCATAGCGACTGGTGTGCGAGGAGCGCGGGAGCAAGGGCGGCCGCCAGCGGCTCAAAGCAACGTTGGGGCAAGCGTGGGCGAGCGCCACCTCACCTCACATGTGCGACCGTCCGCTTATCTCGCTCCCTCCAAGAACACTCTGCGACCATGGAAGCAACGAAAGGCTCTATGCAACTTGCGCCTATGACCCTCGAGACACTGCCGATCGACGTTGAGCGAGCGGTCGCGCGATAATTGTCACTCGGTGACGCGCCTGCCGTCCGCGCTTGCAGCCGCGCCCTCGCATCTTCTCAACCGTGGCAAGGCCGCGCCGAGTGCCGCATGCTGTTTGCGCTCGCAGCAGGCGACCAAGCTACTTTTATGAACCTCGCACCTCCGTACTATGGCCCTCGGGTCCGCCGAACCAAGCCGAAGTCCGGATCGCACTCAAACAAGCACCAGCAACCCCGCGAGCTTGTTGCCCGCTTTCTGGAAACCATGGTCCGCCGCGACGTTGGTCCGGGACCCGCGTAGAAAATCTTGCGTATTTATTGCCACGGAAAGCTTCCCCTCGACCTAGCTCTCTACGTCAAGCTCCACCAGATTGCGATCGAACGGCGCGCACTCAACGCCTTGGCGGCGCTCGTGACGCTCAAGAACCGCAACGGCAAGAACCGTCACAATACGTACTTTGTGTACTGCGACGCAGCAAAGGACCCCATTCCGCATTGCTTGGCCATTCTCGACAACGTTGACGTTGACGTTGCGCCCGACGTCGCCGCCCCGCTTGTGCGCGCGACCATCTTTACCGCCTGGCGGTACCAAAAAACTTAAACTTTTTATCCCAAATTCTCGACGTGCTCACACGCTGCCGCGCGCGCTTTGATGAAAATGTCGCCGCAGTTTGTTCTTGAGCTCTTGCCTGATGCGCCGCGCCAAGAGCAGCTGCACGCCGACGATCCCAAGTGGTGCCCCTGGTCCTTTTTTCTCGCCTTCATCCGCGAATCGCACCGTGGTGGCGGAGCTCTGGCCAATGCACGGCTGCTTGCTGATCTCACCATTCTTGCCGACCACGCTGGCTACCGCGGCAGCGAAACGAACTTCCTCCGCATCGACTACGTTGACGGCGTTGAGCGTGTCCTCAATCGCGTGCACGCGCTGCTTCCTGCTTCGTCCAAGGTCCACGCAGCGTCGCCTGCCAAGCTCAACAACCTTCTCCGGCTCATTGGCAAACATGTCATTGGCTGGAATCTCCACCGCAGTGCGTGGCTTACGATCTCAAGGCTTCCAAGTGTACACCACGGCTTTGTCGAGGAGCTCATTGAACAGCTTCGATGGTGGTGGCCGCACCAGGCTGCGCTGGAATCCATCCTTGAATCAATCTTCCAGTGGGGCCATTCACCCCGCTTTGATGCGTCGTTCGTGGTCGAGCTGGCGCAATGCGTTCCGCTTATTCTGTGCCATCGCCACCTCGTACTTCCAGCAGCATACGATTGCACCGAGGACCCTTTTACTTGGACGCTGCGAACCGAGCCGTACACGGACGCTGAGTGGCGCGATCTTTACGCCGCAACCGTCGCAGCAGCGCACGAAATTTGGCGCGCGTACTTGGCTTCGCTTGAGGACTTGGTAGGCCGGTGGAAGCTGCTTATGCGGCCGTGCAAGTGCGGGATTCTTTAATCGTTGATTGATCTTGATTACCCTGGTGCGCCGTTGCCGGGGACCAACGAGCCACTTGATGCTGCGCCGCTTGGCGTCAACGGACTCGGGCTGCAAATGGTCACGGTCGCCGAGGTGTATCTCAGTGAACCGGGACGAGTGGAAGCGTTTGCCAAGGGCGTGAACACCTTGCGCGGGCAGCCATGGCGCCTCTCGCTGCAGTTTGTTGATCTGCTGCTCGCGGCGGAGTGGGCCCCGAAGCGCAAGGACTCGATTTTCAAATTCATTCAGCTGGCAAGGGCTGACGGTCGCATCTCGGATGAGCCGTGGATCAAGGTCAAGAACTGGTACAATTCCTCGGTGTCGCGCGAGTGATCTGGTTTCCGATGAGAGTACATGCATCGCCATTTCTAACGTGTTGATGATAATACGAACGACCTCCTCCGATTTGATTTATCGGGTTCACACTTCGCGACGTTGCCGTGGACTTGAAGGGCGGGAAAGCTCGGAGAAACGCGTCAAACAATCACGTGAGCGACACGCTCGTCAGTTTCTCACGCGTCGCGCTCAGCTTGCGCTCCTCGGGAACCGGCTGCACGACCATGAATCGAATGAATAACCTTCGCGACTCGGTGCAATCTGCTCCCAGCGGCGCCGGCGACGTGGATGTGCCGTCCGTTGCACCCTCGGCGGAACCCGACGAGCGCGACGCTCGCTTCGCAGCGCTTCCCGACACGCTCATCTTGTTGGTTCTACACCTTGCACAGCCTCGCTCAATTTCCTGCGTCGCTTCGCGCTGCCTCGTTGGGCCTGCACGCGAGCTCTCAATCAGGTCTCCTTTGCCAAAACAATCGAGTTTGCCTTGGCCGGGCCTCGCGCTCCTGATGCCAGCTACCTTGTCGCGCTCATGAAGGGCTTCTTGTTTGACCAGCGCCAATATGAACGCCGGGACTCGACAACGTTTACGCAAGAGTCGAAATGGTGGTTGCATTACTACCATTGCACGTGTCCCACCCCGATTGGCGACCTCGCCAAACTGCGACACGTTTACGCGTCGCATGCCCACCTCGCCGCGCCCTACCTCATCCTTGCCGCCGCTGTGCTCATGGATGACGCGAGCTTGCTCGAGCAGCTGTTGAATGCCGTGCAGCAGCATGTCCCGGCTGTTCTCGCCATGAAAATGCAGCCCATGGAATGGTGGCATCTGACCTGGCACGGGCTCATGTTCCTGTGCAAGTCGAAACTCCACACGGTTGTGGGCGAGGAGCCCGAGAACAAGTTGCCGCCGATGCCCTTCCTCGATCACTTGCTCCTTCTCTCCGCCGTCGCGTGGCGAAGCGACTCCTTTCGCATCCTCAGCGCGTCGCGTTTCGGAGCTGACCTCAAGGCGCTCCAGCATGCCTTTGGCGATAACGTGCTCGGGTTTTTTGCGATCAGAGCTCTGAATAACCAGACTCGCCCATCCGAAGAGCTCATGCCTATCTTCGATTGGCTTCTCAGCACGCGCAAGCCTGTTCCGGCTCAAATCGTCAGCGTAGTGCACATCGCGATCATCTTGATTTATTCGGCCTTGCGCAACTTTCTTTCTATATCATGCCGTGCATCGGTACCCGGCCTGCCTTACTGACGGCCTGGATCCGACCGATCTGCATCTGATCGCGTTCCAAGTCCGCACATGGACGTTAGCAGACATGAATACCAACTTGATCGGGCTTGTGGATGACTTGGGTCTGCTCAGCTCTCTTTCGTGGACGAACATTGTCTTCGCCGGGCTGGACCAGGACAATGAGACCGGTTCTGGGGAGCTTTCTCAGTTTGCGTTCAAACAGCTCACGTCGGGTTCACGGATTTCGGCGGTGCTGGCCAAGGGTACGTAACCGTCCGCTCCCACGCACGATCTTGAAAAACCTCCGGGATTGCAGTGTTCCGTGATACCCTGCTCTCAGCTGACACGGATAGCTGCGATGCGATGCACATTTTGCTGCTCAGCTCTCGCGAGCTCGGGTGCGAGCAGTTTGAATCTGCGCTTGCAAAGTTTGCAGCTGCGCTTGCCGAGGCCCTGATTGTCGTTCAGGTGGAACTAACCGTCCCTTCAGCATACTCGCAGTTGGTTTCGGCGACACTAGGTCACCTGTTTACGTGTGGCGAGGAGAAGCTACTCAGCCCCTGGCTCCTGTTCCGACTTGCAAACGAGTACCTTGGCGTTGCTCCTGCACCGCGTCTCCAGGAATCCCACGCCATGGCATGGCTGCCTGTTGTCGTACTTGCCGATCCGGCCACACGCGACGCCGCGCTCGCGCAAACCCGCGCCAAGGGTGCAGTCACGGCACGCCGGTTCCTTTTCATCACGCTCAACCGCCTTCTCGGCCGTTAAGCGATAACCCTCTACTCGCCGACCCCGCGCGAAGAGACGAATTGCTGTGCTCTCGAATTTCATCCATCATGGGCTGCTGCCGTGTCGGACTTGCACCAGATTATTCAATTGAGCACGGACTCGGCTGGCCCGTGGCTCTCTAGCGACTGCTCCGACTTGATCCGCCGCATCATTGACCGAGAATTTGCGCAGGGTGGGCTTGGCTTCAGATTCAACCAGGAGCTGGCCGATTTCCCGAACGGGACGTGTCCGAGATGTGGCGAGCAGATGTTCCCGCGCCTCGAACAGGCGCTCCGGTTTCTTTTCCGTGCCGAGCCTGCCCTTGCTCTCACGAAGCTCGGTTCCGAGCAAGCGCTTCCGCTCGATTTCTGCGAACTCGTTCCCGACGGTGCCCTCGACAGTATAAAGGACGCCAAATGGGTCGAGGACATGGCTAACAGCGCCAAGCACGAGTTCGATGCAGAGACGGCGCGTGTCGTCGTCCGCGAGCTCCAGCGCGTCGCTGTAAGGGTGAGGGTCCCAAGGGTGGTTCGACGGGCGAGTATTACGTGGGTAATAAATGGTCTTGTTCCGTGAGGAGCGAGGACCGGGCGGACCGCTCCTCCGGCTTATGAATCAATCACAAACAGACACGTCCGAGACGGGAAACCGGTGACGCCACTTGCGCCGCGGTCCGCGTGCGCGTTGCGCCACACCTGTCACGCTGCGTCGTGACACTATCCCCCTCTCCCCCCCCGAGGTCCGTCACGGAGGTCGGGATCGAGGATCGGGGTGCGTCACGACGACGTGATGGACCGTGCGCCGTGGTTGCGCGATGATCGGGTCGGGTCGCCACCTCGCGCGGGATCGGGTGCGCCATGAGGTGCGACGTGATGGTCGGGTCGGGTACTGGTCGGGTACTGGAACGTGTTCTTGGTCTCGTTGACGCACTTGACGTCGTGTCGATCGTCTTCTTGAGCATGAGCCAGCACCGGATGTCGAAGGCCATCTCGACGAGCACGAAGATCGGGTACCACGCGTCGAGGTGGTAGGCGAGCTGCGGGTCGAGGATGCGGTCGAGCGTCGGCTGCGGCTTGAGCACGGTGATGGCGATGGCGACGACGACGTGTCCTTGAACGTGAGCGACACGTTGAGCGTGAACTTGGTGACGATGAAGGCGAGGACTTGCCCGTGAACTCGATCGGCTAGTCGCGCGTGAACTTGACGATGACGACGACGTGCCCATGAACTTGAGCGACACGTCGTGCGTGAACTTGGTGTAGGCGATGACGCGCCATTGAACTTGATCGGCGCGCCGTACGTGATCTTGAGGGCGGAGATGACGATGACGATGACGTGGCCATGAACTCGGCCGACATGTTGTCCGTGAACTTGAACGCGAGTACCGAGCACAGCGGCGCGTGCGTGGCCCGCGGATCGAGACGAACGTGTCGGGCGACTGCTACGAGTCGGGCGACTTCTCGAACCGCGAAAGCTGCAACCCGTGTTGCAGCCCATGCCGGTGCGCGGCGCGTGCCGTGGCCCGTGGTCCGAGACGAGCGTGTCGGGCGACTGATACGGGTCGGGCGACATCTCGAACCACGTCTGCTGCGACCCGTGTCGCAGCCCGTGCTGGTACTTGGTCATCTTCTGCTGCTGCGCATCTCGTACTTGTCGAGGTGCAGGCCGTGGACCGTCGCCACGCCTGCCGGTCGGCCCCGCGACCGTTGATGTACTTGGACGTGTTCTCGCCGTACTTCGCACGGCGCCCCATCCCCCTCCTAACGGCCGACGCCCTCGTCGGCCTCGGCCCCATGGCCCAGCGTCGGCGATGGTGGGTGGTCTGGAGCAAGGAGTGGGCGCCGTCGAGCGGATCTGGTAGTTGTTGAAGGCCTGCGAGAGATGGCCGCGGATCTTGCGCGACTCGTTCCCGCAGGGGTTCGCGACGAGGAACAGGAACTCGGTGATCGGAAAAAACGAGGGCCACGACTCGATGTCGGCGGCCTCGAAGCACTTGATCGTGGCGCTCAGTCGGCGCCCTTGGTCTCGATGAAGTGCACGGCATGCGCAAGCTTAGTCTCAGCGAAGCTGCGCAGCGCCCGCGTGTCGTCGGCGTCCGCGACGCCCTCGTGGTCTCGGCGTCCGCGACGCCCTCGTGGTCTCGGCGTCCGCGACGCCCTCGGTCTCGGCGTCCATGTGCGACGCCAGCTTGGTCTCGGCGTCCAGGCGCGACGCCCGCGCGCGACGCCTGCGTGTTCTTGGCGTCCGCGACGATGCCCGTGGACTCGGCGCCCTTGAACTCGGCGCCCGTGGACTGGTGGTGCCGGCCGACCGCCGCGATCTCGGCGGTCTCGAACGACGCCCGTGGTCTTGATCATCCCTTGATACCGATGCCTTCGGTCTCGATGCCCATGGTGTTGGCGCGACGTAGCCCGACGACTGCAGGCGTACGTCTCGGCGCGGTACGGCCCGCCGCCAGCGTGTACGTCTCGGTGCGTCGTCGCCCGACAAGCGCAGGTGCGCGTCTCGGTGCAAATCCATGCCCGACGACCAGGTACACGTGCGCATCTCGGCGCGACGAGGCCGGCCAACGTCCCCGTACACGGCTCGGCGCCGTACAGCCCGACAACAACAGGTGCACGTCTTAGCTCCATGCCGACCGTCGACCATGGTGCGTGTGTCTCGGCGTGGGTCGCGTGGAGTCGGCGGGGGACCACGAGCGTGAGCACCGCCACGACGACTCGCCGCCCGCCGGCCGCGCGGCGCGACCGCAGGCGGGCCCTCGGCGGCGACGACGACTGCTTGGGGATCCGGGAAGCTGCTGTCGACGCCGTGGGCGGCTGCGAGTTGAGCCCGACGGGTCGCCCGTCTTGCCACCGGTGGGGAGGGGGTGACGGAACAAAGTGTAAGGGTGAGGGTCCCAAGGGTGGTTCGACGGGCGAGTATTACGTGGGTAATAAATGGTCTTGTTCCGTGAGGAGCGAGGACCGGGCGGACCGCTCCTCCGGCTTATGAATCAATCACAAACAGACACGTCCGAGACGGGAAACCGGTGACGCCGCTTGCGCCGCGGTCCGCGTGCGTGTTGCGCCACACCTGTCACGCTGCGTCGTGACAGTCGCGCCCGTGGCGTCGCGGAACTCTGCCGAGCACTTCCTCGCGTCGCTCAACCTCTAATGAATGTCGGACGTGCACCGTGAGGCACAAACGGCCACTCGCTTGTGAATACATGATTCTTTGATTTACACTCGCTGCATTGAACACGTTGCTCCTGTTATCGGCTTCAGCGCGCGTGGCTAGGCGAAAACTGATTTACAGGTGACAACGCCAGCAGGGGGCAATTCTGCAACGTTGCGTTTCGAGGTCGTTTTCATGATTTAGTCGTGAACTCGGTCCTCGGATGAATAGACTAGAGGAAAATCATATACGCGAGAACTTCAAAAAAAAGGAGGAAGCAGGTGCTTGGGGCTGGGAGCTGCTGTGTTCTCCGCGCCCTCTGCCACAGAGCAACGGATCTGTTACACCTCTATCCCGTGGATTCGCCACGATTGCGGGTTGGGTCTGAGAGGACCACCTGGCCACGGGATCTTACGCTAGGCTCCCAATCATGATACGTGTGGGTCTGTCGCGGGACATTCACCGTACGCGGCCCAAGCCTCGTCTGCTCCACTGGGTAGCAAGCCGTCTCGTTCCTAGCATCCCTGGTTCCTGCATTGCTGATGTGGACTGAACGAGTAGCGACAGGGACTCGAACCCTGCTCGCCAGCCCGGAACCAGAGAGGCACGGCCGATCCGGCTCACTACCCTCCGACTGCACAGAGAACAAATTCGCCCACGAGTCTGACCCCACGCGCGAGCATCGGAATGCAGCACAACATGTCACTGTTCGGAATGCTATGCGGTGATTGCGGAGGGGACAAAGCGACGGCTTGCGTTCTTTCCACGCGCGAGTGTGAGACGCGTCTCAAAACGCGTCTCGAAACGCGTCTCGCATCGGTCACATGACGCCCAAAAATGAATTCCCGATTTGGCTCGCGCGGCGATCGCACGCCTTCATCTCTCCCGTCCACGAACCATGAATCGAATGAAGGAACAAGACTCTACGCAACGGGCTAATGAAACCCCCGAGAGTGTCGCCCCACCTTCTGCGCCCCCCTTGTTGTCGTTGCCAGAGCAGGGCCACGGTGGCGTCGCGCCGAAGGCACTACTCGATGCCCAGTTCGGCGCGCTCCCCGACACAATCGTCACGCTCATACTTCAGCTTGCTCTACCGCGTTCTGCGCCCTGCGTGGCCACCCGTAGCTTAGCCGAGACGGCGCGCGACCCCCGAGTCGCGCGTACCTGGGCGCCGATTGCGCTTCGACGCTCAGTTCACCAGGATCTTGCTGAGCAATGTAACCTTGTGCGCCATGGCCGACACTTGTTCGAATATGCGTCCGTGTTTGACCAAGCCTACTTGAATTCGACGCGGCCAGAGCAGAGCCACTTGAGGGAATCGCGAGCCTCGAGCCGCAGCTGCTTATCGCCTTCATGGACGGCTGTTTGTTTGACCTTAGTCGACTCGCGCACCGCGATCCGCTGCATTTTAGGCGGACTATGACGCTGGGGCTACTCGAGCATCTCGCCGCCGACCCCGACAAAGCTTCGCACGACCTTGACCGACCCCGCTACGTCTTACACCCGCTGCTACTTGCACCCTACCTTGTGCTCGCCACAGCCGTGCAAATGAACGATGCGGGGCTACTCGACAAGCTACTTCGAATCGTTGAGCGGAACCTTCCCGCTGTCCTCGCTACTCAGCTCCCGGCATCGCTTTGGTGGAATCTTACACTGCAGGGTAAACGTTACTTTGCTGCAGCCGGGCTACCTCACGCGTCACTCTCCGAGCCCAACAGCGTTTCGTTCCTCGAGCACCTCCTCTTGCTTGCCACCGTTTCTTGGAGCGAGAAGAGTTATCACGTCCTCGGCAACCCGCGCTTTGAACTTGACCACGACGAGGTTGCCCATTCACTCGGCGCCAACGTGCTCGCGGTGCTTGCAGTCAAAACCCTTGATCAGAACGGTTCGCGTTCGCCCTTGAAACTCATGCCCATCTTTGACTGGCGCTTGCGCTCCAGCAAGCCAATTCCCATGCGCATTCGCAGCAGCAGCCACGTCACTTTCTACCTGTTGCGCGAGGGCGTGTCCCCGCTCTTTTTCAGGCACGCCGCCGAGAAGTACCCCGGAGTTCTCAAGGCGGACGTAGAGCAGGGCGATCTGGACTCAATTGCACAGCTCATTCAGCACTGGTCTCAGGATGATTTGGACACGGGCTGTGTTGCATACCTCGACAAGCTTGATCTCCTCAGCGACACAGCTTGGGTTCACCTTCTGGGTGCGGGAATGCTGCAAGACAAGGGAGCGGGCGACAGCAAGTTTACTGTGTTTGTCGTTAAACAGCTGGGATCCCGATTTAAAAGCGTACTTTTCAATGGTACGCGGACAAATTGACTCGCTTCAACAGCTTCACTCATTCGTTTCGATCGCAACGTAGCAATCGGGCTCAGCCTGGTCCACAACTACTGCGACGGCCGCGATGTAACCTGCTTGTTGCGCCTCGTTGTTCGCCATCTTGACGAAAAAGAGTTCAAAAGCTCATTGCGCGTCTTCGTCTTCCAGCTCGTGCGCGCCTCCGTTTCACATGGACGTTACGGCGTGACTGACATCGGATTTGTTGAGTCGGTTCTGTTCCGGCTCTTTGCCCGAACGGACGATCCGCAGCGGCTGAGCCCCTGGCTTCTGTTCTGTCTTGCCGAGGAGGTTCTCCGTGCCTTCATTGATACAGGACTGCCGGGATTCTATCAAACAGTCGGGTGGGTCGTGGCGGCTGTTATTGCCGACCCGTCATCATGCGACGCGGCTTTGGCTCGCGTCAAAAACGGCCGCAACGCACCGCCATTCCTTGCGGCCATGATTTACGGCCAGCTGTCGCAGTCCAACAACTCGTACTGTTTGGACCCGCTCAAACCAACTGAACACTGTACGCTCCAGACCCACGAGTCGTGGCTCGATGCGATGCTCAAGGTGCAGCAGATTGTGCGCGCAACTCTGGATAGCAGCACGGATAATTGGTTTCCTGGAATCATCCTCAGCTTGATCCGCGAGAAACTTCTCCACGACCCGCAGTCTGGGCTCCAAACACTTCTTGATTCAGAGCTCGTGAGCAGCGGCGTCCATGGTAACTGTCCCCAGTGCGGCGCCGCGCTGGTCCCGCCGCTCCGCCGCACATGCGAATTTCTCGCCTCGAGCGAACTTAACGCAACGCTTGCCGCATGCTGGTACAGTTCAGTGGTTCCCCTTGCGTTCTGGGAGCTTGTCCCTGATGGCGGGCTCGACCAAGTTCGCGCGGCGTGGTGGGTCGCGGACATGGTGCGCAAATCCAAGGCAGTGCTCGACGCGGACACGGTCGCGGCGATTGTTCGCGAGTTCCGCCGCGTCGCGCCCGCGGCGGCCGACTCGTTTGAGTTCAACAGTGTGGTGCTTGAGTCGGTCGCTTTGAGCAACGCGGAGGTCGAGTGAGCGCTTGCTCACTGCGAGCCGACAAGTGTTTCCGGGCGTCGCGAGAGCAGAGCTGGACCCGCACAAAATACAATCGTCCCCAATTTCATTTCCCTCAACGCGTAGGTTTGCGTCGCTTGAGACCCTCTCGGAAACATGCCTGCGCAACGGCGCGAACCGCGGCAGCGAAAACGACCAGCATAGTAGAATCCCAATTATTTTGTGTGTGCGTGGATGGACGACGTCGCGTGAACCTACGTAGCGATCCGCTCAAGCTCACGCCGATGATGTTCCTTGGATCTCAGTACGGTCACGGCCGTAATGCGGTCAATTTCCGCACGACTCAGCTTACCGCGGAGCGCGCCGTCAGGAATCCACTGCGTCAGACTTGGCGACGCAGGCGAGAAAACTTTGAGGAGGCCGACAAGAGAACTTGCGGATGCGTGGAAAGCATTTCGTTGACGATAAACTGTGTCGTACAAATGCCACTGTCATGGCAGCAGCTATTGGTGGCTTCGCGGAGATGTGCCTTACAGTAAACGGGCTTGAGTGGCGAGAGGCAAACGAAGAGCAGTTGGTCGAGGTCCTCGCTTGGACACACGAGCGCGAGAATTGAGGGGAATGCGTTGCGCCATACGGCTTGGGACGAAAGCGGACAGGAAGGACAAGCGGCGAGCCCGGTCAAGGGAGGAATGTCATGATTGTCGTTGGGCGTGAAGTGGGCGGCGAGCATATGGCATAACAGCGACGCGGATACGCGTGAGCTCCGGATAATCGTGGCCGCACGCCTTCTAGTACTCTCAAGCGTAAGCGTTGAAGTGACCAGCCATGAAATCTCATGCGAGACATCGGCCATCGGCGGCTTGTCGGAGGCAAGTAGACGCGCAAAAATGGTCAAGACATCAAGTCGGTCAGTTGTCGGCGTCTCGTAGTGAACCAGAGCGAGAACGACTTGGCTGACTTGGGCATCGTTGAATGGATCGGGAGCGAGACGCTCAAGAGGGTTGGCACGACCCGTAGTGCGAGCGAGGCGGGTCAACCCGTCAAGAACTCTGCCGCTAACTTCTAATGCACGGCATTCACCCATAATTGCTGAACATACGCTCCTACGAGTGAGCGAGGTCGACGATTCGACTGTCATCTGAACGTACCATCGACTAGAATAGCGTCCCACCGAACTCCAAACACAGGCGAAAGTGAGCAAAGCGCCCCGACCACGTCCAATTGCTCGCCGCGCAGCGCGTGGCGAAGCAATTTGGCAAAGTAATTGTTGCCGAGCTGGCCAAAGGGATACGAAACCGTCAGAATGTCGATATTCTTCACAGGTTCCCCGTTTTCGTAAACAAACTCAGCCTGGCGATTGATCCGAATGAGCGTGTCTCTGCTGTACTCGTCCAGGTCTGCACTGATCCGTCCGTCGGGGACGCGGGCCAAGGCGAGCACGAAAGCAGGCGGGCAAGCGCTAGTAAACACTTGAAGGACCGTCGATTTGTCCAGGAAAGTGTTGGACCAGCCATGCGCGTAGAGCCACACAACGATTGCAGCCGCAATCCTGTACGGAAGGACGCAGCGTTCCAAGTGGTCAAACGCCCAAGTGGCAGGATATTCCGACTTGAAAGCGGCGGCAAGTGCGTTCCGGTCGATTCCGTACTGCGGATCCTAGAGTAGCTCGAGCGTGTCGTGTTGCCAGTTTCCCAGCGCGAGAAAGCCGAGCACATCGATGAAGCGAGGCGGGGAGGCAAAGCAAAGGCATCTGGGACATCCTCGTCGGATGGAAAAGACGGGTCGAAATAGGCAAATGCCCATTCCGGCCACGGGACGGCGATCGTCAGGAGGTCTAGCCAGTATGTAGGACCGGATATTCGCAAGGGTTTCCTCCAGGAGGGCGGGGAACCGGTCACAGCCGCGCGCGTTGCAACAAGAAGATGCACGACACGCGGATAGCGGAGGAGCTGGTTCGGCGGTGCAAACTGCGCGCACTCGATAAACGCGTGAAAATCGAAGTGCTGCCGCTCGGTATCGTCAAGCAACGAGATGCGGCGCTGCGTCGCGGCTCGCCGTTTGGCGCACGCCAAAAGCACACGCATCAGTGGTTCGATGCGCGCCCGCCAAGCCGCAACGACCAACGCACGCTGAGCCTTGTTGCCCGCGAAGAAAACAGTGTCAAGCAGAGCGCCTCCCATGCAGTCCCGCTGGACGACGAGGCAACAACCGACAAGATTTAAGCGTGAAGGACGACCGTGTCGCAAACCAAGCGATTGAGGGAGCGCGACGCCAACGCGACCGCGGCACGAGGCTGTGCAAGCTGGACCACGGCGAGAGCGAGCTCCGTCGGGAGATGGCCGGGACGCAGCGCCGGCGGCATGTGGACGGATTGCATGGAGTGTTTCATGGAGTGTGGTTTCGTGATGCTTCGTCATCGACGGTCTCAGGGAGACAGAACGAGCGACGCGCGTTCGTTGGGGTGGCGGCCGATGTGAAACCGCGACGTTCGACGCGTCAGCGCCCAGTCAGCGCCCTCCCTCTTTACAGGACTCGCACACCATGGAATCTAATGAAATGACTTCATGCAACGTTATTGGACCATGTGAAGCACTCCAGTTTGCGGATCTGCCCGCCGAACTGGTCGGGCATGTTCTGCGGCTGGCCGTGCCTCGGGTCGCCGTCCCGCTTGCCACAAGCGGCTTTGCTGAGATTGCGTCCGAATCCGACATTCAGTGGTTCTGGCGGCTGACCTACATGCTGCGCCCCGACTTGTGTGCGTGAGGTCGGTCGCTTACACCCGTGCGACGAGGACGAGTGTCCGTGTACTGGGGGCGAATACGGAGCACCCATCAGCTTGCGCCACGCCACACCGTTTTATCAATATTTATGCCACCTTGCTTGCCGTGAGCGGACGGCCGCATGGTACCGTGAGACCGAGCGGGCCCTCTGGCTGCCATCCGTCGACGTGTTTGACGAGCCGACCGTCGCCCAACTAATTGCTCGCTTCTCCAACAAGGCCCTCGACACCGTTCCGGACAACGACTTTGCTCAGTGGGCCATTAAGGTTGACTTGGCGTTCGAGGAGGGCGACGATCTCCACGACCCAGACTATGCAATTGTTCCACAGTTCTTTGTTATGCGCCAGCTTTCCATTTACTTCCTTGCACAAGGCCGAATTCCCGAGCTTACTCTTGTACTCGATGCCATTGCGCAGCAGCCCGCCGCGTCACACTCGCTCTCGATTTGCACGTGGTCGTTCTTGGACGTCGACTGGCGCCTCCAGAAGCAAGTCAACGCGCTCTTTTGGGACACACCTTACGCCGAGGATATCGAGGCGCATTCCGGCCGGCTTCCGCCCTTCTTTTTCAGCTTTCTCGTGCTCGCCGCGCTCAAATGGTGGCGCCCCAAGGTCCTCAAACTTCTCGAGCAGCCCAAGTACGGAGTTCGGCGCGAGATGTTTGCCGGATTTCCCTTCCATGGCCTCGTTGAGCGCGCGTGTGATTCCTCCCTCTCGGCCGAGCTTGTGATTAATACTCTCTCATGGTTTGCTGGTGCAAACGGCGAATTGCTTGACCGCCAAGTGATGCCTTCGCTTGCCGTCCATGTCGTAAATCAAGCCAGCCCAGAATGCACCGCTCAGGTGGTCCGTCGCTTCGATACTTATTCTGACCGCCCGCCTTACCACTCGTACTACAAATCGAAGCTTGCGACGGCGATGCTTGGTGGTGACGAGTCTGCACTCAATCGGCTTCTCGCGGCGGACACGTTTGGTGATCACCGCGGCATTTTGTTCGAGCTGTTTGAGTGTGGTATGCTTGGAACAAACCAGGTTGCACGGATGCTGCTCATCGCGATCAAGGTCAGTGAGGCTGACGTGACGAGGTTGCTTACTCTCGTGGTTCCAAGCGAGCTACAAGAAGTTTTCACAAGTGGTGCGTCCTTTTTCCCGCTTCCCAAAACCACGCTCAAAGAGTAACACTCGTTCTCCACTGTTAGCGATAAATTACGCAACGGTCTTCACCAAACGCAGTTACACTAATTCTACCCAAACTATTAGTGACGCTTCAGCAATCGTCTTCAATACCACCGCGCTCCTGACACAGGCTTTGATGGTGGGTCTCGATCCCAGCACCCTCCTTAACAGCTCAGTTCTTTCAGCGCTCAAGCAAGCTGGTGTGCTAAGCGATATCGTCGCGTTCCTTGACACTTACGGTCTAGCACACATGGTCTTGCACTCACGCGGTCTAAATCCTGGCTTCCGCACACACTGGCTCGAGGAGGGCTTACCGGACGACTCGGTCCCGCTTCTCATCGCGTTATTGTGCGACCCGCGGACCGCGCCAGCGACAATCGACCGTCTTGCGCAACTGCAGTCGAGGAACCAGCCGCTTCAAATCGCGCACTGGTATTTGTTCCTCCTATTGCTGCCCGCGACTCGAACTGGAAGGTTCGGAGAGTTGTACTGGAACATGAACGCGTACCTCAAATCGCTTTCGCTCAAGGTTTACTCGACCGACTCCTTGACCGTTGCTCCCACGATTCCTGTTCTGGCCGCGACTCACGTTGAGCTTCGACCGCGCCCCCGCCCTGTCATCCAGAATACTCCGCCCGTCGACCTTCCTGACCCGACTTGGGCGCCGTGGCAGTATGCGGTTCACATCTTCTTGACCAAAATTCCCGACTTCAAACTCGTTCGCCGATCTATTCCCAACAGTGCGCGCGACCTGCTCTTCTCGCACGATGTGCTTCGCGCAGCCGACGAACAACGCCGCGCCGAACTTGCGGGCGGGACACGCGGACCCGGACTGGAACTGGTGTGGATCATTGAACAGCTGCACCGCGCAGATCCCGTTCTGCTTGCCGATGACTTCATGCGTGTCATCGTCTCGAGCCCGCGATACGTCTGGCGAATGCTTCCGCGCGGCGCGCTTGATGGTGTTCGGACGCCCGCTTGGTTACTGGCTGCGGTTTGCATGGTTCTCGATCGGGTTCAGCGCGATGAGTTGATTGCTGTCGAGGCACGCGAAAGTCTGGCTGAAATCTTTACCGCTGCTGTAGCTACGACGGCTACGACCGAGTTCCGCGAGTCTGTTCGCGACGCGTGTGTTTGGCGCGGGCTAGATGCAGCACAATTGCTGCCAGCTGATGGTGCATGATTGTTCACGATAGCTGCCCGCTATACACGACACCTGTGCTCCAAATTGTGTATTCTGAACAAACTGGGAAAATGAGGGACGAGGACAAACCGCAGTCGCGGGCTCAAACGCGAATCTTGTAGCCATGTGCTCGCCAGTCCGCGAGCACGACATCATGTCCATACGCGTTGGCCGCGCGGAAGGCGTTGTCGGTGTACTTGACTTCGAGTCCCGAGCTGAGCCACCACTCGACGACGTCAGTGTGGCCTTGAGCGCTGGCGTAGTCAAGGGCAAATGAAGTGTAGTCGAGCTTGATGCCCAACATGCGCCACTCCTTGAAGATCGCAATGTGCTTGTTCTTGCTCACATTGTCGAGCGTGGCCAAACCGTCGCTCAAACCGTGGAGATCAAAGTCGGGAATCGACTTGACGAGGCCCGTTTGGAGGATCCATTGAACAATGGACAACTGACCCGACTCGCTGGCGAGCCTGAGTGCAACCTCAAGCCCGGGAAATGTGAGGCCGGGGAACTTGTCGCGCCGCCGCCATCACCACTGCATAGCGTCCAGATTCTTATGGAAATAAACGCCGCATCCGTTGATGCTCGTGATTGAGGCGGTGTCAAAGATCCCATCCGCCTCAAGCGCGTCAAGGAGCCCAATTTGGTTAGCATCCGTCGCTTCATCGAGTACCTGTTCATCTGAGTCGCCCGGAGCGTAGCCAACCAGTCAAATGAGCCGCACTACGGTGATGTTTCCGGATTCGACCGCATCCAGGAGGAAACGAGAAGGGTCGAGGCCGAGGTATGGAGTCAGCAACAGAAACTTGAGAATGCTGCAGAGGGAAGCGTCGCACGCATACTGGAGCTGCTCGTTGAGAACATCTTTGAGGTCACAAAGCGCCGTAAATTTGCGATACCGAATGGCCATTTCCAGTCGGTCCGCGCGGTCGTCGGCAACAATGTGGAACGCCGACGTGCGCGGGATGTAGTTGAAGGCAAACTCGCGCAGGGCCGGGGTGCACTGTAGCACTGCCATGTAGCGCCGGACCTCCTTTGCCGCTACAAGTTGCCGCCGGGTAATCTTACACTGATCCGCAGCTCTTTGGGTAACAAAGCTGGTGGTGAGGCCAGGACCAGACTCCCGCCGCAACACACAATTTGCGCGATGCGATGAGACCCCACAGCACGAGCGCTTCGCATCAAAGAGCATGATGCCTCAATGATTTCGACGGGAAGCGTTGGTAGAAGTTGAGCCGGCTGTCCCTGAGAAACCTTCGGAGGCGCAGCGGGACGCTCCTGCGAGTTTCGCCTCGAGCGCTACTGCGAGGATTGCTCCGCTGCTTGTTGTCGTGGGTGTGCATGATTCATCAGAGTGTCATTTGTAAGAGCGTGAGAGCTTGTGTCAAGGAGCGCATTTAAGTTCCACCGGAGCTGACGGCGCACTCAAGCGGTGAGACATGCGCACAAAACTGGTGGCCTCGAGACGCGTCGCGATATCATGTGATCGCGTGATCTGTGGCGCAACGCGAGAGACACCTCGAGTCGGACCGCCAAACACAGTTCCAGTTCGACTACCCGTCCAAAGCAAGTTGTGACGACTAACAAGTTGTTACGACAGAACGAACAAGTAGGCTTCGTTCATCATTCAAACGGCGCCGGCTCAGCTCAGCAAACACGAAAGCAAATACAATCAAACCCGAACGTTGTACCCATGCGCGCGCCATACCGCGAGCACCTTGTCGTGTCCGAACGCATTAGCCGCGAGTAGCGCGTTCTCGGTGCACTTGACCTCGAGTCCCGAGCTGAGCCACCACTCGACCACGTCCGCGTGGCCTGCGGAGCTCGCCTGGTCGAGTGCGGCTGCCGTATAGGCGAGTTTGAACCCCGACTTGCGCCACTCCTCGAGAATTGCAACATGTCCATGCTTGCTGACCTTGTCCAGAGTCGTCCCGTCAGGATCGCTCCGGATGTAGGGATTAATTTCCTTCACGAGGCCAGACTGGAAGATGTACTGAACCAATGGCAGGTACCCCTTTTCGCTCGCGCTGATCAAACCAAAAGTGAGAGACGTAAGCTCGGTTTCTGGGACTTTGTCCCGCCGCTGACGCCACCACTGTAGGACATCCAGCCGATTCCTGAGGCAAGGACGCATTAGGTTGACTTGCTTGGGCGCGGCGGCCGGAAAGACACCATCCGCCTAGAAGGCGTTGAGGATGCCAATTTGGCTCTCCGCGGAGGCCATGGCGATCATTTTCTCGTCCGAGCCGCCCGGCCCGTACCCCGTACGTCTGATATGGCGGACTAGGTCGACCTGACCAGCAGCAATTGCAGTTTCGAGCAGGCTAGCCGTTTTGAAGCCGAGGTATGCGTTTCCCAGCAGATACTCGAGGATGTTCGGACGGAGTGTGTTGCAGGAATACTGGAACACCTCCTTGAGAATACGGCGAAACTCGGGAGCAGGTGCGAACTGGTGAAGCCGAATCGCCATCGCGAAACGGTCAGCTCGGTCGTCGGCTAGAATGTGCACCTGTGACGTGCCCGGAAGGTAGTCGAAAGCAAAGTCGCGCAGCGACCGACTGCACCGGACGACCGACATGTATTTGCGGAGCTCGTTCGCCGCGGCCGTCTCTTGTTCAGTAGCCTGACAGCGCGGACGCGGGGTCAAGTCGAAAGTCCCGTTCTGTCGCCGCTGAAAAGTACAGGTCGAGCGGTGCGGAATGAGCCCATTGTACGAGAGGTTCGCTGCAAACTGCAGAATGCACTCGATGACCTCGAGAGGAAGCCGCTTTGGTTGAGCCTGCCCGATAGCAGCGACCGCCGACGGCGCCGTTTGACTTGCCTTATGGCGTTTCCCGTGAAGCTTGAACGAGAGCTTGTTACTTTTCTTGTTCATTGCATACATGGTAGTGCAAGTCTTTGAGGGCCAGGATTGTGCATTCGTGAAGGCGCTGGTGACCGCCACATTGCAGTCTTCCGCATTCTCTCAGAAGTTTCCCACAGCCTCACTCGTGCGGTATCATTTATTCGAGGGCGAAAGCTTTCGGGGCGACACAGCCGTGAGACGCGTCGGGATATCATGTGACCACGTGCTGTGTGGCGCAACACGTCTCCTTCCTGGCTCGCGATAAACGTTGGTGTTAGACAAAACGCGAGCAAAATGTATACGGGCAATACTTCAAGATCTATTCGTGATCATCTTCGCGCGGGGCAGACCACAACTCAGGCATCCTCCCGACTTCAACGGCAAGCTGATGCAGCTCGCTGAGGCACACGTCGTACAACAGGCCCCAGATCAGATCCGTCTCGACGCGCCCTGCGGGGTCCCGCGCCCGTGGAACAACTTGCGGCCCATGTCCTCGCGCATCACCTGGTCCGTGTAAAACTCGACAAAAGCAGGCGGCAGCCGGATCCGCTGCATCGCGAGCGCGATCAGCCGAGGCGGGACCGAGTGTATCGCCGTGTGCTTGGACAAGAAGTGCGGCCAGAGCGAGTCGGTGCGCCCGCGCAGTGCAAGCTCCCTGGTCGCATTGGACACGGTGCGCAGCGCGCACCACGCTGCCGGCGTCGCGTCGCTACTGGCACCAAGCAATGACTTGAGATTCAATGCGCCACGGAGCACGCGGTGGGTGGCCAGGCTCGCGCGAATCCGGTCAACGAGAATTTTCATGAGCAGCGACGCGGATGCAGAGAGCAGAGTGCTGGAGCGGTAGCGGTCGACGGGCACGATTCCCGGGAGCACGACGTACGGTAGGTCTGTCTCGGCGGGAGAGGGCAAGGTGCAGGTGCGCAAGCAGAGTGTAAGGAAATCGCAAAGGGTCGATGTCACCGTCTCTCCAGCGTTTGCGAGGAGCTGCGTCGCGAGATCGGTCGCCTCGGGACCGCTGTTCATGGCGGCAGTAAGCTCCTCGACCGTGGGCGGGGCCATCAAACTGGTCCAAATGTCGTCGGAGACGTGATCAAGCGGAGCAAACGCGCGAGCCCACTGACCTGAGAGCGAAAGGTTTCCGTCCGCACCCAAAGTCGATTCGCCGGCGTAAGAATCGAGCCAAGCACGCGCGAATTCGGCCACTCGAGGCAACGCCGGAGCCTTCTTGTCCGTGAAATTGAGCAGACCGAGAACGTAGAAGCTCTTGGACGGCGTCGCCCCACTCGATTTGAGATGCGGCTCGAAGTAAATAAGCTTCAACTTGGTACGTTTCTTGCGGAGCACTGTTTTGACCTTGCGCGCCGCGCGCTTCCATTCCAGGTACATGTCCTTAGGAAGCCTGTCTCTCCGGTAGCGTTCAAGCAGGGCAAGATCCTCGGCGGGCGCGCCTGCATGGAACGCCAAGTTGTGCCCGACGCGGTTGAGCTTCATCCTGGCACCCGTGCTCATTTTTTGGAGCAGCTTGAGCGCCTTGGCGTACTCGTCGTGCCCGAGCAGGTCATTGAACTCGGCCACATCAAACGGCTTCACGTCAAAACACGCGCGCGCCGCCGAGTCCAGGAGCAGCGAGATCGCGGACCACGCGTCGTTTACGTCGTCGCCCAGAACAAGCGGGGTGTCACCGAGCTCACTCTCGAGGTGAGCGGTGAACGAGAACCAGTGGTCAAAGTTGAATCGGTTCGTGTTAATGGTGACAGCATTGGGATCGGCGCGATGCTGAACAATCTTGATGGGTCAAGGAAGCGGCCGAGTGAGGTGGGAACATGGAGCGCGGGATTAAGCAAGTCAGGCTTGTCGAGCGTTCCGCGAATCTGCGCGATAAACGTGGCGTCCGTGCTCGGTGGCTCGATGAATTCGAGTGCATTTGGCGAGGCCATGACGAAGTCGACCCGGCCCGCCGGCTGGTCGATCGCAGTACTCGAGGTTGATCCAAGCTCCGCGGGACTCGCGGCACCAAAGATGGTGGAGAGCTAGACGAGCCCGAACCTGGCAATCCGATTCGTAACGACCGGGCCGCGGTAAGCACCGCCATAATCGCTTCCCACGACGACGACCGGATAGCTCTTGAACCACGCCTGCTGCAACGTGTCTACGACAAACGCCACGGCCTCGTCAAAGTCGTCGCCGCCAAGGCCGTCGGTGAAGTGAACGAGGATCAACACAAGCTCTCGGTTACTCGGCAATTTGACGGGCTGGACGAGAGCGAAGCCAGGAAACTCTTTCGCGGGGCGCAGGCGCTGCGAGATACTCGATCGGAACAGGAGGGTGAGTCCGCCCTCGCGCGAGCTAGGCGGATTCCCACCTCTGCCGTCCTCGACGTCGCAAGGGACAAGGATATCGCGCCGGAACCAGTCCGTGTTGTCGAGTCCAAAGAAGTAGCGCGAGTCTTCGGGAGACGTGAGTCGAGTGTCGTTGAGCACGGCGAAGGGCGTCTCCGGGTGCGCGTCAAGGAGCGCCAGAAGCGCGGCATTCTTGGCGGGCCGGGTCTCGGGGTCGGTAAGGTCGCCGACGTGCTGCACCAAGATGTCCATGCGGACGGGGAAGTTGGCGCGCTTGCTGGCGGCGGGGAGAAGCTCCGCGGTCGGCGCAGTCGTCGGCGAGTCGGAGTCGCTCTCGCCAGGTTCCGAGTCGGGCTGCGAGGAGTCCAAGCGCATTGCAGCAAGTTCAGTGCATTCGTTTTCCATGGTCTCGAGTGTAGCGCATGCGGGCGGGGAGCGGGGACGCGATCTCGGCGGCGCCTCGCTTCTCGTGCCGCAGGGCGCGCCACCATCGCAAAGCCTGCAGCACCGCTCTGGCCCGGATCTGAGCCAGACTGCGCTTCTGGGCCGGATCCGGCTCAGACGCGGGCGGCGGGGTGGGCGCGCGCGGAGGGGCTCGGGTGTCGGGGCGGGATCCGGCCCAGATGAGCCGTCTGGCTCAGATCCGGGCCAGATCTGGTTGCCAGGCCCAGATCCGGCCCAGACGGGGGACTTGGCCGCGAGCTGCAGCTGCCATGGCCGCGAGCCGCGGCGGCGGGACGGTGGGACGCGGTGTCAAGTATCAAATGCATGTATTGATTGCTATGGGTCGATCCGCGGGGCGAGGGCGAGCGAGAGTAGTCGCTGCGCAACGTGGTCGCGATGCCCGCCGCGGGCGACGCCATACCCGCCCACCAGGGACTGGTGGACAGCGTGGGGACGCGGCAGCAGCGACCACCGCGGCGGCGGCGGCCACCGTGCGTAGCGGTGGCTGCTGAGCTGATGCGATGGCCGCGAGTCGGCCCGGCCGGCCACACGGCCGCTGCGGTGGCACGGTCCGCGGCGGCGGCAGCGCGAGGTCCGGCGCGCGAGGACGGCGGCGACTTGACCCGCGCCGGGTCTTGAGCGAGGTGGCGCGTGTCGGAACGATCCGGCGGCGACGGCTTCACCGCCACCGTCTTCTGCGCGGCGGGCCCAAGACGCGCGCGCGAGAGATCTCGACGAGCGCCAAGGCGCGGCGAGCCGCCGACGCACGGTCGCGCGCGGCGGCACGCTTGTCGGGCGGCTCAGCGCTGTCGATGATGCCCGTCGACCCGCGAAAACGAGTAGGCGGAGTGCGGGCCATAGGTCGCGGCGCGCGCAGCCGATGCGACCGCCGCCACAGAGCCGCGGGCGAGCGAGAACCAGCGTCGGCGGAGCCGCGGGCGAGCGAGAACCGGCGTTGGCGGAGCCGCGGGCGAGCGAGAACCGGCGTCGGCGGAGATGGTGGTGGGCCGGCGACCGTCGGGACCGCGCGTGAAGTTGCAGCCGTGTGCGACCAGCCGTGCGCGACCGACAGACTCGGATGAGGCAAAGAATGCAATGAAGCCGAGCCGGACTAGCCCATGGCGGTTGCAAACGTGGTGGAGAGGAGGGGCGAGCGCGGCGGGGTGGGGATGGTGGGCGAGCGTTGCTCAGCGCAGGATCGAGTCGAAGGCCGTGTCAGACTCCTGGAAGAACTGCTCGCGGCCGATGAACCAATTAAGGTGGTAGTACGGCTTCTTCTTGGGCTTCCCGTTGACGAGGTGCTTGAGGAACGTCGGCACGAGATGGACAGGGCCGACGATGGCGGGAACGGGTACGACGGCAAGGGCGTCCTCGCGGCGCACCCGGATCAGGTGAGTGATGGCGTCGCGGGCGAGCATGGTGTTGCTGTTGGGCTTGAACCGCGAGAACCAGCGACCGACGGCGACCTGGAAGCGGTCGTCAAAGCCCTTGACGGCAAAGTCGAGGAAGAGGATGGGCTCCATGATGTTGAGCCCGCCCTGGTTGCCGCGCCGAGCCTGGGTTTGTCGCCAGGGGGAGGCGATCAGTAACGAGTGGTGTAAAGCGGCAGGAAGATAACAAGGCGAGGTTAAACGTACCACAAAAAAGTCGTTGACGAGGCGACCATGGGACTCGGTGACGCGGGCCTTGAGGATCTCGACGATCGGCTGGCGGTCGAGGTCGCTCGTGCGATGGATCTCCATGCACTGGAACCCGCGGACCTGCGACACGCGGCCGGCGGCATCGGTAAGGTCCTTGGGACGAAGCGCAGCGTTGGCGTCGCGGTTGCTGGGTGGCAGAAAAGGACAGGGAGCGAACAGGAGAGTGGCGTCAGTGCATGACTTCGAGAGAGGGCAGTGATGCGGGAGTACGTACTCGATGTCGAGCAGGACGTGTTTGGCCATGGCCTTGGTGAGGCCGCGCAGGAGGTTCGGGAACTTGTTCCCGAGCCAGTCGAGCGTGACGCCGCGGCGGGACCCGCGCAGCAGCGAGGGAACGACGCTGAGCGTGATGAAGTTGTACTTGTTGCCATCCGAGTCCGTGAGCACGGAGCACTTGAACTCGCGGTAGAAGGCGCTCTTCTTGACGAGCTCGCGCTGCACGATGCCCTTGGGCAGCTTGACGAGCAGGCGGTCGGGGAACATGTTGAGGTTGCCGAACTTGTTGACAATGACGATGGCGGCGATCAGGTTGATCAGGTTGATGAGCGCGTCGATCTCGCGGTCCGAGAGCGCGGCCTCGACCATGCAGAAGAAGGTAAAGCGCCACGACACAAAGTCCGGGAACGGGTCCCACGGCGCGTCGGTGAGGGTGGGCGACTGCTGGACGGCGCGCGGGATCGGCTCGTGGCCAATGGGCACGGGCGGCGTCGTTCCCGGAACACGGTGCTTGCCAATTGGGAGCTTGGCGCCGTAGGCGAGCACGGTCGTGGCGGGCGCGGCGGACGTGGTTTCAGCGACAGGAGCGGGCGCGCCGTTGGTCACAGTCTCGGCGTTGGCGTCCTCCATGACAACGTCGCCGTTGAGGTTGGTCACGGTCCCGGCGTCCTCGGCGGAGCCGACGCCATCCTGCGAGTCGTTTTCGGGCGAGTCCTGCATGACGACATCCTGCTGCAACTGCTGCTCGAGCTGTGAGTGCTGCTGAGGCTGCTGCTGCGGCGGTGGTAGCGGAGGTGGCAGCGGAGGTGGTGGCGGAGCTGCAAACACCCCGCCGGGACCAGACGGCGCAGCGCGGCGGATCTCACCCGGCTGGTGCCCAGACGCGACGGCTGGGGCCCGTGCATTTTGGTTCAGGAGGGCGTCAACGACGTGGCAGCTGGCCTCGTGGATGTGCAGGCCCGCGTACGAATCGGATTTGAAGGTGCAGGGCGGGATACAGCTGAGGTTGGCGCGCGGGTTGGGCTTGCGCGGGCGGGCGCTCCGGCGAGGCGGCGCCGCGTACGGTGCGGGCGCGGCGGATGCGGCAGGCGCAGTGGAAGCGGTCGGGTTCGTTGCGACCGACGACGATGACGAAGACGAAGACGAGGCCGGCGCGGCGGCTGCAGAGGCAGCGGTGGCGACAGCGGCCGCGTGGCGGCGGGAGACAGGGCGGCCGGGTTTGGCCGGCGGCATGATGGATGGACGGGTGGACGGGTCGAGTTGCGGGCAGTTACATGGGAACTAGTTTGGGCGTGGGCGGCCCAGCGTTGGCGTGCGCGCGCGGGAGAGATTGCGGCGCGGCGGCGAGGCGTCAAGGCAGCGACGCGTTGAGCACGTGATTGGCGCGTTGGCGCGTTGGCGCGTTTGCGCGTTCGGCGGCGTGCTGCACAGCGGCGGCGAAGAGGGGGCGCCCCTCGCCCCGCCCCGCCCGCTCCCGCTCTCCCTCCCCTCTCTTGACTTTGCGCCTGCTCGGCCTCGGTCGCTTCCGCTCCCGCGAGACACCCGCCGCCCTCGACCTGCTGGCATCCGACCCACCCGCCCTCCACCGCCACCGTCACCGCCATCTCGCGTCCCGAGCGTCGCCCGTCATGGCGTCGCACCAACCCGCGCCCGGCCCGTCGTCCGGCTCGGCGCCCGCCGTGTTGCCGCTCGACACGACGGCGGACGAGCTCCAACCTCTTCACGCTGGTCCTCAAGTTCATCAAGCAGAAGCTGGTCAACAACGCCTCGATCGCCTCGGGGACCTGGGACACGGCGCACGCCGCCTTCAAGGCCGCCAAGGCCGGCAACATGGGCGTCCTCGAGCCTGCGTGGACCAACAACGTGCTCTTCGACGCGGCCGGCAACCCGAACACGATCCTCGAGGTGCTGCTCGACGGCGTCCTCCTGTCGTCCGTGAACTGTACGTTGCGTGCGTCTGCCCATCCCTCGACACGACTCGTACCCCTCATTCGCCCCTCCCCTCCCCCTCCGACCTTGCCCTCATAGCGAATGTATCCTTTGGATCCATCGCTGTGCTGGTGCTGCAGGAACTGGACAGGGCCGTGCTCAAGGTCAACCGCGCCCAGTGCTTCCTCGCTCTACTTCTCGCCGTGGTACGTTGCGCCTCCGCCATCACCGCCGCTTTCTTTCTGCAGCCTGCTCACCCCTGCGCGCGCGCGCTGCCTAGCTGGGCTCGGCCCTGTCGCCCGCGAAGGGGTGGGGTGACTTCCGCAACCAGTCGGACCGGCAATCCAACCTCACCAAGCTCCGCAAGGTCGTGGCGGAACCCGACTTTACCGAGAAGGTGACCGGCTTCTCGGTGCTGTTCCGCAGACGTGTGCCCGACGTGGGTACGGTACGGGCTTCGCGTGGTTCACCGCCCCGCCGCCGAGCACCGCCACGCCCGCGTCCGGCCTCGCCATCGCCGGGGCACCAGCAGCGGCCTCGGCCTCGTCATCGGTACCCGCCGGCGCCGTGCCCTTCTCCGACTCGGGCTACGCGGTCGAGATGCCGTCGGGCAACACGTCGTCGATGCTCATCAACCCCGGCAACCCGGCGTCGCCTCTTCACCTCGCTGCCCACAACGGCCTCGACCCCGGTATCTTCGAGCTGCTCGCGCGCAGCGGCAACGGTAGCGGCCCGGCCTCGCTCACCATGTCGGCCTCGACCTCGGCCGCGGTCCCGCTCGCCACCGGCGCGCCCTCGCTCGTGCCCGTCGAGACTACGACCGCGCCCTTCCCCTCGTCCCCGCTCCCTCGTGCCGACGCTGACGCCGACGACGATGACGGGGGCGGCGAGAGCGACGCCAGTCCCCTTCGTCGTCCACGTTCGCCGACCCCGCCACCACCTCGGCCACCACCACCTCCGCCACTGCAGCAGCGGCCTCGTCGTATGCTCCCTTCCCTTCGCTGCTGTCTCCGCGTCCGAGTGACCGACGCTGACGCTCATGCCATCGCTCCCACCTCCCAGCCCATCGCTCCGCTGCTGCAGGTGTCGGTGCTGGTGCAACACTGACCAGCAGGTCCATGGTCGAGCCCCAAGTCGGCGCGGCACACGGGCTCACCTCGCCGGCCGCGGCCGTCGATGCTGCGGCTGCTGCTCAAGATCCAGCGGGCGTGGTCGACGGCGAGACCGAGGCCAAGCTGCGCCAGTCGGCGGCGTCCAAGGGTGGCGTCATCGAGGACGACGAGCGCGCCGAGGACGACGAGTCAGCGTGGTCCGATGCTCAAGTCACGCAGGAGACGGACCCGACCAACAACGTCAAGAACGCGCCACCCGCGACGCGGGCCAAGTCGACGCGCGTGCGCAAGCCCAGCGCCAAGCGCGCGGCGACGCTCGCGGCGCTCGCCATCTCGGTGCCGCGCAGAACGAAGACCAAGGCCAAGAAGTAGGCCAAGGGCGCGCGCGCGCGCACGCGCTGTCGCACCGTGGGGTGGGGGCGGGCGAGCGGGCAGGCCGGCCGGCCCGCCGCCCAAGCGTGTTCCGATATGATGATATTGTATATATATATACCCGAATGCTACGGATGACTCCCCGACTGGGTCAGGATCTGAGCGCGACATGGCCCGGATCCGGCGACGATACGGCCAGGATCTGAGCGCGACATGGCCCGGATCCGGCGACGATACGGCCAGGATCTGACTGCGACGTGTGCCCGGATCCGGCCACGATGCGAGCGGGATCGTGACACGATCGGTGCGCACTTCGCGGCGGCATCACGGCAGCCTCTGTCCCGGACCTGGGCGAGATCAGGGCAGGATCACGGCACGATCAGGGCCGGATCTGGGCCGGATACCGCTCCAACGCTGCCCAGACGCTGCCCCGACCCCGCTCGCGCCGCCCGCGCGGCGTCTGAGCCAGATCCGGTCCGCGTCAGGGTAATATCACAGATCCGGCCCAGATGCTGCTTTCTGGCCGCGATCCGGCCGCGATCGGGCCCCGAACCGCTGCTGCAGGTTTTGCGATGACACGATCTCGCGGGACGCGTCACATGATATCGAAACGCGTGAGGGACTTGTCTTTGAGCCTCGCTGTCGCGCGGAACGTTCACGCGAGCGCCGGACGATTTTCCTCGAGCCACCTAGACGCTCCGCGTCTGGTCTTCAATCGAGGGCTAAAGCCCTCCGGCACGTTGAAGCAGCGGCCCGCACGGGAGACTTCGACCCAACGAAAGTCGCGCGGACGCGTCTTGATCGTCATCACATGGGAAACTCGTCGACGAGTACGGCGTGACGTCCTCGCCACGCACTGGCGACAGCAGAGTCGGTGCGGATGCGTTTGATGTCGGGGCCTGAGCCTGTTGCTCTTGAGCGAGAGCTGGAACACGGCGTAGATGGTGATACCGCCAACGTTGGCGGCCGCGATACCCGTCATGGCCATGACCATCATGCACTATTCGCGGTTCCGGGACACGAGTAAGTGATGATGGATCGCGTCAATGACGCGCGAGATGCCCGTGCCGCCCGAGTCGGTGAGAGTGATCGGCGAACCACCCTTGCTCATGGGCGGGAACGACGCGATAGCCGGTGCGTTTGGCTGGTCGCGGCCCAACGCGAGCGCGTCTGGATCCAAGGACGCGGCGGCCTCAGCGACACCGCTGTCGCCGCCGATGAACGTGGCGATGAGCGGCTTGAGGAAGAGCACCAACTCGCGGTGCTGGTCCTCGTTGAGGTTGAATCCCAGCGGAACCTGCGCGTACGCGGGCGAGTGCTTGGTGCGCTGCTCCGCCTCATTCCACAAGTCGCCGCGCATCGTGTGGGCCTTCATTGCGAGGAACCGCATGCGCAAAGTTCGAGATTTCATTGATCTCGTAGACGATCGCGGGCTGCTTGCTCGCGAGCTGCGACTGCGGTTCCATGACCATCGTGCCGCTTACCAGTACACAGAGCATACCAGTCCAAGGCCGAGTGCGGTATGAGCGATACAACCCAGGGGCAGCCCGGCGGGGCGGAAGCCCAAGACGTCGAACAGGTAACGAGTCATAACAGTGGGGGCACATAGATTACCTGCTACACACATCCGCCTCAACCCTCCCGTCCACGCCCTGCTCTATACAAACCGTCCCGCGTCCGCGTCCGCCGCCGACGCGGCGGGCGGGAGCGCGGACCCACTGCCCGCGCCGCCTCCGCCGCCGCCGGGTGGTTCCGCACACGCGTCGTCGTGGCCGCCGCCGTCCAGGACGTCGGCGGCGGTGTTGACGGGGAACCGGATTCCGTCGCTAAACGCACACGCACACGTTAGCATCTCGCCTCGAACCCCGAATCCGCGTCGCAGCGTACCCAATCGACGTCGAGACGGGCACGAGCCACCACGCGGGACTAGCGCCCATGACCTGGGTCCAGTTCCTGCGCCATCCGAGATCCCACGGGCTCGCGCGCGCGGTTTCCGCGGCGGCGGTGGGGCGGTGGCGCTGCTGCTGGAACCGCTGCTCCTCCATGGCCTCGATAGTCGTCGAGTTGCGCGCGACGAGCGAGACGTGGTAGCCGAGGAAGGCGACGAGGGTCAGGCCGAACAGGCACGAGGCGAGGGTCAGGCCGAGGACTTGTGACGCGCTCGAGAATTCCTATGGCGCGGGGAAACGGTGAGCGGGTGTGGGGGAGTGGGAGAAAGCGAGCGCGTACGTCGATGGGCGCGCGCGCGAGCGCTTCGATACAGTAGGGCACGGTGAGGAAGAAGGTGAAGATGCAGTAGGCCGAGAGCCAGAAGAGGAAGAGCAGGAAGAACTACGGCGACGGGTTAGTTTCGCGCGCGCGGGTGTGCCAGTCAAGCGAGAGACGCACCTTGTAGTTGTAGAACCCGACGCAGTTGGCGACCCACGGGCAGTGGCTACACGCAATCAGTCGGATCAGTCGAGCGATCGTTGACGCGAGTAACTCGCGAAAACGTACTGGTCCATCTTGAGCACACACTGCTGGCATATCCGGCCTAAACCATTGCCGATCAGCTCATCCACACCCGCAAAGCATCCGTTGAGAAACGTACAGTGATGCGCGCGGTCAGGTTTCGGCACGTTGCACTTGCGGCAGAACCGCGGTGCGCCGTTCCCCTTGACGGTGATGGGCTACACATCAGTCGGCGTATCAGTCAACTACCCAGAAACCGCATGAAGCGAGACGCGAAGCGCAGACCGGTATCGACGACAAGGCCGATTCCGGCGGGGTGGACGACAGCATGGCTACCAGAGGGACGTGTTCATCTTCGTGGTCGACCTCGACGGCGTGGTGGACGGGTGACGCCGAAACCGCCTCCATTTTCCCACCGTCTTCAACCGCAACCGCCGTCGCAACCGACTCCGTCTCCCTGACCGGCGGTGGCGGCGCGCCGGGCGGCGTCGTGCACACGCGGAGGTACGAGACGATCGCGAGCCCCCAGAACACGGCGTGAACGACGCGCACCGCGACATGGTTCGCGTCCCCGTCCATGAACGGGACGACGACGGCCTGGAACGCGTACAGCGACCAGCCCATGATCCCCGTGACAAAGGCGACGGGCGTCAGCCGCAGGCCCCACGTCACGACCGACTCGCAGCAGCCGCGGACGCGCGACGGCGGTGGTTCCGGGGCGCGCGGGGTGGCGGTGGCGGTGGGTTCGGCGGCAGCCATGTAGCCGGGCGGGAAGACGAGGAGCGGCGGGGCGAGGCCCGGGATGCCTGGCGGCGGCGTCGCGGCGGTGGTGACCTGCTGCTGCGCGTGGTGCGCGGTCGATGAGCTGGACGCGGGCGAGGCGGTGGTGGCGAGCGTCGAGGCCGAGGACGACAGCGAGTCGGTCGACTGCGACTGCGAGGTCGGCTGCTGCGGGTGCGGTGGCCACGATGGCGGCGCCCCAGGCTTCTCCGACGACGGCGGCGGCGGCATCGTGAAGCGGACGGCGGGCGGGCGCAGGGTCGGTGTCGCGGTAGTGTCGTCGTCGTCGTCTAGGCGAGGTCGACCCGTTGCGGGCGCAGCAGATAGATTCAAGTGATGGGGTTGCAGAGAGAGAGAGGGAGAGGGAGGGCGACCGAGAGGAAGGCGACCGGAATTCGTGTGGCGCCACACGTGCGGCAAGCCGGCGACCGCACGTGCGCTCGGAAACGCGCTCGGCGTTGCTTTGTTGGCCCTTCGTCCTTCAGTTCTCGCTCCCCCGTCGAGGCCGATCGCCGCCGCCCACGAATCAACACTCACTCGACCTTAACTTCTTGCACTACCATGTGGCGCCACCTCGCCTTGCGCTCGGCCGTGCTGCCGCGCCGCGCCGCGACCCTCGCCGCGCGCCGCTACACCTCCGCCACGCCCGACACCTCGCCGACCCCCGACGGCGTCGTGGTCGGCTGCTACGAGGGCGAGACGCCGTCGCTCGAGCTCTTCTCGGCGACGGCGTTTGCGATCAACGACCGCACCAACAACGCGCTGTTCGGGCAGCTCGAGCGGTCGGGCTTCCGCGGCAAGCTCGGCGAGGCGCGCGTCTTCTACCCGCCGGCGCCCGAGGACGATGGACCCAGCGCGCCCGTGGTCCCGCCGCGTGTTGCGGTTGTCGGGCTCGGGAAGCGGCCGGAGGGCGAGGTCAATGAGGGGGTCGCGTGGGAGCGTGCGCGTAAAGTGGTGCGTGTCATTCTTACTCGGTTCTCGGCTGGATGGGATTAACTCGTCGATATGTAGTCCGCGATCGGCGTCAAGGCGCTGCAGGACGTCGGCGCGCGGCGCATCGGCGTCGAGGCGTTCGCCAACTGCCCGCGGTCCGTGGCCGAGGGCGCCGCGCTCGCCCTGTACAAGTTTGACCACCTCAAGACCAAGCCCAAGCCCAAGAAGTCCGCGGACCCCGCTACCACCACCACCCCTCCCACTTCAACCCCGGTCGACATCTCGGTCCTGTCCCGCACGGGCGACGTGTGCGACGCGCTCAACGCCATCCCCGCCGCCGGCGCGGTCCCCTCCCCGACGGACCTGAGCACGGGCCGCGTCCTCGCGCAGTCGCAGAACCTGGCGCGGTACCTCATGGAGACCCCCGCCAACCTCATGACGCCGCGGCTTTTCGCCGAGACGGCGCTCAACGAGTTCAAGGACCTCGGTGGGGTGACGGTCAAGGTGCACGACGAGGCGTGGGTGCTGGCCCGCGGCATGCACGCGTTCCACGCGGTCGCCAAGGGGTCGGCCGAGCCGCTGCAGTACCTCGAGATCCACTACCGCGGGCGCGAGCTCGCGGGCGCGCAGGGGAAGGTGGTGGAGGAGTCGAGCGAGACGGCCGTCAGCAACAAGGAGAGCGTGTGCGACGTGGCGCTCGTCGGCAAGGGCGTCACGTTCGACAGCGGCGGCATCAGTATCAAGCCGTCGGCCGGCATGGTACGCTTTCTCTTCTCTTCGCTCGGAACCGAGCGGGTGTCTCACACTCCCCCCGAACTGTAGGGCCTGATGCGCGGCGACATGGGCGGCGCCGCGACCGTGCTCGCGTCGCTGCACGGCATCGCGCGGCTCCGCCTGCCCATCAACATCGTGGCCCTGATCCCGCTGTGCGAGAACATGCCCTCGTCCTCGTCCGTCAAGCCCGGAGACGTGGTCCGCGCCAGCAACGGGCTCACCATCGAGATCGACAACACGGACGCCGAAGGCCGCCTCCTCCTCGCCGACGCGCTGTACCACGCCACGTCGTTCCAGCCCGCCGCCGTCATCGACGTGGCCACGCTCACGGGCGCCATGGACGTGGCCCTCGGCCGCGTGTACACGGGCGTGTTCGCGTCGCACCACCACCTGTGGGCGCACGTCGCGCGGGCGGCCGAGAAGTCGGGCGATAAGGCGTGGCGCATGCCGCTCGACCCGGCGTACCTCGCGCAGATGCAGTCGAGCGTGGCCGACCTCAAGAACGCCGGCGACCGGAGTGCAGGGGCGTGTACCGCGGCTATCTTCCTGCACCAGTTCCTCCGCCCCGCGGTGCCCGCCGCCAAGGCGCTCGCGGCCGAGGTGTCGGCCGAGGGGGAGATCCTGGGGGCGGTGCCGTACGTCCATATCGATATGGCCGGCGTCATGCACTACGCGCGCGCCGCCGACGGGTATAACACCGCGGGCATGTCGGGACGCCCGACGCGGATGCTGATTGAGATGGTGCGGAGTATGGCCAAGGTGTAAGGACGGGTTGATACAGACTAGGAATTATTGCTCAGCACGCGCGTGAGACATGTCTGAGGGACGACGGCCGCGAGCTCGATGGTCGCGAGCTCGATGGTCGCGAGCTTGATGGTCGCGAGCAAGCAGACACGCCCGCACGAGGTGGCGGCGGCGAGCGGGGCGAACGGCGTCCGCACAAACTGCGCGAAAATCCGCGCCCCTCCGCCGCCTGCGTCAGCCGCCGCGCCTGCGCCGCGCCCCGTTCAGGGAGCCGTGCGCAGCAACCTTCGCTCTGCTCCACGAGGCAAACGCATCAACAACACCGCACGCACACTCGCTGCAACGCATCGAACCACACGCAGCCATGAGCGACAAGTCGGCCAACGGGATCAAGATGATCCTCATCGGTTCGTGCGCTTCTCGCGCTGCCCCCGCCGACCTCGCCGTACTCACCCCCCACCCGTAACCTCCAGGCGACTCGGGCACGGGGAAATCGTCCCTGCTGCTGAGCTACACGGAGCAACGCTTCCTCCCTCCGGGCGAAGCCGTAGCGACCGTCGGCGTCGACTTCCGCCTGCTCAAGCGCGAGTACGCCGGCGTGCAGTACAAGGTGTACATCTGGGACACGGCCGGCCAGGAGCGGTTCCGCACCCTGACCTCGTCCTTTTACCGCGGCGCCGCCGTCGTCTTCGTCGTGTTTGACGTGACCAACCGCGAGTCCTTCACCAACCTCGCCACGTGGATCGCCGAGGCGCGCCGGTTCTGCGCCGCCGAGCGCAACGTCGCCATGTGCGTCGTCGCCAACAAGCTCGATGTCGCGGCCGACGAGCGCGTGGTCTCGCGCGACGAGGCCGAGGCGTACGCGACCGAGGTGGGGGCAGAGTACCGCGAGGTGTCGGCGCGCACCATGGACGGCGTCAAGTCCCTCTTTGACGAGTTCGCCGAGCAGGTCGCGAGCAGGCCCAAGGGCGAGACGGACCGCGTCGAGAGCGTCGATGTCTCGTCGGGCGGCGGCAAGGACGCGGCGGCCGCGGGGGCGTCGTCGTGCGCGTGCTGAGCGCTGGGTGTGGGGGCCCGGCGTCGCTGTGACTACCGCCCTTCTTCTCTATGGCATACCCCTCCTCCCCCTCATCGTCGTCTCATCCCATCATCCTCATCCCGGCGACGACTCGCCCCCGCTCCGCTCGCTCGTGTCTGTTCTCGTTTATGTATCATCTGTTTCACGTTCCACACACCGCGCCCTGAGCGGCCCTTGTTGATGGCCACCGCCGCCGCCGGCCGCTCTCTCCCTCAACGGCAACACCAACCATGGAAAACGAATGCACTGGACTTGCTGCAACCCATCCCACCGACCGCGCTGACCCCGCTCCCAACAACGGCGGCCCGCGCCCGCGCAAACCCGCGCCGACCTACGGCGCGTGGTCCACGACCCCCGCCGCCCTCCTCGCGCGCCGCATGGACCTCGTCCTCCACACCTCCCCAAACGGGCTCGCCGCCGACCCGTCCGCCCCCGCCGCCCTCGTCACCGCGTACCCGTCCGCCGCCCTCGTCGTCTTGACCAACACGCGGTATGTTCTCGACAGAGCGGCGAGCCGCCGCCTTCTCCCGCCCGACGCGCGGTTCGCTTCTCGGAGCACGAAGGTGAGGAGTGAGGGCGGGGTTGGAGGGGTTGCGGTCCTGGTGAATCAGCGGTTCGCGGCGTTTATCGCGACGGATGAGGGGTACGCGGACAGTGTGCTCGTGCAGCGGTTTGCAGTGGGAGGGAAGCGTGAGCTCGTGGTTGTTGGGGTGTATTTGGGTGGGGAGCGGGATGAGGGCACGGAACGGGTCGTCGTGCGTATCGCGGCGACCGCGTGCGGCGGTGGGGCCGGCGAGGAGGGGAATGGTGTCCTTGTCGCGGGCACGTTCACCGACGCGCTCGCGCGGACGTTGCTCAAGCACGGGCTCGTGGACGTCGCCGCCGTGTTCGGCGTCACCACCCCGCGCGCATCGGGCCGGGTGATGGCGTCGCACCACGCGCTCGACGTCGCCGACGGCTTCTCCGTGCACGACGCCAGCGGCGCCGTCGTGTTCGCGAACACGCTCGGCCACTACCTCGTCAGCAGTGCCAAACTCCGCATCCCGCTCGAGCTCGCCGGCCGCGGCGCCTTGATGCTCAAGGCCAGCGCGGCCGGGTTCGACGACTGGTTTGCGTTCTCGAACCGCGTCGAGGAGATGGATTCCCCCAAAACCGCGGCGGGGTGGGCGCGGCTTGTGGAAGTGGTTGACACAGCGGCCGACGAGCACTTGCCGCTCGAGCCGTTCGACCCCGCCAAATTCGTCTCGTCGCGCGGCCAGGACGTGTACTCGATGGCGCTCGGCGCGCTGCGCACTCTCAGTAAAAAGGGCAAGAGCGGGGCGCGGGGGCTCGACCGCAGCGCGCGGCTCGTCGCGATCGAGTGCGGCGCGGGCAAGGCGGACCTCGACCTGCTCGCCGCGAAACCCGCCAAGGACGCGGACGCGCAGCTGCGCCGCGACGCGGCGAAACGCATCGCGGACCTCGTCACCGCGAAACGGGCCGCTTTGCTCGCTGAGCACGACTACGCCGCGCGCCCATTGCCTGCGCACGACGGGTTGCACACCCTCGCTGCCGCCGCCACGCCGTCCACCGTCGCCGCGACCCCGCGCGCCCGCGCGTGGATCCACGACGCGGAAGCGTGGACCCGCGCGTTCGCCCCCCGCCGCACACGTCAACCCCGAACTGTGGGCCGGCCTGATGCGCCCGCCGACGCGACGAGCTCGACGCCGCGCTCAACGCGGGGCCCGAGTCGAGCGATCTCGCGGCGCAGCTCCTCGCGAACGCGGGCGAGACGGCCGCGGGGGTCCTGCTCGCGACGCTCGCCGAGTGCTTGCGCACGCGAACTCTGCCCAAACCGGTGGAGGGCGGAGCGCGGCCGTACGTCGTGTTCCCGTCGTCGCGCGTGCCTGTCGACCGCGTCCGCTCAACGACGCTGGGCGGCGCGCTGGCTGCGGTCCTCGCCAAAATCTTGACGGAGCGCGTCCGCACCGTACTCGACGCGCACCCGGACATCCTGCGCGGCGCCGAACAGCTCAAGACCGTGACGACCACCGGCCCGCGCCACGGCGCCGCAAACGCGCACGTCAAGGCCGCCGCCGCGCTCGCGTGTGTTTCCCCTACATCGCCGTGGCGGGTGTTCGCGTCGCATACGACGGCGGCGTACGCGGTCCCGCGCGAGGTGGTCGAGGGGGCGATGCGGCGGGTGCGGATGCCTGAAGAGTTTGTGGAGCTGTCTGTGCAGGGCGTGATGGGTGGGAAACAAGGGATTCCGCGGGGACGTGTCGAGTCGCGGATTGTGTGGGAGATCGTGTATGATGTGGTCCTCGGCGCGTTGGCGGGGTTCGCGGAGGAGGTCAAGCGCGGGGGCAAGGAGGCGGAGTGATGTGGAAAGCAGAGATTTAGCTGTACTTGCGTACCCGTCGTTGTGCGTCAGGTCGGGACCAAACGCGCGTGTCTCGCGCGGAGCTGTCTCGCACCGGTCGCGTTTAAGTATCATGTGATGTGGCGCCCGCCAATAACGAGCGGATCGCACGGCCGCTCGCTCAACGCTCCCCCATCGTGCCCTGAGCACCCGTCGCCATGGAAAACGAATGCATTAGACCTCATGCAACTGGCACCTAGCGCCCAAGCGGATCTGCTGCCGCGAGCTGGCGGCCTTGCGCGGACACTTATTCGAAGCCCGCCGAGCGGTCCGGCCCGCGGCCAGTCGCTCGGGGCGCCCCGCCGCCCGAGCACATGGATATCTTGATTCAGCACCCTGGCACGCTTGCCGATCCTGAGACGAGACCGGCCAAGCTTGCCGCGCTCTCAGCCCTGCTGGATGCGCGCCCGAATCCGGCGATCGCTGTTCTCGTCGACACTTGCCTCACCGAAGCCGACGACGACGGCGGTGCTTGCGAATTGTTACCCGGCTGGGTCAGTCGCCATGCGTACACGCATTACTTCGAGCAACCTGGCGTCCCCGCGGCGCAAGTCCCCGGCGGCCTCATCGTGCTGTTTAAAGCACCGCTTGCGCCGTTCCTTCGCCCGGAAACCTCCAATCAGGGGCACCTTTTCATCCAGCCCATGAAGATACTTTACCGAGCGCGCCGCGGCCAAGTTCTCTCGAAGCATCAAACGGGCGTCCCTGGTTGGCAGCGACGTCAGCAAGGCGTGGGACTCGATCTCGCTCCTCGTCGAGGCTTCTGCGCGGACTTGCTTCTGAGTGATGCCGTTTCGAGCGGACGAGTTTAATGCACGTCTGGGTAACGATCCGTATACGCAGACGCTCACCTGGCTTCATCATTTCGACGACCTGGATGCCAAAGCTCTGAGCTTTGCAGGCCAAGCGATTGCGCAAGGCGGGCGCGTCCAAGAAACATGTCGCGCTTCTCGCGCGCTACGTTAGACGACGGGTCCCGGTGAAGCTCAATCAGCCGTGGAAGGACGCAGTCGATCGTGTGAAATTGCTTCTCAAGACCAAGCAAAGTGAGCTCCTGTTTCCGCACCACGGATTTGGCCACACGTCGCGTCAGATCGGCCCGCCGAAGGATTGATTACCTTAAGCTTGGCCTCAACAGCTTGGCTTCGAATTTCCTTACACCGTGGGGACTTCCTGCGCGTCATGCGCAAGAATGGCTCATCAAGAACAAAAATGGTGCGTCCGTGCCTGGTGCTGATAGCCAGGTTTTGCTTTTCGGCCCATGGACCCGCGCGTTCGCCCCGCTTGACCACGTTTCGGCCGACATCTGGACCAATCTGATGGACCCGCCAACGGTCGAAGAGTTGAACGCGGCCATGAACATTGGACCAGAAATCACCGATCTCGCGACGCGGCTCATTGCCAACGCTGGCCACGTGGCCGCGTCGACCCTCTGCGACTTCTTCGCACTGTGCCTACGCACGCGTGTCACGCCTTCGCCTGCTGACTCAGGGCCCTCATACGTAGTGATACCTGGGCTCATTCCCGTCATCCGCTTCCGCTCCAACCCCCTGCTGTCCGCCGCCGCCGCCTCGCTGCTCATGAAGCTTTTTGTTACGCGGATCCGCGAGACCCTCGCCACGTACGGTGTGCTGTGCGGTGCGCCGGAACTCAAAGTCTCGCTCGATTCCGACGGTCCCGAAAGCGGGGCGGTTCTGCACGCGATCCGAACCGTGGCGCTACAAACCGGGTTTATCACTCTCAGCGCTGCAAGGGACTCGCTTTGGCCGTACTTTTTGTCCAAGAACACGGCGCTGTACTCGGTCCCGCCGGAGCTCATCACGCTCGCAATGGAGCGGTTTTGCCTTCCATCCATCTTCATCAAGTTTTACACGTGCCACATGAGGCGCGAGGAGCTGGGCCGCAAGCTGTTCCACGGGCGCGGGATCCCACAGGCCGTTGTGGAGACGGATCTGATCTGGGAGATCGTGTATGACGTGTGCCTCAGCGAGCTGCAGCTGCTCGCGGTCAAGGTCAAGGGCTCGCCGTCGCTGTGGTCATCAAAAACGAACAACGCCTACACTAGGTGCGCGAAAATTTTCGTCTTTTAACCTCTAAATATAGATTATTGCTCCCGTTCACTGACGGTACGCTTGCGCCAAATAGCGGCGAGAGGACGCGTTGCGCCACACATGAGGCCATCATATGATATCGCGACGCGCGACTGAGCCGACAAAAATTGATCCAGTAAGGAAGCAGGAACATTGAGGGTCAATTTGCGCGATGTGTTAATGATGGAAGACTGCACCTCTTTCCACGGCTTTGAGTCCAAACTTCGATCAACGCTTGACAAGAACGAACAAAAAATTATATTGAAATCAAATAACGGCACGGGGGAGGTTCACCAAAGCAACCCAAACGTAACGTTACCATACTTGAGCATCGGCACGGCCTCGGGAGCGATACGGTGAATCTCGTTGCGAATATCGTTCGCTGCGCGGGAAGTTAACTTGGCCTTGGCCTTGTGGACCATCTGGGCAACCCAAAAGGAATCTTTCACATGGTCAATTTCTCCTTCGGGCACAAGCTTCCAAAATGCAAGAGGTACGACGGACGCGCGTCCGCACGCCGCTAAGGTTGCAAAAAGCTGGTTGCGTGCAAGGAACTCGTACGTCTGGCGAATGCGAAGCACCGATCTAGCCCCGCACCCCGCGCAAAGGGTTGGACTGGCATTTCCCGCGAGTTCCGAGGAAAGCAACTTGTTGAGCCCATTTTCAGGCTCAATCAGCATGCCCTCGTAGATGTGACACAGGAGAAGAGGTGGGAACCACGCTGACTTCGTGTCTGGGTCAAACTCGGCCAAGATCCGCTGAAGGTCGGACATGGCGGCAAACCACAAGTCGTGTGCTTGGAGTAGGCAGCGCTGGTAATCCCCATGCGGAAGCCAAGTCGAGGAGTTTGAGAGCTGGCTCAGAAGCATGGCCACAAGGAATGAGCGTGCAGTCTTGCTTTGACGGATAAGGGCAAGCGCTGGACCTCGTGTCATTGGGTCGCTTAAAACAACAACGGGAAGCCACGCAACTTCGTCCAGACCCGGCAGCTGGAGACATGAGATCTGATCGATCATGTGGTTTGCGAGAAGGAAGAGATACCAAGGCTCAACCTGCTCCTTGGTGCAGGCAAATACCCGGCCAAGAGTGGACTTAACAAATGCCGTTGCGCGGGATTTACCAAGATGATTGCAAGCGGAAGCGAACACATGGTTGATCCCCATGGCGTAGACGGGCGATACGCCTTCAAGGTAATCGTGTCCGAATTTGCGGTGGGCAAAACGGAGCACAAAACTCGCGCCACGACTGTCCGTGTAGGAGCGCGCGAGACTTTGGGCGAATGCTAAGGACGGCGCGCGAGTTCTTGTCAGCGCCCGCTTGGTTGGTGAATATAGAGCAGAATTTGAGCATACCTCCAGCAACACTGCCTTTTAGTCCAGCAAAAGGAAGCTCGGCCAGGAACGACAAGATCAAATCAGTGCCAGGCCCCTTGTCCTGGAGCAACCCCAGGAAGATAATATGGGTCCAAGCTTCGTCCGTGACGAGATTCAGTGAATGCAATGTTAAGAGCAGATCGAAGTCAATGTCGTCAAGGGTCCAGGTAAGATACTTGTGAGAGAGCAGCTCAAAGTCGCGCTCGCCCAAACCCTCGCTGATACAAGTTGGATGTTGCGTCGCAGTGCAGCGGAGAAATTCTTTGAGAGCAGGGCAAACTAAAATTGATGCGATGTGCGTCCCACTAGGAGTCCGCAAGACGCCTGGCTTGCGCGTGCGCATGAGCCAGTCAAAGATGGGCATGCAAATCGCGGGGGACTGCGCCCGTTCAGCAAGGTACTGGATTGCGAAGGGAGCAACCGAATTGTCGCCAAGGGCGTGTGGAAGGATGTCGAGGTCAACTCCAAACCGCGAGTCGGTCAGAAGAGGGAAGCTCTGGCATCTCCACAGGACGGCAGAGAGGATGACAAGCTGCGAGATGAACGAAATCGACCGCGACGTATTCCCAAGTGACCCAGTTGTGTCGTAGTTAGTGAACAGGAGGTCGCCACGAAGAGTCAGCTTCCACCAGAGAGCTGCAGGCAGCTGCACCTCGAAAATGAGAGGAATATCGCGCGCCACGATATCAAGCAGATTTTGAAGTAGCACGGGATCGTTAAGCCGTACGGCAGCGGTCAGAAGATGGAATGGGGCGACGAGGTGCGCGTGTGAATAACCGCTTAGTTTGGGACCACTTTGAGCTGCCGTGGCAGGGGCAACAGTGAGGTATTCGTGCAAAGCCTGCTTGGACATATTCAAGAAGCTCGAAAGATTTCGGTTGACGCGTTGGCGCTGTGCAAGCATGGAGCCTTGCATCAGCGCGAGAAGAAGTTGCGGGACTGGGCGCGCAATCCCCTCGACTGGATTGGAAAGTTTCGAGTTAAAATCGGATTGGTCGAGAACAAACGCAAGCTCGGAATAGACTCGGCCTGGACGGGCAACAACATACTTGAGGGCGAGCTGCGGATTCGCAAGGCGGCCAAGTGCAACGGGCACCCAAGCGAGAGCAAGGCGGGAGTCACGCGCGGCCTCGGCAAAGCAGCGCGATGCGGTACAGCTCACCGAACGTGGGCGTGCGAGTTGAAGAACGGAAGTGATCACCAAGTCGGGAAGCGCAGCAAGCGAGGCGCTGACCCCGCTGATTGAGAGCTGGGCAAGGAGCCCCGCCGCTGGCGCCCCAGCATCCGCAGTAACATCCATGACGAGTTGCAGGGAGTCTCGCGCTTTTTCCATTCGATTCATGGGCGACCGCGAGGACGAAGGAGAGCGGCGGCCGACGGCGACTTCGCTCCCAACGACACCGCCAGGGTATGGACACGGTCACGGGGCTGTCACATGATCTTCCGACGCGTCTCCGATGAGGCGCTCCCTTTCGGCTGCATGCGAGCGGCGCGTAATTAACCGCACACGACAGGTGGCACTCAAGCCCTGCCGCGGTTGACGAACCGTCCGCCGCCATTGCCAATTATACTTGAGGCACCTAAACGCTTCGCGTTTGGCTTTCAATCGAGGGCTAAACCCCTCGCCACGTATGGTGCACGAGTGGTGGAGGTGCTGTCGCGTGTGCGTCCCGCACAGGAGATTTAGGTGATCGAGCTATGGAAATCGTGCTATTGATGGATTAGATGATGGAATACACTACGTTAGTACTCTACTGTGTTTTCTGTTTCTTGGCGTTCTGTGAGCCGTCCTCGCCTCCAGCACGTTTGTTGGCCAATCGCCGAAACCTTGCGTTGAGAGCATCGGACGCGCGCTTGGCGACTAGTTTCTCAGCCGCGTGCTAGCGCGAGAAGAGAATCGCGTCGTCGAGGAGCTTGGCGATGCGCGGGTCGCCTGGTGCGATGGCTGTACCTTGATCGAAAGCGGTCTTGGTCAGCTCGTCGAGCATCTGGAGCCGCTTGTCCTCGGCCACTGCGAGTGGATCCGGCTTCATGGACTTGAGCACGGCTCTTGGGATCGGCTGAAGCACCCGCAGGTACTTTGAGTGACGAAGCCGCGATAACGCCACGTACAGGGAAGCGCCGCTGATAAGACGCTCCATGCCCGCGGGACGCGGATCTGCCAGGGCGATGGCGTTCTTGGTCACGCCTTGAACCCCGTGGACCGTCATGGCGAAGGCTGGCACCATTGGGTACTGCTCGATGTGCGCGACGACATGATTAGGATACTTGCTCATGTTGGTTTTGGTGTTGTTGACACAGAGCGGGAGCGAATCCTTCGTTGTGCTGACGACCCGCTCTCGCGACGTGGAACCGCCCGCCATGTACAGGAAGTCCTTCTTCTCCACGGCAAGCGGGATGACCGTGTCAGGCCACGCGGCCGGCATGCCCGGGAAGCGAGGGCCACGAGGAGCGTCGGGCAGGTCGATTCCACACGTTGAGTGGAGCGCAGGATGGCCGGTACATGTTGGACGCGGTTCGCGTGAACGTGGTGTCGGGCTTCTAGTCGATGTGGTGCACGACGCCAACCGCACCGTTCGCGCACCCCTTTGCTACGCACTGGTTGGTCTTGACGCGCATCTCCATTCCGACGAAGAGCTCGAGGATGGCCGGCAGTTCAGTCGTGGTTTCTGGCTCTCCTCCGAGGCGGAACACGTCCTTGTCGCAGATGGCGACGCGTTCACGCGTGCGGCGCCTATCACGCGGGCGCGTGATGTTGCCCTTGATCTGGAACACGATGCGGTTCGGGTTTGCTGCTGCGAGCCGCGTGTAGAGCAGGTTGAAGGCGTGGCGCGTGTGGTTGTCAGGCGCGATAACCGTGAGTCCGGGCTTCTTGAGGATCTCCTTGAGGACGTTGTTGCCGTTTTCGTCGACCTGCTGCTGAAGCTGGGCGGTCGTACGCGAGTTGATCAGGTCGCACAGCGTGTCCAACGCCTCGACGAGGCGGAGCGCGTCCATTTCGTTGCCCCATGGAGGATCGTCGACAAATCGGTTGCTCTTCACGAGACGAACAGCGCGTGTAGTGCGCCAGTACGCGACCTGGCCTCGATCCAGGTGCTCGGGGACCGTCAATTGATTTTGACGTCATGCGCAGTCAGGTAGAACGAGTCCGGCGCGTCGTTGAGCACGGCGGGCACCTTGTACAGGGCAGTTCCGTTGACGGGAGGCAGCTGTAAATGATCGCCAGCGAGCATGACGATGCACGCGCCGAATGGTTCGTCGCACCGCCGCAGGAGGCGCAGGTTCACGTCGATACGCCCGAGTAAAGTTGCGTCGCACATGGAGAACTCGTCGATGACGACGCCGAGACGCCCTTTCCACGCGATGGCAACCGCAGGATCGGTACGCAAACGGGCCACGTCCGGGCTGTTTTCTTTCGGCCTTAGCGAGAAGGAGAACGCGGCGTGGATGGTCGTACCGCCAATGTTGGCGGCCGCGATCCCGGTCATGGCCATGACCATGAGGCACTTTTCCCGGTTCCAGGACGCGAGAAAGTATCGGATTGCATCGACGACGCGCGTGCAGCCCGAGCTGGTGAGGATGATCGGCGTCCGGTCCTTGCTCATGGGCGGGAGGGCCGCGGTGCCGACGACATGTTGGACGTCGTCGCGGCCCAACAGGATCACGTTCTGCTCGGTTGAGGCCGCAGCGTCCGCGATACCCGCGTTGCCGCCGATGAAGGTGTCGATGAGCGGCATGAGGAAGAGCACGAACGCGCGGTGCTGCTCTTCGTTGAGGTTGAACTTGAGCGAGACCTGCGCGAGGCTCGCGTACGCGGGCGTGTGCACAGTGCGCTGCTTCTCGTCGCTCCACTCGTCGCCGCGTGTGTTGTAGGCAATGTTGCTGATTGAGTCCGCGGCTTTGGTGACGAGGAACCGCGCGCGCGCGTCAGGATCCGTTGGCGTGGTCGTGAAGGCGCTGCGCCAAACGTCAACGGCTGGTCCGAGTTCTGGTTCGGGCACGTCGACGGCCATTTCCGGGTCGATACCATGCTGAGATGTGTTTGTCGAGGCTCCGGATGGCACTGCGGGAACAATCCCGATCATGGGCGGCTGCCCGGGCCCGGGAACGACAGGTACGGCGCCGACATCCGCAGTCGTATAACCTTGAGCCGCGGCAGCGCATAGCTGAGCCATGATCTTCTCGACGTCAGTCGGCGAGATGGGTGTCTTGAGGTACGGCGGCGGCGGCGCGGCGTTGACATCGAACGGCTGCACGTCGGGGAAGAGCAGGGTGCCCATCATGCCGTGGCCCATTCCAGGGATCAGCGTAAAGGTCACGCTCTCTATGCGCTCGAGGTTCGCCTCGGTTTCGCCGTCGTCGGCCAGGATGCCCTCCACGTCCGAGTTGACGATAGTCGGGTCGAGAACAATGTCGTTCTCCGACTGACCAAACATGGTCCACGAAGCGGCTACAGAGCCGTCATCGGTGGTCGACTGGTTGCGCGAGCTGGTTTCGCCGTCGCGGTCAGGAACGTAGAGCTCCCCCTTCTCCTCCTGCGACAGCTGCGCCGCGAGCTCGGCGTTCTCGCGATCGCGAAGCTCGCGGAACTCGCGAGCGCCGTCAAGGCTGAAGTAGTACTCCTGCGCGTACTCGAGATGGTCGAGCGCTGGGTGGCCAGGTTCGAGCGTCTCCTTGAACGCCTTGAACTTGCCGATCGCGGAGCCCTGCGCGTCGAGGATGTCGCTCGAGACGCGGAAGTGCTGGAGAAGCAGTAGCGCCATGCGGCAGTACTTTTCCTCGGACCCAGCGACGTCGGCAAACTTGCGCGGGTCGGGGAGGTGCGGACCAGCAATTTTGGGCACGGCCTCGACGTCCTTTTTGCGCAGCTCGAACGGCTTGGCGAGCGGATGGTCGGCCATGAAGCAGAACTTTGTGCCGGGCTGGATCTCGGTGCCGGGTTCGAGGTCTGGTTGAGCGGGTTCCACACGGCCGCCATCGGCCAGGACCTGGCGCATTTCCTTGGGCATGGCGACGCGCGACCACGTGCGGACAAAGTCGTACCACGACAGCCGCTCGAGTTCGGCGGGCCGTAAGATGTAGTCGTGAAGCGCGACGTTTAGCATGGGCTTGCCGTCGACGTTGATGAGCGACGCGATGCACTCGACGTCCTCGTTGGTCGCCTCGCCGGCAGCGACGCCCGCGAGCTCGACCCACTTGATGCCCTGGTAGAGCAGCAGCGGCGCAAACTTGTGCGAGAAGATGCCCGCGGCCGACGTGTGCAGGAACAGGGCGGCCATGGTCTCGGGGACCTCCATGCAGTTCGCCGACATGTGGTACGCGAGCGAGAGGAGCTTCTTGTGCCCGCGCGAGAAGGCGTCGGGCTCGGCGTCAAAGCGCTGGTGCTGCGCCTTGTACGCGGCGATGATGGCGGCGTGGTTCTCGATGATGTCGCGCGCCTTGGTCGAGTACTTGGTCGCGTAGAACGCGACGATGGGCGTGTCGAAAGACGTGAGGAACCATGCGTCCATGTTCGAGTGAATCATCATCGGCTCGCAGTGGGTCTACGCGTACAAGGCCGCCAAGGACATCTTCAAGGCGCGCCTCGTCGCCGGGCCGGGTCGCGACCTCGACGACGCCGTCGTGGAGGCCGCCGGCCACGCGCATCGCCCGGTCCGCCGTGCAGTACACGCAGCCGCAGGAGCCCAAGTACACGGGGCCGCCGACCCCGACGACGCCAAGCACGGGTCCGGCTCGCGCGACGCTGACGGCACCGCCGCGGCCGCGGTTCCTCTGCGACGTGAACGCGTCGGACTCGTCAGAATCCGACGACGACCCGGGCTTCCCCGGCGACGAGGCCTTCACCTCGGCAGGCGTGCCGCGCACGATGAAGGGCATGCGGGCCGAGCTCAACGAGGCCACGGAGGTGTACCACGAGTGCATGCGCGACGGCCGCGAGAACTTTGTCAACAACCTCGCCGCGCACCAGGCCGCCCGCGCCACGGCAAACGGCGTCGCATCGGGCGCCGCTGGTCACGGTGTGCAGCAGGTCGCCGCCTCGATTGCCGCGGAACCCGCGGCGCAGCAGCTCACGATCCAGCAGCCCGTCGACATCTCGGCCGCCGTCGTCTCGCCCGCCGCGGCGCCCGTGACGCAGGAGCACGCGATCCAGCCACTCGCTGTCGTGTCGCCCGCCATCAACTCGCCCGCCAACACCAAGAACGCCGGCGGCAAGAACACCGGCACCAAGAAGTACGGCGGCTTCCCGAGCTGCGCGGACCCCATTTGGACTCACTCGTTCATCGCGATCGGCAGCATCGACAAGATCGTCGTGGGGGTGCCGGACTCGAACTCCGTGTCGGTCGGGTGCGACATGGAGGACGCGGCCGCAGCTGCGGCTCCGACAACCGCGGCGCTTGCGGCGTGCACGCCCCTCGCCATCGGTGACGACCAAGCCGGTGTCCCGACGTCTACCGCCAACGCGACGAAGCGCACGGCGGCGACCGCCGCCGCGGCCGCCGAGGAGGAGCACGAGGAGTGCGTCGTCAACGACGAGCATGAGGCGCAGCCCAAGCGGCGCCGCAGCGGCCGCCTGTCCTCGTCGACCTGATGCACTCCCTCCCGCCCCGACTCTGTTCATTCCCCTCGCGCAGACTCGCGCAGACTCTTGTTTCCTCCCGCACAAAGATATCCTTTTCGCTCTCCTACGTTCACTTCGCTCCGATCCTCTTGAACTCAGAAGCTCGCGAAGCACGCGAGTCGGTGCAACGCGCTCCGCTCGCCCTTGAGTGGTTGGCGCCGCGCGGCGCTTCCGCGGGTTGGGCCGAGGCCGATCACGTGCAAGGCCTGGACGCGTTGCGCCACAGCAGTCACATGAGAAACGACGCGTCTGTCACGCGTTTTCGGGTCGCTCACGTGCATGGCGCTCACGTGAGCGTCGGCACCCTATCCGGCAGCGACCCGGTCTAGAAAGAGGGCTTTAGCCCTCGACTCACGCGTGTGGTTCCACGACCACAAGGCGCTAGACCTGCGTGTTCGTCCCGGCCACGTTGCGTTCCAGCTACTATCCGTGCTGGGCTCATGAGCCCGCCGACGCGCGACGTACGCCCTCAAGAATCGCGCGATGTGGGATTGTTCGCCAACCCGCGAGATGCAGACGAATACGAACAGAGATTGACCGCATGACCACTCTCACATGATATCGCAACGCGTCTCACACGTCTTACCCTGCGCCCGAACCTGCTTCCGCCTCGCCTCGCACAGGTAAGTCAAAATCAATCTATATTACATAAATCGACTGCTCGGTCACAAGGTAGGGAAAAGTGGGAGCAGGAGGGCTCGCTTGAGCTCAGGTCGCAGCTGCGTAAACGCCGCGGACAAGCCCAACGTTGTCGTTTTCGGGTTGACGTTCACGTCGGGGATCAAGTGATCGACAACGGTCGCTTGGCAGTACTCGAGGTACTCCTTGACTGCAGCCGCGCGGGGTCCGGAATACACGACCAAGTCAAGCTCTTGGAGGGCGCGGCCTCGATACGCTGCCTGCGCAGATTCCGCGAGTCGCCGGAGCGCCTTGGCTCGGTTCCGAGTGGCGGACGAAGGGGCCGATTTCGACGGGTGCGCGGGGACGCAAAAGTAGCTGACGTCAAGCGCCGGCGTGGCCTCAAGCGCTTTGCCCTGGGGCGCAATGACAACGGGTCGGTTCACAAAGAGGATCGCAAGGTCGTTGTGAGCTTCGTCCACAAACTAGACGGCGAACGGGCGATCGTAGATTTTTGCTGCCACGCGTACAACACGGTGAAAAAGGACCTTGAGCCCAGTAACGTCACGGGCGCCCATGCTGCTACCGTCCGCCGCTGCAGGCTTTTGCACGGGCACCGTGCCTGCTTCACTTGACACGTAACGGTTGTTCGGGTACAGTGCGTAAAGCCCAAGCTCGAATAAAAGGACGGGAACGAGAATTTTGCCGAATTGGACAGGGGATAGAGCGAATCTAGGAACAAGCGGCCCAAGACCAAGCTGTAGACACACCGTCTGTGGAACCAGGTCGCTTTGAACCGAAACACGGTTGCTCACGCGGTCGAATTCTGCGCTCGTTGCGCGGCCCGGGCACGGAAGCAGGAAGCGCTGCAACTTTCCATCGATCATGAGCGCGGCCGCCCCGTGGTTCTGAGCAAGGTCCTCCAGCGGAACCGGCTTCACGCGGTGCTTCTCGCGGCCGCGAGGGATTTCGAGGGTAAGCCGCGGAGAATTGGACCCAAGCACCGTAAAGTCGACAGGCTGAAGGTCCCAGGGCATACGCGAAGCGAAAGCCGCGCGGGCCGACGCTGTGTTAAAGGACGACAGGCTTTAATCGCTTGCTGGGTGGGGGCCATCACAATCGACCTGGAAAAGACCAAGTTTGGCAACTAGATCGCCTTTTCGGGTCAGCTCGTTCAACTGCTCGCCGATTGAGATACGCGCTTGTCGCCGATCAGCAACAAGATCGATGCCCTGTCGAGCTTGGCTCCCTTGCTTCCCAAAAACGTTCACACTGGCATCAACGTGGCGCGAACAATCCGCGTGGTTTCAATCAAGGCAAACGAGGGTGGGAGTAACCCGCCATGGACATTCTTCTTGACCAAGAACACGGCGCTGTACTCAGTTCCGCAGTGGAACATGCTCGGAATGGAGCGGATTTGCCTTTCGCCTGCGTTCATCAAGTTTTACACAGGCCAGGTCATGCGCGGGAACGTGGGCCGCGAGCTGTTTGGCGCACGCTCTATCCCTGATGCTGTACTTGAGACGAAACTGCTCTGGGAGCTGCTGTACGGTGTGTGCCCGACACAGCTACAGCTGCTCGCGGCCCAACTTACAATCACGCCAGAGCTGCGCTCGCCTCGGGCGGTTGCAGCGGGCGTCGAGTGAAATAAAAGGTTTTCATAAACGTTACGCTACCTCCCACCTCACCTTTTTTGACTGTTACGCTCTTGAGGAGATGCGTTGCGCCACACTGCATGTGGTCACATGATATCGCGACGCGTCTCCAACCCGAAACGGTTGCGACGAAGCCGCCCCGGCACATATCGGCATGAATTTAAAGAAAATCTTGAGGTCGGAAAATTTGAGTTGCGTGGGCATTGGTGAGTGCGCTGAGGCTTCGCCCGTGGTCATCACTTGATGCGATGCGAGCGAGATGCATACATGCACCGTTTTGCTCACGCATGCAAACGTTCCCCACCACTTGAACCAACTTCGCTATCTTTAGTTTTGCAAGCTAATCATCCTAACACGCGATGCAAACTCGTAGCGAAACTCGGAAAAGTGCAGCGCAGGCGGCCGCCGCACAACGCAAACATTCCTCACGCAAATCACGGAAGGCGTCGAAGGGTGTAACTGAGCCTGCTCAGCCCGCGCAACCTAATCCATGGCTCCCTATCGAACTCATCGAGCCTATTCTATTCAAGGCCGCGAAACTCTCGTGCAAAGGAATTCCAGCGTATTCATGCTCCTGCGTCGTCCGGCGCACCACTTTCCCCAGCCATCGATGCCCTCCTAGCGATGCCCAAACAGTTGCCGCAACTCATCTACGTGGCTACATGTCATTGATTTGGTGCTCGCCTCGACTTCGGGACTTTGCATTCGCTTTCATTCCTGGCGCGGTGCCGGCGCACATTGTTGGCGAGGACCGCGGCGACAGGATGGCCATCTCGGTCCGGCTGCGCCAATTTGGCAGTCCTCAGGGGCTCAGCGACCTTTGAGGCCGCAAACGCGTTTGGCCACGACAACCCGCTCGCAGTTTGGCGTGCGCACGGGTACAAGATCCGCTTTTGATACATTTTCCTGGTTGGGTTTCTGGGATTTTTGTCCTCGTCGCCTGACCCTCAAACTCGATGCTACATCGCCCGAATAACCTTGACAGATGGGCTCATGTATAGCACCTTCAATACAGTTCAAAATACATTCACCAACCGTTTGCACCCGTCCGTCACATTGACTCGCTCGGGCAACTAAAGCCAAGGCAAGATCAAATTGTGAATAAGTTGCGCGTCGTGCGCTTGCGAATCGTCCGAGTCGGAGGAATCGGACGAGCTCGAGTCGGAATCCGAAGAGCTTGAGTCAGAATCCGAGTCCGAGTCAGACGAGCTCGAGTCAGACGAGCTGTCGCACGGGACGGGCCCAGCGGGCGCGCCAAAGTACACCTCGTAGATCTTTTTGGTAGCACAAGGCATGCTTCCCATGTCAAGCTCGATTGTCAGCGTGGCTCGGCGGGAGTTGATAAGCTCGAGCAAGAAGAGATAGCCCTCATCGCCGATCCCATTGCCGTCAAGATTCAGCCAAGTCACGGACGCGGGCAGCCGCGTAGCAAGAGATGCTGCACCGGCGTTTTGGACGCCACACATTGTCAGGTCGAGGTGGGTAAGGGCTGGCGTTGCGCATTCAAGAATCGCGTCGACGCCAGCGTCGCCGACCCCGCAACCGTTGAGATCGAGTCGCTGAAGCTTGGGGCCAAGGATCCGCGGGAGCACGGCCGTTGCGTTCTCTGATTTGTAAAATTGGAAGCCTGCCATGCGTAGCTCCTCGATTGCAGGGAAGGCTGGAGTCGTGTTCCAAGCGGACCCGGCAAGAAAACTAAAGTTTGGGTGCGAGTTCCAGTCGACCGAATAACAAACGCTGCCTGAGAGGTCGAGGTGCTTAAGTGATGGGCGTTCGCGACCAGCGAGGGCCACAAGGGCGCAAGCGTCAGTACAACCATCTCGCAGCTGAAGACGTTGAAGACCAGCCGGGAGAGCGTTGAGGAGGGCGTGGAGGCCGGGCATGCCGACCTTTGGGTTGTCATCAAGGATCAACGATTCGAGGCTGGAGGGCAAGTGCTGGGCGAGCGCAATCATGCCCTTGTTCGAGAGGGCATTTTTGGTCAAGTCTAGCGACAGCAAAGTTGAGGGAAGTTTCTGGGCCAGCGCCGCCAAAGCCCGGTTGCCCATCGAGCATCGAGTGATGGACAGGGATCGAAGCGAAGCAGGCAGACCGGCAGCGAGATGGTTGAAAGCGGCCAAGTCCATTTCGCACTCGTCCAACGACAGAGAGGTGAGGCCCGATGGCAAGTGCTTGAGGTGGTCGGCGAGACCCGCATAACCAAGGCATTCCTTGCGAAGAGTCAGCGACGAAAGCGTGTTTGGAAGCCAAGGCGCCGGGTCCGCGGGGCACCGATGCGCGAGTCGGTTCGATTCAAGGTGGAGCGACTCTAGCGAGGACGGAAGCTGAATCGCACGAAGGCGGTCCCAGTTGAGGTCGACCATGACAAGGGTGAGCGAAGTGACGGGGTGACCAGGGACCGATAGGGCGCGGTTAAGCAAAGTCGTGCCCTCCTCTGAAAGAAGCGCGCGGTCGATAGAAATCATCGTCTCGCCCCGAGGGACGGCTGCGAGAAGGTCTCGGCAGAGAGCGTCACCGCGAGCAAATCGGCTTGGAGCGTCTGAGTGGAAAGGCGGGGAGACAGTTCCAAACAGGAGGACGCGAGCAGTCTCGGGCAGCTCGAGGATTCTGCCGAGGTTGTGAAGTTGGACCCCCGAGTCGCGCCAAAAGTCGAGGACGTCATACATTTTTCTGGACGCAGCCTGGGTGAGGAAAGAAAAGTCGCAAAGCAGGGGAAGACCGTATCCGGAGCGGAAGCGAAGGAAGTTAAGCAGTCCAAAGTTGCTTGCTGTGCTGATCGGAAGCTTCACCACAAGTGCCGACAGAGCTCGAAAAACACCCGGGATCTGGTCGCGAGGCAAGACGCGAGAGTATGCGGAAAGCTTGCGCAGGTCGACAATGCCACCGGTAAGGGCGACATTGCTGGGGACGTGCGAGTTGATGGCCGCGACGAGGATCCGGTCTATGATCTCGGGAATAGCAAGTTTGACTTTCATTTGCGTTTGCATGGACTTTTTCGGTTGCATGATGTAGCACAGGGCATCTTTGGGAAACAACTGGAGGAGGAGAACGGCCGCGGCGGGACGGCCGCCCGCTGCGCCGCCTCAACTCGGCCCTCGGCGAGCATCAGCTGATCCACCTGTCACTCCTGTCGCAACGCGTTTGGACGCGTTTTCCGGCCGCATTGCTTGTACAAACCCCTCAAACTAGCTTCGGGTACGTGGTAGGCAGTTGATTGGAAATGCAATCGGGTTAAAAATATTTTGGTCGGCCCGCCGTATCAAGGCAGCCGCGCGCCATGGAGCTTCGAGCGCGTGCAAGGTCATTCGAGGGACGCATCGCAGGAAGCGGTCGAGCTCGAAGCCGCCGGTGCGACGCGGCGGAGCTCACGAATGATAGCGGCCGACGTGTCGGCGTCAAGTTCGTGCTTCGATTTGCGCGCCATGTCAGCAATCCAGGCCGCGTCCTTGACGTTGTCAAGAGCGCCGGACGGAACTAGCTCCCAAAAAGCGAGCGGGACCACAGAGTCGGTCTGGACCGCCTCGAGCGTCAAGCGTAGCTCGGTCAATGCGAGAAACTCGTACGTGCGACGGGGCGGCGGGACCAACGTTGCGCCGCATCGAGGGCAAGCTCCGCAACAGGCAGCATCGGCCAGCTCTGCGTCGAGAAGTGCTTGAAGGCCGTTCTGCGGCCCGTTGAGCATTTGCTGCTGGATCAGTGAAATCACTCCCGCGGAGAGTAGCGAGGCTGGGTCGGTCGCCTGGCGTTGTGTGCGATTTGATGGAGCTCGGACATGGCCTCAAACCACGAATCATGGGCCTGGAGAAGGCAGGTATCGGTTTCCGCGGGCAAGTTGGCCGGAAACCGCGTCGCGCGCTGCTCGAGCTGGCTTGTGAGCATGGATGCGAAGAACGATGCCGCTGTGCCGCTGTTGCGAATACTGTCAAGTGCAGCTGTCCGCGTCGATGGATCGGTGAGAACAACAGCCGGGACCCATCCGATCGCCCCGAGAGTCGGCAGCGCGTAAATCTCACGTGCTGCAAACAGCTCGTTCGCGAGGCAGAGGAGGTGCCACGGGATCAGCTGTCGCTCAGTGCAAGCAAATGGTCGGTCCAAGCAAGCGCTGATAAAAGTGACGTGGGCAGAAGGATCACGCTGCTCCAGTCGGTGAATGTGATAGGCTTTCAAGATGTTCTTGGCGATCTGGGGCATCATGACTTCGAGTTGAGCGCCCCCAAACTGGCTATGTCCAAATAGTAACACGCTGGTTGCGCTGCAACGGCCTTCATGCGACCCTTCCGAGCCGACTGCAGTCGCTACATAGTTGCAAAATTTAAGCATTGGTCAGGTACTAAGGGTTTTCGAGGCCTTTTCACGCACCAAACGAAACGTCATCTTTGAGGTCAGAGCCAAGTCGATCAACAGCGAGCCTCGAAACTGCGCCAATGCCAGTACCTTCGTCCTGCATCAGTCCAATGGCAAGCACGTAAGCCCAAGCCCTGGAACAGTCGAGGAGCTCAAGCGCCTCGAGAGTCATGACAAAGGCCAAGTCGACCTTCTCTGGATTCTTCTTCAAGAAGAACATCCATGCCAAGAGCTTGTTAGCGCGCTCAAAGCCAAGTTTGATAGGACCAGGGTAGTGCTCGACGATATAGGAAAGATAGGCCCAAGATGACCCACGGATCAGGTCGAGTACGATGTGGGCACCACGAACTTGCAAGGCACCCGGCTTGCACGTGGACATGAACCAGTCAAAAATTGGTTTGAGAGTGTCGGGAGGCCGATTCTCGTAGACAAGCTGCGAGAGAGAAAGCGCGGCTATCGCGTTATCGCCAAGTGCATGCGCAAGACTTTCCAGGTCGACTTTGAGGCCCGGATTGTTTGTCATGAATGGGCCGCTTAGAAAGCGAAAGCACTTGCTGCTCCACGAGAGCGCGGAAAGAATCAGGAGGTATGAGAGGAACGTGATATTACCGCGGCCTACCCCGATCTGAGGTAGCCGGGGAACGAACAACTCGGTTGACAGCGTGAGGCGTAGCCAAGCGCGCGCCGAGAGGAGCGCTTTGAGGACGTGAGGAATTTTAGGGCCGAAGGAACGAAGCAGCTGTTTGAGCAGGACAAGGTCGTCTTGCCACACAGCGCCTGCGAGGATCAGAAACGGTGCGATAAGGTGCGGATGTACATCGAATTGGGGCTTGTGTTTCTTCCGGTTTGCTTGGTCCGACAAAGGGCTGACGTGATCAATGAGGGCCCAAAAAAGCGCTCCATTGGAAACCAAACAGTTGCCCTGTGCGTGGTGACGAATGTCGAACAGGTACCCCTTCATTAGCGCGAGCAAGAGCTGTGGGCTGGGCGGCGCGGTTCGCTCGATTGATATCGCTTCGAACGAAAGCACGAAAGATTGGTCGAGAACGAAACCGGTCTCGGAAAATCTGCGGTTGCTCCGCTTGGCCTTGTAGCCTGCGAGAAGCCGAGGGTTGATGAAGTGGCGAAGCACGACAGGCGCCCAAATGCGGTTGAGGCTCAGCTCGCGAGCTGGGCCGAGAAGAGCGCGAGATGCGATGCAAGAGATCGAGCGAGGGCATGCGAGTTGAAGAATCGACGTGAGGAGCATGTCCGGAAGCGTGGCGAGTTCGGCCGGTGGTGCAACTGGTGGCATATCGGCATCGCCGCCAGCGCCGAGAGCACGTTGCATCAAGTGTAAGCGGTCATCCATCCGATTCATGGTCGTGTTGTGATTCGCAGGGGAGCGCGAGCTGGGCTCGAGGCGTGAGAACCGAAGTGGCTTGACGACGCGTCGCGATCACATGATTGATCGACGCGTCCCTCCTCCAGCCCCGACCGACCCGACGTCCTCATCTTGCACGTCACACACTGACCTCTGGACGATGACGCAAGTTTGAATAGCAAAAGAGGAGGAATTTTCGTACAGATTGCATAAAAAATCACAACAAACGAGATCATCAGACGCCTCATGCAACCTCACTGAACGCTACTCAAGCGTCGCGCTAACGAACTCGGCAGAGCTCGAGGCGACGGGCGCAACACGAGCAAGTTCGCGGATCGTCGCGTCGAACATCTCAGCATCAAGGTGAAGCTTCGCCTGGCGCACCAAAGCCGCGATCCAAGCAACGTCCTTGACACGGTCAAGCTCGCCGTCTGGTACGAGTTCCCAAAAAGCGACCGGCATCAGGACCTCGCACGCGTCGAGAGTTGCTGCGAGCTCGTTGCGGGTGAGAAACTCGTACGTGCGGCGCAGACGGAGTACCAACCTCCCGCCGCAGTGGGGGCAAGTGTCGAGACCTGCGGGTGCCTCGCGCTCACGGACGAGATGGTCGTGCAGCCCTCCTCGAGAGCCCGTGATCATTTGAGAGTTGATACTCGACCGAATACCAATCGGGAATGACGTTGCAGGCGCTGCTGCCTCGTCAGGTTTACGATCCGCAAGTGCGACCTGCTGGAGCTGCGACATGGCATCAAACCACGACTCGTGCGTGAATCGAAAGCAGCGCTTAGTCATTGCAAGTACGCCCGGCGTGAGTACGAACGGACCCGAGCGTAGCTGGTGGGAGATCATGGTATCCAGCATTGCGCGCGCAGTTCCACTCCAGTGAATATGTGCAAGTGCAGGGTCGCGCGTTGCGGGGTCATTGAGGACCGCCGCCAGAGTCGATGACAGCTCCATGATATTGGAAAGGCCGATCGGTCCTAGCAAGTGCATGATCTGGTTTGCGAGGACGAAGCAAGTCCACCGACCGAGCGCCCACTTGACTCCTCTGACCAAGTCGTTTAGTGCGCGCTCAATGACGACAATGCGAGAGAGCCCAGTTTGATCTAGATGCTCCGTCTCGAGAAGAGCTTCAGCAATCGCTGTGGCAAATGCATGCACTGCTAATCTGAAAGGACCTTTGCCAAGCCTGCGGCTGGCAAGTGTGAGCAGGCTGACCGCGCTACCACCACCGCGACAGTCGCGCTTCACGCTCAAGTACAAAGCTACTCGGATGCCGCGTGGAGTGGGAGTGAGTAGTCAGGACAATCAGTGACGTTTACTTGACAGATTCGACGTACCATCAGCAAGCGCAGATTGAAAGCCGAGTCCAACCTGACTCGAAGCAAACTGCGAGAGCGCGCCAGCGCCGGTGCCCCCATCCTGGATGAGACCGCACAATATGACGTGACCCCAGGCGGTGTTGTCAAGGAAACCGAGCTTGTTCAAAAGCGTGAGATGGTAGGCGCTTTCATCCATGAGGTCCCACGTCTAAACTTCGGAGGAAATTTCGTTCAAGTCCGCTTGCTCGAGGCCGTCAGTGAGACAGGTTGGAAACAAGCTTGCTACGTGAACAAAGCAGCCCCAAGGGACTCGACCCGTCAAGAGGACAGCTAGATGGGTTCCGTTGGGCGCGCGCATGGGTCCCGGCCTGCGCGTACAAAGGAGCCAGTGAAGAATTGGCAGGAGCTCCACAAACGGCCGATTTTTGTGCTCGACGAGAGCCGAGATTGCAAAGAGAGGAAGCACGTTATCGCCGAGGACGTGGGGAAGGCCGCGCATATCGAGGCCAAATCGCGGGTCGCTGAGAACGTGAACGCACTTGTTGCTCCAGGACACGGCCGCGAACAGGAGTAGCTGCCCAACGAACGAGACATGGATCGTTGACCCATATGCTCCGCTCACGTTGTACTGGGCGCAGAGTAGCTGGCTTTGGAAAGTCAGTGACCACCACAAGAGTGCGTGATTGCTGGCGCGAAGCAACTCAGAGAGGTTCCGCTCAACGGCGTCAATCAGCGCCGCGAGCAGGTAAGCGTCATCCATTTGAACAGCCATTGCGAGGATGATAAACGGGGAGACGAGGTGCGGATGTACAGGAAAGCGGGGCCGATCCTTGGCAAAGTCGCCCTCTGGGCCCAGAAAATGCGCGAGCAGGGCCCAGTCAATAGCATGGGGAAACGTTCTCCAGTGCCGCTTGGCGTAAGCTCGCAAGTCGTAGAGCAAGCCGTCCATGAGCACGTAGACTAGGTACGGGTCTGGTTCCGCGACGCCTGCAAGCGGCTCGTCCAAGTGAGGAGCAAAGAGCGGCTGAGCAGCCACAACACCAATCTCGGAGTGGACCCAGGCCAAAGGAAGGTGCTCGAAAGATTCAGTGAGCTGCGGGTTGATGTAACGGCGAAGCACCACGGGAGCCCAAATGCGGCCGATGGAGGGCACATGCGCGGCTGTGAACAGGATGCGAGAGGAAGCGCAGACGACCGAGCGCGGCTGCGCCTGCTGCAAGACCATGGTCACGATCTCGTCGGGAAGCAACCTGAGCGATGTGGCGGCGGGGACGCCCGACTGGCCGCCATGCCTCGAAGCACCGACCGCGGCACGTTGCACCAAGTCGCCAGGAGTTTCCATTAGTTTCATGGCCGATTGAGTGTCGTCGGGAGAGAGAGAGAGGGCGCGTCGACGAGTGGGGTTCAAGTTTAGAGTCGCGGGCGCTGTTCGCCAACGCTGTCGCGCTTGATTGCGCCGATTCCCATCCCCCAGCCTTCGCCTTGGCTCCAGTTCCCACGACATGCGAGTTGCGACCAGCGGCCACTTTCATACACTTTCATGGTACACGCGATCTACGCGGTCGTGCGAGAGCTGCCAAGATTGAAACGCGTCGTCTCCAGCCTTGAACGACGCGTCGGTCACGTCACGTGCGAGTCACATGATATCTTGACGCGTCTCCCATGTCTCGCAGCCCCGCTCTTCCGGCTCTTGCTCGCGCTGTGCGAGTGAGGGAGAAGCCAGCGGTGCTGGCGAAGCGTTCTATCGTACGACCAGAACGCGTCAAGTACAAAACTGTGTACTCTGCGCAGGTCGAAACAGACTCGGCCACCGCGCACACACCATACCTACCTCCTACCCGCTCACTGCCCCTCGAGCGCCGCAATCACCGACTCGACCGGCCCCGCCACCGTCTTGGGCGCAACCCGCCGAATCTCGCGGAACACGTCCCGCGCCGCCTCGCCGCCAAACTCGCGCTTGACGCTGCGCGCCATCTTCATGACCCACTTCCCGTCCTTGACGCCGTCGAGCGCGCCGTCGGGCACGAGCCACCAAAACTCGAGCGGAAGCGCAGTCGCGGCCGCGATCTCGGCGAGCGCCTGCTTTGGCTCGGTGCGGAGGACGAAGCGGAACGCCTGCTGCACGCGCGGGACGACGGGTGCGCGGTACCGCGGGCAGACGCCGTTCGGGTATTCGGCGAGCTCGTCGCCGATCCGGCCCTGCAGCCCAGTGCGGCCCTTGGCTTGCGCGATGAGGCGGACCGAGCTCGCGCAGTCAGCGGGGAACCACGCGGCAGTGGCGTTGGCCTCGCGGAGCAGCTGGTACAGGTCGTCCATGGCGTTGCCCCACGCCGCGTGCGTCTCGAGCGTACACCGGCGCGTCTCCTCGCGCGGGAACGGCGAGTACATCGTCTTAGCTTGACCGCTGAAGAGCTGCTCGAGCAGGACGACAAGGAACACGCGCGTGGTCGCCGTTCCCTTGGCGCGAACCTGCGCGATCGCGGCCTCGCGCGAGTGCTCATCCCCCAGCACGACAACGGGCAACCACGCCATGCCCGCGTACTCGCTCGCGCGCGGCGAGCGGACGAGGGCGAGGAACTCGTTGGCGAGGCGGAACAGGATCGGCGGGCTGAGCCGGCGGCGCTCGCCGCACGTCAACAGGTGGTCGAGGATCAGGGCGATCGGGCGCGATAGGCGGGCGCGGTCGTCGACGCTCTGGTGCATGAACTCAAACGACTCGTTCATGACGGCAGCCATTTTCGGGAGCGCGGCTTCGAGGGCCTCGCGGCCGAGCTGGCGGTACGCTTGAAGCAGGACGCACGTCGCGCTGTGCCCGTCCGTGCACGAGTCAAGGATGCTCATGCGGAAGGCTGTTCGAGGAAGAAGGTGGTGAGTCCATCAGATTCGTGCGGCGCGGGATGAGCGCGGGCGTACCCTCGACGAGAACGGCAGTGAGGCGCGACCCGAGGTGGTCGACGGCAAACGACGAGAGATCGCTGGTCCCGGTCCCCTCGTCCTCGGCGAGCCCAAACTGCAAAATGATCCCCCACGTCCAGTCCATGAGCAGCCCGAGTTTGTCGAGCACGACGAAAAAGTCCGGGTCGAGATCCTTGGGCTTCCAGTGGAAGAATAAAGTGCCGAATCCGCTCGAGATCGCGATCGTCTATCGCGTCGGTGAGGCACGTCGGGTAGTGCTCCGCGGCGTAGCGCATGTAGTCGCGCGGGAGCTTTTCGAGAAGGTGCGTGACGATATGGAACCCGGTCGCGGTCCACAAGCGGACGTGCTTGTGCTCGCGCAGCAGCCAGTCGAGGATCGGCATAAATTCGGCGGGCGGGCGCGCCGTCTTTTTGTTCTGGAGCACCGCGAGGGCGAACGGCGCGACCGTGTTCTGCCCGAAGACGTGCGCGAGCCACTTCGTGTCGATGCGGAAGCGCGGGTCGCTGAGCACGCGGAACGCGTTCGGGCACCAGGTGACGGCCGAGGCGAGGCACAGGTGCTCGAGGAACGAGGTCGGGACGAGCTCGCGCTCGTAGTCGTTGCTGAGGACATTCATGACGCCCGAATTCATGAGCTCGATTTCGCCCTCGAAAGTGAGACCGAACCAATGCGATGGCGGGAGGCTTAGTTTGAGGACCTCGGGGAGGTCGCGCTGCACGGCGTCAAGCAGGTCCGTGAGCAAGTCGGCGTCGTCCATGTGCGCGGCGGCGGCGATGATGAGAAACGCCGCCGCCATGTGCGAGTGCGAAACGTGGCTCGGCCGCACTTTGGCCAAGTCGCCGACGGGGTCCGCAGAGCAGTAAAAGAGCTCGTTCAGGGCGCAAGCCAGCTCGCCCTCGACGAATTTCGGGTGCTTGCGCGCGAACTGGCGCTGGTCGACGAGAAAGCCCGCCATGAGAGCACGAATGAGCTGCGCGTCAGGGGCGAGAACGCCGCGGACGGGGAACTTGAGGGTCGAGTTGAAGTAGGCCTGGTTGAGCAGGAAGCAGAGCTCGTTGTAGATGCGCATCCCGCGCAGCTTCTGCTTGAACTGCGTCTCAAGCTGCGGGTTCAGAAAGCGGCGGAGCACGATGGGCGCCCAAATGCGGTTGAGACGCGAATCGCGCGCGGATGTGATGATGCTGCTCGAAGCGACGCAGGCGGCCGTGCGTGGGCGCGCCAGCTGCAGCACGAGCGTCACGATGGTGTCAGGAAGCGACGAGAGCGGCACGACGACGCCACTCGAGGGTTCAGCCGGCCGAGGCGCGGGCGGGCGGGCGCCCGTTGCTCGCCTTGACGTGCTGCGCCGAGTTGCGGCCCGATTTCTTCATTTGCTTCATCGTTGACATTCGTTGTCGTCGGAGAGAGCGCGTCGGTGAGTCGACGCGGCGCTCATCCCGCTGAGCGTGAGACATTACGTCAGCTGATGCCCGCGCCACAAACACCGCTGCTGTCGACCTCGACCCTTCCCCGCTCCCCTCGCCATCGCACGCACGCCTTGCCTGCAACGTAACTTGAACCCCCAACTCCACGCAATCAAGATGTTCATGCCCCGTGGTCCCAGCGCCGAGGAGATGGCCGCCAACCGCGCCAAGGTCGTCTCGACCGGCATCTGGTTCGCCGGCGCCGTCGCGGTCCTGCGCTTCGGTACGTCCGCTGTCGTTGTCGCAACTGGCTCGTGGCAATCGAGGGGGCTGTCGCACATCTGGCTTGTTGATTTATGTCGCCCGCTCCCGCACGCACCGCGATGACTTGAACCTTCTCCCCCGACGCACCCTGACGGCCCAAATCTGATTCATAATGAGTACGAGCGGAAACGGGCAAGCTCCGGCGTTGCTGCTTTATCCCGCTCACGATTGTGCCCCCGATGACGTTGCCGCGACCCAACGCCGACCGAACTCGCTCCGTTGTCACGGCGATCTCACACCTCACATCGCTCGTACGTGTAGTGCCTTTCGCCATTGAGTTCGTCAAGGAGCTCTAAACTGGTCTCTTCTCTCTCCATACACGTTTGTTCTCGTTCGTCACCTCCACCACGCTCTCCCGCAACAGCTCGCACGATGGCTGCACCGTCTCTCGACGAGTCAATGTCGTCGGACCCGCCTTCCTCGTCAATGTGCATCGTCGGCTCGTGCCACGCCCCGATTCAGCTCGCCCTGTATCGTGACGCCCACCACGCTCGCCTACGGCTGCGCGCACGACGGCTGCGCCGTCTCTTCGCCCTTGACGAGTCGTCGTCGTTGGACCCGCTGTCCTTGCGAAAGTGCACCGTCCAGCGGTCGCTCGCCGACGCCCGTTCCGATCCAGCTCGCCCTTGACCAACTAGGGGACCGCTGCCGTCTTCCTCCCTGTTCTGCGGTTCCTCGTCGCGGCCCGCACCCTCGGGTGCCCGTCCGCGGCTGCGCGCTGCCCCTCGCACCGAGTCCGCGCCTCTGCCGCTGCTGTGCGGTCTGCGAAGCGGACATTCGCCCCGCCGGCGCCCTCCTCAGCGACCGGCGGAGTTAGCGGATCGCGGTCGTTCGCCTCGCTGGCGTACTTCTCGGGTGACCGGCGGAGGTCGCGGATTATGGCCATGACCCTTCCCGCGCTACTCATCGAGAGCCGCGACCTCGTCCCCGTACGATTCAGTGACACGCTGCTGCGCAGCGAGCGCGGACTCTAGCTGCTGCGCCTTGCCCGACTACTCATCAAGCTCGCGCCGCGCGCCGTGAGGCTTGGTTCCCGCTATGACGCCCTTAGACTCGATGCTCTGGACCGCTCGCGTGAGCCGCGAGTCTACCTCGATCCCCGCCACGAGAGTTCTGCGCGGGTCTGCTGCACGTGCTCCTCCCAGTGGCTCAGCCAGTGGCTCAACCTCGCATGCGCGGTCGATCGCACCTCGACTCTCGCTCGCCCCACGCGCACAGGAGCAATCATGGATGAGAAAAGCGACTATCTATTTCATTTACTTGAGCGCCTTGACCGCCTTGACCAGCACCTCGAGCCCGCGATCGAGCACGCCGACGGGCGTCACGAGCGGCGGGACGATGCGCATGACGTTCCCCTCCTTGCCGGCGGTACAGATGAGCAGCCCATCCGCGCGACACGCGTCGACGACCTTCTTGCCCGCGTCCGGCACCGCGGCGTGGTTGAGCTCGAGCCCCGCAATCAGCCCGCGCCCACGAACCGCTACAACCACGTCCGGCCGCTCGTGCTGCAGCTCGCCGAGCTTCGCGACGACGCGGTCGCCCATCGCCTTGACGTGCGCGAGGAGCGCGGGGTCCGTGAGGCGGCCCATGATATGGGATCCGACGCGGCATGCGAGCGGGTTCCCGCCAAACGTCGTGCCGTGCGACGCGGGGGCGAGCGACGTCGAGACCTTGGCGTTGGTGACGACGGCGCCGATCGGGACGCCGTTCCCGAGCGGTTTCGCGGCCGTCAGGACGTCGGGGGTCACGGGCGTCCAGTGGTGCGCCCACACGCGGCCCGTGCGCGCGAGCCCGCACTGGATCTCGTCGAACATGAGCAGGCAGTCGTGCTCGTCGGCGAGCGCGCGAAGGCCGGGGAGGAAGGACGGGTCCGACGGCCGGATGCCGCCCTCGCCCTGCAGCGGCTCGACGAGGATCGCGCAGAACCCGCCGTGCGAGAGGGCAGCGCGCGCCGCGGCCAGGTCGTTGAAGGGGACCGACTCGAAGCCGGGGACGAGCGGGAGAAAGGGCTTCTGGTACTTGGGGTTCGGCGTCGCCGACAGCGCGCCCATGGAGCGGCCGTGGAACGCGTTGTGGAAGGTCAGCACCTTGTGCTTGGCCGGGTCCGGGTAGTGCGCGCGCGCGAACTTGAGCGCGGCTTCGTTGGCCTCGGTGCTACGTGCGGGCGAGCGGGGACGAGGGTCAGCGATCAGCGCGATCCGCTGCCAGCGAGGAGAGTGCGTACCCCGAGTTACAGAAGAACACATGCGACAACTCGAGCTCCTTCTTCCCCGGGCCCGCCGCCGCCATCTGCGGGTCCTCTCCCATCAAGTACTCGCGGCGCGCCGACTGCACAATCTGCTCCGCGAGCTTCTCGGCCCACTCGTTGCGGTACAGGTTCGACACGTGGACGAGCTTCTTCGCCTGGTCGTACAGCACCTCGGCGATCTGGGCGTCGGCGTGGCCGAGCGAGCACACGGCGATCCCCGCCGTGAAGTCCACGTACTCGCGGCCCCGCGTGTCGTACAGCAGCGCGCCGCGGCCGTGCGTCAGCACCACGTCCGCGGGGCGGCCGTACAGCGGGATCAGGTGCTCGTCGCTCGTCGGCGCGCCCGTCGCGGACGTCGAGAGGGTGCGGCGGGCGAGGGCGGTTGCGGGTAGTGCGACGCGACGCGCGGCGGGGACGCGTCCCGCAGCGGCGGAGGCGAAGGCGGCGGCGCGCGTCAGGGCGAGGGCGGTGCGGGCTGTCGATGCCATGGTTGCGATGCGTTACGTTGCAGAGGTGTATGTGCAGGATCGCGGGGGAGGGCGAGCTGAAGGCGCGAGTTTTATACGGCGGGTTCCTCGGAGATAAGGGCGCGCGCGGCAATCTGACAAGATCTCCCGTCAAGCCGCGCGGCTATCTCGGTTATCTCGACTCGAGATCCACGTGGCGTCACAGCGCGTCTCCCGAGATCTCCCGCCGACCTTCGCCGATCACCTCTGGGCGTGAGCAAGCATGATCTCTATTTTGTACACGGAAAAAACTCACCGGTGCAGGAACTGGCGCGTCGCGAACCCGATGACCGAGAAGATGGGCAGCCGCGGGACTGCCGCGTGCGCGTACGCGTGGGCCTCGCCCTTCTTGCTACCCGAACCGACAGCGAGCCACTTGGGCCGCACGCCGAGCGGGGGCGGCGCCGAGATCGCGGCGGCGACAATGTAGACGGGGAGCAGGAGCGCGAACACGAGCGCGTTAGTCGTCGGGTTGTTGATGTTGAGGAACGCGAGCACGGCCACGGGGAACCCGAACCCGAGGTAGTACGGCCACCGCTCGTCCATGTGGCGCAGGCGCGCCTCGAGCGGCCACCCCTGCCGGCGCCACTTGGGCTCGAAGCTCAGCATCGAGTTCTTCCACGACATGAGCACGAACGCGAGCACGGGGCCGACCGTCGGCATGAAATACGTCGCGTACGCCAGCGCGATGAAGACCGTCTTGAGCATCACGCGGTGCAGCTTGTCGAGGAGCAGGCGCGGGAGCCACTTCTGCTTCGGGTCCTTGGGCGGGAGCACGGGCGGGACGTGTGCGGCAGCGTGCGCGGCGGCTTTCGCGGGGTCGCCTGCCTTCTCGAGCCGGTCCGCGTGGATCTCGAGCGCCTGCTTCGCGATCCGCCGGTACCACCGCGAGTTGAGGTACAGCGACAGCGAGTGGATCGGGTACATCCACAGAATGTAGTACAGCGCGTACACGAGCTTGTTGGTGATGTGGAACGCCACGTTGCCGCCCTGCGGCCGCGAACGGTCGTCGAGCATCAGGCCGAACAGCGATGCGATGAACGTCTTGATCACGACCCGGTAGAACAGCGTGCTCCCGAGCAGCAGCACCCCGTTCACCAGGAAACACTTGACCGCCAGCGACCGGATCGTCCCCGACCCCGCCACCACGCCGAGCGCCGACCGGAAGTTCACCACCGAGTCGTGCAGGCCCAGAATCACCTGGTGATGGATCGTCACGAGCGTCTCGATGAACCCCGCGCGGCGACGTGGCAGGGACAGGCGCGTGCGCGCCGGCGACGAGCGCGTCGAGCTGCGCCCCGAGCTCGATGTCGACGCGCCGTCCGAGGCTTCTTTGCTCAGATTCGGTAAGGTGGTCATTGCATGGAGTTGATGCGTTGCAAGGGTGTGCGGGAGAGCGAAAGGAGCAGCGGGGAGAACGGCGAGGAGCAGGAGAGATGGGGCGGCGGTGTGGCGCCGCAGCTGGTCACGCCGAGCCCCCGATCAGGAACGCCATCACGGGCGGATGAGCGTCGCGTCGCGCCGTGGCTTGACATGTGGGGCAGGCTGGCCTCGTGAGCGTGTCCAAGTTGGTGTCCAGGTGCAGCAGAGGAACACCGCGACATCTTTTACGCCCGAAATGCGGAACTGACATCGCCGCTCCCTGTGCTTGGCTCAACCGCGCTTCCATGAATCTCGCAGTACGCTACCGGACCTTCGCACCCGCAACGGAAAAGAATGAAGCGTTAACGATCTCCCATAGAAACTATTCTTCTCAGCCTGCACGTCGAAGGACGGCGACGCCTACGTCCATCGCTTTGCTTTGAAGAACGAGGACCCGCTGAACGAGGCTAAAAACGGCTTCCAAACTCCGCCAACTGCTGCGGGTGGAGTACTTGGCTCTCGCTCTTTCTATCTTCTCTTTACGCAGTTTCCGACAACCTCGTACTCGTCCAAGTGGAAAACGACCCTTGTACTTGAAAAGGGCGACTTGCCAGTCTCAACCGTTTCTTGCACGGTCACCGTTCATGGGTCGTCTTCGTACACTAAGACCATCGAAGTGACTGCTTCGCCGCTCTCCAGCTCGGCCACGGTTGTGTTTGACGGCATCGACGAGACTTATTTGCCACGCTATCTCAAGCTGGTCTCTGTCTCATTTTCGACCCCCAAAGCAGCTGCATCGGCCAAACTGGCAGCTTCGACTGGCCTTGTTCGCTCGGTCCAGGACATGTGCCAGATTTTCAACGATTCGACTGTATCCGACGCTCATTTTCTTCCTGGTGACGCGACCGAGCCTGTCTCCGCTTCACGCGCTATCCTCGCAACGGCCTCGCCCTTTTTCGCTCTCATGTTCCGCGGCGAGTGGTCGCGCCTCTCCAACTCTGCCGATCCAATCAAGCTCCCGGCTTGGTCTCACGACGTCTTCGTCCTCGCGCTCGTCCACCTCTACACCGACTGGCTGCCTGGTACCCCGCTTCCCGAGCCTATCAAGCCAGCTCTTGCCGCTCTTTCTGTGGATCTCGCTCATTTCGAGCTCGACGACTGGCGCTCGATGATGAAGCTCGCGGGCATGCTCGAGTGTGTTGATCTCGCGGCGGCGGCTCGGTCGAAGGCTATCGCTCTCATCGACAAGGAGTTCAAGGCCATCGAACTTGCTGGCGCCATGGGCGATGCGACCAAGGCCAAGGAAGAGTAATCGATCTCGCTCTCATTGTAGCTGTCCGATGTTTGTTCTAAACACGCTGTTTTCCTGTTGTATCATTCGAGACGTGCAATTGCTGGGCGGTAAACCCTTTTGTTGAGGGGTGATGGGAAACAGCATTTTTTTTTTTTGAAGATTCGCCCAGGTGTATTCACGTGCTAGAGGAGGAAAATTGCAAAGGAAAGACAAAAAACGACTCATCGTCACCACACAGTCACCAAACAGAGCTCACGAACGGCAGCACAACAGGAGAAAAACCTATGGGGCTGGGCGCGCGCGGAGGCAGGGAGGCTGGCAGGGAGACTGGCCCGAGGCCGAGAACCCTCCAACCCGGCTGCCCCAAATCTCGACCCACCTGGCGGTAGCGGAGCGTGTGAGCGTGCCCCGCAGCTCAGCGCATGTCGCCGCACACCCTCCAGGCGCGAGCTAGACTAGGGCTAGTCCAGACGCGCCCGGTGGTGCAGGGATGCGCTACGGCGGCCCTGGCGGGAAGCTAGGGTCCTCAGCGACTTGCCAGTCGCCGAGTCGCGGGGCGACGCGGGCGTCGATCCACGAGCCATGCAGGGGGTCAAAAAGGGTCAGGGCCGGCCCGACGGTCAGCGGGGAGCCGTCGTCGTTGACGGGGATCCCGAATGCTGGTCGGAGGGCCGGGTGCGCAGCGAGGGTTCCGCCGTTGTGTCGGCGGGCCACCGCTGCGTCAGCGAGGGCCACTGCCTGATGGGAAACAGCATCGCGCGTCGCGTCATGAAACCATGTCACATGATGTCGAGACGCGTCTCGAGTCTCGCGTCTAGCGTCAGGGTGCTGCTGGTCTTCACCTCAAACCTGATGCGTCCTGCTTATGACCGTGTCAAGCTCAGCTCCGTCTCGGTTCCAGTTACGATCTAGTGCGTGTCTAGCCTGGATTCTAGATCCGTTCCAGTGAGTGTTCAGGCCGCTGCGGGGCCGGCGCTCCTCAAAATGAAGAGATGTGCGAGGAGCCGTTCTCTCCAGATACGAGCACGGCGGACCAAAGGAGCTTGTCATCATGGAGGTGCGTTTTTCATACAAGCCCGCTCTCGAGGCAGCTCAATGCTGATCGCTACAGCCGTAGATTGCCTTTTACGCGGTGGATACCAGCGACAACGGCACGTCCGTGCACCAGTTCGTCATGGACCCGCGGAAAGCGGAGCTGTACAAGGACGACGGCCTTCAGACCCCTTCAGTGGTCAGTCGTGTTCTCGATCGTCGTTCCTTTTACGTTCAGCTTCGAGAGACTTCCAAATCGAAGTGGTGCATCTCGGTCGTCGTGGGCAACGGTCGCGACGGGGCTGATTGTTCCCCCTTCAATTGCACGCTCGTGTGTCACGCTGGCTGCCGCAAGGACACATTTTCCTCAACTTTCACCCCCGCCTCCAACGCTTTGACCGAGGTGGTTATGTGGGACCCCTTTGTCATGCGCTGGTTGTGGATGAACCTGGAGATGATTTCTGTTTCGTTCGAGCTGTCCAAGACCACCACGACTTTTGGACCGCAACTTATCACGCGCACCGTTGACGAAATGTGCCGCCTGTTCAACGAGCCTTTGGCTTCGGACGTGCAGTTTCTTCCTGGCGACGCGACCGAGCCTATCTACGCCTCGCGCGCGATCCTGATCCCGACCTCGCCCTTCTTCGACCTCATGTTCCGCGGCGAGTGGTCGCGCCAGACCAACTCGAACGACCCGATCAAGCTTCCTGCGTGGCCTCGCAGTGTCTTTATCCTCGCGCTCGTCCACCTCTACACCAAGTGGCTGCCTGGTGTCCCGCTTCCTGAATCGATCAAGCCCTCGCTCACCTCGCTCTCGGTGGACCTGGCCGAACTCGACCTTGACGATTGGCGCTCCATGGCGAAGCTCGCCGGCATGCTTGAATGCATTGACCTCGCTTCCGCGGCTCAGTCTCAGGCCATGGCACTTCTTGGCGAGGAGTTCAAGATCTTCAAGTCTGCTGGTTTGGCCTAGTCCAAAAAGATGTTTTCCTGCTCGTGCTCGTGCTGTTGTTGTTGTTGTTGTTTGTTTGTTTTCTCGCCATGATTTGGATTTCTATCGATTCTAAACCATATCATTGTCAAGATTTGAAGAGTTTGGACGCTCGCTGTATGGTCCTGAGTGACAAGGCTTTGTGCGACGTCGCAGCTTGACATCGTAGTCGCGCAACCCTTGCGACGCGCGCACACCCAAGCCGTTCTCTCGCTCGTACAATGCGTTCAATGAGATAATGGGTCGTGCTCTAATGGAATCGCCGATCAACACGGACGACAGCATGGACGACATCTAGTTTTGGGCTTGTGAAGGGGACACGGGAAATGTTGAAGCTGAGCCGGCCAACTAAACCGCAATTGTGCGCAGAACCCACACATTTTCACCCGAGAACGCCGCCGCCATCAGCGTCCGCATCAATTAAAACGTATCTGCAATCAAGTGACACGCGCATCTTGGTGCAGTGGTATTACTGCGGCCTCAACTCGAGTCCTTGGCACTCCATACACTGGCTTTACGCCGTGTTCTACGACCTGCAGGGCGAGCAGAGCTGTGCGTCGGCGACGCGAGGGCACACACAGGTTTGCTCGCATCTTCTCTCTGGCTGACCCACGCGGAGGTCATCGCACGTGACCGTGTCCACCCGTGTCCAGCTTGCCTCGGGCTCTCAAATGCGTGCGAGCGGACCAACCCTACTCTTCTCTCGCTCCACCCGTTTTTGCCATGAATCTAGGGGTAGACGTGGATGAATTCTTCAACGAATGGAACCAGGCTGACATGAATAAGCCGACCATTAGACCGGCTTTTTGACTCCACACACTATCGTACACAAGGGCTTGCCTTTGCATCACTTTGCCATTGACACGAAGGCAGCAGAGCGCTTTCGAAGACAAGGAATTGCGACCCCATTTGCTCGCAACCAAGTTCTGTCCAAACGCCGCTTCAGAGTTGAAGTCGTGTACAAACACGACGTGTGCTGCAGTGTTGGCGTCAAGGTTGAGTCCGGTTCTGAATCTCTGACCGTACTTTGCGAGATTGAGTGTTACTTTCACGCTGGAACGGAAAAGGCTCGCTTCAGCTTCACTCTTGCTCCAAATGCCGCCAACACAACTCCCGCTTGGGACTCCTTGTACCGAAACGAACTGTGGGATACACTCTGGATGATTACCGTCCGTTTCGAGCCGCACACGTCCCCTGTGCCACTTGCCAACAGCCAGCTTACTAGCAGCCCTGTTGTCGCGCGCTCCGTGGAAAACATGGCCCTACTGTTCAACGACCCCTTGGCATCGGACGCGCATTTTCTCCCTGGTGACGCGACCGAGCCCATCTTCGCCTCGCGCGCGATTCTCATTCCGACGTCGCCCTTCTTTGACCGCATGTTTCGCGGCGCTTTGGCGCGCCCGTCCAGCCCGACTAAGCCAATTGAGCTCCCAGCGTGGTCTCACGACATCTTTGTGCTCGCCCTTGTCCACTGTTACACCGACTGGCTGCCCGGCTCGCCGCTTCCCGACTCAATCAAGCCCGCGCTCTCGAAACTGGCTGTCGACCCGGCTGACCTCGATGTGGACGACTGGCGCTCCATGATGAAGTTTGCAGGTATGCTCGAGTGCCCGCGCCTCGCGTCGGCGGCGCGATCGCAGGCCGTTGCACTTATCGACGAGGAGCTCAAGACCATCACGCTCGCGGGCAGCGAGGCCAAGAAGGAGTAACGGCGTTCGTTTGACATTTTGCTTGTTTTGTTCAATATTTCGTTCTGGTTCTTTCATTTGAGTGTCCTCCCAATGCTTGTGATCATTCGCATCGGTTGAGAAGCGAGGTGAGCTTCACTCGCGCCGAGGTCGCGGCGGTGCGAGACGCGTTTCGATATCATGTGACCGCGACGCCACAACGTCTCGCACCGCGAACGCCGCGGCCTGCGCTGCGGCGGTTAAGCGCCCAGAGCCCGATCTGGACCTGCAGCGGGATCGGTCGGATCGATCTTCCTGCAAGATGAGAGACCTTGGAGCGGGCACTCGTCATCGCGTGGGGCTCGTCGACTCGAGCCCCAGGGCTGGCGTCTGGGAGCGGCAGCCGCACTTGGTGTCTCGCAGTCTGCCGCGCTGCTGCTCGCTCGGCAGCTCTTGCGAGTCAGGCACGGCACTCCGTCGCGCTCTAGAGCTCGTCCGGAGCCTGCCGCGTCGAAGCGACCGTGATCGGGGGTCGTCTCGTCAACGGCGGCGGAGGTGATGTCACCCTGCTCTCCTTCATATTTTCATGCTCGGCGTCATCGGATCGGCTGTTGGCGCGAGTGATGTGATCGTGTGGGCGCAGAGGACCCAGCGGTCAGCGTGGGGCCGTGTGCGGCGAGTGCGGCGCCGAGTCCGACGTGCCGGGCCGGGCGTTGCGCCACCGCGCCGCGAGCGAGCCCCCGACCAAGGAACCCTCCCCTCCCCTCCCCCTACTCCCGCGGCCGCCCGTATAAAGCCTCTGCACTCGGTGCAACCCCTTCTCTCCCGTACGCTGCCCCGCGATCTTGCTACGCCATCAACACCACGCACTCGCTTGACGCATCATCGCCACCGCCATGGTCCAGGACATGCCGACCAACGAGTTCGACCGGATCCTCAACGACTTCGAGTCGCCCGACCTCGAGGGGTGGGAGTCGGTGGGCAAGGTGGACGGGATCGCGATCCACCGGCGGCCCAAGGCAGGCGCGGCCAACGCCGACCTGTTCGAGTACAAGGCCGTGGGCGAGCTCGACGGCCTCAACGCGACCACCGCGTTCCAGGTGTACATGGACCTCGACTACCGGCGCAAGTGGGACAACATCAAGAAGGAGCACCTGCGCGTGCTGCTGCAGCCGGGCGCCGACGCGGGGGCTGGGACGGGCGGCGAGAGCAGCGACGAGGACGACGACGTGGCGCGGTACGCCAAGGCCGACACGGCCGACATGGAGCACGAGGAGCGCGTGTACTGGCGCGTCAAGTACCCGGTGCCGCTCATGTCGGACCGCGACTACGTGTTTGTGCGCGACGCGCGCGAGATGCACAACTCGCACGGGCAGACGTGCTACGTCGTGGTGCTGGCGTCGGACCCGGACGGCGACGCGGCCGTGGCGCCGGCGTCGGGCGTGATCCGCGTCACCGAGTACCACCAGGCTGTCGTCTTCTGCCCCGGCGCCGACCCTGACAACTCGACGGCCGTCTACGTGCACTACTTTGACGACCCCAAGGGCTCGATCCCGTCGGCCGTCGTCAACTGGGCCGTCAAGCAGGGCGTCCCGCAGTTCCTCAAGAACCTGCGCGCCGCGTCCAAGAACTACGGCGGCCACGGCGACCGCGTCAAGGGCAAGTCGTCGCAGGGCATCAAGGAGCTCAAGTCCGCCCTCGACGAGTCGCTCAAGGACGCCTTTGTCATGTAAATCTAAACCTCTACCTGTACACATATACGACTTTTACTCGATACCTCTCGGTCGTCGTCACGGTGAGGCTTCGGGGAAGCGAGAGCGCCGCGAGTCAAACACGCTGCGCCCCACCGCCGCGGCCGCCGCTCCCCTCACCCCACCCCACCGCGGGCCCCATGTATCTGACGACCACGTAACTCCCTGCAACGTCTTCTTGCAAACCATGTCCGACTCTCTCCCGCGCGCGCGGCGCACCATCGGCGGCGGCGGCGCGAACATGGGCCTGTCCAAGAACGTGCGGCAACGGCCGTTCCTCCTGTTCGGGCTCCCGCTCATCGGCATCCTGGTCGGCGGCTCGTTCGCGCTCGCCCACCTGACCGAGACCAAGGTCGAGTACAACTCGTCGCGCGTCCAGAAGCTGTCGCAGGAGCAGCGGCTCGCGCTTGACGGGAAGAAGCGCAAGAGTTTTGATATTCGCGAAGAGTACTTTGTACGCTGTCTCGAGTTTCTTTGCGAGTTGGTTGCGAGTAGAGGCTGACCGCTGCCGTGAGTGTAGCGCCTGCACTCGGGCTCGAGCCCCGACGCGCTCGACGACTGGGACATGGTCCCCGTCCAGAAGCCGCCCGACACCTTCGTCCCGCCGTCGCCCGGCGAGCTCGAGGACCTGCTCCGCGCCCAGTCGACGCCGCTCGACCCAACGCCCAAGCAGAAGCCCAAGGAGATTGTGCGCTGGTGAACTCGGTCAATATAGCTGCCCGAGTTCGTACGATGCGAAACGACTGGGAGTGACGACGTGCGTGATCGCGGTATCCCGCGGTAGACCAAATCGAGCTTCGGTCCCGCCGAGGTCATGAGCGGCGCGTGCATCGCCGCTGTGATATTCACTCGCGTCCCGCCGAAAGCGCGGTGCGACCGACAACCCCGCCCTGTCCCGCCATGCGCGCCGCGATCCCCTCCACCAGCTGCACGAGACGTCCGCAGCAGCCGGTCCGCGACTTGTCGCCGGTGCAGCGATGAGCCGCCACTCGCCGCCCGCCGAGCGCGAAGATCCCGATCCACGCAGTGGCACCACGTGCGGCGCGGTTCTGGAAGATCGGGGTCTGGGTCGGGGCGCGCTCGGCGACCAGCCGCGCAAGGTGCAGCTCGGACGGTGGGGCGAGGCGGCCGTCGCGGTCGCTGGCCGTAATTTCGGACCTGTCGAGGACCGCGAGGTCGCGGTTTCGCGGCTGCCCGGTGAGCGTGTCAAGCGTCTCGCGGACGGCGTGGTCGCAGCTCACGGCTTGCAGCGCGATGTGTGAGATGGCCGAGCCGGGCCCGGGCGCAGCGACGCGCACGATCCGCGTGTCGACTGAGGGTGCAGAGGACGCAGCTGAGGAACAGAGTAGCACGAAAGGCGCCGTGAGCGGGACGCGGAGACTCGCGGTAACAGCAACGGGCGCAGGGCATGTGGCGTTGTCGAGCTGCAACAGGCGCGCGGCAGCGGTTGCGAGCCTCGCGAAGCAGCGAATCAGACGCGGGATTGGCACAGCCGCGGAGCAGCATGACCGCTCATGTCGCTTCATCGCGCAGTGACCTGACCGCGGCTTGAATCCGCTGTGACAGCGCGATCGCGTGATGTGGCGCAACGCGTCTCGAGCCGCGAACCGGTGCTGCCTCAAGGACGAGTTCCTGGTCGAGCTTGAGGGGATATGGAAACAGCGCGCGAGATCGAGCGAAGGATGGGAATGTATTGCAACACAAACCGTCACTCGTCCGCGGGCGAAATGCTGATTGTGTTCACTGATGAGGGCACGAGCCGACGCAGTAGCGAAGCGATCGATGGGGTACATTCAGTGACAGTAAACGCGTCGAGTCCCGCTGGAAGGCACGAGACCAAGTATCGCGTACTCTTTCGCAATAAGTTGACGCACGAGAACATGTGAAGGCTCACCAAACTAGACGGGAGCGCTGCTGCGAGGATCTGGTAGTCTTCATCGTCATCGAGCTCGCCGCATGACACGCGCAACGACCGGAGCGCAGGGGGCATCCGCGCAGCAAATTCGGAAACGGTGTCGGCGGTCAGATGCCGGCCTTCCAGGTTGAGTGATACAAGAGAGCTGGGGAAGAGCATCGAAAGCACGGGCACGAGCTCGGGTTGGTTCTGATACGGGCATGACAAGACCAAGTCCGTAAGGCTATTCGGGAACGGGGTCACCGCTGGGTGCGGCCACGTCACTCCGTTAGGATCATCGAGCGTGGTCATTTCTACGTCGAGAAGACGAAGCGCGGGCGAGAGAAGCGGCGCGACTGCAACCAGTGTTTCGATTTTGTAGCGGCCCATGCCAATCTTGAGCGTCTCGAGCGTTGGTGGCATCAACGGAACTGCTGCAAGCAAACCCTCGTCATCAAGCAAGCACGCGTAAACGCTGAGATTCTTGAGGGTCGATGGAAGGTGGCGGAGAAAGGGCGCGATGTTCGACTCGATCATGAGATTTGAGAGGATCAAGGTTTCGAGGCGCGGCGGCCACTGGTACGTCAGCAGATCGTCGGGCACTCCGCGAATGTAAAACCAGAGTTCGTCCAGCTTGAGATACTTGAGCGTGGCGGGAAGCTGGAGCGCACGGAATCGAGCAAGGTCGATGGTCGAAGCCAAGAGAGAGAATTCGGTGAGCGTCTGAAACGGACTCGACAGGGCTTTGTTGAGCAGCTGGATCCCCGAATGAGAGACAAGTTGGGAATCAAGGTAAAACTCCGAGGTCCTTCCCGTAGAAATGTCTGCAACGTCAGCCCGTATATCGTTGTCCTCGACGGACGGGTTGATGTATCGTCCCTAGGATTTCGCGTCAGCTCTGGGGTATTTGGAACGTGCCAAGCGCGCAAACGTACGGTCCAGGTTCCGTCAGCAGCAGTTTCCGGCTCTCCAAGGCCAAGGGCAGCGGTCAGCATCGCCTCTGGATAGTCCCCAACGAAGTTTCGTGCATCGTAATCTCGCATTGCGTCGATGCCCGAGTTTCGCCACCACTCCACGACATTCAGCCGAGTACTCATGAAGGCATTGTCGGGGCCCCGTCCCGAATAATCGATCGGGAGCCCGAGCCGGACCCATTTATCAAGCAGCAGCGTGTTTCCCTCGGCGGACGCGCTGGCCATAGTAATGCCCAACCGTTTCAGTACTGCTCGGTGAACACGAGGGATTTGGCGTTCGGCCATGACGCGAGTGTAGTGCGTCAGGCCAGCGCGATCGTTCGAGTCGTCGTGCAGCGCAACTGCGAAGACCAAGGCGTGCTCGACGAGCTCGGTAACGTGCAGTGTCGGTGTCAAGGCCTCCGTTGCATTTGGTTCCATGTTTTTCAACGTCAAGATGCATGAGGATGGGGGAGAAGGGCTGCGCTCGCCGCGCGGGCTTCGTCTCGAAGCGAGGGCGGGTGAACCGAGTGGCAGGTCGATCGCGTGATGTGGCGCAACGCGTCTCTCGTCCGTTTCGGCGGCACGGGCTTGACGTAGGTTTGGAACGTGAGCTCAAATTGCAAGTCAAATGTGGGAGGAGAAGCGTAATCAAATAATTCATGCATACACACGTGCCCAGCCCGAAGTTGAGAGCGGTCCGCTCTTTACAACAGCATGCGGTCGGCCGAGTCACTGTTATTTATGTAGCGCAGGTCATCAGCTCCCCGTCGTTATGTCAACTGACCACGAGAGAGGTGCCATCATGCGAAGACGGTTGGCCACCTGCTCGCTGCACCCGGTTATGACGAGCTTTTGAAGTCCTCGTGGAACATATGCAACTAGCGTGTCCGTAGCCGTGTCCGTCATCAAATGACTCGAGAAAAGTTGAAGCTCAGTGAGCGTTCTAGGGAGCGCGGCATAGAGGACCATGAGCGCGGTGGTATTAAGATTCGTGCACGAGACGCGTAGCGAGCGGAGGCTCAAGAGCGGTCGAAACGTTTGGATTGTCAAAACGTTACCCGTCGTGAGGTCTCGGCCCGTCAGATTGAGTGACTGAAGCGATCGAGGCAGCAGACTGATGACGACGACAAAGATTTCTTGCGGAAGCGAGCGCTCGCCGCTGAGATTCAGCTCCTCGAGGCTGCTCGGAAGAGCACATGTCGCCTTGAAGAATTGCGAGACGTTGACGAGGTTGTGCAGCGGGTTTGCAGCGAGGTCGAGGCGTAGGAGCGAGCTCGGAAGGAATGGGGCCACATTGTGCAGCCCTTCAACAGTGAGCAAATTCGAGCTCAACTGAAGAGTCTGAAGCGTCTGCGGAAGCAGCTCGACTGCTTCATGTAAAGATTCATCTTGGAGATTGCATCGAGAAAGTTCGAGCGACGTAAGTGTATGAGGCAGCCCTTGCAAAAAGAGAGGCACGCTCGTGGCCATAGGGTTACCCGAGAGCACAAGCGACTCGAGGTGTGTCGGCCACGACCACTCGCGGAGCACTGAACCCGCCTCGGTGTCGGGTAGCCAAGCGTCGCTCAATTCCAGAGTTGTAAGCGTGAAGGGAAGGCGTAACGCGAGCAGCCGAGGGAAATCGATAGTCGAGGAGCGGAAAGCAAGTGTTGTGAGTGCCTGGGTTAGGTGGGCAAGTGCGCCATTGAGCTGGCGAATTCCGCCAATTGAAACGAGAGCGCAATCGAGAACGAGCTTGGTGGTGGTGCCCGCGGCGATGCCTGGCCCCGCGGCCAGAATTTCTGCATCCTCGACTGGCGGGTTTGTGCAGCACTAGTTGTCCTTTGAATAAGCGCTCAGTGAACAGGGAAGCTAAAAGTTGGTAACGTACCATCCACTCTCCGCGTTGATTGACCACGGGCACCCCAAGTCCAAGCGCGACGGTCAGCGTCTTGCTTGGAGCCTTGCCGCGGTAGTCGCGCATGGAGTCGAGCCCCGAGTTTCGCCACCACTCGACAGATACAAGATCCCGACTGTAATAAGCACTGATAAGGCTTCCGCCAGAGTGGTCGATTGGTAATCCCAGCCGCACCCATTTGTCAAGCAGGGCCAGCTGACCACGCAACGTAGCGGTTACCATAGTGATATTCATGGCTCGCAGAATCGCGCGATGGACCCGGGAGATGCGCGACTCTTGCATTGCCCGCGCATAATGTATAAGGCCATCCAGGTCAATTTCGGTGTCGCCCGCGTGAAGCGCGATAGCATGAAGCAAGATTCGCTCGACGACAAGGTCGGGCAGACGCTGTGAGCTTGCCGGCGTGTCCATTGCATGAAGTTCCATGTTTATTAGCGCTTCAACGCGTGTGCGCTGAGAGGAGGGAATGATTCGCGGGAGAACGCGAGGGTGGCGCGGATCGACGACCTTGACCCTGGAGCGCGGGTCACGCGACGGGGCTGCCACTTTTCTAGTGTGGCGCAGCGCGTCCAGTGATCTGCCTGATCGAGCACAAACGGGTTATTTATCATAAACGGACGTGACTGCGCCTTCTTAATTGACAGGCAAACACTGCGACGCGTCGATACTTCGATGCTCGCACTCGGCCGCGAATATGACGCGGAATTCATCCGATCGTGCCGTGACAACTGCTGCCAGGAAGAGGGCGGACAACGTTCGTCGTAACACCGCACCTTTGTCGGAGTGCTGGTCAAGGACCACGCACGCAGCGGCGAGCAACCATTGGGGCGACCGCAAGCCATCGAGTGCGCCGCACTGGAGCATACGCCAAAGGAAAGCCGGGCTCGTCACGCTCACCTGGATGAGATCGTTGACGAGGACCTCGAGCGCCGCGCGATACAGCTGCTCGATGATCCACGCCGCCTCGGTGCCTGGCCCAGGCACGCCCCTTGACGCTTCGCCGCGTAGCAAGAAACTCGCGCGACTCAGTGCCTCGCGCGAAAAGAGCGTGTTGCGGACTTCCTTGGAGAGGATCTTCGCTGTGAGCTCAAAATTAGGAATTTTGGTGAGCATGCAGTGGACCGCATACTGCCACGGTGTCCAAGACGCGATGGGGAGCTCCTTCGAGTCCGCGGTTGAGCCGGTACGCGAATCGGGTTTCGCGCTCGTTAGATCGAGTCGGCCGCAGGTAAGTTTGCCCGAATTGGACCGTGTCGGCGCAAGGGCACGCAATTCAGCGGAAGAAAAGTAGACCAGCGGAAGCGAGTCCACAAACGCCTGGGCGTGCAGGGTACCGCCAGTTGCCCAGCGCAAATCGGATCGGACTTCGGCCGTAAGCAGCCTGTTCAAGTGGTCGATAGCGCGCAGCTGACCGTAACGTGGGTCAAGCTGGCCAAAGTACGAGGTGATCTCAGGGGCGGTCGCCGGATCGCACAAGAGCGCGATAAGCAGGCGGCCGTACGTTGCGGCGAGAAGATTCGTAGACTTAGTGTCATACGCTGCAATGGCGGAGGCCTCAGTCTCAGTCTTGAACATGAAATACAAGCGACGACGGAATTTGTTCAGGGTTTGGTCGTAGTGCACAAAGGCACTGATCGGCCCACGATAGCTGCTGAAGGCGGCAATCACGTCATTGAGAGCTCCATGATGGGCAAGCGCGGCGAGCGCGGCGCGGTCGACCACGTCCCACTCGTGCATACCGTGCTGCATTGCGAGTCGAAGAGTTGACGTGATCCTCGGGATGACTTTGCTGATGCTGACGTCCGCTCCTGAAGGATCTCCAAAGATACCATGCGGTAGTCCCGAATCGTCGATCTTGACCAAGAAGTACACGGCTGCGCGGGAGCGACGGTGAACGACGGGTCTGAACAGACAACTTATGTTTCTTTTGCAGGGACGTACCATCGCGGAAAATATGCCAGTTGTACACCGAGTACAGTTCAGCAACGTATCGGTCCAAGTTGCTCGATTCGCAGTCGATGAGGACAAAGAGAATATCGTACAGCTGGATGTGGTCAAGGATGCCCAGGTCTGCAACCTCAAGGGCTCGCTCCTTGTGCTCGCCCAAGTCGCCATCAAAGAGCAGCGTGTCGATACTGACGTCGCCAAAAGCTGCCTCGACCAACCTATACCTGATCCTTCCATCTAGGTTCTGGAGACGCGAAGCAGTGTCGAGTCGGCGCATCATTTCAAGGAGACACTCAGGGCCGCACTTGCGAGCGAATAGTCGTGCGACAGAGGGGCACTGATCACGGTCAACAAGCTTTCCATCCTCGCCAGCGAAACAAGTCAGGGTATCAATGACAAGCTCGGTTGGAAGAGTAAGGTCAAAGGCAGCCACAGCGAACTTCATGTAACCATAGTGATAAAAGCTTCGAAGAAAGCGCACCTTCTTGAGACCGTAGTCCGGCAAGGCAAGGACAGCGAGCACCTCGGGCCGCCACCACTTCAAAGCTGTGAGCGCGAGATACTCAACCATGTTGGGATAGGTGTCAAAGTGATTCCATGCACTCAATCCATGGCCTCGACGTGACGCTTGAGCTCCATGAAAACGATGGGCCTCCAATCCTTGACTTTACCCTCCCAAAACATGAGGCGCGTACGAAAGCAAGAGAAATGCATCGGCTTCATCGCATCAAGGACGACAGGAAGCTGGTTGACGCGGCCCTGGGCTGCAAGCATCACGGCAAGCGGCTGGAGTGCAAAGAAGTGGAAGGGAGACGACCCATTGAATTGGCGGCAGACGCGCCGATTGAGATCGACAGTTTCGTCTTCGTCAGACAAGGGGCAGAAGCTGGGCTCGGATAACTCGGACGCGAAGCGGGCAGCGAATAGTGGAAGCGTCGCATCATTGAACACGTCCACAGTCGGAATCCAAAGATTTTCGCCTGTGGCGCGTATGGTAGACGAGAACTGCGCATGGCTGGAAAGTTGCTGAATGTAGTACTTGAACGGTTCAGCGTCGTTGGGGCCTCGGTAGTAGCCCCAGTGAAACATGTGATTGGCGTTGCACCATCCACGCCGCTCTGGACCAAAGACAAAGGCGAATAGCCAAATCCACTGAATCATCGGTTCTGCTGCAAGCGTCGCAAACCCAGACGTCGCGAGCGGGACGGCAGGCCGCGGAGTGGCAAGTTGGAGAACCATGCCCACAATTTCGGCAGGTAGGTCGGCGAAGCGCGCCATGCATTTTGCATGCAGTTCATTGGCTTCCATGGTGTTAGATACGTTGGTGCTGGGGAGCGGGGATGCGAGCGACGCGCGGCACTTGCTGGTTGACTCCGCTCTCCGACGGTCACGCGATCAGCCTGTCAAGCCTCTCGTGTGGCGCAACGCGCTCGGCATCACGCAGAATTTGCCTAAAGTAGATTTATTCATGCAAACGAATTATCGAGTTCTTGATACGGAAACAATTACAAGCTTTGCGAAGCGTCATAGGAACGGCGCTCGCATTCCGCGCGGAACATGGCGCGAAACTCGGCCGACCTGGCGGTCTCCGTTGCAGCCGCAAAGAGAGTTGTCAGCGACTCGGACAGCATATTTTGCATGCCACGATAGCGGTCGAAGATAACACACACCGCGGCGAGCAACCATTTCGCAGACCTATGGCCATCAAGGGCGCCGCGCGGAAGCATGCGCCAGACGCACGCGGGACTCGTCACGCTGACCCGCATGAAGTCGTTGATGAGGACCTCGGGCGCCGCGCGAAGCAGTTGCTCGATGATCCACGCCGTCTCGGTGCACTCCCCAGCGACGCCGTGGGCAGCCTCGTCGCGGCGCATGTCGTCGAGGCGCTCGAGTGCATCGTGAGAGAACAAGGACGCGCGGACCTCCTCGGGGATAGTCTCGGCACAAAGCTCAAAATCTGGAATCTTGGTCAGCGCGGCGTGAACGGCGTACTGCCAAGGCGCCCACTTAAGATCAGGGAGATCGGCGGGCGGCGGGGACACGGTGAGGGCGGGTCGCTTACGCTGCGGCAAGGGCCGGAAGAGGTGAAACTCCTCCTTGTCGCACTCGCCCCAGTAACCGGCCGCGGACGGAATCAGCGACAAGTTGGGCAAATCGTCGTGTGAAAGGCAAGCGAGGGGCAACTGCTCGATGAACGCTTCGGCGCCCAAAACACCGCGAGAAATTGGCTGCGAGCCGCGCCGCACCTCGGGAAGGAGAAGTGTGTGGAAGTACCAATGCACGTTAAGTGCTGCGCGGAACGGGCGCTTCTTGCTAAGTAGAGCGAGCGTTTCCCCCGCCGTTTGCGGGTCGCATAGCAGAGAGACGAGAAGCTTGCCGTAAGTAGCTGCGAGCTCCGAGTTGAACGGAATGCCACGGTTCCGGGCCTCGACAAGGGTCATCTCGCGATTGGGGCCAAAGTCGAAGCTGATGTTCTCGGTCACCTTGAGCAGCGCGTTGTCGTAGTCCTTGAAAACGAAGAAAGGCCCGAGGTGGTGGTTGAGAAAAGCGATCACATCGTTGAGCAGGCCCAGCCGAGCAAGGGTTTTCAGCGAGTAAAGGCGAAAAAACCCGTATTCCTGGAAACCTCGTCTCATCCAGAGTGCAGCCAGCGTGATGACTTCCTGGACAATAGCATCGGCGTTGCGTTCCAGGATGTTGTCGGGGTGCTGTACAAAGTAGCTGCCTCGTGTGCTCGAGGCGCCCACTTCGTTGATTCCAAAAATGTGTTCTACAGCTAGAAAGAGCGCGAATGCTGTCAGCGCAAGTGGTCTCGCATCCAGCATTGTGGTCGAAACGTGCCAGCAGCAAAGGCCTCGAAATCCCGTTCGTACACCTGGGCAGCAACGCGGTGGAGAACCGGCGACTTGGAGCGCACAAGGAGAAGCAACAAGCGAGGCCACTGGTCGGTCTCGAGCAGACCGAGCTGTATAATGGGCAAGATTTGTTCATCGCGTCCATCGAGGTTGCCCGAGTCAAGCAAGTCGTCAAGATCCACCCCGCCGAGGAGCGACGTGGACATCGCCTCTCGGAGCTGCCAGTCCATGTTGAAGGTGAGCTGTTTCGACCCGAAGCGCTTAATCAACTCGAGCGCGCAATCGGGGTTGCACTTTGCAGCAAAGATAGCGACCAAGGACGAACAGGCCTCCCGGTCAATCAGCTCGCCACGATCTCCAGCAAACCAGCTGAGAGTCTGGACGACGAGGTCCGTTGGAAGAGAAGGATCGCAAGAAGCTGCACCAATTTCGAGGCGATGGTGCTCGTAAACGGCGCGCACAAAACGCGACCAATTCATCCCGTATTTGAGCGAGTCGAGAAGACTGAGCACCTCGGGTCGCCACCACTTGAGGGCGGAAAGCGCAAGGTACTCGAGAAAGGTCGGCCACTGGTCGGCGGGGAGGTCGTCGTCCACCTCTTCCGCGTGAGCTTCGATTGCCTCGGTGACTTCGCGGCGCCACTCGACGTCAATGCTGGTCCAGTACGTGAGCGGCATTCGGTGGCACATGAGGTGCGAGTCTCGAAGCTCGTCGAGGATGGTGCGAAGCTCGCGGATCCGACCACAAGCCGCGAAGTAGAGGGCGAGCTGTCGCAGGTCAAAGAATTGGGCATTGAATAAAATTGCGGTGCTGGCGAATAGAGTTCCCTCGCTCGTGAGCACGCAAGTTTCCTCCTCGCCGACGATTTCGCAAAATGGCGTGAGGGCAACAGCCAGGGGCGAAAACCAAGCAATAACTCGGTTCAGCGTCGGCTCGTCAAAAATGTCGATACTAGAAAGCCAGCGAAGCTTGTCACTCGACCGAGAGGATCCCGCAATACGTTCCTTATCGCCGAGGTGGACGAGGTAGCGCGTGAGCGGCAGGCCAGCCAGTCCGAGGTCTGCAGTTTCATATTCACGGTGCCAGCCGCAAAGCTGCGGGCAAAACGCAAACGTGCAGCGCCAAATCCACTGGACCTTCGGCTCTGTAACAATCCGCGCAAACCCGGATGTCGCAAGGGGGACGGCGGGGCGAGGGACCGCTAAGAGCAGCACCTCGGTCACAAGCTCTGCGGGAAGATCCGGGAAACGCAAAGCGCCAAGTTCATCAGCTTCCATGGTGTTAGCTTTCATGCAAAGGGGCAAGGGGGAGGGGGACGAGCGCCCGAGCTGGTCGGTCGTTTCGGGGTCGCTGATTGAACCTGAAACGATCACGCGAGCATCACACGAGTGGCGCTGCACGTCTGTTCATTTTCTTAGATCAGGAAAACATATGCGTACTTTTTCATCGCCACGGCAGGAACAAACGAACACGACTGGGAAATTAGATTGGCAGGAAACGCGACGCATCGACCCCGCGTCGAGTGCAAGTGCACTCGGTCGTGAACCTAGTGCGGAACTCGTCCGACTTGGCTGTTTCGGTTGCTGCGATGAAGAGGGCAGAAAGTGCCTCGTATAGAGTGGCGTCCTTGCTGGAGAAGCGGTCGAAGGCCACGCATACGGCGGCGAGAAGCCACCAAGGCGACCGCAAACCGTCAAGTGCGCCGCGCGGGAGCATCCGCCACATAAACGGCGGGCTCGTCACGATGACCCGAATAAGCTCGTTGATAAGGACCGCAGGTGCGGCAAGGTACAACTTTTCAATGATCCAAGCCGTCTCGGTGCCCGGTCCAAACACGCCGCTGGCGGCTTCGCCACGACGCAGAAAGTCCGCACGGCGAAGCACTTCGCGAGAAAAGAGCATTGCACGGACCTCCTCGGGGATCAGGTCGGCCGTGACCTCAAAGTTCGGGATCTTGGTGAGCAAGCAATGGATCGCGTATTGCCAAGGCACCCACGATGGGTCGGGAAGGTCGGCGGGCAGAGGCACACGCGTATTCCAGCGAGTAGTGGGCGACGAGGGAATCCAAGACGGCAGCCAGATGCTCGAGACGGCCCTGCCGAGCAAGGTGAATGGCGAGCTGCGCGAGGCGGAAGTAGTTGGTATGGGCGAAGTCATCGAGCGCAAACTTGAGTTTTCCCGGTGGCGGAGTGGACGCGATTGTGATGCCGTCGGGAGGACTGCACGGAGTCAGATACCGGATGGTCGCCAAGTCGAATGCGTCAGGGAAGGGCTGCTCCGTCGCTTCAAACGAGCACACGTCCGCCGAAATTTGAGCCGTCGCCCGTTCTGACAGGTACATCAAGTAAGGCTGCAAGGAAGGATGGGTTTGAACGCAAACTGCGAGTCCATGATAAGCGAAAGCGGGGAAGCGCTGAGCCGGCGAGGAACCGCCCCTTTGAGCTCAGGCGGCTGCCATCCGCAAAGCGCGGGCTGGAGGACGAACCGGACGCGCCAGACCAGCTGCAGCCTCAGGTCGTTACAGAGTTCCGAGAAGCCGCGGGTTGCGAGCGGAATGCAAGGTTTTGGCGCGATGAGGGGAAGCATCACTTCCAGGAGCTCAGCGGGAAGGTCCGAGAAGGTTGGGTAGGGTGCCGTTTGAGGTTCCATCGCCGAGCTCCATCTACAAGGTGTTACGGAGAGCATTCTTCAAGGTCGACCAGCGACTTGTGGAGGGTCCGAGTGCATTGATGCAAGTCCTGATTCACGCACGCCGCGTCAGGTGAGTGGCGCAGCGCGTCTTCGCCTTGCGGACCGCTCGCGCCTTGGCTCCGCGACTGTCCCTCCTGCATCAATACACTCTCTGACCATCGTTCGCTCTGTCGCTAATATATTACGGGCTTAACTCAAGCAGCACGCTAAGCTGTACAGGTAGACACCTCAGCACGCGCCATCGCCGCGGCGTCTAAGGCCATCCTGGTCCCGACCGTCGATGCGACACAAGGGGGGCCCAGCTGCAATCGCGTAAACCAGCCCGTGGTGCGCACGCGCGAGCCCTATACGCAATACGCGGCCAAGATTCTCTTGCGGCTCGCTGGCATGCGGTACGCGGTGTACAAGTTCGTCATGGCGATGGTGGCCCTGGCCGTGGACCGCTCAGCGATCATGTGTTCAGTGAAGCCGCTTCGTTGTTCGGGCCGCCTGCCTTGCGGAGCACTGCGGCTTAGTCGGCCCTCGCCACGGCCGCCTTCGTGGTACTTGAGCTCAAACGGCATTCCAAGCCCCGAATCATTTGTCACCTAAACGGCGCCATCGCCACGACGTCCAAGGCCATGGTGGTTCCGACCATCGATGCATCGCAGGATGACCTCTCCGCACTCGCGCACACCATCAAAAGCGCTTGTAAGAGCGCCATAGTCAGCACGCGGCCAAGCTGTGCCTGCGGTTCGTGGACGCGCGATGTTCTTCGTCGTGGCCATGGCCGTTCTGGTCGTTATCATCGGCATGAACGGCTCGGCGACCATGTGTTAGTCGGCGCCGCTCCGTCGTTGACGTCCGTCTCGCGAAGCGCCATCGTCTAGTTGGTCCTCGCCACGACCGCCGTCACGATCCGTTCAATCTCAAACTGGATTCTCAGGTTTTCATGGCCGCGCTGGTTGCGATATCGAGTCCGGAGCTCGCCGGAGGAACCCCCTTGCTACGCTTCGAAACAGCCGTGATGCGCTGCGCATCCATAATCGTTCCAGCTTCCCGCGTCGCGCGCGACCTCACTCGCGCGACAAGCCCAGCCGATTTGATCTTCTTGTCTTCCCACTAATCCGATCGACTCGATGGGTTGCGAGGGTATCATCCAATGTATTACCTTCCACTCAACCTACTCCCCCGCGGCGACCGCGCGCCGCACCATCCACGCCGTGCGCGCCCAGTACACGCCGCGCGCGGCCATCAGCACCATCTCCTCCGTAGTCGCCGTCGTCGCCACCGCGTCCGCGTCCCTCGGCCCCACCTCGCCATCCACCACGACCCTTACCACCGCGGCCACCATCCACCCCGCGACCACAAGCCCCGCCGCAACTTGTGCAATCAACCCGGCGCGCGTCGTCGCTGGCGCCCACCCGCGCAAGACCACCGCGCCGACGATCACCGCGGCGGCGGTATGCGCCGAGGCTACTCCACGCGCGACCGCACCCGTAGCCCACGGGGCAACCACCGCCAACACCGTCGCGCCCGCGTACACGGCGACGGCGAGGAGGCGCAGCAAAGCGCGCAGGCGCGCGCGGACGGGCGAGCTGGTGGCGGCGTGCGCGGCGAGCGCGGCATCGAGGGCGGAGGCGGCCGAGCGGCGGGCACGGTGCAGGTCCTTGAGTTGCGCGGTGAGCGCGGCGCGGCGGTCGGCGCGCGAGGTGGCGGCGGGGGAGCGGAGCAGGGCCGGCGTGGATTGCGTGCGGCGGCGCGCGGCGTGGTACGGCGGGAGTTGAGGGGGTGAGGGGGTAGGGGAGGCGGTGAGTGGGGTCGGGGTCAGCGGGCGGCGCGAGGAGGGAGTTGAGGCGGTCCATGGTGTCGTCGCGTCGACGGCAGTCGCGGGTTCCGGTACCTCCGCTTCCTCGGCGGGATCCGCCGTCACCACCGCCCCGCCACCCTCGGTCTTAGCGGAAATTGCCATAACCTGGTCCAGCACCATCCCCTCGCCTTCGGCCGCCGTAATCCTCGCGTCAATCACCTCCACCGCGTCCCGTGCCGCCTGCACCTCGGCCCTCGCCGCGGCCTCGTCCGACGGCGCCGCGACCGTACGGACCAGGGCAACCACCGTCGCGGCGACTCCAGCGGGCGCGACCCACCCGACCGCCGCGACGAGCAGGGTCCAGTGCGCGGCTGCCGACACAAGGTCGGTCGGCGTGATGAAGACGAGGACGAGCGCGAGACCGTACAGGCCCGCGAGCGTGAGGAGCGTCTCTGTCAGGCGGCGGCGCGTGAACGTGCCGCGCGGGGCGCCGGGTGGCGGGAGGAGGTGCAGGCGCGAGGTCAGGGTGCTCGGTGGGGTGGTGGTGGCGAGGTCAGGGGCGGTGGCGCGGAGAAGGGCGGCGTTGGTGTCCGACGACACGTCGTCGGCGGACCGGCGGCGACGCAGGAGGTCGCCGGGCCCGGGCGCGACACCCGAAGCCGTCGTGGTCACCACCGCCGCGTCCGAGTCGGGTGGGGCGTGCCCGAGCACCGTCATCGCGTACCCGGCGTCATAGTCGACAGGCGACCCAGCCTCGGCGTAGAGGTACGCGAACGGCAGGACCCCGAACAGCGCGGTGCGGGTGAGGAGCGAGACAGCGCCCAGCAGATCGGCGTGGAGCGACGGCAGCGGGTTGCGCAGGGCCGTCGCCAGCACGACGAGGACGGGCGACGCGAGCGCGACGGCGGTCGCGACGACCAGCAGGCAGTACGGGACCGATAGGTGCAGCGGGAAGGCGAACAGGCGGTCGTCGAGGAGGGCGGTCAGCGAGCCGTGCCACGCGGCGGTCGAGAGGGTGAATGAGGGTGGTAAGGGAGACGGTTTGGAGGAGGAGGCGAGGCGCGGCGGCGAGGCAGGCGGACGCGTTGGCGCCGTGGGCGGCAAAGGCGGGGACGGCGCCGCGCCGTCGGGGTTGTCGCTGCCGAAGCGGACCTTACCGCGCGGCGACTTGGCTTCGGTGACGTGGCCGGAACCGGGGTGCGTCGTCCCGCCGCGCAAACGGCGGAACCACGCGGTCGCGGCGGACCACAGCGGCGGTGGCGGGTGGTCGGATCGCGACGTCGCCGGTCTCGCCGAGCTCGCCGTACGCGGTGCGTCGGACGGTGCAGCGCTCCCCTCGACTGCCGAAGACGGACCCGGTGCTGGCGCCCGCGGATCCGCGAGCCACGACGAGCGCAAGCGGGGCGGCGCCGACGCGGGCCCCGCTTCCACCTCATCATCACGCAGCAGTGGTGGCGGCTTTTCAGACGCTGCGCCCGGATACGACGCGCTCGGGTACGAGGCGGATAGTGCAGGCAGTTGATGTGGTCGATAGTTGTTGTTCCTGCGTCGCCGTCGCGGGACGGGGCGCAGCAACGCGTGTGCGACGGGCACGGCGAGGGCGAGGGCGACAAGGACGAGGACGGCGTGGCGCACGAGGGCGTAGAAGGGCTCGTGTGCGGCATCGTGCGTTGGCGGGTCGGGCGCCGGTGTTGCTGTGGGGTCTGCCGTCGTGAGCGCGGGGAGAGCGGCGCAGCAGCACGCGAGGAAGGCGGCGGCGGCGGCGGCGGCACGGGGCGGCCGGAGGTGCATGGTAGCGTAGAGATCAGTGCTGCATGTTACAAGGTCGCATATCAGGGAGAGAGAGGACGCTGGATGAGTGCGGGGTGGAGTGCCGAGGCAGGGGCCGCTTGGGCACCGTCGACTCGACTCGACTGCTGCTGCGCCTCCTTTCTTCCGCCGCCCGCTCGCGAGCTCGCCGTACTCGACCGGATGCTTCGCCGTCCTTCCACGGCCACTTCTCGCCTTCACACTCGCCCGCTCGACGGCCAGCTCTGGGCTCTGCCGAGGCGGCTTGCGCTTCGCAGGCACGCCCAACTGTCCGCGCGGTCCCCGCTCGCCGCTCGGGTTCGCTGCTACGACATCCTCTCGAGTGATCGAGCGTTCCTGTTTGCCCAAGGGGTGATGAAACGCGTCCCGATACGTGTGGCGGGCGTGTCTCGCAACGTCTCCCTAAGTCGCGACGCGCGCTCACGTGGAATCGGCGTGCGCGGGCCGCGGTGGGAACGCGGTCGGTGGGAGACGCGTTTTTCGCTCTTCTCTTCACCTCTCGCGACGCGTCGCGGCTCGGTTCCCACCCGCCCCTCGCGCACCGACCTTGCCCTCGCTGGCCCGGCCCGCCGCGAGACATTCGTCACGGCCCGCACGCGCGCGGCGCGCGCCTCCCACGCGTCACCTGCCGCCTGCCGGGAGACGAGACGCACGCGTCGGGTTTCGCTGCCCTCGCCGCGGCCCCCTCTTTTATCGCGGATCACGGCCGCGCACCGCTGGCCCCCTGCCCCCGCTTCGAGTTCGCTCTCCTCTGCTCTGCTCGGCCTCTGCGCGATCGGCTTGCTCTCCGCCGTCTCGTTTGTTGTCTGACTGTCGCTGCACCTGTCGTGCGCGTACACGGTACTGCTCCGATCCACCGCCCGCTGCAACGAACGCATCGAGTCGAGTCGAGTCGAGCGAGGCCCGCTGACACGTCCCCGTTCGCCCGTTGTCGTGTAGACCAACCTCGTTCTGCTGGATCAGACTCTCGGCGACGACGATCGACGACTACGCTGGCCGTACCCTCCCCCCTCCACCCTCTCTCCTACACCATGACGCCGACGTCCACCACCTCGCCGGCCCCGCGCGGGACCGCGCTCGTCAAGAAGACGCACGTCCTCCTCCTCCTCGCCGTCCTCGCGTGCACGGCCATTTCGTCGGCCGACGCGTTCGCCGCGATCCTCGGCAAGGTCGCGGGCAAGGCGCTCGCCAAGGGCGTCGGGAAGGCCGCGTCCAAGGGCCTCGGCAAGGCGGCCTCGAAAGGGCTCGGCAAGGCCGCGTCCAAGGGCCTCGGCAAGGCGGCCTCCAAGGGTCTCGGCAAGGCCGCCTCGAAGGGCATGGGCAAGGCCGGCGGCAAGATGATGTCCAAGGCCGGCGGCAAGGCCATGGGGAAGGCCGGCGGCAAGATGGGCGGCAAGGCTGCGGGCAAGGCCGGCGGTAAGGCCGCGGGCAAGGGCGGCAAGGCCGCGGGTAAGGCGGGTAAGGCGGGCAAGGCTGGGAAGGGCGCCAAGGGCAAGGGCGGCCGCGACGGGGGTGGCGGCGGCGACGAGGAGGAGCAGCAGGGCGGTGGCGGTGGTGGTGGTGACGAGGGCGGCGCTGCCCCCGAGCCCGAGCCGCAGGAGGCGCCCGAGGCCGCCGGCGGTGGTGGCGGCGACGAGGAGCAGCAGGGCCAGCAGGGCCCGCCGCCCGGCTTCGGCGGCGGTGCTCCCCGTGGCGGTGCTCCCCGCGGCGCCCCGCGCGGCGGCATGCAGCAGCAGTTCCAGCAGGCCCCGCCCCAATTCCAGCAGCAGCAGCCCGCGTTCCAGCAGCAGCAGGCGCCCGAGCAGCAGTGGGGCGGCGCTCCTCAGCAGCAGTTCCAGGCCCCGCAGCAGCAGCAGCAGTGGGGTGCGCCCGCCGCTCCCCAGCAGTTCGGCGGTGCTCCTCAGCAGCAGTTCGGCGGCATGCCCCCGCAGCAGCAGCCGCAGTGGGGCGCGCCGGCCGCCGCCGCTCCGCCGTCGCCGTGGGGTCCTCCCCAGCAGCAGCAGTTCGGCGGTCCCGCCCCGCAGCAGTTCCCCGGCGCTCCTCAGCAGCAGTTCCCCGGCCAGGTCGGCCCGACCAACTGGGCGCCCGGCATGCAGGACCAGAACTCGTGCCTGTGCCCGTGCGCGGGTCAGCAGTCCGGGTACAACTACGCGGCGCCGGCGCCGCCCGCGATCCCGCCGCCGCCGCCCAAGCCCGTCCCGCAGCTCATGTCGTGCGTGCCCGCCGACCAGCCGCACCCGGGCACCCAGCCCGCCCCCGCTGGCCCGGGCGCGATCCCCGGCCTCTCGCCAGATATCATGAACCTGATCAACAGCCTGTCGGCCGGCGGCCCGCCCGCCATGCCGCCCGCGCCGATGCCGTCGCCCGCGGGCGGCGTGCCCGGCCTCACGCCCGACGTGATGCGCCTCATTGACCAGCTCACGGCCGGCGGCGCCCCGCGCGCCCCGCCGATGATGCCGCCCCAGGGCGGGCCCGCGCAGCTGCCGCCCGACGTCCAGCAGGTGCTCCAGAGCCTCGGGCTCGCGCCCCGCGCCCCGCCCAACCCCGTCGACCAGGCCATGGCCACGCTCAAGCAGCTCGGGCTCGCCTAAGTCGGTGTGATTCGGGTCGCTGTGCCTCGTCGTCGTGTCGCTGCGCGGCTCGGACGTGTCATATTGTCGTTTGTGATTGATTCCTCTCCCCTCCCTCCCGTACCTGATTCTTTGATGTTGGTCTCCCTCCCTCGAAACTACTCGCGCGGGCCTGGTTGCTCGCGCGCTCTCGTCCTCCTTTTCGTATACACAAACAATCAAGTCTTTCAAAGCTGCCTGAACCGTCTTTTTCTCGAGGATCCGTCGTTGATGTGAGCGAGCGAGGTACGATAGAAGTTGACCGACGAGGAGGTGCGACGCAAAACGCGTCACCGCGACGCGTCTCGCACCCGCACGTGATGCGCCACGGTGCGAGACAACGCCTTTCTCGGTCGCCACACACGGCAGCTCACAGCTTCGCGACGCGACGCGACGCGCGCGCGAATCCGGTGCGAGACGCCGGCGGGAGATTCACGCGACCTCGGCGCCCGACGCGTCGCGCCCGCCACCGTCGCCGCCCTCCCGCTCCGCTCGCGTCTCCTAGATCCGCTGGCCGCCGTCCTCGCTCGCTCTCTCCTATCGAACGAAGCTCGCGCGGCATACACTCTCGCTGCGACGTAAGCTCGGGCTGGACCCGGATACCCACGACATCCGCAACCTTCACTCAACGCACGCGCGCGCGGCGTTGACCGACGCACGCCGACAAGATCTCGCGCTGGTTGCGAGTACACGTACACACATCGACTCGGGTCTGGTACGCGTGCGCAAGCACTCGCGACGCCGTGTGGTCCGACGCTGACGCTTGCGCCGTGTAGCTAGCCAGCCGAGCCGACTACACACGCATCCATAGACTCAACGGCGAGATCAGCTGGTACACTTCCGCTCGCTGGCCCGGCGTCGCGCGCGCGTGGCCGCTCACGTAGCGACTCGTGTAGCCTGACCGACGACTGACGGCGAGTTGAACTGGTACGTTTCACTCGCGGTCCCGGCGACGCGCGCGTGGTCGCTGACGCTCTGCGCCGTGTAGCCTCACCGACCGACAACCGACCATGGCCATCATCCGCGCGTACCCGAAGCGCAAGCAGGCCGCCGCTGGCGACGCGCCCGCCGCGTCGTCGTCGACGGCCACGGCCTCGACCCCGAGTACCGCGGCGCCTCCCCGGCGCGCGCGCGCCTCGGCCGTCCCGTCGCGCCTGACGCTGCTCAACCTGCTCGTCCTGTTCCTGTGGGCGAGCCACATCCAGACCGTGAGCGGGATCAAGTTCTTCAAGAAGATGACCAAGGGCCTGGGCAAGGTGGGCGGCGGGTTCAAGAAGTTCGGCAAGGTGATGGCGAAAGGCGGCGACTTCCTGGTCGGCGACGAGATCCGCGCCGCGAAAAAGTTTGTCAAGGCGGCCAAGTCGGGCAACGTCGGCGGCATGCTGTCGGCGACGCTCGGCGCCGTCGCGCCCATCCCGCTGCCCGGCGTCCTCACGGATATGGTTGAGAAGGGCGGGAATTTGGTGACGAAGAAGGGCCGCCGCGAGTTTGCGAATATGGGTGTCGGGTTCCTCAAGAAGCAGGGCATGGGGGTCCTCGCCAAGACGGGCGTCGCGGGGCAGATCGGCAAGATCGGCGGGAACCCCGCGCTCAAGATGGTCGGCAAGATCGCCGGCAAGTCGCCCATCGGCGCCAAGCTCGGGTCCGTCGCGGGGCTCGCGGCGGGGCTCGGTGCGGGCGGCGGTGGTGGCGGTGACGAGGAGGCCGGCGAGTCGTCGTCGTCGGGCGGTGGTGGTGACGGCGAAGCCGACGAGGCTCCGGCCCCGCCGCCGCGCGCACCCGCTTCGCGTCGTGCTGGCCCGCCGGCTCCGCGCGGTGGTGGCCGCGCACCGATGCCGTCGCGCGCGATGCACGCGGCGAGCGGCGGCGCGCCGCCTCGTGGCGCCGGTCCCGCTGGTCCTCGTGGTCCTCCTCAGCAGCAGCAGCAGTTCCGCGGCCCGCCTCAGCAGCAGCAGTTCCGCGCCATGTCCGGCGCTCCCGCGCAGCAGCAGCAGCAGCAGCAGTTCCGCGGCTCGCCTTCGTCCGGCGCGCTCGGCCCCGCGCCGCCCGCGCCCGCGCGCAACCACCAGTTCTACCGCAACGGCGGCCCCTCGGGTCCGTCGGGCTACTTCTCCGGCCCACCCGCGGGCGCGTCCAAGTGCAGCATCCGCCGCGCCATGTGCCGCTGCCCGTGCACGCGGCGCGACGCCATGTGCCGGTGCCCGTGTGTCCGCGTTCGCGGGCGCCCGACCAAGTGCGGGCTCAGCAGCGGGTACTACGCGCCGCGCAAGGGCCAGTCGACGACGACGCTGATTGCGCTGCTGCGGCGCCGCGCCGCGGTGGCTCAGGTGCCGAAGCCGACGTTTGTCCATCTCCTCCGTCGCCGCCAGCAGCAGCAGCAGCAGGCTGCGCCGTTGCCCGACCTGTCCAAGCTCCTCGGCCTCGGCGCGCCCGCGCAGCAGCAGCACGCGCCGGCGCCGTTCCCGGACCTCTCGAATCTCCTCGGCCTCGGCAGCGCTCCCGCGCAGCAGCCGGCGCCGGCCCCGGTGCCGCAGCCGCAGCGCGTCGTCCGCATCGTCCCGCGCCGCGCGCCGCCGCGCCGCGTCATCGCCGTCATGCAGCGCCACCCGGCGCTCCACCAGCAGACGCGGTACCGCCGCCCCGTCTTCGCGCCGGCGGCGTGCCCGATGCACCACCAGCGGCCGCAGCCGCGTGTCGAGGCGCCGTGTACCTGCCGCGGCGGACACGGGAACGCGTCGTCGGCGCCGCAGGCGGCCGTCCAGATGCGCGGTCCGGCGCAGCGCCAGCAGCAGATGCATCAGCAGCGTTCGGTCGCGCCGGTTCAGCAGCAGCCTCAGCACTCGGTCGCACCGGCCCAGCAGTCGCAGCGCGCGCCGCGCGTGGGCGGTAAGAAGGCCGGCAAGGCGCCCAAGGCGGCGCGGGGTCTCGCGGCCAAGGTCGGCAAGGCGGCGCGCGGTGCGCGCGGCGGCGGCGGTAAGCTCGGCAAGCTCGGCAAGGCCGCGGGTAAGGCGTCGAAGCTCGGCGCCAAGGCCCGCGGGCTCGGTAAGCTGGGCGGCAAGGCATCCAAGATGGGCGGCAAGGCGCGCGGTCTCGGCAAGCTGGGCGGGAAGGCGTCGAAGATGGGCAAGCTCGGCAAGCTCGCTGGGAAGGCGGGCAAGGCCCGCGGCCTCGCGGCCAAGGCCGGGAAGCTCGGTAAGAAGGGCGGCAAGCTCGGTAAGCTCGCGGGCAAGGCGTCCAAGCTCAAGGGCGGCAAGCTCGGCAAGTTAGCCAAGGGCGCCAAGGGTCTCCGCGGCGGCAAGGCGGGCAAGGTCGGCGGCGTCGGCAAGCTAGGCCGTAAGTCGGCCAAGCTACGCGGCAAGGTGTCCAAGATGGGCAAGCTCGCCAAGGCCGGCAAGGGTCTCCGCGGCAAGAAGGCCGGTAAGGGCCTGCGCGGTAAGGCGGGCAAGCTCGGCAAGCTGGTCAAGGCCGGCAAGAGCCTGCGCCGCGGCGGCAAGGCCGGTAAGCTCGACAAGCTCCGCCGTAAGGCGTCCAAGATGGGCGGTGGCAAGGGCAAAAAGCTCGGCAAGCTCGGCCGTAAGGCGTCCAAGCTCCGCAACAAGGCGTCCAAGATGGGCCGCGGCAAGCTCGGCCGTAAGGCGTCCAAGCTCGGCAAGGCGGGCAAGGGCCTCAAGAAGAAGCTCTCAGGCAAGAAGGCGGGCGGTCGCCGCGGAGGCGTCAAGGGCGCGCTCGGCGGTCTCGCGAAGCGCGCGCGCGGCGGCAAGCGCGGGCGTGCCGACCAGGACGGCGAGCAGCAGTCGCCCGAGACGGAGCAGCAGCCCGCTCGCTCGGGTGACGCCGATACGGCGGCCGAGGATGGTGAGGTTGCGGCACCGCGTCGCGGCGGCAAGTCGGGCCGTGGCAAGAAGCAGTCGTCGGCCAAGACGCGCGGCGGCAAGAAGGGCGTGCGCGTCGGCCGCGGCAAGAAGGGCGAGCGCAAGCCCGCGCCGCGCCACGACGACGACGGCGAGGAGGAACAGCCCGAGCGCGAGGTCGACGAGGAGGTGGCCGAGCGCCGCACGCGTTCCCGCCCCGGCAAGCCGTCGCGCGGCAAGGTGATCGAGGAGGCCGAGTACGAGGAGTCCGAGTCCGAGGAGTACATTGACGAGTCGGCCGAGTACGACCGCAACGGCGCCGAGGAGCAGGAGGAGGAGGACGCCGACGAACCACGCGGTGTCGCCGCTCGCGGTCCGCGCCGCGAGAAGCTGTCCATGTTCGACCGCCCCGTCGCGGTCCCGCTCAAGCAGCTGTTCGGCGGCCGCCGCGGCCGTGGCAAGCAGCAGGCGCGCGATCTCGACGGCGAGCGCGAGCGCGACGAGCAGGAGGAGGTCGTCGAGGACGGCGACGAGTCGCTCCCGCTCGCGCGCGAGTTCACGCCCGAGCCCGAGTCCGCGTCCGAGTCGCACGACAACGAGGCCTCGACGCGCGCGGCCGACGACGCGTACGCCAAGCACCTGCTCGGCCTGCTGCTCAAGATCCAGGGCGGCAGCGACAACGCCGCCTCGCCCGCGGCGGGCGGCGACGCGACGGCCATCTTCTCGCGGTTCGCGGCCAAGGTGCAGAACCCGAACGAGTACACGGCCGAGCCGGCGTTGCTCCCGCGCGGGTGGCAGCTCGGCGAGGGCCGCGTCACGCTCCGGTCGCTCAACTACTTTGACGAGGAGGCCGACGACGCGGCCGCACCCTCGGTGGAGAAGCGTGTGGCACCGCGCCGCGCTCACCGCGCGCGTCGCATCGTGCGGTTCTCGGCCCGCCGCGAGCGCGACGAGTGAATGTCGTGCCGTCTCGAACTTTCGTCTTGTTTGATCAAAATACACCTACTAGTTTGCGTTTCTCACCGCATGCGGACAATTGCTGAGTCGCCTTCGAAGGAAACCGCGAGACAGCCCCCGGGGCACCCCGCCGATCCGACTCGGGGCAGCGAAGGAGCCAATCAGGGGCCGCGCGACCATGGCCACGGCCGGCCGCGCACTACTCCTGCTCGGCCTCCTCGGCGTCTCCGGCCACAAGGCCCCGGCCCTACGCGGGGCCGCGGAGGCCTGTACTCACTGGCAGTGGAGCTAACGTCGAACGGGGGCGGAGTATACGATCTCGACGATGGCCGTGGCCGAGCCGCCGTGATCCGCCGTCGACTCGAGCTCCCTTCCGCCCGACGACTATCAACACTCGCTCATCAGCAACGTAATCAACACCACGTCGACCTACCTACCTCCTGACCTACACCAACACCAACACCAACCATCACCGAAAATGTCGCACGAGCGACCCTACACGCTCGAGGACGACATGCCCGTGGCGACGGTGGCCTTCACGTGGGTCTACGCGATCCTCATGACGTGCAACGTGACCCTCAACTCGATCCTCGTCCACGCGTCGCGCAAGGGCAAGCTGCTGACGACGGGCGCGAACCTTTTGATCGTGAACCTGGCGATTGCCGACATGGGCCTCGCGCTCGCCAACCTCCCGTTCTGGACCAGCAACGCGATCGCGGGACGGTGGATCACGGGCCAGTTCGGGTGCACCTGGATGGGCATCGTGACGGGCTACTTTGTCTTCAACACGGTCACGACGCTGTTCCTGACGACCGCCGAGCGGTACCTGTCGATTGTGCGCAAGAAGAAGGTCGAGCGCGACATCGTCATCAAGCTGATCGCCGCGTGCTGGGTCGGCGGCGGCGGGTACGCGGTCCTCCCGCTCCTGCCCGGCGGGTCCGGCTATGTGCCGATTGGCGCCGGCGCGTACTGCTCGCCCGACTGGTCGTCCCGCAAGCCGACCGACGCCGTCCTCAAGGTCGTCATCTGTGTCATGATCTCGTCTACGATCCTCGCCATGGTCGGCGGGTACTGGAACATCATCGCCGAGTTCCGCAAGTCGCAAAAGTCGCTCGTCAAGAAGCCCGCCGCGGCCGCCCCGCCGTCCACGAACGCGGGGGCCGCCGCCAGCACCGCGGCCAAGCTAGGCGCCGCGCCATCGGGTCCCGGTGCGAGTTTGGCCGCGGCCGCGGCCTCAGGCGCCGCGCTCGGCTCCTCGCTCGGCGCGTCGGGCACCACGGTCGGCTCCATCGGCGGCGGTGGCGCGTCGGCGTCGCTCGGCGGGTCCATGATCAAGTCGCTCCTCGCGCGGTCGGGCATGGACCCGGACGGCTCCATCAACGGCGGCCACAACCCGATCGTCCCGACCAAGTCGTCGTCGGGCTCGCCCAACAGCTCGACGACGTCGCCGTCGCCGCGCACGAGCGGGATCGCGTTCGGCCAGCGTCTCTCGTTCCTCAGCGGTCGCAGCGGTTCCTCGGCGTCGCCGACCGCGTCCGCGTCTGCCGCCGCCGACGGGGCTGCCGTGGGCGGGATCCCGCGCTCGCCGAGCGCCGCGAGCCACATGTCCGCGAGCGGCGCAAGCACGCTGTCTCGCTCGCGCACGGCTTCCGGCCGCCTGCGCCTCCTGTCGCGCAGCGCGGGCTCGTCGATGAACGCGTCGCTGAGCCCGGCGGCGATCGCGGCGCGCAAGCAGGAGAAGATGCTGCTGAAGCGCGCTGTCGCCGTCGTCGGCGCGTTTATCGCGTGCTGGCTCATGTACCTGTACGTGTGGATCATTACGTGGGTGTCCGAGGGCCCGCTCGACCCGATCATCGGGTGCGTGTCGGCGCTGCCCGTCGCGCTGATCGGCGTGTTCAACCCGCTCATCACGTTTACGCTCGATAAGCGGTTCGCGGTGCTCGTGCGCCGTGTGCTTGGGCTGCCGGCGCCCGTCACTGAGGGGCCGGCGGCGGTCGCGCCGCCTGCTGCAGGCGCGCGGCGCGGGGCGTAGACGGTACGAGAGCAGGGGGAAGAAGAGAGTGTGTTGGTATCAGTGTAAATACATCATCCGAGTGCCCATCCATCCTTCATCAGCGCTTTTTGCCAGTTGCGGCCGCAGACGCGACCTTGCCCGCGATCTCGCTCGGCGGCGGGCTCGCGCGGCGGCGGTTCAGGGCGGCGAGATTCTCGGCGCTGCCCCAGCACGAGACGAACGCCTCGCGCTCGAGCTGCATCGCGGTATCCTCGCTGAGGTCGGCCGCCGCGATCACGCCCGTCTTGATGGCGTGCACGCTGCGGAGACTGTTCCCCTCGTACACCCCCTCGCCGCCGGGCTGCATCCACGGCACCTCAGCCGCGTCAGGCGTGAAATGCAGCCACGCGGCCTGGGCGAGCACCGCCTCCTCCTCGTCGACGCTGGGCGACGCCGACTCGCCGTCGTCCTCGGGGAGCGCGTTCTCGCCCTGGCGCGCGCGGCGGATCTCGGCGGCGGCGGCGCGGTGCGCGTCCTCGGGGATCCCGACGCCAAGGTAGCCCTCGAGCACGTCGATGCACTTGGCGAGCGCCTGGCCGGTCGGGCACACCCATTGCGCGAGACCGAGCTTCTGCGCGGCTTCGCCGTCGAGCTTCTTGCACGACATGAGGAGCTGTAGCGCGCGCGGGTGGCCGAGGAGTTGGGAGAGGCGGTACGCGCCGCCCCAGCTACACACGGATCGGCGTGTTAGCGAAATTCGTGGGGCGGGGAAAGTCCAGAAGAACGGACCCCGGAGCCGCGCCCATCTTGAGGTGCACGAAGCGGATCGTCGAGCCGTACGTGACGACGCGGAAGTCGGTCGCGGTCGTGAGCTCGGCGCCACCGCTACACCCACACTTACGCGTCAGCGCACTCGGTGCAACTACACTCCCCAAATAACGCGTACCCCATGGCATATCCCTCGACCGCCGCAAACGAGACGAGCGGGAGGCGGCGCAGGCGCGTGAGCGTGTCGTGCATGAGCTCGGCCATGGTCTGGCCGCCCTCGGGCGTCGAGACGTGCGAGCTGGCCACGTCGAGGTCGAACCCCGTGCAAAACGACCCGCCCGCGCCCGTCAGGATCACGGCGGCGAGTTTGTCCTGCTCCTGCTGCAGCGTGTCGACGCTACACGCCCCCGAAAGTCAGCACAGGCGCGTCGTCAACTCCCAAACAAGCGCACCAGTCGGCGAGCTCGGCCATCATGCACCCGGACAGCGCGTTGAGCTTGGCGGGGTTGTCGAGCTGGACGAGCGCGACGGGCAGGTGGCGGTGGTACTTGAGGTGCACGCGGCCGTGGCCCAGCGCGCGGAACGAGTCGCGCGCCGCCGACGCAGCGTGCGACGCGACGGCGCTGTGGAACGCGCGGGCGGCGTGGGACTTCATTGCAGTGAGGGTGGGTGTTGGGGAGAGAGAGCGGGCGGGGGCGGGGCAGAAGAGGGAAGGTCGCGTCGGGCGGCGACGCGCACGCGTGGGCCGTCTCGTCACGCGGCGATCGGCTCGTCCGACTTCGTCGCTCCGCAGCTGGCCTTGCGCTCTCTCTCCCTTCACGGCCGAATGAATGAAGCAAACCTCCATGTAACCATGCAACCGACTCTGATCCTCCACTGAGCGACCTGCCGAGGCCACTCAGCCGCGCGTGACGTGTCCTGCGGGCGCCACCCGTGCCCCTCGACGCTTGAGAGTCTTCTCAGTGGACACAAGTGTCGCGACAGGCTCTGGAACTTGCTGGACGCGGTCCGATCTGTCGTGGGCCGGTTCCTGACCGCTTCGTCGGGTCCGGCGAGTCCGTGCAGCGTGACCGGACCTCGCCGACCGTCTGCTTCGGCTTCGAACGCCTTCTTGACCGCTTCTCCTGTCGAAATCGACCGCGAAGCAGTGTGCATTGTCCGCTCTATCATGGCTAACCTCGGGACCCTGCGGGTCGAGCAGGCGGCCCGCTCCTTGTCGTCCACCCGTCTCCGCGCGGTCAACGCAACTACTTCCGGCCCTTACGCATCTCGTCTTCATTCAATTATCATCGTCACCGTTGCCGTCAGCTCTCATCACGCAACCAGTCGCAGTAGAGCGAAAAGCCAGTGAGTGCGGCGGACAGTGGGTCACGCGCAGTACGAGTGGCACGGCATGCGGCGCGCACCGCACCTCCCTGAACAGTAAACCGCGTCGCCCAACTATATAAGACCTTGTATTGCGCAATACGACGGGAGCTTCACCCTCCTCTCACTTACGACCACCATGGCCAACAACAACGAGCAGCAAATCCTCGTCGCCGAGATCCGCGGCAAGCTCGCCGAACTCAACGCCCTGCTTGGCCTCGTAGTCAACGACACGGCCCGCGTTGCCGCTCTCCAGAACGTGCTTACCTCGGGCCACACGACGCTGCGGCTGCTCATCGAGGAGGCCGAGTCGTTGCCCGCGGCCGCGCGACGCGTTGACCACCACCACAAGTTTCGCGACTTGGCGGCTTACATCTCGGCCATCACCGCGGAAACCAAGTCGCTTCTCGTCCCCTCACCGCGCGCGCCCGCCGCGGACAGCTACCAGCAGCTCAGCGACCTGCACACCCAGTGCCGCGCCGCGGAAAATGCGCGCAAAGAGGCCCGCGAACTCGACGAGATTGCCGCGCGACTGACCATGGCCGAGGGCAAGTTTACCGTCAGCGACAGTGCCTGCTTGTTCACGCCGCCGCACGCCCACATCGTCTCGGCCACGCTCAAATCGACTGGCCTTCCCGTCTCGCTGCACTACCTGCACCTCGGCTGGATCCTCGAGACGGACCAGGCCGCCCGCGCCGCGTTCCTGCGCGAGGCCAACAAGTGGACGCAGCTGCATCACTTGCACATCCTTGACTTCCTCGGCCTCAACTTCGCCGGCCCGCGCCCGTACCTCGTCACGGCCGCCGTCACGGGCGAGAACCTCGCCGACTACGCCGCGCTGCAGCCCGAGGCGCACCTTTCGCTACTCCTCGAGATCGCGCGGGGCATGGCCGCGATGCACGACGCCGGCCTGCTCCACGGCGACCTGCGCGCCGCCACCGTGTTCGTCGACGACGCCGGCCACGCCAAGATTGCGCACCACGGGCTCGCGCGCCTCGTCAACTTCGCCATGCGCGATAAGAACTTTTATCCCGGCGGCCGCGGCGCCGCGTGCGTCCGCTGGCTCGCGCCGGAGAGGTATGAGGAAGGTAGCAAGGCCACGACGGAGCCGGACGTGTTTGCGTTCGGGATGCTGTGCTACGAGGTGGTTGCTGGGCAGGTGCCGTTTGCCGAGGTCAAGGATTCGATGGCGATCGCGGGCATGATCCGGGACGGGAAACGGCCTGCGGCGCCGGTCCACGCGCCGACGTACTCGCGCGAGATGTGGGGGCTGATTGAGCGGTGCTGGGCCGCTGACTTCAAGACGCGGCCGAGCTTTACAACTATCGTGGCCCAGATCGAGGAGATCATGGCTGCGGAGCGGTGGACCCACGTCGTCGAGTGATCAATCCGTCTCTTGCGATGACTTGTTTGTTGTATTAGCATACACTCGCGGCCTGGTGATACTCCCTTTCAGGTTCAGGCTCACGGCGCCAAAAGAGAGTGCAAAAAATGCGACCACGCCGGCCCGCTCCCCCATGTATGGCATGGAACCCAAATTCGGTCGTCCTGGGACAGCGTGTTCTCGCCACTCGATCTTTGCGGGGCTGATCTCTTGGCGCGCCGTCTCCCTCAAGTCGCCACCCGCGCCGCGCCGAGCGCGCCCATCGCGTGGAGCGGTGTGAGATGTGCGCATGTGATAGCTCGACGCGTCAACGTCGGGTTGAGGCGAAGACGGCTCGGCCGGAACCTACCTCAGCTTATCAGACGTTTCGTGTATGGTCATGGTCCTTCGTTAAGAGGTCAAGCTTTCCGCGACGTTGAAGCCGGGGCACGTCAAACTTGCAGATGCCCTGCTTGAAGAAGTTATGTTCGTGACTAAGCCCGTCACTCTTGGGACGCACAGATTAGACTAGGCCTCTCAATGGCTGCTCGGAACTCGAAACCCTGCGACGGCACATGGGCTACGCGATCACGTGAGTGGCGCGGCGCGTCCATCCCGGCCCGGATTGGAACTTCTCTTAACGGAGCTCAACTCTAGCGCTGGTGGAAATAGATCGATTATCTATTGACGAGTATGGCGCCGTCATATGCCTGTGATGTTCAAGCGCACTCATCAAGCCGCCAAGTTGCGCTCCTACCCGATGCGGGCCAACCGCATGCATCACTGCTGAACCAGTGAATGCAAAATGACACGGCAAAAGAGTCGCGACTGACAACAGTAAAACCCGCGAGGCCCGTCAGAGATGGCAAGCGTTGCCTCAGTAAATCGCAAGCACCGAACAGCGAACAGTGAACAGTGAGCAGTGAACCGTGAGCAGATGAGGAGAACGACCCTAGGGAAACAGTGGAAAGAAAACAGTAAACGGTACAACCTTGCTGACACGTGGGTGCTGCTGCCCTCCTTGGCCAGTACAGGCTTGCCCCACAATAAAATGCCTGCCCTCCCGCACGTCGGAGAGACTCCAAGTCGCGTTCCTCCACAACGACCCAATCAAATCCCCTTGTCGCCATCACCATGACCTTTCTCAATACATACACGCCCGAAATCTGGTCCGACACCACTCGTGCGGGCCAAACGTTGCACGTGCGTGTCAAGATGAACGGTCCCACTGGCGTTGGTACGGAACATGCCTTACAGCTTGCAAAAGCATGACTTGGATCTGCTCACTCATTGGCCACTGTTTCTCCTTAGGCAAATCAACACTCGGTAACGATCTTGTTGAGGCCCGTGACTGGGAGGGAAAGTTTGCCAAAGTGTTCAAGACGAGCAACGGCGTCCAAAGCGTGGATTCGGGCAGCAAGACGGTCAAGGTCAACCCGCATTTCCTGCCGCCGAACGTCACGATGGAGATCCAGGACGGTGATGGGTTCGGCGGGGTTGGTAAAAAGGTTGCGGACGTGATTGAGGAGAACCTGACAGAACTCAAAAACGCACCCGCGGTGCTTCTGGTTGTGGCGAATGCCGGGCGGTCGCCCGTGACGCTGATCAACTACCTGCAGCTGCTCAAGGAGCTCTAGGACATTAACGAGTTCAACTGCCTCCTGGTCCTGACCAAGGCCGGGTGCCTGGGTGATGCTCGGGCTGGGGAGCCGTCCATGCAAGCGTCTGAGTACGATCCGAAGGAGTACCTGGCCGAGCTCGACAAGTACGGCGTCAACTTCTTTGAGGTCGGTCGCAACGTTGCGTGCATTGACATGGGTCCGCTTGACAACATGCGCTACGTGACCGTTGAGCGGATTCGGGCCGCCGTGTGCAAGCTGCGCCCACTCAAGGTGCGCGAGACGTACAAGGAGCTCGTTGCCCTTGCAAACGGCGACGTCGAGATGATCAACGAGAACTACAAGACCACTAAGGCTATGATCGAGTCGCGCCAAAAGGACAAGGTGTGGCACCAGCGGCGCATGCGAACCCTTGCTGTGGCGACGGCGTGTACCGTATGGGTCCCTATTCTGGACCAGCTCTCCGGCATCGGCATGGGAATCGCCATCAACCACAGCGGCTGCAAGCTTGCTGAAATTAAGGAGGAGATCAAGGAGCTCAAGGAGGTGCTGTTGAGCGTCAAAAACCAGAAGAAGGACGCGGCCGAGCGCCTTGCTCGGGTCAAGAGCCTTATCCAGGAGGCCAGTAAGGCTAATGAAAAGGAGTAGCGAGTGATTGGGTTTCTGTTGTGTTATAATTCACACATTTTTCACATTTTTCTTTCATGCTTGGCGCTGGAAGCCTGTCGGCAACCAAAAAATCGCGTGAGTGGCGCGGCGCGTCCATCGTTACCCAGTTTCGGTCATCTCTCAAGGGCACCCATTTGGTAGAATCTCAGTTTGAGCTCATATAGCAGGCTGAATCCGCTCCACGGGTCTCGAGGCGCAATTCGTCAAGCGGACCCATGTTGATGCATACGATGTTGCGCCCGACATCGAGACGTTGACGCCGTATTTGTCGAGCTCGGAAAAGAACCCACTCCTTTGGGTCATACTCAAACGTCTGCTTGTGCAGCTCCCGACCCTGACCATTGCCTAGGCACCCAGCCTTGGTCAGGACCAGGAGCAGCTGAACTTGTTGATGTCCAAGGACTCCCTGGGCAGCTGCAAATACTTGATCACTGTCGCGGGAGAACAATCCCCCACGCTAAATGCGAGACACGACAGTTCCCCGATCAGGAGCGCCATCACGCTCAAATGAGCGTCGCGTCGCGTCGCGCGCGGTTCAACGCGCGGGGGCATGCGTGCCCTCGTGACCGTGTCCAGGTCGTTGTCCAGGGTAACTCCGGCAGCCAAATAGCGGCCTTGACGGGCCCACAACGCTGGCTCCCGACCTCACTCTCAAACGATGAATCTTTGAAGAAAGATGGAGCTTCCTGTACGCCTGATCACACGATCTTGTAGTATCCACGCATTAAATCCGTTGAACAGGATGCATTTTTCCCTCCGTACACTTCTCAGGTCGGGGACACGCCCGTTCATTACTTTTCGATGAAAAATGACACGCTTGGAACTGCTGCGAAGGATACCTTTCGAACTCCACCTTCTTCTGCGGGTGGAGCCCTTGGGGCAACCAAGTTTCACCTCGAGTTCTTTCGAATCGCGAACAGCTTAGAGCGTTACAAGGTTGTTCTCGTTCTTGATAAGTGCAGCAGTTCTATCCCCACAATTTCGTGCACTTTGATCGTTGACGCTCATGCCTCGTTCAAAAAGGTCTTCAATGTGACCGGTTCAACGTACTCTTCTTCGAGTACGGTTGCGTGGGATCGTCTCGACGAAACCTATTTACCTCAGTATCTTCGCCTGGTGGCAATTTCCTTCCATGTCCCAATGACGCCTGTGGGCGCTGGTGAATCACCCGCTGCCGTCATGCGCTCGCTCAAGGGCATGTGCCTCCTGTTCAATGATCCAGCAGTCTCAGACGTCCAATTCCTGCCAGCCGACACAACTACGCCCGTCTTTGCCTCGCGTGCGATCCTCGCTTCGGCTTCTCCTTTTTTTGCACTAATGTTTCGCGGCGAGTGGTCGCGGCTGACCTGCCCTGATGACCCAATCAAGCTCTCCGCGTGGTCCAACAATGTGTTTGTTCTCGCTCTCGTCCATCTTTACACCAGCTGGCTTCCTGGCACTCCGCTTCCAGAATCGATCAAACCGGCGCTTACCTCCCTTAGTGTTGATTCGGCCGACCTCGACCTGTATGACTGGCACTCCATGATGAAGCTTGCTGGGATGCTCGAGTGCCTTGATCTCGCCTCGGCTGCACAGTCCCAGGCTGTCAAACTTCTCAACGAGCAGCTTCAGACCATCAAGCTTGCTGGTACAGCGGACAGCAAAGACCAGGCGAAAGAAGAGTGATCGGGTGTTATTCATCAATTCATTGTGTTTTTCCGTCATCAAAAGGAATTGAGACGCGAGCAAAATGCGAAATGCTGCCGCCCCCTGCCGCGTCGACCAGGTAGCGATCGCGGAACGAATGCAACCAACGGCCGCCATTGACAAGGCCCAACCAGCAGGGCTCGCATCGTTTGTTACTCGCCAAGGACCAATTATGCGCGTGCAGTACCCGTGCTTCATTTTTTGTTTGTTTAGGTACTCGTTCCGACCAAACGGACCAGCAATAAGCTCAAACCCGTGAAAGGCGCGCTCGCGATGGCTACAGCTCGCTCACGACGCGTTTTTACGCGTTTTATCACTTTTAATAGTCGACAGGTCATCAAAGTATTCGAAAATGTGTGAAGGCACAATTCGCCACCAAGGAGCCCATCCCGCGGGCATTCAAATGCGGGCGATGTGTCACGTGACGTCCGATCGGGCGCGATTCGCCACGCGCCGCTCTCTTCGCCGCGCCGCCACCTTTTCCTCCTTGCTCGCCCATCCCAAGTCCAGCACACGGACTCTGTAACTGCTACGCATCAACAACACGCAACGTGCACCTGAGCCGACAACCATGGTGGGTTGCGACCCTGCGCGCCGTCGCGGCGCCACCGACCGCGCGCCCACGACCTCACGCTTGCCCACAAATGTAGCCCGAGCAGTTCGATTGCGCGCTGGACCTGATGCGGCGCCTTCCGCCGCGGCACGTGGAGCGCAACCTGGTGCAGCTGGTCGACCTGGCGCCGCACCTGACCGAGGACCTGCTGTCGGCGGTGGACCAGCCGCTCAAGCAGCTCGTGTGCGGGTCGACGGGGCGGCCGTACCTGATCTGCGACTACAACCGCGACGGCGACAGCTACCGTTCGCCGTGGTCGAACGAGTACGACCCGCCGCTCGCCGACGGCGCCGTGCCGAGCCCGGCGCTGCGCAAGCTCGAGGAGGCGGCCAACGCGGCGTTCGACACGTACCGCGAGCTGTACTACGAGGGCGGCGTGTCGTCCGTGTACACGTGGGACCTCGACGACGGGTTCGCGTGCGTGGTACTGATCAAGAAGGTGGCCGAGCGGTCGTCGACGGTCGCGGCCGACGCGAGCTGGGACTCGATTCACGTGTTCGAGGTGGCCGAGCGCCGGCCGAACCGCGTCGCGCACTACAAGCTGACGTCGACGGTGCTGCTGTCGGTGCTGCACGAGGACGCGGACGTCGGGCGCGCCGATCTGTCCGGGTCGCTGACGCGGCAGACGGAGCAGGACCTGGCGTTCGACGACAAGGGGTCGCACCTCGGCAACCTCGGGCGCATGGTCGAGGACATGGAGTTCAAGCTGCGCGACGCCCTCAAGAACGTGTACTTTGACAAGACCAAGGATATCGTCAACGAGGTGCGCTCGCCCATCGACCTGCACAAGGCCGCGGCCCAGGCCGCGGTCCAGAACGAGCTGTTCGCCAAGCTCGCGGCGCGCCGCGGCCAGTAGTTTTGTGGGGGACGCGGGGGGAGATGATCTCTTGGAATGCAAGCCTCGTTCGTTTTTGTTACGCCGCGCGGCTATTGGTCGCGGACCCGTTTCATCGCGGCCGTAAGGCTCGGCGCGTAAGCGCGTCCGGCAGCGCGGCGCGAGTCGCGCGGGGAGGAGAGCAGAGCGTTTCCTCGCGTTCCGGTTTGCTCCGCTGCCCTGATCATCAGGCACGCCGACCTCGGAGTCATGCGATGCCGTGATCCGCTTCGCCGTGCATTCACAGCATGAACTGTGAGAGGCGCAGCGGCAGTCGCGCAGGACGGAGGAGTTGAAAGAGCAGGTCGCTCGGCATCGCGTGATGCAGGAGACACAAGCTTCGCGCGCCGCGGCCGCTGCCCTGCCGAGCCTCCCGCCCCTTTCTTCCTGCGCCCGCCCCCTCTCTCCCCGCTCTCTTGCTGCTTGCACCGTCATACAACACCCCACCCTGCCATGTCGTCTACTCCCGCTACCAGCAACAACAAGCCCGCGCCCGCGGCCGTGAAGCCGCTGCCGTTCGGCTGGCAGCTGTTCTCGGGCGCCGTGGCCGGCGTCACGGAGCTCGCCATGATGTACCCGCTTGACGGTATGCTGCTGGGTCGCTCTGCGCGTTCGGGACAGGTTCTGACTTTTGGGGGAAACAGTCGTCAAGACGCGGTTCCAGCTGCAGGTCGGCAAGGGCGGCGCCGACGGGTACACGTCGATTGGCGATTGCTTCCGCAAGATCATCAAGCAGGAGGGCTTTGGCCGCCTGTACCGCGGCATCCTGCCGCCGATCCTCGTCGAGGCGCCCAAGCGCGCAACCAAGTTTGCCGCCAAGTACGTCTCCCTAACTCGCCCATCCCCGCGACCTCGCGCTCACCCCGTACCCGCCTCCACCACAGCGAGCAGTACACGGCGCTGTACCGCAACCTGTTCGACGTGCAGGGCAAGATGCCGCAGCACCTGGTCACGCTGACGGGTGTGTCGGCGGGCTGCACCGAGGCGTTCCTCGTCGTGTCGTTCGAGCTGGTCAAGATCCGCCTCCAGGACAAGAACAACGCCGGCAAGTACAAGTCGACCATGGACTGCATCTCCAAGATCATGGCCGAGGAGGGCCCGCTCGCCTTCTTCAAGGGCCTCGAGGCCACGCTCTGGCGCCACGCCACCTGGAACGGCGGCTACTTCTCGGTCATCAACATCATCAACGCGCAGCTGCCCGAGCAGGAGGTACGTTTTTTCGGGATGTAGGTGGTGAGCGGGAGACTGACTTCATGTACCCGAACCTCTAGTCGTACTGGGGCCAGGTCGGCAACAAGTTCGTGTCGGGCACGCTCGGCGGCGCCTTCGGCACCATGCTCAACACGCCCTTTGACGTGGTCAAGACCCGCATCCAGAACCAGGCCGCCGGCACCGTCCCCAAGTACAACTGGACGCTGCCCGCCCTCGCGACCATTGCCAAGGAGGAGGGGTACGCTTTGCTGGTCCGAGTGTGACGTAGCGCGCGCGACTGACTCTGCTCTCTCCCGTGTCGTGTAGTGCCGCCGCTCTGTACAAGGGCTTCGTCCCCAAGGTCCTGCGTCTCGGCCCCGGCGGTGGTGTCCTCTACGTACGTTTACGTCCACCTCCCCGCCCTCGATCGGCTACAACTGACACGCGCTGTACTCGTTGCGCGTCCCGTAGGTTGTGTACGACCAGGTGACGACCTTCATCCGCGAGAACTTCCTGTAAACGCTCCCTCTCTCCTCTCGATCCCGCTGCCGCGCGTCGCTCTTGCGCGGCCCCATCCCTCTCTACCCTCCACCCGCCTTAGCTCGTGTACTATAGTCAAACGCTTCTCTCCTTCTCTGTTTTGATCTCCGTCTCCGTCTCCGTCTCCGTCCCGCTGCTGCCGCCCCCGCAGCCCGCTCTCCCTCCCTCGCGTCCCCGTCCCGTCCCACTCTGCCGCCCGTCGTCGTAGAGACTAAACGAAAGCTATATATCCCACCACACCTCGTCCGTTACTTGCTCACAATCGACATCTTCTTAGTCGCGCGCTTCTGCTTCTTCTTCTTCTCGCGGCCCGTGGACGCGGCGGGGTCGACGGCGGCGGCCGCCTTCTTCATGGCGCGCGTCGCCGGCCGGTCGCTGCTGCGCTGCTTCTGGGAGTGCGCGGGGTTCGGCGTGTGCGGTTTGCCGGGCTTGTTGCGGTTGTACTTTTCCTTGTTCTTGACGGGGCGCGACGACGGGCGGGGCGGGCCACGGGGCGGGCCGCGCGGAGGCGGACGGCGGTCGGCGGACGCGGGGGCCGAGGTGGGGTCGACCGCGACCTGGTCGCCCGCATCGGCGCGGCGGCGGACGAACCGCGGCTTGTCGTGCGCGGGGCCGGCGTACGCGGGCTCGTCGTCGGTCGGGAGGTACCCGTTCTCGACGGTGAACTCCTCGTCCGTCTCGACCTTGGCCGCCTTGCGGCGCTGGAACAGCGCGACAAAGAACCCGTTAGTCCCGTCCTCGGGCGCCGCGCGGACGACCTTGTTCGCGTCCTCGTCGCTCAACCCCTGGCCCGTATCACCGCGGTGCGGCCACGCGGGCAAGACGCGGTCGCGGGGCGCGAGCTCGAACCGCGGGTTAGCGGCGAGGACGGCGGCGACGACGTGCTCGTTCTCCTGGGCGTGGACAGAGCACGTCGAGTACGAGACGAGGTCGGCGGCGGGGAACTTCATGGCGTGCAGGACGATCTCGGTCTGGAACTTGGCGAGCGAGGCCAGGCGGTCCGGGTCGTCGTTGCGCTCGCCCGAGAGCACGACGTCGACGAGCGAGTCGAGCCGCGACACGATGCCGGACCCGGAGCAGCTCGGGTCGAGCAGCAGGTGCGTGACGCGCGGCATCGAGACCGGGTCGACTTCCAGAAAACTCCCGTGCACCGCGCGGACCGACCGGCACCCGGCGCGGTACGTCATGTCCTTGAGCAGGTCGAGCCGGCGCGCGTCCTGGTCGAACGCCGTCACGTAGCCCTCGCCCTGCATCACGGCCGCGAGGTGCGACGTCTTGTTCCCCGGCGCGGCGCACGCGTCGACGACGTGCGCGCCGGCCGGCGGCGCCAGGATGAACGCCGGGAACGCGGACGCCTTGTCCTGCAGAATGATCTCCCCCGCCTTGTACAGCGGGTCGAGGTGGAAGTCGGTCCCCGCCGGGAACACGAGCAGCTCGGGCAGGTGCGGGTCGCGGTAGAAGTGGCCCTTCTGCAGCGCGTGCCAGTTGTCCAGCACCCCGCCGTACTGGCACGCGCCGGGAGAGTGCGCGGCGTGCAGCGCCGTGAAATGCTGCACGACCGCGTCCACCGTCGTGCGCAACGTGTTGACGCGCACGTACCGCGGCAGCGTCGGCGTCGCCTGCTCCTCGAGCGCGGCCACGGCGGCGGCGACGCGCGCCGCGCCCATGCCAGTGGTGTCGATGCCGCGCGACCGCGCGTACTCGGCGAGCGCGGCGCGCAGCGCGTCGCGGTGCCGCATCACGGCCGGCTTGACCCACCCGCCGCACATGACGCCGCGGCGCGCGAACAGCAGGTCGTGGACCACGACCAGCGCGAGGTCGAGCGTCAGCTGGCGCTCGTGGTGCAGCAGGTCCGCGGACTGGATCGCGTGCGAGAGGGCGGCATGGACTAGAAGAGGGGGATTCGGTGAGTGCCGGTGCGTCTTGAGAACCTAGCGGAGGAAACGTACGCTTGAGCGTCTGGCAGACGAGCGCGTACACCTTCTTCTTGTTGCCGACGCGCGGGGCCAGGCACAGGCCCTTGACGCTGCCCTTCTTGGCGCGCAGCTTGCCGAGGATGTCGGCGCCGATCTCGTAGTCTTCCATTTGCTTTGCGTGTGTGCTAGGGAGAGCGGAGATCGGCGGCGGTGGCACGAGGAGGTGTTGTCGCGGCCGCGCCTCGCACGTGAGCGCGTTGCCATGCTGCCTTCGCCTCCCCGTCGCGATTCATCGCTTCTCCCCGCCCCCCACCGTAAACATGAAGCAAACGACCAAGACGCTGACGCACGTCGCGCGGCACGCGGCGGGCGACGCGGCGTTCCGGGTGCCCGACGCCGACTACCACCGCGTCGATGTGATCCGGGCCGCGCCCCTCGAGGTCTCCCCCAAACTGCCGTACCTCAAGGTGTACACGCCGCTCGCGCTGCTGCTCGAGACGGGCGTGCTCAAGGCGCTTCACACGCGTACGGTTTGGGGCGTGAGTGGGAAGGGAGAAGCGGGAAGCTCACGCCGTCCGGGCTGTAGACGCCAAGCCGGCCTCGGTGCAGTCGCTGCACACGGACCCCGAGCACGCGGCCACGGTGCAGGTGCGCGGCGGCGCCCTCCTGCTCGCCCTCACCAAGGACGTGTACCAGACGCTCGGGCTCGCCGGGAGCAAGGTCGGCGGCAGCAAGGGAGGGCGCGGGGATGACCGATACCGTGCGTACCCTCCGCTCTGTTGCTCGCGTACCCGTACTCTAACTCCGTCATCGTGTAGTCGTCCGCGTCCCGCTCGAGCCCAAATCGCAGAAACTCGTGCAGCGCGCGCACTGGTGCTTCACGCACACGCTGACGTCCGCCTTTGACCTCGCGGTCCGCGGCCCGCCGGCCCTCCTCGACGCCGTCCGCGCCGCTGCGTCAGCCTTGGGCGCGCCCGTCACCGAGTGCGCCGCGCGCGTCGAGTCGTGGTCTCCACCCAACGGCGCCGTGTGGCCCGCGATCGGCCCCGTCGCTGACCTTCTCGCCGCGCCAGCACCCGACAAGAAGCGCGTCAAGGGCCAGCAGCCGAAAACGGGTCCCGCAAAGTCCCGCACCACCCTCCCGCTCGAAACCCGCGAGGCCGTGAGCGACCTGCTCGAGTGGGCCGGGCTCGTGGCCGCGCGCGGCGACCGGCTCGCCGGGAGCGAGGGAGTTGACCCGTTCGTCTCGACGTACCGTGCCCCCGGGACCGACGAGGACGCGGAACCGAGACCGGTCGCGGTCACGACGGTCCGCGGGTTCTTGGGCGCGAGTGACGTCCAGGCGGCGGTGCTCGACGCCGTCCGGCCCGTGCCCGTCGCGGCCGCGGGGCAGAAGCGAGCGCACAACGGCGACGACGAGCCCGCGGCGGCGGCGGCGGTGACGGTCGACGAGGACACGTACGTCGTCGCGTACCCGGTCCCGAACCAGATCCACGGCCTGCCCGCGCAGCCCGTGGTGCCCAAGGCCGTCGTCTGGATGATCCCGGCCAAGCCGCGGACGGGGTTCGTCGTGGCCCGCATCGAGGCGCCGTGAGGAATATAGTGTGTGATTATCTGCACGTGCGGGGGTGATATGATTCAAGGGGAGTGAGACGACGGTCGACGACGTCGTCGCCGACTTCGTCTCGCCGTGATCTCCCTCCCCTGCCCCCGCCACGGAGACGCATCAAACCACCACTCACTGCAACGTAACACAACCGACGCCGCCGCCGCCATGTCGTCGTCGTCGGCCTCGTGGCGCCCGCCGCCGCCGAGTGCCGCCGGTGGCCAACCCGCACCCGCGACCGCCTACTCGTACCCGCAAACGACCAACACCCAGCAGCAACAGCAATCCTACGCCGCGTCGTACGCCGCCGCCGCAGCTGCCGCGCACGCCCACGCGCACGCCCAGGCCCAGGCGCACGCCGCGTACTACCAGCAGCAACAGCAGCCGGGCGCGCACCACCACGCCGCCTATGCCGCGGCGTGGCAGCAGCAGCAACCCGCAGCGGCCGCAGCAGCGCCGGCATCCGTCGCGCACCCGTTCCCGCACGGGCTCCCGCACCCACACGCCGCCGCGCGCCCGCAGGCGGGCCAAGTTTCGTCGGTCTACCGCTCGCCCGCCGCGGCAGCGGCGACGAATGCGGCGGCCGCGGCGCAGTACTACCAGCAGGCGTACCAGCAACAAGGGTACCCCGCTGCCGCCGCCGCGCAGTACGCGCAGGCGTACTCGGCCGAGCATCACCAATACGCGCAGCACCAACCGCAACAGCAGCAGCCCCAGCAGTACTACCAGGCCCAGTACGCGATGCAGTACCAGCAGCAGCAACAGCAGCAGCAGCAGTACGCTGCGGCGTACTCGGCCAACACGACCGCGACCGGCACCGGCGCCGTCGTCCCGCCCCCACCCCCGCCGCACGTCGGCCCGCCGCCCCCGCCGCCCGGTGGCCGGCCCGGGCAGTCGCAGCAGCAGCAGGACGCGAACCGTCCGCGCGCGCCGTGGAATGGTGACGCACCCCCGCCGCCGACCCAGCCCCAGCAGCAGCCGCAGCAGCGCGCAGGCGACCGCGACTTTCCCGCGCCGCACCACCACCCGCAGCACCAGCACCAGCACCAGCAGCAGGGTCACTTTGCGGGCCCACCGCCCCCGCGCGGTGGGTCGGGCAACCGCGACCGCGGCGGCGCCGATTTTCGGGACTTCCGCGATCACCGTGACCGTGGCGACTTCCGCGACTTCCGCGACCACCACCCGCGCGACAACCACCGCGATTTCCGCGACTTCCACGACCGCGACCGCGACCGGGACCGGGACCGGGACCGTGACCGCGGGGGTCGCGACACGGGCGGCGGTGGCGGCGGCGGTGGTGGGCGTCGCGGCCGTCGCGGCGGAAACAACCACGCGCCGCCGCCGCCGCACGGTCCGCCGCCGCCGCGCTCGCGGTCTCGCTCGCGGTACGACGGCGGCGGCGGGGACCGGTACACGGCGCCGCGGCCCGCGGGCGGGGACCACTACCACCCGCCGCCCCCGCACGGGCAGTCGCACCTCCCGCCGATCCAGCCCAAGCCCGCGCCTGACGCGCACGCGCACGCGCACGCGCACGCCGCGGCCGCCGGCAAGCCCGGTACCCTCCCGCCCATGATCGTCCCGACCGACCACCCGCACCCGCACCACCACGGCCACCGCACCGCGACCCCCGACCTCGCCTCGCCGCACTCGCGGTACCCGGGCGCGACGCCGACCCGTGCGGGGAGCGCGGGGGCTCCGCCGAACCTCTCCCTCCCGCGCCGCCCGCTCTCGGGCCCCGGGTCGTCCACGACGCCCGGGTCGCGCCGCTCCGGCCACGCGCACGGGCACGCGGGGTACCACGACTCGTCGCCCGCGCCCGCGAATGGGGTGGATCACGCCGTCTACATGGCCAGCGACGCGTCGACGCACCCGCCGCCCGCGTGGAACGGCGGGGCGGCCCTGCCCCCGCGGCCGCTCCCGGCCAGTGGTGGGAAGAAGGGTGCGGCCAAGGACGCTGCGCCAGCGCAGACGGGCAAGAAGTCGACCGCCGGTGGCGCGACCAATAACCGCCGCGGCGGCGGCGCGCAGGGCGGCACCGCGCCCGCGGCCAAGCGGCGCAAGACCGACCCGGACGCCGCCTTCGACGACTCGGCGCCCTCGACGACGGCGCGCGGCGGCGAGAAGGCGCGTAAGCGCGCGCGGAACAACAAGCGCGGGAACGGCAACAAGGGGGCGGCGGCGAACGCCGCGGGTAGCAGCGGGGACGCGGCGGCGGGGGTCAAGTCCGAGGCCGACCTTGCGGCCGCCGAGCAGGCCCCGCCGCCGCCGCCGCCGGAGCCCGTTGAGGAGCTCTACTGCGTCTGCCGCACGCCGTATAACCCCGACTCGTTCTATATCGGGTACGTTTGGGCGGGTGTGGAGGAGAATGTGTGACGGTGACTGACCGATGCGTGTGCGGGTGTAGGTGCGACGGGTGCGCGGACTGGTTCCACGGGACGTGCATCAGCATCACGCAGGCCGAGTCCGACTCGCTCGACCAGTACTTTTGCCCGGACTGCACCGGTACACTCTACACTCACTCGTTCACCTTGACCCCGTCTCACCTCCCCTCGAACCCAATGCGTAGCCCTCGGCCGCGGCGTGATCACGAAACACGTGCAATGCTCGGGCCCCGGCTGCCCGCTGACCGCCGCCTTCCCGTCGGCCTTCTGCGGCCGCACCTGCGCCGACCTGTTCGCGCACGCCGCCACCGCCGCCCTCCCCGCACACCTCCCCGTCGTCTCCGGCGCCGCCATCGCCGTCCCCGACTTCCTCGCCAACCCCGCCCCCGCCCACGCGCTCTGGTCCGCGGCCGACCTCGCCGACGCACGCGACGCGCTCAACGCCGTCCGTGCGCTCCGCGCCGCGCGCGAGCGGGTCCGCGAGTGCGAGGCCGACCTGCTCCGGATCAGCGAGCACGCGGCGGGTGTCCCCGCGGGAACGTGCGGGTGCCCCGCCGCGGAGGATGGTGTGGCGTGCGAGAACCCGGCGAACGCGTGCGTCAAGCACAAGGGCTGGCGCGCCGCGCACAAGGCGCGCGTCGAGATGGCGCGCGTTACGGCGGTAGGTTTGCAATGGGCCGTGCGCGTTTTTGGTACCGTCGGCTAACGAAACTGGGCCGTGTAGATCGAAGCGATCCGCACCAACAAGTCGGTCCTCGCGGAGGCAGCGGGCCGGCTCGTCGCGCGGCACGGCGACCTCGACCGCGTCCTGTTCCACGCGACCGAGACCGAGTACGCGGCGACGGCCGCGCCGGTGGTGGTCCCGCACGGCGGCTACGGCTACGGCGAGTCCGAAGAGGACGACGAGGACGAGGAGGAGGAGGTGGAGAGCATGGCGGGCGACGAGCTGGCGGTGGCGCCCGCGGCTGCTGTTGTCGCCGTATAAGGTAGCGTTCGAGGTAGTCATATAGGCCGAGATTTAGATTATGTCGTGCGCGGGTAAGAGAGATCGAGCAGTGCGACCGGGAGCCATCGCCGCGGCTGCGGTCAGTGAGCGGGGAGCGAGTACAAGCGCTGACAAGTTGATGGCGACGGCGAAGGCACCGCGCGAGGTCGGCGACCGACAAAGTGGTCGCGCATGAGGATGTCCACGGAACTCCTCTCCGTCGATGCGTGCGGGTGTCACGAAACGGTCCGGTCGAAAATGGCCGCCGCGTGGGCGGCCGATCATGGACATGGCCGTGGCAGGACGTTTCGCGTTGCGCCACCACGTGCAGATGAGTAGCACGACTCAACGAAGCGCGACACGAGCAAGCCAATTACACCTTCCTTTTCAAGTACAAGACGACAGATACAGGGACAACCAATGAACGCGACCTCAACAGCCCCGGCTCGCCGGCGTGCTGCCTGCGGCCGCGCCAATGACCTCGGCGCGAATGAACGCGGGGCGGGCGCCGCGTCGCCCTTGGCCGCGCGAGCTGCGGCCTCCCTCGCCGCCGCATCGTGTGCGTGCTTCGGGATGTGGCTGCCGTGCTTGGCGAACATGGGCGCGAGCTCGCGCCACATCCACAGCGGGATGGGGGACGTCCAGTCGATGACCTTGAATGTCGTGAATACGGCCGCGTTGTGGATGAAAACGGTCAGAAGCTTAGCCAGTGCCCATGCGGCCGGGTCGCCGTGACCCTTGTCCTTGGTCTCAGCAAGCGCTGATGGCTGGTACAACATCTTAAGCATATCTCCAAGGTAAACCGCGTGCCGCTCGGCCTCGAGGTCGGAGCTCCGGTGGAAAGACTCAAGAAACGATCTCTGAAAGCGCTCAAAGGCTGCCTCGAGCGTCGCGACGCGGCTGGCGACCGCGCTCTCGAAATCGGACTGGGTCTGAAAGTCCGACTCGCGCACGACCAGAATCGCGCGAAACCAGTGAGCCATGGCGTGGACGAAGGTCGCCTGGCGTAGCCGCGTCTCCATGACGCGAAAGACGGCGTCGACGGCACTGGGAATTGTCGGTTTCGGCCAGTCCACCGCGACAACGACAGCGGCGTCAATGATTAAGGTCAGTCTGTACTTGGTGAGCGTGTTCATGGCGGTTTCAGCGTGCTGCATCGCGAGGTCAAGGAACGCGATTCGGTCCGTCTCGCAGTCCACAGTTTCCCTTGAGCGAGATCGCAAATGGAATGCTGTCCATGAACGACAGGAAAGTGGGACGGAGCACCTCGATGGGGCGCAGTCCAAGCATCTCAACGGCGCTTACGCGGCGCCACGGCGCAGACCCGCAGTCGAAAAAGAAGCGGCGACTCGCCGGGACGAAAGACGCTCGGTTTCTTGGCAAAGGCAACGATCTCCGCAGGACTCGCGTCTGCAGGCAGGAAGTCTGGCTGCGGGCGGTAAGAAGGCCGCAATCACGTCCGCCGTCTGGAACGGGTGGATGCGGCGGGTGCGCGCAAGCGACGGGTCGGCGCCGCCGCGGTGGGCGGCCGAGTCGTCGTTCAGGCATTTGTCAAAGAGTGACATGAGGAACCACGCAAAAGGCATTTGCAGCTGTCTCGCTGACGGGTAGAGATCGTCCAGGTTGTAGTAAGAGCTGAACTCGTTGACGCGCGCGGAGCCGACGAGATAGCGCATCCACGTGATCCGCACAGGCGCCAGGCAAAGCGTCAGGTAGAGGGTCCGCGAGGAAGCTGCAACGTGCAGCTGCGGTGTGGCCAGGGCGGCGACGAGCGCGGCGACGGGCACAGGGAGCGAGTCCAGGTCGTTGCGCGGGCCGTGTGGACCGTCGGTGGTTGATGAAGCGTCACTAAGCATTTTATTTCATTCGCTAGCGTGGTTTACGAGTTTTACGAGCGGGAGAGAGCAAGCAGGCGAGTGAGGGCGCCGGAAGAAACGCCCCCAGCCGGGCGGGTAGGCCGTGTGACCCGTAGGAACCCCATCACGTGCGGATGACCACCGCGAGGACTCGGCACGCAAGCGGCGTCGTAGGAAAAACAAACGCGATTACTGAACACACAAAGGAAAGAACGACTCCACCTACTCGACCGACATGTCGTCCATAGACGCGGATGCGGTCTCGCGCGGCGAAGCGATGTTGTCAAGAAGGAATGTCGCCGCAAACAAGTCACCCTTGCTCTTGCGCAGCGCCACACCCTCCCAGGCCGCACCCATGACGCCAGAAGGCAGTCGATCCCGGTGCATCTGAAGCACGGGCGTGAGCTCGCGCCACATCCACTTTGGAAGATACTCGTCCCAGTCGATGACAACATGCAGCGTGAAGACGGGCGCGTAGCGGAGGAAGAGACGAAGGATCCGGGTCAGGGAGTGCATGGTGACGTTGTCGCATTCGTCGTGAGCTGCAAAAGGCAGGAGGGTCACGAAGCGACGCTTGATCGAGTAGCCAAACTCGCTCGCGCGGTGAGAAAGTACGGCGTTTCCGCTCGCCCAACAAATTTCGAGGAAGAGAGGCGAAGAGCGCGCAAGCATGTTTTCGATGACATCAAGACGCTTCTGCAGCCACGACCGCATCCCTGGCGTGCGTGGTCGGGCACTGTGGTTAATGCAGTAACCTAGGGCGTTGAAGAACGTGATTCGGCGCACCGCCGTGTGTAGGAGATTGGACACGGCATCAGCGCCCAAGTCATTGAGCTCCTCGCTGTCCGAGCCAAGGAGAGAAAGTGCAGCCGCATCGACAATGAATTTCACACCATTGGTTGCCGTATCGTCGTACGGGTCCTTGGGGTCCACGGCGTGGTCCAAGGCGAGGTCAAGAAGTGAGAGCTTGTCAGCCTTGTCACCGAACTGCCCCGTTAGCGCAATCGTGAAATCGCCCGCGCCCATGAGCGACCAGAACGCGGGCTCGATCACGTCAACAGGGGCGAGACCAAGCCGTTTGATGCCGCGAAAGATGTTTGAGAGCTCCGACGGGTGAGGGCGAGAGCGCTGATTGAGGAAGACTAGATTAAGCGTGCGATGGTCAGCAACTTCCCCCAAGACACACAGCCAAAGAAGAGAAACGTACGTTTGGAGAGAACGGACGTGAGACGAGGCTTCTCAATAAAGTCCTTCATGACGAAGCTGAGATCAGGCCTACCAGGCGCCCTGGGGTTGACCGAGCCGCAGAAGAATGTACGCCAAGCGTCGTCGCTGACTGCGCCAGGCTGGGCAATCGTCTCCATGGGTCCGTAAGTGCCATCACGAGCGAGCTTAGCAGCACACCCGATCAACATGATGTTGCACGTCAAACTGGCGACGCTGGCGCATGGCGCGTCGTACTTGGTGAAAAGCACCGAGAACAGCTCGGGAGTATCGGGGATCCCAGCGTAAATTGCGAAGCAGTACGGGCTCTTGGAACGATCAAGCTTCCAGCCCAGCGACATGAGATGGTCAAGCATGGCAGGGACCGCGGTCACGTTGTTGAAGCGGGTGATCATGAGCGGGAGGAAGACGGACGCGACGTCAAAGTTCGAGGCAAACTTGGTGAACTCGGACGTGCTGGGAATGCCATAATTGCCGTCCAGGAGAAGGTCGAGCATCTCGCGGTTCCACGTCACGAGCGCGAGAAGCGCGAGCGCCATGGCGTACGTGACGTTGCCCTCGGGACGGTCAGCGAGCGCGCGATTCATGTCTTCGATGAACTGGCGGTCCTCGGGATGCCCGGTAAGCCACAACTTTGTCCAAGTACCGATCGGCGCGCGCGCAGTGCGCAGGTGCGGGTCGAGCTGGAACAGGTGGTCGAGGGCGATGCGCATGCGCGGGACGTCCTCGGCATACGCAAAGAAGACAGGAAGCAGGAGGCCTTCGGACTCGGCACTTTGGCCAATTGAGACGCGGGGCTTGAGATGCGGGTCGTCCAGAAAGAGGTAGAGCCGATTGAGGAGCGGCGACTGGCTAGGCGCCCGTTTACGCGGGCCAGTGGTAATCGCGACGGACAACGAGTTAGTGGCGGGCGCAAGAGTCGCCGAGCGTTTGCCGTGAAGCGGACGCTTCGCCTTGCGCAGGCCCTTGACGCGTTTGACTGGCTTCCCCTTGGAAATGGGAGCTGGAGCGTCGACAGCTGCGTCGTCGAGATTAAGCGAGTCGACCTGGTCCTCGAGCGTTGGGCAGTCAGCGCGCGGGCGGTAGAAGGCGGCGATCACGTCGTCCGACTGGAACGGGTGTTCACGGCGCATGCGCGAAACCGACGCGTCCGCGCCACCGCAGTAGTGACCAAGCGAGTCCTCGCCCAGGTTCTTGTCAAAGAGCGAGCGAAGAAACCACATGAAGGGTGTCTCGAGCTGGTCCGCGAGCGGGAAGTCGTCGTTTGAGGCGCGAAACTCTATGACCTGGTCGGCAGACACGGAGCCGATCAGGTGGCAAGTCCATGCAACGCGGACGCGCAGCTCGCGAGAGACCGAAACCAGGGCATGCGTCGAAGCCGGGAGAAGTGCGCGCGGCGTCGCGAGAGCAGCCGCTTGCGCAAGGACGGCGGCGGGAAGCGCGCCGAGGCGCACGGGCGGATCGGTAGTCAAAGCAGCAGGGTCACCCAACATGGTTTTGGTGATCAATTCATTCGCTTGCGTGATTTGAGTTACGGGAGCGAGGATCGGCTCGGCCGTTATTCGCCCACTTGGGCGTCGAGCGGTGGCTCATCGTGAGTCACCCCCACCAGTTCATCCAACGGTGCCCGCGTCACGCGACCACGTGCGGATGGCCATCGCGAACGGATTCATGCGAGCCGTCAAATGGACAAGCAAATACATTTGTCGAATAACACACATCCTCGCCGCTCGCGCTAATCAACCGACATGTCATCCATGGACTTGGGGATGACGTTAGGCGCCGCGATGATGTTCTTCTTGACGAACGCGGCCCCTGCGTCGTCGCCCTTGGCGTTGCGCACCGCGATCGCCTCGAGGGCCGCACTATAGTCATCGAAAGCACCCAGCCTGGAAAGCGTCTCCATGGGGCCGAACTGGCCGTCGCGGGCCAGCATAACAGCGTGATCTCGAAGCAGCTGGCGGCACGGCGAGTGGGCGACGCGGACGTAGGGCGCGTCGTACTTGGTGACAAGGATGGAGAAGAGGTCAACCGACTCGGCGTAGCCCGCGTAGTAAGCGATGCAGTACGGGTGCTTGGAGCGGTCGAGCTTCCAGCCAAGCGAAATGAGGTAGTCAATCATGGCTGGAACAGCAGTCACACCGTGCGGGTGGGAGTACATGAGCACGAGGAAGCTGAGCGAGACGTGGAAGGTTGAAGTAAACTTGGCAAATTCGGCGCTGCTGGGGATCCCGTAGTTGCCTTGCACGAGAGCTTCCAGCAGGTCCCGGTTCCACGCGGAGATGGCGAGCAACGCCAGGGCCATGCCGAACGTGATGTGCCCTCGGGCCGGTCGTTGAGCGCGTTAACAAGAACGTTCAAGACCATAGCCGTTCCTTGATGCGTGTTTAGCCAAAGCTGCGTCCAGGTGCCGATCGGTGCGCGGGCTGTGCGCAGGTCCGGGTCGAGACGGAAAAGATGGTCGAGAGCGATCAACACACGCTCCGTTTCGCCAGCGTGCACGAAAAAGATCGGGAGCAGGAGGCCCTCGGGCATGGCACTCTGTCCGATTGAGACGCTCGGCTTACTCGGCGGATTGGCAATGAACATCTGCAGCAGGTAGAGAAGCCGGGACGGGCCAGACACCCACTTGCGCGGACCAGTGGGAGGCAAGGTCACGGGCCGGTTTGCAGGGCGTTTGCCGCGGAGGGGACGCTTCGGCTTGCGCTGACCGTTGGCGCGCTTGACGGGTTTCCCCTTGGTGGACGAAGCGGGAGCGGGAGCGGCAGGAGCCGCCATTTCATCTCCGTCGTCGAGCGTAAGCGACTCGACCTGATCCTCGAACTTGGGACAGTCGAGGCGCGGGCGGTAAAAGGCGGCAATCACTTCGTCAGAGCGGAACGGGTGGACGAAAGTCATCAACGTGTAGCCGCCCTGTTCGCCCTCGGTTGAGTCGTCACCGAGTTGCCGGACGAAGAGCGACCGAAGGAACCACGTGAAGGGAACATTCAGCTTGCGAGCGAGCGGAAACTTAGCAGCGTCGACTTGGAACGCGCCCGCGTCCTCGGCGCGCACGGAGCCGAGAAGATGACGGATCCACGCGACCCGTGTGCGCAGCGCGAACGCGGCCGTAAAGAGGTCGAGTGTGGAAGCAGGGAGCTGCGCGCGCGGTCTGGCGAGGGCGGCGACGTGCGCGAGGACGGCGCCTGGCAGCTCTTCGAGGCGCAACGGCGGAACGGCGGGCAAGAAAGCGCGGTCACACGACATGGTATTTCATTCGCTTGCGTGTTCGATAACGAGTTGCAGCAAGAGAGAGTGGGGTTGCTGGCGCAAGAGGAAGAGCGGTCGGCGCCTCCGCGTCCGCGCGTTCCCACGAAAGCGCGTAAGTCACGCGGCCACGTGCAGGTGATCTTCGCGTTGAGAGTGCACACCAGCTGCCCTGTCTTCGTTCGCGGTGGCGGGACGGAGCATCTACTTGCGCGTCTCTACGAGGATAACGCTCTCGGCGCACAAACTGTACTGGACAAAGAAACAGGCGAATACATTCAAAACTCTCAACCCCAGTGAGCAGCTCAGCTACTCGGCGCGCGCGGAACCCGGCATCGTCGCAATGACGTTCCGCGCGATGAACGCGGCGCCGCGTGCGTCGCCCCTGGCGCGGCGCGCCGCGACCGACTTGACCGCCGCGTCGTGGAATTCCGGCGGCAGGACCTCGCGGAACATGCGGATCGCAGGCGCGAGAAACTGCCACATCCACAGCGGGATGTACTGGTGCCACGCGACGACCTCGCGGAGCGTGAACTCGGGCGCGATGCCCAAAAACGCGTTGAGGATCGTGGCAAGGGCGCGCGCGGTCGGGTCGTTCCCGGTGTCGGGCGAGTTGCGCAGCGTGGTCTGGCGGAGCAGGGATTTGAGCGCCGCGGCCGCGTGCTTGGCGTGCCAAGCCACCACCTCGTCCGAGCTTGCCAAGCAATCCTCGAGAGTAAACTGGGAAGGGAACTGGTCGACCGCGCGGTTGATGAAGAAGATCCGCAGGATCACCTCCTTCTCGAGGTGTGGCGACGGCGACTGGAACATGGAGCAGATGCGGCTGCACATCGCGTCAAAGAAGGTCATCTGGCGCAACGTCGTGGGCATCACGCTGAACGCCACGTCCATGGACTCAAGCTCGCCGGTGCCCAGGTTGACGATGCCACGGAGAAGCTGGTCGATGAAAACAATCAAGCCAATGTTGCCCGACGACATGTTCGCCGGGTCCTCGGCGTGCTCCATGGCGAGGTCGAGGAGCGAGAGCAGGTCAGCGCGGCCATCGCACACTTCCACAAGCGCGGCCGCGGACATGGCCGTCTCGACGAGGGACATGAACCCTGGGCGGATCACGTCGGCCAAGGTGAGGCCGCGCGGCTTGAAGACGCGCATGTCCTTGCGGAGTTGAAGCTTGACGTTGGTCGCCGACTGGCTGGCGCAGACGTACGGCGCGTCGTACTTAATGAGAAGCGTCAAAAAGAGCTCGACCAACTCGGGATGAGCGGCGTAGGAAGCGAGACAATACGGGAAGCGCGAGCGGTCGAGCTCCCAGCCGAGCGAGATGAGCCGGTCCAGCATGGCAGGGACGGTGGTCGCGCCATCAATCCGCGTGATCATGGCGGGAAGGAAGCTGAGCGATACGCTGGAAGCTGAGCAAAACTTGATGAACGCGGTCGCGTCACCGACGCCGTAGTTGCCGTCGAGGAGCGTGTTGAGCATCTCGAGGTTCCAGGTCATGAGAGCGAGAAGCGCCAGTGACATGCCAAACGTGATGTCGCCGCCGGGTCGGTCGCCGACCGCCTCGACCAGCTGGTGGACCAGAACGCGGTTTCCAGGGTGCCCCGAGAGCCACAACTTGGTCCAAACGCCGATGGGCACACGCGCCGTTTTGAGATCTGGGTCGAGGCGGAAAAGGTGGTTAAGCGCGATGCGCATGCGCGGAAGGTCATCGGCATACGCAAAGAAGGTCGGGAGAAGCAGGCCCTCGGGCATGGCGCCCTGGCCGATTGAGACACTCGGCTTGGCGGGCGGGTCGGTGAGGACCTTTTGCACCAAGCGGAGCATCGAAGACACGCCGGGGGCCCACTTGCGTGGCCCCATAGCGGGTGCGGCGGGAGGCGGGTTCGGGACTGCGGTGCCCTTGCCGTGGAGCGGTCGCTTCTTCTTGCGCTGACCCTTGGCGCGCTTGACGGGTTTTCCCTTGGCTGACGGCGCCGGGGCAGCGGCGGAAGACGCACCGACATCGCCTTCGTCGTCGTCGAGCGTAAGCGAATCGAGTTGGTCGTCAAGCTTGGAGCAGTCGTGACGCGGGCGATAGAAGGCGGCAATCACGTCGTCCGACTGGAACGGATGGTCGCGGCGCATGCGCGAAACCGAGCCGCCGTTGTAGTGGGCGAGCGAGTCCTTGCCCAGGTTCTTGTCGAAGAGCGAGCGAAGATACCAGACAAACGGGATCTCGAGCTGGTTCGCCAGCGGGAAGCCGTCGTTCGTAGAGCGGAACGCGTTCGCGTCCTTGGCGCTCACGGACCCGATCAGGTGGCGGACCCACGCAACGCGGACGCGCAGCTCGTGGGACGCCGTGAGAAGGGCGCGAGCCGACGCGGGGAAGTGCACGCGCGGCGTCGTGAGACCAGAGACGTGCGCGAGGACAGCCACGGGGAGCGCGTCAAGGCGCGGTGGCGGGTTGGTAGCCAAGAGTGCGGTTTCACCCAGCATGGTATTTCATTCGCTTGCGTAGTTTAGAGCGGGTTGCAGCAAGAGAGAGGTCGAGGGAGAGGGCGAGCGAGGGAAACGAGGCCGACGTCGCTGCGGCAGGAGGGCGCCGCTCCCACGCGATGGCGCAAGTCACGCGGCCACGTGCGGATGAGCGTCGTGTCGGGAAGGCACACAAAGAAGGCAAACCTGGCACAGAGACGTTCGGTGAAAAATATAATGCACATGTTTTACACATTGGCCTCTCACGCTGAACGCGGCGTCGACCGACTTGATGTCCTTGTTGCCGAGTTTGACGAACGAGAACAGAACCTTGTCGATGAGAGTAAACAAGCCCTTGTCGCTGGACAGATTCTTTGGGTCCTCAGCGTGCTCCATTGCAAGCTCAAGGAGCGCAATCAAGTCGGCGTTGTCGTTAAACGCCTCGGCGAGCGCGACCGCAAAGTCGTCCGTCTCCATCAGGGACATGAACACGGGGCGGACCACGTCGGCCTGACGGACTCCAAGCGACTTGAATTTGAGAAGATCGTCGAGGATTTGGAACAAATAGTTGAGCTTTGACTTTTCGGCACGGATGTAAGGCGCGTCGTATTCCGCGAGAAGCGTCGCAAAGAGTTCGGCCGACTCGCGATGAACAGCGTAGGAAGCAAAGCAGTTAGGGTGGTGCGAACGGTCAAACTTCCAGTCGTGCGAGAAAAGGTAGTCGAGCATGTCAGGGATGGCAGTCGCGGCATCCATCCGCGCGACCATAAGCGGAAGAAGGCGCTGCGAGACTTGAAAGTCCGAGAAGAAGTCGATGAACTCGGACACCTTGTCAACGCCGTAGTTACCGTCCAACAACGCTTTGAACATTTCGAGATTCCACAACATAGGAGCGAGGATCGCAAGCGACGAACCGTACGTCATGCTGCCCTCGGGACGATCACCAAGCGCGTCGACCAGCTGATGAGTCGCAGCGCGATGAGCTAGGTGCCCTGAGAGCCAAAGACGCGTCCATGTCTCGACGCGGGCGCGCGCGCGGCGCGCATATCGCGGTCGAGGCGGAACAAGTGGCCGAGAGCGACGCGCATACGCGGCACGTCATCGGCGAACGCAAAGAAAATGGGGAGCAAGAGATCCTCTGGAAGCGCACTCTGGCCGATCGAGACGTGCGGCTTGGTCGGTGGATTGGCGAGGACCATTTGAAGCAAGTAGAGCAGCGGCGACGGGCCGGGAACCCATTTCCGCGGGCCGGTTGCGGGTACGGCAGCCGACAGGTTCGTCGCGCGCTTGCCGTTGAGCGGCCGTCGCTTCGAGCGCTGGCCCTTGACGCGTTTGACCGGCTTTCCCTTGACGGACGAAGCGGGAGCGACGGGCGCCGCATATTCACCTTCGTCAACCGCAAGCGACTCGACCTGGTCCTCGAACGTCGGGCAGTAGCGGCGCGAGCGGAAGAAGGCGGCGATCACGTCGTTCGACTGGAACGGGTGGTCACGCTGCAAGCGCCAAGCCGGGCCATCGAAGGAACCAGACAATCGGGATCTCGAGCTGGTCCGCGAGCGAGAACTTGCCAGAAGCGCCGCGGAACGCGCTCGCGCTCACAGATCCGATCAAGCGACGGGTCCACGCAACGCGGACGCGTAGTTCGCGGGATGTTGCGCACAGAGCCCGCGTCGAGGCCGAGAAGAGAGCGCGCGGTGTCGCTAGTGCAGCGACGTGCGCGAGGACGGCGTCGGGCAAAGCAGGGTCGGATCGAGAGGCAGCTCATCGATCCGCAGGGTCGAGTCGGTGGGCAAGAAGAAGAAAGATGCCAACGTTCTCAACATTTCATTTGTTTACGTGGTTGGAGTTGGGGGAGCGAGGACCGACTTCGCTCTTTCGCGCTCGCTTGACTGGCCGCGCGGCGTGGGAACGCGTCGACGTGATCTGAACGTGATGCGAATTATCAACCGCACACTCACCATTCGTGGACGTGCGACGCCCACGGCCACGAACGTAGTCGTTTGCACATCAGAATAAAGCAGCAACGCAGGAACACCTCGCTCACGCGCGTGTCCGTCCTTCACCACCAACCACAAACATAAACCAGCAAAAACAGAGGGGAATGTACGACCCCGCGCCGTGGCCAGGCTCCATGGGGTACGGAAAGCCGTGACACACTGCGTGCGCGGATGCCAGGAGGGTCTTAAAGTGGCGACGTGTGCCGCGGTGGGCCCGCGCGCCCCAGACTCCCGCCGCGCGCAACCGAGCGAGCCAGAGACCCAGAACGGGTCACAGCCCATTGCCGGTCCGCGCAGAGCGCATAAGTTGGCCGCGGCGTCCGCCCGGGCACCGCGCGCGAGAGCAGTGTGCGAAAAACTCACACGGCGGCCATGGGCGCGGTGGGGGCCGGGGGGTGCACGCGGCCGCGCTCGGCGCGCACGGTCCTCGGACACACACGCGCGTCGCCGACCCCCGAAAGGGAAGACGCGAGCGTGGCCGGGCGGCGCGATCGGCCGGCCGCGCTGGACCCCAAAACGGAGAACGGCGCGAACGGCCGAAAGACGTCGACTGGACGGACCGAGGGAAGCCGAGGCGTGCGTTTGAGGTACGGGCGGGGAAACAGTGGCGGGCCCGGTGCAGCGTCGCCGCTCGCTGACTCTAGCATGGAGTTGACTCAAGCCACCGCAATCGCGCTGCCTTTTGAGCAGGCGGCTGCACGCTGTCGATACATCGGTGTGAAGGGTGTAGTACATGTGAGCCTGCAGGTGGGATCTAAGGATACCATGCGGATTGAGAGCAGGAGAAGAGAGGAGGTGCGGAGGTGAGCGTGGCTGATATGCGGTCGGTGGGCGGCGGGCGGGCGAGGCGGAGCGGAAGCGTGTTGATCGATGGTCACGCGATGCGTTGCCACGCGGCCCGAAATTTTCGCTCGCATCCATGTTCGCCACGCCCCTTCCTCCCCTCCCCACTCCCGAAGGAACCCATGCATCGAGCAACCATGAAACTGCAGACCGAGCTCCTCCTGGCCGTCAACGCCGTGCACGCCGCGACGCGCGTCGCGCGCCACGTCCTCGCCAAGTCGCTAACCGCTGGCGACAGCCGCGCCAAGGCCGACCGCTCGCCCGTCACTGGTCCGTTCACCTTCACGCACCCGCGCTCGCATCGTCGCGTGCTCACGCTGCGTCTCGTCTGTCTAGTCGCCGACTTTGCGTGCCAGGCCGTCATCTCGTACTTTCTCTCGCGCGACGCGTCCACGGCGGCCGACCCGATCGTCGGCGAGGAGGAGTCGGCGGCGCTGCGGTCGGACCCGGCGCTCGCGGGCCGCGTCATGGACGCGATACGCCATGCTGTCGGCGACCGCCCCGAGGCCCACGGCATGCGCGACGACGAGGTGCGACTGCCCGCCCCGTAACCCTCGCGTCCCGGCGATTCCGAGCTAACCCTATCCCGTGTCCCGCGTAGTGGTGGGACCTGATCGACCGCGCGAGCGCCGCCAAATCCACCGCATCTGCCCCAACCCCGGCGCGGCGTTACTGGACGCTGGACCCGATCGACGGGACCAAGGGGTTTCTGCGGCAGCAGCAGTTTGCCGTGTGCCTGGCGCTGCTCGACGCCGAGAACCAGGTGCAGGTCGGCGTGCTCGGTTGCCCGCACCTGCCGTTCCCCGCGGGCGTCGACCCGCCGGCCGTCCCAGGCGATTCCCGGGAATCGGGCTCGACGCTGCAGTGGGCGGTGCGCGGGCACGGCGCGTTCCAGGCCAATCTCAACTCGCTCACCACCGTCCCCCTGACGTCCGTCGCGGACCTGGCCGCGCTCTCGACGCGGCTCGTGACCGCCAAGGACACGTCTCGCCCCGTGGTCCTCGAGAGCTACGAGTCGAGCCACAGCAACCACGCGCTCTCGGCGAACGTGATGCGCGCGCTCGGGATCGACGCCACGCGCGACTCGCGCCGCCTCGACTCGCAGTGCAAGTACGCGGCGCTCGCGCGCGGCGACGGACACGTCTACCTGCGGATCCTCGGCGACCCGGCGTACAAGGAGAAGATCTGGGACCACGCGTCGGGCGTGCTGCTCGTCGAGGAGGCCGGCGGGATCGTCACGGACCTGTTCGGCGAGCCGCTCGTTTTTTCGCCGTCGGGGCTCCTCGCGCGCAACACGGGCGTAGTCGCGACGAGTGGACCGCGCGAGCTGCACCAGAAGGTGATTGACGCGGTTCAGAAGGACGACGGGTTCCACGCGTACGTCGAGGCGGCGGAGAAGGCGAAGAAGCTGAAGGGGAACATGTAGGTCGAGGGTGGGGAATACACTATGTACATTCTATCACATCACATCACATCCTCGTTGTCTACTCGGGCTGCGACGGCACCACGACCATCCACGCGGGCGGCGGCGGCACGACGACAGCAGCGGCCGCCGGCCTTGCGCGCTTGGCGAGCGGTGGCATCCCGAACACCTCGTCGCGTCCTTCCTCCTCGCCGCGCTTCCTCCGCGGGCGGCGCACCATCCGCGCCTCGTCGCCCACCGGTACGTTCGTCTCCGCCCCCGCAGCGCCCGCCCACACGCGCACGCGGAACCGCTTCCACGCCATATCCACGACGCTGCGCCCCGCGGCCGCGTCGACGGCGCACACGAGCGCGTGGACCCGCGCAAACGGCCACCCGTGCGTCACCGCGTCCAGCACCGCGTGGCGCACCTGCACGCACGGGAGCGAGGGCAGCAGGTGCGCGAGCAACGCGGCGGCGGCGGGTGGCACGCGGTCGTGTTCGGCGACGGCGGCGGGGATGTGGGACGGGAGGAGAGGGGAGGGGAGGGTCAGCAGGGTGACGAGGCGCGCGAGGGTGGAGGGGGCGCGGGTTGCGGGGGCGTGGTAGGCTGCTGAGGTTGGTGTTGGTGGTGAAGGGGCGGCGAGCGAGGTCGGCGACCACGACGACAGCGACTCGGCGCTGCTGAGCGACCGCTTCCGCCCCGTTGCCGCGCGCATCATCCTCGGCGCCGACGGCAACACCTGCCACCCGTGCACCGGCGCGATGGGCGGCGGGACCCACCGCTGCGCCCCACACTCGCCGCCGCACTCCCGCGCGAGATCCGGCGCAACACACGCGCGCGCGAGCCACGCGACGTGGCCGTAGTTCCACCCGCCCGCCGGACCCGGGCCCGCCGTCGAGAACCCGGTGATGTACGCGATGACGCGCGCCGTCTGGTCGAGCGCGTGGCCGGGCGCCGTCGCGGCGAGCCACGCGGCGATCGCGGCCGCGTGTGTCGGGTCGCGGACCCACGAGCTGAAGTCCGTGTCGTGCGCCGCGTCCATGGCGTGCAGCGTCGCGGCGACGTGGGTCGGCGGGGGCGGGTGGTGGTGGAAGTGCAAAGAGGGTGGGGTGGTGGGCTTGCCGCGCGGGGCGGCGGGCGGCGCCGCGGGGAGGAGCCAGGATGGCGGCGCCGCGTGCGACGGGCTCGCGCTTGCGGGAAGTGACGAGGCGGGGACGCGGATGCTGGCGGCGGCAGCGAGGTCGTCGTCGGCGAACTGGGTCGGCCACGCATCGTCGTCGCCGCCGAGTAGGCTCGCGCAGTGCGTGTCGACGGCGACGGCGGGCGCCGAGGCCGCGAGCGGCGCGCCCCACTCGGCGCACTCGTCTTCGCTGTCGTCGCCCGCGAACCTGCGGTAGTAGTGGTCGCGGTCGTGCTGGTCGTGGTGGAGGTCCATGGTCGGTGATGGGGTGCAGTGATCCTGGGGCGCGGCGTAGTGGCGCAGCAATGGCGTGGCGCCGCAGTCCGCAGCGGGCAGGTTGGTCCTGCGAACGAACGAACAAAATTCTACGAGTCGTCTATGCGAGAAGGGTCGACAGCGGGAGGGAGGACCGAGGGGAGCGCGCGCTAGATGTACTCCCCTCTCAACACGCACGGCGATCCGGCCAACGGCCGGCGCCCCGCCCCGCACGCCTGAAGCAGTGTGGCGACCGTGAAGGTGAGACGAGCTCCACCCCAGCGCGACCTCAAACTCGGCTTCACCGAGGGTGAAATTTGACAAGCGGCAGGTTGATGCACCGCCGGGCGGTTTTTGGGCGCCGCACCGCCGCGGTGAGTGGGCGCGCCATGACGCGCGTCTCGCCTTGCGCCTTGACCGCAACCGATCTGACCTTGCCAGCCTGCAACTCGTCGCAGGTGTGCTCGCGGCGTCTATCATCAATCCCTTGTCCTTGCCTCGCGTGCCGAGATTAAACTTGTCTACGTGCCGCACACCTCATCGTTTGAGCGTCAGTGCAAGTCTCATGCTCAGCATCTCGGTTCACTCTCGCCACGGTCACCATCATCCTCAGGCGCTCGCCGCGGTCACCAACATCGACGGGCGCGGGGTGGGCCCACACGCCGCCGCCGCCGCTCATCGACGGCCGAATGATGATCGCGTCGGTCCTGAGACGCGGCCCGCTCGCCCGCGACGCGCGCACGTTTATGCCACGCTGCGTCAAGTCCGCCTCGTCGGTTCCATCAGACCGGGTGACGCACATGGCGCAGCCGTGGTGGCGGCGGCGCAACCGCCTCGGTCGATTGTTTCGGAGTGGCGCGGCGCGTGCACACGTGGGTGTGGTGGTCGCGTCTGATCGGAGATGTAATCCGGTACGCTACGATGCGTTGACTTGTACAACAGATTCTGCGCACGACCAACGCCAACCTGTCGTGCGCTCGAGGAGGCCATTGCTGAGGCCCGCACGCTGCAGGACGAGAAGGCGGCGCTCGAGGCGCACACCCGCAAGCGCGTGGCCCAGGTGGCGTCCGCCGGGCAGGACTCGGCGGCATACCAGCGCGAGGCGGCCGACCTGCGCGAGCACATCGCTGAGACCGAGGCTGCGGCTGGAGCGGCCGAGGTGACCAACGCCAACCACTAGGTCGCGCTCAACCAGGAGCGCACGACACTGCGCGCGCGCAATGCCGACCTCGAGCAGCAGCTCGCGGACGCGCTCGCCAATAACGAGGAGCTCGAGCGCAAGATTGCGTCCGTGCCGAGCGACCTCGACGCGTTCCCCGCCGTGTGCCACGACGTGCGCGTCAAGATCTTCCACTGCAGTGGCACCCCGGCCGTCTCGCCGTCCGACTTGACGACTTTTTCGCGGCCGAAACGAACACGATTCGAGTCGCGATCGAGGAAGCGAAGGAGGATCTGCACATTTCCACTACTCAAATCAACTGAGACGAGTCAACAACGTCCCCGTGGCCCAAGTCCTCACGCGCCTCGTCGCCCACAGTCGCCGACATCGTGGCGCAGGCCATCGTCATGCAGGACACGGTGGCGGCGATGCATCGCGAGCTCAACTCGCTCGCGTCATCGAGGACCTGCAGTCCAAGGCGGCCAAACTGCAGAGCAACCTCGGCGAGGTCGCTGCGCAGCTGCACCGCACCAAGACGTCGCGCACGGCGCTCGAGAAGGCGGCGCTCGCGCTCGTCAACGCGCTGCACCCGGGTGCGCCGACTGAGGGCGTCTCGGTCACTCAGCAGCTCCACCGCGCATCCGAGGCCGCCAAGGCGTGGGCGCCCCAAGCTCCTCGCGGCGGTTCCGAGCAGTTCGGCTGCCGATGCCGCGTCGGCGCTCGCGTCGTTCCTCCCCTTCCTCCGCCTGAACCTGTCGCTCGCGCCGACCGCGTCGCTGACTGAGTTCAAGGTTGCGCTCGTCGACCTCCTCAACAACCGCGCGCCCGCATCGCCAACCGACTCGTTTGCGCCGATCCCCGCGCACCTGCACGCGACACACCTCGACGACGACGCGCAGCTTGCAGCTGTGACTCTCGTTTCTCTTGAGGACGCGTTCGAGCTAGAGACTTCTCAGCAACGCCGAGAAGCAGCTGGTCGAGGCTGAGTCCGAGGTGACCACCTGGGTGACCACCATGTTCGCGCAGCGTGAAGCTGCCGAGGAGGCCCTTTGGGAGTCGCTTCAGGCGTGGGACGAGCTCGCCGACGCTGTTGCCGAGGACCGCAAAAACACGTAGGTCACGGACCTCGTCCGCCGCGTCACGGCCAACGTCCACTCGAGCAACTCGGCTGTGTTCGACCTCGCGGCCCGCATCAACGACCTCACGTCCCACGCGCCGGAGAACTCTTGGCTCGCGCTGAGGAATTCACGACCAGGACAGAGTTTGTGTCGATGTGAAGACTAGGTTTGTGTTTGTCGGACACTAAGGCTTAACGAAATAGTAGGCTACGCAATCCATGAAGTTCAGCTGGCTGATCCGCTGCAGGGTCATCGCGACAACGCACTTGTTAATTCACCTAAACACACGGTCGGTGCGACGGCCAAGTCCAAAAAAGCTGGGCGAGACCGAGAGCGCACGGTTGAGAATAGCATAACGAGTCGAGCGCGTGCCGCGGCCGTGATGGAGACGTGGGCTGCTCTCCCGGGCTGCGCACGAGAGACGCGTTCCGATATCATGTGACTGAACACGTGATGCGTTGCAGTGCTCACTCCCGTGCCGAGTTTTCGCCTTCGACCAGCTGCCCTTGCCTTTTGCCCCTCGCTGCCATACCCGGCTCCACATGAACGCAATGAAGACTCGATGCAAAGAACCACCCTTGCTGACTATGACGCCGACGAGCGCGACCCGGTTCCGCAAGAGTCCGGCCTCGTTGCCGTTCGGTGAGAGCCGCTCCATGGACTTGCTTCGCTACCACACGATTTCGACCGGAGCCACCTATAATGTGCTCCTTTGCGAGATTCGCGACTTGCGTCATGTTGGACGCACCCTGCGCTGCGCCGAGCAGCGCGAGGTTGCGCACGCGATTGATTTCCACTTCCACGACTCGCAGCCCGAGGTGCTTGCTCGCTCGCTCATGGTTCTCCATGCGCTTCGGACCCGTGGTGGCGACCTTGCCGAGGCCAAGCTTACCACCTACGTCGCTCAGCTCGTCTATTCGCAGGAGCTCGACCCACCCGTTGCCTCGTTCTGGGAATCGATCATGCTCGCTTGCCTCGAGCACGACTGGACCGGCGCCACCGCTTCCGTGCGTGTTCATGCCGAAAGCTCACTGCGCGACGTGCAGCGGTGCTGGCGGGCGTGGCTTGGCGTTGAGTGGACGACGGCCGAACTCGACCAGCGTCGCGCCGAGGTGATGCCCGAGGACGAGGACGTTGTCCTGGCCGGCTACTACTACACCGCCGACAAGGAGCGCTCAGCCGATCTGTCCGATCGGTACGGCGGCGGTCTGCCGCGGTCCACGCAGTCGCGCCTGACTTGCTCTGCGGACCGGCTCGCTCGCACCAAGGCGTGTTTCCTCAAATCTCGCGGTACCGACGACGACGACGACGAACTTTGTGTGAACCCGACCATGCTTGACGTTCGCGGCGACGAGTCGGTCGAGTATACGGTTTCTCCCGAGCTGCATCCTTATCGCGCCTTCTCGGTCGACTTTGACGGCGCCTCGTACGATACGGGCGTGCTGATCGAACTCCAGGACTTGCTCGGTGCTCTCCGCCGCGTTCTTTGCACCCGATCGGGTCAGGTCAAGTCGAGCGTTACTTTTGCGTGTGGAATCGCCATGGAGCACCTCGAAGAGCTTGTTGCTGATGTGAGCTACCGCTTCGATGCCATTGACGCGACCGCGGCTGCGAACGACTACGGCCTCCTCAACACGCTCATTCATGGGCCTCCGCTTCTCAAGGAACCTTCGGGTGCTCAGCGCTCGCTCCTCTTCACGGTTTGCGAACCCATCTTTGCCGCCAATCACCGCGACTACCTCATTTACTCGCTCGCGATCCTGCCGGATCTGATTCCAACTCTCTTTGGCGTTGGCCTGGTTGAGTTTCCTAACGGGCAACATTGGTCGAACTGGGTGCAGCCGTTCGCGTGGTCGCTTCCCACGCTGCATCAGCAGGACGAGTCGGCTAAGCCCTACTTTACCTACACCTTTTTCAAGCTCCAGACTCCTGCTGTTCCTGTCCAGCTTTCTACTTCACCGTACATCATTGGCAATCTCATATCCTGTGCCAGGGTGCATTTGCTTGACCGTGTCAATCGGTGCCGGTACACAGGTACGGGGCAATGATTTAATCACACGGCCGACCGTGCACCTAACGCATGTGCATGCTGACTGTGTAGCCGAGATTTTTGCCACGGGCGCGTTCTTCCCCAAGCTGCTGGCAGGCGCGTTCGCTTCGGGCCGCTTGACTTGGGCAAGTGCAACGCCATACACCTCGCTTCCGTGGCCAGCAATGCCCGAATTTTGGCGCCTAATCGAGCCGTGCGTTGCGAGCGCGTGGTTTCCCGAGCTTGTTGCCCACGCACAACTCTACGGCTTTCCAATTGAACACAAAACTGCCGACGAATCGCGCGTGTGCCGCCTCGAGCTGACCACATCCATTGTGCTCCCCGAGCATTATTGCGGCATCGTGCTCGCACTGACCGATGGGACCCGCGCATTTCGCTTCGATTCGGTGCATACCGTTCGCTCGGCCAACGGGAACGCGGTTACGGTGACCGCGTACGCGCCTTGGAACCTCGTTTTCCCACCTTCATCGTCGCACGTGCATCGCCTTCGAGGTGCAGTGGTTCCGGACTATGCCTTTGACAACAGTCACAACTCGGGCGCTGGCTGCTACACCACGGCCTACATGGCGTTCAGCCCGGACGAAATTTCCGTCTCACGCATGAACCCGACGTCGGTTCCCGTCCACTCGCAGCGCGGCGCAATTGATGGAATTCTTGCAGCTTCGTTTGTTGCGCGACGCTCAGGTCCTGAGTTCTCGCTCCCTGTTCGCGGTCTTGTCGAGCGTTTTCATCGCGCTGAGCTCACGCTTGAGCTTCCATGCGCCTGGGACAAGGCGACAATCAAGGTCACTTCTGACTGGAAGCAACTTCAGAACGGCAACGGTGCCGTGGTACTTTGTATTGACGGCGTGCGCTACGAGACGCTTGCACTTCCCTTTTTGTCGCTTGCAAGGGCTGTCGAAATTGATCATAATGGCCGAACCGTTGTTGTTGGCATCAACAAGCGTTTCTCCCTCGCCTCGATGCCGCTGACCACCCACCCAATTGTGCCCCGCTCGCACTTTTCCCACCCTGCTCCGCTTTGGGCGGGCAAACGGTCCATGTCGACGGCGGTTGACATTCTTCGGCGGTATGCCATCGAGCAGCAGCGCACTTACATCCCTGAATGTACCTGCCCTCTGTCGTTCCCTGGCCCAAAAACAAGTCCTGGCGCATGAGCTGTGCTCGCAGTTGTGCACTCTTTTCCTGCACCAGGCGAAGGGATTCCGCGTCTTCGAACTTCTCTAATACAACGGTGTCCAGGACCGTAACGTGCCGTTCTTGGTCATCGTGACGGGCGAGCCGTACCTCGTTGTGCCGCCCAACAGCATGCAGGAACCAACGATCGCGTTCCGCTGCAGCTACGTGGACATGTTTGCCAAGGAGCTATCCTCGGCCCAAACTCAGTTCCTCAAGTCGATCAAGCACACTGGTCCTGACCGACTGGCGCCTCCAATCGTGGTGAACGCGGGCACGACTAGGCCGATTTTGGAGCACTTGGTGCTTTGCGCTCGTCCCACGGCGGGTGACGAATCTGCCGTGCTGCTCGAACCTTCTGGCTTGGAGATCGCGCACGCTGAGCTTCTTCCGCTGTTTCCCATGACTGGCACGTGGAAGCAGGGCTGCTACAGTTGCTCAACTCCCCGCGGCGAATAAGCGCAGAGATAGCGTTTTGTCATTTTCTTGTTTGTTTTGAATCAAATCTTCTGTTGTTCCTCACTGAACCCACCTTCCCCGCCATTCAAAGCTGTGAAATCGCGTCAATAAAGTCGCTTATCATCCATCACGTGAGTGGCGCGGCGCGTCTCAACGCGAACGCTCCTGTCTGAGGCAGCGCGGAGCAGATGCCGCAATGTAGCGAAGGGATAAATGAAGCGCGAGAAGCGCTCGGGCACTCACACATTTTACTTGAGCCACCTAAACACTTCGCGTTTGGGTTTCAATCGAGGACTTCAGCCCGCCCCACGAAAGGCGCTTGCGCCGTGCGGGAGCGCTTTCGCTTGAACCGCGGGTAGGCGACAGTTGAACGAGTCCTGAACATCGCCGCTACGGCACTCACTACTCGTCTTCAGGGTCAAGAATCGACGCGAGGCAACGCGGCACCTATCCCAATGCTGCGCGGTGCGAGCCCATGGAGGGAGGGCAGCGCGGCTGGTCACTTGCGAGCACGTTGCGCGAACCCGCACCCTCGGGGAGGGCGGGAGCATGTTGACGGCCAAGTCGACAGCGCCTTTGAGGGCATACGTGAAGGTGAGCTTGACGGCGCGACGAGCGGACACGGCGGCGGCAAGGGCGCCCCGCAGCTCAGAGCAGAAGCTCGAGTGGTTCTTCTCCAAGACACGAGCTGTAAGCTTGAGACGTCTCGCTAACGAGGACGCCCGCGTCGGCCGCCACCGCAGGTCAACTCGCGCCTGTATACGATCCCGCCCACGGTGCCGCGCGCGGCTTTGGAGAGGTTGAACGAGTGGACCGACCGCACAGAACCAGCAGTCTTGCGCCTTGACTGCAACCGAAACCGATCCGACCAGCCTGCAACTCGTCGCAGGTGTGGTCGCGGCGTCTATCATCAATCCCTTGTCCTTGCCTCGCGCGCCGAGATTAAATTTGCCTCCGTGCCGCACACCTCATCGTTTGAGCATCAGTGCGCTTCCACGCTCAGCATCTCGGCCCACTCTCGCCACGGCCACCATCAACTTCAAGCGCGGGGTGGGCTCACACGCTCGCGCCGTCACCGGCGCCGCTCATCGCCCATCGCCGCCCGAATGATGATCGCGTCGGTCCTGAGACGCGGCCCGCTCGCCCGCGACCCACGCGCATGTTTATGCCACGCTGCGTCAAGTTCGCCTCGTCGGTTCCATCAGACCGGGTGACGCACATGGCGCCACCAGCTCGGTCGTTTGTTTCGGAGTGGCGCGGCGCGTGCACACGTGGGTGCGGTGGTCGCGGTTGATGGGAGGTGTGATCCGACGTGATGCACGACTGCACCGACTTGAATTATGTGCGAAAAGATGATGGCTGCATTCTTCCTTGGATACCGAGCTGGGCGGTGAACTGAAATCCGTTGGGGCGGTCAGCCGTGAGGCGAAGCGCAGCGATGCTAACGGGGCATGTGCGGATACGTCCAAGTCCCTGGAGATTGACTTCCGCACTGCTGTGCCGCGTTGAGGCTCCAACTGCCGCACTTTGCAACGTGGCCAAGGATGCGCCGAGCGTTGGATCTGTAGGTAACGCCTACGTCCTCAGACCCGATCGCGACCGCGATGAGGCGAGATCAAATATCGATGTGTCCCTCTTGCTCGAGCAGTCCTCACTGAAAGATTAGCATTAATCGGTTCAGAGATAGAAAACAGAGACTATTCATTCGTCGCCGTCGCGCACAGCTACGATTCAGCCCCACAACAATCGCAATGAGCAAGTGGCAGGCTTCATCCACGAGGTCTAGCCAACATTCAGTCGAGCTCGAGCGACGCGATGAAGAGCTCGGCCGCGTCCCGGGACGCCACGGGCGCAACACGCTGGAGCTCGCGGAAGACGTCGCGCGCCGTGTCCGCGCCAAACTCGCGCTCGGTGCTGTTGGTCATGCCCATGATCCACTTGGGGTCCTTCGAGCCGTCGAGCGCGCCGTCCGGGATGAGCTCCCAGAAATCACGCGGAAGCGCCTTCTCGGGCTCGAAGCGCGCAAGCACAATCGCTGGCTCGGCGCGGAACAGGAACCGGAGCGCCTGCTTGACGCGCGGCAGCACCGGCTCGCGGCATCGCGGACACGTTCCGTCCGGGAACTCGGCCAGCTCCCGGTTGAAGCTGGAGCGGAGCTCGCCGTGCGCCGTTATTGCCTCGATCATAGTCGGCATTGCGCCCTGGAAACGAGGCGAGAGCCATGCGATCGCCGGGTCCGCGCTTGCGCGAACGATGTGGTGAAGGTCCGCCAGGGTAGTAGCCCACGACGCGTGGAATTCGAGCGGGAAACGGCCTTTCTCCTCGCGCGGGATTGGCGAGTAGAGGGTTTTGTCTTCCTGAGCGAGAAGGCAACTGAGTCCCAGGGCAAGAAACGCGTGCGCCGTGACCGCGCCTTTCGCGCGGATCTTCGAAAGCGCCGCATCGCGTGTGGCCGGATCGCCGAGGACGACGACAGGGAGCCACGCCAGGCCGACCAAGTCGTGGGGACACGTTATGCGAAAGATGGCAAGGAACTCGTTGGCGAGAAGGAACAGGAGCCACGGGCTAAGCCGCCGCTCCTCGCCACAAGTAAAGAGTGGGCCCAGGGCATTTGTGGCGAAGAAAGTGAAATCGGCCGGGTCCTGCAGCTGCTGTTGCATAATGGTAAGAGCATCGGCTAGCACGGCTGCAAATTTGGGAAGGGTGGCCTCGAACTGCTCACGCCCAAGCTCGCGGTGGCTGTGCAGCAGCGCATACGTTGCGTTGCGATTGTTATCGCAGGATCGATGTACACCGGTTCGAAACGCTACGGGCACGTAAGTTAGTGGTAAGCAAAGTAGCTAGAAGTATCTTGCCAACGTACTCTCGACAAGGGCTGTAGTTAGCCGTGGCCGTGTCCCCGACGTGAGGCGGTCGATTGCGAATAGCGAAAGCTCCCCGGTGCCAGTTCCTTCGTCCTGGTCGAGCCCAGTCGAGATGATGTGCGCCCACGCAAATGGGCTTACCAGCCCGAGATCGTCGAGAAGCCCAATCAAGTCGGTGTCCATGTCCTCAAGCGACCATTTGTGGATTTGGAAAGCAATCAAGTGCTTGTCAGCCTCAGTCAGGCCATCTTTGAGACAATTCGGGTACCGGTGCGCGGCGTGCGACAGAAAGTCGTGAAGGGTCGGAACCATGAGGCTGTCGGCAAAGTGTAGTTCGCTCTCGACCCGAACCGGTTTGCGTGTGCGCAGAAGCCAGTCGAAGATGGGCATGAGCTCCGTGGATGGCCGAGTCTGCTTGGCGAGGTTTTTGATTGCGAAGGGTGCAATTGCGTTGTCACCAAATACGTGCTGGAGCGCCTTCAAATCCAGTCCAAGTCCGAGGCTTGGGTCGCAGAGAACCTGAAAAGAATTGCTCCGCCAAAGAAGGGCTGCGAGCAGAAGCAGGTGGTCGACGAACAACATCGACAGCTTGGGATTCCTCCGCTCAGCCACAAACTTGTGCAGATTGAACTCCGCAAGGAACGCGACACCCTTCCAGGTCAACATCCACCATTCCATGGACGGTAGCTCCGTGGCCAGAACGCTCGGAACAGCTTGCTGTACAACCTTCAACAAAGTCGACAGCAGGGTCGCATCGTCCATGAGCACAGCGGCGGCGAGAATGAGATACGGTGCAGCGAGATGAGCGTGCGACGCGTAGTCAGGCTGCAGTTTGGCCAGATTGGAAATCGGGTTTGAGCAGTTGCACCCGTAGTAATGAACCGACTGCATGGTTTCCTGATTGAACTTGACCCAGTCCCGGCCGGCAAACTTGCGCTGATCGAATAGGAAACCCTTCAAGAGTGCGACGAGGAACTGAGCATTAGGGACGCGGGGCCCGACCAAGGGGAATTTGACCGTGTCGGCATAGGCGGCCTGGTCGAAAACGAAGCCGAGCCTGGTGAATACACGCTCGCCGCGAGTGTTCTTGTACTTTTCGGCGAGCTCGGGGTCAGCAAAGCGGCAAAGTACGATTGGCGCCCAGACTCGGTTGATCGAGAGGTCACGCGCAGGCTCGATTAGGCAACGAGAAGCAACACAGATGATAGAACGAGGCTGCGCGAGCTGTAAAGCAAAAGAGATGAGCGTGTCGGGGAGCGCTGCGAGAGGTGGAGCGCAGATGCCGGATTCGGCCGAGAGTGCCACGGCCGGCGTATCCACGTCTTCGTCGCCTCCGAGAGCAGGTTGCACCGAGTTGTAAAGGTTCTTCATTCGATTCATGGCCGTGCGATGGGTTCCCGGAGAGCACGAGCTGAGCGCGTGGCGTGAGAATTGACCAGCGCGTCGCTCACGTGATTGATCGACGCGTCTCGCAAAGCGCTCCGGCCCTGAACGCCAACGGTTTGGTCGCGAGGAACGTTCTAAATAGGTGAACGCGGAAAGTATTGTTTGAGCTACCGTGTATCCAGCGGCTGGCCTTTTTTTCAAGGTCTGATCGCGCCCGGGCTCACAAAAAACTCTGCGAGGCGTGTCTTCAACAGAGCGCTCACGCATGCGCGCCGTACTTGCGCGCTCCTTTAGTAACTTCCTCGATAATCGCTAGATCTCGAGCTTCTCAATGTTGTCACCGACCCCCAATTTTTCTCTAAGCAAACCGAACACGTCACCCAGCCTGTGGATTCCGTTGCGTGATTGGGGAAGCGTTTTCTCACTATCAGTCAAAAGGATAAATGCATTGAAAGGTTTCATAAGACGAAAACCCATCAAATGATGGTTGCTTCCAGAACATTACGCTTGACCAAGATATTCATCACAAAGAGGTGCGGCGAGCTCCGGGAACCCGCGTTTCGCGCACACTTGTTGAAGCAGAACACGAAACTCGTCCGAATGGTCGATTGGGAGGCGGTACTGAGCCGGTTGCATCAAGTTTTCGTTCGATTGTTCCATGGTGGTCGTAGCGGTGTTGGCTCCGATAGGAGAGCGAGTCGCCGAAGCGGCGACAGAGGGGCTGGTGGCGCTGCTGAAACGAATCACGTTGCCGCAGCATGAGCATGAGCGTCGCGTCCGCCTGTTCTCTTTGTGGACGTCACTCAGAGACATGTCATGCGTCGAAGGAAAAATGCTGTCATCCTCGGCGTTGATCGGTGGAAGGCAAATTAGCTCATGAGACGTGTCCGTCCGCACGGGCCGCTGCCCCCCCCCCCTCATTAACACCCGCGAAAAAAGAGAGAAATTTCATGTATTGGTGGACGGTCTTACGGAAACATACCGCGCCGCCGCGCGGACCCTGCATCACGATTCTCAAGGCCGGGCAGCCACCTCGAGTGCACGAGCCATGTCCAAAACTGTTTTGAGCTGCTCGATGCGCCGCTCCTCGAGGAGACCGGATTTGACCCACCAGTCGACCGTCTTGGTATCGCCACGCTTCGCAGCCCCGAGAACGCTGGTGATATTAAAGCCACGAAAGCACGGGATTGGCGTCGCGTTGCGCTGTTCCGCGCTCCGCCGCTGCTCGTCGAGCCATTCGAGGCACTTGACCGCGCCCGCGTTGGAAGCCAAGTCGAGCAGCGAAATCGAGTTCCTCGTAAAATGCTCGTACGGGCAGATAATGGGGTTATTGGATTCGCAGCAGTCGCCTGCCCACGCACGGTGAAAGTAAAAAGCGCGGGGAGGGCGGGCGATCCAATCGAGCAGCTGCGGATGGTCGTGCTTGAGAGTATCGAAGATCACCTGCTTCCAGTCAACTTCATGCGCCCAGCCGTTGGCGGGGCCTGACCGGTCAAGCGGGAGGCAGTCGAGGACGGACACAAAGCTGTTCTTGACGGCACGCTGGGCGAGCCCCCGCGACGCATATTCCACAAAGTGCGTGTACTCGCACTTGTTGATTCCTTCCTCGTCGTACACTTCAATGTCATGCAAGTCGACACCAAACCGCTCGATATTGCGGTCCTCGTCAAAGTTCTTGAGCAACCAATTGATCGACCGGCCTTGGTCATTCTCGAACGCCACTTCGAACGCGGCCCGGTACTCAATCTTGAACTCCACCTCGGACCACCACCAGTCGAGCACCTTGATTTGGCCAGCGGCGAGTGCAAGATCGAAAGCCTCGTTGGCCAAAGTACCCGCGTACGTGTCGCCGCCCGACTCTTCCCACGCCTCGAGCAGGTCGACGCGACCCGCAACGGACACGAGCTTCGCATAAAACAAAGAAGCATCGGCGTAGGCTGGAGGTGGAGGCGAGACGAGGCACTCGATGAGCGCGTCACGGAAAGTCTCGCAATCGAGAAGCAGCGCGGAATCCCGAAGCGCTTCGAATCTCGGAGATGTGAGCAGGAAGAAGTTCATGATTGGGAGGCCGGGCGCGACGCAAAGTAACGTGGTAGCGTGCTCGAGCGAGGTGTCGCAGTTGAGGTCGCAGTCCACGAGCGCAAAGACCAGGATAAGCTCGATCAGCTCGTACGGCAGCTGCCGGCGCTCCGTTTGCATCAAGTGTTCATTCGATTGCTCCATGGTTATCGGTGATGCGGTGTCTCGGGCGGGAGAGAGCGCGAACGCGCGCTGAAACGCGACGGGACTTTGCCGCCGCGCTGACCTCGCTCAACTCATTCCCCCGGCTCCTGCCACTCACATTCAAGTCGACCCGATGAGCCCAGTCGTTGCGGTGACCCAAAGATTTCAGAGAAGGACGGTCAAGAATTTCCACAGGTTTAAATCAACAATCAACGTGTATCCGCTTTCTAGCGCACGCTGCTCTTGCGCGAGCGCCATACCTCACGCAACGCTCATTCCTTGCTTCGCGACTGCTTCTCCTGCAACACCTTGCCCAGCGCAGCCAGCGTCTCGTAGGTGTTGACCGCCTCCGACATTTCGCGGATCGCGTTGTGGAACTCGGCCTGCTCGATGTCGGACGGCGCGACGCGGGCCAGCTCGCTCATCGCGGCGTGGGCTCGAACTGCATCCATTCCCGCGAGATGGACGGCAAGCTTGGCGACGTCGGCGAGTGCCCACATACCGTCAAAGGCGCCGTCTGGTACGCACCTCCAAAACTCGAGTGGAAGCGTGTACGCGTTCGGGTTGTGGAGGAGCATGCCCAGCACGCCCTGCGGGTCCATGAGTAAGAGCGAAGCGACCATGCGGAGTCGGGGATGCGGTGCAACGAGGCCGCAGTTGCACGGATTCTTTTCCTTGGCCCTGCGACGCCGCATGGGCGCGAGGAGAACTTTGGAATACACGTCCCCCTGGAGAGCAATTGATACGTGCGTCGTGGCGCCAAAGGGCAGGCTCTCAATGGGAAGCTCGCCGCCGTGGATGTCAAGGAGCTCGATCAGCGTGTCAAAGTACGGCCACTGCGATTGAAGCACACAGGTCGCGCACGAGGTGCGCCCGCCGCCAATGGGGACTGCGCCTTTGATTCGGGGGCCGACGTTGAAGGACAAGAGAAGCAGTGCGATGTGCGCAGCGGCCGTGCCTGACGCCGAAATGGCCGCGACCGCTGCGTCGTGCGTGGCGGGATCGCGTAGAACGGCAACCGTGAGCCACGTCATTGCGGTAGGTAGGAAGTTCTCGGCGTTTGACATGGGCGTCGAAAGCACCGTGTTGGCAAGGAGAAACTGTGGCCAGTACGCAAGGTCGTTGGGGCGGCTGGAGAAGAGCGCAGAAAGGATCTCGGGTGGGTCAACACCTTCGTCGTTGAAGACCTCATTGAGCTCGGGAGCAAGGCAAGTGAAAATTGACTCGATGCGGCTGGGAAAATGTTGAAAGGCGAACGCGATAATCAGCATTGGATTGTCGCCCTGCAACGAATCGCGGAAGACTAGACAGATGGCAATGCCAAAATCAGAGTTAGTTGCCGAGACGGAAACGTGCTTAATGTCAGAAAATGAGCGGGTCATACTTTCAGCGAGCGCGATTCCAAGATGGTCTCCAAGCTGCGCGCCCACGGTCGCCGAGAACGCTGCGGTGTGGGGATTGTCTGGATCGTCGGTCAGCTCGTACAACCGTTGAGTCCAATACCACTGGTTGAGATATCCTTGCTCCGTCAGAGTGACAAGAAGGGGTATAAAGTCGGGCTGCAGCTTCCAGTTTTCGGTCGCGAGACCATTGATGTTGCCGAAAAGAACATGCAAGTTGTGTGTTGCGCTTGAGATGGGCCTGCAGCAGCGTGTTGCCAGATGCGCAAGAAACACCGGTGAAGGGCATTTGCACAGCTCGATGGCAAGGAATGAGGCGCCGACCTTGGCGAGCATCCCTTCGGTCCAGCTTTTTTCGAGAAGCTGATCCAAGAGGTGGAGAGCGGTCTCGGGCGAAGCGTGTTCGGCAATGATGGCGTCGCAGGCCAATTTCGCAGGTTGCGGCTTGCACAAGTTCTTGTATAGCTGCTTCATGTCGCATCCAAAGCGTGGATCCAAGAGCAGGTCAAGCGTGCCCCGCTGCACGCGAAACATGGCCAGGTGCGCGATGACGTCGACAACGGTAGGGTCGGGCGACATGCGGCGGAGGTCGGGGATGAGATACGGCATCACCAAGGTCCGATTGTTGAGCGTGGGATCGAGGCTCGCCCACATGGCCCAAGGCAGCCGAGCATGAAGCAAGACAGGAGCCCGCGCGAGGGTTTGCTCGAGGACATGGCGCAGTGTCGCGGGTGAGTCCCGGTACACGAGTCCAACAAAGTTCTGTAGGTACGAGTGCAGCGGAAACTTAAACACCGGGAGGCAGCAGTCCTCGATGAGGTTGAACGTTCCGCGAAGGAAGTCCGAGATGCGACCAACATTGTGAGCCGACTCGCGAAGTATCGGCTCGGCCATGTCGAGCAAGAACTCCATAGAGGCGTAGAACAGCGGCTGCAGCGCGTGAGAAGTAAGTGGTGGGTGTTCGGGCGACTCGAGGTGACCAACCATGAACGTGACGAGGACCAAAGCTTCGTCAAAGGGGCGCGGCGTCGTGTGGTGGGTTACGTAGAGTGTCTTCCACAAGCATTCAATCCACACTCGCTGCACGCGCAAGTCTCGGCAAGTAGCAACAAAACTGCGCGTGGCAAGGGTTACGGTCGTGCGCGGCCTGGCGAGCTGGAGCACCACTGCCATGAGCTCCGCGGGCAGCGATGCGAGCTGGTTCATCGGGCCATAAATCGCAGATTGCACCAAGTCGTGCTCAGTTTCCATGGGTAGCGTGTTCATTGCAACATCGGGCGGGGAGAGAGCCCAAACTGGAGCGGAACTCGGCTTGACAGTTCGGTGACCACGAGCACGTCACGTCACCCGAGTGGCGCAACAGGCCTTCCCGTTGCCCACGTTTTTGGTCACGGTAGACGGGCGCGACAATAAAGCTCGCATCCGGGCTGGCTCTACGGAGCACCATGTGCATTTCAAAGGCGGAGGAGCGTGCGCGTACAGCGGCGGGCCGGCCAGGCTGGTCAGACACGTCAAGCGTCGTGCGAGCCGGCCGGCGTATGAGAGCTCTCACGACGCGACTGTTTCGATCATCTCGTCGAAGCTATTCAGTAGTTTATAACTAGTTGCATGAGGTGGTGTCGCGATAGAGCTGCATGTATCGAAGCCCGGGAGAGAAGAAGCCGGGCGGGGACGCGCTTCCAGCGCGCGTTGCGAAACCAGATCCGCGAGTTCTTCGAGGCGAGCACAACGACGATTCTGACTGGGCTCTATCGTCGTGTAGGTGGACGCGTGGGTGGCCCGGCGATAGCGGCGAAGTCGTCAGGACAAGCACGGTGTCCACGGCCGCGAGCCCACGGCGCGATCACCTAGGGCATCGCGCTCCTCTTGCATCACGAAAGGCCAAAGTAGCAACGTAGGTAGCATGAAGGTCCTCGGGAATCCCCGCGCGCCGGACCATGTGGCGGCGAGGGGTCTTTGCATCTTCAGAGAAGTCGACCATCCCACATTCGTCACTGAACAAGAAAAACATTATTTGTGTGGGTCCCGAAGGTACCCTTACAAGTAAGATTTCCGCTACTGATTTGAATGCCGGAACAGCCAGGGAGAGCGAGGGTCCGCGGCCGTTTTGTATCGCGGCCGCCCGTCCGTCCGCGCGCGCGCGAGCGGTGAGACAAGTGCGCGAACGTCATGTGACCCGCGAGACATCACATGATATCCCGACGCGTCGATTCGGGCTCGCTCGTCCCGCGGGAACGCAACGCTTTAGACCGCACATAGGCTTCGAGACGTCTTAAAGGTACGGAGGTACTCTTCCGAGTGACGCGACGGCCGTTTGGAGGAAGCGCCGCTCGTGACGACCTCGCACGCGAGAGACTCAGCCTTGTCCTCAAGGTCCACTCAACAAAAGTTCAACCATATATTATGCACCACTTCGAATCAGAGGTCATCATCTTCGTCCGGCAAAGCGATGTTGTTAATAATGCCGGTTTCCAATTCGTTGAGGTACGCCTGAAGCAAGGCCGGGTCAATACTTGCGCCCGGATGGCAATACCGGGTCGCGGAGGGTGTTTCCTTGACCTCGAGAAGCCATGTCCTGATCCGGGCGTCCACGGATTCACTGAGAGCCCCGCGTTCGCGCGCGCAGTTGAAAAACTCGGTAAGAATGTCGGCATGATCGCAGGTGAAGTCCATGTCCTTGAGCTGGTCGAGAAACGCCGCCGAAAGTTGCCACGGACTGCCACGGAGGGTCCCCAGGCTCCCGAGCTGCATTGCCCGATGAAAATCTTGTTGTTCGCAGATTCGAAACAGTACACTACTGAGCTGGAGTCCAAGCCCGTTCACGCCCAGCGGCGACGCGTCGAGCGGCTCGTTGGTACTAGGCGCGGGCGCTCCAGGGTACTCGGCGTCAATAAAAGCGAAGAAAGCGTCTGGCCAGGTAAGGGAATCGGTGGCATACTCGGTCCAACGGTCCGCGACGAGCACGCGCGTTTCTGGTGAGCTGCGAAGCATGGCGTGGTACTCGGACATGATCTGCGAGTACAGCATTTCCCACTCACGGTCGGGGATCGGTTCGGAGCGGAGCACCCACAAGTCTTCCGGAAGGCTCGGCAGAGAGTCCTCGGTATGAACAACGAGCGGTACGCTGTCAATCAGGGTACGAAGCACAACAGAATCGGTTTCTTGGGCGCGGTTCAATACGCAACGCGCCACGGTATTGCGGAAAACAATCCCGTTGGGCGCCCACCAGCGCACCTGTTCGAGCAGCAAAACCGGTGGCGATAACTGCAACGGACCCCGGTAAGAGTCGCTGCGGTTGCACCAGAGGTCAACGTACAGATCCCCGCCCCTGGTGCACTCGATTACGAACGGAAGCAATGCGTCCAGTTTCTTTAGTGCACTCGCACGGGCTGTCAGGTCCGCTTGCGGAAGGAGCGACTCGATGCGTGCGCGAACCGGCTCAATGCCATCCACGAGATATATCTGCAGTTGATGTGCGTCGGAGCGGCACCCCGGTCCAGAAACACGCGCAAGTATGATAAGGTCGGTGAGGAGTCGGGCGTGCGCTGAGGTAACTCGAAGCTTGAGCAGGGACCTCCCAAACACGCTTGAAATGAGATGGTCAAAGAGGTCCGTTGCGTGCGATCCGCCGTAGAGCGGAAGTTCCCGAGGCACATCGAGCAAAATTTGGAGAAGAAATTCGGCTGGCTGTCGTGCAAGGCATTTGATGATCTCGTCCTCGAAAGTGCGCATGGACTGGAAGAAGATGACGCGCAGCAGCACGGCGGTATCCTCGAGCGGAGCCATCGTCATGCCGGAAAGCACCGATGCGATGCGCGGGATACGGATTGTGGAGCCGGACGGGCCGAGGCAGATTTTGTAAAAGCGCTTGCCGGTGCGGGTCTTGAGTGGCGCAAGAAATGCCAGCGCCCGAGCGGCGTTGGCCTCGACCGCCGCGTTGTACAACTTGGCGTACATTTCTGAGTCGGTTGGAAAGTTGTTACGGGTCCAAGCGCAGAGGATCGACCAAGGCGCGTCGTCGCCCACGTTGCGGCGGACCAGTGCGAGCGCAAGCTGGAGGAGGATTTCTTTGAGTTCGACCTTGCGACCCAACGCGTCGCGAACCGATTGGTCGCGCGCATCAGCGAAGGGCGGAGCAATCGTGAAAAAGCGCTCGGAACCACGAGCCGCAAGAGCAAAAAGCAAGGGCCACCAAGGTTGGCCGCGCCACAGGTCCGAAACCAAGATCGAGCGGCTGGTTGCGCGAAGAGCGGCGGCGTCGCGAAGTGTGAGGTGCGCAGCGACTTGGAACTGCAGCTCGGCTGCCAGCGTGAGCATGTTGGGCCTCGGGGGAGGGATAAATTGCAGCAAGTTATTCATTTGCTTAGCCATGGTCGTTGGAAGCAAAGGGTCTGGGCGGGAGAGGCGACCTGTTCGACGCGTTTCGCGAAGCCTCGTCGCTTGACCGCGGGCAGGGGTGCCGCGCCGAAGGCCACGCCGCCAGGCCCCCCTGACGCCGCTTCCCCTTCAGTACAAGCACCGGGTCTTTGCCGTGATCTCTCCACATGGCAAGGTCATCGCACGACCCAACGTAAGCTTGTCGAGAGCGAGCTACTCAGACGCAGCTCGCAGTCCCGGCTGGCCCGCCACCACAAGTCGCGAGCCTTGTACCGCAGGTTCAGGAGAACAGGAGAACAAGGGAGCGTGAGCGACGCGCATCAGTCCGTCGTGCTTGATGACGCCAGCGAGATCCGGCCGCTCCACCATCACGTTTGAGCCATCGCCGCGAAGCATTGACGCAAAGCAGGACGAGGAAGAGGCGAGGTCGGCACGCGATGCGCGAAGGGTCGTTGAGAGTTGCGACAGGTGGTGGGTCTGGCACGCCCGCGTCGCCGTGGGGCACGTCCCCAACGGCCGCGGGCGTGGGCGCGCATGGCGGGGTGCACTCGCCCATGTTCCCACAGCCCGACCTGCCGTCGCTCGAGGTCGACGCCGAGAATGCGGGGTCGCCGACGCAGCACGTGCCGACCGAGCTCCATACGGGCGGTGGCGGCGGCGAGACGTAGGACGACGCGGCTGCGGCGGGGTCACCGTCAGCACTCGCGGCCGAGTCGGCACTCGACGCGTTTCTCGCGGACGATCCGATGCTCGATTTCGACAACCCACTCCGCCCGCCACCGGCCGCGCAGATGGCGGCGGGTCCCCAGTGCCGAGCAGCGGGCGCAGCAGCAGACCGCGACGGCGGTCCAGTACCCGCACGACCGCCTGCTCTCGGCGCCCGCGCGCACGCCCGCGCGCTCGCCCGCGGCTGGTGGGAGCGCCGCGGGGAGCGTCTGCGATTCGGCGCTCGGGTTCGGGTCCGGGTACACGGCGTCAAGCGGGTTCGGCGGCCGGTTCTCGTCAACGGGCCGCGGCACCACGAGCCCGCTGACCGCCACCACCGCCTTCACCCACCACCCGCCGCTGCTGCCCGCGTCGCTCGTATCGGTGGGCACGTCGCCGCTCAAGTCGCCGTTCGACCCGCTCGGCTCCCCGCCCCGGCACAGCTGGTGGCACTAGCGGCGGGTGGCCGCTGCAGTGGTCGCAGGCGGCGACGGCTAAGCACCAGGTGGTCCTGACGGAGCTGGTGCGGCTCATCCGGTTCCCGCTGACGCGCAAGGAGTACCTGTCCGGGACCGTCGAGCGCGCGCAGCACGTCATGGCGTGGCCCGCGATGAAAGACCTCCTGCTCGCCGCGTACAAGTACCTCCTGTTCCCACCCGCGGACGGCGCGCCGGGCGGGGTCGAGTGCCACGGGCGGCTTCAGAGTCCCGAGTTTTATATCTGAGAAGGAGGAGGGTGGGGATGAATGTATGCGGTGCTTCATCGTCCGTTGTTCACTCAGAGTAGCAATATGTGCAAGGTCGGCGGAGAACACGACGGGATGTCTCGCAGCAACGTCTCACGCAGTCCACTCGCGCCGCCGACGCGTCGTATCCAAGTCAAAAAAGGGCGCTGCTACGCCCACACCCGACACAACAGGAGACGGAATCCCATGGATCCGCTGAAGAAAGCTCACGCGCGTCGCGGCGACGTGGACGAGCAGGGCGCGGGACCACGCACGCGCGTAAAAGCGGGCAGACGACCAAGGCGGCGGTCCAGAACTCAACCCGTCACTCGCGGAAGCGCGACTGCCGGCTGGTACGGTGTGTGCGTGTGGATCGCACGTCGTGGAGCTCAGGCGGAGCGCGGTGCGGCCACGCGACACACACACGGCGCAGACAGCACCGGATCCAGCCGGTCCGTGGTAACGAGAGCATGAAGGACACCCGGGAGGCAGAATTCAGCAAGTCATCGTCGGTTTTCATTCGATGCGTTCGCGGCAGAGCGGCGTCGGGGGGAATGCGAGCACGGCCGTCTCGACACGGCGGCGTTCATGGTGGCCCTGGGCTCACCGACGACCCACCGTGAGCGTCGCGGGCAGCACTTCGGCCAAGCAACGCTCAGGCATGGTCAGCGAGAGCATCAAAAAGTCGAGGCGCGAGGATCGCGTGAGCCAACGCGGGTCGGCGTCCGCACGGCGACGCGTCGCAAGGATGGAGCAACGGCGTGCGCGTTGCATCGGAACGCGTCCTTTGACTTCGCGAAGCAGTTGCGACGCTCGATGGTCCAAGCTCTCCTCGATCCCATGCAGCAAAATGTAAGGCGGCCGTCGTCAGTCCCACTGGCGACGCGGTGGGACCGCGAGGCGAGCGGCCCGCAAACGGACGACGCGGACGTGTTGCTGGGACAAGGATCGGGCCGCCGGACTCGCTCATAAGTGCCATGAAGACGATGGGGATGCGATGTGGATGCGCGGGTTTGCGCGGCGCGTGCAGAGAGTAGAAGCGATCGAGCGTGCCGGCACACCGGAGCAGGTCCGCAGCGACCATTCGGCTCTGATCTTCTCGCGGAGCGCTCTCAGCGGGTCGTTGACGGTGCTTCTCAGGCTCACGGGTTCCGATCTGGGCTGCCGTGCCCGCGACATCCGCTAAGCGCGTCCCGAGCGCGCAGAGGGTCGCAGACGGTCGGGCCGGCCGCGGGAGCGCCGTTGCGGGCAGTCGCGCAGATAGTTTGCGGTCCATGATACCGCGAGACGCCTGTGAACGCGCCGGCGAGGGGAGCGAAGGAGGGCGGGACGGCCGCCGTCGTCAGCGTGGGTGGGAAGTGCGGTGACGCCATGGCGCGTCCGGTGCGGCTGTGGCGCAACGCGCTCGAGGTGAGATGCAGCCCCGGACTCTTTCAAGGCACTATCAAGTGCATGCGACTGGCGCAAGTGGCGACGTGAACGACTTGGTGGAGGCTTGTTCAGTTGCTCTTGGTGTCGATGCAAGGCGAAAATCTCCTCGCTTCGCGGTCACCAGGTGTCAGGTGCGCGCGCGAAATTGTCTCGCAGCCACCGGAGACGCGTCGGCGAGACGTGCTACCCGCGCTTTGTATCCAGAAACGCGTCGCACCGACGCGTTGGAAAATTTGTTCTCTCGTCACAACCCGTCGACTCCTTGCAATGCCATCAACCCTTCCTCTTCCGCACGCGTGTCCCTGCAACACTACCTGCGACTACTCGTCGCGCACTTGGCCCGCTGCCGAGTACATGGGCATCGACGCGCGCGAGCAGGCCGCCCGATCGACGCGGTCGGGCACCGTCCAGGGTTCCGTGTACCACGACCGCTCGTCGCACGGGGTGACGGCACTCCCTTCGCAACGCCATGCAACACCATCCGCCCCGATCATGCCCGGTACGGAGACGGTCGAGTCCGTGGGTCGCCATCGATGCTGACCGCGCATCCACCCGTGTATATCGACCGAGCGTCTCCACGCGCCATACGTAACTCACTCTTCGCCTCCGCGTGTCCTCGGTCATGTTCGGCGGCATCTTTTGCTGCATCTGGTACGAAAAGGGCACGCTTCGCGACGTCTGCTGACGCGACGCACGTCGTTCTGGCAGGGATCCACGCTCCTCCTCATCGATGTCGAGTACGTGGCCACGGCCCAGGTCGCGCACCCCGGATACCCGTCGCCCGTCGGTGATCTGTACGCCGAGATGCAGGTCAAGCTCGACGCGGATCGGGCTCTATCAACAGCAGCAGCGGCTCGCCGACGGTACGCGCGTTTTCACGGCAGCCATCGCTCGGCTTGTCCCTGACCTGGGTCGGCGGCTTCCGCGTAGCAAGCAGCGACGACTTCAAGCTCGCACTCGGGCGTACTGGCTGCGGCGATGGCGGGCTGTTCCGCGACCATCAACTGCTCCTCGTGTTTTTCGCCCAGTTCTCGCAGCAACAAGGTCGCCTCCTCCCGACGATTGCCTCAAGCAGAGCGGCCGTACGAGTTTTCATGGTCTCGTAGTGGCCGCCATGCACTCATCGCTCACTCACGTCCGATCTTGTAGTAACCGTTGCGCGGCTGCCCGCGGCGGGGGGTTGTGCGCGCAAGTTTGAGGGACCGAGTCGCTCGACTACTACGGCAACACGATACGGCGACGCGACGCGTCACGTCGGCCACGCTCGACGCTCACGTTCAACGTAAGGCATGACGCTCAACGGCTCGACTGACCGCGCAGCAGCGCGGCGCGAGTCCAGGACGGCGGGCGGCGTACATTGCCCTGCATGGATGGTACGTGTCGTCGCTTCGTCGTTGGTGGACTCGAAAAGTACCGCTGATCATCACTCACATCTCGCTGCTGCTGCTCTTCACCAGATCATCGCCGTGTTCCGCGATCGAGGCGCTGGCGCTTCACGGCGACACACCACGACCGAGCACCAGCACGCGCGCGTTCAAGGGCGGCAGCATCGGGCATGGGCCGGCTCGCGTTCATCAAGAATCTCGCGCTCATCGAGAAGCTCGACACGCACACACTGGTTCGAGGACTCGCTCGTTGGTCGAGACCGAGTGCGCGGCCACGGCCATGGCCATGGTCGTGACCATCATGACTCGCTCGGTTCGCGGATCGTCCAGCAAGGAGCAGCAGCAGCAGTCCAAGCTGGCCATCGTCGTCGTCCATCCCCGAGACCACGCACGGCAAGTGCGCAACTCGAACAAGCGGTAGCGTATATGGTACGCGAAGAGTCGGTCGTCATCAATAGAATCGTAACTGACGCGTCGCCCGGAGCTAGGGCGAGCACAACACACGACTTCTCGACCGACCAAGACTACGCACGCCGCCGGGTCGGGTCGGGCCGGGGTGAGCCTCACGTACTCGCCGCCGTCGTGGTCGAAGCTCAACAACTTCCGCTGCTTCGACTACTTCAAGCGGCAGGGCGCCTCGACGTCGCGCGGTCGTTCTAGAACTACCACGGCCGCCTCCATCTCGATCCTCGACACATCGACAGCAGTCCTTGGCCCAGCTCATGCTCAACACGGTGCTGTGCTCTCAACGACAACGACGACTCGACTTCCGCGACAATATCACGCGCGCGTCGAACACCAAGCTCCGGCCAGCCACGACGCGCCGCGCCGCGACGTGAACGGCCAGCTCAAGTCGGCGGCGAGCGTCACGCGGCGGGGTCGAAGGTCACCATCAGCCTGGGACGTGTCATCGCTTCAGGTCGCAAACCGCGTGAGCACGACCAATCACTCACAACTTGCTCGCTCGTTGCTCCGCCCTAGAAACCCATCGTGTGTGACTCGAACAAGTACTCGCGCAACAGTCCGACCACTCTCTCGCAAACGCTTCCGTTTGCCGCCGTGTCCATGGCCCATTGCGTGCGTCCACGCAATGATCCCCCGCCTCGCGCCGTCAGCGGTCCAAGTCGATCCAGATCATCCTCATCCGCGCCCCGCCAACGTTGCCGTGTTCCGCCGCCGCCGCGCCAACTTGGCGGGAGTACTACTCCAAAAGAACGCTACCGATCTCTTGTCGCCGCGTCGTCACGGGAAACTGACGCGTCGTTCGAGTCTAGAGGGCGGAAAGCCCCCGAACGGAGCGTGGCCGGGGCTCTGTCAGCGCGCGACGGCAGCAGCAGCTACTACTCCGACGATTGCTACGACACGCACTCGAGCGCGCATCTCGGCCGCATCTCCGCCGCGAGATCAAGGGCTACGACTCGGTGATCATCGGCAACCTCGGCCTCGCGCAGGGGCGACGACCACGGCTACGAACTACACGATTGAGATGAACGGCGGGATGATCGACTGCGAGCTGATCACGATCCACGAGAGTCGACGAGACGACCTACGGCATCAATGAGTCGACCGACACTCAGCAGCACTCGAGCAGCGGACCTGGAACGTGGCGCCTTTTTCCTTCTTCCGATCACACCCGTGCCCTGAGTCTGTGATCGCTGACGCCTGTTCTCCGCGGCCGTTAGTAGATGGAAGTCGTGCTACCTCTCCTCGCTCGCATCAACCCGACTCGTGTTTGTACGCGCGCGCGTGCCGCGTAACAACAATCCACCACGCTGTCGCTCGCTCGCGGCCAGCTGCTCGCCTCGTACACGTACACGTACATGGACGGCCTCGGCGGCTGCATCTCCACCACCGCTCCGAGTCATCCACGCGTTGACCGAGACGAGGTCAAGCTCAAGGAGAACCGCGTGCGCATCGGATCACACGACAACTAGAGGATGTCGGTACGCGTGGCCAAGACGAGACCATCCGCACGGCGGCTCATACTGACCAAGCCGCGCGACTGCATTGGCCGTGTAGCCAACTCGACCGTCTTCGAGTTCTTCTTCCCCCGTGCGCCCGTACTCGCCTCCATCCTCGACGCCGCTGTCGCTGCGACCAGCGGTGCTGCACGACGACGACGAGTCGTTTCCGTGACGGTACGCTCCACCTCTTCTGCGCGTAGTGGTTGAGAATGCAGCGGGCTGACGCGTGCGCGAACTTGGTTCCTCCGAGCAGGCGATGCATGCTCAATAAGAGCTGCCGATCGATTGTATCGCCACCGCCGCTCCCCCGCTTCCTCAAGCGTGTCCGGATCATCTTCCTCGTCGTCGCTCATGTGCTGCTTCGGCAACGTCGACACCTCGCCACGCTTTGCTTTCGCGACATGTGCTGCTTCGGCAACCTCGACACCTCGCCACGCTTTGCTTTCGCGACATCGCCCAGCCCAGCAGCACGTGTCCGTGGCCTCGCCCTGTGGACGTGGCCGTGGAGGGCACCGATTGCTCATGAACCGCGACATGCCTCTCGCACTGATTGAACCTCAGCCGATCGACTTTGCTAAACTACGCTCGAACTTGCTCGACTTCAAGAAGTGCGCGCTAGCTACCCGCATGACCGACGCACCGCGCGCATACCAAGCTCGACGTGTGCAACACCCGACTCTCAAACCCAAGCCCGGTCACGCGTGCGCACACGTTCGAGTCCACGTTGTCGTTGTGCTTGTGTCGGCGGCGGTGGCGCAGGTCTTCGTCCAGCATGGAACGTGTTGTCCTGGTCGGTCGCCGCAGCCATCCCTGCTCAGCCAATGATCACTCACGCCTCGTCCCCCTCGATGAGCTGCAACAGAGCTGACTGACGCCCGGTCCACCGTGCTTCGAGTCGAAACGTTGGTAGTCCGACGACATCATCCGTTTCTCGAGCATCATCGACACCGTGATCAACAAAACTGCGACGCGCGTGCGTCAAGCGCTTCCCCCGTCCACATCGACATGCTTCTGCTTCTCGCTGCCAGTAGCAAGCTTGCCGCGAAGCACGGCGACCAAGGCTCGAGTGGATGGCGGGCGAGACTACGGTGGGGTACGTGACAATCCGCTCGCTTGCTCAACTGCCGGCCACGGATGTTGACGCGACTGCTCATTCAAGGCTAGTGGGACTCGACGACGGGAGGTACCCGTGGAACGCGACGACTGGTCGACGCGCTGCTTCCGCGGACGCGAGCGATGTCGGAATCTGCGACTACATCGTCAACTCCAAGATGGGCTCGCTGGCGCGTCGCGGTCCCCGGCGAGGCGTGTTCAAGGACCCTCACGCGGCAGCGAGCTTTGTTTTGCTCCGCTGCCCGCACTCCATGCGCTCAGCATCTTCGACTTGTCATTCAGTCTTTAGCGTGAGGGCATCTCTTCGAGGCGTTCGCAAGAGCACCGAACCGGCCGCGCATGAGCAAGCGGTCCAAGGCCTTGCGCTGGACACACATAAGTCAGGCAAGAAGGCGCCAGCGACCGTTTGCTGCTACTGGCTGCTCATTGAGGTTCATGTGATGACATTGCAACAAGTCCGGTCGAAGAGTAGCGATGCGCCTTCGTAAACCGAGTGGGCGAAGTAGAGTCGAAAGTGTCTCGCGTTCGCGGCGTGATATCCCGTCGCGTCTCGCACCTCGTTTCGCTCCGCGGATGACGGACCTTTGTCGAAACTGAAAGACTTTCGAAGTCCTTCCTGCCATCTCCATGTGTCCCGAGCAATAGTTGATCTGCTTGAGCCTCTCTGCCTTGGTCGGATACGAAGGGCAGCCAAGGGTGCACCCGTGCTATCCGGGTACGATTGGCATCAGTGGAATCCTCCAACAGATTATGCGCATCAGCTGACAAAATGCGCGGAAGTTGACGGCTTTCCTGCTCGGGGACATTCAGCAAGCCAAGAGTGCATATACCGTCAGAGCAGGGTACAAATGCACGAGTCCCCCCTCGGCGCTCCCGCTCTCTCGCTCCCCAAGTGTTCCGAGTTTCCCATTGCATGAATCTTGCGAGCACTTCCAAAAGCCCCTTGCCGTGAGTTCCGCTCTACTAGCCCCGCTACTTGAGCCCATACATCACTGCACCCCCGTCCACGACAACACGACAGCATTTGCGCACCATCGCCACCCGGACACAACAGCCATCAGCACCATGTCGCACATCATCAAGCTCATGGCATCGCTTCCGACCAGCATCCGTGCTCGCACGCCCGTTTCGTCTTCGACTCGTGTCGCGGCATCCACCGTTCGTTCCAAGAACGGCGCCGCTGGCACCCCTGCTTTCGTCTCGGCCTCAACCTGCCGCCATCCCTTCATTGGCAGCTCTTCGGCCGGGTGTGACCCGCAGTCGCTCGCCCAGGTCACCCTCACCAACTCGGGCATCGTGGCGACCACCCCGACCAGCTCCACGGAGCGCATTCATGACGCTTCGACCGGCTCCAAGTCCGAGGCCAGCGCGCGCATGCATGCGGCGGCCACCGCGGTCCGCCATGCCGCGCAGTCGACTTCGGACGCAGTTCATCGTGCCACGCGGTCGGCCTCGGATGCTGCACGCCGTGTCGCTTCCACGGTACCTGCCGCCGGGAACCGTGCCTTCTCGCGGATCCAGCAGCTGTGCGGTCGTCGCCGCCAGCCCCTGACCGGTGTCGCCGGTACGCTCGACTAGATGGCGCGCAACGGCGACTCGCTCGCTCGCCCTGGTGTCCGCGGCGTGCACGGCGCATTGATCAAGCAGCTCGTCGCGGAGCACCGGCTCGGGTCGGCCCGCATCATCACCGAGCGGGTGCCGGTGTGGCAGTTCGAGTCGCTGCTCCGCATCGAGCGCTACCTCCCCGCCTCGCTGTTCGACTACCTCGGCACTCAGCTCGGAGAGTTCCGCAAGGAGGAGGCCCTCTCGCCCAAGCTCATCAACAAGATTGCCGTTCTGCTGCACGAGCACCGCGAGTTCCTCAACATTTTTGCGTGGCGCTTCGATCCGCGCAACGATCACTCGCCCGAGCCAACCATCACGCGCAAGTCGCTCCCGCTGCCCGTCGAGCAGGCCCTCACGGCGCTTGACGCCAAGGTCGATTGCCTGTTGACAGACAAGCAGCGCGGCGGGATGTTCGAGACGCCGCAGCACGCGGCCGATTTCCGCGCGTACGTTGGGTACATGAGCCGCCTGCACGACTCGCACGTCGAGGTCGGTCACGAGGCGGGTCCGTGCGTCGCGGCGCGCGCCCTCGCGTCCCTGGCGGTGGTGCAGCTGACGGGGTTCAACGTGTACGAGGAGCGCGACGAGTGGGACCTGACGCCGTCCGCCGAACGCGACGCCATGATGGTCATGTACTACTTGTTTGCCCTCAGCCGCCTGTCGTTCTAGTTTTGTTCATTTGTGTTCCTGCGCGGGTAGTTCATGCCCGCTCGTATATACCCTCGATCTTCCTTTGTCATTCGCTTTCGACTTTGAAACTGTGAGGGACTCCGTTGCCGCTGTGCGTGGCTCGCGAGGGCCGCTTCGAGTCGGCGAAAAGCGTGTCGTTCACCGCACGTGGGCCCTTTTCCCCACGCAGCCGTCGCGGCGCAAGGCAGCCCGCCTCCGCTACCTCCCTCTGCCCCCGTCGACTCTGGACCATGGAACCTGATGCACTTGCTGCAATAAATGCTCCGAGCCCCAATGAACATGATCGCGAGTGGCTCGACTCGCCCATGCGCCAAGTCAGTTGGGCCACGAAGCCGTCCGCCGACCTTCCCCCCCCCCCCCCCCCCGCCTTTGAAAGCGGCAACGGCTACGACTAGTGTGTCGCGTGCGGCGCGCATTTCCGCACCGACGGTCTTCGTCGCCACAAGAAGTCGGTCGAGCACCGCGCCAACGTTATGCAGCACGCTCGCTGAACCGCTATGAAGTCGCGGGCGACGGAGAGCGGGGGGATCACAGGCTGATCCGGCTTGTCCGAACCAACCTGTACGTTAATACGGCTGCGCTCCATGTACGCGAGCGGAAGCTCTGACAGACCTTGTCGCTTTGGTGGGCTCCTCGTGAAGTATACTTGACCCACGAGGATTTCGCGAGTGAGCACACTATCATGAAGGCCCTCAATGCTGCCGAGCTTGAATTCGCTTCGCTGAACCCCGACGCCATCCGCGCGTTGATTCGCGGGCTTTCGGATGGCTTCCTGCTCGAGCAGGCAGGGATCGACAGCCACGAGACTCAAGTACGCTCTCAGCACGCCGCATCTTCCTCACGACGATTTTAACCTTGCTCCTTCATCAATGTAGGTCTTCACGTACGACCCGAAGACGAGCAAACCGGGCACCCTCCAGACGTAGGCGCGAGACGCGCTTCGTTGCCAGCTTTTTGCCTGAAGTTGTGCAAGCAGCCGAGAAACCTGTGCGCGATGGGATTTGCACCCAATTGTGCTACTCGATTCATGGTAAGCGGCGACCAGAGCAACCTCACGATGAGAACAACCAGGAGAGGCGGAATGAATAGGTAAAACAAAGATTTCTTTATTTTGGGCCATCATGCTTCTTGTAGAGCGACTCTGCAATCCTCGAACCACCTCGCTTCGCGCACTCTGCTCTGAAGAGGGCGCGAAACTTGTCCGAGTACGCGAGGTCGCCCGCCGCAGCCCAAATTCTCTAGAAGAGTTTCTTCCAGCCTGCTTTGTCAAGTTTAGCCGAGTTGCACAACGCTGAGGTGACCGCCTGAAGCAGCCATTCCGCCGAATAGACGGATGCCAGTGCGCCTGGCGGAAGCACACCCCAGATCGGGAGCGGGTCTGTTGGCGAGAGCTGAATGAGCTCCTTCATGACGAGCGTGGGTGCAGTAGAGCAGAGCAGACGCACAACCCAGACTGCTGACGAAGCCGGACCAATAATCCCGTCCGAAAGTTCAACACACCAGAGCGCATAAGTCTCTTGGAGAGCGGCTTTTGAGAGTAGGCTGGAGGCAACTTCTGGAAGCACCGTTTTGACTGTAAGCCTGCGCCGGGGGATACTGTTGAGCGCTGAGTTGATGGCGTACTGCCACGGCTCCCACTTTGGATCCTTTAGGCCCGGCGGAGGCGGCCGAGGATCCAGTGAGACAACGCAAGTGTGGAAGACCATATTCGCGGCAAGATCCGCCACTGAAAAGGCAACGTTTGAAGCAAGGTCCGCTGGCGTCAAGTGCTTGAGAAGCGAAGCCGCGTACGCGTCCACATTCCAGCCAAATTTGAGAGCAGGGGCGTTGCGGACGCTAGGCATGAAAAGGGAGTGCAAATGCTTGCCCATACACGGCAACTGGTAACGCGGGTGTCCAAGAGTAAGAAAGGCCAAAGTTTCAGTTGCGGTCGTCTGGTCGCTGAGCAAAGCAGCAAGCAGCGGACCCATGTGAGCCAATACGCTGAGATCGGCGAGGACAGTGCCATCGGCCGCGTTTCCAGGCATGATTTCGTCGTACCGCTTGAAGAGCTCCAATGGCGAGGTGTACATGCGCATCACCGCAATCATGTCGCCAAGTGCATCCATTTCGGCGAGCACCGCAAGCAAGGGCGAATCAAAGATCATGGCGGGGCAACCGCATGCCACGGACAGCTCAACGAGGGATTTGAGCGTTGTGAGAGCCGTGTGAGGGTCACGCTCGAGGATCAGGGCGGGTGACGTAGCCCACGGGTGTTGTCCCAAGTCAAAGTCAAAGTCAGGGTGATCTGATGAAGCAACGGTTCCAAGCGCGATTCGAGCGGCTAAACAGATGTCGCGTCAGTTGGCGATTATACGCTGTGAAGCCACAGGTACAAAAAGTACGCACCGCTGACAAAGACCTTGGTTCGATTGCGCGACGGGAGACTGGAAACGAATTCTCCGAGATGGTCTGAATCGGTTCTCAGGAGACCGAGAAGAATCCCGGCGCAATGTTCCTGCTGAAACGCGTGGTGCCGAACAAGGTCAAGTACGGCCGCCGCGTGCACGCCAAGATTCCCCTCCACACTTAGTTTCTCCACGCTGATCCCGAGCCTGGCCAAGACGTGAGCTGCCATGTCATGAACTTCCTTGGCAGGCTGGAAGGCAAGCGTCTCCGCAGTATTGTAGCGTCGAAGAAGTTCAAGTGCAGTGACGGCGCTGCAGGTGATCGAGAGTGCACAAACGGGCGATACCGCCCGTCCTCGTTGGATTGGCCCAACAAACCAGTCAAGTGTTGTAACGACAAGCTCCGTAGGTAGCGACGCGTGCCCAGCAAGACTGATGGGCAAAAGGCATTGGTACGTATCGAAGTCTGCGCGAAATTGGACGAGGTTGAGGCCATACTTGGGCTGCTCAAGGATCGGGATGACCTCGGGCCGCCACCACTTGAATGCACAAATAAGCAAGTACTCGATAAACGATGGAGCTGGATGTAGGTCAAGGTCGCGATTCAGCTCGTAGCAGTGGTCCGAGAGCGCCGCAATGACGGAATCTCGCCAATCCACGTCGATATTGACCCACGCATTGAGGGGAAAGCGATGATGCGTGATTAGCTCGGCATTCAAGGCGTCCAGGACTACAGCGAGCCGATCTGTGCTCCCAATCGCGACGAGGTATGTTGCGAGCTGAACCAGCTCGGAAATCTCCGTCCAATCGTCGCAATCTCCGGCGAACGGCTCCGGAGGCAAAGCCAGTGAGAACTGAGGAATAAGGTACTCGAGCACGCGGTTATCCAAGACGTCGTTTCCGGGAAGCCAGCGTACAGGTTCGTAGCCGCGTGACTTGGCAGCTGACCTCTCGGCTTGGGCGAGATGCTCCAAATACGGGCTGAGAAGCAGTCGGTCGCTTGAGGGGTTGTTTGGCGTGCAATCGCCGACACGAATCTGCCAGCGGATCACAAGTAGCCTCCAGCTCAGCTGCGTCCAGTGGTCCGAGGCAAGCGCAGCAAATCCCCGGGTAGCAAGCGGAATGGCCGAGCGCGGAGCAGCGAGGCAGAGGATGTGCGACGTGAGCTCGGCGGGAAGCACTGCGAGCCGCAAGGGGCTGCCGACCGAGTCTCCGGGCACGTTGCATAGAGTGTGTTCATTGGTTTTCATGGTGCGTTGCGTTTTAGTGCTTCGTCGGGGGAGCGCGAGCTCGGCTCTGCGGTGCTTGCTGCTAGGCTCACTGCTCTGCTCACCGGGTCTCACATGCGCGCTGCGCCACTCTCTCTTTTCCCTTCGCCGCTTCGCGCTGCAATCCTCGCTCCCGACCGCCCGTGTATCATTGACCTGCTTTCATGGATCTGGACGAAAGAACTTCTTGCAAGTACCAAAACATTGCACCGGGAGCCTACCTGGAGCTCCCCTAGCCTCCGCCCAAGATCATCACGCAGGTCCTGCACCTCGCCCTGTCGCACCCTGTAATCCGGCTCGCTAACCGCGTCTGCGCCACCGTCTCCGCCTTGGACCAGACTCGATGGATCTGGCGCTTACATTCGTACATCGACCCGTGTTGTGGCTGTGGCCATGACCTGGATGGTTAGTTCCACGCTGTCAACGGGCCCACGGCCACCACCCGCGAGTCTGCCAGTTCCATCGTGGAGGCCGTGAAAGCACGCCGTTTTCACTGAGATAGCTGCAACTCCTGGCTTTCAGCTTACGCGCGAGTTGATCTAGTATCAGCAGTCGTAAGCTGAAAATCTGGAGTTGGGGAGTGTGGATCGACTGCAGGAACGAAAGGCTCGGCCGCCGCGGCGCAAGATTCGGTAGTCGTTGGTGGCGGGGACACGGCGAGCCGCTCGAGCTTGGCCGCAATCTTCCTGCGCGCGCGGCTTCAAGCAGCTTCACTCTAGCTTCGAGAGCGGAAACGATAGCACGTCGTGCGGCACAAGTGGAGCGGTGAGCTCGCCCGAATCGACCCGGACTGAACCAGATAAGGCGCGCGACCGCAGCCCGCACGTCCCTGAACAGTCAGGCCGAGTGCTTGGAAGGCGCGGTAGAATCCGCTCGGTTCGGCCAAGGGCACACACACAACCCGGACAGCTGCTTTCAAGAGCAAGCGCGAGCAGCGACTTGATATGGTGTGTGCTATGAGCTTGCGGTTGGCATCAAGCGCGAGCTATAGCAGAACGACGCCGGTCGGCGAATGAACTGGCGCAAGCGCTCGAGCGGTGGCGCGGAGGGCTGGATCGCGTTCTCATTATTGACGATGCGGCACCCTGCACGACCATGATGCGCGCGGGTCACCGGCCGATGGTTGCCCGAACAACCCCGGGAATCCACGTCAGCGGAAGCGTGCAACCGCGGCGCCGTCGACCCGTGACGCAACGACGATCAGCGTGGTGGAAGCCGCCGCTCGCGGGGCTCGCCCCCGCGCCACGGGCGAACCGGCCACGGGCAGCGTTACATGCCGCTCCGTTGCGTTGCATCCGCTGAGCTGGAGCCCCGCTCGCCACGGGACTTGTCCCGTCAGCCGCGGGCCCGACGACGCGTCGTCGCGCCGCGTCGTAGCGCGTCAGCTGATCGCCAGCGACGCGTTGCGCCACACAAGACCCGCTCGCACGTCGCGAGCCCGATTGAGCGGTCTCAAAAGCTCGCGGACGAAAGCCATGGTGCGGAATGCGAAGTGATTGATGTGTGTGTATCATAATGGCACAGAATGAGCGATGAGGGGGAGAGAATAACAACAAGAGAGAAGAACAAACGAGGGTACAAGCGCGCAGGAACGAGAACACACCCAAGGCGACACCGACAACAGCCTTACGCGATCACAGCGAGCGCCACGACGACCGCGCCGACGACCGCCGCGTACACCGCGCCACCTGCCACCTTGGGCGCGGCGCCAGACACGGTGTTGCTCCCGCTGGTCGCGGGGATCCCGGTGGGCGCCGCGTTGACGGGCGGGTTACTCGGGGCGACCGCGTCGCGGGTATCCGTACTCGGGGCCGCGGCCACGTCACCTCCCGTGGGCGCGGGGTCGCGCGGGTTGGCGTACGAGTACTCGGAGAGGACCGAGTTCGAGTTGGCGTCGCCCCAGACGTCGGCGTGGCGGACGCGCCACGGCTCCATGTTGTCGTCGAGCATGTGGCCGCGGAGGCGGAGGCCCGACTGGGTCGCGATGACGCCGGGCACGGTCATGTCGAGGTCCTGCTGGCGCGGGCGGAAGCACGCGGTGTTGAAGCAGTTCTGCTTCTGCTGCCAGAGCTGGAAGATGCGCTCCACGTTGTTGTGTGTGATCGTGAAGACGGGATCCAAAATCGAGTATCTACGCGGGTCGGGGGTCAGTGGGAGTGGCCGGGGCACGGGCTCGAGCACCAGAGAGACGTACCGGACGTTAAGCATGATCCCGCCAATGTACCGGTGCATGTCGTTGTGCATCCCAGTCCCCTCGGCGTTGGTCCAGCCCTCGAGGGCGCCGCGGAAGCTGCCGGCGGCGTTCTTGGCAAAGGCGCCCGTCCACTTGGACTCGTACGGCGCCGTGTCGTAGGTCGAAATCCCCAAAATCCGGTTGACCTGGTCGGGCGTGGGCAGCTTGACGGGCTCGGCGGCGACGGTGCGGATCAGGACCGTGGTGCCGAGCTGGAACTTGGCGGGGAGGTTCCACCGCGACTTGCACTGGTCGGGCGACGCGGCCGACTCGGGGGCGCAGAAGGGGCCCGAGGGCACGCCGTTGCCCTTGGCGGGGTCGCCGTTGGGCCCGACCCAGCGGTCCGTGAAGAGGGACACGGGCGACTGCTTCGAGGGGACGAACGCCTTGAGGAAGGCCGCGTTCGGGTGCGTGTCCGGGTACTTGTCGGCCATGCCGCCGGCCGCGTCGATGGTCCAGTCCCAGTACGGCAGGCCGAGGGTGTCGTCCATGACAAACTTCTGGATGAGCCGCTCGATGATGCGCAGGTACGCGCGGTGCCAGGTCAGGAACGCGGGCGACGAGTGGCCGACGGATCGGGGGTTGCTGCCCGGCAGCGACGCCGACGAGTTGAGGAACGTGTTGGCGTGGATCAGGGCGAGGTGGTCCCAGACCTTGATGGCCTTGAGCCCGAGCACGCCGCTGACCCACTTGTTCCAGTCGGCGGGCGGCATGTCGCGGAACTCGCGCCGCACGGTCCGCCGCGCCTTGTTGACCCCCGCCGCGATCATGACGCGCGCCGTCAGGACCGCCGTCGGGGTCCCACCGCTCGCGGGCGTCACGGTGCACACGGCGTCGAAGGTGCCCGCGCCGTTGAACGTGTACTCGACGACCTTGCCGACACACGGCGACTGGTACGGGATCCCGCCGACCGTGCACGCCTGCGGCGCGGGAGCCGCGCCCGGCGAGGAAGAGAAGGTCCACGTGTACACGTTCGTGTCCGGGTCCTGCGCCGGCGAGTTGCGGTTCGTGTAGTCGGTGTTGGGCGGGACCGCGGCGAAGACGACGGGCCACGTCGCAGGGACTGGGGCGGCCGTCCAGATACGATAGGAACCTGCCCGCGGGCCGGCGTCCTGCACCGAGTTGCGCGGCGCGGCGGCGGCGGCCTGGGCGAGCGCCGGGGTCGCGGCGGCGGCGAGGATGGCCACGAGCGCCGTGGCGAGGAGGGTCGAGGCCCGCATGATGGTAGCGAGCGAGTGGATGGACGGGTTTGCGATGCGAGAGCGAGCGAGAGTCTAAGGGAGGAAGAGCGCGACGATCTAGACGGCCGCGTCGGGGTGCATGCGGAGGGCGGTCGTCGGCGTCGGCGGCGGCGTGTGCAGCGAGTCTAGGAGGGATAGTCGCCGTCGTCGTTGACCGAACCGAGGGAGCGGGGACGAAGCGAGGATGAGGAGCGCAACGCAAGGGAGCGGCTGGGGCTGAGGGGAGGGGAGTGCGGCGCCGCAGCGGCGTGTGGCGTCGAGGCAGTCGGTGCACGAGGCCAATCGGCGGGCCAATGGGCGGCCAGCAAGCTTGCAGGAACGACGGATGCGCGGATGCAGATGCGTGGGCCCGCGCGCGACCGTGCGAGGGTGTGCGAAAAGTCCCGCAAGTCCTGCGAGAGGGGAAGAGTTCCAGAACGGGCGTCGATGGGTTCAGGGACGCGCGGTCGTCGTGTTGAGGTTGGTTGAGGGAGAGGGAGAGAAGAGACGGCGGCGCGCGCTGAGGCCCGAAGGGGAAGGCGGACCGCGCGAGAGGAGTATGTTAGACGGCGGCGGGAACTTGTAGGAACAAGCATCCGCGCGTGGATCGCAGCGCGGCGAGACGCGTTTGTCTCGCACCTTCCCATCTTGGCGCGTTCGCACGCTCGCGCGCGCTGGATCGGTCAGTCGACGGGGGTGGCAGCCGCGCCACGCGACGCCGCTTCCAGCTGCGTTCCCTCGCTCGCTCGCCGGTCGTCGCTCCCGCTCCTCGCTCAGCGAACGTAACGAACGTATCAAAAGTCGCGACTTGGCGCAACGCATCTACTGGACCGCGGGCTGTCCGCCTTGATCTACTCCCGCCGCCGGCCGCCGCCATGAGCAGCAGCAAGCCCGTCGTCGCATACTACTACGACCGTATGCTCTCGCCATGCCGTTGCCGCGTCGTCCAGGGACGAGCCTGACACTTTTTGGGTGTAGCCGATGTGGGCAACTACCACTACGCGCCGGGCCACCCGATGAAGCCGCACCGGATCCACATGACCCACTCGCTCATCATGAACTACGGCCTGTACAAGCACATGTCCATTTACGTACGCTGCTCGGCTCGCTTTCGAGTGTTGGAGCACCGCTGACACGCCCGCGCGCCCGTGTAGCGCCCGAAACCCGCGACCAAGGAGGAGATCACGCGGTTCCACACGGACGAGTACATCGATTTCCTGTACCGCGTCACCCCCGACAACATGGACACGTACGCCAAGCAGGCCGCCAAGTGTACGTTTCTTCCGTCGGATCGAGTCCGCGCGCGCTAACCCTCGTGTGTGTCTAGTCAACGTCGGCGACGATTGCCCCGTGTTCGACGGGCTCTTCGACTACAGCTCCATTTCCTCGGGCGGCTCGCTCGGTACGCCCCGCTCTCTCCCGCCGCACCCACCGCTCGAAACAGCACTCACACCCCCGACCGATCCCACAGAAGGAGCCGCGCGCCTGAACCGCGGCGAGTGCGACATCGCCATCAACTGGGCGGGCGGTCTGCACCACGCCAAGAAATCCGAGGCGTCGGGCTTCTGCTACGTCAACGACATTGTGCTGGGCATCCTCGAGCTGCTGCGCCACCACAAGCGCGTGCTGTACATTGACATTGACGTGCACCACGGCGACGGCGTCGAGGAGGCCTTCTACACCACCGACCGCGTCATGACCGTCTCGTTCCACAAGTTTGGCGAGTTCTTCCCGGGCACCGGCGACCTCCGCGATATCGGCGCGTCCCAGGGGAAATACTACGCGCTCAACTTCCCGCTGCGCGACGGCATCGACGACGACACGTACAAGTCCATCTTCGAGCCGGTCATCCAGCAGGTCGTCGACTGGTACCGGCCCGAGGTGATCGTGCTGCAGTGCGGCGCCGACTCGCTCGCGGGCGACCGCCTGGGCCGGTTCAACCTCAGCATGGCGGGTCACGGCAACTGCGTCCGGTTCGTGAAATCGCTCGGCCTCCCCGTCCTCATGCTCGGCGGCGGCGGGTACACGATCAAGAACGTGTGCCGCACCTGGACCTACGAGACCAGCGTCGCCCTGGGTAAGCCGCTCGACGCCAACCTCCCCTTCAACGACTACTACGAGTACTTTGGGCCAGAGTACCAGCTCGACGTGCCCGCGTCCAACATGGAGAACCTCAACTCGACCGAGTACCTCGACAAGATCAAGGCACGGATATTCGATAACCTCCGCCACCTCCAGCACGCGCCCAGCGTGCAGATGCAGCCCGTGCCGTACGACCCCGACGCCGAGGATCCCGCCAAGATCGCGGCCGAGAACCAGGACCCGGACGTGCGTGTGGGGGAGGCCATGCGCGACGCGATCCGCGTCAACGACGCCGAGCTCGCGGACCCGAGCGTGAATGGCGAGAAGGCCGTCGGGCGCGTCTACGACCACGACCACTCGGCGGACGCGGACGGGGATGCGATGGATGTCGACGGCGGCAAGGTTTGAGTTGAGCGACGGGGTTTTGATAAATGATATATATTGATTCCACATCATCACCGGCTCATACGTAGACTTTCGCGACCCCGCGGAACGCCCGCGGCGGCGGGAAATCGGCCTCGTTCGGCCACGAAATCGCGACGGGCGTGGCGGGCGCGGGCGGTGCACGGACTGGTGGCGCAGCCATGGGCGCAGGCGGTGCACGGCTCGGCCCCGCCGCGGGTGGAGGCGGCGGCGGACCCGCGCGGCGTGTCGGAGGCGGCGGCGGCGGCGCACCTCGGCGAGCCGCGGGCGGAGGCGGAGCGCGGCGGCCGGGCGGCGACGTCGCGCCCGTCGATGGCGGGGTCGTTGGCGGGGGAGGGGGTGGAGCGACGTTGGGCCGCGCGGGCGTCGAGGACCCGATGGCGTTCGTGTTCGGCATGCTCGGCACCTTGCGCAGCGGCATACCGGGCACACCGAGCGGCGGCGCGGGGGCGACGGGACTCGGCGGCGGCGGCGTCCGCGCTGGCGGGCCACCACCGTTGGCGGAAGCCGAGAGCGCAGGCGACGCGGTGCCCGGCCCGGCCGTCGCCGACTTGCGCAGGAGACCCGCGGGGACGCTCGGCGCGACGGCGGGCGCGGCGTTGGCCGACGACGCGCCGGTTTTGCGCAGCTGCACGCCCGCGAGGAGCGCGCCCATGTTCATCATTCCACCGCCGGGAGGGCCCGAGGGGGCAGCGGCGGGGCCACCGGGACCGGCGGCGCGCGACGGGGCGGGGGTCGACGAGGCGGACGACGGCGGCGAGACGAGCGGCGTCGAGCGGTCGTTGGTCACGGTCTTCTTGAGCTTGGCGCCTTGCTGGATGGACGCGAGGAGGGCGTTGCGCCCGCCACCGCCGCCGCCAGCGGGTGGGCCGGAGGAGGACATGGGCGGTGGAGGAGGCGGGGGCGGGCCGCCGCCCATCGGGGGAGGCGGCGGCGGCGGGGGTGGTGGAGGCGGGCCGGCCATGGTTCAAGGGTTGTTGATGCGTTGCAATGGACAGTGATGGGGAGGGGAGAGAGAGTTCCGATGAGCGCCAAGACTAGGAGCATCTCACAAAAGACGAGAAGCGGCGCCACGCACTCTGCCGCGCGTCAAAGGCCGCACGTGCGCCGCCCGCCGCCCCCGTCACCGCGGCCGATCCCCGACTGACCGGTCACGCGGACCGTGGCGCGGCGCGTCTCGCACGTCTCGCACCTGCCGGCGACGCGTCACGACGCGCCCAGAGAACAAGCGAGCGCGCGCGTGCGGAAACAAGAAGGCGGCGCCGAGCGCTCAGCGCGGTTTGGGCAAGTCGGCCTGCCACGGCGCGCCTACTTGGTGCGGCCGAGCCCCCGCGCACCCTTGCTCTCGTCCCCCCTAAGCAAGACTGATAGAACTCGCTGCAAGAGACTACCACTAGATCACCATGAAGCAACCCCTCCTCGTCATCCTCGCGGCCCTCGCCCTCGCCGCTACGGCGCACCCCGCGCCGCTCTCGACCAACACCAACCCGCTCGCCGTCGTCGCCTCCGCGGCCTCGGACCTCCTGATCGGCGTCGCCCCGACCTGCGACGCGTCCGCGTGCCCCGCCGGCTACCGCTGCGACACCTTCTCCATGTTCGGCGCCGACCTCGGCCTGTGCGTGCCGTTCGACGACTTGACGTGCGCCTGTCCTGATGGGGATGGCGCCGAGCGCGAGTCCGTCAAGCTGTGCAACGACGGCAAGACCGTCAGCAAGCCCGTGTGTATCCGCCGCGGTGGGGCGTGTCAGCGCGGTACGTTCTCACGGGTTTGTGAGGAAGGGAACACTGACGCTGGGTGAGCGTGTGTAGTCCAGAGCGCGTGCCCGTTCGAGTGCCCCGCCGACGCGTGCGGCGCCGCCCGCGAGCCCACGGCGTGCCCCGTCGGGTCCGCGTCGACGACTACGTGTCAGTGGATCTGGTGGGACCAGCAGTGTCGATGGAGTACGTTTCCCGCTCGCTCGCTGCGCGCGGTCCGAGAGCGGAGACTGACCCGGGTGTGTGCGTGTGTAGCTGAGACGGGCTGCATCAAGAGCTCGGACAACGACAGCTTCGCCAACGCCGAGATCCAGGTCGCCGGCGTCACCGCGAGCAGTAGTAGCAGCGCCGCCACCTCGGCGACCGAGGACTGCACCGAGTCCACGACTACCACGATGGCGTACGCGCCGCCGACCAAGACCGCCGACTGCGAGGGCGAGACCCCGACCACGGACGCCGGCGGCGACGTCGCCGGCACCATCGTGATTGTCCCGCCGCCTCGCCCGACCTCGACCTCGACCTCGTCGCGCCCCGCGTCCACCTCATCCACGCGCCGCACCACCACCAGCACCACAACCTCGGCCCGCCCGACGGCCACCACCGCCCGCCCGACCACAAGCACCACCTCGTCCCGCCCGACCGCGACACCCACGCCCGTCCCGAACCCGTGCAAGCGCGCCCCGTGCAACCCCTTCTACTGCGTCGGGCCCGACGACTTCTTCCCCATGGACTGCCGCACGCCGAACGGGCCACGCGATACCTGCCACCTCCGCTACGCCGTCTGCGCGCCGCAGCCGTCGCTCCGCGGGCAGTGCGGGTTCGCGTTCCCTCCCGCGTTCGACGAGTGTGTGCGCCAGCAGCAGCGGTGAAGTGGGTGAGGAAGTGAAGCAGAGGAGGAACACAGGACATGCACTACTTGGCATACACTGCACATCATTTTCGAGCGTTATGGGCACCGAGTGGGGTTCGAGGAAACGGTCGATGCCGAGGATAGCTCACAAGGCGCTCGTGCCACGAGTTGGTGGCGTTGACGCGAGCCTTGCGCTATCGTCCCTGCTGAGCAACGCAGCGGTGCTCTCCGTCTAGAGTTACACGAGGTTTGGGAGAGCAGGTATGTGCAACCTGCGTTTGCCCCTGCATGTGTGGGGGCAAGGAAACTCGTTGCGGGAACTTGACTCGCGGCGGCCGCGCGGCGTCTAACGCGTCAAACTATCATGTGACGGACCTCGAAGCCAACCATTGTGGCGCTCGAGCTGGCGCTTGAATCCTCGCTCCCTTACTCGCCCTCGCTAGACATACCGCCATGGAAAACGAATGCACTAAACTTGATGCAAACTGCCCGGAATTCTTGGACGGCCCTGAGCCCAATGCCGCCGGCGCCGAGTCGGCGCCGACCCAGTCTCGCTCGTCGCCGACCGCTCGGCAAGCCAAGCCTTCGGCCCGCATGGATATCGTGATCCAGGACGTTGGCGGTCTTGCTGACCGGGAAACCAAGCCCGCCAAGGTTGCCGCTCTCCTTGCGCTCCTTGAAGCGCGCCCCGAGACGGCGGTCCTCGTGCTCTACTACACGCACTTCGTTCACAAAACCAAAAAACCCGAGCGGCGTAATTTATTGACAAGGTTTCCAAAGACCCTTACTTGTACGGCCTTGTCTACTTTGGCAAAACGGTGACCCGCAAAGGGTCGCTTCTGCTGCCCCGTAATGAGCGTCCTCCCGTCCAGTTTGCGCGCACCTGGATTCACGCATACGCTGCCGATCCGCTTTTCGACGTTGACGGGTACCTTTCGCTCTCAGATCCATGGGTCCGCGCGTTCGCTCCGCTTGATCACGTTTCGGCTGTTATCTGGAGCGATCTGATGTCGGCGCCCACGTTTGAAGAGCTCACCCTCGCGATGAACAGCGGACCCGAGGCGACTGATCTTGCGACGCAGCTCTTTGCGAATGCAGGCGATGCGGCTGCATCAGTCCTCTGCGACTTTCTTGGACTCTGCCTGCGCACGGGCACCTTGCCTTCGCCCGCTGAGCGGGACCTTTCGTACGTCGTGCTCCCCGGCGCCGTGCCCGTCGACCGCTTTCGCTCCAACACGCTGCTTTCCGCGGCCGCGTCGCTGCTCATGAAGATTCTCGTCGGTCGGATCCGCGCGACGCTGGCTGCGCACAACGTACTGCGCGGCGCGACGGCTCTCAAGGCGGTCCTCGACGCAGAGCCCCGCTACATTCATGTGTCGTGGCTCGCGGTGAAAGCCGTCAAGGGCGAGACCAGCAAATTCTGCCTCGGCGGTCGCGCAAAATCGCTTTGACCATGCTTTTTGACCAAGAACACAGCGCTATTTTCGGTCCCGCCGCAGCTCATCACGCTCGCGATGGAGCGGGTTCGCCTTCCGCCCGCGTTCATCGAGTTTTACATGACCCAGGTGCTGCGCGAGGACATGGGCCGCAAGCTGTACCACGGGCGCGGTATCCCGCAGGGCGTCGTCGAGACGGACCTGCTGTGGGAGCTGCTGTACGACGTGTGCCTGAGCGAGCTCTGCAAGCTCGCAGTTGAAGTGAAGAACGAGCCGTCGCTGTCGGCCTCGAGCGGGTTCTCCTCCGAGTAAATTCCGTCAAAATTTATCACACATACATCTCTAGCTGTAATACTACTTGCTTCATGGTTTCGTCACTCGCAGACGGTTCAGAACGCGTTGCGCCACACCCATGGCCATCTCGTGAGTGGCGCAAGCTGACGGACCGACCAAGCTCGTCGCCGTCAAGTTCGGAGCGCCTCGCCGCCGAAATCAACATGGAGCAGTCAATACCAATGGAAACCACAATGAACCACATGCAATGCACCAGGCCGTCCTTCCTAAACCTTCCTGCCGAGGCCCGGGCCAAAGTGCTGCGACTCGCCACACCTCGACTGGCCGTCGTCCTCGCTACTCGCGCCTTTGTCGAGGTGGCCCGACAGCCGCATCTTGCACGTGCATGGATAATCCGGAAGCTCTACTTGTTCGGATACGTTCTCTGTGACTTTGAAGGGCAGAGCTACCTGTCGCTCCCACGAAACGCTCTGGCCTGTGTGGGTAACCGCATCCTGCGTTTTGACGACATCGAGCACCTCATTCTTGCTGCTTCTCACTCTCTTCTTGATGTCATCTCACCGTCGCTTCATGACTTTGACGGAAACAAGCCGCGTGCGTCGGTGACCCTTCGCAAGGCGCTCACACTCGTGGACTCGCGCCGGATTCACACCGGCTTCGGCCTTCCCTTGCACACGCTTCTTCAAATTCTTCTCGGGCTCGCGCGTGCCGGAACCGCAACGGCGCTGTCCCATGTCCTCGAACGCGCATTTGCGCAAGCACCGCTCCTTTTCCAAATCCGTTTGCCGTGGATGACGTGGGGCGAGCTCAACTGGGAGGTTTACCAGTACTTCATCGCTTCGGGCTCGTCGCGAGCCTCCGCCGCATGTCACACGACCCTACGCTTGCGGACGTCCTCATTCACCTGGCGCTATTCATGTACAAGCTAGACGTCCTTGATTTGGTCACCGATTTGCGCTTCGGTCTCGACGCAACCCAGCTTTGGAAGAATCTTACGAAGCCGGCGGTCGCAAAGCACTTGCTGCATCAGCTGGGCCGTGCTGGCCTTGATCTGGACGACGCGATCGACCAGTTGGACTGGCTCCTGGAGCATTGTTGGAACCACGTAGCAACTCAACACTTTGATGGGACGCCTCTTGTTCTTTGTCTGTGCGCATATCCTTCCCCCGATCTTCTCGTTTACTTCTTGTAAAACTATCCCGAGTATGCGCAGATCCCATTTGCTGATCGCGGTCTCGTGTTGCAGCAAGCCAAGCAGCGGTGGTTGCTTTGTCCCGGGCTCGAGGAATCGCTCGCTGAGCTGGCCGAGCTTGGCCTTCTCGACGAGGAATTTTGGCTGTTGAGTCTTCGAAACCTCATTGACATCAGCGGCGACGCTGTGGACTTGGCGGCCCAGTTCCAGCTTGTTGCCGCGCAGCTTGGTGACCGCTTCGAAGCTGTTTTCGTTCAAGGTTCGTTCGATTTGCGTTGCCCGAGCTCATTCGCTGGTCCGTCTGCAGTTTGGTCTAACTCATCGCCTCGCCGTTCCCGGTAGAATTTCAAACAAGGCTAAAGCCTGGCAACATTGCCGCGGCGCAACTCGCTGTTCATTGCGCCGAGCGGTACTTTCACGATCGCATCGACAGCCTTGTGGACAAGTTTGCCGATGCTTTGGCAAGGTCCTGCCCCCGCGTGATCAACGACGCGACCGACCTCTACTCGCTCTTTGAAGAGGACAATCTCATTTCGCAGTGGATCCGATTCCGGCTTCTCAATGCGTTTATTCGCAGGAAAACCTCACTCCAAGGCTCTTATGAAGCAACACTTGCTTGGCTTCCCGTTGCTGTGCTTCGCGATCCAGGCACGCACGATTTCGCCGAGGACTTGATTCGCTCCTCGTGCACGGTGACCAAATTTTTGTCCTTGCTTTGTCTGGCTGCGATTTCCGAACCTGTCTACCACGTTCTGCAGCTGGGCGAGCGGGGTAACACCTGCGACAAGTGCGCGCTTGCGGAGCAGACGCCCTTTTTCGAAACCCTGCGCGAGCTGATTGAGCTTGCCGGGCCGGGCCCGCATTCGTTCAAGCGACTTCCTTACGAGATGGGTGAAGAGCTTGGGTGCTACTTCTTCAACTCCAACGAGCTTTCGACTTGGACTAGCAGCTCCGTGGCCGGCCACAGGCCGCCTGTGGGAACCCTTCGCGAGGCAAAAGTCATAAACTCTCAGTTCCTCACCACACAGAGTGTCCGACGACGGATTCTGTACTCGCAGCGCATCTCGTCTATGAATGGCATCGCGCACCGCACATAAATCAGCAATGACTCTGCTGCATGAGCGTGTCGCACACTCGCCCGTGAAATCTGTGAGGGCATTGGACACCTTGGGCGTACGCGGTTGGTTGCAGACCCAGTCTATGCGACGCGCACACGGTTCCACCTTGCTTCGAAGTCAGCCCACTAAGCGCATCTCACGGAGAATCAAGCGGACTTCTCTGAGAGCCGGAGGGAGGGAGACCCTCCCCCCTGGACCCCTCCCCTGTCGCTGCGCGGCCATCGTGAGCTGCGCCCGCGTCAAACTGAATCCTGAGCGCGGGACTCGTGGCGCGGTCGCACGCAGCAGATGAGGTTCGCACGCACGCCTGGGTTGACGAACGCCGTGCAGCTAAGCAGTGATTCCGCAAACGGTGACAGGACGCGGGATCGGCGGGAGTTGGCGCGGTCCCAGGTGCGGTCCCACCGCCCTGAGCCGCAGGTTGGCCGCCGTCACGGTGCGCGGTGCAGCAGCGTCCACTGCCTTGCCAAGAGTTACATGAGAGTCCGCCCAGCTTCGACCGGTTCTGGGAGAGAGAGAGGGAGCGGGCGAGGGACGACGTGCTTCTTGCGGGTCTGCCGCTCGAGGCGAAGGCGAGAGAGCGGGCCGCCTCGCACACGTGGAGTGACCGGCGCGCGGGTCCGAGATGAGCCGCGTGGCTTGAACGCACGGGCGGGGAAAAGTCGGAGTTTTTTTCCTGGCTGGCCGTTCACCGCAATGCACTGTGATACCCATTGTATGAGCAATTAATCAGGACCGAGCTCCGTTAAGTAAGAGATCATGTCACGTTCGGCTGAATGCAATTGCGGCTTCTCGATCACTTACCCTCGCTTATCGTTCATCACCACCCTCCTGCGCTTCAATGACAAGGAGCTGCTCGGCATGTTTATGGATACTGGGCTGTACAAGGCGTTGCCGCTTGAATTCTTTCGGGCACTGCCTGACAGCGTGCTCGAAGGCGCTTGCGACATATTCAAGCTTAAATCTACCGTCGACGGGCTCAAGGAACGAGGCCACTCGCTGGCCGAAATCGCGCAGGAGATGGCTCGACTCGCCCCCCGGGCGTGGCAGTTTCTCCTGAGCAGCAAGCATTTTTCACTCGAGTGACGTTGCATCAGCTGCATTTCCCGCTGCACAATAGAATTTGATGGTTTGTTTCGGGCTGACGACTTCGTCGTTCGGACAGGAGAGCTGGGAACCGCCGCGAGACAGTGTGAGACGCGAGACGCCACACTCACCTGATCTCGCTCCTGTGGCGCACGCCTGTTTGCTCGAGGCCATGTGCGGCGGCTCGACCGACGGATGCCGACTCGTACAGAGCTTAATGACAATGGAATCTAATGAAAACTTGATGCAATCACTCGCTCCGAGCCTTGGAGACCTGCCACTTGAACCACTCTTGCTTATTTTGGAACTCGCCGCGCCACGAACGAACCTCGTCGTCTCGACGCGTCACCTCTCCGCGACGACTCGCCACTTTTGCGTCAGGCGCGGTTGGATTGCTCGTCTTCTCATGGCAATTGCCGTAAACAGGCTCGCTCCAAGTCCGCTTGTTCTCAACACCCCTGCCACGGTACTCCTCGTGCCTGGTAACGAGCTGCTTCTGTCCAACTACTCGATAGTCTCTCTACTCGACGCCACTTCCAAGTCGCTTCTGGAGGCCATGCAGCCGCACCTCCGCCTACTCCCTGACGAACCAGACGAGGCATCCGAGCTGCTTCGTTTGTCACTCAACCACATCGACGCCTACCTCTACCCAGTTTATTGGTACCCCGTGCACGCACAGCTCCAAATCTTGCTGGGGCTTGCGCGTTACGGCAGTGCAAGTGCTCTTTCCTCAGTTCTTTACGACACTTTCGAACGTGCGCCTAAGCTCCTGCAGCTTCGGCTCCCTTGGGCAACTTGGGCTGAGCTGAGCTATTCTGTCTCCGACTGGTGCCAAGGGAACAATCTCGGCATCGTACGCTGCCTTTCGCCGGAACCCCGCATCGCAGATGTCCTGGCCTTTCTCGGCCTGTGTCTTTGGGACATGCGCGTCTTCAGCATTGCACTCGATGTCCGCTTTGGTTGCGATTCGATTCATCTCTGGCAGAAGGTGCAAGACCCTTCCGTGGCCGAGCTCCTCCTTTGCGTCCATCTTCCGAACGCTGGTGACCATATGGAAAGTACCTGCCAGGTCCTCGATTGGCTGATTATGAGCGGCTGGAGCGCGTTCGCTACCCACGGCTTGGGCGGCTTCCCGCTTGCGGTTCACTTGGCCAACCATTCCTCGCCCAAGCTGCTCGTGTACTTTCTTGAACGTTATCCAGAGTACGCGATCGCGCAATGCACGCATGCCGGCAGGCTTGGCGTCACGCAGCAGGCCCTAGCACGGTGGACCGTTCGCCCAGGAATCGAAGAGTCGCTTGCTATACTTTCTGATTGCAGCTCTCTCGGTGAAGAGTACTGGTTGCACAACCAGTGACTGCTGTTCCGAAAGCCAGATGAGTCGCATCTGGCCGAACATTTCCAGCTTTTGGTCGGCCGACTTGGCGAGCAATTCGACGATTTGATTGCGCAGGGTGCGTCTGAGCACTTCATCACACCCGCTCCTCAACGTAAATTCACTACGCCCGGTACATGTAGAGTTCCAACACGCGATATCCGGCGGTGGGCCGCCGCGTGAAAACCCGGCAATCGCGATCGTACGCCGCACCCACGAGTACCTGACGTCGGAGCGCGTGCTTCAATTGTACTCGGAACTTGCCGACGTCCTTGTCGACATCTTTGTTGAGCAGGACACCGTCCCGGCGGATGTTCAGCGGGTTTTCCAATGGCTTTTTCTCCCTTACGGTGTCTTTCGAACCCAGCGCCCCCAGTTTCTGCTCGCAACCTCCTTTCTTTCCAAGGCATCTCCCCGCTGCTTGGAAAAGTATTTCTCCGATCTGTACTGGATCCCGGTCGTCTGTCTCTTCTACCCCAGCCTGCAAAGCATGGCGATTGACCATATCCGCGAAACGGGAACTGCGCTGGCCTATACCGCTTTGCTTCTCATGGCCTTGGCCAACGAGTTTCGCTGCTGGAGTGATTCAATAGCCCGGCGGCGGGGACTGCCCTTCACAAAGCTTCTAAGCAACGGGAGCGGCCGAGCAGCTTGCACGTCCTGTTTGCTCACTTTTCAGAAGCCATTTTACCAGGCGCTCTCGAAGCTCGTTGCGCTGGACGGCCCTGCACCCGGCTGGGCGTCACGACTTCCGCCCGTCGCAGTCTCACAACTCGAAGGCATGCTCTCGCAATGGCAGTCAAGTTACGCGCTAATCGAGGTGATTGACCGGGACATGGGCGTCTTTGTCCCTCCCCCTTGCAGTTGCAAGCACTATGAGCGGTCGCCAACGCTCCGACTGGTGAAGATTCTCCTCCAAGCGGACTTGCAATATGTGCTTGACATGTATCATCGCCTTGGGGCGCATGACAAGCTCTCGCTTGAATTCTTCAAGGCCGTCCCGGATGGCGCCATTGACGGTGTTTGGGATGCTGATGCGCTTGTGCAAGCCTTTTTCGGGCTCCGCATGAGTGGCGAGGAAGTGAGCGCAGCAAAGCAAGAACTCATGCGGGTAGCGCCGCAAGCATGCGCGTCGACTGAGTTCGTTGTTCGCACTCGATGGCAGCATGAACCGTGGGATCTTTGAACGTAATAGTACGTCATCTTCTGTGTTCAGGATATGATCTGTTTTTTTGAGAAGTATAGCAGAGTTGTCTGGCCTAGCGGCTGAAAGAGTCAATGCCTACGCGAAACGAACCATATCTCAGATGCTGGCTGCTCACTGGTGGTTGAACCAACTCATCAACGGGGCGTCATATGCACGCCGTTTACTGCCGCACCTGAGGCATGTATGCTGAACGCATACGGTTGATGGATGAGGCGCAACGCGTCCGGCCAGCGGCGTGTGTCAGCGAAAGGGCAAGCCACGCAGCCCACGCTCCCACGCCGCCCCGGCCTTGGTCTGCAATGGATGTACCTCCCATGAAAAACGCAAATGACTTGCTGCAATCTGCGATTTATGGCCCTACCAATCTGTTGTCACTCCCTGTCGACCTCATGCATATGGTTCTCCAGCTCGCTACACCGCGCCGCGCCGCGGGACTCGCCTCCCGCGCTCTTTTCGCGATTTGCGCCGACTTGCGCGTAATGCGTGTGTGGATTGACCGTTGCTGGTATTGTTTGTTTGCCGAGCATCACTTTGAAACCGATCAAGAGCACGTCGGCCTGACTCTTGCCAAGACTATGAGCGGCGTGCTTGAACACGCCAGCGGCAATGAATTGCTTCAGCTCGCTTCACTGGAAACGCTGCAATTCGCTACCGTGGACTGCCTCGTTGATCTTATTGAGCCCTCGCTCCGCGACTTGGCAAACGATTCCGCCCGGACGTGCAACGTGTTGCGTCAAGCTTTCAACTTTGTCAAGGACGGGTATCTCCCCGCGACCAAACACCCGCTGCTAGCGCTCCTCCAGATCTTGATTGGGCTGATTTACGACGGATCTCACGCAACTCTTCGCCATGTGCTTGAATCAGCGCGTGCGCGAGCCCCTGCAGTGCTGCTCGCCCGACTGCCGTGGATTCTGTGGATCGGGCTGCACCCTCGCCTCCTCGAGCTATCCGACGAGACGCCCGATCTTTTCCACGAGTTCCGTCGAATGTCACTCGACCCCCGAGTCGCCGACGTCCTTGCTCATCTCGCGCTTGTGCGCATGGACAGAGTGAGATTTGCCCTCGTCACTGATCCTTGCTTCGGCTGCGATGCTGCTCAGCTGTACAAGAACATGCCTAATTTTTCCGCTTCGAAGCTGGTGTGTGACAAGATTGTTGGCGAAGACATCTCAACTGAGGATGCTCTTTACTTTTTTGAGCTGCTGCTCGCCAACAGCTGGGGAAAATCTCCGCTCACTGTAATTAGCGGCTCCTTCATCGCGCTCGAGCTGTGTAAATGTCGTTCGCCCGCACCGCTCGCGTATCTGGCTACTCACTACGCGTCCCGCGCATTCACTGTCAGGCGGCGCAATGCGTCTTCGAACTTTTCGCTGCACTCAACCGTGGAGCAAAGAGCGATGCTGTGCGCGCGCTCGGTTCCCCTCATAAACAGGCGGGTGAGTCCGCCCAAGAGATACAGCTTCCCAACCATCGCCGCCACGTCGTCATATTTATCTCAAGTATGCTCTAGGTTCCGCCGTGACAACACCTAACCGCGCCGCATTTCTGTGCTCGCCGTCCGCATCAACCAACCATGTATACAGGATGACGATGAGTCAAGAAATTTGCTATGACCGAGACCATGATGATGGCCATGGCCATGACCATGGCCACGGCACCGCGCTTCCGCTTCGTGCGCTGCGCGACGTTCGGGCCCACCAAAAGGCGACTGTGGAACCCGAAAACCTTGTCGCCGTGAAAACGGTTGACCTCTTTCGTTTGGCGTCGCTCGCTCGTAAGCTCGCCAAGCACATGGAGAGCGGGACCAGCATTCCTGCTTCGCGAACCGTCAACTCGCGCGCGCAATGGGTCAAAGTCATGGATGCACTCGAGGCCATGCTTCCAGCGCTGCTGGCCGTGTCCATTTGGACACCTTCAAGTCCGCTAGTCGCGGCCACCGATTCGAGCCCAGCAGCGCCCGCCAAGAGTGACGTAAAGGTGGACGCGGTTCCCCATCGCCATGACGCCCGGCCAATCACCCAGAAAAAGTCGCAGAAAGTGGTCACGACCACTGTGAGTTTCCAGGAGCAGCTGGCTCCGCACAGGGCGATGATGGCCAAATCCTTGACCCAACCCAACGGCGCGGCGACATCAGCGACCGGCCCAAATCAGCGTCGTGGCGCGTCGTCTTCTGCCCGCGCCCCCTTGAGGTTCGAGGATCAGCTGGCTCAGCACAATGCGATGATGGCCAAGTCCTTGACCCAACGCGACGGCGCGACGACAGCAGTAACTCGTCCAACGCGATTATATTCTCCAACCAGCCGCACCAGCCGCGCTGTCAATCGTGCCCCGACGACCTTGTCCAGTGCTTCTACCCTCGTCTCTGTCTAATGTTTCACTGTTGTAATATAGTCGCTTGCGATCTCATTCCTGGCGAGCGCGTGACGCTGACCTCGTTGCCAATGGCGATCTTTAAGTTCACCGTGAGCTGAGCTAAGTATCTGGATGCGCTCCGCGAGATGCTTCAGACGCTCGCCGCTTTCGAGACGACCACGGGCGCGCACTGAGTAGGATCTTACAAATCATGCAGGTTCGAGGTGAGACCTTCGACTCGTGTCCAACGAGCCCAAGCGGGACAGCTTCCCGAATGCGGTGAATCTATCATATTTATTAGCTTTCGATGATGAGCGCGTGTCGGGGCGGAGGACAGCTTATCCGCGCTGCCGCGTGCGTGTAAAAAGGTTCTCACGGCGCGATTTCGAACCGGGCCGTGAGCTTGTCCCACAACTCGTCTGTAATTCGCCCATCAGTCCGCGCCGCTTCGAGGAACGCGCGAACCGCGTCCTGCTCCTGCGGACCCCACCACGACGCGATGAGCAGGTCGACAAACTGCGGCGAGAGGTGCCACGGCCGTCCGCGAAGCGTCGCGATGCCCTTGACGAATGGTTCCTTGAGTCGCGGACTCCGCAAGCAGCACTTGACGACAGTGATCATCTGAAGGCCAAGTCCGTTTACGCCAAGCGGGGCCGCGTCGAGCGGCTCGTTGGTCCCGGGCAGCGGCGCGCCAGGGTACTCGAGATCAATCAGAGCCTGGATCGCGGCGCAGTCGCTCGACCGTACAATCCGTTCCCATTCGGACACCATCGACTGGAGCGCCTTTGGGTCCGCGCGCCAGCGCTCGTGCTCGGCCGCGATCACTGCAGCGTGGAAGTCGCGCCACTCGAGATCCGAGTACGGCTCAGTCCGCAGAGTCCACACGTTTGGTTCCTCGGGGCACTGGTAAGCCTCTGGAAGCGTGAAGTAGTGATAGTCGAGAGTGAATGGGATCCGTCGCGCGAGTTCGACCGCGAATGCGCCGTTGGTATTGTATGGAGTGATTCCAATCACGTAAATGCCAGCAATCGCGCGGAAAGTGTCTTTGTGCGGCCGCCACCATCGAACTTGCTCGGTGAACTCGTGGGCGAACCCGGGGCGCACGCGAGGAAGGGCGTAAGCGGTGCGCCACGATTCGCTGTAAGCTTTGCCGCCGAGTGCGTGCGGTCCGACCAAGCGGAGCAGGCCATCGAGCTTGGCGAGCGCAGCTGCGCGACGCTCAGGATCGAGCGGAAGGAGCGCGTGCACGCGTTCGCGGACGGGCTCCACCCCGTTCACGTACTCGACTCGCACGACGGGCTCGCCGTCGCCACGGTACCCCGCGTTATCGGCGAGAATGGAGAGATCGGCAAGAAGCCGGGCATTCGGCAGTGCGCCACCGCCGCGAAGAGATTCCGCGACAAAAGCGCGAAGAAGGAATCGCATGCACCAAGCGGGGTCGCTGGCGCGCAGCTCGGCTTGGCGCGGCGCATCGAGAAGAATGTCAAGCACGACTTTGGGTGGTTGCTGCAAAAGCGCCCGCGCCGCTGCTCGGTGATGCTTCGTCAAACCCTCCGGGTCGAGGGTGCCCGGACTCTGGCGACAGGCGCTGTAGAGCTTTGCGCGGACAAGTGGCTCGGCGAAGTCGGGCGCAAAGTTGCCGTCCTCGAGGATGCTCAAGCAGTGTTGGATCGGCTTGCAGGTCGTGTCGAGGTAAGCCAAGTGTACGTCGTGCACGTTTTTGCCGTTGCGATTCTTGAGCGCGGCGAGCACCATAATTGCGTTGAGGGCGCGCTGCTTGGTGGCCATGGTATGGAGCTTGACATAGAGGTGCAAGTCGATGGGAAGCTTGCCGTGGCAGTACGTCTGCAAAGCTTTCCACGCCGGACCGGGGCCGATGTCGCGGCGGACCATGGTCTCGAGCAAGCGGATGACGCGGTGAATGGGCCACTTGCGGTGCGAGTCCGGCCGCATCCCAGGCTTGGCGAGGACGTGCGGGCCAAAGTACGGCGGCAAAAGTGCAAGAAAGGTGGTCCTGTCGCCCGATGCGAGGGCAAACAAGATGCAATGCTCTTTATTGCCGCGCCACAGCTCAGAAGATGCAAGAGCGCGGCTGCAGCCGCGAACGGCGGCCGCGTCGCGGAGCGAAAAGTATGGCGCGATGGCGCGCTCAATGTCGACGGGCAGCGTCTCGAGTGTCGGCGGAGCAAGTTGCATAGAGTCTAATACAGTTTCCATGGCAGTGTAGGGTGTTTGGAGGAGAGGGAGGACCGCTCGCCTCGCCGTCGAGTCACGCTTTCGAACTTCGCCGTTCGGGTGGCGTGACGCGAAATCGTCGCCTCAAGCTTGGTGGGCTCAGCTCTCGACCCCGCACCGACCATGGATCCGCTACCAATGAATACGCCGCACGACCTGCTGCAACCTGCGATTTATGGCACCATGAACTTGTCCGCGCTCCCGCCGGAGCTCCTGGTGGCGGTCCTTCAGCTGGCCGCGCCGCGCCGCCGCATCTACCTCGCAACGCGCGCGTTTATCCCTGACCTGCGCGAGCTTCGGGTGAAGCGGGCTTGGATTGAGCAACGGTGGCAAGATTTATACGAGGAGTACAGCGATGAAATGGACTCGGACGAAGAAACCTCGATCCTTGAAACGACGATGAGCGGCGTGCTCAGTATCCACGGCGCGTCCGATATTTCACAGCTTCAGCCGCTTTTCATTGCCACCATGGAATGCCTCCTTGCTCTGCTGCCACCCTCGCTCCGCGCCTTGACCTTCGACCCGCGACTCGCCTCAGACGAAGTTCGCGAGGGCTTCAACCTGATCGACGAGCAATGCCTTCCAGCTACAGCGCATCCGGCTCTTTCGTTCCTGCAAGGTCTGATCGAACTCGTTCACACCGGGTCGCCCGATACTTTGCGACACCTGCTTGAGGCTGCACTTGCTCGAGCGCCTGCACTGCTTCTTGCTCGACTTCCGTGGGTCATGTGGAACTCGCTCCACCCCAACCTCTCGGCTATCGCCCGCGATTCGCCATATGTCACGAACGAGCTCCGCATCTTGTCTGCCGAACCTCGCGTTGCGGACGTGATCGCCCACCACGCTCTCTTCTTTCTGAAGCGTGCCAAGCTTGAAGTCGCCATCGACCCGCGCTTCGGCTGCGACACTGCGCAGCTGTACAAAAACATGCGCAAACGGAACGTTGCGAGTTTCGTGTGCTCTCAAATCACCACCGCTGAACCAGTTGTTGACATGGCGCTCTACTTCCTCAAGCTTCTGCTCTCCCACAGCTGGAGCGACCCTCCGCTCGCTATAATCAACGGCGACTATCTGGCTCGCAAACTGTCACTATATCGTTCTCCTGCGCTCCTTGCGTATCTCCTGGAGCGCCATCGCGACTGTGCCCCAGATCCTTTCTTCAACCCAAACCTGGTCAACTCGATCACGGTTCGGGCCCAGGATTTTTGGAAGCTGCGACCAGAGTTCGCGGAGTTTCTTGTCACGATTGGCAGTCACGGCTTCCTTGCACCCGGTTTCTGGATTCAGAGCCTGCGTATCTTGCTTCAAGGGCCCATTTCAGCGCACACCGCGACCTTGTCGGCTCTCGTGGGAGCGCAGCTCGGCGGCCGACTCAAAAACACGCTCTCGGAAAGTACGTATGCTTCAGTTGTCAACGGTTCAGCGGCTGATCCGCGTACCGTCCTTTTAGTGTTTATCGCCAGTCTTCCATTCGATTCCCGTCTCCACCCAGCCGTCATTGTCGAGTTCGCCTTTCGGTACTTTTCAGACCGCTTCGACGAGCTTCTGGCGAGCATGGTCTCGGAGCTTCGGGGGCACTTGATGAAATCGTCCGGAACACCTGCTGTTCTTTCACGGCTTTTCGCGAACAAGCCTAGCGGAGCCTCTTCATGGACGCAATTTCTCCTTTTGAACGCAATCTTTGGCATCCACGGCGCTTTTGATGACAACCCTCTCCCCGCTGCCACAGCAAGTCTCTCCATTGCTATGCTCTGCGATCCCGCCACACACGACGCTGCTGTGGCGTCCATCTGCGGCACGGAAACTGCCGCCGCGCACGTCGCATTGCTCATCAAGGCCTTCAACCTCCAGCCGCTGGCAACGTTCACTTTGCCGCTCGGCGATGGTCGTTCGACGTGCAGCAAATGCCCGCTCTGGTGGCAGAAGCCCTTCTTTAGCACTCTGAAGGAGCTGATCGAGATCGACCCCGCCGCGATGCCCATCGAACGCCTGCCTTTAAACGTGAAACAGGCCGTTGACTCGCTTCTCCTGCACCCAGGCTTACCGCGGACTCTCGTCGAGCCTGCGCCCGCGTGCGACTGCGGCCTCACGGTCCCGTACCCGAACATGCAATTCGTCGCGACGCTGCTGTGCGTCGACCCACAATACGTGCTCGGCCTGTTCCGCGACTCGCCGCTGGCATCCGCGCTCCCGCTCGAGTTCTGGATGTGTGTCCCCGAAGGTGCTCTCGACGGCGTCTGGGACGTGAAAAAGTTGGTGCACGTCGCCATCAAGCTCACGGAGCGCACCGAGGGATCCGACGCGATGAAGGAGCTCGCGCACGTCGCGCCGGCGACCATCTTCTCGGACGCGTTCGCCGATGCCCTCTACGCGGCGCCGCGGACCATGGGGTCGCTCCGTGCCAAGCGCGCGCTTGGAGTTCTGCGCCAGGAAGAGTGAAGGTCGGGTTGCTTTACGGCTTGGATGCAGGTTGTGTCCTGAATGTAAATATTTTGTACATCAGCAAGATCTAGACTGAAACTGACACTCCACGGGCATTTGCCCACACCGCCTTCGCTTGCTTGTGTCGAGACGCGTCTCAACTTTGGCGCGTGAACTTCACGTATTTTCAAAACGCGTCTCAACTGCAGCCCTGGTCTCAACGTGCGAAGAACAAGGGAAAATTCCTAAGTTCACTCAGCGTTCGATAATGAATCACGTTGATTCAAACCAAACCACACCATTCCTCAGCCGGGAGAGGACATCTTTCAAGTTCCAACCGCGAAGTGCTCGCACTCAGCGCGAAACATGGCGCGGAACTCGTCCGATTTCGCGGTTTCGACCGCAGCGTGGAAGAGGGAAAGTGTTGCCTCTCGCAGGACATCACTCTCGTCGCCGGTGATGACGCGCGCCGCGGCGAGCAGCCATTCGGGGGGACCGCAGGCCATCCAGCGCGCCGCGCGGGAGCATTTGCCAGACGCATACCGAGCTCTCCACGCCCACGCGCATGAGATCGTTGATAAGAACCTTTGGAGCTGCGTGGTAAAGCTGCTCGATGATCCACACCGTATCGGTGCCTGGTCCAGTCAAGCCGCGCGCGGTCTCATCGCGACGCAAGGTGCTGGCGCGGGCGAGCGCCTCGTGCGAGAAGAGAAGCTCGCGCACTTCCTCGGGGATCATGTCGGCCGTGAGAGTCAAGTTGGGAACCTTGTTGAGTACAGTGTGGACGGCGTACTGCCACGGCGCCCACGTCGCGTCAGGAAGGTCGGTCGGCCGCGGCGAGGAGCTGTTGGCGGCTCGGGCGACCGGTTCAAGAGCCGAGTACAAGTAAGATTCCTCCGCTTGGTCTGAAAATTTATCTGGCACAGCGATGGGCGGCAGCACTTTGCGCAAGTCGTCGTGCTCGAAGCTGACGAGCGGCAACGAGTTAATATACGCGTAAACGCTCGATCCCCAGCGCGGAAGTGGGCCCGCGCCGGACCGGACCTCGGGAAGGAGATATTGATGAAAGTGCCAGTGAGCGCTCGGACGCATGTTGCGCGGCGATTGGTAGCTCATCGGGTAGGGCGCCTCCTGAGCATTCACATGGCGACTAAGCGCCTGAAGCACCTCCGGCGCTGTCGTTTGGTCGCAAAGCAGTGCAATGAGAAGACGTCCGTACGGGACACAAAATGCCGGCTCAAACCGAACTTGAAATTTGGAATAATATCCGCAGATTGCGCAATCATAATCGCGGAAGACGAACAACGCGCCCTGATAGTTGGGAATGAAGGCCATCACGTCGTTGAGCGCGCCCAGTTTGGCGAGCGCGATCAGCGCAACGCGATTGATGAACCCAGGCGCATGAAAGCCACGACGAATTCGAAGCTCTGCAATCGAGGCGGTTTCGTGAATGATGGTGGCAACCTCACGAGCTTCAACTGGGCCAGAATCGCCCACAGTGCGGCCAGCGAGTGAGCATCCGTACTCGTCAGTTTTCAACGAGTCCAGGATCGCTACGAATGCAAAAACGGTCAAACACTCGTCCAATGCGGTGCGGTGCGACCATCACATACCTCCGCTGTACGCCTCAACATGAATTTCATGAACCTGCGCTGCGAAGCGGTGCAAGTTTGGAGACTTGGAGCGGACGAGCAATGGAAGAAGCGTCGACCAGCCGAGCCAGTCGCAAATAACACCGAGCTGCGCGAGTGTCAGAATCCGGTTCTCGAACCCACCCAGCTCCCCCGAATCAATAATCTTGTCAAGGCAGGTCCCGCCGAGCACGGCATCGATCAGCAACCACCGATAATCCGGATCGATGTCAACGAACGCGTCTCGCGTGTCAAGCAGCTGCATCATCGCAAGTAGACATTCAGTGCTGGCGTTTCAGACGAAGAATATGGCCACCGAGGGTGTGTGTTCGCGGTCAACATGTCATCCGCGCTCGCCGGTAAACCAGCGCAGGGTAGCAATGACGAGTTCCGTTGGAAGCTCGGCATGGCAGGTTGCCACGCCAATGTCCAGGTGGCTGAACAGGAAAAACGAGTAGATAACGTCGGTCTTGTCAAAACCGTACTCGGGCGAGTCAAGGGCTGAAAGCACCTCGGGGCGCCACCACTTGAGAGCCACAAGGGCGAGGTACTCAAGAAAGGTTGGCCAGTGATCGAGGAGTTGACCGTCGAAGGTCCTGTTCGTGTTACGTGCGTGGTCTGCAATTTCCCTGCGAACATTGTGCCGCCAGTCCACGTCGAGTTGCTCCCAGTGTTGCAGGCGCATACGGTGACTGACAATAAAGATGAGATCGCGGGAGCGCCTCAAGAACAGTGCGCAAATGGTTGGTTCGGCCTTGCGCTACGAACATGACCGCTAGCTGCCGAAGAGCGAAGAAGTTGGGGACAGGCGATAGCTGCGCGAGATCGTAATAACGTTGTTCTCGAGAGAGAATGCACATACTCGGTTCGTCGCTCCGAATGCAGTCAGGGAAGGGGACCGGCTCATGCTTGAACCGCGAAATGAAGCGCTGCAGGGTCGGCTCATCGAACACGTCGACATCAGGAAGCCAACGTTTCTTGTCGGCCGCCTGGTGTTGAGGCAATTCCAGTTGAAGATCTGCCAAACGGTGCAGGTACCGCGCGAGCGGCACGACATTTGGGTCAAGGACCGGCTGCGGCCTCTGTAAAACGCGAGACTGGGTTTGCCACCCACAACGCTCAGGCTGTAGAGCGTAGTTGAATCGCCAAACCCATTGAGTCCTCGGCTCCGCCGCCACCCGCCGCGAAGCCAGTGGTCGCAAGTAGGACGGCAAGTCGTGGGATCGCAAGCTGGATCACCACGATGACCAGTTCCGCTGGCAGGTCCGAGAAGCGCATTGCATGTAGTTCATTGGCTTCCATGGCGTTGGATTCGATACATTGAGCAGGCGCGGGGAGGGCGGATCGGCCAAACGGCGAGCCGCCCTTTTGGGCGCCTCTGATCACGCCGGCATCACGCGAGTGGCGCAACACGTCTCACATTTCTTTCGCGAGGGCACAGTTGGCGATATCGCAAACTCATGGGAAACTCAACTGTCAACATCTATTCATCTTTTTACTCGTCCGAAGAGAACTGATCCCCATCGAACCCCCGCCGCTCGAATTCGGCAGAAAACATGTCGCGGAAGTGACCCGACCGTGTCGTTTCATCCGCCGCAGCAAAGAGAACGGCCAGCGCCGCGCTCAAAGCCGTCGGCATGTCGTGAAAGCGGTCAAAGGCCACGCACGCGGCAGCGAGCACCCACTTGGGCGACCGGATTCCATCAAGCGCGCCGGGCAGGAGCATGCGCCAGATGAACGCCGGACTCGCGACGCTGACGCGTACAAATTCGTTGATGAGAACCTCGGGAGCCACACGGTAGAGCTGTTCGATAATCCACGCCGTATCAGTCCCGATGCCAGGGACGCCGCTTGTGGCTTCGCCACGTTGGAAGAAGTCGGCACGGCAGAGTGCTTCACGCGAGAACCAAGTCGCGTATATATATGGTCAGGAAGCGAGTCTTGGACCACCTTGAAGCCTGGGATCTCGGTGAGCACCGCAAGAAGTGCGCGTTGCCAAGGGGCAAGGAAGGGGTCCTCACCCGCCGCCAAGGACACGAGTGACGAATTCGAGTCCTCAAACTCATGTTCGCGTTCGAGATGAACTTCGGCATCACCCTCAACGTAGGACTCCTCCGCGGCCAGGTCAACGGGTGGCGGCGAACCGAGCTCGTCGTGCAACGAGTAGTTGGGCGAGGGCGATTTTGGCGTTGCCTCTGGGCTTAAACCAGTACAATCAAGATGGCCAGTTCCACGGCGAGTAGAGGGTAAAATTAGCTTGTACCAGTGCCAGTGCGCGTTGCAACGCCCAAAACGCGAGTCCTTCCGTCCCAGGTACTCAAGCGTTGCGGGAGCTGTCAGCGGACTGTTGAGAAGAGTAACGAGAAGAAGTCCATGGGCGTCCGCGACCTCGGGGTCAAAACGCACCAACGTGCTGTCGATGGTCTCCGCAAGCGCATTGACATAGCCCTCGAAGGCGCTGGCGTTGACGCTGTGCGCAGCAATGGATCCAACGATGTGTTTGAGAGCGTCGAGCTCCGCGAGCTTGGCGAGCACGGCGTGATCAAGAATTTCGTTGACACTGACACCCAGAGTTGAGGCTAGCTCAACGATGGATGTGATCTCGAATACGATGTCATCGATCCGCGTCTGGGAAAGACAAGGATGCGTGTCATCGCTGGCGGTGGAGCGGGTCTCCTCGGTTGAGCTAGTATCGCTTGCAGAATCGACACCATTCGAGTCAAGATCACCCGCCTGGGCTGTCCCCGAGTCATTCACATAAGGCTCTGCGAGGGCTGGCTCGACAGTTGCTGGCTCGGGAGCAGTCTGCTCGGGGACATCCCGCTCATTGGAACTGGGCTCCGCCATTTGGTCACCAATCGAAAGGCGTATAGCTACAGTGGGAGGCAAGAGAAGCTCAGTCCACGGACGAGCGAAGCTGTCACGCGAGCAAAACGTACTGTCAGCAAAAATGGTCGACCCACAAACACTGTAAGCGTAACGGGCAAAGTGCAGTCGGTTCCGCGACTCGCAGACGATGAGATCGAACATGAAACTGGGCAACATGTGCTGATGGGAGACGGCATGCCGAACAAGTTGCATCGCGCCATCCAACTGATCTTCAGCGGAATCGTTCGGCTCAAAGAGTTAATCAAGACGAATGGCGTCAAGAAGGGTCGCTGCAAGCTGGCAGCGCATTCGAAAATCGAGTTGCATGAGCCTTTCGAGCGGGTCGAATAGATAAACCATGTTCGCGAGGCATTTTTTGCTGCATCGCTTGAAAAAGCGGCCGGCTAATGTAGGGCACCGTGTCCGATCAACAAGTTCCCCGTGCGGACCAGCAAACCACTGTAGTGTGTGGAGGACGATTTCTGCTGATAGCGAGGAGTCACACGAAGCCAAGCCAAACTGAAGCCGGTCGTACCGGTAGAAGTTGCGAATAAAGCGCCACTTGTGAAAAGCGTACTCGGGCAGTTCGAGAACCCAGAGGATTTCAGGCCGCCACCACTTCAGCGCCACAAGCGCGAGGTACTCGAGAAACGTGAGCCATTGCTGAACGACGTTAGCACCATACTCTTGGTTAATCAATTCCGCGTGATTGTGGATCGCAACCGCAACGCCGGAACGCCAGTCTATATCAAGAGCAAGCCAATGCAGGAGGGGACGGCGGTGGCAGCTGATGTGCGAGTGGTTGAGCGCGCTGAGAACTAAGCGGAGCGGGTCAACGCGGCCCTGGGCTGCAAATAGCAGGGCGAGCTGCCGCAGCGGGAAAAAAGTTCGGAAAGTACGACGACGTGAGGCTGTAGCAGCTGAAAACGTGGGAATCTGTGGGACTGCACCAGCGCTCGTTGGGAAGCAAAACGAGCGGCTTGGATATGCGAGGCGTAAACCGAGCGATGAAGCGCTTGAGGGTTGGGTCGTCGAACACGTCCACACCAGGCGACCAGCGCCGGCTTTCTGTTTCAATCCATGCGGTCGATATTCCTTCAAGGAAACTGTGACGGCGAATGCAATTGAGAAACGGCATGGGGTCGGCTGGACTGGAGCGGGAAGTGTGATGGGTCCGTGGGCCATTCCCAAAACGAGCCGGTAGATACACCACAGAGCAGCGCCAAACCCATTGGACGGAAGATACAGCCGCGATTCTGGCAAGTCCGGCGGTTGCAAGCAGGACAGCGGGCCGCGGCAGCGCGAGTTGCAAGACCAGCGCCACTAGCTCGGCAGGGAGATCAGCGAAGTGTGCCGAGCGCATTGCATATAGTTCATCGGCTTCCATGGTGCTGGATACTTGGTACGAGCGGGACAACGGGAGGCGCCATCGGCCGCGGAGCGAGAAATGTCAATTGGCCGTTCGCCAGTGGCATCACGCGGGTGGCGCACCGCGTCTCGCAGCCGCGACGATCTGTCTCCTGCGTGATCGTGTGGTTGTGAGCGCATGGAACATGTCGCCTTCTTGCAGGAAGCGAGGGCGAGGGGATACCGCGTCTCGCGCCAGACTGCGACGCTGGGTCGATGCGTGAGCTGCCACGAGTTCGCGACGTGCATCGTCGCTCAGCGAACATCCGCCTGCGTTACTCGTCTCAGCGGTCAGTCAGGGCCAAGGGAGGCAGGCGAGAACGATTGATTACAAGAACAAATTTCCATTCCGTCTCCCCACAATACGAGCCATCCACACCCGCGCCGACACCCACGCCTACTGCTGCTGGTGCTCAGCGATCCCGGACGACGACATATCCATGGCATCACTGCCCACACCCGGCGCGCCGGCCGCCGCCGCGCTCTCGACGGGGTAGGCGCCGTGCTGGTGCTGCTGCGGGTACTGCTGCCCCTCCTCGTTCGGGTACTGCTGGTGGTGCTGGTGGTACGCCTGGTGGTTGCCGTGGTGGTGCGGCCCGTGGTGGTGGTGGTGTCCGCCGCGGTGCCCGCCGCGGTGCCCGCCCGACGGCGCGCCGTACGGGTGGTGACGCGGGCCGCCAGCGCCGCCGCCGCGACCGCCACGCCCGCCGCGCCCGCCGCGGTGCCCGCCGTGCCCGTGACCGTGGCCGCCGCCGGCCATGTGCGGCGGGGGCGGGTAGTAGCCGGGGGCGCCGGCGCCGGGGTGATGCGGCGCGCCCCAGTAGTGCGGGGGCGGGGGCGGGTAGTAGCCGTGGGGCGGGCCGTAGCCGGGTGGTGGTGCGTAGTAGGGCGCGTACGGCATCATCGGGTAGCCGCCGGGGTACCCGCCGCGTCCACCACGACCACCGCGGCCGCCGCGGCCGCGGGTAGCGAGGCCGGGGATGTTGGTGCGCTTGGGCGTGACCTTGATGTTACGCCCGTTGAGTTCCGTGTCGTTGAGAGCGAGCGAGGCGGTGACGGCGGCCTCGTCAGCGAACTCGATGTAGGCGTATCCCTTGGGCTGGCCCGTGAGCTTGTTGACCATGATGGTGACGCGGTTGATGGTGCCGCAGTCGTTGAAGAGGGCCTGGAGGTTTTCGGGGGTGGTGGCGTAGTCGACGTTGCCGACGTAGATGGAGCGGCGGTCCGACTCCTCCTTTGCCGCGTCGGGCTTGCCCGCGTCGGCGCCCGAGGCGGTCGAGCCGGCGACCGAGGTCACGTCGTTGCCGGCGGCCAGGTCCTGCATCTCCTGCAGGCGCGCCGTCTCGGCCTCGAGCTCGGCCATCTTGCGCTTGAACTCATCGAGGTCGGCGTCGGTCGTCATGTCGGGCACGTCGTAGTCGATGGAGTCGGCCATGGTTGCGGTTTGCTGGAAGACGATGGCGGCGGGGCGCGGGTTAGACGTACGGTCATGTCGGCGGCAGTGCGAGTGCGAGTGCGGCAGCGAGTGCGCGTGTGAAGGGCATAAACTAGGAGTAGGGAGAGGAGGGCGGTGTGAGCAGAGCGTGAGCATACCAGAATCGAGTCTGCGGAGGCTGCTCTTATTTTTTTTGTTTGTTGCGTGTATACACGACGGATCGTATTTTTTGTGGTGCGCCGAGGGCGTCTTTTGTCATGAGTATTTTTTCATCTTTTGAGCCATCTTGTGGGTGCGGAGCAGGATCCGTCTTTTCGAAGGAGCGCGTGGCGGCGCGAGGGTCGTCGACCACCCGAAGGTGGCAGCAAGAGCGCGGGCGTGCCGTACCTAGCAGAGCAGAGCGCGTTGCAGCGAGTAGCGTGTGCGATACGTTGCAGGGGGTGCGGGACCGTTAAGTAGTCAAGCGAGGCGGGGAGGGAGAGGAGACTCGACGCGGGCGGCAACGGGAGCCGGAGCGGTCAGTCGGAACCGAGTCGACCCACGTGGAGGTGGGGTGAAAACCGCGGTTTCGGGACATCAGCTGATGTCAGCCGATGCGGGTTTGAGTTTTCGGCGGTGACAGGGGTGGCAGGCGGCAGTCAACAAGCCTTGCGAGATCGAAAGCACTCTGAGAGAGGCCGGCCGTGCAGCCTGCGTGCGTGCGTTCCCGCCCATCTCCCCTCCGCCACCCTCTTCGCCCTCGCCCGCAGCCGTCGTCGTCGCCGTCCCGCACTCCCCGCACACGAGTCTCCGCCATGCTCCGCACCGCCACCGCCGCCGCCCTCCGCGCCGCCCCGCGCCGCGCCGCCTCCACGGTGGCCGCCGAGGCCGTTGCCGCCGCGCCCGCCGCCGCCGCGCCCTCGACCGTGTCGCGGACCGCGCTCGCCGACATCCCCGCCCGCTGGACCGCCATGGCCCAGCCCGAGCGCTCGGCCGTCGTCGAGTCGCTGCTCGCCGCCCAGAAGGGCGACTGGAAGGCCCTCTCGGCCGACCAGAAGAAGGCCCGTACGTTGACGCCGCCTTCGTTAGATGCCGATCTTCCTGGGTTCGCGGGGTGCGCGCCCCGTCACGGCGCGCGCGCGCGTCCGGCGCTCCGATCGACCCAACTCTACCCCCACCTTCGGGTCCCTTCCCTTTCCCCCTCGTGCTCCGCCACCCACATGTATCGACAACCATGGATCCTGCCCTCGGCGACTGCCCGCCGACCGACCTGATTCGGCGTCCTCGGTCGGCCGTCGCGAAACTCTATTTTGCGGCGTTCCTTGATCGCCGACTACGCCACATGCGTCACCTCCTCGTCCGCCTCGTCACCCTGTACTCCCTGTCCCTGCGCGGCTCGAGCAGCTGCTGTATCCGTGGTGCCCGCCTGCCCGACTTGCTCGACCCGTAACCGACCGACCCGATGATACTCACCCTGCTCGCCCGCCCGCCGTCCAGTCTACTACATCGCCTACGGCCCGCACGGCCCCCGCGAGAAGCTCCCCAAGGGATTCCAGATCCGCGTCTTCGCCGCGACCATGGGCGTCGTTGCCGCCTCGGCCGGGCTCTTCTGGTGGATCCGCACTCTCGGTACGCTCGCTCTCACTCGCCCCTCCGTCCGTCCCCTCGATCATGCCGCTCACCCTCGTTCCTCGTTACGCTCACAGGCGGCCAGGGCGTCCCGACCACCACCAAGGAGTGGCAGGAGGCCTCCAACGAGTACGCCAAGGGCATGAACGGCAACCCCTACACCGGCGTCGCCTCCGACAACTACAAGGGCTCCGGCCACGTTGCCCAGGCCTAAGCCTCGCCCCACCCCCTTCTTTTGCTTTGTTTTTGCTCGCGGCTGGTCGTTTTGGCGTCAAGGGTCGCTCGGGTCGTGTCGGTGCGCGGTCGTCGGTCGGTCGGTCTCCTCTCGCTGTACGGTTCGGCGTGGCGGCTTCTCCTCGGGCAGCGTCCCCTGCCCCTCCTTGTCTCCCTCGTCGTGCGCGCGCGTGTGTGCTGCGTCCTTGCTCGCTCCGCCGCCGCCACGCTCGAGCCTCCTCCTCGTCTCCCTTCCCGTCCACGCCGCGTTCTCCTCCAACACCCCTCACCTTCTGTTGTCGTTCCACCCCACCCTACCTACCTACTCTCCCGCAAATTTTACAGGTTATTGTTGATACGCACACTCGCTTTGCTCCGACCGACCAGCTGCTCAGCCTTCTCCCACTCCCATACCTCTGCGCGTCTTTCGCAGCCTCTACTCTCCCTCTCGCCTACTAGTCTTTCTTGTCTATAACATGTTCTCTTCCAACGCGGAACCTTCTGCCTGCCTCGTCATCCTGCAGTCCGAGGGCAGAGTTTGAGAGCCGCGCGGCCCTCCCGCTCGCGCTCCCTTCTTGACCACCCCCACTTCCATGAAGCGCACACCCGATAACTTGATGCAACCCACGCCATGACCGACACCGAGAACGTCTCCCTGCTGATCGTCGTGCTAGACTGCAGCGCCGCGACATGGGCGCGCCACGCCGCCGACCACGCGTCCGTCCTCGACCAGCTATGCGTCTTCCTCAACGCGTACCTCGCGCTCAACCACGACAACAAGCTCGCCGTCATCGGCGCCGCTTCGCGGTCCAGCCAGTTCCTGTTCCCGCTGCCGCCGCAGCAGCTGAGTGTGGGCGGGGAGGAGGAACACGTCGAGCGCGCCAACGCGTACCAGCAGTTCTTCCTCATGAACAACACGACGATTGGCGAGGCCAAGCGGCTGGTCCAGGCGGATGCGGAGGCGACGCGGGCGGGGGATCTTGACGGTACGCTGCGTGGCGTGCGCGGGTGAGTGGGGCGGGGCCGCTCACACGCACTACGCAACGTGTAGCCGACGCCGGGTGCATGCTCTCGTCGGCGCTCTCCAAGGCGCTGTGCTGTACGTCATTCCGTCGACTTTCCGATACGCGGACGCGCCGCTCACGCACCCGCTCTCCCGCGTAGACGCGCACCGCGTGACGCGCGACGCCGAGCGCACCAAGACCAACATCCTCGTCATCTCGGCGTCGCACGATAACCCCGCGCACTACGTCTCGCTCATGAACGCCATTTTCTCGGCGCAGAAAGGGGTACACACGCGCCCGCTCTTGCTCCCGCTCGCTCGCTCGCGATCAACAAACTGACTCACCCCGCCGAAGGAAATGACCATCGACGTGTGCAAGCTGTACTCCGAGTCCGTGTTCCTGCAGCAGGCCGCGCACCTGACCCACGGCGTGTACCGGTGCCTGCCCCACCCGGTCGGCGCGATCCAGCACATGCTGGTACGCCTTCTGTCATCGTCGTCGCGCCGCCTTCACTCACTTTCCCGCCAACAGTTCACGTTCCTCCCGCCGCCCGAGCTCCGCGACACGCTGATCCTGCCGGCGTCGACCCACGTCGACTTCCACGCCGCGTGCTTCTGCCACCGCAACATGGTCACCGAGGGGTTCGTGTGCTCCGTGTGTCTCTCGAGTACGTTCCTTTCGTTACGGGTGTGATATCGGGGCGGGTGTGCGTGAGGTCGAGGTGGAACGCTGACAGTCCCGCGCGCGCGCGTAGTCTACTGCCAGTACCAGCCATCGTGCGATACGTGCAAGACGCGGTTCCCGACCGCGGCCGAGCGTGCCAGTCTGGGTTGAATGTAACAAGCATGTCTGATTGTCTCTCCTGAGAACCCTATGGAGCTCGTGGCGCGTCGTTCGCTCCGCGGTCTGCTCATCACGAGTTGGATCAGAAGCAGCCCTGTTGAGATCGCTCGGCACTTCAAGCTCGCTGAGCCCTCCTGATTGATCTTGTGCCACCAAGGCTCATCGTTTGCGGCAAGCCCGCCACGAGACCGTGATTCGATGTGGCGCGACGCGTCTCCCACTTGTCTGCCAGCTCGGCTCGGCGCCCAACGTTGATTCGTGGCGAGAACTTGACGTACAGCAGAGTCGACTGTTGGCCGGCGCACTCCGGCTTGAAGCTGGTGACACCGTCGACCAGCAACCCCGCACCGCGCCTTGGCTAACTCTTCGCCTATCTGCTCTCTGACGACGGCTCGTGGCCAAGGTGGTCCATCTTGCGCGCTTGCTGATGGAACTGCGCGGTGCCATGTGGATCTGAGTGCACAACTTGGACGGGCAGGGACGCGTGCGTGGCGCTTACGGCCAAGTACACGGCGGACGTGGACAGCATCGCGATTCCGAACAGTAAGAGAGTGCACGGACAAGCTCAACGCGGTGTTCTGCACGACGGTTCGCGCGCAAGTCGGTGCCACAGCTGCGCGGCGAGCTTTGAGTTGCGAGGACAATTGTGCCAAGACCAATCCTCATCGCGTCCGCTCAATAATGCTCGTCAAACTGCTCCCCACGAGCGAGCGAGTATATTCCTCTTGAATCCTGTGTTTCTCGAAGAACTGAGCTGTGACATCGAGAAAGTTTGATCGTGGCCATCACGGTCATGGCCATGGTCATGGCCATGGCCTCGATGGGGGAAACCATCATGCTTCGTCGAATCAACGGCGCGTTCCCACTCAGAATTCACTCTCGAACGTCCGCACAGTGCGCAGAATAGACAAAGTCCGTTGTAATTGAGCAACATTTATCAAAACGAAACCGCAACAACAACAACGCCAATCCTTCTCAAAACCGGACCTTGTAAGCATGAGCGCGCCACATGTCAAGCACCTGTTCGTGACCATACGTGTTGGCTGCGAGGAACGCGTGATTCGAGTACTTAACCTCAAGACCTGACTTGAGCCACACCACTCGACGACGCGAACGTGACCCTTTTTACTCGCCTCGTCAAGCGCGGCCTTGGTGTACCGAAGGGCAACCCCCAACTTGCGCCATTCCTCGAGAATAGCGACGTGTCCGAGCTTGCTGACTATATCGAGGATATTCCAGCTCGGTCCCGCGCCTATAGTGAAGTACCCCCGAGCTGGGCGCCCGAGTCCGGTGCGGAAGTGCCAGTGTACAACGGCAAGATGGCCAGCCTCGCTCGCAGCCTCAAGTCCCGAGGGGCAGTGGATTCGAATTTCTGGTACTTGGTTCCGACGCTGCCACCACCACTCCAGTAAGTCGAGCCTGTTGGCTGCGCAGGCCATGAAAAGGTCGACGGAGCTGGGCGAGCACCGCGTCGTGGCCGAACGCGTTGGCCGCCTTGAGCGCGTCCTTGGTGAACTTGAGCTCGAGCCCGGACGTGAGCCACCACTCGACAACGGCGTCGTGACCCTGGGCACACGCCTGGTTGAGCGCCTGATCCGTGTAATAGAACTGAACGCCCGACTTGCGCCATTCCTCAAGCACCTTGACGTGACCGTTCTTGCTGATCGTGTCCATCGGCGTTGGCGTTGCGCGGGAGTCTGGGCGGTACGACGAGTTCGAATCCAGGACCCCGTACGCGGCATTTGTGGTGGCAAGCCCCTTGCTGAAGATCCAACGCACCACGTCAACCTCGCCGCTCTTGCTGGCAGCGATGAGGCTCAGCCCAAAGCCGAACCTGATGCCCGGGACTAGCTCGCAGCAGCTCCACCGCCAGTTGAGGACATCAATCCGCCCCGTTGAGGAGGGGCCCCAGAAATCGACAAACTTGGGCGATTGGGCGGGAAGGATCCCGTCTGCCTCGAGTGCATCAAGGATGGCGATTTGACAGGTGATGGTTGCCTTGGAGATCAAAGCGGTATCCGAATGCTATGCGATCAGGCCAAGGCGTCGAACGAGGCGAACCACGTCAGGATGTCCCGAATCAAAGGCGTGACTGAACACTGACGACGTGTCCACGCCAAGGAACGGGTTGAGCAGGATAAACTCGAGAATATTGAGCCGCGGCGCACCAAGCGCGTACTTGTACAGCAACGGAAGTAGGCTCGCCAACTTGATTTCCTCGCCATGAATAGAAACCGTGAACCGGCGCAAACGAATGGCCATGTCAAGCCGGTCGTTGCGGTCGGTTGCGACAACGTGCAGCGGCGCGGTACCCGGGATGTAGTCGAACGCAAAGTCGCGGAGCCGCGGACTGCAGCGGATGACGCCCATCAAGGTGCGAAGACGAGTTGCCGCGGCCGTCTGCTCGTCCGACGTGCGGCACTGCACACTGAGATGAAAGAGTGCAGCGGGGTGGTTCATGGCGTGTTGCTGGCTTCGGAAACCGCGCGCGCACACGCAGGAAGCATGCTGCGAAGAGACGTTAAGGCATGCGACTTTGGCGGCGGTGAAGAGGATGCGCTCAATGACATCGAGCGGGAGGTGCGGCATAGAGTTCGGTTTGCTCTCAGTTTTCATTGCAAGTGTTCCGACGGTTTACGATGCGATAGAGCGTGAGAGTCGGAGCAATGAGAGCTTTTTTCGAGAGTGAATCATGCATATGCGCTTCCAACGTGACAGCAGCTGATGTCGAGTCTCCCAATTTTCGGCGACCTACGAATGCATTCGTGACTGAAGAATCAGTTCGAGGATAGCTTTCAAATGAAATTATTGTTACGCAAGTGCAGCACATACCGGACGGTCAGTGTTCGCATCGTGCATAAATCGAAAGGCATTTGCTCTCATCCCAGCGGCTTGGCTCAGTGGCATCGCGCCTGCTAGCGGTTAGCTTTCCTCAGATGACGGTGAAGACCACAGAGGCTAACCGCGCTCGCTTGCCACCCAAGCTAGGCCAGCCGCGTCGCGTCGAAACGACGCGTCGCGATATCATGTGACAGGCGCATGACCGCGTCGCGAGGTGTGGCGCTCTCGCTTTCCTCGCTTTCGCCTTGCGACCGCCGATCACTCCTTCCCTCACCCCGCGAACCATGCTCCACTCCATGCAAACAGCTCATGCAACGAACCCGCCGCTGGCCGTAGGCGCCGAGCGGCACACCGTCGTCGTACCGCCGTTCCGGTTCGCCGTGGTCGAGGACGGCGTGTACCGCGGGGCGTACCCTCGCGGCGCACGCAACACGGCCTTCCTGCGGTCGCTCGGGATCCGGACCGTGATCTCGCTGACGCCGGACCCGCTGACGCCCGCCGCGCAATCCGCGCTCGGCCCCGGCGTGCACTGCCTGCACGTGCGCGTCCCCAAACCGAAAGAAGACCAGCTGCCGTACGACGCGGCGCTCGTGCTGCGCGTCCTGACGGTGCTGGTGCTCGACCTGGACCGGTACCCGGTGTACCTGCACTGCCTCGACGGGCAGTCGGTGACGGGCGGCGTCGTCATGGCGCTCCGCAAGGTGCAGGGGTGGACCGTCGCGAGCGCGGCCGCCGAGTACGCGCGGTGTATCCGCGGCGACGTCGTTGCGCCCGAGCTCGCCGAGTTTGTCGCGAAGCTTGCGGGGGAGCTCGACTTTTGCGCGCCCGCGGCGCGGGGACCCGCGGCGCTCGCCGCGCTCGTGACGACCGACTCGCGCGCGGTGACTGCAAGTCCAACCCCCGTGGAACCGCCGGCGGCGGGCAGCGAGGAATCTCCCGCTGCTGCACCAACGCCGATCCCGGCTCCCGCACCGACGCTCGTCGCGCTCCCGCGGTGGTTCTGGGGCGGCACCCTCCCGTTCCGCCGCCACCCGCACTCGGGCCTGCGTCTCAAGCTCCCGCCCGCGGTCCCCGCGCCCGTCGGTCCCGGCTACCCCGCCCAGACACCTGCGGCAACGGCCGACCAGCTCAACCTGCCGGGCGGCACTGGCGGCGCACCTCTCGGCGGCGGCTCGGGCGACCTGCGCGCGGGCACCGACGCGGTGGCGCCGGGCGACCTCGCGCTCAAGGACCTGCGCACGCGGCTGCTGTCCGACATTCTCGGCAGCGGGGCGGCGGGGCCGGCGAGCGGCACGTCCTCGACCGTCGGCGCGCCCGCGAGCGCGACCAGCGCGCAGGGGTTCAACGTCGGCGAAGGGCTGGGCATCGGGCTCGGGCTCAACCTCGGTGGCGGCGTTCTGGTCCAGCCCGGAGGTGTCGGTGGAGCGCCCACGGCGGGTGCGGGGGCAGCGGGGATGCCCAACGACCACGATCTCGACGACGACCTCGACGACGAGCTCGACGAGGCGGGCGACGAGGTCAACCTGTCGCGCATGGTCCAGGCGCTGAACCTCGAGGGGCTGTCCGGGTGATGGGGTGGGGATGAATAGATGCGTCATTACAGAGTATCGAGGTCGATTCGACTCACACGTGAAGGAAGTCGGTCGGTCGGCGCGGCGCGGCGACAAAGCGCGCGAGCGGCCCCGGTCGACGTCCTCGCTCTCTTCAGAGAACCCCGCCCGGTTAGTGCAACGCATCGTAACCATGTCAACGTCACCACGACCGACCACGCCCAACAAGACCGCCGGCAAGCCGCTCAAGTCGGTGTCGGGCCTGACGCTCTTCACGCTCAACCTCGCGCAGCTCGACGCGGCCGCCGTTGAGGTCATGGATCTCGACGAGGGCGGGCCCGTTGCCGTGCTCGATGCCGAGCCCGAGGAGCCCTCGGCGGCGGCTGCCCCTGAGGAGGACGAGGAGGCTGGCTCGGACCCCGAAGCCGCCACGACGACCGTGACCAAGTTCTCGTGCCACGTCTGCGACCGCGTCTTCGCCGACCTCATGCAGCAGCGCGACCACTTCCGCAGCGCGTGGCACCGGACCAACTTGCAGCGGCGCATGCGCGGTGGTACGATCGCGCGCGAGAGGGTGGGTGGCGCTCGAGCGCAGGACTGACCTTTTTTGCGGACACGTAGAGCCCGCGCTGACCGAGGTCCAGGCCGCATCGTCATCGGACGCGGCTGCGGCCGAGAGCGACGGCGAGTCGGGCGGCAGCGGCAGCGACGGCGGCGAGTCGGACCCCGCCGACACGGACCTGGCGCCCACGACGCTGCCCGTCACTACCACGACTACCGAATCGCCGGCCGACACGGCGCGCGCGGCGCGTTCGCACCTCGCGCGCACCGTAGTCGGGTTCCGCCTCCTGTCGCACCCGGAGACGCTGCTGACCGTGTACCGGCAAGTCCTCCCCGCCACCCTACCCTCCCACCCGACCCCGTCCATCTTCCTCGACGCGCTGCGCGCCGTGCACACCGAGTACCGCGCCGTGTACCTGATGCTGGGGGGCGGCTCCTTTTCGGGTGCCGTGTTCGACCGCGACCGGTGCGTCGAGCACACGTCGGTGCACCGGTACACGACGCGGCGCAAGCAGGGCGGGTCGCAGTCGGCGCAGGATGGCAAGGCGCACGCGAAGTCGGCGGGCGCGCAGCTGCGCCGGTACAACGAGGCGGCGCTCGCGCGGGATGTCTGGGACGTGCTCGAGAAGTGGCAGGGCTTTTTGGATAACGCGACCGTCGTGTACGTCGTCGCGCCCGGTGTCGCGAACCGGCGCACGCTGCTCCAGCATCCCGAGGGCAAGGGGATTGGGAAGAACGACCCCCGGATCCGCTCGATCCCGTTCACGACGCGCAAGCCCAACCACACCGAGGTCCTCCGCATCCATAAGCGGCTCACGGGGATCAACGCGCAGCCGTACGTCGCGCCCGAGCCGCGCGCCGCGTCACCGGTTGAGACGCCCGCCGCGGTCGATCCTGCCGTCGAGGCGCCCACCACCGCCGCGCCCGAAGCGGACGCCGAGGCCGAGTCGCCGATCCTCAAGCCGCGGCGCAAGAAGCGCGCCAAGACGCGCCCGCGCAAGACGGGCACGCTCCCGCAGGCCGACGGCGGGGGCAGCAGCTCGGGCGAGTCTGAGACCGACGACGACGACTCGCCGAGTCTCGTCGAGCAGGCGCAGGCCCTCGCGCTCGACTCAGGTCCGCGCCGCCTCGGCGGCGGCTCCTCGTCCACTGCACCCCTCCTCCCGTCGGCCGTCCTGCAGGGCCTGTCGTCGTACGCGACGACCCCCGAGATGCGGCTCATGATGGAGCGCGAGCGGCGCGCGCGGGCCGCCGAGCGCCGGCTCAACGTGCTCACGGGCGCCAACACGCCGTCGCTCGCGCCGTCGCCCATTGCCAAGCCGGCGGCTGCGCCGGCACCCGCGGCGGCGAAGGCGGTCGTGGTGGAGGGCCCGGCGTGCGGCGAGTGCGGCGGGGCCATCGCCAAGCTGCCCGTCAAGCGCGGCGGCAAGACGTTCTGCGGGATCAAGTGCGCGGCGGCCGCGAGCAAGCGCAAGTGAGTGATTGGGATGAATATACACTGTCGTAGACGATGACCGATGATTCGCTGGACCGATGACTCTGGCGTAGATTGATAGCCCGAGAGGTCGGAGCCGGCCGGGTGCGTAAGCTCGCTTGCTCCGAACGCTGAAACGAACAGCGCCGCTCCGTGGCGGAGCCACTCGACTCGCTGCCGACGTTGATTCGCCGGCAACGAGGCCCCGGACTATGCGCGCCCCTGTGATTCCCTGTGATGGCCAACAAGCACGCCCGCCGATCGTCGCCTGCGCCCCAACCATAAAGGGAGCGCCTGGGGGCCTCTCTCTCCCCGCTCTCTGCCCTCATCACAACGAATCATCACCACCATGGCCGACGCAGCAGCCGCCCCGACCGAGTCGCCCGCGCTCAGCCCGATCCAGCTGCTCGACCCCACTCACGGCTGGGTGATCGGGACGTGGGTCGCGAGCGTTGCCACCCTCGCCATGTTCGCCGGCGCGGCCCTGCTGATTGCCCGGCGGTACCTTCGCCGCCCCAACACGGCGTTTGACACGGAGGCATTCCTGACGGCGCGCGGCACGCAGCCGTGGGTGCGCATCGCGTGGTCGTTTGTGGCCGGGTCGCTCGGGTCGTGGGCGATTGCGACGCCCGCCAGCATGGCGGCCTCGAACGGGTACATTGGCCTCGTCTCGTACGCCGTGTCGTCGGGGATCCCGATCGTCATGCTCGCGTTCGCGGGCGAGCACGTCCAGGCGCTGCTCCCGCGCCCGCTCTCGCTCTCCGACTTTGTCCTCTGGCGGTACGGCCGCGGCGCACAGGTGTTTGTTGCGGGCATCGTGATTATCAACACTGCCATGGGTACGCCGTCCCATTCCCCCTCGTTCAACGCGCCGCCACTGACCCGCTCCGTGATCGCAGGCATGATCAGCGAGTTCTCGACCATGGGCTCGATCTTCGCCGCCTTCGTCAAGTCGACGCCGTACCCGATCGTGGCGCTGGTCGGCGTGACGACGCTGGCGTACACGGCGTACGGCGGCCTGCTCATCTCGATCGTGACGGACCAGCTGCAGGGCATCTTCGCGTCCTCGCTCCTCGTCCTCCTCGCGGGCTACCTCGCCGTCTCGTTCCCGCGCAGCGCCGACCTGCCGCCGTTCCCGCACGAGACGCTCGGCGCAACGAGCCTGGGCTACTCGACGCTGTTCACGCTGCCCGCGTCGATGATCGCGTCCACCTTCTTCTCCGAGGGCTGCTGGCAGCGCGTGTGGGCGGCCGAGTCGCGGACCGCGCTGCGCAAGGGTGCGTTGGCGGGCGGGTTCATCATCTCGCTGGCCATCGCGCTGCTCGGTCTGACGGGCCTGCTCAGTACCTGGGCGTACGCGCCCGTCATCGACTACGCGGGCCCGAGCGCCAACCTGCTCACCTTCTACGCGCTGGGCCCGAACCAGTACTCGTGGGTCGGCGCCGCCATGGTCGTGTTGGCGGTCACCATGAACATGTCCGCCGTCGACTCGTCCATGAATGCGCTCGCGGCCGTGCTCTCGGCCAACCTGTTCCGCGGGCGGTCGCTCAAGTTCACGCGCGTCCTCGTCCTCTGCTCGTGCATCCCGCTCATGGTCCTCGGCACCTACGGCCTGCCGACGCTGTCCATCTTCCTCGTCTCGAACCTCCTCACGACCGCGTCCGTCGTCCCGCTCCTCTCGGGCCTCGTCGACAAGCAGCGGCGCTACGTGTCCGGGTACGCCATGATGTTCGCCATGACGGCCGCCGCGGCGTCGCTGTCCGTGTTCGGGATCGTGACCCAGGGCGCGACCTCGGCGCTCGACGGGTTCGTCTGGGCGTGGTGGAGCAACGGCTACGATATCTTCGCGTTCGTGGTCCCGCTCGTCGCCAGCATCGCGTTCCTCGCGCTCTGGGTCGCCGTCGCCGAGGTCCTGTACCGCGTCGCGGGCGTCAAGGGGCAGGGGTACACGGCCGAGATGCGCGCCGTGCTCGAGTCCATGGAGGCTGCGCAGGCGGCGGCGGACGCGGTGGCCGCGGCGGGGGTTGCGCCCAAGGATAAGCCCGAGGCGTAGGTAGATTTTGTTTCGATAGAGTGTGTGGTGTGTACACCGGTAAGCCTTAGTCTATATATCTCTCCCGTTTCTGCAAATCAAACAACAGAGGAGTACTTGGTCGCCGTCGCCCTCGCAAACTCGAGCCGCGGCAGCGCGCTCATCCGGTCGTACTTGGCGCTGATCGCCGCCGCCGCGGCTGCTGCTGCATCGGGTTGCGCTGGTCCAGCTGGTTGTACCGCGGCCGCCGCCGTCGTGGACGTCGATGTCGCGGCCAGGATCGCCGGCCCGCCGACCACGACCACGGGCGGCCCAGCAGACGGCGACCCGGCCCGCGCATTCCGCTTCCTTGCGTTCGTTACGGGCGCCGCCGTCGCATGCGCGCGCTTCGTCCTTGCCCCGCCCGTGGGCGCCGCCGCGAACCCGCCACGGCTGCTACTCCCGCTCGCTCCCGCGCCGGGATGCGCGTACCTCACGCCGTGGAGCCCGAGATCCACCTCAGCCGCCTCGACCGCGGCCGCCGCGAGCCCTCCGGCACTGCGCGGGACCGTGGGCGACGTGACCCCCGGGATCCCCGCGCCGCTCGTCGGGAACATGGACCCGAGCCGGCGCAGGTTCGGCAGCCGGTGCACGCTGCCGCCCAGCAGCGGCGGCGCGTCCGACAGCATCACGAGCGACCGGCTTGGCGAGTACAGGCGGCGGCCGACGGAGGTCAGGACGCGTGAGCGCGAGGCGGTACCCGAGGACGAGTGTGGGCGTTGCGGAGGCGCGGGTGGGGCGGTGGGGGCGGGGTGTTGGATGATGGCGCTCGCGCTCGCCGTGGTCGTGGTGTGGAGGACCAGCGACGCCGACCCGGGCCGCCCCGGCCTCGCGCGCGCGGGGAGCGACGGCGTCGACGAGGCCGGGATCATGTACGGCTGCTGATGCTGATGCGGCGGCGACGCGGGCGCACCCCCGCTACGACCCGACCCGCCGCCCGCGACCGGCCGCGCGACCGGCGCCGAGTCCGGGTCCAGCAGCGGCGCGTACACGGGCAGCGCCATGGCCTGCGCCTGGTTGGGCGGGATGATCGGCGTGTTGGCGGTGGACGCGGGCGGGGTGCCCGACGCCGCGCGGCGTGTCGCGAGGTCGGCGGAGGCCGCGCGGACGGGAGGTTTTTTGCGTGTTGCAGCGGTGGGGACGGTCGGTGAGGATGAGGACCCGCGGACCCCGCCCGTCGGCGTCTCGGCGTACCGCCGCCGGTGGTCGCGCTTCGCGGGCGACGCGGGGCTCGGGGTCCCGCCGCCCGTCGGCGAGTCGCGGAGGGTCTGTGCGGCGAGCCGGCGGCGCGCGAGGACCGAGTCGCCGGTTTCGGCGGATGCGGAGGCGGAGGCCTCGAGCGCAGCCATCTGCGCGCGGCCCGCTGGGTCGAGGTCGTACAGCGTCGGCATGATGCACGAGGCGCGCAGGAACGAGGTGAGGAGCGAGCCGGGTGGTGCCGCGCGGGTGGTGGTGGGGCTCTTGCTCGGCGCAGCCGGCGAGGGGGGAGAGGTGGAGGTTGAGGTGGGCCAGCCCTCGCGCAGCATGGCCGAGTCGCGGCGCGACCTTAGGACCGCGGGGTCGTCCATGCGGTGCGCGAAATCGGTCGCGAAGAGTTTCAGCTTGGCCGCGGCCACCGACTCGTGGTGGCCCGGCCCCGCCGCGGCGCCGCCAGGCGTGGCGGGGGTCGCGAGGACGGGGCCGTGGTCGCCCGACGGCGCGGAGGACGGGAACTGGAACCCGCCACCGACGGCGGCCGCATTCGAAGAAGCAACCTGCGGCGTCGACGGGGGCAGCGGGTAGTAAGCGCCGGCGACGGCGAGCGCGACGGCCGAAGCTTCGGGGCTTGCGAGGGCGGCGCGCAGCGCGGACGCCGAGTGCGGCAGGGCGACGAGGTGCCCGCCGCCGGAGCCGGCCGAAGAGTGCGGGGAGAGCGAGACGCTGCCGCCGGCATACTCATGCGAGAGCGTGGGGCGCAGCATTCGGAAGGGTGACGGGGCCGCTTGCCAACCGTGGACGAGCGACCATGGAGGGGCAAGCGGGCAGGCGGGAGGTGGTGTGGATCCCGAAAGTCGTAGATCACGTCAGTCGACGATGGTCGCAAAGTTGCATGAGGTGAGGTGAGGTGGCGGCCGATCCGATCCGAGCAATGGTTCGTTCAGCGAGTGCGAGTGCGAGTGCGATGCATGGGGTGGTGGGTCATTTATCAGCGCGCGTGGGGCGGCCGTGATATTACGCGGCGAGGCGAGGCGAGGTGGGTGATCGTGGGACACTCTATGAGGTCGTTTGTCTCCGGTGCGCCGAAAGGAGGGGGGGGGGGGGGAGGGGGAGAAAAGCGAGACGCGTCCATGCGCGCCCAGTCACCTGATTTCCGAACGCGTCGCGTTTCGCCTCGCGTTCCTCGCTCGCGCCCTCAGTCCCCTCAAATCACCCTAGTGCTCAGCTTCAAACGCAAAATGTATTCACACGTAGCCGGAATCACGCCCCGCGAGCCGATTCGACCCGCGACCTCGCCCACCCGCCCGATTGCCTGCACTCCCCATCCGCGGCAACAGCTCGTTGCGCGACTCGATCGTCCAGTTCAGCAGCGCAGAGGCGGAACGCGATCCGCCCCGAGCATCATGAGCGCGACCGTGTGCCCCTGCTGGACTCGGCCACCGAGTCGCGCGCGCGAACGGAGCGTGCCGCCGCGAACCGCGGGTCGCGCGTTGGCGGCGGGTGGGCGAGGTCGCGGGTCGGGTCCGCATGCGCGGTAGAGTGGCGGCACAGAGAATAGCGAGAGTACCAGGGGAGAAACCACGAACAGCTACGGGTTGATCACGAGATTCACCGGTACTTCAACGCCTTGGTCTGCCTCTGCGGCAACGCGACGAGTGGTAACGAAATGCGAGAGCGACACACGGCGCGACACCTGAGGCACCTGCTCCCCACTTGACACGGTGGCACCGGGAGCGCCTGCTGCCGCCGCTGCGTTTGGGCGATGAACTGGAAAGGATGACCTTGAGCCGCCTCGTGCCCGCGAACACTGCATCGAGCGCCCCAAGCGGAGTGACCATGATCACGGTCGTGCACCTTGGGTACGGGGCGAGTGTTGCGGGCATGTTCACCGTGGCCGCGAGGGCCGGCACCTTGACGCAGGTGGAGCGCGATTCACGCCTCGCGCCGCTGCCGCGCGAACGAGTCGCTACAAAGGTGAAGGAGCGGAACGTGAGTTTCATGGACGAATGCTGCAGATCATCGTGATGGACTGCGTACCCAACCGAGGCCCGCGCCGTGTTGAACGCGACGAGCCCTCGCCCATGGCGGCGAGCCCGTCGCGGACCGAGCTCAAGCGGTAGGTTTGAAGGCCGGCGGGAAAGCTGACGTGTGTGAGCGGGGCTGCGCTCCCTTTTTGATCCGCCGCTGGACCCGGGGCTGCGGCCGGTGTCCGCGCACGCGAGTGTGCACGGCTCGGGGCTGTGTGCCCACGTGGGCGCGCCTATCCCTGTTTCAGGCCGAACGATCGGGCACGAGCGACACGTGCAGATGAGCGGCGCGTGCCGGTCGTTGCCGCCCTGCTTCTCGTGAAATGGACCCGACGAGCTAAAGATGCAATTCGTTCTATCTCGTCGACTGTTGACAAGCTGAGTGTATGCTATTCTCACTCAAACGCGTCCATCAACAGCACAGGCATCAACCCGCTTTCCATGCGTGTAAATCCGGCTCGCGACCTCGCCCACCCACCAAGTCGCCCGCAACCTCGGGCCGTCCGCGCATTCGAAGACCTGGAACACCGCGCCATCGACCGGCAAACGGGAAGAAACGCGATCCATCCCAAAGCATCCGAAACGCGATCCGGTGCCGCGGAGCGAGAGCATCGTGCAAACGTCGAACGAAGCGCGGAGAACTCGAGGAGGCCGGCAGCGGGTGGGCGAGATCAAGAGCCGGGTTCGTGTGCTGGAAGAGCGGGTGAGGAGATGATTGACCAAGTGCGAGGTGAATACACGCGATGAAGCGGCGTTCGGGGGTCCAAGTCGGCGAGAGATACAGTCGTTTCCACCCAGAAATGAACAGGCTGGCTGAGTGGCTGCGTTTCGGTCCCCGGATGCGCCTCAGTTGAGCTTTTTTTCGCTCGCTCGCGCGCTCGAAACGGTCCCCGGTTGCGCCTTTTCGCTGCCCTCCCGCGGCCTCGGCCCGCGGAGCCCCCCGCAACGCATCACGTGCGCTCACACCACGCAACCGACGCGTCTCGGGACGCGCTCTTGCAACGGACACGCACGCGTGAGCAGGTGCGCGACGCGCTAACGCGAGGCCGGGGGGTGCCTGTCGTCGAGTGGATGCTGGCACAACGGGAGTGTAGATCTCAATGAATGTATAAGTCATGCAGTTGCACGTTTGACGCGAGCGCGTATCCCACGACGCGCCATGATCGCAGTCGTGGTGGCCTTGCGTCTCGAACGCGTGGTGCACACCGCGCGCGGCTTCTGTCAGGCGCGCCACTGTTGCAGACGCGGTGCCCTTGCGTCTCAAGCGCGTAGAATGTCCATCGTCGCAGCAGCAGTGGCAGCACGGCGACCAGCAGTTCCCCAACATGCTGTTGCAGCGGGACAACGGCCAGCTGTACGGCGGCGCCTCGCGCTTGCAGCAGCAGTATCACCACGGCGGTCAGTAATTAGGCGGCACGCAACACGGCAGGCGGCGGTCAGTCGTTTGGCGGCACGGAACACGGCAGGCTGCAGTTCAACGGCCAGCAATGCATGAGCGCGTTGACGCGGCGGCAAAGCGATCAGTACTACGGCTGCCAGTGGCACGGCAGTGGGCCACTCTTAAAGCAGCCGTAGCAGCAGCACCAGCAGTACGGTGGTCTTCTCGGGCGGCGGCAGCAACAGCACGGTGTTCATGAGCAGCAGTTGGACAGTTTCGTCGTCACAGCAACGCCGCAACGACGACGAGGCCGCGCCGCCCGACCAGGGCACGCAGGACCTCGCCACGCACCCCTCCACACCTCCTACCTTCTCCCCCTTACCTCTCTTACCTCCCTTGATTTCGCCCCTCGTGTTCCCGCTGTTCCGCTCTTTTGCCATACAACTGTTTCCTCCCAGTGCATGCGGACAGCGGCGAGTTTGTGATCGTCATATCCATGTGCATTCTGTCCAAGTCTTCCGTGATCGCTGTTTCGCTGGCAATGATCCCCCACAGCTGCAAAAGCGCGTCCCGGGACGCGTCGGTTGCGTGGTGTGAGCGCACGTGATGTGTTGCGGGGGGCTCCGCGGGCCGAGGCCGCGGGAGGGCAGCGAAAAGGCGCAACCGGGGACCGTTTCGAGCGCGCGAGCGAGCGAAAAAAAGCTCAACTGAGGCGCATCCGGGGACCGAAACGCAGCCACTCAGCCAGCCTGTTCATTTCTGAGTGGAAACGACCGTATAGTTTAAAGTTCTTGCCGTGGTGTAGGTGGAGCACCAGTCAAGATCGGCTAGGGAAGCAGGTGTGCCCGTGCAATCAGGCGCTTTGTGACGTAGAGGTTCTGGATGAAAATCACAGCTGGGCGCAGCCTTAAAAGTGCAAGCCGTATGATGCTTGGTTCCACGGCGGACGCTCACGCGGCAACGCAATGCAACATGGTTCTGCGGCTCGTGTAGGCAACGGGACAGTTACCAGCTTGAACGCGTCACAATCGCTCGAATGGGTAAAATGAATGATGCGGCGTCCGCGGACTCGGTACTCCAAACACCGTCCAGGTGGAAACTGCTCCACTTCGGTTGCAAGTGCATCGAGCAACTTGAAGACAATGAGTTTGGGCATGGGGAGTCGTGGCTTTGAGCAGGATCCCAGACCAGAGTCAAGCTGAGCCGAGTCGTATGTCTTAGGCATAGTCGTCCGTGGGATAATCAGACAATCAGGCTGCTCCTCGGTAGATTGCATTAAGTTACATGGCGCTCGAGAGTGGTCGAAGGACTAGCTGGGGAGGAGAAGGGAAGCGGCCTTCAGCCGCGAGGCTGGGGAACCAGCGCGAGCCGGTCAGGTGGTCCGTTGCGATGTGACCAACGCGTGAAGCAAAAATAACCATACATTCCGAACAACACCCTCAATTACAGCTTAGACGCACCGACACCCTTCCCCATGAGCGGCACCATAAACTCCTTGAACGCCGGGTTAACACGATGGCGGTTGAGCGGCTCGTGCTCCTTGGCCCACTGCAGCATCGTCTCGTACACGTTCCCATCACTCCGGCCCGCGGCCGCGGCCATCTCGCGGTCCGTGAACCCGAACCCGTCCGTGACCGCGACGAGCCACGGGCGGATCGCCTTGAGCCCCTCGGCCTGCGCCGCGTACAGCCGCGACACGTCGTCGCGCGTCAAGTCGCCGCCGACCTCGGCCGTTGCCTCGAGCACGACGTGCGACGCGAGGACCGCGACACACGGGCGCAGGATCCGCGCGACGGGGCGGTCCGCGGTTTCGGCGATCCCGCGGGCCAGCGCGCGGAACACCAGCGCCCACCCGGCCGTCGTGCACATGGCGTCGCACACGACGAGCGACCGCGTCGCGCGGTACCGTGTGATCTGCGCGGTCGCGCGGGACTCGAGGAATGCGGCGACAGCGGACGCGTCCGTCCAGTCGGCCACGACGGGGACCGCGGCGGACTCGGCGAACAGCCCGTGATCGGGTTTCGCAAACGCGCGGACGACCTGGCGCGCGAGCACCGTGTTCTCGCCCTCGACCGTGACCATCTGGGCGTAGGTCGTCGCGAGGTCCGCGAGCCCCGCCGTCTTGGCGTACCCGTGCCCGCCGAGCGCGCGGCGCAGGGTCTCGAGGTACGTGGTCGTGGCGTTGGTCGTGACGACCTTGAGGCACGACGAGACGATATGCGCGTGGCGCAGCGCGCGGGTCTCGGTCCCCGCGCTCGCGACGAGGGCGTCGACGGTGCGCCCCGCGAAATGGAACGCGAACGAGGCGGCGAGCGGGACCGCGATCTTGTACTGCTGCGACTCGTAGTCGAGGATGGCGGATTCACCCGCCGAAGTCGAGGGGTCGGCGGCAAACTGGCGGCGCACGACCGAGTACCGCGTCGCGACGGTGCACCCGCGCCACAGCGCCTGCGACGCGCCCATGACGATGCCCGCGCGCATCTGCAGCATCGTCTTGTACACGAGCGCCGACGCCGCGACGGGGGTGACGGCGCCCGACGACGTCACGCGCAGCGAGCCGCCGAGGAGGTTGGTCCGCGGCACCCGGACGCCCTTGAGGGAGAGGAATCCATTGTCCATCGTATTGAACGACAGCTTGGGTCCGAGATCCGTGAGCGAGACACCGGCGCGGGGCTCGTGGGAGCCGTGGTCGCGGAGCTGGACCATGATCGGGTGCACGCCATGCGACTTTCCGGCGACCACGATCTGCGCGAGGACCAGCGCGTGGTTGGCCGTGTGCGCGAGCGCGCCGGGCCAGCACTTGTAAGCGGTGAGGGTCGGGGTTTCGATAATGAACTCGTCGGTGGCCGGGTCGAAGGTCGCGGTCGTCTCGAGGCCCTGTTCACACACGCGTTTCGACTCGTCAGCGCTACTCCTGGTGCTCCTTTTGCTCGCTCCCACACGAGCTCTCCGCGAAACCGTACCGCAACGTTGGACCCATGCCCGACCTCCGTCTGCGCATACGCGCCAATCATGGTGAGGTCGAGACACTTGGGCAGCCACTCGCGCTTCTGCTCCTCGGACCCCAAATTCTCGATCGTCGGGATAAACATGCCGCAGTGGAGGAACAGCGGGACGAGCTCGCCGGCCGCCTCCCAGACGAGCACCTGCATCGCGCGCGGGATCGCGTACTCGCGCACGACCCCCAGGATCTCGGCCATGGCGCGGCACGCGCGCGCGTACAGCTGCTCCTTGTTGAGAAAGTAGCTGACCTGCGGCGCGCCGACCGTCGGCAGCAGCTCGAGGACGCCGTTGAGCCGCCGCTTGAACTCGCGCACCAGCGCGTCGTCGTCGTGGATGAGCAGCGACACGTCCTCGGCGAGCGCCTTGGCGCCGGCGCGCGACCGTTCGAGGGCCAGGTCGGAGTGGCACGACGGCGGGGTGTACGACGCGACGGCGAGGTGCGCGGGCGCCGGAGGGAGCCGGGCGACGAGCGCTTGCAGCTCGGACGCGGGCGGAAGCGTGAACGGGATGCGGAGCATGGTGGTCATTCAGTACGTTGCATCGGTGGGGAGAGAGAGCCGGTGGGGGGCGACGATGGGGTTTTGTACGGGCGGCTCGCCCTCGGGATCCTCGGACCGTCACAGCCGACCCGGCGCACGCGGTCATGGCCTCGCCGCGGCGCGTTCCGAGACGCGTTCTCCTCACCGCCACCCTTTGCAACCATGGAGCACGACGGCGACGAACCCAACCCGAACCCGATGCATTCACTCCTGGCGTCGCAGCGCGCAGCACACCTCGCGGCGTTCCGCGCCACGGTGCCCGTCCTGTCGCACGAGCTGTACAAGGGGCAGTGCGGTACGTTCGCCGCCGCGCTGCGTGAGGGCGATGCTGACGCTGTTGCGTAGGCCGAGTCGCCGTGATCGGCGGGTGCGAAGAGTACGCCTCGCCGTCGTGACCGTCGGTATCGCGCTGAGACTCACCTGTGGAGCAGGTACACGGGCGCGCCGTACTTTTCGGCCATGGCGTCGCTCAAGCTGGTCCGCCTCCCCTCATCCCCCTCCCCATCCTCCCCTCTCCCTCTCACCCCTCCTTCATCTTAGGGCGCAGACCTATCCCACGTCATCTGCGACGTGACCGCGGGCCCCGTGATCAAGTCGTACTCGCCCGAGCTGATCGTGCACCCGTACCTGCGCACGTCCGACTCGCTGCCGCTGCGTCCGGCTTCCCCCGAAGACATCGTGAAACGCGTGGCCGACCTGCTCCCGCGGTTCCACTGCGTCGTCCTGGGCCCGGGACTCGGGCGCGACCCCGTCATGATGCAGCTCGCGCGCGGGATTTTGGCGGCGGTGAAGGAGCGCGGGATGCCGGTTGTGCTTGACGCGGTACGCTTTTCGGCCGAGTCTCGCGCCGCGGCGCTAACTCGTGGCCTTAGGACGCGCTGTACCTCGTCGCGCAAGACCCAAACATCATCCGCGGCTACCCGCACGCGGTCCTGACGCCGAACGTGGCCGAGTTCCGCCGCCTGCTCGACGCGCTGCGGCTCCCCGGCGACGCGACCCTGCGCGACGTGGTGGCGCAGCTCGGCGGGGTCGCGGTGGTTGAGAAGGGCAAGGTTGACCGTATCTCCCAGGAGGTCAACGGGACCCTGCACGCGGCAGCGTGTAACGAGGACGGCGGGCTGCGGCGGTTCGGCGGGCAGGGCGACGTGCTGACGGGCGCGCTCGCGACGTTTCTCGCGTGGGACCGGATCAAGGGCGGGGAGGGGTTGTCGGTGCACAGCATGTGGGCGGCGTGCGCCGTGACGCGCATGGCGTCCAACCGCGCGTTTGGGGAGCACGGGCGCGGCACAACCACGGGCGCGGTGCTGGATGCGTTGCCGCGGGTGTTTGCTGATGCGTTTGATGTGCCGACTGCGCAGGAGTGATTGTTCATGTACACAAACAGCGATCAATTCATTCGAAGAGCGACTCAGTAGAGGTAGCGCAGGTACAGCACCAGCAGGACGACCAGTACCACGACCGCCGGTGGCCCGTAGGTGCGGTACATGGCCTCGAGGCGCAACTTGCGCGCGTCCTTGCGGTACTTGAGCGACGAGTCCCGGAGCGCGTCGCTCATGGCCCCGATCCGGTCGAGCGAGTCGCCGCGGTACAGCAGGTCCTCGACGTTCTTGGTCATGATGCGCGTCACGTCGTTCAGGTCCTCGTTGAGCCGCTGCAGGTGGCCCGCGTTGCGCGTGTCCTGGTACTGGCGACGCAGCTTCTGCATCAGCGTGTCGAACTTGACGAACGCGTAAGGGCGCGTCGCGGTCGCGACGTCGTGCCCGTGCGCGGAAAAGAACTCGCGCGAGAGTTCCGACAGGAAATCGAAGGCCAGGTTGCGCGGGTACGCGCGGTCGCAGATCGTCAGGTAGCACACGCCGTTCTCGACCATGTAGCTACACGGGGCCGTGTTAGTGGGGTGGGGGAAGGGAGAGGGGGAGAGGGGCGTACTGGAACGACACGGCGCCCGCCTCAATCGAGCACCGCGGCTCCGACTGCGGCGACAGCTTGAGCATCAGCTGCTTGGCCTGGTTCTTGGCGTCGCGCAGCTGCGCCTCCGTCTAGGTTCCCCCAAGAGGGTGTGAGAGGCGCCTGGTCGAGTGCGGCGCGCGCAAAGCAAAGGACGGACCTGCGCGTCGTCCATGGACGCGGCGAGCGGGAGGCCGTCGGCCAGCCGCGTGATGATGGATGAGCGGACCATACTAGCGGGTCAGATACATGGAAGCCGGTTTGGTTTGCGGGGTCGGGAGAGAGAGAGAGCGCGGCGAGGAAGAAGCGGGTGCCAGCGTGGCGACCGCGGCGCGTTCAGTTCAGCTGTTCGCCCCTGGGCGGTCGCCGCCGCCGCCGTGCCGCCGCACTCGCCCACCCCCGCACGCACGGCCGGCCGACCCGGCTCACTCACGGCAACCTACGACGGCCACGCGTCCTCTACACCCCCCAAACGCCACGTAACCAACCAACGACTCGGCGCAACAAGCGCGCGCGAGCCCCATGAACCTGCTCCGCGACCGCGCCGCGTGCCACGAGTGCCGCCTCGTCAACGACGAGCGCACGCTGCACTGCGCCACGTGCAAGCGCTATTGTACGCTCTCTGGCCGTGTCGTACCGCGATCGCGCTGACCCGCCCGCCCCGCGTAGTCCACCCGTCGTGCCTCGAGTTCTCCGAGGAGTGCGAGGTGCACGCGCGCGAGTACGCGTGGTGCTGCGGCGAGTGCAAGACGTGCGCCGTGTGCGACAAGCCGCCCGACGCCGAGCCCGTACGTCTTTCTTTCCCCCGAAACCCGGCCAGACTCGTCCCTGACGCTCGCCGCGGAGTGTGTCTAGGAACCCCCCTCCACCACCGCGCCCTCTTCTTCCTCAAGCCGATCCGCGCCCCGGTCCGCCCCCTCCTCCTCCTCGCAACGCACCAGCAAACCGCCCGCGGTCCCGTCGGTCCACTGCGTCGGGTGCGACCGCATCTACCACACGGCGTGTCTGGGGAACCCGTCCATCTCGACGGCGCGGCCCTACAAGTGCCCGCGGTGTCTCGGGAAACCCCTGCCGCTCGGGCTGCCCGAGTACAACCCGCTCGCGCGCGTCCCGGAACTCCGCCGCTTCTTCGGCGGCCAGCTGTCGGCGCGCGAGGCCGACAACACGCGGTTCCGCCCGACCGACGCCGACCGCGCCGAGATTACCGCGGTCACGGCGAACGTGCAGCCGGATGTGCTCGACTGGCCGCCACGACGCGACGAGGAGGAGGGGGAGGAGGGGGAGCGCGACGGGCGCGACCGGCCGGCCCCGCCACCGCCCGTCAACCAGCGGACCGACCGCAGCAACAACATCGAGCACCTGATCCTCGGGCGGTACCGGATGCGCACCTGGTACAGCGCGCCGTACCCGGAAGAGTACACGCGCGGGCGCGTCCTGTACCTGTGCCCGTTCTGCCTCAAGTACATGAACAGCGGGTTCGTCGTGTCGCGGCACTCCGCGAAATGCCCGTCGCGGTTCCCGCCCGGGCGCGAGATCTACCGCGACGCGGCGCACAACCGGAGCATCTTCGAGGTCGACGGGCGGCTGGCCAAAGTCTACTGCCAGAACCTGTGCCTGCTCGCGAAAATGTTCCTCGACCACAAGACCCTGTACTACGACGTCGAGCCGTTCCTCTTCTACGTGCTGACCGAGAACGACGCCGACGGGTGTCGCCTCGTCGGGTATTTCTCGAAAGAGAAGCGGTCCGTCGCGGGTTACAACCTGTCGTGTATCATGACGCTCCCGCCGCACCAGCGCAAGGGGTACGGCCAGTACCTCATCGCCTTCTCGTACCTCCTCTCGCGCCGCGACCACCGGCCCGGAACCCCCGAGAAACCGCTCTCGGACCTCGGCGCCTTCTCGTACCGCAGCTACTGGCGCACCCAGGTCTTTTCCGCGCTCCTCGCGGTTCTCGGCATCGACGAGAACGGCGACCCGCTCGCTGCTTCCGCCGCACCACCACCACCACCAACCTCGAGCAAACGAAGCGGCGGCAACAGCAGCAGCAGCAAACGCGGCGCGCGCCATGACGGCCCCGCGACCGCGTGCTCCATCAACGCCATCTCGCACCGCACGGGCATGACCGCCGACGACATCGTCACCACGCTGCAGTACCACGGCATGCTGGTCCCCGACGGCCACGACCCCGGGTCCGGGAAACGCACGTACCGCCTGCGCGTCGACCTCGCCGTGGTCCGCGCCGCCCTCGCCAAGGCACGCGCGAGAAAGTATCCCGAGCTCGACGAGGCCGCGTTGCGGTGGCCGTGATGAAGAACTGGGTAAGACTATCTATTGATTTCTATCAACGCCGAGCGAGGGGAAAGTTTTTCCGCGGATCTCAGGGACGCGCTGCTGCGCCACCACCATGTCTTCCGATCGCGGCGAGGCGCGCAGGCGGAGGCGGCGGTGGCGCGCCGCGGTCGCCGCCGGCCGGTTTCCTCGTCGCCGCGCGGCCCGGCGACCCACCACCGCCACCGCGCTCCGGGCTCCGCACAGGCGGCAACATCCCCACCCCCACCCCCACCTTCCTCGCCGTCGACCCGCCCGACAACCCGAGCTCGCGGATCTTCCTCTCGCGGCGTGTCTCCTTATCCACGACGATCTCGCCGAGGACTTTGGTCCGGAAATGCGCCCAGCGTCGCGCGTGGATGAACGCGGCCTGCAGCTCGGCCAAGGGCGTCCCGAACCCGGCGGCGCGCGCCTCGCGGTCCTGCATCTCCATGAGCGACAGCGCGCGCGGCGTCATCAACTTGAGGAAGTCGACCTTCGAGATGCGCAGGATCTCGGTCGGCTCGCACGTCACGATCGAGTGGGGCGAGCCCACGAGGGAGGCGGTCGCGGCGGACGCCGCGGCGGCGGTGGGGGTGGTTGGGTTGTTGCTGGCGGGGGTCGGCGCGGCGGGGTTGGCGCCGTTGGCGGCCGCGGAGGGGGACTCGGCGTTGATCCCCTTGCGCCGCTCGAGCGACGCGAGGACACACTCCTGGCCAAAGTACTGCCCCGCGCCGAGGAACCCCGTGCACAGCAGCTTGCAGATCACGTCGCCGCCGTTCCCACTCGCCGCCGCCATGGGCGTCGACCCGTCGCGTCCGATCGGGCGGGACGGCATCGCGCCGGGCTCGAGCGACGCGGCGGCCGCCGCGCCAACGGACGCAGCGATCTTCTGGTGCGCAGCCGCCGCCGCGGCCGCGGCCGTCCCCGCCATGGGCTCGGGCATCGGGCACGGTTCGAGCGAGTACCGCGCGTTGCTCCGGGGCACCTTGCGGAAGGGGACGATGCGCAGGATGCGCACGCTGCCGGACCGGATCATGCAGATGGCGTTGAGCGATTCGCGCTCGCGTACGATGACCGAGTTGGTGGGTAACTTGCGTTTCGAGCAGAGCTCGGCGAGGCGGTTCAGGTTCGCGGGGGAGATGTCGGACAGGAACGGGATGGCCTGGAAGAACTCGAGCTTCGACTGGATGTCCTCCTCGGCCGTGTTCTTGAGCACGTCCAGGAAGTCGTCCTTGTCGATGCGGAAGAACTCGGTGCGCGTCGTGCATTTCACGCTCGCGGTGCGTTTCGTGCCCTTGAGCAGAGCGAGTTCGCCGAAGGAGTCGCCTACACGGTCGCCGTGGGTGAGAGTTGTGGAGGAGAACGTGGAGCGGCCGCGCGTACCAGAACTCAGGTCGTTGAGGTCGATCCGCACGTCGTTCTCGTACTTGAACACCTGCACGTTCCCGTTGAGGATAAAGTAGAACGACTTGGGGTCGTGGCCCTGCTTGACCATGATCCGGCCCTACACGGCGGTCACCGTCAGCACCGCGGCGGCCATGGCCATCGTCCGCCCCAAAAAAACGTACCGGCCCAAACACCTCGTACTGCAGACTGTGGCACAGCTTGCGCCGGACCTCGGGCGAGTATTTCTACGCTCACAGCGACCCGTCAGTCACACCGTCCACGGCCATCGCCCCACGTCCGCGTACCTGGAACGACGGCATCCGCTCCGTCAACCGCTCGATCATGGCGAAATCCTCCTCCGTGTACTCGCTGCGGTGCTTGTCGAGGGTCTGGCGGATATCGGGCGAGATGATAAACGTCGGCCGCGACACGTAGTCCTGCAGGCGGAACTCGGGCCCGCGCGCGCCGCCGCCGCCCGCGCCGCCCGCCCCGCCGCCCGCCTTGTCCTGCTGCTGCGTGCTCTGCTCCAGCGCCTCGAGCACCGAGATGTTGAACCCGCCGAGCGCGCGGACGACACTACAACGACGGAGTTAGTGTGGGACGGGGGAGTGAGAAACCCCGAAATCGTACCGCATAACGCTCAGAATTGCAAACCGCCACCACTCGGCGGGCGTGAGCTTCCCGTTCTTGGCGCCGACCATGGCCTTGGCCTGCTGGTACATGGCGTGCAGGTTCAGCTTGTTGAGGATCTGCGACTGCGTCTGCTGCTGGATCCCGAGCGCCGCCCCCGTGAACATCAGCGAGTGCGACTCGCGCCGGTGCAAAGGGTCCGACGCTTTCAGGTAGTCGGACGCCGCCAGCGAACGCGTGCCCGACGCGAGCGGGTTGAGGCCGGCGCTGAGCGGCTCATGCAGCGCGATCAGGTCCGATTTCGCGGGTTGTAGTTTTGGGGCCGTGGCGGTTGGTGCGGCGGATCCGCTCCCGCTCGTCGAGGTGGGCGAAGCAGGTGGGCCAGGAACGCCCAGAGGCGACGGCCCGCTGCGCACGCGCTGCAGCGCCGGCGCGTGCGGCGGCGCGAGCGTCGGGAGGCCCGAGAAGGACGACGATAGGCGCCGTTTCCGCTGCCGCCCGCCGCCAACGCCGTCTTTCGCGGCCAGATCGGTCATGGAACGCGGGAGCTCGGCGGCCGACCCGTCGTCGTCGGGCTGGTCCGTATCCGTGTCTGCATCGTCGTCGGCGTCGTCGTTGGGATCGGGCTCGTCGAGCGCAAGACGCGGAACATCGCCGCCCGCGGTGCCGCCGCCGTCGGTCGGATCGTACGCGTCGTCGTCCGGGCCGTCGAGCGGGAGCGCCTGGCTCGCGGCGAGCTCCTCGAAGGACGCGGTCAGGTCGCCGAGTTGTAGGCCCGGCGGGTCGCCGCGGTCGGGATCGAGTGGTGGGGAGGGCGGCGCGACGTCGTCGGTCGACGCGCGGACGACGGTCACGACGGGTTCTGCGACGATGGGCTCCGCGTCGCGTTCGACGTCGGCGTTGGGCGCAGCCGAGGTGTCTGGCGCAGGTGCGGGTGGTGCTTCATCAAGAGGTGCGTCCATGGTGGCGTGTGGGTGAGGGTAAGGCAGAGGTAGAGGTGGAGAGGGAACGACGCGTTTCGCGACGCGTCGGGTCGCGGCACAGGTGTCTCCCACTCTCCGCGAGACAGCCCACTCGTGACGGAGGTCCGCGTGAACGACCGAGGTCAGCGTGGACCGAGCGAGCTCAGCGTGAATCGAGTGACGTCAGCGTGTGGACGGAACGAGTGATGTACATGGTGGCGAAGAGACACAAAATCGGGAGGGCATCAGGACAAGGACACGACGACGCTGCCCTGGTACTGGACCGTGAACCCGGCCATGGCGCGCAGCAGGGCGTCCATGTTCTGTGTAATCTAGATACGCCAGGTGCGGTAAGTCCAGTGCGTCGAATTCGACGGACGGGAGAGTAAAGAGTACCAGCTTGGCCTCGTCGGCGTCAGGCGCGACGGGTTGCACGGGCAGCTCGGCGTCGACGGCCAGCGCGAGCGGGAGCTGCGCGGGGAAGTTGACGGCGAGCGAGTTGGACGTTCTACGGGCGGGCAGCCGGGGGTGTCAGCGACGACGGAGGCAGGTAGGATAGAAGAGCGTACGTACGGTGGCAGCTCGCAGCCGTACGGCAGCTTGTCCGTTATCCGCGTGGTCGCCGAGCCAATGTCGATGAACGAGCTACACTCCCGCAACGTCAGGTCCCAGGGTCTCTCACAGTTCCCCACCACCGAGACACGCACTCGCACGCCTTCTGCACGATGCGCTTGAGCGCCTCCTCCTCCTGCATGTACGACGGGATCGGCTGCGCGTCCTCGGCGCCCTGCGGGTCGAGAAGCGGGCGGTTCTCGTCCATGGCGCCCGGCGCGTCGCGCGGGCCGCCGAAGCACGACGAGAAGGCGTTGCCCATGGTTGATGTGCGTTGCGGGGAGTTGCGTGGTCCCAGAGGGCTCGATGCGTTGCGGTGCGTCGCTGTCTGCGTCGAGGGGGACGGAGAGGAGACGGTGGAACCGTGTGGCGCTTCGCCTGCAACGCGATTCGGCGTCGCCGCGGCCGTCGTCGTGACGGCGCTCGGTGATCGCTGCGTACAAGCCGCACGTCGGGTCTTGGCAGCTTCTCCCTCCTCTCGCTAAACACCGTGCCCATGAATCGTCGCCAAAGGGAGCGCCGCGCACCGCCGCACTCGATGCAACTTGTTCTCGGGGCGCTCGCCGTCCTCGCCGTGCTCGCGGCAGCGGCAGTGGTTCACGCCCGGCCCGCGCCCTTCTCGCCGCCCCGCGCCCCGGCCCTCGCTGCGCCGCGCTGGAACGCTCGCACCGATGCCATCCTTGACCACAGCAGGGCCGCGTTCGGTGTCGCGGCGCAGGATGCGAGCGGCAGCGGCACCCGGCGCACCCGCGATGGCGGCGAGCCGGCGGGTGCAGAGTACTACCGCCTGCCCGAGCGCCGCATCGCCGCGGGGAATGGAACCGCCGAGTCGCTCCGCGGTTCCTCGTCACCCGGCAAGAGCGCCGTCGACGGGACGGACCCGGCCTCGTTCGCGTTCCAGGTCGCGTGCGACAAACGCATGGACCCGTCCGTCTGCGCCCGCGCCGAGCGCGCCGTGACGCGCGCCATCGCCCGCATCGGGTCCGTCATCGAGCTGCGCCGCACCGTGTCGGTGCAGGTCGCCTTCTTCCAGCCGTGCAACGCCACGTCCACCGCCGACAAGGCCTACACGCAGTGCGAGCTGCGCAACGTGCTCGGCGCCGCCGCGCCCGCGGGCGTGCATCCGGTCCAGTTCCCCGCGCTCGCCGACCCGAAATCGCCGCAGCCGTTCCCGCGGCGGCTCAACGAGGACGCGTTCCCGCCGGGCCGGGTCGGGACGCTGTATGTCCCGCAGGCGCTCATCCGGCAGCTCGATATCTCGGTGTCGGCGGCCGATGAGTCAAAGTATTTCAGCCCCGTCGATATCTCGGCCTCGTTCAACGCCCTGCGCGATTGGTGGGTCCAGGGCGACGCGGCCCCGATTGCCAACGGGCAGGAGGACCTCGAGTATGTCGTGACCCACGAGATCCTGGTGCGTTTGCCTCGTACTGCACCCCGCGCGACGGGAATGCTGACTTGGCGGTATTTGTAGCACGGCCTCGGCTTCGGGATCCACTCCTTCACCGCCAACGCGACCGTCGGCCCGTTCCTGCTCCCCAACACGGACGGCCAGTCGGACGCCAAGAACGCCACCCAACAGTTCCTGTTCCCGATGCTGTGGGACGCGTTCGTCGTCGACGTCCAGGGCGTCCAGTTCCCCTCCTCCCCCGCCCCCGGCAAGGTGCAGGATGCTGGGACGGGCGGTTTGCTCGGCGGCTGGCTCGACGGGTACGGCAACTGGACCTCGTCGCTCATCCGCGCGCTCAAGTCGGGCTACCCGTCAGCTTCGTCCGCGGCAGCGGGCTTGAAGCTTCCGCCCGCGCCCGCCCTCACGCTCGCGTCGCTGCAGACGCCGGGCAACTCGTACGCGATCGCGCTGCGCTCTGACCCGGCGCTCGCGGCCGCCGCCAACACCCGGCTCCAGCACGCGACGCTCCCGCGCAGCGTCGTGTTCGCGCCCGGCCCCGTCGACGAGTATATTGGGCTGTGGGCCAACGCGACCAACGCGACGTGGCCCGTCACGCTCCGCCTCCACGCCGCCGCGACCCCGTGGCTCGGCCTGTTCGTCGACTCGACCTACAACCCGTACAGCGACGGGTCGAGCCTGTCGCACTGGGACCCCGTGTTCGCGTACGGCGCGGACCCCGCAACCGCGCTCTCTGCGGCCGCGTGGAATCCCTCAAGCCCGGACTTCCTCATGGCCGCCGTCACCCTCCCGCCGTCGCTCCGCACCCGCGGCGACTCGATCGATAACAACCGCATGATTGGGGGGACCGTGCGCGGGTCGGGGCTCGGGCCTGCGACCGTCGCCGCGCTCCGCGCGCTCGGGTACGCCGTCCGCGGGATGCCTGCGGCGAAGAGCGACGGGTCGAGTGTCGCCGGGCTCAAGGCTGTCCTCGCGAGTGAGAAGGAGAATATGGATCTCGGGCAGTACGTCTCGGTCGGCGCGCGGTCGGGTGCGGCGGCGGCGGCGGGCGCGAGTGGGCGGTGGGCGACCGTGATGTTGGTCGCGGCAGGTACGGTCGCGGCGCTCGTCGCGGTCTAGTTGGTCGGTCGGTCGGTTTTGTGCAGTGCTTTTCTTTCATTCCCCCCTCTTGTACGATACACCTCACGAATAAATGATCACGCCGTGAACAGTTTTGACCAACAACACCTTATGATTTGCGCGTGGGACAAGCTGGACGCGTCGCGTTTGCGGCCGTGTGGCGCAACGCGTCGACGCGTTCCCCCAAGACTTCGCGCGCATATCGCCCACGAGACATCGCCGTACTACTTTGATCGCCATGGAAGCTGATGCACACCTCGACTTCCCCTCGCCCGCGCTCGTCCTCGAGCCGCTGGTCCTCGCGCAGCTCGGCGGCAGCGCACGCAGCGACGCGCCTTCCGCGGCATCCGCCACGGATGCCTTCTGCCTCGGCTGCCTGCGCGCCGCGGACCAGGTCGCGTACCCGAAGCGCACCTGTCCGCACGGCCGCCGCGTATTGCTTGACGCGCAGCGCCGGCGAAACCGGGCTCCTCTTCCCCTGCCGTCCGATCGCGGCGAGGAATCGGGCGACAAGACGGCGGGGGAGTCGGGGGACATTGAGCGAGAGAAGCAGCAGATCAGCGAGGCGGCCGAGCCCACGAGCAGGCCGAACCTGACCATCGACACGTCGCCCCGCGCGGTCTCCGATCCGCCAGCCGCGTCTACACCCACGCCGCGCGGGCCCGTTGCGAAACTCGTCCTCGCGCTCGCCAAAGTACACCTCGACTCGGCCCGCGCCCTCACACGCTCATCACACACACCCGCCCCTCTCTTCAACCCCACCCCGCCCTCGCCCGGCCAGCTGCACATCCTACAATCCGCCGCACTCTCCGAACCCGCCCTTGCGCGCGAGTACCCGTGCGCCGACCTCGGCGCCGCGCTGCTTCTGACGTGTCGCTTCGCGCTCGACGACGCGTGGCCCGATCGCATCGCGGATCTCGCGCGCGCAGACCCGCTCGCGCCCGAGTCGACCGCCGCGTCGATGCTCGCCACGGCGGCGACGATGGGCGCGACGCGCGACGCGATGCTCGGGTGTCTCCGCCGCGCGGTCGACCGCGGGTTTGCGAACGCAGGGGACGAAGACGCGGCGGCGGCCTGGCGCGGGTTGGTGGGACAACTCGTCGCACTTGTCGGGCTGCCGGGCGCGACGTGGCGGGTGGACGAGGTCGCAAAGGCGGTGGTCGACGGTTTGGGTGTCGCCGATCCGGTCTCGCTGCCCAGGTGGCTCCTTGGCGACAGCTCGACGGTCGCGGCCGCCATGCTGCAGCCATGTACGCCCGCCATCGAGGCCCATCTCGACGCGCTCCTCGCGCGCGAGGGCCAGCCCGTCCCGCTTCTCGCGACCATCGCGGCGCGCGCTGTCGTCGCTGAGCTCGCAAAGCCAGCCGCGCCAATGCAGATGATCACCAAGTCGCTCGCGTGGCGCATCCTGCTCGGCCACGCCGACGCGACTGTCGCGCTCGCCACGGCCCGCGGGCGGAACATGGATGTCGGGCCGGGATTTGGCGAGGCGCTGGACTTGGTTCTCGCGCCGTGGACTGCGTGGCTCGCGGGTCATGACGGCGGGGAGGTGGATCCGAGGAAGGCGCTCGAGGTGCTGGTCCGCCGGGCGTGGATTCCGGCGCTTGACGGCGTGAGCAGCGGCGGCGGTGGCCCGGCGCGGGAGCAACAGCGCCGGCCGTCGTTCGCCCGCCGCTTGTCCATGGTCATCCGCGGCATGCCGGCCTCACCAAGCGGAAACGGTGGGATCTCGCCGGTCCTCGCGCTTGTGCTTTACCGCGTCTGGCTCGCGGCCGCGGTCGTTGCGGGTGCTCGCGACAGCACTTCCATTGTTGCGCGGTTCCTGCTCGTCCTGTCCGTCGATCGGGTGCCGCAGTCCTCGCCGCGTTTGCTCGCTCAGCCCGACGCCTTGCACGCGGCGGCGCGCGACTTGGTCCAAGCGCTCTCGCAAGCGTTGCGGTCGGGAATCGCTGCGACGGCGCTCGCGTCATCGCTCGACGCGTCGATGACGATGGGGTGCTTGATGGCGAGCGCGGGTCCTACGCCGCCGTCGTCGACGCAGGGTGCGCAAGCCGCGGTCGAGGCGGGGAGGGACGAGATGGTTTCGACGGATGTCTGCCACGTACGTAGCTCTCGTTCGACTGAGAGTGACGGGTCGTTGATTGGACGCGTTCGCGTGTAGTACTCGGTGCTTCTCGCGAACCTCGTCGCGTCGCAGGTTCTGTTGTCGAGCTAGCTTGCGCCCATGCAGCGTTGGTGTTAATAAAGTCAAGTTGCATTGGAATTTTGATTGATTTTGACGCTTTTTCGAGTCGCACGCGAACGCGCGATGCGCGATGTTCATGTTGCGGCGGACCACATGACGAATCAAGCCTCGCGACGGCGAGCCCATGCTCACGCTCGCGCTCGAGTATCATCCCCGCTCCACCGACTTGTCCAGCAAGAGACTTGAACGCAATGTAAGCTGATGCAACTTTCTCAGAGACACGACTGGTCCCTGTGAGCTGCATGAACGGCAGCTGCTGGCGACCTCGTCAGCTAGGCCACGCGCGGCGTCGATCAGACCATGCGCTGCTTCCTTGGTCAACTCCGGCCTCTTCGACGTCCCGTCTCGACATGCTTCATCGTTCATGGTTGGTTTATACGAAGCCGTCAGTATTCCCAAGGGCGCAGGCTGTCATCGTGCGAGATCGCTCCAACGTGCTGCCCAAGCGCAGTCGCCCATGCTGTAGCGGCGGACGCGCGAGCCATATCGCTTTCTGGTCGACTCGCGCGCTGTGAATCTCTCGACCAGCGACCATCCCACGACACACACACATTAGTCCCGTCGTGCCCGGCTACAAGGTTTGCACCAGATGCGGCCATGGCCTTGGCTACACACACTTCACACTTTGCCTGAAATTTGCTTGCGGTACGTCGCGCTCCGTAACGCTGTCACTGCGAATTCATATGTATCATTTGGCTCTACACGGCATACACTGTACGTCGCGTGGCCAGACACAAATAACATGAAATGGGCCCTGGGGTGGGCTCCAAGGGGAAGGGTGGGAGGGAAATAGGGTTACAAGACCTGCGACGCGTTCTGTTCACTTTGACGCTCGAGCACACGCTTCTGACGCGTCGCGCGGTTGCGCTTCCGACGTCGACGGTACGCCTGCTCCTGCACGTCCTTGGTCTCGAGCAAACTCGGGTCCAAGGTCTGCCCAAGCACGCTCGCCTCGCGGACGGCTGCGCGCGCCTTCTTGGCCTTGAGGCGCTTCGCCTCGGCCACTGCCGTCGCCCGAGGAACGCCCACTCGCCGCACGCCCGAGACCACCGTGTTACCCGACGTCACAGCAGCGGGGCGGACGAGCGAGGTAGAAGTCGATGGCGACTTGGCGTTGGTGGTGAGCTTGGACTGGGAAGCGGGGGCCGAGGAACTTGGTGAAGATGATGCCGAGGCCGAGGAACTTGGTGAAGATGATGCCAAGGGCTCCGCGATCTCGTTGTCCTCGTCAAAGTGCAGCAGGTGCGAGTTGAAGAGGAGGATGTTCATGGCGGCGTTGCGGTCGCGGTTGAAGGCCTTGCCGCACGACCTGCACGTCTTCTTGTTCCAGTCGTCGGCCTGCACGAGGTCGCACTTGTGGTCCTTGCCGTTGTCGGCCGCCACGGCAGCGCACGCGCAGCGCACGCGCAGCACCGCTTGGACGTGTACGCCTCGTTGACGACGTGGATGTCGACGCCGCGCTTGCGCATCTTGCGGATCCTCTCCTTAACCGGGCCCTTGTGCGACTTCTTGATTGCGCCAAAGTTGTTGGCGTGGCCGATGAGCACGACCGCGTCGTGGAACGAGTTGGCGAGAGTTGGCGAGGTCGGACCACCACTTCTGGCGCCGCGAGCCCGAGAAGAACCGGCGGCGCTTGAGCGACTTGCGGTCGCCAAACTCCTGGAGCTGCGCCGCGTGCTTGAGCTCGGCCTCGAGGATCTTGTCCTGGTCGCGCGACATGTACGCCTCCGACAGCTCGACGAGGGCCGGCTGGATGCCCCACTTCTTGGCCGCGTCGACGTGGTCCTTGGCCGCCCGAACTGCGCCCGTCTGGTACTGGAACTGCGCGCTGGTGATCTGCGCGTACGTGGCCTTGCCCTCGGTGTCCATGTTGGTGGCGATGTCGAGGACCTCCTGCTTGAAGTCGGCCGAGTCCGTGTGCGCCGACCGTTGGGCGCGGGCCCGCCGGTCACGCATGCGCTTGGCCTGCTTGTACGTCACCGCGAGACCCGAGATGAAGAAGCCGACACCCGGGTAAATGACGATCACGTACTGGCCGCGCCGGACCCGGATCTTGACGTTCCCGAAGGCAAACTCCTTGGGGTCCTCGAGCTCCTCGTCGTCGGCGTCGTCCTCGTGGGCGTCGACCATGCCGCACACCGTCTCGAGCAGCTCCTCCTCGTCCGACTCGTAGTCCTTGTTGGCCTCCTGCTGGTCGCCCTGCCGCCCGATCTCCTGCTCGGCCTCCTGCTGGTCAACAATGCCGTTGTCCCTGCCGCGGGAGCGCGAACCCGACTTGGCCTTGCGGGCCGCGCCGAACGACTTTTCGATCTTGGTCGGGACGCCACCCTTGGTCATGATGAGGTGCAGGGTGTAGCCGTCGGTCTTGAAGGTGCGCGTTGTTCACCGCCACACGCTCCCATGTGATGCAGATCCGGGGCTTCCCGTGCATGATTTCCGCGGTTCGCTTGAGCCCGGCGAGCGCTCCCTCCACTCACCTCAGCACACAAGCATGGATCCAATGAATGACTTGGTGCAACGGACAGCCAGGACGGCTCTGCTCGTCACAATTGCGGAGCACATTCTTGTTTATGCCGTGTTCGCGTGCTCCCCCGTCGACTTGGACGCCACGCACTACTCGCGAGTTTTACCGCGTGCCGTTGCCCCTCGAGTCTTTTCTGCGATCGTCAAGCACCTCACAGCTGAATTAAATCTCGAATTGGCTTCTCGGCTCGGCGCCCTCCGTGTGCTTCGGCTGGCCAAAATAATCCCCAGATTTGCCAGCCGAGTGCTCAACGCAGATGGGTACCTTCTTTCAAAAATCCAGTTCGGAGCTCTCAAAAATCAGCAGTTCCACGTCTTGGAGTGGCTACGTGACGAAGCAGATCCGCTGCGGCTCAGGGCCTCCGCTAAATGTAAAGTACTCCTCTCTCGAGCAGTTCTGGTACGGATATTCAAAAGGCGCACAAGCGCTTGGGCCAACTTACTAATACATGGTCAGAAACCATAGGATCCGGCTTCAGGCGAGTTGCTCGCACCCGGTGACGAGCAGGCCAAACTTCTCGCCCCGTCGATTGCATCTGGAAAAGCCCTTGAAATCAAAATTGAGCATGCACGTCTTACAAACGCCGGAGCTAACGCTCTTCACGCTGCTTTCTCAAGCCCAAGTCAGGCTGTGGTCAAGGTTTCTTTCTTTGACACTGCGCTCGCTCTTCCTACCCTTCTGCGCATGGGGCTACCGGCCACTCTCCGTATACTTCACTTGAAGTACAATGTTCTTGCTTACCGCGGTCACGAGGTGCCCGGAAAATGGCTCCCCGACTCCCTCGAAGTCTTACATCTCGAAAACGAGTTTCTAAATGCACCGGACGGGGCTGTGTTTCTCCGCCACCTCCCCACGTCGCTTCGAGTCCTGCGCGTTGACAACAACGTGGACATGCGTCATGTCGTCGGCAATTTGGACCACGGGACCCTCACCCGAGAGCCGGTGATCAACCTCGCTCGCGGAATGCCAACAGCGCTCACCTCACTCCAAGTTTCTGGTATTGAATGGGACGAAGGCACGGCGTACACGCTCATGGCTTCGTTGCCTCCTTTTTTGGGCGTACTTCACCTCACTCACTGCTTTGAGATGCCGCCCTGTCCGCCTTCTGCCGCGCAGGCCATGATTGTTCGACTCCCACGGGCGCTCCGCAAGCTCACTCTCGTTGGACTTCATTTTGGCGCTGAGGGCGCTGAACTTCTTGCCGCGCACATGCCGTCCGGTCTCGAGTATCTCGTCCTCTGCCAAAACAAATTAGGCGACGAAGGTCTTGTTGCGCTCACACGCGCATTTCCAACGACTCTGAAACTATTGGATCTTGCTGCAAATTTCATCACCGACAAGGGAATTGTTGCGTTTGCAGCTCGCCTTCCGCTGCGGACAACCTTGTCGCTGGAATTCGGGACGCAGGAATGTTTCCCCTACTCTCTCAAAACTCTGCGGCTTAGTTCCAATGGTGTTGTTACGCACGATGCCTTTCGCGCGCTCATTCCGCGATTGCCCCGCACACTTCGAGCCCTAGAGCTGAAGGTCCGCAACGATCAGCGAGCCGAGATCCAAAAAGACGTTGGACCTCGCGGGATTCGATGACTTGAAATTGTTGCTCTTTTGATTTCTGTTGGTTGTATTTGCATTGATACTCTCGTATTTCTCGTCTTCGTTACGCGTCACAAAGTTAAAACTCGCATATTCAGACCAAATTGTTGAGTCCTGAAGCCCGCACACGTTAGAGTTGGCCGGGCGCGGTCCAGTGTTCTTCGGGTGAAGCCGACTTTGCGGTCTTGAGCGCAGAGCTGTATCCCTTGGCGGTTCAAGATTCTGCCCTCGATCGCTCGACCTCAACCGCGTCGTTCATGAGCGCGTGCGCCCACGTGATCCCAAGTTGACCGCCTCTCGAGGCTTGCGCGATCTGGCCGAACGCCTCCACCCACAATGTACCAACACCCAGCCATGAATCGAATGAATAACTTGGCGCAACCGACCCAGGGCCGGCTCTGCCCATCGCGATCGCGGAGCACATCCTTGTCTCCGCCGTGTTCGCGTCCTCTCCCATCGACTTGGACGTCACACACTACTCGCGCATAATACCGCGCGCGATTGCTCCTCGAGTCTTTTCTGCGATTGTCAAGCACCTTATGACGAGCTCGAACGTCCGAATGGCCTGTATTTGGAGCGCTCTCCATGTGCTTCGCCTGGCCGGCTTGACAGGTAGTTTCTCCAGCGGAGTGCTCGGCGAGCCGACCCTCCTTCCCTATAATATCATTTCCACGGCGATAGATCACCGCCAATTCCGTGTCTTGGAGTGGTTTCGCGACGATTCTGATCTGTCGCCGCTCTGCTTCATTCCTCAAGTTAAAACGCTACTTTCTCCATCAATTCTGGTACGACAGAAAAGGGAAAAGCGCAGGCGCAGATGGCCTTGGATCACTGAACTCGTCCTCGTAGGATTCGATTTCGGGCGATTCTCTCGCGCCTGGCGACGAGCTCGCTAACACTCTTGCACCATCGATAGCATCCGGTCAAACCACGGAAGTTACAATCGAACACGCGCGACTCAGCAATTCTGGAGCTGCCTTCCTTTGTGCTGCGTTTTCGAGCTCGGACCAGGCCGTGACCAAGGCTTCCTTCCGCGATACCGCCCTCACCCTCTCGATCCTCGTTTCTATGGGCCTTCCGGACACGCTTCGCGAGCTCCACTTGGAGTACAATATTCTTGCGCATCGCAGTCACGAGGTACCCGGGGAAATGGCTTCCCGACTCCCTCGAAGTATTGCATCTCGAAAACGAGTTCCTGAACACTCCGGACAGCGCCGGGTTTCTCCGCCACCTTCCTCCCTCGCTCAAGATTCTTCGCCTTGAAAACAATGTGATCAGCACTCAGGCAGACAACTCAGACTACGGGTTGCTCGCGCGCGAGCCTGTGATGAAACTCAGTCACGGAATCCTGTCAACTCTCGAATCACTCTGAAGCACGGGCGTCTGCTGGGATGAACAACTGGCCTGCGCACTCATGGCGCGCTTGCCTCCGACTTTGAGCGACCTTGAAATTGCTCGCCATTCCTGGGATACCCCAAACCCGTCGTCAGTGATGGCCACCATCCTTGCTCGCCTTCCGCCCGCGCTTCGCAAGCTTGATCTTACTTGTATGGAGATTGGTGCTGAAGGTGCTGGAATTCTTGCAGCGAACATGCCGCCCGGCCTTGAGTGGCTTGGCCTCCGCCATAATCAAATCGATGGAAAAGCGCTGGCCGCGATCACCTACGCCCTTCCTGCGACCCTTCATCGCCTTGACCTCGCTTCAAACGAGCTGGACGACGAAGCGATTGCCGCCTTTGCGTTGCACCTTCCGCATCCAATATCCTCGGCTTGCGGGACCAGAACACAGGATCGCTTCCCGTGCTCCCTCAAAATTTTGATGCTTAGCCTCAACAAGTTTGCGCTTGATGGCTCTCGCGCGTTGATCCCGCGGCTGCCTCGCACACTCCGCGTCCTGACGTTGGACGTCGATCAAGACGAGCTCCGGGATATGTTGAATCAAGCTGGGTTTGATCAACTTACTATTTCGAGGCTCTAAACTCGGTTGTCATGTTGAAGGTATCGTTGTGCGACAGGTTCAAAGTCAATTTACATTCCCGTCCTGACTACGTTCATGTTTGAGCCGATGATGGGAGAACATCGTCTTGGACAGGATCGAGGGTGTATTGACGGGCGCATACTGTTACAAATCGAGACTCATTGCGCTCGCGTCAGTCGGCGCGACTCGAGCAAGCTCACGCGCCACCAACTCCGAATCGTGCTCCGCGCCAGTCTCCGGCTGGAGTGCGAGAACGAAGGCGGCCAGCGTCTCGGGACTCTCGAGCTTGTCCAAAGCACCGTCAGGAATTAAGGCACGCTTCCCGCATTCGCCTCGTCGCACAGCGTTTTGTACGCTCGGCACGGGTCAGATGTGAACATGATGCGCGCGACCAGCTGGGCGGACGCAAGCCGGTCACAGGAGCAGCTGGCCGTGGGTCTCGAGGCGGCGGTGCAGTTGCCGAGTCCTGCATTCTTGTACAAGTGTGCCCACGTTTGATCGGCAAGCGGGATAACCGACGCGAGTTTCGCGTCAGTGCACTTGGAGCACAGTTCCACGACGAGCTCGCGCCACGGTTGCTGCGTTGCGAAAGGGCATTTCGGGCAAACGCCATACTCGCTGGCGTCCAAGTCGCTGAAGCATGCTGGCACAGGATGTGCCCCGTTTGGCTGGAAAATTGCGCGGATCACGACATGCGCAATGAGATGGGCAGTGTCCGTCTCCCAAGCTCCAGCCTAGAAAGCACCCCCACGCGCTCGGGTTGGCAAAAGCCGCCACGAGTAACCAACAGATACAAACCGAGTCGGACCAGGTCATATCGCTGTTCGTGGGCCGAGGCGATAAGCGTAGATGAAATCAGCCAGGCTCGGTTGATCGTCTCCGTCTTCGTTACCGAGAGGGTTTGGGACCAGCGCGAGATCGAGGATGCGTCCACTCATTTGTGGACTCATTTCCTCGCTGCTGTGACCAACAAAAAATGCTACAATTGTCCAGCTCGAGTCAAAGAGCGCCAACTAAGAGGCCCTGAGGAAGTGGCGCACCTTCCAAGAGTAAGCGCTTCCACTCCTCAGAGGTACACCGCTGACGGGTTCGCTTGACAAAGTCGAGTTCGCCTCGGGCAATAGCCGTGACAAGAATCGCGGGCCAGCGTTTTGGAGCAATGAGCCCATGGTAGTCGAGCAGCTCAAGGTTGTGCATCGATAAATCCTTTTCAAACCACTCAACGATCCGCTCGCCAAATTGCTCTTCCGGCCTCCCGTCAAGTTCGTCATTGGTTAGGGCGTGACACCGCAACGCAGTGAAGGTAATCGCGCGCGAGGGTGTGACCGGAAGAATGGCCTAACGTGCCGCGTCGCAGCACGCGCCGCGGCACATGCTCTGGGCTCGCGTCCGCATGCAGCTGTTGCACGCGCCGCGACCCCATGTGGGCCTCACGACCTCGCGCTTTGGTTGGTCCACGTATACGCGCTTGATCACCTGCCACGGGGTCAATGCTTCTCGCCCTGCTACTTGCTCTGCTTCTCGCTTGGGTGGTCGGGAGAAAGGTCGGGTGATGCGCAGTATATGGGGCTAGCCACCTCAACGGTGCTCCAGCGCAGGAACCTTAGCTGAGGCCTCTTCCGCCGCCCGCCTCGCGTCGGCGGCCTATAAAGGTGCAGGTGCGCCGCCCTGGTCTTGATCGTCGCTTGATCAAGCTCCGCGCGCGGCTCCTCCCTCTCGCTCAAGGCCTCCCAACCCACCACAACCCAGGGGCCTCTCGTTCGGGCCGGAGCCTCGGTGACGTAGTCGCGTCGCCGATGCTCGCGCGCCCCCGATCGGGTCCCTCCGCTGCGCCTCGGCCACGCGCCGATTCCGTCTGACCAATGCGTGGTCATTCAGGCCCACGTGCCGCGCACGTGGGTATCCCCGTCCCGCTGTAAGCTTCTACTTTATGTCTCGGTTATATGCTGCTGCTGGAATCTCTCTCCGCGGTGAGTGAAGAGAGAACGCGTCCGCGTCTCGTCTCGCGGGTGAGACATCACGTGAAAGGCACGTGAACTACTCTCACGCGATGCATGCCGATCCCTGCGGGCGAGCGGGGTCGGACGGCCACCGCGAGGTCACTGTCATCAAGGCCAGTAGGGACATGCAGAAACCAGTGTTCGACTGGAAAGTCCCGGCGAGGAAGCAAAGTGCGTCTGCAAAGCGGAGCGGGGGTAACTTCGGTACGGCAGGCGGATTGTGCTGCAAATACGTCACTGTAAAGTATTCCTTGAAGATGGCGCACCACTCGAGAAGCTCAAGCCGGACGTTCAGCAACAGCGGCAACTCGGAAGCGATGTTGTCAAGGATTCGGCGCAGCGGGTCCACCCAGTCGAACGCGGCGGCGGCAACAAGGAGCCGTACAAGCGTTGAGATATGGCACTTGAGAATGGGGCTATCGCGTGCAGCAAGAGCAGCACTCAAGCGCCGACGCAAGGTGTCGCTGTTGACGTCGCTCGGCCGAATGCGTCTGCGCAGGAGTCTAGCCAAGTTGACAAGAGCTTCCGTCGGCGCGGGATCCCGATAGTAAGGCTTCCCTCTGGACCAAATCTCCTCTCGCAGCTCTTCCGGGTTGCGATCGACCAATATGAGACGCGAGATGTCGTCGTGGGGCGGATCGCCATCATGGCGAACGGCGCACTTCGTGAGATGACCCACGACAGACAAGGTCCAGGCGAAACAAACTTGATCACCAAGCGCAACTGCATAAAGTGAAGACGACGCAGCAGCGACGGCGGCGCGCTGTTTGGTAAGCTGGAGCACGGCGCTGACGAGTTCCGTGGGAAGCCGAGCCAGCGCATGGATGTCCGAGTCGTCTCCGGGCTGTTGCATAGAGTCTTCCATCAGATTCATGGGTTCAATGGTTGTGGGGGTCGCGAGGAGCGAGAGAGCGAGCGGTCAACCGCGATGACGAGGCTAAATGCTCCGGCGCCGCACACGTGGCCTGGCGTGATTAATCGACGCGTCCTTCGCCCGACCTTTTTGGACGCGAGCACGACTTGCCTCAGCTCACAGGATACATCACGTAGACTACTGTGTCATGAATGTTTGCTTGTTAAAAGGTTTTACTTCAACTGAAATTGAGGTCCACCATGCTGGATACGGCAGGTGCGACTCGCTCAAACTCGGCCGCGTAACACTCGGAGTTTTCTTCGTCATCATCATCTTCCTCGTCGCAGTAGCCTTTAAAAAGCGTACGGACCAATTCGGCAAGCGCTTGAGGCTCGGCCAGACCGTCCAACGCCCCATCAGGGATGAGTTCCAGAACATCGAACTTGATGCCGCCCTCATTCGCTTCCTCCAAGAGCTTGTCGAAAGCCCGCTGCGGATCAGCCGCAAACAAGGTAGCTGCGACAACCTTGGAGGTCGCATAGCAGTGACACGTGCATGTGATCCCGGACATGGGATTCGCGCTGACGTACTTGATCAGGCGCGACCACACGTTGTTTACAAGAGGGATCTCACCAAAGCGGGGATCCTGCGGCATGTCAGCGACAAGGTCGCGCCAAGACAGCTGCGCTGTAAACGGGCATTCGGTGCAATACAACCGGCCCGAGTCGCTCCACGTGTTAAACTGTGGGTCAGTAGCCGTAACGCCGTCAGGCGCAAAGACGGACCGGAGCACGATGTGCGTGAAGAGGTGTGGAGCTTCCGAAGTGCGGAGAATGTGAAGGAGATGATCCCTCGTCGCATACCGCAGCACGCCGGAGGAAAGAAGCTGCGAGATGATCATGCAGGTCGACCAGATCAGTTCCTCGCTGTACGCAGGCGGGGGCGAGGGCGAGACCAGCAATTCAAGGAACTCGGCGGGCAACGTAAGGTTCTCGCTCCCCTCAAAAAGAAAATCGGACAGCGGTGCGGGCGGATCAAGGTGCTCTGACGAATAGGAACGGAAGGCCGTGACAAAATCAGCGAGCGTCAACTGGCCCTTGGTGTTGCTGTTCGGGCCTGGAACGAGCGCGTACTGGAGCACGGCCTGGCAGATGACGCTGCGGTCTCGATGAGCAGCTTTGGCGGCACAAAAAGCTAGTCGAGTTGTGATTGTATCAGTGCGCGATGTTCGTAACCGAAAACCTCGATGACAACATACCGTCCAGCAGCGTAGACTTCCATTCGTCAACGGTACACAAGTCGCAGAACGATTGCACATAGCCAAACTCCCCGCGGGCGAGGCCGATGGCAACCATTTGGCAGCATCGACTGGGATCAATAAATCCGTGCGTCCCGAGAAACCCGAGGTCGTGCACGGGAAGGTCGCGCTCAAACCAAGTCATGATGTAACCGCCAAGCGTAGAAGCATCGTTAAGTTCATTTTGGGGATGAGGCGGCAATCTTCGGATCGGGATGTCCTTGATCTCGAGACTGTACACAAAAGCGGAAAGTGTTTGCTCCGGGTAGCACTCAAGCAGCATGATGAAAACCGGGTAACCAATCGCGACAGCCGTATGCACGTAAAATTGCCGCACAGTTGCTGGAAGCTCGGGGATGATGCTCTTGAATATCCAATAGTAGATGGCCTCGAAGCGGAGGGTATCTTTGAAAACGATCCCGCTTGGCGTCGCCGCGTGAAGCGCAAGGATTGCCGGGCCTGCCTTAGCAAGCAGGGATAAAAGCATTGAAACACTGACGCCGTACCGACGATCGCAGGCGAGAACCTCCAGGGTAGTAGGATTCCATGATAGGACGGTGAGGTAGGCGAGCGCATCGGCCAGTCGAAGCGGTGTGACTGGCATAACAAAGTCCTCAGCGCGGTACACGGTCTCGTACGAGTCCTCGACGAGCGAGACCCACTTGGTAAGCTCAAGTCGAGCCTCGAGTAGTGACGGCGCTTGGGCGAGCAGGAGCTCGAGAATCTGCACCAAGACCTTAATCCAGCCGTGGACCGTCGCAGCAGCCACAAGTCGAAGGAGCGTGGCAAGGGGGATCGACAAGATGGACCCGTAAGGCTCGGCAAAAGATGCGTTCAGGCAACGATGCAGCGATTTGGAGCTGACATCACTCGAACGGATTCGGCGGAGGAGGAGGGAAGCCAGATTGACAAGCACAGCAGCTGGTGCAGGCTCGCGAGTGTAAGGGTCTTTAAGCTCGCGAGCTTTCGCCTCTACTTCCGCCGGCGCCAGGTCGATCAACAGTAACCGCGTGATAGGGTCGCGAGGCGCTGGAGTCTGGCGGACAGCAGTTGCTCTAAGCCGTTCTGCGATTGAAAGGGACCAAGCGAATCCAACTTCGTCGCCAAGTGCACAGCCATGAAGCAAAGCTGACGCAGCAGCGACGGATGCGCGCGGCTCGGCAAGCTGGAGGACAGCTTCCATCAGCTCCGCGGGGAGGTACTGCAGGTTATAGTAGCCCGAGGGGTGTTCATTTGATTGCACAAAGTCCTCCATTTGATACATGAGGCGTGGGGGTTCATTGACAGAGAGGCAGTAGTGAACGCGGACCAATCGCAAAAGTGCCCGTTCCGGTCCTCACGCTCACGTGGCGTCGCATGATTGTTCGACGCGTCTCGCAGGACGCGAAACCTCCTCGCGTCTCAAGTCGAAGTCTCTCGTGGCATTCCACTCCAAAGGCTTCGCCGCACTCGTTAACGCGAAGGAGGAGTCCACGAGGCGCTATATAGTCGTTCGAATCGCGAGGTCAACACAAATTGAGACTCACCACGCCTGAAGCGATGGACGCCACACGCTCAAACTCGTCAACGCTTCGAAACGCATCTACTTCCTCGCACGAGCTTGGGCCCAGGTTGCGGACGAGGTCAGCGAGGCACTGAGACTTGGCGATAAGGGCAAGATCAGTGCAAGTGCTCGTTGTAAATTGTATTACACAGTAGGCTCGAACGATATTTAACTCAAATCAAGGTCCACCACGCTGGACGCGTTAGGTGCGACTCGCTCAAACTCGGCCTCGTACCAATTGACGTGCTCGCCTGCTTCCTCATCGTCGCAATAGCCATTCCACAGCGTGCGGATCAAGTCGGCGAGGGCTTCGGGTTCTGCCAGTCCGTCTAGCGCGCCATCGGGAATGAGCTCCATGATGTCAATTTTGATGCCACCCTCGTTCGCTTCCTGCACAAGCGCGTCAAAGGCCTGTTGCGGGGCAGCTGCAAATAAGGTGGCTGCGACAAGTTTAGCGGACGCGAAGCAATTACACTCGCAGGTGATCCCGGACATGGGGTTCGCGCTTGAGTACTCGGTCAGTCGCGACCACACGTCGTTGACAAGCGGGATCTCACCAAAGCGGGGATTCAGCGGCAGGTTGGCGACGAGGTCGCGCCACGATGACTGCGCTGTAAACGGGCATCTAGTGCAGTACAGCCGGCCTGAATCGCTCCACTTGTTGTACTGCGGCTCGGTCGCTGTGACGCCGTCAGGAACAAAGACAGACCGGAGCACGACGTGAGCGAAAAGATGCGGGGCCTTCGAGGCGCGAATGAGGTGATGGAGATGGTTGCTCGTCGTAAACTGCAAGGCGCCGGATGCAAGTAGCTGTGAAATAATCGCGCAAGTCGACCAGATCAGCTCTTCATTGTAAGATGGCGGGGGAGCAGGTGAGACCAGCAATTGGAGGAGTTCCACGGGCAGTGTAAGAGAGTCACCGCCCTCGAAAAGAAACTCCGAAAGCGGCACGATTGGTTCCAAACGCTCGGCCGAATAGGAGCGAAAGGCCGTGACAAAGTCAGCGAGCGTCAACTGGCCCTTGGTGTTGCTGTTAGGGCCTGGGACGAGCGCGTATCGAAGCACGGCCTGGCAGATGACGCTGCGGGCTCGGCGGACGCATTTGAATACGCAAAACCCTGCGGCCGGGTGACGAACGTGTCAGTAAATACCGTTACTCGCAGCGGAAAAAAAGGGTGAGCGCAACGCACCACTCAGAAGAACCTCCTGCCACTGCTCGACGGTGCAGATATCGCAGAGCGATTGCACGTAGCCGAACTCTCCGCGGGCGATGGCGATGGCAACCATCTGGCAGAATCGACTGGAATGGATAAACCCATGCGTCCCAAGCAGCCCGAGGTCGCGTACAGAAAGGTCTCGTTCAAACCAACGCATAATGTAAACGCCAAGCGTAATAGCATTGTCAAGTACGTCCTGGGGATGGGGCGGCAGCCGCCAAATCGGGATGTCCTCGAGCTCGGGATTGTGTACAAGTGCAGAAAGCGTTTGCTCCGGGAACCACTCGAGAAGCATGACAAAAATCGGGTGGCCAATCGCGACAGCCGTATGAACGTAGAATCGGAGCACATTTGCCGGTAGCTCGGGGATGTACTTGAAAATCCAAAAGTAGATGCTTTCGTAGCGCTCGAAATATTGGAGAGTCACACCTTCGGGCGTCGCCGCGTGAAGGGCAAAGATTGCAGGTCCCTCGGTGGCAAGCAAGGATGCAACGGTTGCCTTGTTCACACCGTACCGAGGATTGAGAATCAGAAGTTCAAAGTTTTTGTGTTCCCAAGCCAGGACGGAAAGGTACGTGAGCGCATCGGCCATTCGCAGCGGTTCAGCGGGCATGTCAAAATCGTCGGCGTGGTATTCGGTCGCATACGAGTCCTTGACAAGCGAAGCCCACTCGGTAAGCTTGAGCCCAATGTCGAGCAGCGACGGGGCTTGGGTAAGCAAGAGCTCGAGGACTTGCGTCAAAGTCTCGTTCCAGCCCTGCACGGCCGCAGCAGCCACAAGCCGGACAAGCGAGGCAAGCGGGATAGCCAAGATTGACCCGTGCGGCTCGGCAAAGGACGCCTCCAGGAGACGGCGCAGCGAGTTGGAGTCGATGCAGCTCGCCCGGATTCGGCGAATGAAAAGGGACGCCAGGTTGACGAGCACGGCAGTGGGCGCTGGGGAACGTAAGTATAAATCCTCGTAAACGAAACATTCTTCTTCCAACCACGGCGGCGAGAGGTCAATCAACAGCAACCGAGTTATAGGGTCGCGAGGCGCTGGGGTCTCGCGAACGGCTGTTGCGCTAAGCCGCTGTGCAATCAAAAATGACCAAGAAAAGCGAACGCGATTGTCGAGTGCAAGGTCGCGAAAGTAAGCTGACGCGGCAGCCACGGCGGCACGCGGTTCGGCGAGCTGAAGCACAGCGCACGCCAGTTCCGCGGGTAGGGACCGCAGGCCATGCTCGTCCAAGGAGTCTTCGAGTGATTGCATCAAGTCTTTCATTTGATTCATGGTGTCCGGTTCATCGATTGGGAGCGGCGAGGCGACGAAAAGCCGACCGCAAATTTGGCGCTTGGGACCATCACGTGTTGTCGCCTGGTTTTTCAACGCGTCTCGCACCAGCACCGCGTCTCGCACCAGCACCGCTAATCGCACGACGGTTCGCGCAATGCAAAACCACCGCGTATAAACGTTGGTTTGCGATTGTTTTTAGCCGAGGGCCCTGGGCCGAGGTCGAGCAGCACCCCTTGTAACCTCATGCCCCCTACCCACGCAAGTCCTTTGTGCTGTATTTAATGCCGACGAGAAAGCTATATTTAAACCAGTTTATTCACCAACGTCTCGGTGTCGCCATCTCCATCATCCGCCGCGAGCGCTCCCACGCTCCCACCATTGACGCGCGCGATCGCCACTTCGACCTCGGTGCGCCAGTCGATGATTCGCAGCATGTACACGACCTGCGCGATCGCACAGATCAGGAGCGCACAAGCAAGACCGATCCACATCCCACCAATCCCGAGCTTGCCGACGAAAGTGAGGAGCACTCCGAGCGGGACAGCGACCGCGTAGTAGGCCGCCGCGATGAAGCCCGCGCCAACCTTTTGCTTGCCACAGCCGCGGAAGATGCCGTTGATGACGCACACGGCCGTGTCGGGGTGCTGGAACAACGGGATGATAGGAAGGACCGAAGCGACGAGCGCTACGATGTCCTGGTCGCTAGTAAAAGCGTACGCGATGAAAGACCGGAACGCGAACACGAGCGCGGCCATGACGACGCTGGTGACGACGCCCAGCGCCACCGAGACCACGGTCGCGCGGCTTGCTCCCGCCGCGTCGCCCGCGCCGAGGTAGTTGCCAAAACGTGCGCCCGCGACAATAGAGAGGCCCACGAGCACCATGAAGAGGGTGGCGACCGTGTTGATGAGAACGGCTTGCGCCGCGAGCTGGAGCGGGCTAAGGAGGCCAGCGAGAAGCGCCATGAGCTCGTAGACCCACCACGACGAGCAGATCATGAGCATACCCGGGAACCCGAGCTTGATGAAGCCCTTCCAGTCGCGCAAGGCCTCGCGCGACCACGGTGCCCAGCACTGGTACCCGTCGACGCGCCAGGTGTAGAGAATCGTGAGCAGCAAGGCGAGCATCTCGGTGACCGCGCTGGCCGTTGCGGTGCCGTAGAAACCAAGGTTGAGCGGCCAGTCGACAAAGGTGAGTACGTAGCCGAGCCCAACGTTGATGGGGACCGTGATGAGCGACACGAGGAACTGGACCTGCATAATGCCCTGCGCGATGAGGTACTTGGAGAGGCAGTTGCTGCTGACCATGGGGAATAGGCCGATCCAGAGGACACGAATGTAGTAGCCGGCCATGCGCGAGAGCTGCGCGTCTTGCCCGACCAGAAGAAGCAGCGGCTCGGGTGCAGAACCACACTGCGGTCAGCGGAACAATCAGTGCGAGGTTGATCAGGATGGCGCGCTGCAAGAAGATGCTGGCCTGGCGCGGGTTTTTGGACCCGGTCACGGCCTGCGATGCGAGCGTGTCGAGCGCCGTCGTGATACCAAAACAGATAGAGAAGCCCAGAACGTTCAAGAACTAGCGTAACGGATGCGTGTTCAAACTGAGATTTTGGCACGCTCGAGGACACTCGACCAACGGACCATGACAGCGAGTGATGCGGCCGCGAGCTCAGTTGCGCCGAGATGGCCGACGAGCAGCGTTGGAACCATGCGGTTCGCGAACGACAGGACGGATCCCGTAATACAGGGTACGGCGAGCCGCGCCATGATCTTGGCCTCGGTGATGGCCTCGGGCAGACTCGGGACCACGACGTCGTGCTTCATTTTCGCGGTCTTGGTTGCTGAGTAGGATCGCAGTATCGCTTTGATGTTAACTCGGGGTCGATCGGCTTTAGAGCTCGCCCAGGCAAGGCCATGGTTACGACTCAACCTCCTTCGCCCGCAATCGTCGCGGCGTGAACCTGCGGACGCAGGGCATGCCTGCGGGGAGTGAAACGCGTTCTGCGCCGCAATTGAATCATTCGCGAGATGTCCCGAGCGCAGGGACTTCCGAGAGCATCAGGTACATGATCAGCCGGAACAGCGTGCAAGATCATCCGAGAGAGTCCACGCAGTGACGCGAAACGAGCGGGTGTGAGACACGCCGCGAGACAATTTTCGGGCGCGAGTTCATCCGGCCGGGTCAGGTGATGCACGAGCGCGTCAATTTCGTTCGAGTCGAACGGTGGCGAAGCGCTCTTCTCCTCCTCCTCACCGCGGCGATCATATACAGCACCCGCCCGCACGACTTGGTGCACCGGGCTGCTCTCGCCTACCTGCTACGCATCAACCACACCACACCATGAAGTCCCGCTTCTCGGCCCTCGACATTGCCGCCGTCGTACAGGATCTGCAGCGGTGCGTGCTGCCCCCTGCCCCACTCGCCCCTCCACCTGATCCCTAACCGCCGTAAACCGCCTACAGCACGGTCGGCATGCGGCTGCAGAACGTGTACGACATCAACGCCAAGACGTACCTGTTCAAGTTTGCGCGGACCGAGGAGAAGGAGCTGGTGCTGATCGAGTCGGGGATCCGGATGCACTCGACCGAGTTTGAGCGCGAGAAGCCGCCGCTGCCCTCACCGTTCGCCATGAAGCTGCGCAAGCACCTGCGCCAGCGCCGGCTGACGGCGGTGCGCCAGCTCGCGCGCGACCGCGTCGCCATCTTCGAGTTCGGCGGCCACCCGCTCGCGTCGTCCAACTTCAACCTCGTGTGCGAGTTCTACGCCTCGGGCAACGTCGTGCTGACCGACGGCGACTGGACCATCCTCGCCGTCCTGCGCGTCGTCAAGCTCAACGACACGGACCAGTACCGCGTCGGGTCCAAGCTCGCGTCCGTCGCCGCCGGCGGCAACCTGCCCGCGCCCTGGACCCGCGAGCGCGTCGTCGACCTGATCGCGGCGCACCCCAAGGACCAGGCCAAGCGGTGCCTCGCCGCCGCCTCCGAGTACCCGACCCCGCTCATCGAGCACGGTCTGCTCGCCGCGGGGCTCAAGGGCAACCAACGCCTGACCGAGGCCGACGCCGACGCGGTCCTTTCCGCGCTCGCCGTCGCCGAGTCGGTCGTGCAGTCGGTCGCCAACCCGACGCCCGACGCGCCGCGCCTCGCGGGTTACATCATCACGGACGGCGGATCCGCCGACGGCTCGGTCGCCGCCATGTACGAGGACGTGCACCCGGTCCTCCTCGCGCAGTACGCGGACCGCGTGGGGACGCCCATGGTCGCCGAGTTCGCCACCTTCAACGCGGCGGCCGACGCGTACTTTTCGGCGCTCGAGTCGCAGCGCGCGATCCAGCGCGCGCGCGCCCAGGAGGCCGCCGCGCACCGCAAGCTCGCCGCGATCGAGGCCGAGCAGGACGCGCGCGTCGAGTCGCTCGCCGAGGCCCAGCGCGCCGCCGTGCGCCGCGCCCAGATCGTCGAGCACCACGCCGAGCTCGTCGACGCCGCAATTGCCGTCATCAACTCGGCCCTCGCTACGGGCATGGACTGGGTGGAGCTCGACGAGCTCGTCCGCGACGAAAAGGCCCGCGCGAACCCCGTCGCGAGCGCGATCGAGAAGCTCGAGCTCAACGTGTCGCGCATCCATATGCGCCTCGTCGACCCGTGGGCGGCCGACGACGACGAGGACGAGGCCGACGCGCACGCCGACGAGTCGGACGACGAGGATGGCGAGGGGCTGTTCGGGTCCGACGACGACGACGAGGAGGACGGTGCGGGTTCCTCGCGGCGCAAGAAGAAGAACCGCAACGGCGGCGACAAGCCCGCGCAGCCGCAGCAGCCGGCGCGCGACGCGTCGGTCCTGGTGCCCATCGACCTCGACGTGTCGGCGATGAAGAACGCGGCGCGGCTGTACACGACCAAGAAGCAGTCGGCGCTCAAGCAGCAGAAGACGCTGGCGGTGGCCGAGCAGGCGCTTAAGTCGGCCGCGTCCAAGATCAAGCAGGACCTCGAGGCCGCGGCCAAGCAGACGGCCAACGCGTCGGGCCTGTCGAAGCTGCGCAAGCCCATGTGGTTCGAAAAGTTCCACTGGTTCATCTCGTCCGAGAACTACCTGGTCGTCGGCGGCCGCGACATGCACCAGAACGAGATCCTCGTCAAGCGGTACCTGCGCCCCGGCGACGTGTACGTGCACGCCGACCTGCACGGCGCGCCGTCCATCATCATCAAGAACATGCGCGCGGGACCCGACGGCAGCTTCCCGGAGATCCCGCCCTCGACGCTCGCCCAGGCCGGGAACATGGCGCTCTGCCTGTCGCGCGCGTGGGACTCCAAGATCGTCACATCCGCGTGGTGGGTGTGGTGGAACCAGGTGTCCAAGTCCGCGCCCTCGGGCGAGTACCTCACCACCGGCTCGTTCATGATCCGCGGTAAGAAGAACGTGCTCCCGCCGTCCCAGCTCGTTTATGGGTTGGGCATCGTGTTCCGCCTCGACGAGGAGTCGGTCGACGGACACCGCGGCGAGCGCGCGTCGCGCCACGTCCAGGCCGGTGCTGCGGCGCCCGCTGCTGTCGAGGACGAGGACGAGGAGCAGGGCGAGGTCGAGCAGCAGGAGGAAGACGCCGCGCCTGCTGCTGCCGCCGCTGACGACGACGAGGTGGCCGAGTCGACCCCCGCCCCCGCCCCCGCCGCTCCCGCTGCCCCCTCGCTCATCGCGCAGCTCCAGCAGCTCATGCTCGACGAAGCCGACGACGATGACGAGTCCGACTCGGACTCGGACGACGAACCCGCAGTGGCCGCCGCCGCCGCGCCCGCTCCCGCTGCACCCGCTGCGCCCGCCGCCGCGTCGACCAACGGCCACGCCGACGACGACAACGAGGACGCCGACGAGGACTCGCGCAGCTCAACGCCATCGTCGCGCGGCCCCGGCGCCCGCATCTCGCGCGCCGAGCGGCGCAAGCTCAAGAGGGGCGGCAGCTCGGCTGCCGTCGTTCCCGCGGATCAGGACGGCGACGACGCGGCACCCGCGCCCGCGCCGCCCGCGGCCAAGCGCGCCGCTTTCGACTCGGACGACGAGGACGGCGGCAAGCCCGCTGCCAAGGGCGGCAAGGGCAAGGGCGGCAAGAAGGCCGCGGCCGGCGGTAAGGGCAAGCCGGCGCCCACGCCCGCGCAGCCCGCCACGCCGCCGCCGTCGCAGGTGCGCGGCAAGAAGGCCAAGCTCAAGAAGGCCAAGGCCAAGTACGCGGACCAGTCGGACGAGGAGCGCGAGCTGGCCATGGCGCTGCTCAAGCCCAACCAGGGCCCGCAGCCCAAGGGCAAGAAGGAGAAGAAGAAGGCCGCCGCCAAGGCGCAGGCCGAGGAGGTGGCCCGGCTCCGCGAGGAGCAGCGCAACGCCGAGCTCGAAGCCGCGCGTCAGCGCCGCGAGGAGAAGGCCGCCCAGGCTGCTGCTGCCGCCGCCGCGGCTGCGGAGCAAGGCGACGACGAGCCCGACACGCCCGCTGCGCCCGTGGCCGAGGAGGACGAGGAGGAGGACGACGCCGCGGCCGCGGCCAGCACCGAGACCACGGCCGACCAGATCACGGAGCTGCTCGACTCGCTCACGGGCGCGCCGCGCGTCGGCGACGGCCTGCAGTACGCCGTGTGCATGTGCGCGCCGTACTCGTCCCTCGCCTCGTTCAAGTACAAGGTCAAGCTCACGCCGGGCACCATGAAGAAGGGAAAAGCCAGCAAGCTCTGCGTGCAGATTTTCCAAAAGGCCGCGCAAACTCTGCCCGCTGGCACGTCCGGCCCCGCGGCCATCGCCGCCGCCAAGGCCGCCGCCGAGCACGAGGCCAACCTGATCCGCGGGATCCCCGAGCCCGAGTGGACCACGACGATGCGCGCTCAGGTCAAGGTGTTTGCCCCGCAGCTCGCGGACGTCCAGAAGGGCGCCAAGGGCGGCAAGAAGAAGGGTGGCAAGGGCGGCCGCGATTGAGTTTTGGTAGATATATTCGAGAGTCCTCTAGTGTACCACATCGAGCACCGCAACAAGCGAGCGCAGTACCACCCGCACGCCCAGCGCCGCGGCGTACGCGGGCCAGCACGTCGCGACGACGGCCAGCGACGCGAACCACGCCACGACCGCGCGCACCGCCGACTCGTCCGGCGTCACACGGCACAGAACCCGTCCGCCGTGTGTCCGCGCGTACCACACGCACACGTCGTTCGCCGCGCCCGCGCCGCGCGCGAGCCGGAGCCTCGCCACGGCTGCGTGCACCTGCCACGCGCTGCGCGCTTTCGCGCCGGAGCTCGCGGCGTACGCCTCCTTTGCGCGTTGCCACGCGACCTCGAACACGATCATCGCCCACCCGGCCGCCAGGGGTGCGAGCGCAACCCCCAGAGCGGCGAGGGCCAGGTCCTGCTCGCGGTCGAGCTGCGCGTTATACTTGGCGAGCGCCGCGCGGGCCGCGGTCACTGCGCCCGGCCCAACGGACGCGACGACGGCGTCGCCGGTCCGCTGTGCGAGGGCGATCGCGTCCTGGACGGCGAGCGCGGGCTGGGTCCAGTTGGCGGCGAGCGGGATCGCGGTAGCGTCGAGGACCGCCGCCGAGAGCGCGTTGACGGCGTCGATCTGGCCGCCGACCATGCACTGGACGAGCGTCAGCATCGGTGTCTGAATCGCGGGGACGGGTGCGAGGAGCGAGCGGACCGTCGACGTCATCATGTCGCTGGTCAGCGTCAGCGTCGCGTTGATATCCGTGAGCGCGGCGAGAACGGGCGAGGCCACGGGGACGATCAGGTCTTCGCGGAGGACCGTCATGGACCGCTCGACCTCGTGCACGCCCGTCTCGAACAGCGACGTGAGGTGCCCGCGTTCCCGCGCGATCACGCTCGCGACCGTCGACGCGACGAGCCGCTCGACCCCGACATCCGTGCCCCACGCGGCGGCGAGCTCGGCGAACAGGCGGCGCTGGATCCAGATCACCGCGAGCGCGCCGGCCGCGGGGAGCACCAGGAGCCACATGGGCCGGTGCAGGAGGAACGCCGCGGCGCGCGCGAGGCGGCGCTCGAGGGCGGGGGAGACGACCGCGCGGCGGTGCCGCCGGCGCAGCGACGCGGCCGTCGCGTGGTCGGCGGACTGCGTGACGCGGCGCGCGAGGGCGATCAGGCTCGCGGCGAGGCCGACGAGGCGGAACTGCATCGGCGCGACGGTCCGCCACACGAGATCGTCGGCGGAGAGCCGCGACAGGCGCGCGCCGCGGCGCTGGGTCCACCACCGCTCAAGCACCAAAGAAACGAGGTGCGTGATCCACAGTGTGCCCGCGGCGAACGCGGCGGCGCGGCACCACCACCCGAGGGCGGCCTCGACGGCGAGTTTCGCGGGCTCCATGGCGTCGGCGAGCCCGGACCCGCACGCGCACCGCTGCAGGGCCTGCCACTCGGGCGTGGACCGCCACATGGCGACGGTGGCGGGCGGGACTTCGGGGGTCGGGATCTGGATCTGGTCGAGGATCCCGGCCATGTTGGTCGCGATATCGGACATGGCTTTTGCAAAGGGCTGCGCGAGAACCGTCTCGAGCTGGTCGAACAGCGCGCCGGCGGACGGCACGCTGCCGAGGGCCGCGGTGAACGACTGCGCGACCGTGTCCGGGATCACGAACTGGCCGGCGAGCGAGGCGGGGATCTGCGGGATCCGGACGGCGGACGTGGTGATGGACGGCCCGCCGAAAATGGCCTGGAACTGCGTTCCGAGCGAGTCGAGCAGCTGCCCGTTGAGCGCGTCGATGATCTTGTTGATCTCGCCCGTCAGCTGCGCGACCGCCGTGTTCCACACGCCCTGCACCTCGCCGACGGTATCGCTCAGCACGCCGAACGTCGCGCGCAGGACCATGTCCACGAGACACCGCCACACGTGCGTCTGCGAGGCCGCGAACTGCACGATCACGGCCTTGCCGAGCTGCACGCCCAGGATCAGCGTGCCCGCCATGACGGTGACGGCGGACCGCGCGGCCTGCGTCGTGGCCGACGCCGTCGCGGCGACGGCGCGCTGCGGGACCGTCGGCAGCATCTCGAGCACGACGAGCAGCGTCTGGCACCCGGACTGCGCGGACGCGGCCGTCTGCGCGAGCGCGGCGAGCAGGTCGGCTTTCGCCCACACGAGCCGCATCGCGAGCCACGCCAGCACCCACAGCGGGTACAGCGACACGGACCGCAGGAACACGTCGCGCAGGGGCGCGTGGTACGGCGGCTTTGCGGGACCGTTGTCGGCGGTGGTAGGGGTAGCGGGCGAGACGGAGATACTCGGCTTCTTGGCGGTCGCCACCGCGCGCGCGGCCGCGTCCCGCGCGTCGCGCGTCATGGCGTCGATGCGGCGCTGGAACAGGTCGATGGTCGCGCGCTCGCGGTCGCCGCTCTCTTCGAGGTCCGTGTCGCTCTGCATCGCGAGGCGCAGCGACGCGAGCCGCTTGTCGAACGCGGACGACGCGTCGAGGCGGACCGGCGGCGGCGGGTCGGGTTCACCATCGTCGGCGAGCTTTTTTGGCAGCACATCGGTGTCGCGGTTAACGGCGGTCGAGCTCAGACTCGTATCGGCCGACTCGGCCTGCTCGAGCGCGAACCGGACCGACTTGCCCGTGCGCAGGAGGTTGGGGTTGGCGGGCGTCGGTGTGGTGGCGCGGGAGGTGCTCGCGGTGGTGGTGCACTCATCATCGTCGTCGCTGCTGCTGTCCAGGTGCCCGTCGTGCGCGACCTTGGAAAAGTAGTCCTCCTCGAGTGGGTCCATGGCGGTGGCTGCGGTGGGGGGAGCGCCACAGCCGCATGCGCGGGCTGCGGGCTTCTCCCACCATGGTCGGGTTGCCGGTGCTGCGGCGAGTGTCCATGGGGTTGCATGGTCGAGTAGTGGTTGCCGTCAAAGAGAGCGGCGTCGGAGGCCCAAAGAGCGGACGAGCGCGGAGGGCGCGGTCAGGGGGTGGGCCGAACGGAGCGACGTGGCGAACACGCGCACGTGTTTGCGCGTTGGCGGCGTGACCGCCTCGACCGCCTCGCCGAGTCGCCAAGGTTCGCCGCCGCTCGCCCCCTCTCCCCCTTCCCCCCGTTTCCCACTCATACTGCAACGCATCAAGTTACAACCATGCCGCCCGCCGCCGGCGTCCCCGACCTCGCCATCACCGCGGCGCAGGTGCACGACCTGTTCCTGCAGCTCGAGGCCATCAACCGCGACAACGAGGCCGCGCTCGCCGCGCTGAGCCGCGAGGTCCACTCGGTCAAGGAGTCGCTCGCCGCCCGCTCGGACCTGCCGCCGACCGAGCCGCGCGACCTGTCGGGCTTTGCCCCGCCGCCCGAGACTTTTGACGACGCGACGGCGGTCGCCCGCGAGCTCGAGATCGACGTCGAGACGGCGCCGCCGTCGGAACCCGCACCCGAGCACACGTCGACCCAGACGTCGCCCGTGCCCGCCGACCCGCTGCCCGAGGCCGGCACCCAGACGCCGTCGCGCCCGCCCACCCCACCAACGCCGCCGGTGCCAGTACCCGCCGCGAGTGTGCCGGCGCCGGAGCCGGTGCCTGCTGTCGATCACGCCGTCCAGACTGGTACGCGAATTGACGCGTCTTTGGTGGATTCGGACTCTGACTTGCCCTGGGAACAGGCGAGTACACGGACCCACGCATCGTCGAGCTGCAGCGCGACAACGCGCACCTCATGGGCACGCTCAAGGAGTACGAGTCGACGCTCGAGCTCATCATGGGCAAGTTCCGCGCCCAAGTCGTACGCCTTCTCGGTAATCTTTCCTCATCACCAACACCCGTCCTCACACCGCCTTGTCCAATAGCAACTCGCCCAGCAGGAAAAGAAACGCATCTACGCCGAGTGCCAGGCGCAGCTCGACGCCGAGAAGCGCCGCAGCGAGACCCTCGCCGAGGAAAAGGTCTCGGCGCTCTCGCACCTCGAGACCGCCCAGGCCGTGATGCGCGAGTCCCTCCGCCTCTCGGCCGAGGAACACGCCAGCCTGCTCCAGTCCATCTCCACCTACGACGCCGAGCTCGCCACCCTCCGCTCCGCACTCGGTACCGACCGCGAGCAGCTGCTTCTCCAGCACCGCGACGCCGCGGTTGCTGACGCGAATGCGCTCGACGCGCCGCCCGCTGCGAACGCGATGCCCGTCACGCTCGAGCGGATCGCTTCCTCGCCGACCTCGCCCGTCTCGCCTCCGCCACCAGCCGCTGCAGAGCCTGCGCCCGAACCCGCCATCCCGCCCGTCCAGGTCCCGCCGCTCGAGGACGCGCCTGTCACCGCGGCGGCTGCCGATGATACGGCTGGCACCGGGTTCGCGTCTACGGACCCGACGTTTGTCACTATCTCGCGCCGCCCCGCTGCCGCTGAGGGCGAGGGCGGGCCGGAGCAGGTGGCGGCGGTGGACCCTGTCGCGCCGCCGCCCGAGGTCGACGTGGACGCCGAGGTCACCACGCTATGAGCACGCACACACATGTAATTAATTAATAAGTCAGTCGCCACTCGTTTGCTGGGTTCGTGGTGGAGGGCCGGGAGTGAGTGAGCAACCGTGCGAGGCCGGCAGCGTCGCGGTCCGCCACGGAGAGCTCAAGCTCGCCCGGCCGGAACGCTTCTCCCCTCACGCTCCGGCACATGCACTCGCAAACCATGGAACCTAATGAAACTAGCTCGAGACTGTTGAACCTACCACCCGAGCTGTTCGACGCAATCGCGTCGTGGGGGCTCTCGAACGCCGACCGGCTCGCCCTTCGCGCGACGTGCCGCACTGCCCTTGCCAGCCCGCTCTGGCGCGCACACGCTCCGCCCGCTCTCGAAATGACGCTTGCGCTCCGTGGAACCGACCGCGCTGCGTTCTTTGCCGTCGCGCCCGTGTACCACGGCTGGAAACGCGGGCGGCACCGCGGAAAAGCTTCCGCGCGCCCATCGATCTCCAACACCCAAATGCGCGCCGTCTTCCTCGACGTCGCTCGTCGACTCGTGCTCAGCGACGTAGGCGACCCGCGCCCGTGGTCCTGGCTCCGCGCGTGGACCCACGGCCAGGTGCCCGTCGCGACGACGCGCGAGTTCCGCGACCTGCTCTTTGCTGCGCTCCCGCCGTCCGCGCGGTCCAAGCTTGGGACAATGGCGCTCCCAGCTGACCGGATGCTCACGGGACACCTTCCGACGGGATCGCCGCACGCGCTCGCGCACATTTTGTCAACCTGGCGAGACCGGGCGACGGGTCTCTCAATCGCGTCGCTTCGATACCTCCGCGCGACGTCCTCGTCTAACCGATTCCACTCCACCGGACTCGACCACCAGCTGCCAAACTTGTGGAGTATCGTCGAGTGTCTACTCGAAGCGCGGACCGACCCGGACGACCCAGTTTACGCCACTCTCATCCTTGAAGCCGCATCTCTCGCGTGCACTTTCTGCGCGACCGATCCAGTCATGACGGCGACTGCTCGACGCAACAATCCTGATTACCTCGCGCCGCCGGTCAAGGCGCTCTTGGCACTTGGTCCGCCCGCCGTCGTTGGAGCGGTGACGCGCGCGCTTTTGGCGGCACATCCTCTCCAGGTCCGTCCATTCATTCGGGCCATTCTACGAACCGCGCGTGAGCAGGACTCTCGCGGATTTGCTTCCTTTACTGTGCTCGTCGATCTGCTGGTCCTCGCCACGACGTATCTCGTTCACCGGCCGTCTGATTGCCCAATCTCTCGTTGGCGTTTTGTCGAATGGCACGGTGCACCAGGTCTTCAGGTCGAGGCTGGGGGCGGCACTGTACATACTCTACTTCGCCGCGTCCTCCCGCACTGCCGCCAGGTACCCCGCGGCTTTCACTTGATCACGTTTCTCGACTGTTTGGCGCTCGCTAACATAGACTTGGATGAGCTGTGGTCGTTTCGGATCACTTCCAGTGACTCCGGGTCGCCGTTCGCTTCCTGGATGTGCCGCCACTGGGTTCCGACCCGGGCCCACGTCCACACGCTTGACGCTCTTCGACACGCGTACGTCGCGGCCAACGCTTTGCCCGCGGTTCAGGCGACCCAAGACGCGGTCCCCATCGTGCCGTACCACAGCTTCGAACGCGTCGCCACGGGGCGTCCGATCCAGTTCGAGGACTGCGGCGCGTGCGCTCAGCACATGAATGATGTGAGTTTCAAGACGGCATGGGACTGGCCTTTCCTTGGCGACCGTGTCTTCCGCGTTGAGCCGTACACGGACGCGGAGCTCGCAGCGAACGCGGCGCGGCTGATCGAGCACCAGCACCAGCTTATGACCAGCAACAGCGAGCTAATGGGCAAAGCGATCGAGGACGGTTGGTGCAAGCTGCTCGATGCGTCGCGCGGGCCCATGCTTGAATACCTCCTCGGACATCGCTCGCCCCACATCTCGCTCCCGCCAAGTACTGGTGCGATCCGCGGCGGACTCGGCCCCGACGCGTGGATCCGCGGCGGGGTCAACGGGCTTGGGCTCACGGTCTTCCATCTCCTCGATCTCGCGTGCCGGGAACCTCTCCCGTTCACTGACAGCAAATTGCCGGGCGAAATACGCGCCGCCGCCAGCGCCGCCTTCATCCGGCCGGGCGTGCCGCTTGACCTCACGGACGCGGACCTTGCCGAGCTCGCGAAACACGACCGGCCCGAACGCGTGGTGGAGCTTCTCAAGCTCATTGACGGTGCGCTTCAGGTTGCTGCTGCGCGAGGCGAACCGGGCGGCGAAGCGCGAGTGCAGCGGTTGCACGACTGGGCCAGGGCGCACGGTGCAAGCGAAGTGCGCAGATGGGGGACCGGGCTGAGCTTCAACGTGTCCAAGGCGTTGTTTTGGGCGCCGAGGATATAATAGATCACACGACGTATGGTCGCATCGCGGACAAGGTGGTATTGGTCGTTTGGATGTCGCGTCGCGTCGCGTTTCAGGATTTGCCTCGCACACGTGGCGTATAAGAGACACGCGCCAGCGCGCGCTTGGCGGACACGCGCTGGGAGCACCCCTGCTGGGAGGCGGCAGGGAACTGGCATCCGGACCGGGGCACACACCGCGCCGCGTTTCTTTTGTGAGACGCATCGCGCGCGCACGTGACAGCCGCGAGACATCGGGCGACACGCGCTTGTGGCCCAGCGACCGACGCGTCTCTCGATGCTGCCCGCGACTATACCCCCGAGCCAGGCGCTGCCAACTAAAACATCCGTCATGCAACTATGAACACGCATGGAACTCCGCGCAAGGCGATCGACGACGCGTGCTGGTGCTGTTGCGGTCGAGTTGCGAGGCGGCCGCCGCGGCGAGCGAGTGTGTTCGATCGCTGGGATGCGAGAATCATTGCCATATTCGTTCTCGTTCTGTGGCTCGCGCACCTCGGCGCAGCGCAGGTCGTCTACCAGAACCTGACGATCGGCCTCGCGCTCGGCAGCGACTCAGCGTTCGTTGCTGCAAATGGTTCGCCTCTCGGCCACGGCTCGCGTCCGCCAATGCTGATCGAGGGCACGCTAGCGTAGACCCCTCGCACCTGTCGACAGTCGGCAACGCGCGCCGCCTGCTCAATTGGACACTCGACGACATCAACACGAACCTTGCGCACCCGCGCGGGATCCACTTTGCGCTCGACTGGGTCGACTCCAAGTTCACGCAGCTCGGGACCACCAAGGGTGCGCTCGATCTCTACTCGCGGGGCGCTGTCGGGCTCATCGGCGAGTGGTACTCGAGCTACACGCAGCCCGCGGCTTCGGCGAGTACGTGTCACGCGTGCTCAACACGCTGCCGCCCCGACTGACGCAGCTCTCTCGCGTAGTGTCGAGCTACGGCGTGTTCCAGTGCTCGGGGTCCGCGACCTCGGACGTGCTTAGCAACAAGAAGGCGTTTCCGACCTTTTTCCGAACCGTCGCGCCCGACTCGTGCGTTACCCTTCGCCGATACGGACTTGGCCGCCGCGGAGCTGACCGTGGCCGTGTAGATACCAGGGCAAGTTCATTGCCGATGCGGCGCAGTACTTTGGGTTCGAGCAGGTCAATCTGATCTACTCGTCCGACACGTACGGCGTCTCTCGTACGTCCTTCGATCGCACTCCTTCGCCCAGACACTAACCCCCGCTCGCGTCTCACTAGTCGCGCAGACGATGCAGGCCGAGGCCGCCGTCGTCGGCGTCAAAGTGCCGCGCGTGTTCCAGGTCCCCGTCGGCGGCGCGCCCGAGGACTACGCGCGCGCGATCGCGGGCATCGCCGATAGCCCGACGCGCGTGACGATCCTGATCGTGCACGTCGACGAGATCGTGAGCCTGGGTCTCGCCGCGTACGAGCGCGGGTTCGGGCGCGAGTGGGTGTGGCTCGGGTCCGAAGCCACGGTCCCGCTCGCGGCCGCGATCAAGACGGGGGCCGTCTCGCTCACGCCGAACCAGGCCGCCTTCTTCAACGGGTTCCTGTTCTCGTGGCCGACAGAGACCGCGCCGGGGTACCCGCGGTACGAGGCCATGGTCGCGCGGTGGCGGGCGACATTCGGTAACGAGGATATCCTGTCGAGCTTTTCACTCTTCTTCGCGTCGTGCCTCGAGGCGCAGGCCCGCGGGTTCCTCAAGCTCGTGCAGCAGTACGGCTACGCGACCGTCGCGGTGCGGAACACTTCGGCGAGCCTCGCCGAGTTCCTCGTCCCGTTCGAGTCCATGTCGGGCCCAGTGTCGTACAACAGCAACGGCGATCGGCTCGGGTACGTTTCCCGCGCGCACTGACCGTGACCGAGGGTGACTGACACCACCCGATAGCCTGTTCCAGGTCCAGAACCTCCAGGACGGCCGGCTCGTCCCCATCTACTCGATGGACAACACGGGCACGTTCCGGTCGCTCGCGCCGCCCGTGTTCCCCGACGGCACCAACTCGGCGCCGCCGTGGCGCCCGCGGTACGAGCTGGTTGCGCCGCAGTACGCCGACTCGGGCGTGACTGCGGTGCTGACCGCCTGCGGCGTCGCGCTGTTCGCGGTCGTCGTGTCCGCGGGCATCCTGATCCGGTTCCGCAAGGCGCGGCGCGTGCGGCACCTCGGGCTGCCGTTCCTCCTCGTTCTGTGCGTCGGCATGGCCATCTCGCTCACGACGCCGTTCCTCATGGCTGGGATCCCGACGCCGGCCAAGTGTATCGCGCAGTACGCGACGCTCGTGCTCGGGTTCTCCCTGTCCATTTCGTCGCTGTGGATCCGCTCGTTTACGCTCTGGCGCGTCTTTGAGTACGGTTCTTCCCCGCGATCGCCTCGGCTTCGATATCTGACATGCCACTCACGTGTAGCAAGTACGCTGCGACTCCTTTCTCGACCCTGATCGCCGACGCTGCGAGCTAACCTCATCTCGTGTAGCCGCATCCTGGCCAAGTCCAGCTCGCTCCGCACCTCGGCCCTGTTCGCGCGCATGCTGGCCCTGCCTGCCGCGCAGATCATCCTGCTCTACGTCGCACAGGCGCTAGCACCGCTGGGTCCGACGCCGGTCCTCTCGTTCAGCACCGAGCAGTTCATCTGCGCGAGCAGCACGAACCCGGTCCTCGGCGAGGCCCTCATCTACGCGGCCTCGTCCATTGACGGCGTCCTGTTGATCATGCTGGCCGTGGTCGGCGTCAAGATCCGCCACGTCCACTCGTCGTACCGAGACACGGTGTTTATCGGGTACGCGATGCATGCGCTCGTGGTCCGTTCATCTTTCTCGAGTCCCGTTGCCGAGGCGATTCGGCTGACAGCGCATGGCGCACCGCGCGTAGGTCGCAGCAGTCGTCACGGTGCCCATTTCGATCCTGTTCCAGTACCAGACCGTGACAGCGTATTACGCCAAGTCGATTGCCATCCTGTACTCGAACGCGGCCATCCTCCTCTTCAATGGTATGCCTTCGCTGAGGCGCCTTGTGAAGGCCAACTCACGCCGTGACGACCGTGTAGTGTTCCGCCACGTCCTCGCGCTGCGCAGCGATGCGAACCAGGCCAACGGCGAGCACCTCGAGTCGCAGTTCAACGACTCGACGAGCGGCCACTCGCGCGTCACGTCCGGCACGGACAATTCGGGGAGTGCCATCTGGGCGAACCGGGTACGTTCATCAACCCCGCCATCACATTTCATCCTCACTCACCAACGCGTGTGCGCACGTAGAACATGAACGGCAAGTTCCCCGTGAAACCCGTCTCAGGCTACTGGTCTCGGTGGGAACAACTCGACGTGAGCATCCTCCCGCTCGAAGGCGTGCTGCTCGTCTCGCACGCGGACCGGATGCGCGCGGGGACCTGCTACTTCATCAAGCGCGTGCTGCTCGACCCGAAGCCCGAGGACAACCCGCTGTGCATCGCCGTGTCGCACCCGGGCGCGAGCTCGATCCTGATCCAGTTCCAGAGCGAGGCGGAGCGTACGAGGTGGGTCGAGAACCTCCTCGTCATTGGCGCGCAGCAGGACGAGACGAGCAGTAGTCGGCACCGACGCGCGTCGATCCGAAAACGGAAGGCGGCGGCGGGGCCGCCCGCGGCGACGGTCACGCTCGGGACGGTCGCGGCTATGACCGTGGACCGCGACGGGTGAGCGCGGTGGTCGTGGCTTTGACCGCTGGCCGTGACGGAGACAGTGTAATACATAGAAGAAGGCTTTCCATGCGACGGCGCAACAGTTGAGGACCGAGACAGCTCCGAGCTTGCTCGTTCGTGTCGCGTACTGTCCGAGAGGCAGTTTGAGAGCTTCCATCGAAGCCAAAGAATCCTGGCGTCGTCGCGGTGCGCGTCCACCTGGCGCAATGCCACGAGCTGAAGTGTTCGACCAGAACCCCTGGCTCGACAGTACAGCGTCGCAAGCCTTCGATTTACCGCCATGAACGCTGGGCGTCGAACAAGGCCGTTCAACTTCGAGAACGGGAGGATGCGTGTGAGCAGAGTGGCGCAACGCGGTGGTCGTGCCGATCTTGCGGTGGCTTTCGAGCGCCGGTCCACCGCGCGGTGCGCGCAACACTTCGCTCTTACTGTCAAGGATGTGCACCGCGAGAATAGACATGCGGTGTCCTTGGCCAACGCGTCTGACTATATAATCCCCGCGCCTCCCCGCCCCAACATCTGCTCTCCATCGACTGCTCGCCTCCCCCACCGCGCTCCGACCACCAAACACTCAACACATCACCATGCCCTCGTCCGCTCTCTGCCTCGGTATCACCAACAACGGCGCTCTGCCCAGCTCGCTCAACGACGCGAGCGGCATGCTCAACGTCGCGGGCGCGCTCGGCGTCGAGGAGCCGGTCCTCATGACCGACGTCGACTCGGAGGTCCCGATCACGCGCGAGTCCGTGCTCGAGTCGCTGCACGAGATGGTCGTCAACGCCGCGCCCGGCGACACGGTGCTGTTCTCGTTCTCGGGCATGCCCGGCGAGGGCAACGGCATCGCGCTGCCCGACGGCTCGGTCATCTCGGACGCGGACCTGCAGACGGTGCTCGCGGACCTGCCCCAGGGCGCCAACTGCGCGCTCGTCATGGACTCGCCCGTCGAGTTCGACTTCTCGGGCATGCCCGAGGGCGTCGGCAACATCATCTCGATGTCCGCCGCCAACGAGGGCGACTTCTCCTTCGCCGGCGCCCCCGACAGCATGTCGCCGTTCTCGGCCGCCGTCATGGAGGTCATGACCAACCCCGACAACGCCGGCATCTCGTGGGCCGACGCCGCCCAGCAGGTCCAGGAGCAGATGGGTCCCGGCGCGCCCACAATCGCTCTCGACTCTAACCACCCCGAGGGTACGCGAACGCAATGCTAAACGCTGGTCTAGCTCGCCGAGCTGACACGCCGCATTCGCTTCTAGCCCTGTACGAGTCCGCGGTCCCCGTTGACGAGACCGCCGTCGATGTCGAGGCCAACGGCGGCGCGGCCGTCATTGACGAGACCGAGGTGACCGAGGAGGTTGTCGACGAGGAGCCCGTCCATGAGGAGACCGAGGGCGTCGAGGTTCATGTCGAGGAGGTTCATGTCGAGGAAGTTCATGTTGACGAGCCCGCCACGGATGACTTTGGCGGCTGCTGCTAAGCGGTGTTCGTGGCGCGAGTCGATTGTAAGTATACATGGCTCGCTGTTTTTGTGAACTATGCGTGTTGCACTTGAGGCGAATAATTTCGACGCTCTCTAGCGTTGTGTGGACGAAACTTGACTTCACCTCGTTCCTTCGTGACGAGCTCGTTACGCGGTGTTGATGCGAGGTGACGACGCGACGACTGGGTGCCGAGATCGACCAGCAACCCCGAGCGCTTGCGGCCTCTTCGTTTGCATCGCACGTTTTCGTAACGCCACTCTTCGCCTCGCGCGTTCTCGCTGACGATTGCGTTCGGGCTTCTTCGGGATTCATGCCCTGTGCAGAGGGGAACGGAATCTGGCGTTAGACCGAGCCGCACGTGAGCGTTACCCATCCGGCCGCGTTGCGATGGAAGTCGGGCAAGAGTCCCAGGACCACCAAATTGACCGCGACTGCGTTGACAGGAAACCCGTTTCGATGTTGAAGGGGGTGAGCTAGAACAACTCAGATCCGGGCCTCGTATTTCCTGCGCGCGAGTGGCGCTCCTCACATTCCTGCCTCCGTCAGAGTGGCAAGGGCTGCGAGACGCGTCTCGAAAACAGGTGATCGCGCACGTGTGGCGCGCAGGCGAAACGACTGACTCACACCGCGACTCACCGTTCGCCGCCGCGTCCGTCGCGCCCCCGCGCTGAGCTGACTCCCTCTCCCGCACTTTGACCGGCAACTCCTCCTTGAGCTACAAGCAACCATGAAGCAGAAGACCAACACCATGGATCCAGTCCACACCACGCATCCCGACCTGTCGGCCGAGCTGCTCGCTGCCGTCCTGCGCTTCGCCGAGCCGCGTTCGCTCGTTCCCGCGGCGACGCGCGCCTTCGCGGACGCGCTGGCCGCCAAGCCTATGAAGCACGCGTGGGTCGCGTCGCTCCTCGCGCACCGCGTGCCCGCCGCGTGGAAGGACCAGTACGCGGCCTAACGCGGGTACCCCGGCGAAGTGGGCGCTCTCATCGAATGTGCGGGCGGCCACACGTTCGAGCCATTCAGCCTGATGAGTGTTATTGCCATCTTCCGCAGAGACAAGCGCCCTTTGGAGTCGCTGTACCCGGTCCTCGCTGACTATCTCTTTGATCTTGCTGAACCCACTTTCGCCGGCGGCTGCGACCTCGCGCAGCTCGCCAAGTCGCTCGCCGAGCGCATCGACGGCAATCCGCGCGAGAATCGCTCGCGCAGCGCCCGCGCCGAGCCGGTTCTCGCCATCATGCAGCTGCTTGGCAACGCGCTCGACTCGCCCGCCATGGACGCCATCTTCCAGCAGGCCAAGCGGCGGTTCCCGCGTATCTTCCACGTCACGCTCACGCTCGGACAGTGGGCCGCGCTGGTGAAGCTGGTCATCAAGTACGATCGTGCGCGCGACCAGTGGCTCAAGAAGAAAGTCCGCTTTGGCGTGTTCCTTGGCATGCACGGCGAGCTCCAGTGGAAAATGCCGGACCTCGAGGAGCTCCGCAGCCCGCGCCTCGACCTCGACAAGAATTGGCGCCGCTCGAGTCTGGTGCACCGCGGGCTCGTCGCTGCGCTCCTGAGCGACACGCCCGGCCTCGACGCGGGCTGGGGCGACAACCCGTAACGCTTGCGTCGCGCCGTTTTGTGATTCGCGTCGGGCTCTGAGGTGTGTTCTCCCTCTCGCTCGCTGGATGATTCGAATGCACGAATCGAGCTTGGTTTTCACTGTTTTTTTGATGGCTAACCTGTGACTTGGTTCGGGAGCGCGCGTCGCTGGCCGCATGGCCCTTGAAGGGCGTGAGCGAGCAACGTCGACGGTTTCCAACATCACACTTTAGCCGGTGCTGGGACACCACTCACCGCCCAGCGGCGCGCACCATGGCAACGAGATCACGTGAGTGGCGCGGCGCGTCGCAACTTGCGAAGTTGCGAAGAGCGCCCGAGCCGCCAAGGTGAGGGATCCGTCAAAGCAATGTTCTGTCGGGAAATAGTCTTATCATCGAGCAGGTGGCCGTCGCGCGAATGTGACGCTCGCGGGTGCCGCCCTTGAAATCGAACAAGATCGTTTCCCGCTACGGAATGTACCTCGCCCACTCTCCGCATACGTTTAGTCTCCACTGGAAACCTGCTACGCGCTCGAAACTGACGCGCCCAGCCGAGGCGCGGCGATCGTTGGCGGGCGCGGAGAAAACATATTTATATACATAAAGGTCGAATGATGAGTACATCACTCGTCACTATTCAATTTGAGGAGCTGGAATAAGCAGATGCAGCGCCAACGAAATTAAGCAACTCGGCCTCCTGGTCCTTGTCAAGGCGACCTGACCTGAGCCTCCAGTTGGTAACATCGCGATGGCCGAGCCGCGCGGCCTTGAGGACGTGGCGAAACGTAAACTTGGTCATGTCAGGGAGTGGATTGGCGTAGGGATCCTCGGTCGCGCCATCGCCTCGTCGAGCTATTCAAGGCAACCGATGGCACCCGCCTTGGTGGCCTCGTCGAGGAAAGAAATGGACTCGCTGACAAGCGCGTCAAACGGGGAGCGGGGCTCGGGGCTCGGGGCTCGGGCGCAAGTATGTTATGAAAACTGTGGTTACGGTCATAGACATGCTTCACGTAGAAAGCATCAGGCGGATCGGCCATGTACTTGAGCATGTGCGGGCGGTCGCGCTTGATACAGTACACAATCACTCGGTCCCAGTCATCGATTTCGGCAACCCAGTCATCGTATGGCCCTTCCTCATAAAGCGGGATCGGGAGATGATTGAGCACGTAAACGAGGCCGCAGGCTAGGGTGCGCCTGGCCAGGTTGGAGGTAACTTGGCAATGAAAATCGTATCGAGCTTCCATGTTCATGTCGTGCTCCTCATCGCTGTCGTAATCGTCACCGCTGTTGGATAAGTCGCTGCTACCGGAATTGTCGCTGCTTTCAGAATTGTCCTCGATGACCTCGTCATAGTCGTTTTGCTTCTTGCGAGGACGGCGAGGAACGCGATAGCGGTCGAAGATCCACAAAGGTAAGCTGCCTCGGTCGCTTTTGACTGCCGCATTGAATGCCTTGTGGTAGTCGAGGTCAACTCGTGTGTCGTACCACCATTGAAGCGCGTCCAACTGGCCCGCGCCGGTTGCAAGCTCAAAGGCCTCGGACGCGAGCTTGGTGTTGCGAACAAGGCCCACGGCTTTGTGCGCCGCTTCAAGCAGGTCGATGCGGCCAGCGGCCGAGGCGAGCTTGACGAAAAAAGCGCGTTTATGCCGGCCGACCGGGGCAGCCGACGATTTGGGGAAATGCGCAAGCATGGCATCACGGAGCTCCCTGTTCGAGGGACGCAGGTTTGGGGGACGCAGCGCCGCATGTCGCAGCGATTCGGCTTGCGGGTCGTATATGATAAACTTACGCAAGCGTGTGCTTGGGGCCGGAAGCACGCGGAGCAAGCTCCACGCTTGGTCGCACGATCAGTACGATTGTATCGATAATTTCGAGGGGCAAGCGCGGCAGAGTCCGTTGCGGCCAGTGTTCATCCGTTTGCTTCATGGTAGCGAGAAAAGAAGGCAGCTGGGAACAGCGGACGCGTCGCAGGATGCTGTCGCTTTCTGATCACGCTGGGAAATTGGCCGCCCACAGCTGACGCGACGAGGGGCCCGATTCGTCACTCCCAGCTCAAGCTTTGATTTGCGTGGCTAGAAGAATCTGATGCGCATCAACGTGAAGTTCGACTTGCTGACCCGTTGACAGGGGCCTCGCGTTTACCAGCAAAGCCCAATGTATATGACCTCCAGTATTACGTCCATTATCTAGGGGCGTTGGCGCAATGGTAGCGCGTTTGACTCCAGATCAAAAGGTTGGGTGTTCGACTCACTCACGCCTCACTTTATTTCACTGCACCGTCACAATATTTTTTTTTCTCACCCAGCAGGTTGGACACCGTAGAAGCTCCTTGCACAAGCTCTTCATCGCAGCCCAAAGATCGCCTGCATTCTACGCTGTGAGTTCGCAGCCCTGAAGTTGGAAGCGCGTTCTTTGCGACTGGCTTCTCAAACCGTTGGGTTTCAATTCCAATCTCGCTCCGGCTCGTGAGTTTTAAGCTTGAGCTTGGGTGCCGAACGTGGCACTCGCTCACGCCGCGAGCGCAAGCTGCAGGTCGCGTCGTTCATCAGCACGTGACTTGACCATTTCCGCCCGTCTGAGCTCACCACGCCCGCCCCGCAAGGTGCTCGAATGACGGAAATATGCTTGAACCACCAAAACGCTTCGCGCTCGGTTTCCAATTGAGGGCTAAAGCCCGCACCACGTTGGGCGCTTGCTCCGTGCGGGTGCGCTTCCGCTTGAGGCGCCCGTCGAACGAGCCCATTGCATCACTGCTGCTGCAGCACTTGTCGCTGGGGTCGGAGAGTGGTGTGACGCAGCACAGCGCGCCGTAGCACAGCGCATGGCCCTGCTGCGCGGTGCGCGCGCTTCAACAGTGGGCGGTGCGGTGCGGCTGGTCACTCGCGTCGAGGGCACCGTCATGAGTCAGTCACCTGCGCAGCATCGGCGATCTCGTTGCAGCGCGGGCGCCAAGCATGCCCCCGCACGGCGTCCGAGGCGATGGACGTCGCAGGAGGAAGCGCGGGGAGCTTGCAGAGGTGGTTGTACATCCGCTTGAACCCATGCTGTGAGCGGCGCGCCCACGACGGAGGCCGCGGTGCATTTGATACGGTTTGAGCCACTGAGCTGCCCTGCGAGCGGGCAGGCGATGCCGGCGCGGAGGCTGCCCCAGATCTCAACCTCGGCGACCGCCGCTAAGGCGTTGCCAATGCGGCCAGCGGCGTCGTCGCCCGCCGCGGGGTCGACCACGCGCGCGAAGCGGGGCACGCAAACAGGTGCATCTGCGCGTTGGCGGCGTTCTCGGGTTTCTGAAGGCGTAGAAACGCGTCGCGCACCTCGCATCACAAGCGTCCTGAATATATCTCGATTGCATCGCACATGGGTCAAACGTCCATCCGACTTGAAAGTTCAGATCACGGCTCAGATCAAGTGTTCCTCGCGTGCGTGCGCGAGCTAAGCCACCAGCCCAGCTGCGGACACGGATCCAGAAGCGACTCGGACAGGGGTTTCCCGAACCAGTTCCCTTGCCCGAACAAGGGCCTTCGTTCGCGGTGGCGCAAGCAACGCCACACCTTGCCGCCCAGAAATGAGAGGCCAGATGAAGCCCTTCACTCTCGGCCCCGTTTGCACGATTTCTGTTGACCGCACAGCGGGGCGTCCCTTTGAGCGAGGGCGAGTACTTGAGGGTCGCTTTCTCCGCCATGAGGGCTTCCTCTCCCCATACACAACCTGTCTGATACTCCTTTTGCCATGAATCAGTCGTCCGCATCAGCCCCTGCCGCCGCCAGCGCTCCGACCAACTCCGGCGAGCACCTCGTGCCCAACAAGCCCGTGGCCCATGCTACCGCGGACGCCGCCCAGTCGGCGACGGCAGCCGTCGAGGAGGAGGCCTCAGCAGACGACCAGGCCGACGTGGAGACGCAGTCCATCTCGCCCAGCGATGGTACGCCCTCCTCGCTCTCGCCGCCTCGCACCGAGTCCCTCTCGCTCATCACCGCCGCCGCCCTGTCTCTCTAGCGTCGCTGAAGCGCCAGGGTCGCAACATCGGCCTGGGCATCGCCGCCACGAGCATGCTGTTCAACTTCATCCCGGTCCTGTTCCCGCTGATCGCGCTGATCGCGGCGGCCGGGTCGTCGGCGAGCGAGGACGAGTTCAACTCGGGCGTGTGCGGCACCCTGCGCACGCTGAACCTCGGCACCCTCATCGTCGGCCTCGTGCTGTTCGCCACGGGTTTCATTGGCGTGTACCGCACGTTCATCTCCAAGAACGCGGCGGTTCCCCCGACCCCGGTCATGGCTAAGGTCTACTCGCTGCTCTACGTGTACATACCTTTCTCCATCAAACTCTGCATCGAGACCCCGTCTAACGTTCTCTCCTCGCTCGCTCGTTCAGCGCCAACACCCTCGGCCGCGTCGCGCTCGTCGTGCTCATCATTTTCGCCATCCGCACACTGTTCCTCACGGCGACGTGCACGGCGGTGCCGACGATGGTGCTCATGACGTGGTTCTGGGTCGTCGCGCCCGCGGTCCTTGCGGCCGGTCTGCTCGTGGCGGGCATCGCCTTTGTTGCGATGACCTGAGCTCGAAGTGCGAGGGTTTTCGCACCTGCGACCGCCGTCGCTCCCAAGTTTTGTGCATAGAATAGTAGCTCATATCATTCACTTAGCTTCCCTCGAACGCGGTCGGTCGTCATGTCAGCTTGAGTTTCTACACGCGCGCCACACACCCGTGAGCCCAATTTCCCACACAACGCGCGTGTGCAGCCATACCGGGTTGTCGAGGAGCAGCTCGACGAGACACTGCCAGTCCGTGTCGTTCCCGAGCACGACCGACTTGAAGAAGGCGCCGAGCGCGGCCTCAGCCTGGGACGTGTGGAGGAACGAGAAGGCGAGCAGGTGCTGGGCCTCCTTTTTCGTGCGGTCGTTGCGCAGCGCGGGCGTCACGCACTCGATCACCGCGTGGTACTGCCGCAGCTTGTAGAAGCCGCGCGCGCAGTATAGCCAGCCGAGTGGGTCTAACGAGAGCAGGGCGCGGATCAGCGCTGGGTCGAGGGATGCGCGGTGCGAGGGCGAAGGTCACCTTTTGGCACGAATCCCACGGTCTGGATCAGCGAGTCCCGCGCGCTCAGTTTGCTGCCAGTGGCAGAGGATACATCATTACCGTTCATCATGATTTCGGGCGGCGCGTGGGGAGTCTGGGTACGGGCCGTGGGATCACCGCAAAAGGAGACGCGTCGCGACGCGTCCACCACGCCAATCACGTGGAGCGCGAGGGACATTTCTGTCTCTCGCGACGCGACGTGAGCGCGCTGTTGCTGTGATCGATGCGGCGCATCATACGTCCGATCGAGGAAATACGCGTAGTTATCATGGAGCAGCTCGCCGACGTCGCGCTCACCGGGCACGGCTCGCCGCCGTCGCCGACCTCGGCCTTCTCCACACCTTCCCAACCCGCAGCGATCCCCGCGACCCCCTCGCCAGTCGCTCTTCCGTCACCCGCCTCCACTGCCACCAACCACGCCTCGCCCGCGCCGCCGCACCGTACCACGACCCCCGCGCCACCGCCGCTCCCGCCGCGCGAGTTCACGCGTCTGAACCGCGGCGCCAAGATGGCCCAGCTCGTGGCCGCGCAACGCAAGCTGGCGTACACCAGCCGTCGTGTATACTCGGAGCCGCTACGGCCACCGACACTGGTGCCGCGGTCGCCGCCGCCGCCGCTGAAACCCGCGGCGCTGCACCGGTTGCTGGAGCGCGCGATCGCGTACCTTGACGAGCTCGACGGACCGCTCAATGAGACGAGTCTTGAGCTGTTTCGCGTCGTCGGGCAACGGGTGCAGCAGCGCGTCGCGGCGGCGGAGCGCGCGGCGGCGGTGGAGGTCGACGAGCTGGAGAGCGACGACGCGACCGCGGCCACGTAAGCGACCACTTTCGGCGGAGTACCCTCAAGTCCAACTCGTGAAGAATGCGTAGATGGAGAAGAATGAGTGAAAAAAAATCCATGTGTGTCAATACCAAAATGAATGAATACCGCCGCGGCCAGCCTCTCACGCCACCTTAGCCTTGCCTCCTGCTGGCGCCGCTCCCGCACCACCGCTACTCCTGCTACTGCGCATCTGCAGCTTGAACTGGACCTTGGGCGGGACAACACCTGCGCCCGCGCCCGCGGCTCCCGCGCGGAACCGAGGCGGCGGCGGGACAAGCCGCCCACGCACAAGCACCTTTCTTGGCGGTGGTGGGCGCGCGACGGCGGCTGCCGCGCCGCGCGGGCGCCAGTGCGAGAACTGGACGGCGCGGAGCACGCTGCGCGGGCACGCCGCGTGGAGGAACGCGAGGAGCTCGTCGAGGTGCGCGACGCGCATGTCCTTGGCGTTGCGGTGCCCCGGCGCGGGGGCCGCGGGGGATGCGGCGATGGCCGCGAGCTCGGCGTCGGACGGCGCGCGGAAGTGCGCGAACGCGTGGCACGGCGGCGGGAGGGATGCGCGCACGTCCGTCTCGAGCACGCAGAACCGCGCGCCGCACTGCACCGCGACGATGGGCTTGGCGGAAGAGGAGGAGGAGGAGGGGAGCGCGGGCAGGTTCGGCGACGCGAGCTGCGGCGACGACGGCTGCGACGATCGCGCGGACCCCGAGGCGGACACGCGCGTGCCGTCGACGTCGCGCCGGTACCGCGTGATCCCGCCCGACGGCGCGGCGGCGGCCGAGGAGGAGGTCGCCGAGTCGGCAGTGGACGGCCGCGCGGGTTTCGCGGACGGCGCCGGGGGTGGTGGTGGCGGCGGGTTGATGTCGAGGTCGGCGACCGACAGGTCCGGTGACACGGCGCGCGAGTCGACTGCGCCGGGTGCGGGGAGCCGGCGGTCGGCCGCCTTGGACGGCAGCGGTGCGGGCAGTGGCGCCGCGGCGGGAGTTTCGGCGGCGACCGTCGGGTTCGACTTGCGCGAAGCGGGCGGCCGACTGCTGCTGCCGCCCGGCGCGCCGTTATTCCCACTCGACTTACTTGCGGGCGCACTGGTGGCGGGCGGCGGGACCGACTTGACCTCCTTCTTGGGCGACGTGACCGCGGACCGGTTGCCGCTGCCCGGCTTGCTGTTGCTGCTCGCCGGCTTGGCGGGGCGCGCAGGCACTACGCCGTCGCCCGAGACGCTCCCGCGGCGACTACCCGGCTTCTCCTTCTCGCCCGGCGGTGCCGCCGCTACGGGGGCAGCGACCGCCTGCTTCTTTGCGGGCGGCGGCTGCGTGGTCTGGCGCCGCCGCGCGGGCGCCGGTGCCGGTGCGGGCGCGGCAGCAGCTGCCGACACCGCGGTGGCCACGGACGCGACCATCTCGTTCTCCGAGTCGACGTCGGTCTCGGACAGGTCGCCGGCGGGCGCGGGCGGGGCGGCCTTGCGCTTGAGCGAGCTCGGGGCGGGCGCGGCGGGATCGGCGGCGGCAGCATCGCCGCCCTCGAGGACGACCACGGCGTTGGGCGTGATGGTGATGGTCGTCGCGGGCGTGTTATCGTCCATGACGACATCGCCGTCCGCGTCGCGCTTGGACTCGGTCGGCGTACTCGTGGACGACGCAGGCGACTCGCTGCCGCCACCATCCGCCGCCTCGCGCTTGACCGCGTTCCCCGCCACCGCCGCCGCGGGGTTCGCCGCCGCGGCGACCGCCTGCTCGAGCAACAACACCATCGCGGGATTCCCCGTGGCGCGGGCCTGCTGAATCGGCGTGCGCCCGGCACGGTTGCGCGCGCGGAGCGACGCGCCCTTGGCGAGGAGGTACGACGCGACGTCGACGTGGTTGTTCTTGACGGCGTGGTGCATGGCGGCGGTCGCGAGCTGGTGCGCGTGGGACCCGGGCCCGATGCGCTCGAGGACGACGCGGACGAGCTCGACGTGCCCGGCGCGCGCCGCGGCGAGGACCGCGCGCGGCATGAAGTCCGAGGCGCCGGGGAGCGCGAGCGCGCGCGTCACGCGTGACGCGTCGCCCGAGATGCAGTACTCGGGCAGCTCGGCGACGCGGATATCGTCAGCCGCGGGGACAGTGGCGGCGGCGGTGGGTTCGGGTTTCGGCGTCGCGGCGGCAGTAGATGGCTCCGAGCTCGCAGCAGCCGCAGCGGCGGTCGACGCCTTGCGCCGCTTACTCGACGTCGCGCCGCTTCCCCCACCATTGCCGCGCTCCTGCTCGCGCTGGATCCGCGCAATGTACGTCATCATGAGCCGCTCCTCGCGCGTGAGCTTACGCTCGCCACCCGACCCCGGGCCGGCGGCCGTACTGCTGCCGCGCGGCGGGTGCGTCGACGACGACGCGTCGTCGCGGGAGCGCTCCGACTTGGACTCGTCCTGGGCGTAGTCGGACATGGCCGAGTCGATAGGTCCAGCGCCCGCTGCGCCGCTGGCGGCCGCAGCCGCGGCGGACGCGCTGGCCGAGGTTGCCGGGTGGCTCCACGCGTCGCCCGCCGCGACGGGGTCGGCGGCGGCGTGAATGCGCGTGGTCTCCTCGAGCATCTGGCGGCGCATGGCGTCGGCGCGCTCGGGGACGTACTTGAACTCGGCGAGCGTTTTCGCGACCTCGGGATCCACCGCGGTGTCGCGCGCGAGGGCGATGGGCGACACGCCGGCGTCGTTGAGGGTGCGCGGGTCGGCGCCGTGGTCGAGGAGGACGTCGACGAGGAGCGGGTCGCGGTGCGCGACGGCAACGGCCTCGTGCAGCGGGGTGTTCCCGCGGTACCCGCGCGCGTTGACGTCGGCGCCGTGGCGCAGGAACAGCGTGACGAGGTCCGTGCGCGCGTGCGCGACCACCTCGTGCAGCGGCGTCCACCCGGCGTTGTCCGACACGCTCACGTCGACGCGCCGGCACGCCACGAGCTCGTGGATCATGTCGGTCGACGGCGTCCACGGCGGGAGCGGGGCGCGCGATGATGCGGACGCAGACGCGGTCGCCGCAGCGGCGGGCTTGTCACCGGCTGGCGGCGCGCGGAGACACTCCCAGCAGCAGCGGTGGAGGAGCGACATCCCGAGCGCATCCCGCCGGAGCAGCGCGTCCTCGAGCTGCGCGTAGTGCTGGAGGAGGTCGCGCACCTCGTCGACGGCGTCGGGGTTATTGAGCGGGCACACGCCATCCTCGTTGCGGACCGCGACCGACGCGCCATACCGGAGGAGCAGCCGGGCGACGTCGTAGTACTCCTCGGTATCGGCGTCATGCAACGGCGTGTTCCCGTGCAGCCCCTGCGCGTTCGGGTTGGCGCCGCGCTCGAGGAGCAGCTCAACGACCGCCGTGTGCCGCGCGAGCACCGCCTCGTGCAGGGGCGTCCACCCGGCGTGGTCCTTATGGTTCACGTTGGCGCCCGCGTCCAGCAGCGCGCGCACCTGCTCGAGGTCGCCGCGGCGGACCGCGCGGAACAGGCGTGTCCGGCCCGACGTGTCCTTGCGCGCGTCCACGTTGCGCCCGGGGACGATCGCGTTGGTCGACCCGCGACGCGAGTCGGGCGCGCGCGGCGCCGGCTGCGCAAAGTCGCCCCCGCTCGCGGGTGCTGCGGCAGCGGCGGGACGTGCGGGTGCGGGTGCGGCCGGCGGGCGTTTCGCGGCGGGCGCGGCGGGCCGTGGTGGTGGCGATGGCGGACGGTCGTTGCGCGATGGTGGTGCTGGTGCAGGGCGGGCCGCGGGCGGACGCTCGGCGTGCCCGTTCGCCGGCTTACCGCCCGGGTTGAGCAGCGACGGCCGCGACGGCGCACCGCCCGCCGCGGTCGCCTTGCCGCCGTGCGGGCTCCGCTGCTCGACCTTGGGCCGCGCAGCAACCGACTGCGGCGATCGCGGGGACTGCGGCTGCCTTGCCGCCGCGCTGGAAAACGGTGATGCACGCTGGCCCGCGCCCCTCGGCGACGCCGTGGCACCGCCAGCCGCCGTAGTCGGCCGGATCTTGCGGTTCTTGCTGGGCGGCGGCGAATCATCATCATCGTCCTCGACGTCGCGGACGCGCGGGGACGCAGGGAGCGGGTCGTCGTCGTCGGACGAGGACCGGACGCGGCGGACGCGGGCGGCGGCGGTGGGTGCGCGGCGCGAGGTGCTGGCGCGCGACGACGGGCGGGACGAGTTGCCCGGGTCGTCGGAGGACGACGAGTCCGAGTCAATCTGGCGCGGGTTCGGGCGTGGAGGTGCCGGGTTGCCCGAGGAGCGGGAGGAGGGGAGCGACGGCGCGGGTTTGGCGGCGGGCCGGTTGGCGGGACGATCCGAGGACGACGAGTGCGGGTTTGTGCGGCGCGCGGGCGGCGGCGAAAAGTCGGACGACGAGATGGAGCTGACGGACGCGTCGCGCTGCTGCTGCGTGCGGCCGTTGCCGCTTCCGGGCTCGTGGCGCAACGCGCGGTTCCCGCTACCCCCGTTCGGCGAGGCGCGGCGCCGCTCCTGCTGCTTGATCTGCTCGGCGCGCTTGGCGGGGGCGGCGGGCGACGTGGACAGCGACGAGAGGCGGACCGACGACGACGCGGACGACGAGAGCGAGGGCGTAGTCGAGGGAGCGCGGCGAATCCGAGGCCGGCCGCGCGCGTACTGCTCGTCGTCGAGATCCGAATCGTCGTCCGAGCCGGCGAGGTCGCGCATCGGGCGCCGGCGGTGCGGGCGGTGGCGGTTGCGGCGGTTGCGGGCGTGGAACTCGCGCTCCGAGTCGGAGCTCCCGCCGCCGCCGCCGCTCGACGCGTCGCTCGAGGCGTCGTCGCTGGATGCGTCATCGTCGTCATCGTCGTTGTCGTCGAGGATGTCGACCAAGGTCGAGTCCTCGGTGCGGCGGCCGTCGCGCGTAGGGGATGAGGGTAGGGGCGACGAGGGCGGGACGGTCGAGACCTCGGACAGGGACGGCGACCGGGCAGCGGACGGGCCGCGGCGCGAGGAGCCGGGCAGCGGCTGCTGCGACGACGAGGGCGTCGCCGCGGTCGGCGCCGGAGCAGCGGGGCGGCCGCGCGGCGTCTCCTGGGTGGCGGTAACCGACTGAGTTTGAGGCCGTGGGCTCGGGCGGCGCGGGGCGTGGGCGGCGGCGGCCGCGGCAGCAGCAGCGCGCGACGACATGCTCTCGACGTCGCTGAGGTCCGACTGGTCGGCGACCGTCGACGGCGCGGCCGGCACGGGCACGGGTGCGGGTGCCGCAGGGCGGGTGGTCTCGCGCGGGACGGGCAGTGGCGGCAGCGAGGCCGGGGCGGCCGGTGCCGGTAGCTGCGGCGGCGGTAGCGGCGGGCGGTCGCGGTCACGATCCCGGTCCCGCTCGCGCTCCCGGTCGCGGATGATGTGCCCGCGCTCGCGGTCACGGTCCCGGTCACGGTCTCTGTCGCGTTCACGATCCCGCTCGCGCTCACGTTCGCGGTCGCGGTCGCGCATCTCGCGATCCCGGTCCCTCATGCGTTCGCGCTCCCGCTCGCGGTCACGGTCGCGATCACGGTCCCGGTCGCGCGACGGGTGAGACCCAGCGAGCGGTGGCGGTGGTGGTGGCGGGCGCGGGTCGGAGCGCGATCCGTCGGCCGACGTGTGCGGCCGCGGCGGCAGGTGGCCCCGGCTGCTCGGGTGCATGGCGCCGGCGGGTTGCAGGCTAGACGGAGGCGGAGGGCGGTCAGAAACCGCACAGAGTGGGGGGAGTCAAGGAGGAGATCGTACTCGGTGCGCGAGACACGCGCGACTAGGTGGCCGCCGATGGAGCGATTCTCGGCGCTCCTCGGCGCTCGATGGGCCCGTTCAGCGCCGCGATGGGCGTCGGCGGGTTCAGCGAGTGCCGGTGCGGACGCGATGGGCCTCGCGGCAGTTGCAGCGGTGACGGGGCGGCGCGCGCGACGGGGAAGCGCGTGGCGCGGAGCGGGGGCGGCGGCCGACGGCGGCGATGGTGACGACGGCGACGGCGCGGTGCAGTGCGATGCGTTGCAGTGCGTCGGGATGGATGCAGTGATTCGTTGCGGGTGCGAGTGTACGGCGGGGTGCCGGTGCAACGCGGTGGTGCGGATGGCCGTGAGACTCGGCCGCGGCCGCGGGCACCCCGAAGGCCGCGGGAGGCGGTGGATTCGACGTCACGTGCCGCCAGCTGATGCTGCTCTTGCCGTGCGTCGCGCTGCGCGCCGCGGCTGTGACTCCCCTCGCTCCCACCCGGGCGTCGTGGCTGCGAGACACGTCGGCGCGCGTTGGCTGGGCTGATGCATCTGCACCGACCGCCCATGGATCGCTCCGACTCGGACCCGCACACATGATGCACACGATGCAACAACACCACCTCCACCACCGCCACGGTGACGGCGACGGCGACACGGCCATGGACCTGTCGTCGCCAACCCCCACGCCCGCGACCGCGCGCACCGACCGCCACGGCGCGTGGAGCCACAAGTGGGCGCGATCCGTTGTCGACCTGTGCGCCGCCTTTGGTTCGTGCACTTTCGTGCGACTGATGCGCGATGGTGACTGACGCGACACCGTGGATCCACAGAGAACGCCGTGGGCGAGGGCACACTGCTCGCGTCACCACCCCCGCCACCACCACTCGTGCCGCTCTCGCAGTCCTCGTCGCGCAGCGCAACCCCGCCCTCGCACCGCCCCGGGAGCGGCCCGCCCAACCTGTCCGTCGGCCTGATGCCCATGCTCTCGCGCGCCGCCGCGAGCCTGTCGCACCTGCCGTCGCCCGGCTTCTCGCCCGGCAGCAACGCCGACGGCATGTCGGTCGACGAGGCGCCCGCTGCCGCCGAGCTGCACGCGCCGCTCAAGCGGAAACGCGGCTACCACGACGACGAGGATGATGACGACGATAGTAACTACCGCACTGCGCGCTTCGTGTCCGACTCGCCCGTCGACGCCAAGGGCCGCCACTTCCACGAGCGCAAGGTCCTGCGCCTGAGCGAGGACCTTGAGCGGGTACACATGACGGGCGACGCGCCGCCGCCGCACATCGCGCCTGCCGCGCAGCCGCTGCTCTCGCCCGACCGCCCCAAGACGGCCCGCTCGCACAACTGGCACGGTGCCTACGCCAACCCGTTCCCGCGCTCGCCCGCGTCGTCCTCGCACCACCATCATCACCACCACCATCATCACCACGGCGGCGCCGGATCTCGCCCACGCCGGCGATCGCTTGGTGTGTCGCGGTGCGCGCCGCCCATCACGTTTGGCCTGCTGCTCTCGCAGTCGCCGACCCTGCCGCCGTCCGACCACCGCAACCCGCCCGTCATACCCGCCATGGACCCGCCCCACTCGCCGACCCTCGCCGCCGCGGCCCGCGCTACGGTCGTGCACCCCGTCGGCTACCCGCTCGTCTCGGCGCGGCACCCGCTGCTCCTCGCATCCACCTCCTCCGCAGCCGCCGCCGCCGACCTCGCCGACCCGCCCGCGCTCAATCTCGAAGAGGACCTCGTCGAGGGCTCGAGCCGCGACGCGCAGCAGTGGCTCGCCGCCCTCGCGCGCGCCCGCGGCCTGTCCGTCGCCGAGGCCTCGCACTCGCTGCACGACGCCACCGCCGCCCTGACCTCGCTCCTCAACGCCCTGCACGCCGCGCCCGCGATCGACGACCCCGCGCAGGCCCGCGACTGGGTCCGCTCGCTCATGGAGGTCGTGCACTGGGTCACCACCCCGCTCCCGCCACACACGGCAGCGGCGCCGCGCCCGCTCGCCGACCTGGTACCGTACCTCCCGCCCGTCTGGCGCGCCGGCCTGTTCGAGTCGACGCGCGCCGCCGCCGTCGTCGCCCACGTCGCTGCGGTCGACGAAATCGCCAAGATCGAGGCGTGGCTGTCGCGCGGCCCGCCGACACCATCCGAGGGAACGGGTACCCCCTTCGACCCGCTCTCGACACAACCCGGCACTTGGCCCCGCTCGATCCGCCACTGGCGTGAGTGGGTCCGCGCGCGCCACGCACAGCTCGCGCCCGACCTCGTCCGCACGCGGCTCCGCTCGCTCGCCGCGCGAGCCGGGATCCGGTTACCTGACGCGGCGCCCGCGGTCGCTGCCGTCGCGCGCTGGGCTACGTGGCGCGTTCTGGAGCATATCACGCTGACGGTCCTCGAGGCTCGTCCCGCTGCCGCTGGCACCGCGCATGGTAACGACGACGCGTCGCCCGTCGCTGCCATGAAGCTCCTCCTCGAGCTCGCGCAGTGGACCGGCCCGCTGTGGCTCGACGGCGACACGTCGGCGAGCGGAGCGGCGGTTACGCCCGCCGTCAGCCCGACCACCGCGACAGCGACAACGACCCCGTCGCCCGGCGGCAACGCACCCGCCTCGCCCGTCCTTCCGCTCCCCGCGGTCCTCGCCGCCATGCACGCCGTGACGCTCCGCCTCCTCGCTCTGCACACGGCGAGCACCGTCGCCGCACTTGACGCTTCGCGCGCCGCATCCACCGCCACGCCGTCGTCGCACCTCACGGCGTCCCGCTCGCTCGCGTCCGTCCTCCGCACCTTCCTCGTGTACATCAAGGTCCTCAACACGGCGCGCGTCGTCGCTACCGCTTCTTCCACCCCGGGCACCGCCACCGCGGCGCCGCACCCGCAGCCGCCGTGGACCGCGGATCCCGCGGGCGCGAACGCCGCGGTCGAGGCCGCGCTCGACGTCGGGCTCCGCCTGTGCAACGTCGTCCACGCGCAGGTCCGCCGGCTGCTCCCGCCGTCGGGCGCGGGTGGCGCTGCGGGGGATGCGCGCGGTGGTGGGGGTGGGGCGAATGGGGTCGCTGGGTTCCAGATGCAGCTCGCGTGCGCGCTCGTGCTCTCGCTCGCGAGCGTTATGGCGCAGTGGATGGCGGATGTGAGAGTGCGTGATGGGGTGGGTGAGGAGGGGACTGGGGAGGAGGGGGACGATGAGGAGGAGGAGGAAGGGCTCGCGAGCGCTGCGGCCGCGGTGCGCAGGCTCGCGGTGCGGATGCCGTTTGCAGAGGCGGTGTTGCAGGATCTGTCGTGAGGGCAGAGAGAAGAAACAAAAACATTGGATCGAGTGAGATGAACGACGCGTCGCTGAACTAAGCCACTCTGACACTCGCTTGAGGGACGATCGCGAGCGCGACAAGAACACGAATTTGATTATACAATCCACACACACACGAGTCGAACAACACACACGGCAACGATCCCGCGCTCTTCTCTCTCAGCAGCCGCCCCAACTCGCCAATCCGACTCGCGACCCCCTTCGCCAGAACCGACGCGCACGTATCCTCGCTGCCACACCCAGCACCGAACGGAAAGGAAAGCGATCCAGTCCTCAAAGCATCCTGAACGCGATCAGGGGCCCGTGCTGAGCGTGGCGGCGGGGACGGCGCGCTGTGCGGCTGGCGGGTGGGCGAGCCCGCGAGTCGGGTCCGCGTGCCGCGGTTTGCGGGGAGAAGAGGAGAGGGATTTTGGGTCGAGGTGTATGCGAGTCACTCGATGACGCTTTCAGGAACTGGAGAATGCCAGATACAGCGACGGAAACCGCCGTAACGATCACGACTCGGGCTGCACCACGACGGCTACGCCCGCGCGAGCGCTGGCGGAGCAGCTGATGCATGTGAACGTCATGGAGACCGAGCGTAGTTCATGTACATGGTGTGATCGAACGACACCGGTGAACCGTCAGCCAAACCAATTTGCGCAAGCGAAGCTCGCCGTACCTTGGTGAGCCACGGGAGCGCTGCGTGCAGCCATCCACGTCGCATGAGAGCCAGCACTGAGCAATCAGCTCGTGCATCTTGTGAGAGCACGGCGATCGGGGCACTCGAGGCACCGCGGCAGGTCCGGTGAGGCAACGTCGTCAAACGTTCGCGGCCTCGCCCCGCACGTCAGCTGCGAGGATCGCGGGACGAGGCCGCGGTGCAGCAAGTGGTTGATGCGTTGAGTGAGAGTGTAGGGGAGGGACGAGGGGCAGCTGGAGAGCAGACTGAGAGGAGGGAGGTGAGGCGGCTTTTGTAGGCTCGCCGGTCGCCTTGGGTGGCGGTGGCGGCGGCTGAAGGTGAAACGCAGGCCGTCGTGAACATCACGCCCGCCGTCACCCAGACGGTTCAATCGTTGGCAACTAGATTCTGAACGAGAGAACTGCAGGCAAATGAAGCCAAAGCAAGCTCTTGGGCGAAAACAATGGTATATTCGACCATTTCAAGAGCCCACCCCGGGCCATCACACCAGCGATCACTACACTATTCAGAATCCCAGCTTGCCAATCTGATCCGCAACCTCGCCCGCCCACCCGTATTCCCCGTGTTTCCCCACAAACTACCGCACCATAGGTTCGGGCGTCCAAACCTGCCCTGAACAAGCAAGCGTGTTGGAAAACGTCATTGGCCCGATGCGATCCTGGTAAAAACAGGACGGCCTGTCTCGCGCGGAGACGCGTCGATTTATCATGGGACGGCACGTGAGTGCCCTCGATCACCAGTTGCGGCTCTTAGGCGCCCCGGCATCTGTGCGTTGTGGCGTTCTCGAACGCTGTTCGTCTTCTTTTTTTTGCGGCTCGCCACCTGGGCGCTGTGGCGTTCCAGCGTCTGGATCCGCCCCGAATCCTCGCTCCCGCATCCTCGCTCCCACGCCTGCGCTCGCTCACGCCGAGCAGCTGCTTCTCTCCATGTCAATCAAGCCGCAAGCGACCACAAAGACAAACCCTGCTCCCAACTGGCTCAGCTGTCTCAGCCCACTGGGCGGTGCTGGCGTCTACCTCCTCCTGAACGCGGCCAAGTCGGGTGTCCTCCTCTACTCGATCCAGCCTGGCGCCAACCCCGCGACCACTATCACCACCACGACCCGCAACGCCTCGGGGCGCTCCATCACCACCACTACCACCCAGAGTCTGGAGCGGGATACCGTGGTTGTCCTGTCCGTCATCGCGGGGATCCAGGCACTGTGTGGGCTGCTCGTGGTGCTCAGCATGGTCGTGAGCAAATTCAAAATCAATATCAAGTTCGGCGTTGGCGGGGCCTCGGCCTCCCTGCTTGCTGACGCCGTGTGCAGCATCCTCACTGCCACGCTGAACGGGTTCCCCGAGTCGTACCGGATCGCTGTCACCCCACTGTGCTTTGCCACGGCTCTCCTCTCGCTCGAGCTCCTGCGTTATTTCCTGTTCCTGCGAAACCCAAACGCGCAGAAGCAAGTCCAGCTCGGCATTTAAAGCTGCAAGGATGTCTGATCACTGGTGACCAACTCAATATATCAATTGGTTCAAATACTATTGTTGCGTGGCAGTCGTTTCAAGCGGCCTCGGCCCTAGCTATCCTGAGGAACTATTTCTCAGCAAAAAATTGCAGCGGTGAGGTTGTCGCCGGACTCGGTGCGAGGCCGGCTCCTGACTCGCATGCCCGCAAGCGACATGAAATTCGCCCGACTCTTGCACACCCGGATCGCCACCCCACCACAACATGAAATTCGCCCGACTCTTGCACACCCGGATCGCCACCCCACCACAACTTGAACGCATCAGTTAGTGACGTCAAGCTGCAGTACCTTTTGTGAGCACGCGATTCCATCTCACTATCCGTATTGGCGCAGACCTGTTACGCGCACGGAACAGCACACGAGTCCAAGTTTGAGACCAAGGTACGCGACTTGGTCCGTACCGCGGCTGATGCACGATGATCTCTCAAACTGAGCTGCTCATGAAGCTTATTGTGGGACGGATTACCGCGGCCCAAGGCCAGAAGCTGTCGCGTGGACGAGTCCAAGACACCAAGCCGTGTGAACGCGATTTGACTGTCTCGCTGCTGAACAACCACTGTGCTCACAATAAAACTGCCGTTGTAACGCGTTGCAAGTAAAGAAGCGTGCTGAGTGGTGCTCCGCTTCAAGGCGAGCGGAGATGTGAGACGCGTCGATTTATCACACCAGGCCACGTGCGGCTTGGAGCGCGCGGGAATGTGGCGTCGTCGTCGCGTTGAAGCCACCTCTCGTCGGTCACTTCGCTCTCCTCGAACATCCTCGGAATGAGCCCTACACTGATGAAACTAATGGAGGACTTACCGCAACAACCTGGCGAGGTCCCGGACAACCAGACGCTCGCTCGGCTTCCAACGGAGCTGGTGAGCGTCGTGCTGCAGCTCGCCAGCCCGCGCGGGGTCTTCGCCGCTGCTTCGGCCTCGCTTCGTTCGCTGATTCTTGACGAACGTGTCCTGTTCGCTTGGACCCTTGCCGTTGTGGAACAGCTCGGCAAGCGTTCCGCCGGTCGAACTTACGCACCACCTCGCGATGCCGTCGCCCGCCTCATCGAGATCAAGCGCAATCACGACGAAAATGACGAAGATGCAGCCTCAAACGAATTGGTTCATGCTGTCGCGCCTGTGCCGACCACGGTTTTCACCAACCTGGCAAAACTCCTGCACAGACGCATCCGGCCAAACGAAGTCAATTCCGAGTCGTTGCGTCAGCGCTTACACAACGTCCTTTCTACCAATGGCAGCACCCTTCTAACATGCTCACTCTCCGCGCTCGTCCGGATCCTTGTCGCTGCTGTAATGCTTGACTGGGCGGACCCGCTCCGCGAGCTCCTGCGCGTTACTGCCGCCGAGTTGCCGCAGCTGCTTCACGTTCAGCTTGAGCTCGCCGAGTGGTTCACAATTTTCAAGGATTACTTTTCAATCTCGGACTTGTTGCACAACCCTCCTGTCATTCCGGACTCGCCTGCGCTCCGCTTTGCTGATGCACTCTGCTATCTCTCTGTTGTTTCGTGGAGCTACTCGGTCTTTGATGTGATGCTCGAGTGCCCCTCCCACTTAGTCGACGAGTCAACGCTCACAACACTGCTCTTTTCAAATGGCCCGGCGGAATTCGCGCTGGGGGTCTTGGGCGATTACGCTGGAACGATCACCAATCTCGAGAGATTCACGCCCTTCTTTGTATGGCTGCTTGATCGTGGCTCGCAAATGCCCGTGGAAATGCGCAACCGCTACGTACACGCCCTTGTAAACATGGGGCACAAGGCTTTCCTTCCGCTTCTCGTGCGCTTCACGGACCAAATCCTGCCTGCTCTCGTCTTTGATTCCGAGATCCAGGACATCCCGGTTGCGAACTGGTACCCTCCGCCTGAATTTGAATTGGGTCTTGGCGACGACGAAGAATTCGACGGAACAGCAGCCGACCAGTTGGGTGTCATCGTCGTCCAGTGGTTCGACGAAAATTTGTCCGTACACGACCTCGAACTTCTGCATTCCCACGGGTTGGTTGCTCCCAAACGTTGGAGTGCCATCCTCGGAGCAGCCGTTGCCCGCGGCGAGCTCGACTTTGTTTCGCAGTTGCGCGAACGGCACGCGGCCGAGCAAAGGAGCGAGCTACTTCTCGACGGTATGCTCGTTTCTTTCTTCTCCTGTTGCGATCGCTAACTTTCGTTTCGATGAATCCAGCGTTTTGCCTAGGACACGATCGCTACCGGATGGAAGCGAGTATATGTCAGGCCGTCCTCCGCTTTGCTCTCGTAACGGACTCGCGCGGCAGTATCGGCAGCAACAAACAGCTGTCCTTGGCCGACTTTTACGCCGCGTATCGTGCACACATGGATCGCAATGGACACACCGCAACAATCTTAGATTTTCTCTTTGACGGTGACACCCTTGTCATCCCCGTCGAGCTTCTCACAGTTCGCGATGCTCCTCTGCAAGGCGACTTTGAGACGGTTTGGCCCTCGTGCGTGGTGACTTCACACCTGCTCGCCTCCGCCTTGACCACTCCTCAAAGCAAGCTACGCCTCATGAGCTTGATTGAGCATTCGCAGTCCGCGCACTTCTTTCTTAACGTCGCGATTCGGGCACTTTTCCGACCAGACAGTGGCGAGGGCGCGCTCAACCGCCTCACGGACTCGATCGCTCCTGGTCTTGCGGCTGCAGCGCGTGCCCCTTCACTTCACTTCACAGCGACAATGGCGTCATCTTGTCAACACACTGCATGGCAAGTGTAACTTGACGGACGTTTCCGCTCTCCTGGCGCTTGTCGACAATTTTTGGTCGCGGCTGTGTGATAGCGCAGGGCTTGACACCACTGGGATGCCTAACCTTGGGAAGGATTGTCCCTGCGATCAGCTTGCTTCTGCTCAACTGGTTGCGCGCCTCCTCTTTGTAGCTGACTCGAGACGAACCTTCGACTCCCTGCAGAGCGAGGTCAGCGCGGGCAGCGTTCCCCTCGCCGTCCTGCGCTTGCTTCCCGACGGTTCGCTTGACGGTCATGGCGAGCCCAATGTGCTGGCCGCGCTCGTTCGCAACCTAGTCGCAGGACCCTTTGCGAATACCGGCTCGGATTGGGCCGCTCTCGAACTTGCACGCGTCGCTCCTGAAGCTTCGCGCGATGTCAAGCTTGATCAGTGAATGTGATCGCCTTGTTACGTTGTTACGTTGTTACGTGAGCTCGCGGTTGTCGCTGGTAACGCGCACGGATCTCGCCATATTTTCTTGATTTCTTGCGACCTCGCTTCCTTCGTTTTTAAAAAATTTCTCGTTTGACATAGTCGGAGGGGACTTGATGCCATGTTTGTGCGAGCGAGCGAGCGACTATATCGATGAACGTGTTCTAGAGCGCTGCTCAAGAACGAGCATATGGTTAGTAAAACTTGTCCAGCTCGGTATCAGGTCTTGGCGCGGCCCAAATCTGCGCCGTGAGGCGGTCGGCTGACGGGGTTTGCGCTCAACGGCAGTGTTAAGATGTTGAAGTTCGCGTGAATGGACGCGCTGTAGTCGCAACGGGCACGTCCCAGCCACACGGTGAAGTTCAAGCCTTCGTGAAAAATCAGGGCCATTTGAAAGCTCGTTGCGGTCTACTGCATGGTGACATTTACACGTTCAGTCGCGTCGCGTTGCGTGCTTCGAGCTCCGACGCACCGTGCCACGTCTAATACGCGTGGTTAGTGTATTGTGCCACATTTAGAGCTTATCGCATACCCACTGCTGCAGGTCGCAAGGCCGGACGTGGCGAACCGCCCGGCATCGCGACGCGATGCGCCACGCGAGACATGATGATGGGTTTGGCAGGCAGGCGCCACAGCCCGAGACGCCCGAGACGCCTCACTTCGCCACCGCCCGCACCGTATCCCCGTTCCTTGCGATGAATCATGGGCACGAAAAGGAAAACGAAAACTAATGGAACTTCCGGCAACGGCCGTGTAACGGCTAGGCAGGACTCGCCCGTGGGTCCTGAGCTCGGCGTCAGTCAGTTCGCCCCGCCCGCCTTGACCTGCCCGTCGCGGATCTGCGACGAGCAGTCGGATGTTTTTCGTCCCTACAGCACCGCCCACCCGCGTGACCTTTTGATGTATCACCAAGTTGACCTCGAAAAAATCGGAAACCGGACGGCCCGAACATCGGCCAGAGCGTGTTGATGCTTGGATGCAGCGACCTCCGCGACCTTTCTCTGAAGGAGGCCCAAGCCAATGAAGGCATCTCCGAGTTTTTCTTCTTGCTAAACGATATTCGTCCCGAGGTGCTCGCGCGCAACCTGCTTATCCTTCACGCCGTCTCCACGAGCGCCTTTGTCGACGAGACTCTCGCACGCCACGTCGCGCAGCTTTGGTTCTCGCTTCTGCTCGATCCTGGCACCCGCGCTTTCTGGGAAGACCAGATGCGCGCCTGCCTCAACCGCGACTGGTCCGCCTCGTTCACGACCTCGCTCTCCATGTTCGACGCGGCTACTATCCGTGACGTGAGCCACTGCTGGCAGTCTTGGCTCAACGTCGACTGGTCCGTCGAGACGCTCCACGAGCACCGGGCGCGGTACCTCAAGTCGCACCGGGACCCGGCCATTCGCGAATCGACCGCAAGGCAGCTTGCGCAGGCTTATGTGGAGCGCAACCAGGCCCGCTTCGGCAAGCACCTGACGCGAGCGCGCGCGAGCCGGATTGCGTGCACGGCGGAACGTCACGCCGCCGACCAAACTTTTACCGTCGATCCCACCTCCATCCCCACGGCTGTCGTCAACCCAACCTTCCTTCTAGCTCGCGCTGACGGTACTGTGTACTACGCCGTGCCTAATCTCACGCTCCCGTTCGAGTCGCTCGACATTTATGTCACAACCGAATCGCCTGACTCGGGCTTGTTTGGCGAAATTTGGGATTGGGCCACGGCGCTTCGAGCTGGTTTTTGTCACGATGCGAACCCCCGCCACCGACTCTTGGTTGCAGTCGGTCATTCTCTTCAGTTCATGGAGGTACTTGCTGCTGACCAACGACAGCGCTTTGACATCGTGGACACGAACAATCTCCAGGACTCGGTTGGCCTCCTCAATTTGCTCATCCACGATTCTCCGCTACTTAAGCATCCCTATCGCTATTCGATTGAAAAACCGCTGATCTTAACCTATTCGGCTCGGGTCGCGCAAATTGCTTCCTCGGCTGTGGAATACTTGACTTCCGTTGTTGGGCTTCCCACTGAAGCGTTGACTACATTTCTTGGGGTAGGGCTTCTCGAGCTGCCCGCGGACGAGCACTGGTACAACCTGTTGACAAATTTTCTCCCGTTGGACGAGTCCATCCATCGGCCTATCGAGTACTTGACCTTTTACCGTCTGATGCCCCCGACGGTTCCCATCTCGCTGGAAAAGTCGACCTTTCTTGTCGATGCGTTGGCCAGCTGTGGTGCTCATTTTGACTCGTTCCCGCTCGGTACGTCGGTCTCGTACCACGAAGCCATGCTCGCGTTGTTGACATCGCGGTTCAACCAATGTAGTCGCTCCGCACAGCACCGGCGCAATAGTTCCAAAGCTTATTCTGGGCGCGCTTGCAGCAGGCCGGATCACTTGGTCGGGCGCCAAGCAGCCCACGTCCCTCTCCACAGCCTTCCCATCCGACTTGTGGCCGAAACTTCTTGACTCTGCGCCTCGCAACCGCATCGAAGCGACGAATACGGCTTCGCTTTACGGGCTTTCTGAGGGCGGAACGACAAAGCAACACTACTGCTTCGAGTTCGTCTTGCCGCTTGCCAGAGACGGCACCGCAAAGCCCCCGTCATTCTTGGCGGCTCAACTCATGCTTCGCGAGAAGCCAACCTGGTTTCGGTCGCTCCTGGTCGACCCGTTGCCAACTGAGCTTCGATCTGTGCGCGTCAAGCTTTACTTGGCGCAGCATCTCGCCGACCGCTTCGCCAGCGCATCGGTCAGCTTCTACCGCGACTTTGCGGCGGAACCCCGTATCGCTTGCCCGCCTAGCGAGCTTCTTGGCTGTGGGCCTGTTCCGCTCTCATCGGCGACCATGACGCGGATCCCCACTGACACTTTCCATGCGATGGCCCGTGGCATTCTGTCACGCCGCGAGCCACCGCACGGCGCGCGATCGCTGGAAGTGGCATTGCCTGCCACGCATGCTGCCGACCTTGGTGACCGCATCGAGCTTACTCTCGCTCTTCCAAAGCGCGAGAAACTCTCGAGTCCCAAGCCGGGCAACCAGCCTGCTTATGGCGCGGCGACCATTTCGGTTGGCAAAAAGCTTTTGGACGACTATTACTTTCTTGCGTCGAACGTCAAGATCACCGACGTCATTGTTTCGCGCGAAAAACGTTCAGTACTACTTGTTCTGAAACGGATCTCTGGTGCCGCGCTATTTTCCAGCGCCGTCTTTCGTGCGCCTCCGAGATATGGGTACGGCAAGCCATACCTCGCGGGGGCGCTCCCTATGCAGCTCGCACTTGACCAGGTCGCCGCGACCGAGATCGGCGATGCCTTTGCGGGATCCGAGGCCCATGCTCTTGCGAAGCTTGCCATCGAAACAAACCAGGCCATCTTTGCGTTTGCGGCGGACCCGGCCACGCAGCTGATTGAATTCCGCTCAGGCGAAAACGGAAACGTGCTCTCTGTCTTGATTCCACACGGGCTGATGCTAGTTTCCCCAGCGGGCCCTGGACTCGCACCGACGCCGGCCCTCAAATGCGCTCTTCCTTTCGTGCCCGATTTTGGCTTGAACAACTATGATAGGGCCACCCCCGATATCTTGAATCTGCTTGCGACCGCGCGGGACCAAATCCCTGCCTCGGCGATGCGGACGGTCACGATGGCATCTAGCGATAGTTTCTTTCGTGATCTTTGTCTGGTTAATGCCCTCACTTCTCCGGGCTTGGTCGTTCCGGCATCGGACTCTCGCTTTCCAGCCGATTTCTACGCGCGGCTCCGCCCAAACCTCATGGACTCGTTGCTTCTGCCCCTCCACCCAGTGCGCCACTAATGCCCTATCTCATTGAATTCTTCCTTTCCTTTTCTTGTTGTTGCTAGTAGTTTTTTATCCATTTTTATTGTGCACTCGCTTCATTTTCGTGCAATTCGTGCGGTGGAGTTGACGCGTCGACCGTGGAGAGACAAGTTGACACGTTTGACAGGTCGTCGCCACCCGACGCGCCCTGCCACGAACGCCTGAAGAAAACGTACTGCTGGCAATCAGGCCCGAGCGCATGAGGTGCTTGACGCCGAGCCCATTCTTGGTGCCGATCATGTTGACGATGCGCATGTGCGTCTCGCCCGTCATGTTGTCAACGACGCGCTCGATGGTGACCGAGTCGCGCAGCCGCTTGCGGTCCTCAGGCATGAGGTACAGGTACTTGAACCCGAGGGCGGGGTAGCACGGGTCGATCCACGCGATGCGGTACGCGGCGAGAACCTTGTTGGCGAGGCCGATGCAGGCGCCCGAGCTGGCGGACACGTAGATGTGCGGGACGCCGAGCTCGCGGGAGAGCTTGGACGCGGCAGCTACCACGTCCTCCCCCTGCGGAGCGAACGAGCCGATGACGAAGGTGATATCGTTGGCGATCAGAACCATGGACCGGCCGCGCGGGCACTCGGGCGTCTTCATCTCGATGGGCCACGCGACCATGCCGCACGTGTTGGAGCCGATAGGGGCGGGTGGCCTTGCGCAGGGCGCCGTCCTCTCCGAAGACGAGCTCGACGGCGTCGACGAGGTTGCCGGCGGGCCGCACGAGGTGCGGTTACCCCGCGTAAACTGCTTGGTTACGAGCTCGAGCGCGATCTCGTGCGCGTTGAGCCCGTCGGCGAAGATCTCGTCGGTCTCGGCCGTGAGGTACTCGACCGTCGACCGCTGCCCGGCGCCGGGCGTGAGGCGGCCGGGGCGGACGAGGGCGCGCACGAAAAAGCGCGAGTCGAGCGCGTTGTCCTTGCCGACGGCGTGGTAGGCATGGATCCTGCGGTTGGTGGGCGTGGCGAAGGACACGACGTTGAAGCGCGCGAGGCGGTACAGCTCGAGCTGGAACGCGTGCGACGGCTCGATGTTGCGGATTGTCGCGTCCTCGCCGAACGCGAGCCGCTCGCGGAACGTGAAGTACCGCGGATACTGACCCTTGCGGTACACGATCATAGTGACGTGGCGAATCCCGCGCGACCGGAGCACCGCCGTCGACGACGCGAGCAGCGACCCGAACAGCAACGACAGCGGTGCGCCGGCGTCGGCGCCGTGAGCCTCGTCGTCCTCGGCGTTGGCCGCGGGCACCTCGACCGCGACGTTGAGCGCGTGCCACGGCTCGGTGCGGCCGAGCTTCTTGGCCACGACCTGCGGGAACAGCGCGAGGATCGCGGGCAGGTGCTGCTGGAGCTCGGCGGCGTCGCGGACGGCGGCCATGACGCCGACGCGGACGGGCCCGAGGTCGCCGCGCTTGATCATGAGCGTCATGTCCGAGACCGACGCCGTGCGCGGGTTGTCGTAGGCGGACCCGCCGGCGGCGGCGGCCGACGCGTTGCCGATCCCGAGGTCGTAAGCGGAGAACTGGAGGTGCCACTCGACGAGCGGGACGGGGACGCGTCGTGCATATTGACGGCGTGGACGCGGCACGTGTTGCAGGCGCGGCGCACGTACATGTCGAGGGCGATGAGGCGGTCGACGGTGGGCACGTCGTTCTCGTAGAAGAGCGAGGGCAGCACGCCGAAGATCAAGAAGGGCGAGTTGATCAGGTTCATGGCCTCCTCGTGCGCGGCGGGCGACGCCTCAAGCAGCCCCGCGACGGCGCGCGTCACGTCACAGAACTGGCGGTACCGCTCGTCGAACCCGGGCAGCTGCATCGCGCAATGAGCACGGCGCGAGCGCGGAGCTGGACCGACTGCGCGCCCTTGGTCTTGGCCGCGACCGAAACAGCGGGGGCACTGCCGAGCTCGGCGAGCTGGTGGAGCGCCGTGCACAGCTTCTGGACGTTGGGCGAGCGAGCGAGGACCGAGCGCTGGGCGGCGACGAGGTTGAGGACGGCCCCGATCGCCTTACCATTCCACGCGGCGCGCGACCGCGAGAAGCACGTCCAGTAGAGCGCCTCGGGCTCCATGCGGGTGCGGAGCTCGAGCACCGTCTTCTCGGTGTGCACGGCGTCGCCGCCCAACATGAACGGCGACTCGGACGCGTGGAACTAGCGGACCAGGCGGTTCAGCTTGGCGATGGCGTGCGCGTCGGCGCCCGCCTCGTACTTGCGGACGACCTCGAGGATCGGCGCGATGGCCGCCTGGTCGAAGATCGTGGCGAGGAGCGCGAGCAGCTCGGCGGCGGGGAGCGGCGTGTCGGTCGACGCGGGCGACGCGGGCGACACGAGGTCCAGCAGCTTGTCCTCGAGCCCGTTGGGCAACCGTCCGTGGTAGCTGCCGAGGACCTGCGCCGTGTGGAGAAACGGCAGCTCGGGGCGGTGGATCACGTCGAGGCACGCGGCCAGGAGCGACGCGATGGGCTATACCTTCTCGAACCCGTCAACGGCCTGGTCGAGCACCTGCTGCAGGTCAAGGTGCCCTTGGTGCGCCTTGTTGGCCTTACCGACGACGACGGCCGAGGCCGCGGACGCGGCGGTGGCGGCCAAGAGGAACGAGACCGACGACGTCGAGCGGGCGATCAAAAACAGGAACGGTTCGGCGCAGACCTCGGCGGGCTTGACCTGCGACACGTCGTCGAGCTCGAGGACAACGAGGATCTCGCCGGCGGCGATGGGCGAGCCAGGCTGCTTGCGGCCGGGCGCGAGGGTGCCGGCGTTGGTGGCGACGAGCAGCATGATCATCCTCATGACCTCGATCTTGGCGAACGCCTGGCCCGCGTCGACGTGGCCGGCGTCGGGGATGAGCCAGCGCACGAGCTTGCCGGGCGACGGCGACCGCAGCTGCGTTGGTTCCGTCTTCTGGTCGAGGACCGCGGTGCGGCCATTGATGGATAGGCGGTCACCGGCCTAGTCGTCGGACGCGTAAGTGACGTACGACTTTTGCGTGTAGGTGACGAGGACGCTTCCGTCGGGGAGCGCGCGGGCGCGGACCACGACGTGCGAGTCGTTGAGGCGCAGGACGAGCAGGTCGCGGGCGGCGAGGGTCACGGCAATGTCGTAGCGCACGCCGTCGAGGATGAACGAGGTCGAGAACTGGTCCTTGATGCATTGGGACCTGGCCCTTGCCGAGCGACTTGAGGAACTGGGTCTTCTGGTCCTCGGCGGCGAGGTAGGTCGTGGTGGCGGCGCCCGTAACGACCAAGACCCAGCGGTCGGGCCGTTTGGCGGTGGCGGTGTTGGTGAGTTTCTGCTGGATGCGTGCGTCGAGCCACTCGGTCGAGAAGTGGTCGCTGGCGAACTCGTCCGTCTCGAGCAGCGTGATCAGGTACTCGACGGTCGTGCGGAAGTCGCCGCGGATGCGCAGCTCCTTGGGCGTCATGATCATGTTGCGGCGCGACGAGTGGCGGTCGTGGCCGTACGTGAAAACACGTACGGCCAAACTCCGAGTCGGCAAAGTCGTGCAGCCCGCCGTTGGCCGACACAGAGAAGCAGCCTCACACGGCCGTTGGCAACCAGAAGTTGAGCTCGACGAGGTGCCCGGCCGACGGCTTGAACCCGGCGTCCGGGTTCTCGGCAGTGGTGCGGCACGCGATGACGTGGCCCGTTGGCGTCGGCTTGCGCTCTGGATCGTCAGCGACTGCGGGTGGTCGAAGTGGAGGTCGATCTCGGACGTGGTGTGCGGCTGCAGCCCGTACAGCATGCGAACGAATGCGCGGGATCCGGTGCAGCGGGATGCCCATGGCGACCTGCAGCTGCGCCGCGGGGACGCTGGCGGCCGACACCATTTCGGTGGTCGGGTACTCGACCTGCAGGCGCGGGTTGTGCTTGGGGAAGCAGTACTTGTTGCTGGTCACGTCGTAAGGGAACCGTGGTGTGAGCGAGCTGGTCAGTTGCGCGTCAGATAGATACAGAATCAGCGTACCATGAGCGGGTAGCCCACGCGATCAGCGACCTCGATGGCCTGCTCGACGTCGGTGACGCACGCCTCGAGGTAAAGGTCCTCGGGGACGTCAATCTTGCCGTTGGCGTTGCAAGCGTCGGTGATGGGACCGTCGCCGGACCAGCCCATGGTGGGGACGTTGGAAGAAATCTTGTTGCCGAGGGCGCGCATGGTGTTGCCAAGCGGGCCGATGAAGACGATGCCCTTCTCGGCGAGGCAGTTGGGCAGGCACGGGTTCTCGGAGGCGTGGCCCCAGCCGGCCCGCACGGCGTCGACGCCGGCCGACTCGACGAGCTCGACGATCGGATCGACGTTGGCGTAGTTGCTGTTGGTGTTGTGAAGTCGCCCGGGACCGGGATGAAGTGATCGACCATACGGATGTACACAGCGCTGCCGAAGGGACAAAAAACGACGCCCTAGACGGTTCGAAAAACGATGCAGGAGGTTGGTGAGCATGCACAAAAGCAGTGGTGTCCGAGCTGGGAAACCTTGACGCCGCTTCGAGCAGTATCGTGGGGTCCACCAAGGGCAGGATCGAGTGCGATGGTCATGAATAACGTACGATTCGATTGAGGAAGCGAGTCTCGCTCGCTGCGAGTGTCAAGTACGTGGCGTTCTCTTTGAGCGCGCTGGGCCGGGACGGCAGCCGGTCGACCTCAAGTTATGCGCGCGGAGGGCAGATCGATGCATATAAGAAGTGACGGTATGCATGTTGCAGCAAGTTATGTGCTTCGAATAATTCATGGGAGGGGCGCATGGGGCGCCCAACTCGGGCGGCGAGGCGGCGATGTTGACGCGTCGTTCATGTTGACCGTCACATGCTCGCGTCGCTTCTTCGCGCTCGCGGCCAGATCGTGGCCCGATCCGGGCCATACTGGTGCCCAGCCACCAATCCCATCGTTGGCGGCTATTTTCTGCGCACGGCGCCGCCCGCCTACTTAGCGCCGGCGGCCCCGCGCCCACCCCTCCCCTCCCTTCGCACAGCGGCCGCGGGCGACCACTCCATCCGACTGCCGCGCGCTGTCCGCCTTGCTGAGCCCTTCAACCCGCTCTCTCGACACCGTAACCTTGCCCTGCCTCTCGCGCCGTTATCTCAACCCGGTCCCTCCTGTTCTTATGCTCGCGCCTTCACCGCCACTTTGGCCCGCCCCGCCGACCCTGACGCCGCCGTACTCGACGCTAGCTACGAGCAGCGCACTCGAATGCCCGATGCAGCTCCCCTTGAGCTTGCCTCGGTCGTACTGGTACGCGGCTCTCCCCGCGCATGTACACATCGGGCAAGTTTGCTCTCGCTTCGGCAGTCATTCGCGCCCATATCGCGGCTCGCGTGGGCTGCCGTCGCGCGAGGATCACGCCCGGACCTCGGGCCCACTCGGGCCGCGATCCGAGGCCAGCAGCAGCGCGAGACGGGCGCGAAGCAGGCCCGGGACCGCCCGCCGGTCCCGATGCCAATGAAGATGAAGATGAGGAGGACGCCGACAGGTTCGCCGCAGCAGCGGCGAGATCGTGGCCGTCGTCGTCCCGCGGGGGTAGGGACGGGCGCGGCGGATCGCGCGAGACACGCGGCTCGGCGGGCTGCGCTTCTGCGGGAGGCGCGACAGGCTGCTGCTGAGCGAGAACAAGATGGTCGGTGGACTCGGCCGCAGCCGCGGCGGGATTGTGGCCGTCATAGCCGCAAAGCTGGTCACGGCCGTCGGAGTACCTGCCTGGCGGCGGCAGCGCGGCGAGAGCGCGTCAGCACCCAACCCTCACCAACTCGCTGACTCTTGCCCCTTCACTCTGCACAATGATAGTGCCACGCTACTGCGCCTACCAAGCACCTTGGACGACGGCGGAGTCGTGACGGGTACCTTGCAAATACAAGGTACTTGCGCGTTTGCTTCATGGATGCTTTAGAGACGACGCGTCGGGCCGTGAGAGACAAGTTGACACGTTTGACAGGTCGCCACCACTGACGCGTCAATCGCGCGCTCGCCATGAACGCTCGGATGAACCTTCTTCTTTCGGCCTAGCGCACCTGCGAAGCCTCATCGTTGATGATTTTCAACCGATTACGGGTCCAATCAAGGTGCTCGCCAACGGCAGCCCGACTCGCAAGTCGAGCAAGGCACTGTGGTGCTCCAACTGTTGGTACTTTGCCCGTCTGAGGCGTCGTCTGGGGCGCTTCGAGTTCCACGTGCGCATTGCAAGGATTGACTGGCGGCCGCACTGGTCGACGCGGGACGCGGTGATGTGATGACAACATTTGCATGTATTATAGGAACTAGCGAAAGCAGAAGAGCAGGGAGCAGGGACATTGCACCAAAGCCGTATTCACAGGACTGGTGCAAGCGGGAGAATCACTTTCTCGAGGAGTTGCGGTCGCAGCTGTGCATAAAACTCGGGTGGAAAGCGATCATCGGAGAGAGGGACCTTATGGATCGAGGAAGCAAGCGAAATAAAGAGGATAAACTCATTCAAGTGCCGATCAGTCGAGGGGAATGCGATAGCTCGTCTGGCCGAGCTAGAGATGTGGCTGCGAGCTGATGCATATAAAGCCAGTCGATTGGGGTCGGGTCCAGCAAAAGTATCAATGCCTCGCGCAAGACTGCATGCAACATGAGAAGCGCCAAGAATTCGCTTGAGAACAAGCCGCACAGAGCGTTGCTGGCGCAACACAATTAGCTCGGAAACGAGAACGTGTGACGGAAGACAATAAGGCACGGAGCCATCGCTCCCAACGGAGATCACAGCCGCTCCAAGCTCTAGTAGCTCAAATTGAGGCGTTGACTGGTTGATAATCGTGTTCCGTTCGCGCAACGGAATGGTGAGCGTAAGCTCAATCCAGTCAGGAAAATCGACAGCATGCGCGACAGGAAGTGTCCATTCAGTTGGCATTCCAGGCGGTGGCTCGCGACGCGCCAGGATGCCACGGGCCGTTGCCTGGAAAGAATCGGTGGAGACCCGCGTCACGGCCGCGGTCGACAGGGGAAAAGGCTGACCACCAAGCAGCTCGGTGGGCGGGCAAGCAGCGCCAGGAATTGTCACAAAGTGGCGGTAGACGCTGACGGGAGCGGCAGCGAACTGTTGGGCAATGTCTTGGGTCAAGAACAGCCTGATGCGCACGGATTGCGGGTCTGATGGCGGCGAATCAACCGCGAGGGAGCGGAACTCAAACTGCTCGTCCTGAAGTACGACCACTGCGCTGAGAACGGAGGGCGGCAACGAGGTGCCGCTACTGCCAAGGGGTAAGCTTAGCTCGAAGCAAAGATGTTGCTCGCTGGTTTGGCTTTCAATCAACCCGTGAAGCATTAGCATATTTTCGAGCTCGATGTAGTTGCCGGGAATCGCACGAAACAGTTTCGACCAAAACTCGGACGGGATGGAAACGGACGGCGACGTAGTCTGCTTGGCGCCAGACCAAGTGAGCCGGCCTGCTGCAAAGGAAGCCGAGAAGAGTTTGGGCACAATCGCACACGTGATGTGTGGATCTACGAGAGCGGTATTGTTAGTGTCCCGAGGACCAAGCATGATCTCCAAGTGCGAGGCTAACGTATTGAGCGAGGACGAGCTCAAGCGTGTCGCGCATGCGGCTAGCGCCGTGTGGAGCAGCGGCGAGCGGTCAAGCTCGGTGCTCGAGAAGCGTCTCGACGGACCAGTCGACGTCGAGCCACGACTGCCAGCAATGGCGCACGGCGCGCAACGTATCCGTGTCGAAAACGGAGAGCGAGGTCGTGGAAGAAGCGGTCCAGTCGCGGTTGAGGCAGGCACGCATCTGGTCCTCCCAGAATGCACGGGTGTCGGGTTCGATAAGGCGCGAGTCCCAAAGTTGTGCGACGAGGCGCGTAATCGTGTTGTCGTCGACCGATTCGCGCTCTGTGACCGCATGTAGGATGAGCAAGTTGCGCGCAAGCACCTCGGGGCGGATATCGTTAAGCAAGAAGTGAATCTCGGACCCGACGTGCTTTTCGAAAGCGTCGTCAATCGTGCGGGCGACGTCGCTGAGGTCGCCGCATCCGACTGCGAGGACGTGGAAGGGGGAGTCGTTGGCCGTCTTGTTCTCCGTGGTAGGGATTTCAAAGAGCATCAATAGGTCCCGCGGATGAGCAACGGAGTAGGGTCGAAAGGCGTCCGACTCCTCGGTGCAGATGCGCGAGCGGCAGGTCAAGGGCGGCGGCGACGGGGCATCGGCCGCGGGACCCGCGGAAGTCGGTTGCACAGCAGCGCCGCGGTGCTTGCCGGAAGTTCCATTACCTTTCGTATTCTTCTTTCCTGCCATGGTTCATCACGAAGAGCAGGAGGAGGTTGCGGTGCCGACGATTTCCTTGGCGAGCGTGCGGCTCAGCGTGGCGCCTGCCAGACCCATCATCTCGCTTCCCCTCCCCGAGCTGCGACATACAACCCCACCATGAAGTAGAAATCTAATGGAAGTACCCGCAACGGAAAGCTCAAGTCAAGTAACGATGGTTCTGTCCGCGTTCTGTCGCCCGGCAGCGAACCGTCTGTCAACCCTCCTCGGCATCGTTACCCTCGTTGCAGAGACGTTCGCGACGTTTGACGTACCGAGTTTGAAGCCTCCGCGATGAACTCAGCTCGCGCCATCCGGTTTGTTCTCAACGACGTAAGGCCTGAGGACCTTGCGCAAGGATCGCTTTCCTTCACATCGCTTCTCGAGCCCACCTTGCGTGCCCCGCCATCGCTGGTGCAAAAACGTTGAGATGCTGCAAGCCAACCGCGCCTCGTTACACCTGTTAGTCGCTTGGAAGGGCCGTTGTCCCTCTCCCCGTCTTGAGTCTCCTCCCGATCTTGCGTTCATAAACCGGGCTGATCCTGGGACTCGTGTCGTGTTCATTCGCAAATGGGTCGCAGCTTCCGGGCCTCGTGTCATCAAACCATTCGCTTCTCGTCAGCTGTCGCGACTAGCTCCGCGTACGACTTCCTGGGCTCGTTCCGCGACGCGACTGTCTTCGTAGCCCTCGTCACGGCCAACATCAGACCTCGCTGTGCGTGAACGCGCCCCGCCAAAACCTCGAGTCCCTTGCCTAGCTTTGACGCTCCACGAAGGATGATGGGAAAATTGGGCGCACAGGCCGCGCCGCGAGTTCATCTCCCTCGGCCTCGCGACGTGCGGCGCCGCGGGCATCGTCGCGGCGGCGTACCTGGACCAGCGCACCGCGTTCGTCGTCGACCGCGTGGCCGCGGCGCTGTCAAGGCGGCCCGCGGCGGTCGCGGCTGGGATCGTGTGGTACTTCCAGTGGCCGGCTTCCGCCAAACTGGGGGTGGAGGTGGGGGTCGTGCGCGGTGCGTTCTGGTGCACGCTGTACTGCGTCGTGTGCGTGTGCGCGCGCAGGGGGTTTACGGCGGGCGGGATGGAGGAGGGCGGGCGAGGTGGGACGGCGGATTGGGTGCGTTTCCTCGCGCGGCGGTGGGGGAGTGGTTCGCGAGCTGACGCGTGAGAGAGTGTGTGGAGATCATGGGCGTGCGTCGCGGTCCGGCCCCGCCGGCCTTCGCGGGAAGCGAGGCCGCGGTCGTGGGCGTGTCGCGCCCGCCGCCCGCGTACACGGCGTAGTCGATAGAGTAGATGTGCAAAGAGACATGTATATATATAATCAAAGTCACGGCCTACGACAGACCGACGCGCCCGCGCGCGCTTCTCAAACTTCTTACTGGTTGGCCCAGACCGAGCCCTCCTCGGGGTGCAGCTCGCTCTTCTCCATGGGCACCTCGACGAGGGTGTCGAGGACGGCGCGGGAGCACTTCTCCTGGAGCAGATCGACGATCGCGGGGTCGATCCACCCGTTGGTGATGCGGTGGGCGAACACCATGGCGCACGCGGCAGCGCGGATCCGCGCGTCCTTGCCCGTGACGGGGTTGGTAGCGCGGGCCGACTTGGCGAGGTGGAACAGGCCGAACGTCTCCATCTGCAGGCACTCGGCGGCGGGGTACCGGTGGGTGAGGTACGAGAACAGGTGCGCGTTCTCGTCGCGGAACGACGGGTCCTGGCGCGCCTGCGACGAGTAGAACGAGTCGGCCGTGATGTCGAGACCCGTCACCACGTTGACCGACTCGGGGACGTGCGCGGCCAGCGCCTTGGCGAGCGCCGACGTCAGCTCCGCGTCCGCGGGAACCGGCTTCGACAGCGTGTAGGGCCCGGCGCCCGCGTTCATGGCGGCGGCGAGCGCGGCCTCGTCGATGGGCGCCGCGGCATCTTCGCCGTCCAGGAAGTAGTCGAAGTTGCGCGAGCACGCGAGCGACTCGTTGGCGACGATCAGGTCGCCGGCGCGCGCGGTGCCGAGGGACCCGCACGACCCGAACCGGACAATGTGGATCGGGCCGGTCACGACGGCGCGGATCTCGCGCACGAAAAAGTCCATCATGGGCACGCCCATGCCGATGGCGATGATGGACACGGGGACGCCCTTGTACCGGCCGGTGACCGTGGTGAAGAGGCGCGGCGACGTCTTGATGAAGATCTGCGGCGACACGTAGTTGAGGTACTTCTTGTGCTGCGAGGCGTCGATCTGGTCACCGCCGTCCAGGAAGGTGGCGATCAGGATGGCGCGCGCCGGGTCGCCGACCGTGATGATGCGGTTCGCCACCTCGCCGCGCTTCACGCCGACGTGGTACACGTGGCCCTCGGCGTCCGTCGGGAAGTTGGCGTTGGCCATGGCGCCCATGGTTGCGAGATGGTGTTGGGGGTGAGGGAGGGGGAAGTCGGGGGTGGTGGGTGGTGAAGCACTTGATACTTCACACAGAGTCGATACGTTCGAGAGGATCGGGAGAGAGAGGGGAGAGAGCGCGGGGGGCCGAGCTGTTCTTATACGCGCCGCGCCGCCCGCCAAGCGTGAGCGTGTTGTGTGGCGAGCGAATCCTCCGAGCGGCCAGGTCGAGCCACCTCGCTTTTGATTGGCTAGCACTAAAGTTTGGCCGCAGCTGCCGGCGCTTCGGCTTCGGCTCACTCGGTGGGTGCCTCTGCTCGTTCAGGGTTCAGGCGCGAGCCACGTCATGGTCGGTCAGCGAACACGGCGGATGACAAGGAATTACAGCATGTTTGAAGCGTGGAAATGGGAGGGAGGAGAACATGAGGGGGAGGGAGAGTGTGCGCTTGAGCTTGTCGTCGTCGTTGACGCCGTCGCCGTCGACGCGCGAGGTGCTGCTAGTTTACTACGTCGCGCAACGTCCAGGTTAGTCATCGTACACGACACGAGCCCGAGAAGAAAGAAACGCACCTCGTCGTCCTCATCGCTGCCGAAATCGTCCGAGTCGAAGCCCTCGCCGTCAAACTCGTCGCCGTAGCCCTCGTAGTCCATGGCGGCCTCGCCCGTGAACCACTTGAGGGCCTGCGGGATGATCTTGTCCTTGATCTCCTCGCCCATCTGGTAGTCCATCTCGAGCATGGCCTCGAGCTCGTCGAGCTCCTCCTCCTCGCCCTCGTCCTCGGGGCCGGGCACCTTCTGCGACTTGAAGAAGTTGAAGAAGGAGTCGGCGGGCACGGTGCGCTTGACGACGCGCGTCTTGTTGGTGTCCTTGTGGCGCTGCTTGCGCACCTCGACCTTGACCGTCAGGTCCTTGCCGTCCTTCCAGTTGATGGGCGTCGCCTCGGTGCGCTCGAACACGTACTCCTCGTCCGAGTCGGTGTCGGCCTCGGGCTCCGACAGGAAGTAGGTCTTGGTGAGCGACTCGTTGGCGAAAAAGTCGTTCTCGCCAAACACAAACTCGAGCGAGAAGCCCGGGTTGTCGTCGAGGTAGTGCAGCTTGATGTCCTTGAGGCTGGCCAGAGCCGCCTCGTCGGCCTCGGTGATGAGCTCGGCAATCTGCGGGTGGTTGAGCAGCGAGCGCATCCAGAACTTGGGGACGCCCGTGACGGGGCCCTCCTCGACGGCCTCGCCCTCCTCGGCCTCGAGCGCGGTAAAGTCCTGCACCGTCTCGGGCACCTCGGTCTCGGCATCGGTCGGCTCGTGCTCGCCCGTCACGATCGCGGCGCGCTTCTCGTAGATGGGCTGGTACTGCACGTGGTACTTCTTCTCGAGCTCCGTCAGCTCGGCCAGGAACTGGCGGTGGATCACGTTGCCCTGCAGCTCGAGCTTCTTGAGCGCGTTCAGGCGGCGCTTGGCGTCCGCCGACAGCAGCGTGATGTCGAACTCGCGGTCAGAGGAGGCGGCACCTGGACGAGCGGGGCGCGTGGGTTAGCGGGTCGTCCATCGGTGCGTGCATGCATGTGTCGTCGATCCATGGCATTGTCGTACCGAACGACATGGTGGTGGCGGTTTGGTTGGGAAGACAGGGATGGGTCGTCACACTACCGATGAGGGGAGGGAGCGAGGGACGGGCGCTGCGATGGGCTCCGCGGCCGACGGCGGACGGGGCGCATGCGAAAAGCCTCTCGCACGTTCGGCTCGACTGCACGTGAGCGCGCATGACCCCGTCGCGATCGCCTTTCTCGACCACGGCCACGCTAGTCTCGGTGCCACGCGCCTCTGGCTCTTTCACCCCCTCCCCTCCCCCTCTCACAGATGATGCGTGCAATGTTCGTTGAATTTGAATGCGAATGAATGATGCTGAATGAAAGTGCCATGAACCCCTAAACCGCGACCACGCGCTGCGCCTTGACCACGTCCTGCCCCTCGGTCGCCGCCGCGAGACAGTCCCAGTACGCGGCGGGCAGCGCGAACCCGCACTGCCCGCCCTGCGCCGCCTGCGCCCCGCACACGCCGTGCCGCGCCAGACACTGCTCGTGCGGCGTCACCGGGTCGCGGCACATCTGCACCAGCACCTGGTCCGCCGCCCGCGCGTCGAGGCACCGCAGCGGGTCGCACGGCGGGCGGTAGCACGGCGAATCGGCGGTTTCGGTCGAGTGGGTGCTGTCAGCGTCGGTATCGGGCGTCGCTTCGGCTGCAGCGGCGGGGAGGGTGGTGATGGACGTGAACTTGATGGTCGGCGTGGGCTCCTCTATCGCGTCGCCGCCGCCGCTGTTCGATGCGGCCGACGCGTCGGGCGTCGAGAACACGAACGTCGGCGTCGCCTCGTGCTGATCCGCCGTCGCCGTCATTGTGGTGGTGTCGCTCGCGGCCGCGTCGCTGCGAGTGCTTGTCGTGGTTGTAGTAGTCGGCTCGGCGGTCGAGATCGCCTCGCCTTGCGTGTTGGTGGGCTCGATCGTCAGCGTCACCGTGGCCGTCTCCTCGGGGCTGATGCTGGCTGGCGAGCTGACTGTCGCAACCGCAGGCGACGCGGTCTCGGACTCCGACACGGTCGCCGACGCGTGGTGGATGCCCGTCGTCGTCGCGTTGAGCTCAGTCACCGACGTCGCGGTAGCCGTTGCAGGCGAGGTTTCCGTGACCGTCGTAGCCGTCACGTCGATCTGCTGCCGCGTGGTCGTCGGCTCCTCGGTCGCCGTAGCTGCCGCTGAGGTGGTGGTACTCGACTCGGTGGCGTGAACGCTCGCCGACTTGGTCTCCGTCTCGACCGGCGCCAGCGGCTCGGTGACCGCCGCGACCGACACCGACACAGTCGCTGCCGCGTCCGCGTCAGATGAACCCGCCAACGTCGCTGTCGCGGTCTCGGACGAGGACGTGGTGGAAGTCTCGGTCGTCGACGCAGGCGCCGCGGTGGCGTTCTCGGGCGCCGACGAGGACGAGGCGGCCGACGCGGGCGGCGACGTGACCGCGCTCTCGGCGAACGCCCACCCGGGCGTCGCGTCCGCGGCAGCGGCGTCTGAGGTCGTAGTAGATGCGGTGGTTGAGGACGCGCGAGTGGTAGTTGGAGTGGTGGCGGGCGAGTCGGTGGCGGGGTCCGTCGCCGTGGTGGTCGCAAGGACCGCGGTATCCGACGTCGAGGTGGAGCGCGTCGTCGCGGTTGATGAGGAACGAGTCGAGTTCGAGTCGAAAGTAGATGAGCTGGCGACCGTCGACGAAGCCGTGGACGTGGGGTCCGCGGCAGATGTCGTCGAGACGACGGCGAACGTGGTAACCGCTTGAGCGGGGTCCGTCGTCGCCGATGAAGTAGAAGTTGCGCTTGTCGCCGACACCGTGCTTGAAGCCGTAGCCGTGCTCGCCGACGTGGTCCGCGCCGTCTTGGTCTCGACGTCGACCTGGACCGTCGTCGTCGACGCGGGCTCAGTCGCGCTAGAAGTTGAGGTAGCCGTAGCGCTCGCCGTCGCCGTGCTTGACGAAGCTGCCCGCGACGCCGTCGTGGTCTCGACCGCGACCTCGGTCACCGGCGCGAGGGTAGCCGTCGCCGTCGCCGCCACCGGCGATGCGCTTGAGACCGCCGCTGTATTCGCCACCGTGGGCTCGGGGAACACCTCGTCCTCGAACGGCAGCACGCCGCCGCTCCCGCCCGACACGGTCCCGACGCTGATCCCGATCCCCACGCCCACGCTGCCGCCCGACACGACCGCCGTGCTCGTCGCTGCAGCGGGACTCAGCGTGACCGTGGTCCCCTCGACGACCGTGACCTTGGGCGCGAGCGTGACAATGTAGATGGTGTTGGTCGGCGGCGACGTGATCGGGCACGACCGGGTCTTGTCTACACACGCGCTTCGCGTCAATTTCTGCCCAAACACGCGAAAGAGCGGTCGTTGACGTACGCCACATGCACACCTTGGCCGACCGGTCCCATTCGCACCGGTACGCGGGGAATGAGCCGTCGGTGCACGCGCGGAGCGCCGGCGCCGGGCCGCACGAGCCTGCGGGGCAGGTGCGCAGCGGGCAGTCGATGCGCTCTACACGTTCGCGAGCTGTCAGCATCGCCCACTCTCCCTCTCTCTCGTCCGACGTACGCCACGAGCACCCGGACGGCGTCTTGGCACACGCGTTGGCCGCGGCGAACGGCAGCGACCCGGACATTGCGGGACACAACGCCTCGTTGCGCGGCAGGTTCAGCCCGCACTGCCCCGCGCTGCACAGCGTGCTGTCGATCGGCACGCACTTGAGCGCCGGGGTCCCGGACATTGTCACGCCTACAGCCACGGCGGCGTCAGTGCACGTCGAGACGGGAGCGCGCGTGTAAGCCGTACACTTATACCCGAGCGGACACGCCGAAGTCGAGCACATGTTGACGCCGGGCGTCGACCGCGGCCACAGCCGGCGCACCTCATCCGCCGCCGCCGTCGTCTCGGTCGCGGACGCGAGCCGGACCGACCCGAGCGTCCCGCGCACCACCGTCGCCGAAGACGCGGGCAGCGGCGGGGAGACCGTGACGCGCGGACCCGCCGTCGTCGTGGTCGCTGCACGCGTCGTCGACGACGTGACGGGGCGGAAAGAGATGGCCGCGGCTTGCACGCTCGACGTCGCGAGCACGAGGGCCGCGAGAACCGCGAGTAAAAGTGGGTGTTGATGCATGGTGGTCTAGCGCGATTGAGGTATAGTTTGCGCGCGCGGCGCTGGTGTGCGCGAGGGAGTGTATTCTATGAATGTGCGATCGAGGCAAGCGGAGAAGGGGGGATGCGGGGCGGCTCGCGTACTTGAGGAAGTAGCGCTTCCAGAACCGCCGCTTGTTACCCGCGCCGGCCGCACGCACGCACGCGCGCGAGGAACAAACAGGGCTGAGAGCCGTGGAGAACAAGCATGCGCGAGACGCGTCGCGTCGCGGGAGACATCTCAACGTGACCGGCCACGCGTTGCGCCACAAACAAAAATCATTTATCCGATGCAATACAACTCTTAAAGCTTGAGCACGAGCGGCGGGTACACGGCCTGCGCGGCGCGCCACGCGGGGAGATCGTCGACGGGCGTCGCGGGCAGCGCCGGGACGACCGTGGGCATGGCCTCGCCGTCCTTGAACTTTTCCTCGCCGCCCTTGGCGGCCGTCGCGCCGATGACGTGCATCGCGAGCTTGCGCCGCGTCTCGGACTCGGGCGCGATGGCGGTGCGGTAGAAGGCGCGGACGTCGTCGACCGTCAACCCCTTGGCGGCCGCGACCGTCTCGGCGTCGCGGTCGAAATCGAGCGTCTCGCGGTTGATCGCCGCCCACACGCGGTACGCCTTGCGGGCGAGGGTCTTGGGCCGCTCGAGGAGGTCGCTCTCGACAATGCCCACAAACTTGGCGAGCTGCGCGTCATCGAGCCTGTCCACGATCGGCGCGACCACATCCGCCAAAAACTGCTCGACGCACGCGTCGACGAACGCCGGCGCGCGCTCCGACTGCACCAGGACGCGGTACCCGAGCACGCCCGCCTGCTGGGTCGCGTCGGCCGACACAATGTACCCGAGCTGGCGCTGCGTGCGGAGCGTGTTGAAGGCGGGCTCGCGCGTCGCGTGCACCAAAATCTCGGCGAGCGCGCGGGTCCGGGCGTCGGTCGCGGGACCCAGCTGCGCGTACCAGATCACGGCGCTGTTGGCGTTCTCCGGGTCGGGGCCGGGGAGAACGCGGGTCCAGTTGCCCGGGCGGATCTGGACCGCGCGCCGCGCCTCGCGCTGCTGCGGGGACAGCGGGAGCCACGGGTCGGCGGCGGAGCCGGTCGCGGTCGCGACGCGCGCAACGAGGGCGTCCATCCAGCCGAGGTACACGTCTTCGTCAACGTTGCCGTACAGGAACGACTCGACAAACATCTGCCGCCGGATCTCGCCCGCAAACTCGGCGAGGTCGGCGCGCGAGACATCGCGCAGCGCCGCGAGCCGCTCGGCGGGCGACCACACGGGCACCTCGAGCGCGGTCTGCATGTCGAACAGCGCGTGCATGTACGGCTGGTCGTGCTTCATGTTGTTGTACTTGCGGATGCGGTCGCGGTGAAGGCGGTCAAACGTCGGGTCGTCGAGCCGCGCGTGGTCGACCCACGCGACGAGGATCCGGTCGAGCAGGACGGGCATCTTGTCCCAGAACCCGGAGATGAACAGGGCGAGCCCGTTCGCGCCGGACGTCGTGACCGAGTACTGCAGCCCCGCGAGCGACGCCGCGTACCCGAACTCGAGCAGCTCGTCGAGGATGTAGTCGGCGAGCAGCTCCGTCATCACGCCCGCGCGCGGCGAGGTCCGCGTCACGGGGTTCTTGAACCGCACTAGCAGCGACGCGCGCGGCACCCAGAACTCGTCGTCGAGCTGGACCCAGTGCCGCGCGTGCTGCGACGCCCGCGCGACGCGTGGGACCGCCTGCATGCGGTCGTGCCGCTCAACGGTCAGCTCGCGTGTCGGGATGAACGGGTTGGGCTCGGGCAGCGTCAGCGCCGGGTGCGGCGCGCACTCCGCGAGCTGCGTGAGCAGCGGCGCGGGGAGCGCGTCGACGCGGTACTCGGTGCCGTACCACGGGTCGCGCTGGTCGAGGTCCGGGTTGTCCGGGAACGCGGGCGCGGTCAGGGTCACCTCGACGTCCGTCGTCAGGGCGGCGAGACACGCGGCGATGAGGTCGGGGCGCCACTCGAGGAACACGGCGGACCCGCCGAGCGTCCACTCGGGCGTGTACGGCTCGTGCATGCACCGGGCGAGCCACGACGCGCGCGACGAGGCCCGCGCCATTTCCTGGAACCGGAACGTCAGGTCGGCCATGGCCTTGATCTCGTCGAAGATCCATTTCGGGAGGTCGGGCAGGTAGCTCCGCAGGCGCGCGAGGTACTGGAACACGGCGAGGAGGATGTCGTCGACGTGCGCGAGCCCCGCATCGGTCAGCTGCATCGACACCTTGAAGAAATCAAAGTGTAGCCCCGAGAACTGCGGGCCGGCCGACAGCGAGGTCACCCAGCCGCGCTGCTTGAGCTCCGACAGAATCGACCCGTGGCCCTCGTGGCCGATGAGGTGCGACAGGTACGACGCGGGGTTGGCGCGCCAGTGCATCTCAGTGGGCGGGAAGGCCCAGCGGAGGACGAGCGCCTTGCTGTCCTTGACGGTCTTCATGCGGATGATCGAGCGCGGGGTTGGGGTGGGGGAGACGGCCCACGGGTGGTCGCGGATCGCGTCGCCGGGCACGGGCACGCTGCGGTTGGCGATGGGCGAGAAGTATTCGACGGCCCACTGGGCGAGGACGTCGAGCGGCTCGCGGCCCGTGATGACGAGGCGCATGATGTTGGCCGAGTAGTACCGGGCGTGGAACTGGATGAGCTCGTCGCGGGCGTCGACGCCGCGCGCCGCGGGCAGCGTGCCGAGGGTCTCGCGATTGCCCGTGCCAAACTTGGCGTACGGGTGCGACCCGGCGCCGCACACGGTGGCGTGCAGCTGGTGCACGCGCCACATGTCGCTGAGGCGGTTCTTGGAGTGCTCCGAGTCGACGGCGTTGAGCTCGCGGTCGGTGCACGAGGGCGTGAAGAGCGGGGCGATGAAGAACTGCGCGAACCGGTCGAGCGCGCCCTCGAGGTGCGCCGCCTGGCACTCGAAGTAGTAGTTGGTGTTGGAGTTGCCCGTGTACGCGTTGGACGACCCGCCATGCGCCGCCAGGTACTCGGCGTAGCTGTTCTCCTTGGGGTACTTTTCGGTCCCAAGGAACAGCAGGTGCTCGAGAAAGTGCGCGAGCCCCGGCAGGTCGGCCGGGTCCTGGTAGTGGCCGACGTTCACGTCGAGCGCGGCGGCCGCCATCTCGCCGGCCGGGTCCGACACGAGCAGCACCTCGAGCCCGTTGGCGGCGAGGGCGATGCGCCGGTACTGGCACCGGTCGAGCTCGGGCCGCCGGATCGCGTCGTGGTCGGCGAGCACGCGGTAGCCGGGGCCAGTGGCCGGTTGCGGGTGGTCTTTCGGGTGTTCCATGGTTGCTGGTACGAGGGAGGAGAGAGCGGGAGCGCGAGGCGAGAGCGGCGGCGATGACGCGGGTGAGCGGCGCGACTTTTGGCAGGGCGACAGGCGTGGCAGGCCGCCCGATGCGGCCCTCACGCGGTGGCGCAGCACGCCGAGGTGTTGACCGCACGGGCGGCCGCTGTTGGTTGATCTCTCCTCTCGGCGCCCACGCTGATAGCGGGCTCGACCGCGACGGTGCGCTTCTCAACCCGGCCTGCCCCGGCCTCGCATCGCCGTGCTCGCGGCGTCCCGTCGGCTTCACACCGTTGCGCGCGAGCTAAGCAGCACCAGCAGCGACGATGGTTGACCCGCCTTCCGAGCCCGCCCAACCGTAGAGGCCGTGGCGATAGCGTTGTTGACCGACAGTCGGGCACGGCCGGGAGGCCCAGCATGTCGGCGAGCCGACGGCATCGCTGTCCACGGCCGCTTGTTGACAAGCAGAGAGTTCCGCACTTCAGTTTCGAGGTGCTCCCGAGGCAGCGGGTTCTCATTGTTGACAGGCGGCGATCCAAATGCGGGCCGCGTCGCGTTTCAGCCCGCACGGGTCCTGCATCCCGGCCGGTGTCTCGCAGCGTGGCTTGGCGAACGCGTCCCGTGCGAGGCATCAACAACGCGTCGGCGGGGCCCGGGCGCCCGCCGACTCCCTGCCCACCCTCCCTGCTTTTCCCGCCCGCGCGATTGTTGATGCCCCGCGCACGGCCCGCGAGGAAGCGTCCCCCGGCTGCCTCCGCCCGTCCACGGGGTGAATGAGTAACCGAGGGCGGTGCCGCTGGGTATAAAGCGCGCGCTCCTCTCGCGCACTCGTCTCCCTCTCCTCATCCACACCCACGATCCAACCAACCCACCCCACCATGATGCTCACATCCACCCTCAAGTCGTGCCCCGTGCGCGCCGCCCGCGTCGGCCTGCGCGCGCACTCGGCGGCCACCGCGCGGCCGATGCTGGTCGCTGCAATGGCCTTCCGCCGCACCCCGGCCGCGACCGCCTTCTTCCACACGTCCCCGCTGCGCGCGTCGCCGCCGCCGCCGCACCGTCTCCCCGAGATCCACCCGCAGCCCATGCGCGACGAGTTCCTGCGCCCCGTGACGCCCGCCCAGCTCGAGGCCATGGACGTCGGCCTCGACGTGCACCGCACCCCCGAGGACTGGCGCGACGCGGTCGCCCTGCGCGTCGTCAAGTCGATGCGCATTCCCGCTGGTACGTTTGTCGTAGGATGGCTGTTGCTGAGGGTCATCGCTGACCGTGACTCGCGTGACTCGTAGACCTGTTCTTCCGCAAAAAGTACATTCATCGCGCTGTGCTTCTCGGTACGCTTCTCCCTCTCGCTTCCGCGCCACGAGCACCAACTCACCCGCGCCACCCTCCCACAGAGACGGTCGCCGGCGTTCCCGGCATGGTCGGCGGCATGATCCGGCACCTGCGCTCGCTGCGCAAGCTCGAGCACGACGGCGGCTGGATCTCGCACCTGCTGCACGAGGCCGAGAACGAGCGCATGCACCTCATGACGTTCATGAAGCTGTCGCAGCCCAACATTCTCGAGCGCATGCTGGTGACCACCGTCCAGGGCGTCTTCTTCAACGCCTTCTTCCTCCTGTACCTGGTCTCGCCGCGCACGGCGCACCGTGTCGTCGGGTACCTCGAGGAGGAAGCCGTCATCAGCTACACGTCGTTCCTGCGCGAGATCGACGCCGGCCGCATCGACAACATCCCAGCCCCGGAGATCGCCATCGAGTACTGGAACCTGCCCAAGGACGCGCGCCTGCGCGAGGTCGTCCTCGCCGTCCGCGCCGACGAGGCCGTCCACCGCGACTCGAACCACTTCTTCGCCGACTGCGTCCGCGACAAGCGCGAGAGCCTGCGGTCCGCCCCGCACGTCGACCAGCTCCAGTGGCGCGCACCCATCGACCACCCGAGTGAGGCCGACGCCGTCAAGACGTTCAAGACGAGCGATAACGACGCGACGGTCGCGCCCGCGCCCAAGCAGTAGGTCGGCGGCAAGACGACACCGCGAGGAACGCGTCCGTTCCGCGGAGACTAGATGAAGAAGTGGGAAGACTAAGTTGTCGTAGTAGTATTTAATCAATCAACGCGCTCGCCTGCGCGGTTCTCTATCACTCGTTCGTCATCGTGAGCGGTCAACCGAAGCTTGTCTCACCCGCATCTCAATTGATGATGACCACCTTCTATGGACTTCGTCGATGGTCGCCTTCCTCGAACCGCAACCCGTGAAAGACGCCGCCGCCTCCGACTTCGTCTTCCGCTCCGCATCGGTTTGTGACCACCACCACCATGTATCTCCTACGCGCCTTCGTCCTGGCCCTCGCGCTCGCCGCCGCGGTCGTGGCCACGGCCACCACGCCGCCGCCCGCGCCGCCGCCCGTGTCGCTGGCCAACCTCGTCTACCACTCGCCGTTCCGCGGCCGCGACGCGGCGCGCATCCCGTACGCGGCCCTGCTGCGCCGCCGCCAGCAGCCCGCGCCGCCCGCCGCGGTCCCGCTCGCGTTCCTCCACGGCGTCGCGTCTGGCGGTACGTCCTTTCTCTCCCTCCCGCGCGCGTGGCCACCGCGAGTGCGCGCTGACCTTGCCACCCACCGTCATCATCGCGTCCAGACCCGCGCGCAGACCGCGTCGTGCTGTGGACCAAGGTGACGCCATCCACCAACGTGACGGCGCCGGTGCTCGTCAACTACACCGTGTCGGCCGCCGCGGACCTATCGTCGCCGCTCGCGGCGGGTGCGACGGCGACGTCGGGCGACGTCGACTACACGGTGAAGCTGGACGTGCCGAACTTGTCCCCGGCCACGGCCTACTACTACCGGTTCGCGTCGCCCGACGGGTCCAACGCGACGGGCGTCGGCCAGACGCGCACGCTGCCCGCAGCGGGCGACGTGCCGGCCAAGTTCACGATCGCGACCATCTCGTGCATGGCGTTCTGGCACGGGTACTTTTCGTCGCTCGGTAACATTGCGCGGAATGAGGAGGTCGACGCGGTCGTGCATCTCGGCGACGTTATCTACGAGTACTCCAAGCGAGATTATCCAAGTGTGGATGGTAGCCTGCCCGACGACCGCGACCCGCAGCCGAACGTCGAGATCGTGTCGCTGTCCGACTACCGCACGCGCCACGCGCAGACGCGCACCGACCCCGACTACCAGGAGATGACGCGCGTCAAGCCGATGATCATGGTACGCTTTTTGTCTGCTGCGGTTCGAAATCGAGCGGCTCTAACCGCGAGACCGCAAAACTCGCGCCCGCAAACAGATCTACGACGACCACGAGTTCGCCGACAACGCGTGGATGAACGGTGCGGCGAACCACGACCCGGAGACGCAGGGCCCGTGGTCGGTGCGCAAGGCGAACGCGGCGCGCGCGTGGTGGGAGTACACGCCGACTCGCCCTGTGACGCCCGACGTGTCGGCGGCGGACCCGTCGCTGTACTCGATCTACCGTGTGTTCCGGGTCGGCGCGCTGTTTGACCTGATCATGCTTGACACGCGCATCGAGGGCCGCGACCAGCAGGCCGCGGGCGACCCGCAGACGCGCCGTTTGATCAGCGAGAAGCAAGGGGGCTGGCTGTTCAACACGCTCAACTCGTCCACGGCGAAATGGCGCGTGCTCGGCAACCAGGTCATCATGGCGCCGATTCCGAACACGGTGTTCGGGTCCGAGGTCCCGATCCTCAACGACGCGTGGGTCGGGTACCCCGCGGCGCGCCAGCGCGTCCTCGAGTTTGTCGCCAACAACAACATCTCGAACACTTGCTGTGTCACAGGCGACCTCCACGCATCGGTGGCCTCGGACCTGTTCCTGGACGCCAAGCAGTACGACCCGGCGACGGGGAAGGGCGCGGTGATGCCCGAGTTCGTCGGTCCGTCGGTCACGTCGGCGTCGCCCGTGCGCGACTCCGAGTCGCTCGGCCGCCTCGCGCGCGACCCCTTCGTCGAGCCCAACCCGGGCGCCAAGTTTGTCAACCTGTGGCGCCACGGGTACATGCTCGTCACGGTCGCCCAGGACAAGGTCCGCACCGAGTACCGGTTCGTTGAGAGCGTCAAGCGCCAGAACGGCGGCAGGGAGGACTCGGGCGCGGTGCTCGAGGTCGTGAGCGGGTCGAACCGGATCACGCGGCAGAGTTGAGAGGTGGGTGGTTGATGTGGTTGATGTGTTTGTGAGGTGACAAACCTCGAGTGTCTGATCCGATCACCAATCCGTTCTGCGTTGTCCCGCATCGTCTGCTCTTAGCTTAAGGCTTGAGGCAGAAGGACATGATCTCATTGCCATTGCGAAACAGAAACGAGCGGCCAGGACGCCGAAACGTTTGCTTAGCGAATCGACTGCAAGGAAAACGCGTCGCGACGCGTCGCGATTGGAGTGACAGGTGGCCATGCAGCCCGACTCTCATCGCTCGCTCCCGACCCCTCCGCCCTCCCCCCTCAACAACCATGGAACACATGGAATCGAGACTTGCTGAAATACCCGACTCGCTCATCGACCGTGCTCTCTACTTCGCGGTGAGGCTGCACGACCCCAACGAGGTCGACGCGATGCGGCAGTACACCCGCGTCCTCGTTCGCGGCCGCGCGCCGTGCGTTCACCGCGCCATTCAGCAGCACCTGCTCTCAATCTCCATGGACGAGGCCAGCGCAACTGGCCGCCTCCACGTGCTGGACGCGTGGCGTCGGTCCGGCCGCGCGCTCGAGTACACGGGCCGCGCGATCACGGACGCGGCAAGCTCGTACGCGACGCTCGACTGGTGGCGCCGGTCCGACTTGCCGCTGCCCAAGTGCGAGGTCGACAAGCGGGTTCAGGTCTTTTTCAACGGATTGGGGCAGCAGTTTGTGTTCTCTTGCGTACGTTGATTTTGTGCAAGATAGAGCGTGGAGTCTACTAATGTACAACGTTACCACGCGTATAGTCCCTGACACGCGGGGCCGACCCGCCCGGCGACGCGTACCCCGCATCGGTCTTAGATTCCGTTCGTGACGGCTTGTGTGATTTGGTGCTGTGTCGCAGGATGCGAGTCACCGAAGCGGGCGCATCAACGCTTGCGAATGCCATGGCTGCACCCGAGTCTCGCGTAACGTATGTCACTCTTACTTGCTGCGACCTCACGTTTGACGCGCTGTGCGCGCTCCGCCTCCCCGGGTCCCGTCAAGAAGCTCGAGCTCATGGGTAACTGGATCGGTGTGGGCGCCGCGGCCGCGGGCGAGGAGTCTTCGCCTTTCCCGTGTGACCTCGAGGACTTTGATCTCAGTAGCAACATCCTTGATACCCAGGACGCTTCCTACCGCCCGCGCTCAAGGCTCTCTCGCTTGGGCCCATCTCGCTCTCACTCGAACCTACGCGCGCGCTGGTGCAGCACATGCCGCCTGGACTGCGCAATCTGGATCTCAAACAATGCTATCTCGGGGAACAGGGATTAATCGAGCTGGCCCCGCATCTCCCGGCGTTCCTGATCAACCTCAATCTGCGTGAAAACATGATCACAGTCAAGGGGGCAACCGTCCTCGCTCAACAGCTTCCACCGCGCCTCGAGTTTCTTTTGCTCGGCCATAACATGATCCAGGACGAGGGTGTGATGACGCTGTCCGAGCATCTCCCGGCCTCGTTGCTTAAGCTGTAGCTCTGCTACGCCGGTGTCACCGACGCGAGTGTCGCCGCGCTCATGGAGCGCATCCCGCCGCGGCTCGTGCACCTCAATCTCGATGGCGCGGAGCTGAGCCAGGTGGGACTCGGCGCAGTCTTTGCGCACTTGCCGTCGGGCCTCAAGCGGCTTGGACTTTCACGCGTGACGGATCCTTTGACGGGCCAGTATCCTGACATTAGCCCGTTTCTGCCGAAGTTCAGTAATGGTCTTCAGCTTATTATATAAAAGGGGCAGAGGAGAGTTATGAGAACGACAATATGACTTGAATCGATTACGAAACTGACTCCACCGAGCCGAGGGTCGCGTTCAGAACGATGAACCAGCGCTCAGCCATCTGAGTAGTAGGATCGCATCCCAGGGCCAGTCAGGAAAGACGGGTTGAAGCTTAGCACAGTGCCCGGTTCCAAGGAGCCCGTGCTGAGCGAGCGAAAGCAGCGTCTCCTCGTGATCCTTGACGTGTTCCGTTTTGAGGAAATTGATAACTCGACGGAGCGCCATAACCTCACTTATTCCGTTTCGAGTGAAGGAGCCCTCAACTTCGCGATGGATGCGGTGGAAGTCAAACACGCGAATGAGTTCCAAGAGTGTTGAGGCGCTGCACCGTTTGCGGAAGAGGTATGCGACTGATCGACAGACACCGCTGAGATAGTGGATCCCGCCGAGCTCGCAGAAGTAGAGCTGGATTGTCGACACAATGAGATTGGTCGCGAGCGAGGCGTGGCAGGCCGCTGGTGCGAGCTTGAACTGATTGTGCCGAATAAACATGTCGCCGAACTTGGCGCGATCAAAAGTGTACTCTGGCTTCGCCACAACAGGAAGTATTTCGGGGCGCCACCATTTCATGCACGCAAGCGCGAGGTATTCGACAAAGGAAACTCTGGCATCGGGCGGGAAAGCATTATACGGATTGTCGGGGCCGCTATGATCTGCGTATGCCCACTGGACGTCCTTGCGCCACTCCACGTCCAAGCTGACCCATTCGTCAAGTGTGAGCGTATGCTCGTTGAAAAAATCGCGGGTCATTGAGCCGAGGACGAGTGTCAGCTCAGCTTCCTTGCCAACAGCGACAAGGTAGAAAGCGAGTTGGTAGGCGAGGTAAAAGTTCTTGATGGGTGAGACTTTGGGTACGTAATCCTCGCCTTCTTGACCGTATGGCGTACGTTTCCAGTCGTCACCATCCTCGTAAACGTCAAAATCGGCGGGTAGTTGTAATGCAAGTCGAGCGAGAAGGCGAGTCAACGTTTTCTGATCAAACACGTCAGAACGAGGAAGCCAGAGGGTGCAGTCGTAGTCGCGGGCAGCGGCAGCAGTAGCCTCGGTGCAAGCAAGGTAGCGCAAGTAAGGCGTGAGTGGCATCGGGTCGTCGAGCGTCAAGCTGCCGCTGAACACCTTGCCTCGGTCCCAGCCGCACAAATTAGGCTGCAGCAGGACGGTGCAGCGCCAAATCCATTGAGTAGAAGTTAAAGCAGCAACTTCAGCGAACTCACGGGTCGCGAGCGTGAGTCGAGAGCGCGGAACAGCAAGCTGCAGGACTACTGAGACGATATCCACGGGAAGGCTTGCGAAACCTGGCGAAGCGCTTGGCATCGAGGTACATAAGGCTTTGCAAGAAGTTAAATCGTCCGGATCCATGTTATTCCATCAGAGTGACATTGACTCGAGAGCAAGAACGGACCAAGCCGCCGCCTCAGCTTGAAGCCAGCTCAAGCCCGACGCGTCGTTGCCATCCTCGCGACGACCATCAGTCGGACTATGGAAACTCTTTGTTTTATCAACGAAATTTTACTGAGCGAGGTCAGGAACAGGAAGCTTGCGCCACTCGCACTCAGCGCTCACCATGTTGCGGAACTTGGCGGTCCGCGCAAGACCGCCTGCGGCTGCCACAATTTGGTGCAAGGATTCGCGCCGTGTAGACTCGGTCAAGCGCGCGTTGTCAAAGACCACGCATACGGCCGCGAAGACCCACGTCGGCGAGCGCACGCCCACAAGCGCGCCAGGCGGGATCATGCGCCAGATGTGCCGCGGACTCGTCACGCGCAGCCGCACGAGGTCATTGACGAGGACCGCGGGAGCTGCGCGGTGCAGCCGCTCGATGATTCATGCAACATTGAACCTGGGCCCGCGGGTGCGGCTGGCAAGCTCGCCGCGGCGCAAAAAGTCGGCCATCAGTAGCGCCTCGCTTGAGAACAGCACGTCGCGCACTTGATAGGCAATCGCGACGTCCACAATTCGGAAGCCAGCAACCTTGGTCAGCACGGTGTGAATCGCGTACTGCCATGGCTTCCAGGTCGAGTCTGGGAGCTCGGCAGGCGGCCGCCGCCACCCTGTTGAAGGCACGGGCGAGGTGTTGCGTAGTTGATTGTGACGAGGCAAGCTGGACATGAACGCGTCAACGTTCCAACGCAAGAGTCTGGGAGCGCCGCGGACTTCAGGGAGGAGCAGCAAGTCGAACTGGATCATTCGGCTGTCCTGCGCAAGAAACTCGAGCGTCTCAGTTGACGTCCTGGCGTCACAGAGAAGGGCGATGAGGAGCGGGGCAAACGTCACTGCAACATCCCAGTGAGCGCTAAACATTGATCGCCAGGCGCAAGTTTGGAAGATGCGGAGCGGGCTCGTGTGTGCGCCGACAAGGTAAAGCACGTCATTTAGAATATCCAGCCGTGACAAAGCGATAAGACACTCGGAATCGTCCAGCAGGGCGCAAGGGTCGACAGAAAGTGCGACCGCGAGCTCAAGGAGCTTCCCAAAGTTGGCCAAAGCGGTGAGCGGATCACGTTCACCGAACAGAGCCATCCACGAGGGCATGTCAACCAGTGGCTCCTTGGCCTCAAAGCCAAGGACTCGGCAGTCTACAAATGCCTTGAAAACGGACTGCCCACAAACCCCGACATGCTGGAAGCGGTTTTCTTTCAGGTTATGAACCAGAAAACCGAAGGCCATATCGTTCCTGATGTTGAAGATGGTCTTTAAGCCTCACAATCCAGGAATATAGTTTTTGATTTTCCCAACCACGCGTTGCCTCGCGCGGGGCGGAGGACGCCAACGCACAAGCGTAGCGGTTGACCGGACGTGCCGACGCTCAGTTCGTGCTCTTATTGGGCTGGCAAATTTTCGTGGCTCCGCGCACGGCCTAGGGCCGAGGAACAATTGGACCCGTCGAGATATCATGTGATGTCTCGCAGGTCACAGAGTAATTTTGTGAACCATGTGCATGAAGCAAGATTCATAAATGTCAAGGTTATGCTCACCTCGTTCGTCGTGACGCCTGCGTTCGGTGAGGGCACCAAGAGCACAATCTGCCGTGAGCAGACTCTGCGTGTCGCAGGCCTGCAAGTCTGAAGTTGCGACGCGTCGTACCGTGTGATGTGATGGTGATGGCAAGTCTGATCCGACGCGCCGCTCCGCGTGCGGAAGGTGAAACGTCTGTCATGTGCGGTTTGAACCACTCGCGCGGCTTGCTTGTTCGGGCGAGCGCGACGCGGCGTGCGGCGCAGCACGTGCGCTAGGGCCGATCTTCCCGGAAATAGATGGCGGGTGCTCCGCCACCCACCGCGCTGGATTCCGCCATGCTCGTCGACGGCGAGTCCCTCGCTTCATCATCATCAACCAGTCCGCGCGACTGCATGCATCTGACTCGGCGCAACCGTCTCCACCGCCTCCGGGAGTGATCGCCGCCCACGCCGAATAAACCGTTCCGACCAGCAAGATGGTCGCCAACGAGACGGGCGAGCTGCGCCGCATCGTCAACCCGGTGCTCATCTCCGAGGTCTTCATCCTCGTCGGGTCCAACTCGTTCCTGACGGGCGCACGCACCAAGAAGTGGGTCAAGAAGGAGCTGCGCTTCGACGGTATGGTTTTGGTGGGCTGCCGCCGCCACACCTGCTTACCTGCTTCAGTGCTGATCATTGCTCTCGCACTCAGGGACCCTGCTCGTCTGCCTCGAGGACAAGAAGACGCCCGCCGACGGCCGCCTCGACATCGACCCGCCGAACCACGTCGCCGCGCATGTGCCGTTCGACCAGGAGCCGCCGTCGTTCGAGGGCGCCGCCACGCTGCCGGGCAAGCGCGGCTTCTCGCTAGCGCGCGGCGACCTGCTGGTGACGCCCATGATCTCGTCGCCGCTGCTCGCGACCCCCGAGAACTGGATGCAGTACTGGGCGAGCGTGCAGGCGGGGAACGAGCTCATGTCGTCGTCGGGGTCGTACCACCTCGAGGACGTGGACGACGACACCCCGCCGCCGCAGACGGTGCCGTGCAAGGCCAAGTACTACCAGCTGCCCATCTGGACCGTCCCCGCCGCCTACATCCTGAAGCTGTCGGCGCCGCTGGGCGACCCCGCTGCCGTGGGCGCCGCGCGCCGCACCGCCCGCAACCCGCTCATCTTCACCATCTCGACGGTCCACGGCCGCAACTACGTGGTCAAGACCAAGTCCGAGGCCGAGTTCGAGATGTGGACCTTTGTCCTCCACTTTGCCGCCCAGCAGCGCCGCGCGATTGGCCGCACCCCCGCGCCACCAACAGGCGCCGCTGCTGCTGCTCCGTCTGGACCCACCATCGTGCCGCCAGTCCCACCACGCCCGGCCGCCCGCTCGGCGCACCACCCGCCTACCGCGGCCGCGGCCGCGGCCACTGCCGGCGACGCGCTCTCCACCACCACAACCGTTCCAAAACCGTTTGCTCGCCCCTCCGCCGCCGCGCCGGGCGACACCTCGTCCGTCGACGAGGGCATCGACAGCGCGTGCACGCTGTACCCGGGCAACGCGTCCGCGCCGCCACCACACCAACCACAACCTCGCCAGCGCGTGGCGTCCGACGATTCCGCCGCCCATGGCCGACCGCAGCTCGTGCCGAACCGCCCGCTCCCTCGCCCGCCTGCCGCCGCCAACGCCGCGCCGCCGACCGTCACGTCACCGCGGCCGGTGCGCGGGGGCACGCCCGACCCGGCCGCGGGCCGCCCGCACCTTGTCAGTGTCCCTCCGCGCGCCGACTCGGACCCGTCGTGTCTCCCGTCGGCTGCGCGCGCCGCTGTCATGCACGGCTGCCTACCTCTCCACCACCACCACCACGCGTCCGGCAGCGGTCCCGGCGGCGCGCCGGGGAACACGGACAGCATGGTGCTCCCCGCCGCGAGCCGACCGGTGCCCTCGGCGCGCGTCCCCGCCCCCACCGCGAAACCGGAGCTGCGCCACTGGGCCGCCGTCGTGCCCGGCTCTTCGGCGAACCTGCGCCCGCCGTCAGGCGTCCCCTTCAAACTCTTCTTCCCGATCTTCACCGAGCAGCTGCCGACGGCGCCGATCCCGACGCGCCGCCGCGTCCGCGCGCCGAAACCGATCCGGCTCCCGCCGCCGCCCAAGAACCAGCAGCGCGCGGTCCAGGTCGTTCCGCCGCACCTTGTCAACGCGGGTGCGCGGCCACCACCGCCGCCAGCGGGAAGGCCGGTCGGTGGGGTGCCCGCGGATTCGGGCGTCGTCGACACTTCGACAAACGACCCCGCCATGCCGCCCGTCGTCCCGCGGCGCCGGTCCGCGCCCAACGCGCCGTTCGCCGCCGCACACCCGAAGCGCACGTCGTCGCTGATCGGCGTGGACACCCAGCAGCCCACCGCCGCCGCCTCCACGCGCACCGCGCCCAACGGAACGGGCCCGTCGATCGACAGCAGCAGCAAGACCGCCGCTGCGGCCCCACTCGGGTACTACCCACCGCGCGCCGAGTCGCTGCGTCCGCCGGTGCTGCAGCCGATCAACACGGCGGTCGCGAACGCGGGGCCGCACGGGTACCCGCCACCGCCGGGGCAGCGGTCCGCGCCCGCGGCATCGGGTCCGCGGAGTGCGGGCGCGCCGCAGATCCCGTCGGCATCGTCGGGCCCGTCGTTCACGCTCGGCACGCTCGGGCTCAGCTCGCTCAACCGGCGCGACTCGATGATGTTCCTCGCGATGCCGCTGCCGGTGCCCGGGCCGCAGGCCACGGGGAGCGCGCTCGGGTCGCGGATGAGCGTGGTCGGGGTCAACCGGCGCGCGAGCATGCTGTTCCCGAACGCACCAAAGGTGCATGAGGCGATGCCGCCGCCGCCGGTCCCGCCGCTCCCGCGCGCCATCGCGGCGCAGGCGGTGGAGGGGGACGGGGTCCCGCGCGATAGCATCCACGAGCTCCTGCAGCAGCAGGCCGAGGAGCGCGAGCCCGGGGACGTGTCGATCTGGCGCATGTGGCAGGCGCTCGGGCTCAACGAGTAGCGATTTGGGTGAGTGTGTAATACAGTTTTGACCCTATAAAAATATGGATACCTAAAGCTAGACATCGTCCGAGTTGCCCGACAGCTCGAGCTGCGCGCCGCCGCTCTCCAACAACTTCGCGAGCCCCGGCGCGTCCTTGGCGACGACCGCGGGCGGGATCAGGTACAGGACGGCCGTCAGCGCGACAGCCTCGCGGCGGAGCCGCACGACGATGCCCAGGTACACGCCGACGAGTCCCGCGCACGACACGATACACGCGGCGCCGAACATGGCCGCCGTGACGGCCATACTGTCGGCGACGCGCGCCGCCATCATGTCCTTGATCGCCGTGTGGATCGCCGTGAGCCGGTTCTGCACGTCCGTCGACATGGCGAGGGCGAGCTGCCAGCTGCGCGCCGCGGTGCCGTTGGTGTCGCGCGGGACCGTGGCCGAGTTGGCCATGGCGTCGCCAACGCGCGTCAGGACGTCAATGAACTGCGAGATCTCCGTGTCCATGGGCTGCGACGCCACGGCGCGCGTCCACCCGATCTCGGGCTGGTCCGTCACGCCTGGGCACAGGGTCGGGGTCCCGACGCAGTCGCGCGGCCACACGGTGTGCGCGGGAAGGGAGACTTGGAGCCCGTTCGTGTCGTCGAGCAGGTTCTTGTGGTTCGCAGCCAGGTCGTACACGGCCGAGCGCATGTACCCGACGAGCGTCACTACACACACAGGCCATGGTCAGCTTTCGCGGAAAGTCTCATCGCCACCATGACGTACAGTTCTGGATCGGCGACTGGGTCGAAAAGTACTCGAGCGAGAGCACCCGGGACGTGATGGTATTGAACCGGCGCTCCGACGACCACATGAGCCGCTGCATGTCCATCTGGAGCGACATGGACTGGAGCGGGACCGCGAACATGCCGGCGACCACGGCCGCGGCGACCGTCGCTGCGCCGAGCGTCACGAGCTGGTACTTGCGGCTGCGCTGGCCGTTGCCCGGCGCGCCGCCGCCGCTACCCCCACCGCCACTACCGCCGGCGCCCGAGCCCGACCCGCCGACGCGGTAGTCGACGCTGGCCGCAGGGATCCCCGGATCGTCATCGTCGTCGTCACCCAGGGCGACCTCGCGGAACGTCTCCATCTCCTCCTCGACCTGCGTGAGCATGGCGCTCGCCGCACTACGCGGGAGGGCGCGGACGAGGCGGAGCACGCGGGACTCGTTGGCGAAGAAGCGGAGGACGACCGAGTGGTGGAACACGGCGACGACGACGACCAGCAACACCAGACTCGCCGTCAGGCACGCGGCGATCTGGTTGGTCGCGTTCTCGACGAGGACAAAGTACTGCGTGATGCTGCCCTGCGACAGCGTGCGGATCGCGCCGAACACGGGGACCAGGTTGTCGGTGATGAACCGGAAGGTTGGGATCGTCGCGAACACGTCGGGCGTCAGCGCGGCGTACGGGTACGCGAGCGCGAGGTTGCCGGCCGTCAGCACGCTCTTGACGATCTCGAGCGACGTCTGGTCGGCCGCCACCATGTCCGCGATCAGCGGCGGCGCGAGGCGCGCGAGGTACACGCGGAACTTGGCGGACGCGAGCCCGGAGGCAGCCGTTGACGCCTCGAGCTGCGCGAGGACGGGCAGACCGTTGGTGACGACGGGCAGGCCCGACGTCTTGAGCGAGTTGAGCGCGGTCGCGAACTTGGTCGGGCTCGCCACCACGTTCGCGTACACCATGGTCCTCACCATCTCGACAATCAGCAGCGAGGCCGTGCGCGCGCTGCGCACCGCCGAGTACGTGTCGAGGACGAACCCCGTCGACTTGAAGAACGCCCAGCACGTTGCGAACCCGGCGGCGACCGACGCGAGGAACAGAAAACTTGCCACGGCCACGCGCCACGCCTGGTGCAGCGGGCGGGACACGCGCTCCAGGAGCATCCGCCGCGCGTGTGTCCGCTGCCGCGACGCGCGCGACGACGAGGTCCCCGACCCCGCCGAGGCCGCGTACTCGCGCAGCGTGTGCGACCCGGCCTCGTACGACAGCTCGGCGGGATGCGGCTCGCCCGACCCGTCGTGCGGCGGGAAGTACGTGTCGACCTGCGCAAACGACGCGGCGCGCGGGCGCGCGGACAGCTCGCTCGGCGGCGGCGGCGGCGACGGGCCGTCGGTGCGCACCAGGGCCGCGGCGGCGCGCGGCGGGAGCGGCGCGAGGCGGTCGGCGGAGCTCGATGGACCGTTCGCGGAGGAGGGCGACACCTTGGGGAGCGACCCGCCCGTCGTCGCGATCCGGCCCGCGAGCGGCCCGTGGTTGAGCGAGCCCGTCGACCGCGTCCACGGCTCCGTCCTTCCACCCGCCCCGGCCCCGCCACCCTGGCTCCCCATCGCCGTCCTCGCGCGCGTCTCCTGCTGCTCAATCTCATCCGCGACCTCGAGGATCTGCGCCGCGCGCACCTGGTCCGCCGCGACGGACCCGAGGAACTGCGCGTACGCGCGGAGCACGTTCTTATCCCTGTGCTTCTCGAGGAGGAGCACGTACGTCTCGCCCGCCCTGGCCTGCGCGACCGCGAGCCGCTCAATCACGAGCGCGAGCGCGGCCACGGGCGCCGCGTTGCGCACCGCGTCCCAGAAATCGCGCAGCGCCGCGAGCGCCGCGATATGGCTCTCGGCCGCGTCGCGGGCGAGCGCGTCCCGCGCCGCGCGGTCGAGCACGTGTGCGCCCTCGGCGCGAGAGGCGCGGTCGTACGCGTATACGAGGAACCGGACGTCCATGGGCACGCGACGGCGGCGGCCACCGTGGGGGTTGCCGGGCTTGCCGTTGGCGGTGGCGGTGCTGGAGCGCAACTCGCGGAGCAGGTCCGCCGCAGCCGCGGTCCCGCCGTCGGCCGCGTAGTACGCCGCGAGGTACGTGGCCGCGAGGAGCTGCAGGAGCGGGTCGTGCGGGAACTCGAGGAGGCCGCGGTCGAGGAGCTGGAGCCCGAGGGCGACTTGCCGCGGGGTCGGGTTCTTGCGCAGGAAGCGGAGACACGCTTCGACTTGTAGCGGCGAGTCGAACACGCGTGTGCGGTGCCGCGGCTTGCGCTCGTCGATGATATTGAGCGCGTCCGTCGAAGTCCCCGCGAGGAGGTCCGAGAAGAGCTTGGGCGGGTTGGGCGGCGTGACCGCCGCGAGTTTCGCGGACGACAGCCGGCGCTGCTGCGGCGGCGACCGCGGGGGCGGTGCGCGCAGGGACGTGTGCGAGGCGACGATGGCGGGGAGGTTCGGTTTGTGGACGTGGTGGTGCTCGGCAGCGGTGGTACCCGCCTCGCTCGAGACGGACGGCCGCGTGTGCAGGATGACGGGGCACGGCGGGTCGCTGCTACCGTCGAGCCGCTTGCCGCCGCCGTCCTCGTCTGACCCGGCCCCGCCGTCATCGTCGTTGGCGGCCGCGGCCTCGGCGGCCTTCTCGCGGATCAGCGCCGCGAGGCCCAAACTCCCGGCCTCCTCGCCCTCGGCCGCGCCGTTCATCCCGGCCTCGGCGCGGCACACGCGGTGCCAGAACCGGATCGTTCTTGCGAGGTAGTGTGTCGCGTACCACCTGGCCACGAGGGCCCCCACGGCCAGCGCGACAGCCGCAACCGGCACGGTCGCGAGCCACCACTCATCTCCGGCGCCGACGGCCAGGACAACGAGCGTAGCGAGCATCGTGGCGGACGCGCTAGCGAGCATAGCGACACGGAGCGTGGTCATAGCGGCGGAAAAGTAGGGCTGGCGGCTGGCGAAGATAGTGGCGAGGTACGCGAGGCCGGCGGACGCGAGGGCCAGGAAGGCGAGGCGGCCCGCGGCGTCGCCCGCGATGTCAGTGCGGAACACGTCCAGGAAGACGAGCGCGATGCGCGTCGCGATCGCCAGGAAGTCGATCCGGCCGTGTGCGCGGGCCAGTGGGCTCGACGAGGTTGGCGAGTTGTCGAGAAACTACACATGCGGAGGGTGTCAGCTCACTTCACGATGGCCACGGCCGTAAACCCCGCTCAGAACGTACCACGAGCGCGCCCGTGAGCGTGAGCGGGATAAACACGACGAGCCCGAGGACGTCGAAGATGAGGAGCGGGAGGTGCGTGGCCGACGTGCACGGCACGTTGAACCCGGCGAGCGTGCCGCCGTTGGGCCCGACGCAGTGCAGCCCGCCGACGAGCAGGGTCAGGATCGGGATGCTGCACACGGTCATGAGCAGCGTGGCGAGGACCCGCAGGAACCGCAGCAGCGCGATCGGCAGCTTCTTTTGCTGGTGCATCGAGTAGCTGACGAGCGCGAACAGGCTGGTCACCGTGAAGACGAGGAACAGGGCTACATGACACGCGGGAGGTGAGCTTGGCCATGGCCACGATCACGGAAACGTACCGACGACGTTGGCCGCCGAAAAACTCGCATACGTCGTGAGGAACCGCGTCGGCTCGATGACGGCAGCGAGGACCCACGGCACGCCGTGCATGAGCTCCGTGTTCCACGCGAACGAGAGCCACTGGACGTCTTCGAGAATCTAAACGGCTCGCGAACACACGCGTCAGCTCATCCCCCACCACCCAACCACCCCACCTCACGCGTACCGTGAGAATCCACGAGAACAGCGGCGGCAACTCATTATCGCTGGTCGTGATGTACGCCGCGCGGAACACGCTCTCCTCGATGGCGTTGACGGGGAGCAGCGTGCGCGTCAGGCTTCTCGCGCTCGCGCCGGCTGCACCGCGCCGGCGGTCCGCGCTCGACGAGCGCCGTCTCCTGGACGACGACGTCATTCGGATCGCTACGTTGTGCTCGGGGAAGTGTGTAGTGTGCTCCCGATCCGAGAGCGGGAGCGTCTAATTGCGGGCCGGGTCCATCGCAGCGCGGTGCGCGCCGACAGGGGAGCGCAGGCGGGAGACGGCTCGCGTGCCCCCGTCCGCGAGCGCGCTGAGATGTACGACGCGCGGCGCGATGCGACGCGATATCGCGTGCGCGTGCGCGCGCCCCGCGTGTCTCCCACCGCGTATCGCGCGCGGGCCACGATCGGTTATACATCAAAAAATACCAGCCGTCGCCTGCGTGTGTATTCTCAGCCTACACCCGCACAGCCTACTCGAGCACGGCCGCGGGCACATCCTCGATCTTGTCGTCGTACAGGTTGCGCGCCATCTCCCAGACCTGGACAATGTTATCCTCGGCGGCGGACGCGAGGACCCAGGGCGCGTTGGCGTTCCACGCGAGGTCGGCCACCTTGTTGGTGTGCCCGCCGTGCACGAACAGGAGCTCGGGCGGGCCGTCCTCGGCGTCCTCGGGCGTCTGCTCGTCGCCGAGCCGCGCGGTATCCCAGACCATGACGCGGCGGTCGGACCCGGCCGAGGCGAGGACCGACCCGACCGTCGGGTGCCAGGCCACCTGGACGACATCGTCCGTGTGCGCGTCGAGCGTGGCGACCGGGTGGCGCAGGTTGCGCTGGTCCCAGAGCGCGACGGTGCGGTCGTTCCCACCGGTCGCCAGGAGGTACTCGGAGAGCGGGTGGAAGTCGACGCAGTTGATCTCGGCGGCGTGCGCGCCCTCGACCGTGTGCGTGGCCTTGTCGGCGGACTCGGACCGCGTGTCCCAGACGAGGAGCCGGCGGTCATCGCCGACGGACGCGAAGATGTTCTCGTGGCGCTTGTGCCAGGCGACATCCGAGACGACGGTCGCGTGGCCGCGGTACACGCGGAACGGGTCGAGCGCGCCCTGGTCCTTGGTCACCTGCTGCACGTCCCAGTGGCAGATGAGCGTGTCCTCGGCGCCGCTGAGCAGCTGGCCGGCCTTGACGGGCGACCACGACAGCCCGTACCCCTCGGCCGTGTGCCCGCGCAGCCGCAGCGTCGGCGTGCACGCCAGGTTGTTCGGGTTCGGCTGCAGCGGGAACTTTGTCCGGTCGAACAGGAACACCTCGCCCGACACGGACTTGGTCGCGATCACGTCGATCTTCTGCGGCATGTACCGCGCGCTACGTCGTGGGTCGGCGGGTGAGCGGCTGGTTCGAGAGGGGCGCGGGGGAAGAGGAGCGTAGTACCGGTTGATCTCGCCGTCGTGCGGGATGCGCTGCTGGATCGTGATCTTGCAGTTGGCGCCGCCGTACCCGCCGAGCTCTATACACGCGGCGCGCGTGAGTCTCACGGCCATCCCACACCCAAATCGAAGCGAACGCACCCCCGCGATCCTCGTCGTAGACACGGCTATCGGCGGCGATATCCGCGCGCGGCAGCTGGACGGTCGCGATCTGGAGGTAGTTTTGGTCGTTGTCGGACGTGTGGGTGCCGATGAGCAGGCGATGCACGACGTAGTCCTTGCCCTCGGGGCTACGAGGCGGGCGTGTCGTCAGTCGGTTGAAGAACGAGACAGGGAGCCGTGATGCGTACACTTCAACGTCCGGGAACCACTGGGTGGTGAGGGTGGGCCACTCGAGGGCGTGGGTGACGATCAGGTCGTAGAGGAACGGCGAGTTCTTCTTCCAGATCTTGTACTCTTCGTTGATCACCTTTTCCTCGGCCGCGATGCGCTCCTGCTCGAGGAGCTCCTCTGCTCATGGGGGGACGCGGGTCAGTCGCCGAGTCGAGCTGGCGAGCGGGGCGGCGAGGCGGGTGGGTACCGGGGCTCATGTCCTCGTGCTCGTTCGTCATGGTTGCGTGCAGTGTATGCGTCGTGGGGTCGCAGGCCCTCTGATGCGTAGCGGACTCTGAGAGGAGAAGCGACCAAGGTCGCGTCGACGACTCAGCCGGTCGAGGATGTGCGAAACCGGCTCACGTGTGACTCGCTCGCTCTTCAAAAAAATCTATCACTTTACAAGTTCTTGACCCCGGTCTCCTCCTCCTCCTCCTCTTCCACGACACTCGCCTGCACCCCAACCGCAACGTCGAGGATCCCCGCGCGGCCACACGCCCAGAACGCGGGGTTCACGGCGCGCGCGATCCCGCGGGCGCACTCGTCGTAGACGGCCGCCAGCAACTTGGTGTCCCACTCCTCCTCGCCCAACCCGGCGTCCGCCGCGGTCCACTCCCACGCCGACACCTCGGCGACCATGGCGTCGATCTCGGTGTCGCCCGCCACGAGTTTGGGGGACGGGACCGCGTGCACGCGGCGGCCGCCGACGCGGAACACGGTGGGCACCTTGACCGCGGGTGGCAACCCCGCGAGCCGGGCGGCGAGCGGCGCGCGGCGGCGGTCCCAGGTAGCGCGCGCGGTGGGCGAGGCGGCGAGCTTGGCGTTGTCGAGCATGGAGACGGCACGGGCGGCGACGAGGTGGGCGAGGGTCGCGAGGACCGGGGAAACCCCAAAACAGCGCGAGTTGGCGAGGAGTAGCGCGAGGGCGTCCCAGGTCGCGGGGTCCGAGGGGCGGAACGCGTGGGTCGCCCAGAGGTGCGCGGCGAGGGTCGCGGGGTGCGGGGCGGTGGGGGTGTTGAGGGAGGGGAAGTGCAGGTGGTAGGTGCCGAGGACGTAGCTGAGGTTGCCGTCAAAGGGCGTCTAGCGCGGGGTGGAAGGTGAGATGGCGGGCAACAAAAAGTAGCAATGCAGATGCACGCACCAGCAGCGGGTAATGCCGCGCGGCCATCCCCTCGTCGCGCAGGCGGTACGCGCACCGGAGCCCCGTCTCGGCGACGTCGCGGTACGCCGTGACGCGCTGGCCCTTGCCCTTCTTCTTCGTTTTGGGGGAACCATCCGCGAACCCGCCGGCGTGCCGGATCCACGCGCAGCACACGGCCTCGCACTCGGCGAGCCGCCCGGCGTAGTACAGGTAGTCGATGGTCGATTTCACGCGCGTGGGACCAAGCGGGTGGCCGTCGAGCTGCTCGGCGACGCGCAAGGCGAGGAGCGCGGGGTCGGCGGTGCCCGGGAACCACGACGACGCGAAGTGGCCCTCGGTCGCGAGCAGGGCGACGTATTTGGGTCCAGCGGGTTTGGTGGGGGTGGCGGTGGGTTCGTCGGGGTCGTCGTCCGAAGCCTCGCCGTCGGACAGGGCGTCGAGAAAGTCGGCGACAAAGTCGGCGGTGACCATGCCGTGCTCGGACGGGCGGTAGGCGGGGGCGGCGTTGCTAGTGGTTGCTTCAGAGTTCATTGCAGTGCGCGGTGGTGATGAGGAGGCGAGGCGGAGCAACGAGGACGCCCAAGAGACAAGGGGAAGTGAAAACCGGGATCAGGTGGAGGTCAGGTGAGGAGCGAAACCGCGGGGCCAAAACCAGCGAGAGTGAGATCACGTGGGCAGTTGCCAGGCGGGTTCAGGGGGGAGGCCGTGGCAACGGGGCGTGTGCGCGCGGCGTGCGCAGCGGGAAACAACTGCCCGGCCGCACCCCACGCCCGACTGCAGCTCCCTCTTTCACCCACGTCGGCCGAGAGTGCATCACCCCGCCACAGTCGTCACCATGAGCATCTCCGTCGGTCTCAACAAGGGCTACCCCACCACCAAGCGCGCCCTGAAGGCCAAGCCCGTCAGCCGCAAGGGTGTACGTAGCGGCCTCGACCTCGTGTAGTGCGCGGTCGCTCGCTCGCGCTGGGTCTCGTGTGTGGGTGGTGGTGCACCTGCTGCTCTCGCTCGTCTCGCACTCGCTCTTCGACATCATCAACAACATCCGCTCGCCGCCTCGGCTGGCTCGAGCTTCGCCACCCTCTCGCCATGCACTCGCTCGCACCATGGATCTGCGCTCGGCCGATTCGCTGCTGCACTCGGCATGATCACGCAGCGCACGGCGACGTCTGCGCGAGACGATGAACGAGGGCGAGCAGAGCAGAGCACCGCCACCGCCACCTACACCCGACCAGCGAGCGACCCGCACGCACGCACGCACGCCCCCATCCATCCGCCGACCTCCCGCTCACCATCCCACCCTCTCTTCCACAGGCCATGACCACCCGCGTCAAGTTCATCCGCTCCCTCGTCCGCGAGGTTGCCGGCTTCGCGCCCTACGAGAAGCGCGTGATGGAGCTGCTCAAGAACTCCAAGGACAAGCGCGCCCGCAAGCTCGCCAAGAAGCGCCTCGGCACCCTCACCCGCGCCAAGGCCAAGGTTGAGGAGCTCTCGACCATCATTGCCGAGTCGCGCCGTGCCGGCCACTAAATTCTCGTCTCCGGGAATCGCCGCCGTCTGTCCATAATACACGGATGTTGTCGTCATTGTGCCTCGCTCGTCTTGATCTGCCTCGCTCCTTGAGTGCCTCGCTCGTGGAGCCCCTCAGGATTCGCCTCGGCCGGCCATGGTGAAGGCCGCCGAGCTCGCTTCCCGCCGCGCTGCACCTTGAGCGAGACCTGTTCCTCACGGCCTCACGGACCCTCCCTCCCCTCTCCCCACACAGCTCATGTGAACCAATGTATCCCGCCACCTTCTTGCTCAAATACTCGGCGTGTCCTCCTCCGGGATCGCCGGCCGCGTGCGCATGATCGGATGCACCCCGCCGACCCCCGTTGCGCCCGCCCCCGCCGTCGCCGTCGACACCCCCTCCTCGCCCACATCCGCGCCCACGCCACCCATGAGCGGCGCCATCTGCGAGTCGACGCTGTGCCGCGACCGGCCCGACCCGGGCCTCGACCCCGCCGCCCCCGCCCCGGCGAGAGCGGAGCCCATCATCACCGTGGCCGTGCCGGGCCGCATCGCCGACCGCACGGGCTGCTGCCCCGCCGTGGCCATGGGCGGCTTGACAACGGCGGCAGCCGCGGGCGCGACGCGGAACATGTCGCGGACGTGCTTGTGCCTCTGCCACGCGGCGGCCGCGAGGACGAGGGCGACGGTGACCGCGAGCGTGATCCCCGTGGCGATGAGCGACGTGGCGAGATCCACGGCGAGGCCGTACAGCCGCACCGGGTGCCGCGTGGACAGCAAACAGTACGAGATCCCGGCCGCGACGCCCGCGGTGCTCGTCTCGACGACAAAGTAGTACTCGGCGGGGTTCGGGAACGTTGGGACGACGCCCGAGCAGGGCGAGCCGCCGAGACACACCCACGACACGTTGACGGCGTTCCCCGGGTACACGTACCGCGAGTCGGGGAGCTGGACCGGGTCGCCGTCCGTGTTGGGGGCCCACGTCAGGAGGTTCGTGGTGGCGATTGCGTCGTGCGGGATGGCGGTGAGGGCGCGCGGCGCGGGACCCGCGGCCACGAGCTGCAGGGTGACGGGCTGCGCGAACGGCGTGCGGGTGCCGGCGACCGTGTCGACGAGCGTGTACGTCGGCTTGTAGTCGGCGTCCATGTGGAAGCACGGGACGCCGGGGTCGGCGTTCACGCACTGCTGCGACCCGGCGGCGGGCGCGTCGACCTCGAGCGCGAGGCCCGGCGGACACCCGATGTACACGACGAGCGGTCCGATGGCCGAGATCGGGCACGGCTCGCCCCCCAAAACATGCACCGCGAGCGTGGCCGACCCAGGCGCGTCGCCCGGCACCTGCTGCAGCGGGTACGTGCCGCGGTCCGTGACCGTGACCGTGTACGTGACGCGGTGCTCGCCGGCGACCTCGGTCCGCACAATGTCGACGTGCAGGAGCGCCGAGTTGGACTCTTTCACCGCGAGCTCGAGCGCCGCGAGGCTCGTGCCCTTGGCCGGGGATAGGTCGACGGTGAACGTGTACGACTGGTGGTAGTCGAGGTAGATGGCCGCGGGGAGCGCGATCGAGACGCGCGACAGGGCGGCCTGGTCGGCGCCCGACGACTGCGGGACGACGACGGCCGACCGGGTGAAGGTGGGGGACAGCGAGCCCTGGACCCGCAACGACTCGTAAGGGCACGTCGCGGGCACGCCCGTGGTCGCGGTCTCGGCCGCGGCCTGCATCACCGCCGGGTCCCACAGCGCGCCCCACCGCAGGTCCGTGCGCACGAGGGCGCCAGAGGCGGCGTCGTACCGCAGCGCGTACGGCGCGTCGAGCGAGTCGAACCCGACGGCGACGGTTGAGGACGCGGCTTGGGTCAGCGCCATGGTCTGCGGGAACGGCGTCAGGCCGCCGTAGATCTACGCGAGGGGAGGTTAGTGAGGGGAAGAGAAGGGAAGTGTGAGAGGCGTACAATGTTGTCGGACGTCATGTACAGGTACGAGTAGGCCGAGTCGGACGAGTCGAGGGCCACGATCGAGACGGGCGACGGGAAGACTTCCATGAGGTACTGCGACCCGCCGTCGTCGGGACTACATCGCGGCCGTCGTCAGTCCTTGCCGCCGTCCACCTCGCCCGCCCTTTCGTACCTGTAAAACAGCGCCGAGCCGTACACGAACAGCTCGCCCGTCGGCAGCTCCGAGTACGTGATCCTGCTCAGACTCAAATCCCGACTCCCCGTTGTCGTGACCGTGTACGCGGTCGGGTACTGGATCGCCGTCGAGCCGTTGAACAGCTGCGGCGTGGCGCTGGCCGGCGAGTAGAACGGGACCGCGGCCGGGAACTTGAACCGGACAATCCACGCGCCGTCCGTCATCGTCGCGACGTGGTACACGCCGCCGCGCGTGTACAGGACCGCGAGGTTGCGGCAGTCCTCGGACGAGAAGTCGGCGCCGACGAGCGTCAGCGACGTCGCGGCCACGCCCAGGAACTGCGCGAGGGTCTGGTTGTCGGCCGAGACGAGCTCCGCCACGGCCAACGTCGCGACATCGACGCGCCAGATGCGCGAGCTCGACAGCGCCGCGGCGTTGGTGCACTTGGCGAGCACCGGGTCGCGGCTCTGTGCGGCGACGACCGTCGTGATGCACTGCGGCAGGATCGCGGTCAGGTTCGACCCGCCCGTGTACGCGACGAGCCCGCGCGTCGTCGCGAGGAGCAGCGTACCCGCGACGGCTTTCGCGTCGAGGACGGTGGTATCCGTTGCACCGGAACACACGACGGGGTTCGCCGCGCGGAACCCCGCGGACCACGCCGGCGTGACCATGGCGGACGTCCGCCACTCGTTGGCGGACACGACGAGCCGCGAGTTGAGGACCGCGACCGTCGGCGACTTTGACAGCGCGAACGGCGCCGCGAGACCCGCGGGGACTGGCGCGATCGTCCCCAACCCCGTCTTCGGCATCCCATCACTGCCCACAGAAAACAGCCGCGTGACGCCGAGCACGAACGACTGCGGGACCGTGGCGAACTCGGGCTCGCGCGCGAGCGACGGCGGGACGAACACGGACGCCTGCACGTACAGGTGCGCGGTGCCGACGACCCCCGAGGCGGCGGTGACGGGGATCTGCCACGTGCCCGCGGTCGGCGAGTACGTGGAGCGCACGGCGACGGCGTCTGTCACGTCTAGCTGCGCGGCGAGCAGGGTGTCGGCAAAGGAGACGACCGGGTACCCGCCGACGGCGTGCAGGTCGCGCGCGCATGTCAGGCACGGGGAGGCGGACTAGATGAGGTCGAGGGCGTGAGTGTGCGTGAGAGGAGAGAGGGGGCGGGAAGGGAGTTTACCTTGGTGATGCTCACGACCAGCGTGTAGTTGTTCCCCGGCTCGAGCACCGGGTACAGCCCGACGGACGACGACGCGGGCTGGCCGCGGACCGCGAGCGACCTAACGTTCCCCCAAAACTCAGTCCTCTATCCTCATCGTACTGCACGCGGTGGGTACCGACCATGCGTAGCGCGTGCCGGAGTAGACGGCGGCGACGCGGGTAACGAGCGCCGCGGCCACGATGGCGAGGGCCAGCAGCGCGGCGGCGGCAGACGTTGCTCGTGGTGATGTCCGCCTTGGTGGAGAGAGATTCATGGTTGGGTGCATGGCGTGGAGACGGACGGCGAGAGGAGATCGGCGGTCGTGAGACGCGGGACGGGGTGAGGGGCGGCGCGTGGCGGTGAACGACGCGTCTCCTCTGCATCGCGTGACCGCGTCACTCCGACTTCTCCTCTCCTCTCCGCTTCGCTCGCTCGCTCGCTTCTCTTGCATAGGAAATGTGGTGGTGTATGAAATGCGCAATAGATGATAGCCACAGCGAACTAGATGGCCATGACCTCGGTGGTGGGCGACGCGCCGCGGGCCTCGCGCGCGCGATCTTCGCGACGGCCGACGCGCGGTTTGCCGAGACCTTGGTCGTCTAGTGCGCGGGCTTGACAGCCGCCGACGTGCGGTTGGCCGACATCATGGTGGCGGGCTCGGTGCCGTCGGGGTTGGCGGGGGAGAGCGCGGGGACGAAAATAAGGAACTCCCCAGCGACTGCGCGTGCGATGATGCGGTGGATACGTGTGGAGAAATGATAAATGTCGTGGTACACGTGCGCAGACGGTTCACGGCACAGGGAGTACGCCCCGGTGATGAGGTCCTGCTCGAGGCACGGGGTCGAAATGGACCCGAAAACGGGCTTGGGCAGGTAGAAAGTCTCGGGCGACGCGAACACGGCCGAGATGAGGGCGTGGATGTTGATGAGGCGGATCAGCGGGTACGGCACGGTTCCCTCGGACACGTTGCCGCGGCTGCCGTAGTCGCGGTTGATAGCTTCCAGCCGGTTGAACAGCTCCATGTTGAACATGAGCGAGTATTGAGCGAACACCGCCTGCGCCGCCGGCAGTCGCGCGAGGGCGGGCAGGGTGCCGAGCGGGGGCATCGACAGGACCGCGATCTCGTACCGGGGCAGCTTGTAGACGTTGCGGGCGAGGTGCTCGATCTGCTTGACGGCCTCGACGACGTTCGCCGCGACGAGCGCGGGCGCGGCCTTCTGCATGTCGAAAAAGAAGTCGTTGGCACCCGTCCACACCGTGAACAGCGTGGGCCCCATGGCCTCGCCGGCCTTGGCCGCGTCGCCCCCGTTCTTGAGCACCTGCGCGGCCATGTACTCGCGGAACATGCCGAGCTGCTTGTCGACGCCGGGCGATGGGATATCGCTCCGGGCGCCCGTGTACCCCTGGACGAGCGAGTCGTTGGACGTGGACCCGCCGAACGCGTAGTTGTGGACGGCCACGGTGCGGTTGTCGGCGTTGACCGACTCGACAAACTCGGCCAGGTACTCGGGCCACGTCAGCCCGTTGGTGAACCGCCCGTTGTCGTACAGCGGCGGCGCGGGGGGCCACGCCCGGTTCGTCAAAGTGTACACGTTGCCCGAGTCCGTCAGCGAGTCGCCGAACATGACCAGCGTGCGCAGCCGCGCGCGCGGCGCCGAGGCGTCGATGGGCGCGGCGTTGGTGGTGGTGGCGCTCAGGAGCGTGAGGGCGGCGAGCAGCGCGAAGAGCGCAAGGTCGCCGCTGCCGGCGAGCGGGGTGCGCTTCTTAGTGTGCATGGTGGGGTGGGCGATCTAGTCGAGTCGGTCGATCGTTGAAAGCGAGAGAGGGAGCAAACGGCGAGCGAGTTGTCGAGCGAGTTGTCGAGGGTGGTGGCGGTGCGTGGCCCCCGTTGGCCGATCACCAGCGCCCTTCCGCGCGCGAGTCACGCAACGTGTTCGGCTCTCGAACGTCTCAGACTCGATGGCAACCGAACAGTTCATGCATGAGAAAATATATATATTTACACCTGGTCCAGCAGCGCGACCTTGTCGCGGAACAGCTGCTCGGCCTCGGCCCAGACGCGCGCGGTCGGCACGTCGCGCAGGCTGCGGAGCGACGGCAGGAGGTCATTCACAAACCCCTCGGACGACTCGCGCGGAAGGAGCGAGGGCAGGTGGTCGATCGAGACCACATGGAGCGGCACCGCGCCCTCGCGCGTCGGCACCACGACCGTCGGCCGCGTGAACGTCGTGCACTCCGTGTACACGGGGATCGGGTTGTGCGGGTTGGTCGGGTCGCACGACACGTCGACGAGCACCGCGAGCTTACGCCCGGGCAGCGCGATCTCGTTGGGCGTGAGGAACGGCGGGATCGGCGTCGCGAGGTAGATGCAGTTGACAAACACGTCGTAGTCGGTCGCGATCTCTGGGAACGGGCCGCCGCGCTTCGTCTCGGCCATATCCCACTGCGCAATGTGCGAGTCCGGCAGGCCCGCCTTGCGCAGCAGCGCCACGGCGCCGCGTCCGCACCGCCCGAGCGCGCCGAGGACGAGCACGCGTGGGAGCGCGCGGCCCGCGGCGGTTGCCGAGGCCAGGCGCGACTGGATGTGTGCGATGAGCAGCGCCTCGTTGGCGAACGGCTCGACGGCGCCAAACTCGGTCCGCCCCTCGGCCGACGGCTCGGCCCAGACGTCGAGCCCGAGCGCCGCGCCGGCAAACCCGGCCATGAACCCGAACGCGGCGACGCGGCGGCCGTGCTCGTCGTGGAGGAACTCGAGGTCGAGCAGCGTGCCCTTGCCGCGCGCGAACCGCGACAGGACGGACTGCCACCCGGCCTGGTTCTTGTAGCAGTGCGCAAAGTGGATGTGCGTGTGGTGCAGCGGGAACGTATCGGACGCGGGCAGCTCCTTGAGGCCCAGCACGATGGCGTCGGCCGGCGCGTCTTGCTCCCAGCTGCCCTCGCCGACCAGGGTGCACCCGGCCGACGCAAACTCGGCGTCGTCGAAGATGCGCTCGCGCGACGACTCGACCGTGATGCGGAAACCTTCGGCGAGGAGCGTCCGCGCGACGGAGGGCGTCAGTGCGCACCGGTGCTCGAGCGGCTTGGTCTCGGCGCGCAGCCAGAGGTGGACGGGGCGCGTGGTGGTCGTGGTGGTCGATGACATGGTGGTGGTGGTGGTGGTTGCGCTGCGTGTAGAGTTGGTTGGGGAGAGCGAGGACGGGATGCCCGCGGGCGCGAGGGTTTTATACCCCTCAGCTCGTCTTCTCCCCAGATCCCATCCCATCGCGCCGACTCGACCCGGCGCGAGTCGCGCTGCGCCATCCCGCGAGATCTCGCAGCAAGATCAAGAGATGGGCGCAAGGGGAGACAGATCTCAGCCTCGCTCACAGCTGCGATGGATGAGATGCAGCTCACGTGCGCATGACCCGCCGCCTTCCTGCCTCCTGCGTCACCGTCCGCGCCTCCGACTTCGACTCCCTCAATCGCGCGCGTCCCTTACACGACGACGACGCAACACACCCCACGCAACGCATCATGGCCGACACGGAGAAGATCCTGCAGTTCTGCGAGACCGTGGGCGCGGACCCGGCGCTGGCGCAAAAGTACCTGGCCGTGTCCGACAACCACCTCGAGAACGCCATCGCGCTGTACCTCGACACGGGCGGCGTCGACTTGCCCGACGTTGCCATCGCGCAGCCCGCGCCGCCGCGATTCAACCCGGCCCCGCCCGCCGCCCCGCCCGCCCCGCGCACCTACAAGCCGTCGGGCCGCGATACCGTCGACTGGTCCGCGATCCCGTCCGACGACGAGGATGTGCGCCCGTCGGCGGCGCGTCCGGCCCCCGCGGCCGCGGCGCGGTCCAACGCGTTCTCGTTCGACGACGACGACGAGGATATGGAGGTCGACATGGACTTTGAGTATGACTCGAACAACGATGATGACGAGGATATCGTCGAGGTCTCGCGCGCCCAGCCCGCCTCCTCGGCGACCACGACGACCGTGACCCTCGACAGCGACGGCGAGGAGAAGGAGGACTCAAGCGCCGCGCGCCGGCGCCGGAGACGCCAGCCGTCGCCGCCCCGCCTGCCCGCTGCCTCCTTTTCCTCGTCGTCGTCAGGTCGCGCTGCCGCCGGCGGTGCGCGCGCGCGGTCTCCGCCCATGTTTGGGCAGGGGTTTGCTGCTGCCAGCGGTACGTTTTTGTGGGAGTGAGACCGAGTCATGGACTGACGCGAGGTTGTGTGTGTAGGGCTCGAGATCCGCGGCAGCCGTCCACCGGCGGCGACTACGGCCAACCCGTTCGCGCAGTCGAGCGGCCGCAGCGACGCGTCGCGCATCTCGAGTACGCTTCCCACCCGACCACCGCCGCCGCCCAATGTCTCACACCACCGTGTAGCCGCCGCGACCGACCGCTCGTCGCGCCTGGCCGACATGTTCCGCGCGCCGACGGAGCTCATGTTCCGCGGGACCTTTGAGAACGCCAAGGAGCACGGCCGCGTGGCCAAGAAGTGGCTGCTCGTCGACCTGCACGACGCGTCCATCTTCGCGTGCCAGTGCCTGAACCGCGACCTGTGGAAGCACCGCGACGTGGTCGCCGTCCTTCGCGACCACTTCCTGTTCCTGCAGTTCCCGACCGACGGGCCCGACGGCCGCCAGTTCCGCACCTTCTACCCGGTCACCGCGTTCCCGCACGTGTGCGTCATCGACCCGCGCACCGGCGAGCGCGTCAAGGTGTTGACCACCGCGCACCTCCAGTCGCCCGCGGCCTTCGCCGAGGCGCTGTTCGAGTTCTTGGATTTGTACTCGCTCGATCCCGGCGCGAACACGCCCGTGCCCATGCCGTCGTCGAACTCGGGGTCGAAAGCCGACCTTGCCAAGTCGCGCTCCGTCCAGGACATGTCCGAGGACGAGCAGCTGCAGGCCGCGCTGCTGGCGAGTATGGAGACGGGCGACTCTACCTCCGCCTCCGCGTCCGCTGCGCCCGTCGTCATCTCGGACTCCGACTCCGACTCCGACGCGGACCTCCCCGCGACCACGACCATCGCGGCCGTCGCGCCCTCCTCCGCCACCGTCGACCCGGAACCCCCCGCGGGCGCGCCCAACACGACGCGGATCCAGTTCCGCTTTCCCGACGGGTCGCGGCACGTGCGGCGGTTCCGCCTGGGCGACCGCGTCCTCGACCTGTACCGCGCCGTGAAAGCCGTGGTCCCCGACGCCAACGACCACGCGTTTGAGCTCGTGTTCGTGCGCCAGAACCTCGCCGAGTGGATCGACCGCGACGTCGGCGAGTGTGGCCTGCAGAATGCCGCGGTCACGATGACGTATGTTGAGTGAAGGCGAGAAGAGTGATGGGGGGAGAGAGTAATGCATTGAGATTGATTGAACAAGAAACACAAAAGAGAGGACGCGGAAAAAACACCTTACTGGTCGATGGGCTTCATGGCGGGGAACAGGAGCACCTCCTTGATGTTGTTCGCGTTGGTGAGCATCATGACGAGGCGGTCGATGCCCATGCCCCACCCGCCCGTGGGCGGGAGCCCGTACTCGAGCGACTGGCAGAAGTTCTCGTCGATCATCTGGGCCTCGTCGTCGCCCGCGGCCTTGTCGGCGGCCTGCTGCTCGAACCGCTGGCGCTGGTCCATGGGGTCGTTGAGCTCCGTGTACGCGTTGCAGATCTCCTTGGTCGCGACAAACAGCTCGAACCGCTCGCACAGACCCGTCACGGACCGGTGCTTCTTGGCCAGCGGCGACATGAACTGCGGGTGCTCGGTGATGAACGTGGGCGAGATGCACTCGGACTCGAGGAACTCGCCGACCAGCTTGTCGAGGAGGCGAGCGGACGTGCGCGGCGCGCCGCACTCGACGTTGTGCTTCTTGCACAGGTTGTCGAGGAAGTTGCGGCCCTTCTCGCCGGCCAGCTCGTCGGCGGGCGGGAACGTCACGTTGAGGCGCTCCTCGAGGCCCGGGATCATGCGGATGCGGCGGAAGGGGGGCGTGAAGTCGATGTCGTAGGTCTTGTCCGAGTCGGGCTCCGGGTTGTACTTGAGCTTGTACCCGCCCGTCACGTACTTGACCATGCCCGAGACGAGCTGCTCGGTGAGCTGCTCGAGGTCCGTCACGTCGGCGTACGCCATGTAGAACTCGCAGGTCGTGAACTCGGGGTTGTGGGTCAGGTCAATCGACTCGTTGCGGAACTGGCGGCCGATCTCGTAGACGCGGTCGAGCCCACCGACCACGAGCATCTTGAGGAACAGCTCGGGCGCGATGCGCATGTACTGGTCGAGCTTGAGGTCGTTGTGGTGGGTGATGAAGGGCTTGGCCGTGGCGCCGCCCGCGATCATGTTCATCATGGGCGTCTCGACCTCGAGGAACCCCTGCTGGTCGAGGAAGTTGCGCAGGTACCCGATGATCCGGGTGCGCGTCACGAACCGGTCGCGGACAAACCCGTTCATGATCAGGTCAAGGTACCGCTGGCGATACCGCGTCTCCTGGTCCTTGAGCCCCGTGCGCGGGTTCGGCAGCATGCGCAGGCACGGCGTCAGCAGCACCGTGCGCGACGGGAACAGCGACAGCTCGCCCATCTTGGACTTGCCCGGCACACCGACGACACCGATGATGTCGCCGCGGCGCAGCACCTCGTGCACCTCCTCGTACCCGACCTCCTCGTCGGTATGGTCCTGGAGAGCGGACATGACCTGGACCTTGACGCCCTCGCCGTGGATGTCGTAGAACCGCAGCTTGGCGCCCGCCGCGCGCTTGGTCGAGATGCGGCCGGCGATCGACACCACCTCGCCCTCGAGCCGCTGGCCGGGCTCGATCCGCGACGCGTACTTCTCGATGAAGGCGGGCAGACCCATCGACACGTGGAACTTGTGCGGGTACGGGTTGATGCGGCCGTCGGCCTGCAGCTTGGTGATGGTCTTGGTGCGGATCTCGTAGTACTGGTTGGGCGTCAGCTCCTCCTCCTCCTCCTCGGCCGACTTGGCCGCCGCCGCCTTGGGCGTGGCAGCCGCCGCGGTGGGGGCGGCAGGGCGCGCTGCCTTGGCCTGCTCCTTCTGGCGCTGCTTCTGGCGGCGCTTGAGCTCGCTACACACACACGGGACGGGTGACGGGCGTCAGCGCTCGCTCGCTCGGTCTTCGGCGAGTGCGCACGGCGGGGGCGATACATACGACTTGGAGACCTGCTCGCCGGTGACCTCGTCGGTGTACGTCTTGTCGCTCATGGTGGCGGTGCTGCTATGCGTTACAGGGCAAGGCAACGGAGGGAGGGACCGTCGCGAAGAGGTGAGGGCGAAAGCAAGCAGCGAGGCGCCGGAGACAGCGAATCATGCGTCACGTGCAGTCACACCAGGCATTTCGAAGGGCCCTCGAGCAGCTGGCTGATCGCGCTGCTGATCCCGATCATCTCTCAGAGGCGCGACGCGTTCGCGGGCACGGGATGGAGGTGAAAGTTGTTGCAGCGGGGCGAGGGGGTTCATCGCGGTCAAAAGCGTGAGTGGGCGTGCGAGGCCATCGCGCGGGCCGAGGGGAGCGGTAGTCGCGGGCGAGAGCGGAGCCCTGAGCCGACACGACTGCATTCGGGCAGTGGAGACCGACGTGTGCCAAGTCGCTGAGCGGTGTCACTGACACGTCGTGTATCCCAGGATCGCGGCATGAGAGGTCGTCGCGGCGATCGCGAGTGGACTCGCGTGCGATGGGCGGCTGCGTGGCGGGATCGTCGAGACCGAGGGCAGCGTGGTTTGTGCGAGGCGATGAGTGGGCATCTGTCTCGCCGCGGTTCAGGCGGGAGTGTGCCAGGTCGCGCTGGACGGTGTGCCTGGCATGCCCTGCTGCGATGGACCTTGTCAGCCGACAAGTGTGCAGCGAGACGCGCCCGCGATGGACCGCTGCTCAGCGCGATGGTCAGGTCCGCAATCCTACGCGACCTTGGTCGACGTCGTTGAGTGGGCCGAAGAGCGGGATCGGCGAGGATCAGGGCTATGTCGCGCTTGCTTGCGCGGATTGAGGGCCTGACCGAGGGCCAGCTCGAGCCTCAGTGTCCCTGCCCAACGCGTCTCGCGTCCCGGCGACGCGCGAGACACGCGTGGGAGACGCGTTGCCCTGCTGATCGCCACGATGAGAGACAGCTGCACTTTCACGCGGGCGCTGTGCGGACGATCATCCATGGCCACGGCTTTCCTGCACGGCGGGATGGGTCCCATGCCGTGAGCGCGACACTCAAGCTGAACCACTTCCCTCACCGATCGCTGTCAGCGACGGCGATCACGGGCGCGAGACACGGAAGGCGGCTCCGCACCCGCACGATGACCATGGCCACGGCGGCCACGACGTCGCGATCACGTCCGCTTCCGTTCCCGTTCACCGCTGGCCGCAGCCGCGAGTGAATGACGCGACGCGAAATGAAGTCGTCTCCGCACAACGTTCCAAATCGAGGCGCTGATCCCGCGCTGATGACAAGGCGCGCGGCGCGCGTCGTGGTCTCCAGCCAATGGGGAGCGCGCGATGCTATCTCCCAGCCCCGCGATGCGTTGCCTTTTCATGTGGCCCTGCCCGATGCGGCAACAAGCAAGCCACGGGGCACGTGTGGCTCGAGTCGACGGCCGGGAGGCGGGTTATCTCGGGCAGAGCGACAAGATCTCCCACGCTATCTCGCAGTATCTCGCCTTGTCGCTGCTGCTGCGTTGCCCACGGCCCCGCTCGCGCCTATAAGAAGGAACCGCGTCCCCGCTCCTCCCCTCTTCTCGTCCTCCATCCTCAACCACTACCCCACCACACTCAAGTCGTGTCGACGCTCGCCCGTCTACACCCCTTCACCCTCACCAACTCCCACCCACACCCGACCCCTCCGCCTTCGTGGATGGCTGCTGCCTGCTACGCCCACGACCAAGAACTCGTCTCCCTCGACTACCTCTGCGACCAGCTGTGGAAGTCGGCCTCGCATTGATTGATCCATCCCTGATCCCCGACACCTTTAACCACACTCAACTATGATGTTCTCCGCCACCACCCGTATGCGTCGCGCTGCACTCCCCGTCTCCCACCGCCGGACCGCACCGCCATCTCACACTCGCCTTCTCGCCTCCCACGTAGACCTGGCTCGTTTTGCCGCCACCAAGCCGTCGCCCGCGCACGCCGCGGCCGCCGCCGCCTCGCTCGCGCGCACGCTGGCCACGGTCGTGCCGTCGACGCCCGTCACCCCCACCAAGGCCTCCAAGTCGCCCGCGGCGCTCGCGCTGCAGGTGGCCGCCAACGCGCCCGCCAAGCCGGCGGCCTCGCTGGTCCCGACGCCGCTGACGCCGCTGTCTCTCGGCGCGCGGTCCTCGACCGCCGCGTCGCCGTCGTTCCGCGTGACGCCGACGCCCGAGACGGCGGTCCCCGCCGAGCTCAAGCTGCAGTCGGGGCACGTGTTCACGGGGCAGTGCTACGGCGCGCCGCGCTCGATCGGCGGCGAGGTGGTGTTCACGACGGCGCTGGTCGGGTACCCGGAGTCGCTGACGGACCCGTCGTACGCGGGCCAGATCCTGGTGCTGACACAGCCGCTCGCGGGCAACTACGGCGTGCCCGCGCCGACGTACGACCTCGACTCGGGCCTGCCGCAGCGGTTCGAGAGCGACCGGATCTGGGCGCGCGCGGTCGTCGTGGCCGATTACACGTGGCAGTTCTCGCACCGCGAGGCCGTCATGTCGCTCGGCGCGTGGTGCCGCGCCCAGGGCGTCCCGATCCTCTCGGGCATCGATACCCGCGAGCTCGTCCAGGTCCTGCGCAACCACGGGTCGACGCTCGGGACCGTGGCCGTCGGCGGCCAGGAGCAGGTCGCCTTCGATAACCCGAACGCCACCACCAACCTCGTCGCGTCCGTCTCGACCAAGTCGCCTGTCGTCTACGGCCGCGGCCGCAATCACAAGGTCGCCGTCGTCGACTTCGGCGCCAAGTACAACATCCTGCGCGCGCTGCTCGCGCCGGGCGACGTCGAGGTGACGCTGCTGCCGCACGACTTCCCGCTGCACGAGGTGTACCAGCAGTTTGACGGCATCTTCCTGTCGAACGGTCCCGGCGACCCGATGCAGCAGACGGCGTCGGTGGCCGCGCTGCGCAAGGTGTTTGCCGCCGAGGCCGCGGTCCCCGCGCACGCCAAGGTGCCCGTCATGGGCATCTGCATGGGCAACCAGATCATGGGGCTCGCTGCCGGCATGAGCACCTACAAGCTCAAGTACGGCAACCGCGGCCACAACCAGCCGTGCCTCGACCTCACCAAGCCCGTGCCGACGTGCGTCATCACGTCCCAGAACCACGGCTACGCGCTCGACGACAACCCCGCGACGATGCCCGACGGGTGGATGACGTACTACCGCAACGCCAACGACGGGTCCAACGAGGGGATCATGGGCGGCGGCGGTAAGTGGCGCGCCGTCCAGTTCCACCCCGAGGCCGCCGGCGGGCCGTCTGACACGATGCACCTGTTCGACGCGTTCGACAAGGACGTCCGCGCGTACCACGAGCTGCGCACGGCCGCCAAGGGCGCCAAGAAGGAGAAGGTGGGGACGTCGGCGTCGGTCCACGACGTGTTCGCCGGGTACCTCAAGGAGCGCGCGAGTGGGATGACGCTGTCGTCGTCCGCGTAGTCGTTCGTTGTCCTGTAGTATCATTGAAAATGCAAAAATATTTCCTCTCCAACGTGTCATCCGAGCCTTGAGATGAGATACTTTCGGGCCCGTGCAGCCTGCGGCCGTGCAGCGAGTGCACGAAGAGCCGTGAGCTCTCGGGTCGCGTCGGCCATGGTCAGGGATTCGCGTTCTGCTCGCGAAAACCGCCGCCGTTTGAGAAACCGCGATAGCGATCAATGAACGTTGTCTGAGCGTCGGCGCGGCCCACTGGGAGAAAAGCTGGGCGTTCCACCGTGAGCAGCGCGACGGCTTCGTTCACGATGCGACACGGCTTCGTTCACGAAGCGACCCTCGCTGCTTCACCAACAGCACAGCGAGAAGCTGGTCGCCACCGCGGATGCGAGTCGGCCGCTGTCGCCGCCGTGCGAGGCTGTCGATGACCGACCACGGCGGCGGCAGGCACTCAAGTGATCTTTCAAGTCGGAGTACTGATTCGGACACCAGCGCTACGGTGGCCGTGGTGGCCGCGATCGAGTCAGTCGCCAGCGCCGCTCCACGACCGTGGCCGCGCAAATGACGAATCGCAGTCGTCGCCGTCACGGCGGCAAGAATGGCTATGAGCAGATTGAGCACGGTGACCTCGTCGCACGAGCGCTGATACGGCCCAGTGAGTGAGAGGCGAGGCCGCCCGAACGACGCGGCGCTGAACGTCGCGATGGTCGTGTCGGTCTCGTGCCGCGCCAACAGCACCGCGCGTAGCGGTCGATAGCCGGCCGCGACGGCAAAGCACGCTCGGCGATCCCGTCCGCGGAAGCCCTGATTCGGACACGGTGGCCGTGGTGGCCGCGATCGAGTTGGTCGCCAGCGTCGGACCACGGCCACGGTCGCGCCAGTGGCGAATCGTGGTCACCACGGTGACGGCGGCGAGGTGGATACGACCATATCGAGTGCGGCCATCATCACGGTCGCAACGCGTTGCCGCGTAGTCGCTGGCGACCACCGATCGCGGCCTCCGTCGCTCGCTGGCCCCGTGAGCGGCGGTGGGTCACGGCCACGACGCCAGCCGACGCCAGCCGACGCCAGCCGACGCCAGCTGGCGCCAGCTGGCGCAGACTGGCGTTGCCGCTGGCGCCAACTGGCGTAGTTTGTTTGTGTTTTCGAGCGCGGCAGGGATCGCGCGATGCGCCACGGCAGCGCCGGTCGCGCTTCCAGAACCGTGGCGCACCGCGGGCTGCCATATTCTCGAGGGTGTCTAGACGGGCCGGGCAAATGCAAGTCACGCGCACGTAAAATTCAGTGGTTGGTTGGTTGGCCGAGGGGTCGGAATCCGCCGCGTCCGGTGGCGGGGAACCGGCAGCCGCGTTTCAGCCGCGGGGCGGTCATCTCGCGCCACCGCCGCCGCCGCCGCCGCCGCCACACACCGCCTGGAAGCTTCGCCGGCTTCCATGGCTTCCGGTCGCGTGGTTCCCGAAGCCGCCGCGTGGGTCACCCGCCCGGCGAGACCTTGTGCGAGGTACCCCCCGACAATATGGGGCAGCTGACATCGACCGCGGATCGAGGATCGCGCTCCGCTTGTCGTTTCAGCGGCCGCGTGGCGACGCCCGGCGCCGAGAAGCGCACGAGAAGGCTCGCAATGGCAAGGCTCGCCTGGATTCGCAAGTGCTCAAGCAACGACGCGGAAAGTATAAAACGGACGGACACCCCCGCGTCCCTTGGACTCGGTTCCTTGTAGAGTGCAGCGCAGCACGAGCTCCCCCGACCGCTTCACCCCCGATCGGCCCTCTCGCCCGCCTACCTGCACCTCCTAGACCTACACGCATCGACACCATGACCAGCGACGACAAGCACCTCGCCGAGAAGGCTGCCGAGGTCGAGGGCGGCGAGTCGAGTCTCGTCATGGACGCCGACTTTGAGGAGATGATCTCCAAGGTCGTGCCCACCACCGACGACACCTCGCTCCCGTCGTTCACGATGCGCGTCTGGGTCATCGGCACCTTCTTCTGCTTCATCCTCGGCGGTACGTTTGCTTGGTTTCTCGACTCGGTCGCTGTGCAGCGGCGGCGCTCACGGCAGCGGGATCGCGATCGCATCATGGTGGCGATCACGACGCGTGTGCGCCGCCGCCCGACCACGACCGCGACTCCCTCACCCGCACACCCCACGACTAGGATCACTCACACGCTCCCTCCCACACCCTATTACGTAGCCATTAACACGCTCTTCCTGTTCCGCTCGGTCGCCTTCTCCGTGTCCAGCTACGTGGCCATCCTCCTCGCCTACCCGATGGGCGTGTTCATGGCCAAGACGATCCCGTCGGTCAAGTTCAACTTCTTCGGCATCGAGGTCGACACCAACCCGGGCCCGTTCTCGGTCAAGGAGCACGTGCTGATCAACATCTTCGCCACGACCGGCGCCTCGTCCATCTACGGCATCGACAACCTCGGCGTGCAGGAGATCTTCTACGACCTCGACATTGGCCACTTCTGGGGCATCGCGTTCCTGTTCTGCTCGGCCACGCTCGGTTTCGGTATCGCGGGTCTGTGCCGCTCGTTCATTGTGCGGCCCAAGGCCATGATCTGGCCGTCGATCCTGCCGTCGGTCGCCATGTTCATGGCGTTCCACCAGGGCGACCTGCACTCGGCCGTCGAGGACGAGGTCAAGGCCGAGGCCGGCGGCAAGGGCCTCGAGTGGTCGCAGCTCAAGATGTTCGGCGTCGGCACCCTCGCCATGGCCGTCTACACCTTCTTCCCGTCGTTTGTCGCGCCCATGCTCCGCTACATCCCGCTCCTGTGCTGGGTCTCGCCCGCCGACTCGATCATGCAGAAGCTCGGCTCGCCCACCTGGGGCCCCGGTATCGCGTCGCTCTCGCTCGACTGGACGATTATTGGGTCGGGCCCCATGTCGGTCCCCTTCTGGGTCGCCGTCAACCAGCTCGTCTCGTCCATCATCTTCCTGTGGATCGTGACGCCGCTCGCCTGGACCGGCAACTGGTTCGACCAGCCCAAGACCACGCTGCCCCTCAACACGACGGGCCTGTTCAAGAAGGACGGCAAGTCGTTCAAGGGCGCCATGATCATCGACAACTCGACCAAGCGCGTCGTCGACTCGCTGTACGAGAAGGTCAAGCCGATCCACATGACGTCGCTGTTCGCGTTCGCGTACATGGGCCACTTCGCGTCGCTCACGTCGTCGGTCACCAACACCATCGTGTGGCACGGCAAGGACATTGCGCGCCAGTGGCGCGCCGGCGGCAAGGCCGACAAGAACGACATCCACTGCCAGCTCATCGACAAGTACCCCGAGGTCCCCAACACGTGGTACTACGGCTTCTTCATCGTCACGGGCATCCTCACGACCATCGTCGGCCAGTTCTCGGGCCTCAACACGCCGTGGTGGGCCACCTTCTTCGCCGTCGCGCTGTCGGGCCTCGGCACCATTCCGATCGCCATCGTGCTCGCCACGTCGGGCATCGCCCTCTACATGAACGTGGTCTCGCAGTTCCTGATCGGGCTCATCCTGCCCGGCCAGCCCATCGTCATGATGGCCTTCAAGTGCCTCGGCGTCACCGTTTCGCTCCAGTGCCTCACGCTCCTCGGCGATCTGAAGCTGGGTCACTACATGAAGGTCCCGCCGCGCCACGTCTTCCTCTCGCAGCTGTGGTCGCAGGTCCAGTCCGTCTTCTTCTGCTACATCACGTACCGCTGGTGGATGGCCAACCCCACGCACCGCGAGTGGGTCACGCTGTTCGGGTCCAAGGCCGCCGTCGGTAACCAGTGGACGTCGCAGACGCTCAACACCTACTACTCGTACGCGCTTTTTTTTTTCTCTTCCCCTTTCGCGTTTTGCTCGGTTTCGGACCCATCCGTGCTTGCCCACTCTCATGGGCCCGATTCGGGAGGTCGAGATGCGACGCGACGCGACGCGCCGCGCCACACACGTGATCCCAAACTGACGCCTCAATTCCTCGCTCGTCCTCCAGGGCTTCGCTCATCTGGGGCGCCGTCGGTCCCAAGCGCTTCTTCTTCGAGTCGTCGTACGCGCCCGTCATCTACATGGGTGTCGCGCTCGGCATCTCGCTGCCCATCGTGCTCCGCCTGTGCTACCTGTTCGTCGGCGGCCCGATCCCGTGGCAGCTCATCTACGCGCCCATCCTGCTCCAGCCGCAGGGTCCGTCGGGCAACCAGGCGTACCATCTCACCGGTTTCGTGGTCTCGGCCTTCTTCCAGTTCTACGTGTACCGCTACCGCTCGTCGTGGTGGAAGAAGTACAACTACGTGCTCGCCACGGCCTTTGACGTCGGCTCGGCCCTCACGTCGCTGTTCATCACGCTCGTCATCGAGGACCAGGGCATCACGTTCCCCGCCTGGTTCCTCAACTGTGTCAGCGAGGACCAGACCCACTGCGGTTACGGTGACTGGTGCCACATCGAGTAACCTGATTCCCCCCCTCGCGCATTTGTTCGTTCCCTCCTCCCTCCCCGTCGCAGTTTTGGCTCTGGGCTGATGCTCGATCAGCCCGCTCTTCTCAAAGAATATAGACGCGTTCAAATGCAATCTTTTCGCTGGTGTTTTGGTCGACCATGGACTTCCGTTTAATGCGTTGAAATCTGTGTCGTTCGTCATGGCTCAATTTCTCTGGCCAGTTCGATGGACAAACACGCGGATTGATTGGCACGCGGAGCAATTTGAGTCGCACGCACACTTTGCTCGCGACAGCAGGGACGCGAGACATGAGAGACGCGTCGCGATATCACGTTAGCGTCACCTGACCGCTTCGCTTCCCGCGTTCGCGAAAGCGCTGTTCGCTCGGGCACGGATCTTGCTCTTCACCCCACCGTCATCAATGGACTAAATGTATCCTTAGTTGCTGCATCAAATGGAATGAACGCTTGCGAATCTCCTTGCTCAGTTGTAAGTCATCCTTGCAGATTTTTCCCGCAGCGTCAGTCGGTCGCGAGCCTGGGCATGGCTGCGCCGAAGCAGATTGACCCGCTGACCTGGTGGCTGAGCACTACTCAGTGTCGTTAACACATACCTTCTCCTACCGCGGTAGAACGGACGTGCACGCTCGCGCCCACGGGTGCGGTGTCTGTCCAAAAAGCAGTCAGCTTTGTGGGGCAACCATCTTTGGGGTTGCTCCTGGGATTGTGGGGGTCTATTGCCGTGCCGTCGAGTCGTGATCGCGCGAGACTACTGCATCGGCTGTGCGAGTAGTTGCTGACTTGTTCGAAATCATGACCGTGCGACGCCTGACGCTGTGTGCCAGCGGATACGCAGTGCTGACCCAACCGTGTTTAGTCCGCGACCTGATCAGCTCGCGCTGAGTGTTGCCGCCAACTCTCGACGAGCAGACAGTCGTGTCACGTTCGGCTTGCTTATCCCCGCGCGGCAACACCACACCCCCTACGCGACAATCGCGTGGTTCAGCGGGCAGCTACTTTGCGGCCCCCTTCGCTGTACGCAAATCCGCTCGCGACCCAGTACGAGATTGACGCGATCACGTTGTAGTAGATTTGCTATCACAGCACCTATCGTCCCCTGTTCGCTGGTGTTCGAACAGCACATTTCTCACCCATGCACTGGGCTCACTCAAGCTCTCTGCCATCGCCCGGTTCGTGATCCTGGCCCGCGATCTCGCGCACCTACCGGTTCTCGCTCGCCCGTCTCCACTTGCTTCCGCCTGCAGTGCAGCAAGGGGTGGTATCGCGTTCCCCGAATCCCCTCATCCCGCCAACCGGGACGCCGCGAGACTCGCGTTTCTCGCGGCTGCTGCACTGCGAGCCGGACTTTCGCGCTGACGCGGACGGCTCAAGGGCGCGCGGCGAGCGAGGGCCACTTGGTACGTGCGCGAGGTCACGGGCCGCGCTCTCAAAGTCGGACATGGATGTGGTTGTAAAGTCGATGTCCTGCTCGGCTGTGACGGTCTTGGGAACACGTAATAGAGTTTTCGCGTCATGAGCTGGCTGGCGCGCTAGGTAAGCGAATCGCGGTCGTGTCTTGACCATCATCATCAGCGCTAGTTGGAGGAGTCTACTTGACGGTATCGCTGGCGCTGTTGGTGCGAGACAAGCTGCAACAAAAGGGTTGCGAGACGCGCCTCGAAAACAGGTGATCGGACACGTGTCTCACTGTTCAGCGCCGCCGCCGCCGCTCCCTCGCCCTGGCGCTGATCGCGCTCCCGCTCTCCCTCTCAACCTGCCTTGCAACGCCATCAAAGCAAACCATGAAACAGAAGGCTAATGCATCGGACCCGGCGCACTTCAAGTTCGCGGACCTGCCCGCCGAGCTGATCGCTGCCGTCTTGCACTTTGCCGAGCCGCGCTCGCTTGTCCCTGCGTCGTCGCGCACCTTCTCGGTGGCACTGGCTCCCAAGTTCATGAAGCACGACTGGCTTGACTCGATCCTCGCGAGTCGCGTGCCCTCCGCGTGGAAGACCTGCTACGTCTCTGCGCGCGGGTTCCCTGGCGACGTCGGCGCTCTTCTCGAGTACGCAAACGGCAAAGTGGTCGGACCGGACGATCTCCGCCGCGCCGGCTTCCAGTACTGTGACCCCGATGACGAGCGCATCATGGCCTCGCTCCTCCCTGTTCTTGCCAACTACCTTTTGGACCTCGCGCAACCCGCTTATGGCAGTGGCGACGATCTCACACAAGTCACTGCCACCCTCTCAAACCGCATCGACTACGATCTGCGCACAAACCACACGCGCAGCATCCGTGCCCGCGCCGAGCCGCTCCTTGGTCTCATGCAACTGATCGGCAACTTGCTTGGGTCGCCTGCCCTGCAGCTCGCCAGGGATCGGCTCCCACGCATCTTCCACGTCAAGCTCGCGATCGAACAGTGGGCGGCGCTGGTGCGCATGGTCATCCGGTACGACCGCCTGTGCGACCCGTGGCTGCAGTGGGAGGTCCGCTTTGGCGTCTTTCTCGGCATGCACGGCGAGCTCCGTTGGAAGCGACCGTCCCTCGACGACCTCTACGAACCGGAGCCAGGCTTCGATCTTGACGAGGATTGGGACTACACGTGTCTGGTCCACCGCGGATACGTTCGCATGCTCCTAAGCGACATGGAGATCAACGAGGACAACTGGGGCAGCCCGTCGGGCTTGCTGGTCGCTTTTTTTCGTGTCTCGCGTAACAGCGCAGCAGTTTGTTTCTTGTTCAATATAAATAGGTAACTTTCGATTTCGATTCTCATCCACGAGTAGTTTGAACGCGCGAATCGAGAATTCTAGCATCTCATAGAAGCAGCACGCGGACCACGCACTCGAAAGCGGGACATGGTGCGTTGTCCACGCGATGCGCGAGTTCAAGTCGCGCTCTCATCTCGGACGCCTTATTCTGTGACACGCGACGAAGCCATCGTCTTTTTGAAGTTAGGCTTCGTCGCGGTGAGGGCTTCGGAACGCTTAGCAGAGACCAATGCGTGCTTGACTGCTTCGCTCTTCCGAAGATCACGTAAGAGCTGCAGATGTGAGCGGGCTGATGGAACTGACGGCGTGTGTACATCGACTCGGAGCCGACTCGTTACGAGGGCCGCGAGACGCGTCGCGAAAACAGGTGACCGGGCACGTGTGATGCGCGTCTGGGGAAAGCGATCGACTGACTCACCGCCAGCACCGTCACCGCTCGCGACTCACCGTTCGCGCGGCCGTTGGCTCCATCGCGCGCTCGAGCTGGATCGCGCTCCCGCTCTCCCTCTCCCTCTCCCTCTCGTAACGCCCACAGGCACAATTGCAACCATGGAGCAGAAAATGAATGCATCCGACTCGGCGCACTTCGAGTTTGCCAACCTGCCGGCCGAGCCGCTCGCCGCCGTCTTGCACTTTGCCAATCCGCGCTCTCTCGTTCCCGCGACGACGCGCGCCTTTTCGGAGGTCATGGCCCTCAAGTCCTTGAAGCGCGACTGGCTCAACTCGCTCCTCGCGCACCGCGTGCCCGTCGCGTGGAAGGAGCGCTACGTGGCCGACCGCGGGTTCCCCGGCGACATTGGCGCGCTTCTCGAGTACGCTCCGTCATCATTTTACACGCGTTCGAGCGCTTCGAAACTGGGGCGGATGGCGAAGCCGGCTCCCACTTCTGGAAGCTCGCTGGCCGACCGATCGGGAAGCAGGGGGCGAAACGGCGAGCCACGCGAGGCGCCTTCGCTGGAAGGGCGCCGCCACCGGTCCCCGTCTTGGCGTGCTCCCTGCCAGCGAGCCCTCACGCACTCAAAACTGCGCACCGCCCGCTGCTCCCGCTCTCGCTCTCGCTCTCCCCGCAAGCACACCGCCCACGAAACTGCAATGCTATCCGCCCTCTTCGACTCCGCCACCGCGCCGGCGCTCACGTCCGACTACACGTCGTCGCCGCTCACCGTGTTCAGCCCAGGCCACTGCGCGCCCTACCCGGTCACGCTGGTCCTGCAGGAGCAGCTGTCCATGTCGGGCGAGGACTGCGTGGTGACCGACCCGTCGGGCCAGGTCGTGTTCGAGGTGCACGGCAAGGCCATGTCGCTGCACAACGCACGGCGCATCGTCGACCCGCGCACCAAGGCCACGCTGTGCAAGGCGTCGGACGTGCACAAGCTCATCACGCTGCACGTCAACTACGAGATTGAGGACGCCAAGGGCAAGTCGGTCGTCACCGTCAAGGGCCGCCGCGGGATCACGTCCAGCAAGCTCGACGTGACTGTCAACGTGCCCGGCGCACCGCACCACCTCTACGTCAAGTTCTCGCCCCTGTCGATCTCGACCGCCGTCCGCATCTACGTGGGCAGCAGCAGCAGCGGGCCCGTCATTGCCAACATCCGCCGCGAAAAGTCGCTCATGTCCCACTTCCTCGACAAGGACACGTACCGCATCGATATCGCGCCCGGCGTCGACGGCGCCCTCATCGTCGCGCTCGTCATGCTCGTCGACGCCGCGAGGGAGAAGCTCACGTAAGGCATGTGTACTGTCGCTGTCGCTGTCGCGCGTCTGGGCCGTCGTCGTTGTGAATAGAATAGCTGATGAACCTTGTCAACGGCACCGCCCCATCGTGAGCAAAGCGTGACTCACGAACAAGTTGTTGCGCGTCCTGACGGACCAGTGCACTCAGAAGCGATTGCTATCGGGGCTGAGTGAGAATCCAATCGACGTGGCCGTGGTCGGCGCAAGGATGCGCGAGCACTGTCCATGAGCTTGGTCGGGACTCCTGCTACGCTGACGGACTGCAACTCGGCTGTCCTCCTTGCCAACGACGTGCCCACGGTCGTCGGCTATGAGTACGAGCTTGTGGACGCGACTGGCGCACAGACACTCAAGGCCGAAACCACTGGAGCTTCAACACGGACTCGCCCATCGTGGCAGTTGCGAGCGGCAAAAGTGTCACTGTTCCTCCGCGTCGTGGTCCATTGGCTCACTCCGACCACGCAGATCAAGGTGTACGCGGGTAGCGACGATTCGGGTCCGCTCGTCACGTCTACCGTGAAGCGCTGCGGGTTGTCGGCCGTGTACGACGTGCGCGTGGCCGCTAACATGGATTTTGCAGCGGCCACGGCGCTGGTCCTGCTCGGTGACGAGTATTACACGACTCAGAAGCGGTTCAGCGGCCGGGGCGCGTATTGATAATGATCTCATGCATTCCATGATTCTTTTGTACACGCGGTGTCTTGAGCGATTTACTCTGACCATCACACGGTGATTGAGGTGGCAGGTCGTGTGGCGCAACGCGTGGGCGACCTTTTCCCATCGCGATCAAAGCGCATCTCGCTCTCACCGACGACTTGATAACTTGCTAACATGCAACAAACGAATGGAAACTTACCGCAACGGGCTCTACCGCGCTTGCCCATCGAGATAATCGAAACGATCATGATGATCGCGCTGGGCACCTGCTCGTGCCGGAGCGACCGATCGCGCGACCACGCGGGGAACCTGCTCCGCGTGTTTCCTGTCCCAAGTGCACACTTGCGCAAGTTTATCATACGCGACTTCCAATCCGAGCCGCTTCGACGTGCCGCACTGCGTCCCGCGAGCAAGGAGCTCCGCGATGCGCTTCTCGCGCTCTTCCTCAAACCGTCAGCCGGCCCGCATGGCCCACACGAGCGCAGCCTCTTTCTCAAGCTCGCATCGGTCGCCGGCCGGGTGGACCTGCTCGAGGCTTCGCGCGAAACCGTGGAAAACTCTCGCAACACCAAGCTCGCGTCCAAGGCGTTCGAGCTTGCAGCCGCCGCAGGAGAGCGCCAGTCAATGGAGTGGTGGTGGTCGTATAGCACTCAGATCGATCTTGACTACGACGCGGCGCTCGAGGCGGCAGTCAAATATGACCGTGGCAGCTTGCTTTCCTGGATAGTCAATCGCTACCGCGTCCCTCGCGATCACAGCGAGGCGAGCGACGACGATGACGATGACGATGACGATGACAATGACGACGAAGACGACGACGACGACGAAGACTATTATCTCGACAAAGACTCCGATGCCCGAACTTTCGTCTGCACTGAACTGAACTCCAGTTTACCCAGGCGTGCGCTCAAAGACGGCCTTTTGAACGTTCTCGAGCATCTACCAGTCATGGAGGAGGACGAATCTTTTCCCCCAGATCGTGATTGGGCCTCGAAAATCGACGACTGGGACCAGGTCGTTGTTGAATGTATCAAGAAAGATCGTCCGCACATGCTCGAGTGGATGGCCGACTTTACCATATCCTCCTGCGAAAGGTTTTGTTACGTGTACAGCCGGCGCGGCGAGATGAAGTTCATGCGTCCAGGTCCGTTTGACAAGCTTGCCAGCGCGTCCATTTCGTTCCTCAACGTTGCCACCAAGGCGCGGGCCATTGGCTGCCTCCGGTGGCTCAACACGGACACGAAGCAACGCACGAAGCTCCAACACCTTAGACCGCTCCCCGACATGAGCAACTTTACATTCCGCTACGTCCTCAAGGCTGCGCGGCTTGGTCATCACGAGATTGTCGACTGGTGGCTCAACTCGGATCGCCTTGACGAGGACCAGGTGGCCAAGTTACTGAATGTTGTCGCCCTGGCTGCAGGCGCGCAAGAGTCGGAGTCGCGTGGCGACGCTTGATGTGTCCATTGATCGGCCTCGTATACATTTTCCTTGTCTCGTCAAATCCGATTTTCGCTCACCAGAAACTTTTGCTCAACCCGGATGTTCGATTGCTTGGCGTTGAACATGGTGTCAGGGCAAGTCTGCTCAGGGAGAGGCGGAAAAAGCGCGCCGCCGCGCCGCCGCGCCGCAGCTCTCCTTCCCTGTCATATAAACCGCTACCATGAACGCTTGAACGAATCAGACACCATGCAACGTTACTGGCCTTATGCTCTTATTACCGCAGTGCCGTTGACTGCTCTTGCCTACGACACGCTGGTCGCGGACCACGACGTCGCGCTCACGTCCGAGTTCTCGCCCGATCGCCCGCTGGCTGTCGTCGACCGCAAGTACTGCTCGACCAAGACCACTAAGCTCGTGTACCGTGCGCCGCACGACTACAAGCTTGCCTCGGCGACCGTATCCCGCGCGAGCGACCCACCCACGGACCTGTTCAGCGTGGCGGGCAAGTTTTTCTCCGTCACCTCGCCTCGCATCGTGACCGACTCGCAGACGGGCGCTGCCGTATGCACCGTGCGCAACGACGTGTTTGCGCTCTTCCCGCACCGCTTCAGCGTCACGGATGCGAATGGGGATCAAGTGATGCATGTCGCCGGCTCGACGGGGTTCTTGGGCAAGCAGCTCACCGTGACGCTCCCAGTTTCCGCCAAGGACTCGAAGTCGCCGATGACGACGGTTCCCGCGCTCCGCGTCCGCTTCTCGCCGTTCACGTCGGAAATGTACTTCTACGCTGAAGATGCCAACGGCGACGACAAGTCGGCTCCGCTCGTCGCGTACGCCCGGCGCCGGTGGCTGCTCGAATCGCTCTTCAAGGTAGCGACGTGGGCCGAGGTCGGAAGCCAGCGCGTATCGTTCGAGGTCAAGGTGGCGCAGAACGTGGATCTTGCCGCTGTGACGGCTCTCGTCGCGATCGCCGAGACGTTTGATGACAGTACCAGCCTGTCGCGGCCTGAAGCACAGAATAAGTGAATATATGCGTGAAGCGTAGTGCGATCCTTCCCTCGTCATGTTGACCGTGAGTACGGAATGCGGTGGACTCGCTTAAAACCGCTGATTCGGCTGCAGCAGACAATTTACGCACTCCTCTCTCCACACAACGAAAAAATCATCCCACGAAAGCAACGCATCAACACGCCATGATTGCCACGAGCCTGCGCGACCTTCTCGAGAACCCGACGGCTACCGGCGCGCCGGCCGGCATCACGGACCAGTTCACGACCGCGTCGCCGCTCGCCGTGTTCGACCGCGGCTACTGCATCGACAAGCAGCTCAAGCTCGTGTTCGACCAGACCGACTCGCTGTCGGGCGTCGACGCGATCGTGCTCGAGGAGAAGTCGGGCGCCAAGCTGTTCCAGCTCGCAGGCGGCGCCTTCTCGTCAAGCTACACGGCCACAGACCTCGTCACGGGCAAGCCCGCCTTCACCATCGCCAACGCCAACTTCCTCGGGCTCTCCTCAACGTTCAAGATCAGCAACGCGGCGGGCGAGCTTGCCGTCAAGGCCAAGGTAGACGGGTCCGCGGCCACGGTCAACGCGACTTTCTACAAGGCAGACGTGGGCGTCGACGCAGTCCACGTCCACTACTACGAGGCAACCAAGACCATCTACTTCCACGCGGGCGCCGACGACAAGTCGCCGATGATCGCGCGCGGCAAGCGCGAGGGGAGCAAGCCGGGCAACGAGGCGGCCGACACGTACTCGGTCGAGATCGCCGCCAACGGGGACATTGCCTTGATCGTCGTGCTCACGGCGCTCGTCGATCAGGCGCGAGAGAGCGTGCGGCCTGTGAAGCCGATCAAGCCCATCAAGTTCTAAGCTTGAGTGAATAAACGATCTTGCCTTGTCTGCACTCGTTTGTTGAAGCCCGCTGCGCCCTCGGCAGTGCTTTGCGGTTCAGCCCCGCGCGGAGTTGGTGGCGGCAGCCACGGACTGCGGTCATTGGCGCCGCCACCGGTGCCAGCGCTACATTCCGTACACATCTCGGATCGGGTGGGATCGAAGACTCGCTGAACGAAGCCCGATCCCTCACACCAAAAACGCACCCAGCCACCGCCGCCGGACCACGGCCGGATTCCGCTGAACCCCGCCACCCCTCAGCGAGGCAAGCCGGATCCCGCTGTCCGCCCACCCCAGCCGGATCCTCCTGCCGTCCGCCATCCCCCGCTCGCAGGAATCCGCCTCCCCTCCGCCACGGCTGGCCCAACTCACCTCCCTTCGCTCATGCGCACCCCCTGCCGCCACCTCGCGACTCCCCATGAATACACAGCTCTTGTCTGAACTTATCGCAACGTGGATTTAAAGTCCTTGTGAGCCTGCCGCCGTCGCGGGGTCGCTGCCCGCTCCCACCCGACGCAGGGCCGTGCTTGCCCACTCCCCCCTCGTTCCCCGCGCTTGGAGCGGTCCCCTCGCGCGTATCACATCCCCTTGTGCGCGTCACGGCAGCAGCCAACCACCTCTCCTTGAGCTCGTCCAACGCCGCGACGCGCTTCACGCAGCCGCCCAGTCCGCCCACGCCCGCGCACGCCCACCTCGGCCCTCGTGCCCGTCGCCGCCTGTCGTGACGCACGCGCTCGTCCTCCTCCGCACGTTGACGCCGGGACTTGTGCTCGCGACGGCTCGGCGCGCAAGGGCCTCTGCCTCGCGCGATGCAAGCGACGTGCAGTCCGCGTGCAGCCATGTGAGCGATGGCGATCGAAGTTTGGGGCGACCCGGCCCCTAAAGGCCGGCGCACCGCCGCCCGCCTTCTCGCTCCCTCCGCGCCGCGCTCTGCTGCTGTCCCTCACCCTCACAACCCGCGGTGCCGCCAGCACGCCCCCGACCCTCTGCTCGACGACAGCACCACGTAACCCGCCACGTCCTTCGATACCGCAGCGCTCGCTGGCCGGCCGCGCGAGGACCATCTCGCCGTCCGTCACCTTGTTCGCCCGCGCCATGCGTCGACGCACGTTGACGGCGGCCAGTGTGACCATGGCGCGCTCGGATCCTCCCACGGTGCACGTTGCTCGTGCTCACTCGAACCGCCGCCGTGTAGTGACGCTCGCCCACATCCCCTCGCGCAGTACACAAGACCCACACGGCCACATCCCGCCAGGTATGTGTGCCGCTCCAACTCGATCGCGACCGTCCTCGCTCCGCGCCGACTGACTCGATAGCATTGCGACAGCACGGTTCGCCGACCTCAATCAGCTCGCCGCCCCGCTCACTGTTCGACTCTTGCCAACTCTTCACGCCTCCTCGCCCCATCTCATCGTCTTTAGCCGTACGCCCTCACTCCTTCGCTTTCTCTCGCACAGCTAGCGCCAAGTTCGACGAACCCGCGCTCCGACCTAACGGTGATCATGTCCGCGTACGTGTGTGCTCCGTCGGTCTTGCCGCTCAGCACAAGTCCCTGGGCCACCTCTCCGCGCGACTCACTCGGTTTCCTCCTCGCTCGATCTCGACCAAGGCCGTCATCCCGCCCGACCAAGGTGTCGTATCCGCCGCAACAAGCTCCAGGTCGCTCCGCGCATGCTCCCGCCCAACTCGTCGCCAAGGCCTCGTTCTAACGGCCCGTTCACTTACTGCTCCACCTGTCGACTGGACGCGGCCTGCCGCTCGTCGCGATCCCGTCGGTCTCCTGTGCCAGTAGCAACTGGCGGACTCGTATATCATTAATAAACTCGCCCGCAGCGGCTCTTCATGTCTATCTCATCCGCCTAATATTGAGGGAGCGCGCTGACTGAAGGGAGCGAACCCGCTTTTATCACGCTGTTTAAGTCAGAGGATTTATGGCGGAGTCCGTTGACGTGAGAAGCCGGATGCAGGGCAGTTTCCGCCTTCCAGCGGACGGGCGGCGGATTCCGCTGAGGCGCGCTCAGCCCGGATCCGCCTGAGTTTCAGCGGATCCCGGCGGCGGTCCGGTGACCCCTCCGGAAGGCGGATTCCGCCGGCCATCCTGCTGGGTGCGCTTTTGGTGTGCCTTTCTTTCTCTCCCCTCCACCCTCGCCAACTTGCTCCACGTAACCTAATGCAACCATGCTGAACGCATTCAAGACCGCCGCCAAGACTTTCACCGAGCCCGAGGACATCCCGTTCACGACCGAGTACACGCCGGCCGCGCCGCTCAACGTGTTCGGTGACGGGTTCTGCGTGCCTACACCCATGACGCTGCTGTACGAGCAGTCCGTGTCGCTGTCGGGCGACGACGCGGTCGTGAGCAACGCGGCCAACGGGACGAAGCTGCTCGAGGTCCAGGGCAAGGCCGTGAGCATGTCGTCGCAGCGATCGGGGTTCGACCTGCTCACCCGCAAGCCCGTGTTCGTCGCCGTCAACTCGGACAAGCTGCTGTCGATGTCGCGCCGGTTCACGCTGCTCGACGCTGACGGCGCGACCGTCGCGACGGCCAACGGCGTCGACGGACTCGCCTACGACTGTCTGTCGGTCACGTTCGAGCGCGAGGGCCTCGAGCCCATGTTCGTCAAGATGTACGACATCACCAAGTGGATCTACTACTACGTTGGAAACGACGAGTCGGGCAAGCTCGTGGCGCGCGCCAAGACCGAGACGGGGTTCCTCGCCAAGCAGGTCGGCGCGGACACGTACCGAGTCGAGGTGGTCGCCAACGTCGACTACGCGCTGATCTCGGCGATCACGGCGCTCGTCGACGTGGTGCGCGAGTGGGTCAAGATGAAGAAGCAGGCCATGAAGATGGCGCGCGGATAGACGGGCAAGGAATACAACTTTAGACATCATCACGCGTGCAAATGCAAATTGGATCTGTACAACACAGCCGACTACCGCGAGCTCCTCGTCAAGATCGTGTCGCAGCCGCGGGATCCGGTGGCGGTTGTCCAGCGTTCGTTCGCGTGCAGTAATTGCGACGCGGTCGGCGATCCGCGCTTGACCAAGGGCAACTGCCACTACGAGCTTGAGTCCTCGCACCTCGGCGCACTCGCTAACGCGCACAAGGGCACGGCCGACGCGAAGCGTCATTCACGCGATGCGGTCCGTGTCCATGGGAAGCGCATCGTGGTCCACGGCGGGGGTAAAATTCGAGGGCACAAGGACACGCAGCGTGTTCACGCTGGGACGCGTCGCCAGCACGCGACCATGGCCAAGTGCCACCCAGGGTTTTATCCCAACCCCAGGTTCGGTGAAGCTCCAAGTATAGCAGACTGTCTCGAGACTATTCCGATGGAATTCGCGCAACTGGCGGCTGTACTGCCTCATTCGCGTAAACCGTCGAGGCTGAAGCCAGTCCTCTGTACCAAGTGCCGCGGAGGCCAAGACGACGTGGGATGTATCTACGAGTGCTGCGAACGGACACAGCCATGCCAAGTTGTCTGCACCAAATGTAAGCATGACATGTCCATCGCAGCTACACGCGACAGTCGGGGCTGCGTCATTGCGTGCTGCAACCAGGAACCCGGTGAGCCATGCGCCGAGGCGTACGCATGCTGTGGAAAGTTGATCGATTCAGATCCCGCACCATGCACGGCCATCTGCACCCTGTGCATGAAGAGCACGGCTTCGCCCGGCTGTAAGCTCTCGTGCTGCGATACCAAGGACGGGTGCATCGCGACGTGGTCGTGCTGCGACCAGGACCCGTCCAAGACCAAGCGCACCACCATGTCATACACCAAGTGCGGCCACGTCAGCATCGAGACTCCATGCACCAGCGTCTGTGAGCTGTGCAAGATGGTCAAGGGGGCCGCGCCCGGCGACAACTACCGCCGCTACGGCCAGGCACACAACTTTGTCAAGCTCGCGTCGACGCCCTGAATTTGTGCGAGGAGAGTGTCTGTCGTTGGTTGCATACATTTGAGTTTAAATTCGTTGTTCTCCTCGTCTTTTTTGGCTGTCGTGAGGATTTTCTCGATGCGGCACACAGCGAAGGGACGTGTTGCGCCACTCACATGATCCCGTTTCAGGGCTTCGCGCGCCTCCGCCGGGGCTTCCTGCCCGCATTTTGAAAGTGAGCAGCTTCAAAGTCGTAAATGCTGCTCTGAATCGCCTGCAGACTTCATTATCAAGCTGAAATGCGACGCGGGGAAAGTTCGAGTTTGCAGGCTCGCGCTGCCTGCAGGCACCGCAGTTGGGTGAGCACACAATCTTGCCTCGACGTTGCAGAGAGGGATAGACGGGGTAAAATCTCAATCCTTACATTTTCATCAACAGATGATTGACCGAAATACAAACTGCTGCGCTGTGATGCGCAAAACGCACGGAGTAACACTCAAGCATCACGAGTCCTCGCCCCAGTCCGAGTCCGTGCCAGGCTTGTTGCTCAGGAGCAGGCGGACGTATTTGGGATATACCAGGGCTGAGAAGCTCCAGTCTCTGTCCAGGTTGAGGTAAGGGTCGCGGAGCTCGTCAAGGGGCGGCTGCTTCCACTGGAGCTCGCCGTGCATGCCAAGGAATACGCCAGATCGAACTTTCCACGTCAACCACTGGTCTCGCGCGCGGTTGTACTTGATGGCCAGGTTCACCAGCGCAGTCCACTGCCCGAGCGTGAGAATAATGTGGAAAATGCCGGGGAGCCGCTCCTTGGCACAGTCCAAGGTCCGAGATCCAAGCGAGTTGCCAATAAACTGCATCACGGCAAGGATCGGCTCAGCACGGACAGAAATAGTACGCATGCGTGTCTTTTCACACAATCGTCGATGCGGTCGGCGAGCTTCGCGGCGAGCCGCGCGAGATCTTGGCCATCGCCTTAAGCGGGCTGCGCGAGGTCCAGAAGGTGGTCGGCGAGGATCGGGGTGAGCGACGCCATGGCGCGCTCGTCGTCGGGGTCGCAATAATCGAAACCGGCGCGCTGCATTTGGTCCGGCCCAACCATTTCACCCTTAGCGTACTCGAGAAGAGCGCCGACGTCGCCAGGGAGCCCGCGTTCGGCCACGTAGCGCTCCTTCCACGCGACGGGCACGCGGTGGGCGAGGAGCGAGTCGAGCCAGTCGCGCTTTATGGACTTGCGGGCCAGCGCATCCGCAAAGACGCGCGTCGTCGCGGGGACAAGCGAGCGTGGGTTGGCATAGTGCACGATAGCGGCGAACAGCTCGTCTGGCATATCGGCAAACTTGTGGTGTGCCGGGGTCGATGCATGAGAGTTTTGCTCCATGTTTGCGCTCGTGGTCTCAGGTGGGGTTGTCAGTGAACGATGAGGAGAGAGCAAGGTCAGCGCGCGCGCGAGCGCGAGGGCGCGCGACGAACGGTGAGTCGAGAGCGGTGCGAGTCCGACACGTGTCCGATCACCTGTTTTCGCGACGCGTCTCGCAGCTCTCGCCAAGCGGCGGCCCGACCCAATGAATGCACTTGCACGCTAAAATTCACGGGCACATCACAGTGTTTCTTTGAACACCGCCGCGCGTCATAATACAACGCGCGCGGGATGAGGGTGCGACTCGGACCCAAACCCGAACCGTGTGCCTACTGCACTACCTCGCGACGACGCACCTCACGTTCGCTGAGAGGCTGTGTGAGCCAGAAAAGCTCGATATATATATATATATATATATATTCGAATCAACAATCGAACGAATACTCTTGCGCTGCGACGTGCAACGCAAACGAGCGAAACGCGAGCGCTACGGGTCGCCCAAGTTGTCGTCGTTAATCTCCATGTCGCGAAGGAGCATGCGCACGAATCCGCGGTGGACCAGGCACGTGGACGCCCACTCCTTGTCAAAGTCGAGGTGCGGGTCGCCGAGCTCGTCAAGGGGCGGCTGCTTCCACTCGAGCTCGCCGTGCATGCCAAGGAACGCGCCAAAGCGGATCTTCCACCTGAGCCAGTGGTCGCGCACACGGTTGTAACGAACGACCATGTCGACGAGCGCGGCCCACTGCCCAATCTCGAGCGTGACGTGGAAGATGCGCGGGAGCCGAACCTTGGCGAGTTGCAGGGCGGGCGACCCAAGCGAGTTGCCAATCAGCTGCATGAGACCAAGAAGCGGCTCGGCGTGGGCGCGGACACTGCGCGTGGGTTTCTTCTTCAAGCCGCCGTCAATGCGCTGCGCGAGAGCCTTGGCGATGCGAGCGAGATTGCGACCAGCGCCATAGCTGGGCTGCGCAAGGTCAATGAGATAGTCAGCAAGAACGGGTAAGAGCGAGGTCATGGCGCGCTTGTCATTGGAGTCAAAGTATTTGAAGCCAGGACGGCGCATTCTGTCCGGTCCGACCATTTCACCCTTAGCGTACTCGAGAAGCGCGCCAATGTCGCCGGGGAACCCGCGGTCGGCCACGTAGCGCTCCTTCCACGCGACGGGCACGCGGTGGGCGAGGAGCGAGTCGAGCCAGTCGCGCTTCGAGGACTTTGTTGATGCCGACGGAAGGAGGCAGGAGACAAGTAGTCAGGGATGTCTATTCCTGCCTTCGGCCCCGAACCCAAGACGGGGAGAGGGGAGAATGGATAACAAAGCAGGGCGCGCCGCAGCGGGGTGCGGCGGCGCGGGAGCGAGGGATTGCGGGCGGCTCACGCGAGATCAGATGATTGATCACCGCGGTCGTGGCCACATGAACGACACGCAACATCACCTCCCCCCAGACCGTGACCTGAGCGACTTGACGAACCCTTGGTACACCGCGTTCTTGAGCTGGCGACCGGACCGGCTGCGCGTGATGGACGACGGCGGGTCGGGCGAGGGTGAGCGCGCGCGCTTCGGGTTGGCGCGGGCGGGCGATGAGGCGGCTGAGGACTGCGTGACCGAGAACTGCGACTTGTCGGCCGAGACTTGGCGAGGAGCAGGATCTTGGCGTGGAGCGGGCGCAGGGGAAGACGCGGCGACCTTGGAGGCGAGACGCTGCAGCGAACGCTGGCGCTCGAGCCAGGTGTCGGCCGAGATCTTCTTGTGGTAGTCGTTGATGGCGCCGGCGGTGTCGAAGCCGCTGGCGGGGATCCACGAGTTCTTGGCGGAGCGATCGGACCAGCGGACCAGGTACTCGCGCTCGCTGTTCGCGCCGTCGCGATGACGGAGGATGTCGCGCACGGTGTCCGATTCGCCCAAAGGCGCCGACTCGGGCTCGATGAGGCGCAGGTGGTGCGCGGGGATTTTCTCGACGAGTGCGCCAGTGGCGTCGCGGAGCACGTACGCGCCGCCACGGTTGCGGCGGACCACGTACGCGCCGCCACGGTTGCGGCGGACCACCGTGTACGGGCCCTCGTAGCGTGGGTCGAGGCGGGAGGCGCGGTCGGTGGTCATGCGCATGACGATGGCGCCCGCGGGGAAGTCGGTGGCAATGATCTTGCGGTGCTGATCGGCGCGCGCCTGCACAACGGCGTTGCGGTCGGCGGTGCGCTGCGCAATGGCGGGGTAGATGGACTTGGTCATGAGCCTGAGGCGAGCGAGCTGCTCCTGTTCGGTCATGTCGCGGAGGGGCGGCTGCGCGCAGTAGTCGCGGAGCGCGTTGGCGGGACGCGCGAACATGAGCGAGAAGGGCGTCGAGCCGTGGCGCGCGTGCGCGCGCATGTTGTAGGCGTAACGGATGGCCGGGACCATGGCGGGCCAGCGGTCGAGCTGCCCGTTGAGCGAGGGGAGCAGCATCTCCTTGACCGAGCGAACGAGACGCTCCAAGGCGCCGTTGGCCTGCAGGTGGTACGGCGACACGAGGCGGCGGTCGATGCCGGCCATGTCGGCGAGCGAGGCGATGATCTGGTTGGCGAACTTGGGGCCGTTGTCAGACTGGATGATGCGCGGGAAGCCAAACTGGAAGCACGTGGCCAGGAAGCAGGTGGCGACCTCGCTGGCAGACGCGGAGCGGATTGGGTGGAGCCACGCGAACCGGGTGCAGATGTCGATGATCACGAGCACGTGCGTGTATCCGTCGGGCGAGATGGGCAGCTGCATGCAGTCCATGGACAGGTGGTTGAGCAGCAGCAGCGCCTCAATTGAGCGCATTGGGTGGAAACCCTGCCGCGTGGCCGAGAACCGCGCGCACGGGATGCAACCGGCAATGACGCGCTGGCAGTCGGCGAGCATGCCGGACCATTCGTGGCCGAGGACGACGAGCTGCTGCTGTGTGGCCGCGGGACCCGAGTGGCCCACGTCGTGCACGTCGCGGATGATCTGGTCGCGCTGGTCATGCGGAACGGGCGCCGTGTCAAGGCGCTGCGTGGGCGGGATGGTGCCAATGGGCGAGAACTCGGGCCGCGGCGCGCTACCCACGGGGGCGGGTGCGGCGGCGACGACGCGGGCGTGCACGGCAGGCGCGGGTGTTGAAGAAGAGCTGCCCCCATGGGTGGGTGCGGCAGCGAAAGCGTGGGCCCGCTCCGCGGGCGGGAGCGAGGCCGGCGCGAGGAAGAAGTGTTGAGCACGATTTTCCGCGAGGGAGAGATTGTGCGTCATGAGCTGCTCGAGCTCGCCGTCGCCAAGGGCACACTCGGGGAGAGACGGCGCGGGTGTTGAAGAAGAGCTGCCCCCATGGGTGGGTGCGGCAGCAAAAGCGCGGGCCCGCTCCGCGGGCGGGAGCGAGGCTGGCGCGAGGAAGAAGTGTCGAGCACGATTCTCCGCAAGGGAGAGATCATGCGTCACGAGCTGCTCGAGCTTGCTGTCGCCAAGGGCACACTCGGGGAGAGACAGCGCGGGAGAGGATCCGGAGGGACCCCCCCCCCACCAGCAGGCGCCCACGGGGGGAACGCAATATAGGACGCCGGCCAGCGCGGTTGATGGCGACAAGACGGGCACGGGCGTCGGTATTATACAGGCGCGACAGGATGTCGGGCAGCACGTTCAGGACGCCAGGGAGGCGCGTGACCGAGAACGAGAGGGAGAGCAGCATGTTGAGCCAGTTTCCGGGGATGGGCGACAGGCGCTTCTGCGTGAACATGTGGGTGAGCGCCGCGTGGACTGTGAACAACGCGAAACGGCGGCCGTGGAGGTAGTAGAAGAAGCGAGTGAGCGCGAAGACGATGCCAAGGAGCTTGCGCTTGGTGGCCAAGTAGTTCTGCTTGGCGGGCTGCAGAGAGCGAGAGGCAAACGAGATGTAGCGTGGGGACTTGCGGCTACCCTGGAACAGGACGGCGCCGAGACCGACGTTCGAGGCGTCAGTAGCGACAAAGAACGGCTTGGCGAAATCGGGCGGCGTGAGACACGGGGCGGCGGCGACAGCGGCCTTTACAGCGAGGAACGCCTGCTCGCACTCATCGGTCCACACGTTGCAGATGTCGAGGTCGATGCGCTTGAGGTTGCGCAGCGCGTCAAGCGGGTGCATGAGGACCGCGGCGAGCGGGATGTAGGCGCGCAGGTAGTTGACGAGGCCGAGGAACTTCTGGACCTGGTTGCCGGACGTTGGACGCGGCCAGTCGCGGATCGAGACGACGTGGCCGAGCAGGTGCACGCGTGCGTAGTAGAAGAAGCACTTGGCGGGGTTGAGGCGGAGGTTCCACCGCGTGAGACGGTAGACGACGAGGACGAGGTGCTGCGTGTGCTCCTCGATCAAGGCCGAGAAGATGACGAGATTGTCGATGAAGACGCGCACAAACGGCATGTTGTGGAAGATGTTGGACATGACGGCCTGGAACTGCGCCAAGAGGGTCTTGATGCCAAACGGGCCGCGCGAAGACGACATTGGGCTGGATAGAGCCGGAATGATGTTGTCAAGGAACAGGTCTGCACGCACAGTCAGGAACGCTGGGTAGCACCGAGAAGGCTCGCTGCAAACGGGCGTGCGGTTCGCCGCAGCTGAACGAGCGCGCGAAGACGACATCGGGCTGGATAGAGCCGGAATGATGTTGTCGAGGAACAGGTCTGCACGCACAGTCAGGAACGCTGGGTAGCACCGAGAAGGCTCGCTGCGAACGGGCGTGCGGTTCGCTGCAGCCAAACGAGCGCGCGAAGACGACATCGGGCTGGATAGAGCCGGAATGATGAGGTCAGAGATATTATTATTGTGAGCGACAAGCGCCACGTACAGGTTGCGGATGGACGCGCGTGCCCAGGTCACGAAAATGCGGGCGTGCCCAGCCAGTTGGGGTCGACCGCACCGGCGCCGTCATGCTCACGGCGCGCACCAGAGCGGGCGGGGGCGGCGAAATGCGCGACGGGACCGAGGCGGCCGCGAAGGGGATCGTCGTGGGTGACGGTGGCGGCACGGGCCAAGGTGGGGCCGAGGCGGGAGCCGACAATGATGTGGTAGAACTTGTCGAGCAGGTGCGCGAACAGGCTGGTGGCGGACGCCGGCAGGAGGGCGAGGACACGGAGGTGGTGGGCGAGCAGAGGCTGGGAGCGGGGAATGCCGTCGACCGCGCGGGCAGGCGAGGAGACGAACTTGGAGCGGGAGCGCTCGAGGTCATCCGCCAAACTTGGTCTTGAGACCCGCGGGCCAGACGGGCGCCACGGCCGCGTGGTAGTTGCGCGGGGCGCGCTTGCGCACAGCGGAGCGGGAGCGCGAGCGGGACCGGGGACGCGAGCGGGACCGGGAACGCGAGCGCTGACGCTCGTCGCTGCCGCCACAATCACAATCGTGGCAGTCGTCGGGCACGGCGAGAAGCGCGCGCGGGGCGTTGCGGGACGCGCAGTCATCACAGCGGCCTTGCCCTTGTCATAGTGGCCGTTCTTGTTGTGGGCGCCGCCGCCGCGGTGGTTGTTGTAGTTGTTGTTCTTGTTGTTGTAGTTGTTGTAGTTGTTGTTGTTGTTGTTGTAGTTGTTGTTGTTCTTGTACTTGTCCTTGTCCTTGTCACCTGACTTGGTGCACGCAGCCGGCACGGCGGACGAAGCGTCGCCAGCGTTGCCAGCAGGCGCCTTGCTGCGCGAGGCGATCTGGACGTAGCCGTGGGGGCCAATGAGGTCGACAAGCGTGAGCGGGGTGCGCTTGGAGGTGGCGGTGCCGAGCGTGTGGCAGAGGGCGTTGTAGACGTCGTCCTTGATGCCCTTGACCAAGTTGAGGAACGAGGAGAGGAGCGCGGGAGGCAGGTGGCCAGTGGGATCCAGGCAACCCCCCTCGTGGAGACGCCGGACAAACACAACGCGGTGGCGCTCGAGGGTGAGGCCCAGAGTGGCGGGGAACGAGAGGTCGAGGTAGCGGACAATGGCAGCGTGCTCATGTGGTCAAAGAAGTGGGCAATCAGCTGGTGCTCCTCGAGACCGGCGCCCTCGCGGACCATCGACTTGTACACGACCTGGGCGTTGTGGCCGACGGTGGTGGTGGCGGCGTTGAGCAGCTTGTACAGGTTGTGCAGCGGGTAGAGGTCGCGGAGGTTGCAGAGGAAGGTGGCTGGGTCTCAGCAGTTGCCGCGGGTTGGGTGGCGGTAGTTGATGTGGGTGCTCTCGATGTTGGTGCGCAGCTGCTCGTCGACGCTGGTGGTTGATGCGGCGGGAGCAGCTGGCGAGGTGGCGGCTGGCGCGGCCGGGGGCGCCTCAGCGGGCAGCATGTCAACGGCGAGGTTGATGATGTTGTTGTAGCGCAAGTGCGCGGCGATGAGCGCGTCCAGCGCCTTGGCGGCCTGGGCCTGCAGCTTGGGCGGGTGGGTGGCCGACGTGCCATTGCCCTGGGACAGCGCGGGTTGCGCGGCGGCGTCGATGGCGGCCAAGCAGGCAGCGAATTGCTCACCGAGTAGCTGGCGCAGCTCGGCGGCGCGCGCGCGTGCGGTGGGCATGGCCTGGGGGTCCTTGGCCGCGGTGCTGCAGGTGCTGGGGAGCGCGGAGATGTCGCTGCAGAGCGCCGGCAAGATGGTGAAGGTGGGGTTCGAGGCCATGCGGAAAACTACTTGAAAAAAATGTTGATGCCAACGGAAGGAGGCAGGAGACAAGTAGTCAGGGATGTCTATTCCTGCCTTCGGCCCCGAACCCAAGACGGGGAGAGGGGAGAATGGATAACAAAGCAGGGCGCGCCGCAGCGGGGTGCAGCGGCGCGGGAGCGAGGGATTGCGGGCGGCTCACGCGAGATCAGATGATTGATCACCGCAGTCGTGGCCACATGAACGATACGCAACAGACTTGAGGGCCATGACCTCCAAAAAGGCGCGCGTCGTCGCGGGAACAAGAGAGCGCGGATTGGCAAAGTGCAAGACGGCGGCGAGCGGCTCGGCCGGCAGGTTGGCAAACTCGAAGTGCGCCGAGTCGGATGCATTCGTTGGAGAGGTTGCGCAGCGAGCGAAAAAATCCGACGACTGGAAAATTTTCTCCGGACCGGCCGCGGCGTGAAAGCGCGCGACCCCAGCGCGTGACCGTCGCGTCGGAAACCATCGGGACGCCGCGCTCAGGGGGGCGACAACCGCGCGCGCTGTGGAAGCGATGATCGACACAGGGAAGCCGACGCGTGCCATAGACTGCCACTCCAATCCGCCTCTCAGTCCTCCGCTTGCGCCACCCGCCACCTCGCCTCGGCCGCTCTTCTCTCCCTCTTCGACCTCGGCAAGCCCGTGGATCGCAATAAACATGATAACTATGCATTACAAAAATGTTCTCTCTTGCTGCAACTGCCCGATCTCTGACTTCCCTCGCGGGCCCGTGACCCGTTGGACTCGGCGCGCGGCGCGAAGCTGCGCCCGGCACGATCTCGCCGACCGTGCCTACGACTGGGGACCCACATGAGTGCCGTTGCGGTGGAAGCCGCGGTTGCTCGGTCTCGACTCGATGCCGCCCTCGACTTCGTCTGCTGGGCGCTTGCGCGGGCGGTCGGCGGGGGCGGCGGGAGCGATCGGAGTGCCGCGTGCCCATCCCTCGCCGCGCATCGTCCCCCACACGCCCGTGTTGCGCTTGTACCCGCCGATCATCGAGTGCCGCGACAAGGACCCGACGAACCCGCCGAGCTCGTCAAACGGCTTCGCGAGCTGCTCGGCCGAGTGGTCGGCCTTGCTCATGGCGAGCAGGATCACGATGCGCGGCAGCGTGTTGGACTTGGCGCGCCCGTCCTGACCCCACGCGTTGCGGCAGCCCGAGAAGTACGCCTCGACCATGTCGGTGGTGAGGAAGCGCTGGCGCCACGGCTTGGCGTTCGGCTCTGGGTTGGCGCGAGCGTAGCGCTCGTCAAAGGCCTTGAACGCGCCGATGATGCTGAACAGGGCCGTGATGGTGCAGGCGGGGATGCCGGACACGTACTTGGTCGGCGACCCGCCGTCGGCCAAACACCACTTCTCGAGGAACGCGAGGTAGAAGATGCTGCCGGCCTCGTTGACGAGCTGGTGCCGCTGCTCAATGTCGAGGTCGGAGCTGTTCATCGCGTCCTGGAGCTTCCGGCAGGTGTTGAGGATGATGCAGAGTCCAGTACCTTTTTCGTTGTTGGGTCCGGCCGCCTCGCGCACCTTGTCGATGCACTCCATTGAGAACAGCCGTAGCGCCTCGGGAACGTTTTGTCGATCGCGTTTCTTCCACTTTGGGCCGAGCACCTCGGGGAACAGCTTGATGATCTTGTCGATCAGCGTGTGGTCCGTCTTGCCCTCAATGGAGCTCTCGCTGAAGTGGATCGCGGCGCGCTTGAACGCGTGGTCGCGGTCGTGCACCGTCACGATCTCGTGCAGCTGACCGTCGAGCCCGACTCGAATCACAGGAACCCATGGTACTCGCCGTACGTCGTGCTTGGGGTTGAGCTTCAGGCGCGCGTCGATCCACAGCACCGTCTGCACGCTCGTGAACGCCGCCTGTGTGACCGTCGCGGAAGGGCTCCGTCTCAGCTTGTCGCGGACCTCGATGATGGCCTTGATGTGCACGTCCTTCTTCCAGGTCGTGAAGTAGTGCTCATTCCACTTGGCCTTGACGTCGCTCGAGTTGTTGAGCAGCGACATGGCCGAATCGACGTTGCAGTTGAACCACTCGCGCAGCGCATCTTCCTCCATGTTCTTCCACTGCGCTTGCGCGTCACGAACCATCTGCGGGTAGCACGCCGCGCCAGGTCCGCGACCCATGAGGCAGTTGGCGTTCGAGCCGTCGCTCCTATACAAGCAAACTCCCTGTCAGCAAGCGCCGCTGATGTGGGACGAGGAGAACGTACGCTTGGGCGGCCACCGAGATACCAGCTTTCTTGAGCTCGTAGTTGATGTACCGCAGTACGGGTAGAATGATGCTGGCGGACTCGGATGCGACGAGAAGGCGAGCGACCACGAACTGCAGGTTGTTGAGCGCGTGGTCGGTCACGGTGAAGACGAGATTTTTCGTCGCCGCAGCGGTGTCGGCCACGAGCGCGTCGTGGGCACCATCGCGCGCCTCGATGATGAGCTGCAGCAGATCAAGGGCAACCTTGGTTGGGCGCTGGACCGGGCCCTGCTCAGTCATGACCATGGCCACCTGCTGTTCGAGCTGCTGCGCGTGGAGCTCGAGCCAGGAAATGTTCCTAATCAGACACAGCAAAGGTAAGCGGTCATGATCGCCGACCACAAACCTGTTGAGCGTACATATGGACACGGCTGCACTTGGCGCTCAGCTTGGCGAGGGCCACCTTGGCCTTCTCCTTGGAGGCGTCCGAGGTCTAGGAGCTCTCGATCTTGCTCCGCTTCCTCTCCTCTTTTTCAGCGAGCGCCTCCGAGTATACGTTCGCGCGCTCGCAGAGGTAGCGCAGCGTGTCGATGACCTGCTGCGCGCACTTGCAAAGCTTGTCCTTCTCGTTGAAACCGGGGAGGGCGGTGGCCGGTGCTGGTGCCGCGCCGCCGCTCTCCGACCCGACCGCGGCTGCTGCTGCGGCTGGCGCGGCGTGGAACTCGGACACGGCCTGCTCGGCCGCATCGCACGCGTCGTTGAGCTCGTCGACCTTGAGCTTGTCGATCAGCTCAACGGGGAGCGCGAACTTGGGGTCGGACGCGTCCTTGAAGCGCTCGTCGTGGACTACACGCGGATCGGGACGTCAGGGTGCGCGTATCGAGCGACAATAACGCACGAAGCGAGCCGCACCGGGTTCCGCTAGAAGCTTGAACGCCTTGACGAGGTTACCAAACTCTGGGCCGCCTTGGACGATGCCGTCCTCATAGTGACGCGGCTCGTTGGGCTTGTCCGTGCCGTCGAACGCGACACACACTTCCACGATGTTGCCCTTGGCCTTCTGCTCCGTCACGTACTTGGCCACGTCCTCGATGCGGCCGTACTGGAGCCCGATCGGGTTCTTCTTGTCCAGGTCCTGCTTGGCCTTGCGCTGCACTGTGCGCGTGTCCGGGATGAACAGGTTGATGAGGTGCGGGGTGCCGTGTGCGTTGTGACGGACGCCGTCAGTCAGGCCGGCGGGCACGGCCTTTCCGGGCCCGCGCAGGTACCGGAACGCCTTGTGGCCGCCGCCCTCGGCGTGGAAGTAGCACCACGCCTCGATCGTCGCGGGATCGTAGAACTGGATCGTGATGCCGAGAACGCCGCGGACTTGGTCGCGAATATGTAGGAACATGAACTGCTTGCGGGGGGAGCTCGCCGTCCTTGGACAGCGCCGTGGCCAGCTGGATGAGGAGCTCGATGCCCTCCTTGTCCTTGATCTGCACGGCGAGAATGGCGAGCGACTGCACGTCCTTGGACCCGCCGCACGTCGAAGAGCGCAGCGTGGCGAACAAGGGAGTGAAGCATTGGACGGTGAATAGATCTGAGTATATACAGGGAGGAAATCATGCGGGCAATGGACAATGATGGGAGGTCAAGTTCGAGAACGAGCGCGACAGCGGCTGCTGCTTGCACGACAGCGAAGCCATGCGGATCTCGAAGTTGAGCTTGAGCTTACAGGAACGGATCCAGTTGATGGGCGGCGGCAGCGGCGAGAGGCCCGAATTGGGCGAGCGGGACACCGAACCCGACCGCGACGGCAGGTTGAGCGGCGTGCGTGTGGAACCCGGGAGCCGCAGCGGGCAGGTGGACGGGCGCGTCGAGGCCGTGCGTGGCGCCGGCGAGGTCGGCGGGCGCGTCGAGGCCGTGCGTGGCGCCGGCGAGGTCGGCGGGCGCGTGGAGACCGTACGCCGGCGCGGGTGCGGCCGTTGTGCCCGAGCCGGAGCCCAGCCCTTGGACGAGCTCGGCAGAAGAAGTCGATGGACTCGAGGGTAGCTCCGAGTAGGAGATGAGCGGGACAAAACTCGGCACGTCGGGGCTCGAGGTGCAAACGTCCGACCACACCCGTCTCGTACTCCTGCATGGACGCGAGCCAGTAGCGCGTCGGCTCGTCCCACACGCGATACCCCCAGTACCAGTCGGCCTTGTACATGTGCAGCTCGTACCGCGTGTTCACCTCCTGGATGGCGCTAGCGAGGTTACGCTCCAGGTCCGACTCGGCGCGCGCAAACGTGCCGAGCGGCGCATCCCAAGCGGTTGGATGGTCCTGCGGGCCAGCGAGGGCGAGGGCGCGGCGGTGGCAGTGCTCGATTCGCGCGGTAGTTGACTGGCGCAGGATCTCTCGGAACATCTGCGCCTCCTCGCGGGCGATGCGTCGCCGGAACGTCATGACGCGCGTGATGTCGGTCGGGGTCATGAATTCGAGCATAAATTCGCGGAACTTCTTCTCCGACATCACATGTTCATGGAGTGGCCATTTCATTGCATAGAGTGGGAATCGTTCATGCACGATGAGCGAAGCGGAAGGAGCTGTCGACGGGAGGGTAAGCTGACCGCCGCGCGCGAGCGAGACGCGTGGGGGACGGGTTGAAAGGAGTGGCAGCCACTCGACTTTATGGCACGCGGATGGCCGTTGTCGCCCCCCTGCGCCGCGCTCGCGGCCTGCGCGCCAGCTCATGCTCCCGCGCTCGTGCTTCGCTTGAACACATACGCCGTCCCCACAAGCACACGCAACTGCATGAAATCACCATGGACCGTCAGGCTGTCGCTCTTGCAGTGGTTTATGTCACGTTTGCGGCGGTTTTAGTCGCGTTGTACCAACAGCAGCAGCTCGCACTCCAGGTGCGCCGGCCCAAGCCCACGGGTCGGCAGCAGTGGCGCCAGGGACCATTTGAACTCGACGAGCATGACGACAGAGACTGCTGGGCCAAATTTCGCTTTCAACGCGACGATATTCGATACCTTGCTTTTCGCCTACTCCCTGGAGACGTGCGAATCGACAACAACACGGTCGTGCCTCGCATCGAAGCCCTATGTATCCTCCTACGGCGCCTCGCGTACCCTTGTCGCCTTGGAGATTTGTGCCTCATCTTTCCACGCGACGCGACAACGCTTTCGCGTGTCGTGAACGAGGTCCTACGGATTCTCATCAACCGTTGGATGCACCTCTTGACAATCAGGCCCCAAGCTTACCCGCCCCGCGTGCTTCATGCTTTTTCAACGGCCATCCATCAAGCAGGTGCTCCAATGACCAACTGCTTTGGCTTTCTTGATGGGACAATTCGCAAGGTTGCTCGGCCTGGCGGACACAATGCTGTTCAACGGATTCTCTACACGGGCCAAAAACGGATCCACGGTCTCAAGATGCAAGGTGTTGTCGCGCCGAATGGACTCTTCATTGATTTTCGCGGTGTCTGGCCTGCTTCCTTCCACGATGCAAATGTGCTCCGCCGCTCGCAACTACTTCCGCGTCTTTTGGAACTCCCATGGACTCCTCACGGAAACCGCTATGTCTTGTATGCCGATTCGGCGTATCCAGGAAATCTGCCCACCATCGTCCCAACGCGCCGCGGACCAATGACGCCTGAGCAGCGCCAGTTTCGAAATGCCATGTGCCCGCTTCGCGCTGCTGTTGAGTGGGGCTTTGGTGAAGTTCTTCGCGATTGGGCTTTCATCGATTACGCCAAGAACAACAAATTCTTTGTCCATTCGATGCGCGATCTCTACTTTGCCGCCGTCTTTCTGACGAACCTCAAGACGTGCCTGTATCGCGGCAACCAAATTTCTGACAAGTTCAACCTGGTCCCGCCCACTATCGTTCAATACCTTGATGGCGAGGTGTCGTTTGATTGATACACTCGCCCTTTGATGCACTTACGATTGAGGACTGCATGTACATCACGAACATCGATATCTTTTGTGCAAACGGACAGGAGCGAGAACGGACAGGACATGATGATTCAAAGGCTGCTACTGGGCGACGGCGGCGCAATCTCCTGCGGCTGAGCCAGCGGGGAATGAGCGCCGACCTCGTGCTGAAGCGCAGGCGGCGGCGTCGCGGTCTCGGGCAGCGGCGGCGTGCTGATGATGTCCCGAGACTGCTGCGGCGGCAGGATCGAGAATTCTCCTGCAGCGAGTTCCGGCGTGACCATGCCGCGCGTAGGAGACGACGGCGAGCTCGAGATCATGTTGCTCATCAGCGCCATGAGCTGCTGGTTGTTGAGGATGACCGTCCGCGGCAACTGGTCATCGTCGTCGCGCGAGTGGTTGACCGGCAGGTTGTACGGGTCAAAGTCGAGCGGTTGCTGGTGCACGTTGACCGACATGTACAGCTGCTGCAGGTTGGTGGCGCCGCCGGGCTGCGGGTGCGGCGCGCTGACGAGCGGCGGGTGCGGCGCGTTGCCGAGCGGCGGGTGCGGCGCGTTGCCGAGCGGCGAGTGGTGGTGGTGCTGCTGCTGCGAGTGCGGGTACTGGGCACCGCCGAGCTGCGAGTGGTGGTGGTGCTGCTGCTGCGAGTGCGGGTACTGGGCGCCGCCGAGCGGCAGGTGCGGGTACTGGGCGCCGCCGAGCGGCAGGTGCGGGTACTGGGCGCCGCCGAGCGGCAGGTGCGGGTACTGGGCGCCGCCGAGTTGCGGATGCGGGTTGAGTCCTCCTAGATCACAGGTGCGTGAGCTTCAAGAGCACGACCAAGGCTTGGATAAGTTTCTTTCGTCCTGAGCGTACCAGAGACCACATGGTGAGCAGCGTTGAGGAGAAAGGCGGATAAGGCCGCGAGTGGGTTTGCTGCCAGCAGCGTAGGCGGAAGCGGGGGCGGGGGCGGGGGTGGAAAACTGGTCACCTCCGCAGCTGCGTGGTAAGAGTTCTGTGAGGAAGGGGTGGGCTGCGAATGGTGCGAGCGAGCACGAGCGTACGGAGCCTGGCGGCGAGGAACGCGACCACTCGAACTGCGCTGGGTCCGGCCACGGGGCGCGGTGCGCCGAGCGGGTTCAGCGTGCAGCTCGGCCTCATCGTCACCGTACTCGTACTCGTACTCGTACTCATCCGCATCACCGTGTGAGAAGCCCGCTGACGACGGGGTCGCCATCATGGACGAGGCGCCGTAGTGCGGGTGCGACGCAGCGGCGGCGGCGGCCATGGCGGCCGACATGGACGAGGACGGGGCGCCGTGGTGCGGGTGCGGGTGCGGCGCAGCAGCGGCGGCGACGGCCATGGCGGCCGACATGGACGAGGACGAGGCGCCGTGGTGCGGGTGCGGGTGCGACGCAGCGGCGGCGGCGGCGGCGGCCGTGGCGGCCGACATGGACGAGGACGAGGCGCCGTGGTGCGGGTGCGGGTGCGACGCAGCAGCGGCGGCGGCGGCGGCCGTGGCGGCCGACACGGACCAGGGCGACGTCGCCGAAGAGCCCGAGGGTCCGGCGGGGAGCGAGCCAGGCCCGATACCCGGCACGGACGCTGCAGCCTGCACGCGGGCCGCGAGATCATCACGGGCCTGCTCGGTAGCGGCGCGCGAGGCCCGAGCGGCAGCAGTCGCAGCCTTCGCCGCACCGGTGAGACGCTTTTCATGCGCGCACAGCTCGTTGTAGAGTCTCTGGGCCATATCGGCCCATGGCGACAAAGCGAAGCGAGCGGGCAGGGAAGCCGAGCGAAGGACGCGGCGCGCGGCGTCCGCCACGTTTTCGAGGCAGTGAGGGGGCGGATCGAGTTCGCGGGGCAGGGGGAGTTCGTCACAAAGGAGGCGGGTGCGGGCGGCGACGCTGTTGCCAGCGACGAGCTGAGTGGCTTGGAGGAGGGTCAGAGAGGGGTCGGCGCGGATGCGGGCTTTGAGAAGGATGAAGGCTGCGACGATGTACGGCACGGGCCAGGTCATGGTGAGGGATGGGTGGGATGGGGGATGGATGGGAGAGGGGGGGATTGGGCGAGGAGAAGGAAGACGGTCAAGCGCAGGTCATGGCGAGCGCCTGGCGGGGTCGCGCCGAGTTATATGACCGAGGCGCGGCATCTGGACGCAAGTGCGCGGGCGGAGGGTGCCCGAGCCAGCAGCGGAGCCATGGTGACGAGTGGGCCTGCGAGCGCTGAAGGCCGCCGCGTCAGCACCGAGGAGCCAGTCCGTGGCTGGGAGTGACGGGCTCCAAATCGGCGATGCGGGCGAGCTGCGTGAGAAGCAATGCATTGGTTCATAGGGCAATGGTCGGTGCAACCTCGGGAGCGAGAGCCGGCGAGGTCGGGCAGGACGACGACAACAGGGTGACAGGGTGGCGGCAGCCCTTTGGTGGCGGCTGCGAGACAGCGCGAATCAGGCACGTGCCCCGAAACCGCGGGAACCGCCGGGTGTCCGCCGCGCTCACCGCTTTCACGCCGCGCTCCACGCCGCGCCTGGTCCGGAAAAAATTCTGACCGATCAATTTTTTTCTCTCACTGCGCAACCTCTCCATTTTCTGCTCCATGGTTGCAATTGTGCCTGTGGGCGTTACGAGAGGGAGAGGGAGAGGGAGAGCGGGAGCGCGATCCAGCTCGAGCGCGCGATGGAGCCAACGGCCGCGCGAACGGTGAGTCGCGAGCGGTGACGGTGCTGGCGGTGAGTCAGTCGATCGCTTTCCCCAGACGCGCATCACACGTGCCCGGTCACCTGTTTTCGCGACGCGTCTCGCGGCCCTCGTAACGAGTCGGCTCCGAGTCGATGTACACACGCCGTCAGTTCCATCAGCCCGCTCACATCTGCAGCTCTTACGTGATCTTCGGAAGAGCGAAGCAGTCAAGCACGCATTGGTCTCTGCTAAGCGTTCCGAAGCCCTCACCGCGACGAAGCCTAACTTCAAAAAGACGATGGCTTCGTCGCGTGTCACAGAATAAGGCGTCCGAGATGAGAGCGCGACTTGAACTCGCGCATCGCGTGGACAACGCACCATGTCCCGCTTTCGAGTGCGTGGTCCGCGTGCTGCTTCTATGAGATGCTAGAATTCTCGATTCGCGCGTTCAAACTACTCGTGGATGAGAATCGAAATCGAAAGTTACCTATTTATATTGAACAAGAAACAAACTGCTGCGCTGTTACGCGAGACACGAAAAAAAGCGACCAGCAAGCCCGACGGGCTGCCCCAGTTGTCCTCGTTGATCTCCATGTCGCTTAGGAGCATGCGAACGTATCCGCGGTGGACCAGACACGTGTAGTCCCAATCCTCGTCAAGATCGAAGCCTGGCTCCGGTTCGTAGAGGTCGTCGAGGGACGGTCGCTTCCAACGGAGCTCGCCGTGCATGCCGAGAAAGACGCCAAAGCGGACCTCCCACTGCAGCCACGGGTCGCACAGGCGGTCGTACCGGATGACCATGCGCACCAGCGCCGCCCACTGTTCGATCGCGAGCTTGACGTGGAAGATGCGTGGGAGCCGATCCCTGGCGAGCTGCAGGGCAGGCGACCCAAGCAAGTTGCCGATCAGTTGCATGAGACCAAGGAGCGGCTCGGCGCGGGCACGGATGCTGCGCGTGTGGTTTGTGCGCAGATCGTAGTCGATGCGGTTTGAGAGGGTGGCAGTGACTTGTGTGAGATCGTCGCCACTGCCATAAGCGGGTTGCGCGAGGTCCAAAAGGTAGTTGGCAAGAACAGGGAGGAGCGAGGCCATGATGCGCTCGTCATCGGGGTCACAGTACTGGAAGCCGGCGCGGCGGAGATCGTCCGGTCCGACCACTTTGCCGTTTGCGTACTCGAGAAGAGCGCCGACGTCGCCAGGGAACCCGCGCGCAGAGACGTAGCAGGTCTTCCACGCGGAGGGCACGCGACTCGCGAGGATCGAGTCAAGCCAGTCGTGCTTCATGAACTTGGGAGCCAGTGCCACCGAGAAGGTGCGCGACGACGCAGGGACAAGCGAGCGCGGCTCGGCAAAGTGCAAGACGGCAGCGATCAGCTCGGCGGGCAGGTCCGCGAACTTGAAGTGCGCCGGGTCCGATGCATTAGCCTTCTGTTTCATGGTTTGCTTTGATGGCGTTGCAAGGCAGGTTGAGAGGGAGAGCGGGAGCGCGATCAGCGCCAGGGCGAGGGAGCGGCGGCGGCGGCGCTGAACAGTGAGACACGTGTCCGATCACCTGTTTTCGAGGCGCGTCTCGCAACCCTTTTGTTGCAGCTTGTCTCGCACCAACAGCGCCAGCGATACCGTCAAGTAGACTCCTCCAACTAGCGCTGATGATGATGGTCAAGACACGACCGCGATTCGCTTACCTAGCGCGCCAGCCAGCTCATGACGCGAAAACTCTATTACGTGTTCCCAAGACCGTCACAGCCGAGCAGGACATCGACTTTACAACCACATCCATGTCCGACTTTGAGAGCGCGGCCCGTGACCTCGCGCACGTACCAAGTGGCCCTCGCTCGCCGCGCGCCCTTGAGCCGTCCGCGTCAGCGCGAAAGTCCGGCTCGCAGTGCAGCAGCCGCGAGAAACGCGAGTCTCGCGGCGTCCCGGTTGGCGGGATGAGGGGATTCGGGGAACGCGATACCACCCCTTGCTGCACTGCAGGCGGAAGCAAGTGGAGACGGGCGAGCGAGAACCGGTAGGTGCGCGAGATCGCGGGCCAGGATCACGAACCGGGCGATGGCAGAGAGCTTGAGTGAGCCCAGTGCATGGGTGAGAAATGTGCTGTTCGAACACCAGCGAACAGGGGACGATAGGTGCTGTGATAGCAAATCTACTACAACGTGATCGCGTCAATCTCGTACTGGGTCGCGAGCGGATTTGCGTACAGCGAAGGGGGCCGCAAAGTAGCTGCCCGCTGAACCACGCGATTGTCGCGTAGGGGGTGTGGTGTTGCCGCGCGGGGATAAGCAAGCCGAACGTGACACGACTGTCTGCTCGTCGAGAGTTGGCGGCAACACTCAGCGCGAGCTGATCAGGTCGCGGACTAAACACGGTTGGGTCAGCACTGCGTATCCGCTGGCACACAGCGTCAGGCGTCGCACGGTCATGATTTCGAACAAGTCAGCAACTACTCGCACAGCCGATGCAGTAGTCTCGCGCGATCACGACTCGACGGCACGGCAATAGACCCCCACAATCCCAGGAGCAACCCCAAAGATGGTTGCCCCACAAAGCTGACTGCTTTTTGGACAGACACCGCACCCGTGGGCGCGAGCGTGCACGTCCGTTCTACCGCGGTAGGAGAAGGTATGTGTTAACGACACTGAGTAGTGCTCAGCCACCAGGTCAGCGGGTCAATCTGCTTCGGCGCAGCCATGCCCAGGCTCGCGACCGACTGACGCTGCGGGAAAAATCTGCAAGGATGACTTACAACTGAGCAAGGAGATTCGCAAGCGTTCATTCCATTTGATGCAGCAACTAAGGATACATTTAGTCCATTGATGACGGTGGGGTGAAGAGCAAGATCCGTGCCCGAGCGAACAGCGCTTTCGCGAACGCGGGAAGCGAAGCGGTCAGGTGACGCTAACGTGATATCGCGACGCGTCTCTCATGTCTCGCGTCCCTGCTGTCGCGAGCAAAGTGTGCGTGCGACTCAAATTGCTCCGCGTGCCAATCAATCCGCGTGTTTGTCCATCGAACTGGCCAGAGAAATTGAGCCATGACGAACGACACAGATTTCAACGCATTAAACGGAAGTCCATGGTCGACCAAAACACCAGCGAAAAGATTGCATTTGAACGCGTCTATATTCTTTGAGAAGAGCGGGCTGATCGAGCATCAGCCCAGAGCCAAAACTGCGACGGGGAGGGAGGAGGGAACGAACAAATGCGCGAGGGGGGGAATCAGGTTACTCGATGTGGCACCAGTCACCGTAACCGCAGTGGGTCTGGTCCTCGCTGACACAGTTGAGGAACCAGGCGGGGAACGTGATGCCCTGGTCCTCGATGACGAGCGTGATGAACAGCGACGTGAGGGCCGAGCCGACGTCAAAGGCCGTGGCGAGCACGTAGTTGTACTTCTTCCACCACGACGAGCGGTAGCGGTACACGTAGAACTGGAAGAAGGCCGAGACCACGAAACCGGTGAGATGGTACGCCTGGTTGCCCGACGGACCCTGCGGCTGGAGCAGGATGGGCGCGTAGATGAGCTGCCACGGGATCGGGCCGCCGACGAACAGGTAGCACAGGCGGAGCACGATGGGCAGCGAGATGCCGAGCGCGACACCCATGTAGATGACGGGCGCGTACGACGACTCGAAGAAGAAGCGCTTGGGACCGACGGCGCCCCAGATGAGCGAAGCCCTGGAGGACGAGCGAGGAATTGAGGCGTCAGTTTGGGATCACGTGTGTGGCGCGGCGCGTCGCGTCGCGTCGCATCTCGACCTCCCGAATCGGGCCCATGAGAGTGGGCAAGCACGGATGGGTCCGAAACCGAGCAAAACGCGAAAGGGGAAGAGAAAAAAAAAAGCGCGTACGAGTAGTAGGTGTTGAGCGTCTGCGACGTCCACTGGTTACCGACGGCGGCCTTGGACCCGAACAGCGTGACCCACTCGCGGTGCGTGGGGTTGGCCATCCACCAGCGGTACGTGATGTAGCAGAAGAAGACGGACTGGACCTGCGACCACAGCTGCGAGAGGAAGACGTGGCGCGGCGGGACCTTCATGTAGTGACCCAGCTTCAGATCGCCGAGGAGCGTGAGGCACTGGAGCGAAACGGTGACGCCGAGGCACTTGAAGGCCATCATGACGATGGGCTGGCCGGGCAGGATGAGCCCGATCAGGAACTGCGAGACCACGTTCATGTAGAGGGCGATGCCCGACGTGGCGAGCACGATGGCGATCGGAATGGTGCCGAGGCCCGACAGCGCGACGGCGAAGAAGGTGGCCCACCACGGCGTGTTGAGGCCCGAGAACTGGCCGACGATGGTCGTGAGGATGCCCGTGACGATGAAGAAGCCGTAGTACCACGTGTTGGGGACCTCGGGGTACTTGTCGATGAGCTGGCAGTGGATGTCGTTCTTGTCGGCCTTGCCGCCGGCGCGCCACTGGCGCGCAATGTCCTTGCCGTGCCACACGATGGTGTTGGTGACCGACGACGTGAGCGACGCGAAGTGGCCCATGTACGCGAACGCGAACAGCGACGTCATGTGGATCGGCTTGACCTTCTCGTACAGCGAGTCGACGACGCGCTTGGTCGAGTTGTCGATGATCATGGCGCCCTTGAACGACTTGCCGTCCTTCTTGAACAGGCCCGTCGTGTTGAGGGGCAGCGTGGTCTTGGGCTGGTCGAACCAGTTGCCGGTCCAGGCGAGCGGCGTCACGATCCACAGGAAGATGATGGACGAGACGAGCTGGTTGACGGCGACCCAGAAGGGGACCGACATGGGGCCCGACCCAATAATCGTCCAGTCGAGCGAGAGCGACGCGATACCGGGGCCCCAGGTGGGCGAGCCGAGCTTCTGCATGATCGAGTCGGCGGGCGAGACCCAGCACAGGAGCGGGATGTAGCGGAGCATGGGCGCGACAAACGACGGGAAGAAGGTGTAGACGGCCATGGCGAGGGTGCCGACGCCGAACATCTTGAGCTGCGACCACTCGAGGCCCTTGCCGCCGGCCTCGGCCTTGACCTCGTCCTCGACGGCCGAGTGCAGGTCGCCCTGGTGGAACGCCATGAACATGGCGACCGACGGCAGGATCGACGGCCAGATCATGGCCTTGGGCCGCACAATGAACGAGCGGCACAGACCCGCGATACCGAAACCGAGCGTGGCCGAGCAGAACAGGAACGCGATGCCCCAGAAGTGGCCAATGTCGAGGTCGTAGAAGATCTCCTGCACGCCGAGGTTGTCGATGCCGTAGATGGACGAGGCGCCGGTCGTGGCGAAGATGTTGATCAGCACGTGCTCCTTGACCGAGAACGGGCCCGGGTTGGTGTCGACCTCGATGCCGAAGAAGTTGAACTTGACCGACGGGATCGTCTTGGCCATGAACACGCCCATCGGGTAGGCGAGGAGGATGGCCACGTAGCTGGACACGGAGAAGGCGACCGAGCGGAACAGGAAGAGCGTGTTAATGGCTACGTAATAGGGTGTGGGAGGGAGCGTGTGAGTGATCCTAGTCGTGGGGTGTGCGGGTGAGGGAGTCGCGGTCGTGGTCGGGCGGCGGCGCACACGCGTCGTGATCGCCACCATGATGCGATCGCGATCCCGCTGCCGTGAGCGCCGCCGCTGCACAGCGACCGAGTCGAGAAACCAAGCAAACGTACCGCCGAGGATGAAGCAGAAGAAGGTGCCGATGACCCAGACGCGCATCGTGAACGACGGGAGCGAGGTGTCGTCGGTGGTGGGCACGACCTTGGAGATCATCTCCTCAAAGTCGGCGTCCATGACGAGACTCGACTCGCCGCCCTCGACCTCGGCAGCCTTCTCGGCGAGGTGCTTGTCGTCGCTGGTCATGGTGTCGATGCGTGTAGGTCTAGGAGGTGCAGGTAGGCGGGCGAGAGGGCCGATCGGGGGTGAAGCGGTCGGGGGAGCTCGTGCTGCGCTGCACTCTACAAGGAACCGAGTCCAAGGGACGCGGGGGTGTCCGTCCGTTTTATACTTTCCGCGTCGTTGCTTGAGCACTTGCGAATCCAGGCGAGCCTTGCCATTGCGAGCCTTCTCGTGCGCTTCTCGGCGCCGGGCGTCGCCACGCGGCCGCTGAAACGACAAGCGGAGCGCGATCCTCGATCCGCGGTCGATGTCAGCTGCCCCATATTGTCGGGGGGTACCTCGCACAAGGTCTCGCCGGGCGGGTGACCCACGCGGCGGCTTCGGGAACCACGCGACCGGAAGCCATGGAAGCCGGCGAAGCTTCCAGGCGGTGTGTGGCGGCGGCGGCGGCGGCGGCGGTGGCGCGAGATGACCGCCCCGCGGCTGAAACGCGGCTGCCGGTTCCCCGCCACCGGACGCGGCGGATTCCGACCCCTCGGCCAACCAACCAACCACTGAATTTTACGTGCGCGTGACTTGCATTTGCCCGGCCCGTCTAGACACCCTCGAGAATATGGCAGCCCGCGGTGCGCCACGGTTCTGGAAGCGCGACCGGCGCTGCCGTGGCGCATCGCGCGATCCCTGCCGCGCTCGAAAACACAAACAAACTACGCCAGTTGGCGCCAGCGGCAACGCCAGTCTGCGCCAGCTGGCGCCAGCTGGCGTCGGCTGGCGTCGGCTGGCGTCGGCTGGCGTCGTGGCCGTGACCCACCGCCGCTCACGGGGCCAGCGAGCGACGGAGGCCGCGATCGGTGGTCGCCAGCGACTACGCGGCAACGCGTTGCGACCGTGATGATGGCCGCACTCGATATGGTCGTATCCACCTCGCCGCCGTCACCGTGGTGACCACGATTCGCCACTGGCGCGACCGTGGCCGTGGTCCGACGCTGGCGACCAACTCGATCGCGGCCACCACGGCCACCGTGTCCGAATCAGGGCTTCCGCGGACGGGATCGCCGAGCGTGCTTTGCCGTCGCGGCCGGCTATCGACCGCTACGCGCGGTGCTGTTGGCGCGGCACGAGACCGACACGACCATCGCGACGTTCAGCGCCGCGTCGTTCGGGCGGCCTCGCCTCTCACTCACTGGGCCGTATCAGCGCTCGTGCGACGAGGTCACCGTGCTCAATCTGCTCATAGCCATTCTTGCCGCCGTGACGGCGACGACTGCGATTCGTCATTTGCGCGGCCACGGTCGTGGAGCGGCGCTGGCGACTGACTCGATCGCGGCCACCACGGCCACCCTCGCGCGCGTCCGAGTCAATGCTCGCGGAAAGAATCACTCGAGCGAACTTCAGCATCGCGGCTGGCCATCGACCAGCGTACACCGGTGCGACAGCGGCCAATCTCTCTTGGCGCGACGGCGGCCGATGTCTCACGACGTTGCTGACGCTGAGAGTGAGCGACACGAGCCTCGCGATCCTCGTCGTCGCGTCGTTTGGGCGTCTCACCTCTCGTTTGACCGTACAACTCGATCACGGCCTCGGCATGGGTGTTCAAATCAGGGTTTCCTCGGACGGGATCGCTGAGCGTGCTTCACCATCGCGCCTGGTCATCGACCGTCTTGCGCTGGGACGGCAGCGGCTGACCTCCCACGGCGCTGCCGGAGCTTAGAGCGAGTGTCGCGGCCGTCGTGAAACAGGTCGCAGTCACGGAGCTCCAGCTCTCGCTGAAGACGGCCTTCCGCGGCCGCGTGTTGGCCACGCACGCGTCGCCGTCTCCGAGTTCCATCGCTGACAGTTGGCGGCGATTCGCTGCCGGTCTGTTATCCACGCACACGAGAGAGCGCGGCATCCATAGTCCCACCTACGCTAAGATAGTCATCTATTCCCTCCTACACCACGCGATCGCGGTGCGACAGTGGCAACCGGCGTCGCTTCTTAACCGCGTCGGCCTCAGCCTTCTTCTTCTTCGCCTCCTCGACCTCGCCCGCGCGGGGCTGGATCTTGACGGGCCCACCACTCAACCCAACCCGCTCACACGTCGCCATGAAATGCTCGGGCACCGGCGCCGTGACATCGATCTTCATCTCCGGCACCACGAGCCGGTACAGATGGAGGTGCAGCGGGCGGTTGCGCCCGTTGTCGCGGAACCCGTACGTGTAGTCGCCAACGATAGGCGCGCCGAGGACCGTGGCGGCGACGGCGCGCAGCTGGTGCTTGCGGCCGGTGATGGGCGAGAGGGCGACGAGGGCGAGCGGCGGCGCGGTGCCGAGGACGCGGAAGGTGGTTTCGGCGGCGTGCACGTCGTAGCCGGCGGGGGCGGGGGCGGCCGAGGTCACGACGAGTGTGCGCTCGCGCTCGGGCGGCGCGGTGGAGGCGGACTCGGAGGGGCCCGTGGGCGCGGCGTTGCGGACGATGGCGCGGTACAGGTCGCACTTGATGCGGCCCGAGGGTTGCGGGAGTTTGCCCTCGACGACGGCGATGTACTAGTGAAGGGATGCGGTTAGGCGGGAGGTAGCTCGGAGGATGCGAGAGTACGGACCTCCTTCTCAACCTCGCGGTTGCGGAACGCGGCCGACAGCGTCTCAGCGGCCTGGCGGGTCTTGGCGAGGACGAGTAGGCCCGAGGTGCCCTTGTCGATGCGGTGGACGAGCCGGGGCGGCTCCTCGTATCCGGACCGCTTGAGCGCTACTCAACCCAAACGAGTCAGTCCCATCCATCCATCACCGCACGCCCACCGTCGAAGCGTACCCCGCGCGAGTTCCACGACGTTATCCATATCACTCGTCTTGGTCCCGCCATGCACCGGCACGCCCGACGGCTTATTGATCACGACCACGTCGTCGTTCTCCAACACGATCCACGGCGTGACCTTGGCGCGGGCCCACTGCGAGATGGAGCGCGGGGCGACGGCGACATCGACGGCCTCGAGGCGCAGCGTCGGCTCGCGGACCAGGACCACGTCGCCCGCGTGCAGCTTCGTGTACAGGTCGCGCTCGCGGGTGAACGTCGCCCCACCGTCGCGCGACACCATGACGGAGGCGCCCTTGGTGACGCGGTGGATGAGCGAGGTCGGCAGACCGTGGTGCCGGCCCAGGTACTTGCGCAGGACGGTCCCGTCGTGGCGCGCGGGCACCGTCGAGTGCGGGAATTTGGTGCGCAGGTCGGCGGTGGGTGATGGTGGCTCAGCCGATGATGACAAGTAGCACCGCGGCAGCGCGACCTGCGCGGGGCGGGCCAGGGCGGCCTGGAGCGTGGATGCGGCGACTCGCGTGTATAGGCGATACATGGATTACGGCGGTTAGGGGAGCGGAGAGCGGGGGCACGCAGGTCGGCCGTGATGGGGCGTGTTGACGGCGTCACCTGACCGCGTCGCGCTGCCTCTTTTGAGGTGAGTGACGCGACTCGCCTTCCCTCTTTTCCTCTCTCTTTCTCTCTCCCCTCAACCGACCGCCATCGCGATGCATCGCTGCCGCCACCGGCCGCACCCGCTGCCCATGGACCGACTCTGAACAACCCGCAACCACCACTCTCCACCGATACCCCGCCATTGAATGCACTACCCCCAACCCGCCAGCACCATGGACCTGCTGCTCGCGTTCCTGCTGGGCGTCGGCGCGACGCTCGTCTTCCTCGCCGCGCTCGTCGCCCTCGCCGTGCTCTACGTCAAGCGCCACTTGCTCCCGCCAAAACCTGCGGGTGCACCTCGCGTCGCGCCGCCCGCTGCGGCTCCAGCGACGGGACTCGTCCGCCGCGCCCTCGAGGAGCTGCTGCACCCGCACCCGCACCCTCCATCCACCGCCGCCACCGCTCCCGCACCCGAGCCCGATACCGACGAGGAAGACCCGACCGACGACACCCCCGGCTTCTGCATGGGCTGGCTCAACGTGTACCGGTACGCGCTGGACGCGATCCCGGCGTCCGCCACCGCCTCCCCACCAACTGCGCCCACCGAAGACGACACAGCGTACCCGTCGGACCCGAAATACGCCGGCGCGCGCGCCGAGTACGCGGCCGCGCACCGCCCGCGCACCGCGAGCAACGCGTCGGCCGTGAGCCCGGGCGCCGACCCGACGCACGCCCCGATGCGCGCGCCGCCGCGGGTGCCGGGCGGGACGGCGGCGGCAAGGCGTGGGAGTCTTAGCCGCGGGTCCGCGGCACCTGCTCCACCACCACCGACGGCAGCAACCAACAACCTGCTCCCGTTCGAGCGCGCGCGATCGCCCACGTGCTTCGGCGTGCTGCGCCACCACTCGCTGTTCCTGTACGAGGACGAGACGCTGCTCGACTGCGTCGGCGTGATCCTGCTGCCGCTGCACGAGGTCGCGCTGCACGCGCCGACCGCGGGCGTCGTGCCGTGGGACGACTCGGAGGCGTACGGGAAAGATGACCCGATCCGGCTGTCGAAAGCGGCGGGGGCGGCGGGGGCGGCGGGGATGGGGGCGAGCGGGAAGCGTAAGGCCGATGCGTGGGACCCAATTGCGACCAATGTCCAGCTCGCGGTTGGCGAGGAGACGGCGACGGGTGGTGTGGGGGAGGAGGGCCAGCAGCGCGATTATTACCTCTACGCCATGAACGCCGTCGGTACGTACCCCCTCACTCTCCCCACGCCCGCACTTCTTTACTGAACCCGCCACCCGTCACGTAGAAAAGGAAGCCTGGTACCTCGCCCTCCGCCGCGCCTCCGCGACCGGCCGCCGCGAACGCGTGCACTGCGCGTCCTTCTCGCAGCAATACCGCTCGCTGCGCGCCTTCATCGCGGCCGACGACGGCGCGGGCGGCGGCCTGTCGTGGCTCAACGCGCTGCTCGGCCGCGCCTTTTTAACCGTGCAGGACCACCCGCTCCTCGCCGACTACCTGCACGCGAAACTGACCAAGAAGCTCGAGCGCATCACCGCGCCGAGTTTCCTCACCGCGCTGCGCGTCGCCCAGGTCCACGCGGGCGGGTCCGCGCCGCGGTTCTCCCGGCCCGAGCTGATCCGCGTGGGGCCCGCGGGCCAGATCGAGGTCGAGGTCGATGTCGACTACACGGGCGGCGCGCGCGTCGAGCTCGCGACCGAGGTCGTCCTGTCGCTCGGGTCCGCCATGGCGTCGCTTGCGGGCAAGTTTTCGAGCTCGGGTGGCGCGGCGGCGGCCGCGGGGCAGCAGCAGCAGGCGTCGGGACAGCCGCCGCCGCCGCCGCCGCCGTACTCGCCGCCCACGACGACGCACCTGCCGGGCACCCACGCGGCCGCCACCACTGCTCCGGGCGCCTCGCCACCCCGCCCACCCCCCTCCTCCTCCACCTCGACCGGCGGCTACGACCTCCGCGTCCCCGTCGTCCTGGGCGTAACCCTGGCCGCGGTCCACGGCCGCCTGCGCATCCTGCTCCGCGCACCCCCCTCGAACCGCGTGTGGGTCGCCTTCGTCTCCGCGCCCGAGATCCGCGTGCGCGCCGAACCCGTCGTCAACGCGAAACACCTGCGGCTCGGCGTCGTGCTCGACGTGATCGAGCGCAAGATCCGCGAGCTCATGGTCCAGAGCATGGTGCTGCCCAACATGGAGGACGTGTGTTTCGCGCCGTCGGGACCCGAAAGGGTCGAGGGCGGGAGGTTTTACCCGATCCCGCGCGCGCCGGTGGTGGGGGCGGGGACGGCGGAGAAGCGGGAGGCGGACGCGGTGTCGGTCGCCGAGACGGTCGAGGGGGAGGCGGGCTCGAGCAGCTCCCTCCGCGCGCGCGCCCAGGCGTTGCGCGTGAGAACGCGGAGCCTCACGTCGCTGTGGTCCAACACCACTACCACGACGTCGACGGCCGCGGCGCCCGCGGTCCCCGCCTCGCCGACCTCGCCGACCCCGGCGTCACCGACCCGCTCGCTGTGGCGCGCCGGCAGCTCCGAAACGACCACGACAACTGCCGCGGGCGTCGCGGGCCCCGCGTCGCCGCCCGTTAGCGAGTACCACGCGGCGGTAAGGCGCAGGTTCGATGCGGTGCACGAGTTCCGCGAGTCGGCTTCGGTTCATCACCGGCACCCGCGGCGGCGGAGCAACAGCACCGACACCACCGAAGATGACGGGCTCGAGGCGTTCCCGTCGTCGTCGACCGGCGAGGCGGGGTTGCCGCGGAGCAAGTCCGAATCGACCGCGCCGTCCACGGGCGACCCGAGCGGTGGCAGCGGCGGCAAGTTCAGTCTCCGCTCGCTGTTCCGCTCGACCTCCCGCCCACGCGCGAATGGTGAGTGATGTACGGTATAAGTCGTATTATTCATGTACACTCTTGGATCCACACCCCTGTCGCTACTGTCCTTGCCGCCCCATCTTGCGCTCGTCTCCTCCCTCGCCCGCCGCGTGATGCCCGCCGCCGTGCTGGTGCGTGTACAGGTACGAGTCCCCCGCGCCACCCGCGCCCGCGTCTTTCCGTCCCGCAGCCGCGGCGGCGACGGGCGGCATCGACGGGAGTCCGGGGGCCACGGCCGCGAACGGGTTTCGTGCTCCTGGCGCTGGCGCGCCGGCGCCGGCAGCGACATGCGGCCCGCCGATCCGCGGGAGCGTGACCGTCTGCCCGCCGCCGCCGTGTTTCCCGTGGCTCGACACGCCCGCATTTGGGGGAACCGGCGGCGCCTGGTTGGTGCTGTACCGCATCGACACGCCGAGCGGCGGCGCGACCGTGACGTGGTGCGCGGCAGCGGCGGTCGGCGCGGGCGGGGCGAGGTTGGGCAAGAGCTGCGGCGGCTTGCTCGGCTTCGGTGGTACGCCGGTCGCGCCGCCGTTGCCGCCGCCGCCGCCCTCCTTCTTGCGCCGCAGCAGGAGCCGCGTCAGGTACCCCTCGGTCAGCTTGTCGCGCGACAGGGCGAGGTCGTCGTGGGCCGCGAGTCCACCTGCCGCGTAGGCCGCAGCGCTCGGGGCGGCGGCGGGTGGGACCGAGGCGGCGGGCGGGAGGTGTGCGTGATGACTCGGCTTCTCCGTGACGACCGACTTGGCCGCGCCGGTCCCCGCCGGCGCCGGCTCGACGGCCGCGGTGCTGGCGGACGCGTGGCCGCGGTAGACGGCGATCGTGGCGGCGGGGAGGTCCGAGAGGTCCACGTTCTTGAGGAACTCGTGCGCGAGGCACTGCGGCGCCGAGAAGCGGTCCTCGGGCAGGTACGCGAGCAGGCCGAGGAGGAGCGACCGGCACTCGCCGTCGTACGGCGCGGCGAGCGACAGGCCGGTGCCGTCGGTGCGCGGGAAGGTGAACTTGCCCTAGTTTCGGGGGAATGTCAGCGAAGGACGGTGACGAGAGACAGGTGAAGGGTGTACCTCGAGCTTGGGCCCGAGAATCGCGCGCAGCTGGGCGTCGCTCGGGCTCCCAAAGACGCGGTGGATCTTGTGCAGCTGGTCGAGCGCGTCGGACCCGGGGAACAGGGGCTGTTTCGTGACCGTCTCGTACAGCACACATCCGGCGCCCCACATGTCCATCTTGTAGTTGTACCGGCCCGAGGTCAGCAGGGTCTCGGGCGAGCGGTACCATCGCGTCGCAATGTACTCGGTGAAGGGCCCCTTGGAGTGGATGCCGCGGCACGACCCGAGGTCGGCCAGCTTGACGAGCACGCCGTCGCGGATCAGAATGTTCTCGGGCTTGATGTCGCGGTGGAAGATGCCTTTGGCGTGCAGGAACTCTAGCCCCTTGCAGATCTGGAAGAACCACAGCTTCACCTTGGGCTCGGTGATGGCCGCGCCCTTCTTGGAGATCAGGTCGTACAGGTTGCAGTCCATGAGCTCGAACGCCAGGTACAGCGTGCCCGTGCCGGGGTCGCTACACGTTGGGCGGGATGGCGTGAGACCGTGGTGATGGTGGACGAGAAGGGCGGGCGTACAATAAGATGTCCTCCATCTGCACCAGGTTCGGGTGCGGGTTGACGCGCTTGAGCGCCTGGATCTCGCGCAGGCACTCGACCTCCTCGATGCTACACTTCCGCGAGGTCAATGGCCGTGGCCAACGGGTGAGACACGACAACGCACCTCTTGAACCGCTTCTTGAACCGCTTCATGGCCAGCGTGCGGCCCGTGACGCGGTGCTTCATGCGCAGCACCTGCGAGAAGGTGCCCTCGCCGAGCTTGCCCTGGATGCGGTAGTCGCCCTCTACACGTCGGTTCCGCCGAGACATCAGCGTCATGGCCGCGCGCGCGGTGATGGCGGTGGTCCGTGACGGACCTGTTTCATTGGCTGCCATGGTGGTGGCGGTGGTGCGTCGAATTCGGCGTCGTGGGCGCGCGGCGCGGCGGCGGAGGAGAGGGAGGAGGAATGGGCCGGGCGCACCGCGGCAGCAGGGTGATGGGCGGGGTGACGCGATGCGGAGCGATTGGAGGCATGCAGCGGCGGCGCCAGCGCCGCAGGGTCAGGGACGGAGTGGGAAGGTGGCGGCGCCTCCCGCGAAGGAAAGTGGAGCCAAGCGGCGGCGGCAAGCCCGCGGAGCGAGGGTACGTGTGCGCACACACGAGCAAACGATCAGCAAAGGGGAGAGAAGCGAGAGAGATGCGATGCTTGTCGCGCGAGAGAGCCGGCCGGCGGTCGGCGGTCGGCGGTCGCGGGGAGCGAGGTGGGAGGGGAGCGGGTACAAATCGGCGCCACGACGCGGTGGTGAAGGCGCGCCGTTGGCTCCCTCGTGCGCGCGCGGCGGGTAGCGTGGGAGGCCACGGCCGCGATGGAGGCAGGCGGGCGCGGGAATAAATAGATGAAGAGTCCACGCAAGGCGCCGATCAGGCCCGGTGACCCGGTGACCCGGTGACCCGACGAGTCGCGCGGGTGTGCGCGGACGGACGGGCGGGCGGGCGGGCGCGTGGGACCGCAGCAGGGCGGAGCGAGGCGGTCGCGGGTCCGCGGTCGGTGGCGGCCGGCCAGCGGCAGCGGCAGCGGGGGGTGGGTCGGGTCGAGACGGGGTGGGCGCCACGAGTCGCAGTCGTCGCCCCGTCGTCAGTCGTCAGTCGAGAGTCGCTTCGTAGCAGTAGCAGTCGTGGCGGGCGGCGGCGGCGAGTGCCGCTTGAACAGTGCTCGCGGGTCGCGGGTTCGTAGTGAGTCGTCGTCGGCGTGGACCCGTCCGCGGAATAGTGCCCGAGCGAAGGTGGGCGGGTGTGCGACTGCAGGTGGTCGACATGGCGGACATCTACTATCGCGGAGATCACGGCCCGCCATACATTCTGCTCGAGCAGTGTCTCGCAGCGTGTCTCGCACCCGTGCCGCCACGCGACGCGTCGGGGCGCGTCGGGCATGTGACGCGGGTGCCGCGCCTGTCAGCGCGTGAACGAGCGCCTCCTCGCTTCGCCGCGCCTCCGCGTCGGTCTTCCCTCGCCCACACTCTCAGTGCAACGAATCAAGCACCACCACCTACTGCAATGTCGTCTTCCGCCTCGTCGTCCTCGTCTGCCGCGGCCGCGAACCGCCCGTCGGACCAGGAGATCGTGTCGCGGTTCAACGCCATGCGCCAGGAACTCTCGAACCTGCTCAACAAGCTGACCGAGCTCGAGATGGACAAGGAGGAGCACACGTATGCTGCCACACTTTCTGTGTACCACAGGCGTGCGCTGACCATGCGTGAACAACAGCCAGGTGATCGACACGCTCAAGCCGCTCGACGGCGACCGCAAGACGTTCCGCCTCGTCGGCGGCGTGCTCATGGAGCGCACCATCAAGGAGGTGCTGCCCGCCCTGCAGCTCAACCTCGACGGCGTACGTTTGCGTGCTTTCGCGAGTGCCGACGTGGCCCGGCTAACCCCCCGCGTACCGCGTAGATCAACGACGTGATGCGCCAGATCGCCACCACGTACAAGAAAAAGGAGGACGAGCTCAAGGCGTTCCAGACCAAGTACGACATCCGCGTCGTCAACCAGGGGCCCAACGGCCGGCCAGTCGCCGCTTAGGCTTCCCGCAGAACCCCCTCATTTTTTGTCAAAATCACTAATGTATCCCACATCATTACCCGCTCCCCCCCTAAGCTACTCGGTGAACCGCCACAGCTTGACCTCGCCATCATCGCTACACGTCGCAAGGACCCCACGCTGGTCCGCGTTCGGGTTCCACGCGACGCAGTTGACGTCGGCGGGCCCGTGCGGCCGGTCGAGCGTCGCCTGCAGCGCCAGCGTGCGGGTTTCCGGAGACCACCGCCACACCTTGACGGTGCTGTCGCCCGACGCGGTCGCCACCAGCGGCAGGTGCCGGCTCCACGACACGCTGTAGATGGCGCGCGCGTGCGCGTTCGGGATCGTGACCAGGTGCGACACGCGGTCCGCCGCGGAGTAGTGCCACACGCGCAGGGATTGGTCGTCCGAGCACGAGACTAGAGGTGGCGGGGGTGTCAGTGCATGGTGGCGAGTGAGGGTTGAGCAAAATGCGTACTCAAAAACTCGCCCGTCGGGTCGAAATCGACGGCCCAGACGGTCGACGTGTGGCCCTTGAGGATGCTCGCGCAGTACCAGTCGTCCGAGTCGTCGCGCCACAGCCGGATCGTGTCGTCGTACGACGCCGACGCCAGCACCTCCTCGCTCGGGTGCCACCGCACCATCTTCACGTCCTGCCCGTGCTCCTGCAGCACGCTCAGGCACTCGAAGTCGTTCTCGTCGAGCACTAGGTCGGGGGTTCGCGTCAGTCCACGCGCCCGGGAATCAGACAAGCGGCATCACGTACCCTCCCAGATCCAAACCGACTTATCCCGCGAGCACGTCGCGAGCAGCCCGCCGTCGCTGCTCCACGCCACGCTCTTGGCCTCGGACTCGTGGCCCTCGAGCGTCGCCGCGTAGTCGAACTCGAGCTCGCCCGCACCGCCGTCGTTGACCGCCGCCGGATCGCGGTCCCAGATCCCGATCGTCGCGTCAAACGACGCCGTCGCGAGCATGTTCCCGCTCGGCGCGAACGACACGCTGCGCACCGTGCGCTTGTGTCCGCCGTCCAGAACGGCTTTCGTGTCCCACGGCGAGTCCGCGGAAGGGTAGCGCGGACCCCAGATCCGAACCGACTTGTCCGACGAGCACGACGCCAGCAGCTTGCCCGACGGGTGCCACGCCACCGACCACACGGCCTCGGTGTGGCCCGCCAGCGTGGCCAGCGGGTCGAAGCGGCCCAGGTTCATGGGCGTGTCCGGTGCAGGCTGATTCATGGTGGTTTACGTGAGGGTGGGGAGAGAAGGGACGGGCTGCGACGTCAGGCCGGCTGAAGAAGCCGAGCGGAGCAGGGTCAGCCGATCGCGCAACGGCCCTGCCAAAGCGAAGACCTCACAACGGCTACGTCGTAAACGAAGCGCATGAATACCTCGGGACCTGGTGCAACCAAGGCCCGGCCGGTGCCTCGGAGCAAAGGCCCGCGCGGACGCAGGCCGGCCAAGGGTCGCCGCCCAGCGACGCCGGGTGCTCGCGAGGGCGGTACCGGCGCCGCCGACCCCTTCCCCAACCCCTCGCGGACCGGCGTCGTCATGACCAACATCCCCGGCGCCACGGTGACCCCGATTCCGGGTGGCCACGCCATCTCTGGTCTTCCCCCGATCGGCCAGCAGCGCAGTCGATTGGAGGACGACGAGACGCAGCCGCGGGAGCCCATGGCCGTGGACCACACCGGGCTCATCCAGTTCGGCGACGGGTGGGGCATCGACGAGGACATGCAGCCCGAGCTCGTCGGGTTCGTGGAACGGTGCCTTGATCGTTACACGGGCGAGGCCGAGTGGGACCGCGCGTTCGCGCCGCTCGACCACGTCGACGAAGCTATCTGGGCCGACCTCATGGCGCCGCCGACCAAGGACGAGCTCATGAAGACCGTCGACGAGCTGTTCGAGCAGGGCGGCATGGGGATCACGCTCATCGTCAAGGGCGGCGGCGAGTGGATGCGGAGCTTCCTCGACCTGATCGTCGCGTGCTTCCGTGACCAGACCTTGCCGTCGACTCGCCCGGAGCAGCCAGTCTTCGACGGCGGGATCGGGACCGGCATGGGTGAAGCTTTGACGGACATGATCATGTCGATCCTCACCAACCGCGTCCTCGCCGTCCTCCGCCGCCACGGCGACGTGCTCCGCGGCGCCAAGCAGCTCACGGCCGCGCGCCAGCGCTGCAAGGTTACGGACGACGTGCTTCACATCGTCGCGGCGCGCTCGTGCGCGCCAAGCATCTCTGGAGAAGAGCCGATCAACGGGGATTGGGGCCACTTCATGAACCAGGCCCAGCTGCAGCTCAACGCTCCGCACCACTTCCTCGCACGCGCGATGCGCCGCGTCAAGCTCCCGCCCGCGTTCCTCGAGTTTGTCCTCGAGGCTCTGCTCCCAGAGGTCGACCCCGAAGCCGCGCACACCAAGGTCGGTGTCCCGCTCGACGAGTTCACTATGGACGTTCTGTGGCCCATCTTCTACGACGCGGGCCTGTGCGAGGTCCTCGCGCTCGCTGAAGAGGTGGTCGCGGCGCGTGGTCAGGTTTGAGTCGCTGTCGTGCATACACCGCAACCGTTTTTCCTCATTCCGCGAAGCTGGGCTCCCCTTGAGCGGCGATGCAGGCGTGGGTCGGTCGGGTCGCTACGTGGCGGTGGCTCAGCTCGCTGCTTGGTTTTTGGCGCATCCCGCGCGATCGGCCCACTTATAGTCTTGCGCGCGATCGTCTCGAAGGTCTTCATGCTCACGTCGCATCAGTCGCTGGTGTGACAAGCGGGTTGCTGGCCGAAAGGAACGAGCCGGGCGGGCGTCGTCCAGCTTCGGGCGAGCAGACGCGTTCTGCGGCGCGCTCGGCGCCTCGAGCTCCAGAACTCGGATTGCATGCCAACAATTGAAGCTCATGAACTCTTCTGGACTTGATGCAACTCGCAGCCAGCCACGGCGTTAGGGTAAGAGCGCGCGCGGCGGTCGGAAAGCCGCCAACGCTCGCGGCGGCAAGAAGGCGGTGAACGCCGCCAACGTCGAGACCGAGATCCACGCCAGCAGCAGCTCCGACAGCCAGGTCTCGGCTCCCGACGGTCTCGGCCAGTACGCGGACGGTCCCGAGGTAGACTCGAACCTGCACGGCTTCGTGTCCCGCTTCCTCGAGCGCTACACGGACGCGAGCGAGTGGGATCGCGCGTTCGCACCGCTCGAGCACGTCGACAAGCGCATCTGGGCGAACCTCATGGGTATGCCCACCATGGACGAGTTCAACACCGCCACCATGGTCGGTGTTGCCCGCGGCGACACGGGCGCGCTGTTCATGCTCAGCGCGGGCATCATGGTCAAGCAGACGACGTGCATCACGATCGGCCAGATGATGAGCAGCTACGTCCTGCCGGCCGGGAGACGCGTCGGCACCTTCGACTACAGCAACCTCGGCGGCATGCTCGGCGAGGCCTTTCACTCGCTCTACTCGGCAATCCTGCGCGAGCGCATTGCCGCGGTCCTTTGCGAGCACAAGGTTCTCCGCGGCACGACCGACCTGGCGGCCGCGCGCGAGAGCAGCGCCGTCACGGACACGGTCCTCCGCGTCGTCGCCCAGCACGCGCAGTCGCCGGCTGCCGGGCTCTGGCGCTCGTTCAACAACAGCAAGCCGCCGCCGTCGCCGCAGCTGCTCAAGCGCGCCATGCACCGCGTCAAGCTCCCGCCCAAGTTCATTGACTTCTACTTCAACAAGCTGCTGCCCTCGATCGCCACCGAGCCCATCAGCCCGGGCAGCCGGCCGCCGGTCGACTGGGTCGGCGAGGAGCTGTGGACCATGCTGTACGACGCGGGGCTGTGCGAGATCCTCGCGCTCGCGGACGAAGTCGTCGCAGCGCGTGGCCAGGTTTGAACGGATGTTGAGCAAGCGAATGTATGTCCATGGAGCGACTTCCCTAGAAACCTATTCTCAGCTGTAGCTTTAGCGAAGCTGAGTTTCTGTGGGAGCAATTGAAACCTATCAGGCACATCAACCTTGCTTTTGTGGTCACATGAGTGGCTCAGTGACCGTTTTCGATTTTCGTCGCGCGACGAGTTCCGTTGTTTTTCGCTTTCACTTCATTCCGACCCCTGCAACGTAAATCTGGACTGTGCTTTGCCTAGTCCCCAACGGTTCGAGGCTGTTCACTTCGAGGGGAGCGAGGTCCTGTGCAGCGGTTCCCGTGCGCAGGCGCGACGAGACGGACCTCGCTCGAAACTGACTGTTCAGCATCACGTGACCTGACATCGATCCTGTCTGGCTGCATTTTCGCGTCCTCGGAAGCTCTCCCACTCCACGCCCGCTCGCTCGCGCTTGCCGCTGCTCGTCGACGCTCTTTGAGACCTCCTGTGCTGACCAGCTCTTTACCCACTCCTACCCCATGCAGCGCTTAATACTTCGCGATCCGGCGTCTGCCTGGCCGCCATGCGGCCACATATAAAGGCGCGCGGGCCGCCGCTGACAGTCCTTGCTCTCCTCCACCACTCGCAACACCATGAACTTCTCTCCCACGTTCTCGCTGCGCTGCTCGTCGCGCTTCACGGTTCTCTCCGAGCTTCCGTCTCCGCCGTCGAGCCCCTTCCTCTTCTTCAACATCGAGATCCCCGTCCGCTACTCGCCTGGTGTTCCCCTCATCAACGCCAACGCCTCGACCGATCCGCTCGGCTTGCTGCAAGCCACGGCCGTCGCGTACCGCGGCAGCCTGCTCGTCGGCAAACGACGCCAAGCTTACGACGGTGCTCCAAGACCTCCGAGACAGCAATGTTACAGACGCGGTCAATGCGTTCATCGCGGAGCGCGACATTGCCAAGGTTATTCCAGGCATGGGCATTGACAACAACGACTGGCGCGACGCGACTTTCATTACCTCGACAAACGAGCTTCGTGACGCATGGAATGATCGTGCGGCAGCCACACATATGCGCGACTTGGGCATTCGCGACGACCAGATTGTGACGGTGCAGGCCAGCGTGGATTTCTCCAACCCAGATTCGCTTCGACCAGCGAAGCGAACTGCGAGCGGGTCCGAGAAGCAACACGAACCGGCGATTAGCGATGCATTGATGCAATCGTTGTTTGCGCGCATCAAAGAGCTTCCCCCAAAGCAACTTGATCACATGCCACACGCGATTACACTCTTTCCCGGTGCGCGAGTCATTGTTACAAGGAACGTCGCGACAAGGTACGTTTCATCGCACACAGGTAAATCCGCGCCGCTCACCAGCTAACGATTCATGATAACAGCATCGGAATCGTCAACGGGATGATGGGTAAGGTCGTCGGCTTTGCTGTCGATGAAGACGGCCAGATCAAGGCTGTCCTTGTACGACCCGACCGCGACCTTCAGCGAATCCCAAAACTTGACGGAATCGACGAGTTGGGTGACATCCCCATCGAGCGCAAGACAATTAGCAAGATTGTCACCATTGACGGCAAGCGGTGGACCTTTTGGCGATCGCAGTTCCCCATTGAGCTGAGCTACGCGATCACGGCGCACAAGGCGCAGGGGATGACCCTGAACAAGGTCATTGCCGACTTCGGCGACCCCAAGCTCCCGCATCGTTTTCCTGCCCGGTACCCGTACATGGTCCTCTCTCGAGCGCGCAGGACCAAGGACATCCTCATCATCCGGTTCAACAGTCGGGTTCTCGTGCAGAAGGCATTACAGCACGTGGCGAAGGACATGGAGCGACTGTCCCTGCTGAGCAGGATTGAGAATTGATAAACTACTTCACTTTCACCAACTGAAACAGTCTCAAGAAGCCAAGTAAAGCTACAGCTGAGACCCAATTGTGTGCGCAGCACACACACCTAGTTTGTGGTGGATTCTGCTCGTGCGGCGGCAGCACCGCGACGGCTCGTGGCGCAACGCGCCAAGCGAAACTGACGCGTGAGTCAACCCGCTCTCCTCGCCGTCAACAACCCCACTCGCACGAAGCTCATGAACTCTTCGGGACTTGCTGCAACGAAAGGCCGGCCGCTGCCCAGAAGCAAAGGCCCGCGCGGACGTAAATCGGCCAAGGGTGGCGGCGACCGTCGGCCGGCTGAGACCACGCCTCAGGATCGCTGGGAAGTGTCTAACGCCGGGCTCGTCCAATTCAATCGCGGCCCTGGCCCTGCCATGCAGCCCGCACTGGTCGGTTTCGTCGCCCGCCTGCTCGCGCGATACGCCGACGCGTCCGAGTGGGACCGTGCCTTCGCTCCGCTTGACCATGTCGACGCTCGCATCTGGGCCGACTTGATGGCGACGCCGACGCGGGCCGAGTTCATGGCCGCCGCCGAAGTGCCTGTCGCGCGGGGCGACAAGACGGTGCTCGTTCTCGTCAACGGGAGCGAGGAACATTTGCAGAATGTCCTCGACTTTCTTGGCTTGTGCCTTCGCCAGTGCGGCATCCCCCCGCTGGATACGACCGAGGACGTGTTCATTTTCTGGAACCCCGGCCGCGGCCCGGCCAGCTTGCTTCGAACGGTCATGCACCTCTTCATCAAGATTCTTGCCAACCGCGTACACGCTGTCCTCGACCGTCACGACGTGCTCCACGGGGCCAAGCAGCTCGCAGCCGCGCGTCGGCGGAGCAAGGTCGCGGACGACGTGCTTCACATCGTCGCGGCGCGCTCGTGCGCGCCAGTCAAGTCCGGGAAGGCGCTCGTCAACGGGATTTGGGGCCATTTCATGAACCAGGCTCAGCTGCAGTGCAAGGTGCCACACGATCTCTTCCTGCGCGCCATGGACCGCGTCAAGCTTCCGCCCGAGTTTGTCGAGTTCCTGCTCATCGGACTGCTCCCAGAGTTTGACCCCAACGCGGCCCGCGACAGAATCGGCGTGTCTCTTTATCACTTGACCGAGGAGCGCTTTGGCCCATCTTCTACGACATTGCGCTCTGCGAGATCCGCGCGCTCGCCGACGAGGTCGTCGCGGCGCGCGGCCAGGTTTGAGGTGGTCGATCCGTCGACAGAGGTAATATATATCCCGCTCCAGTCAACAGACGCACTCTTTGGCCCGGTTCGATGTGGTGTGAAGCGAAGTGTTGGCCGGTGTGATGGCTGCGGCGGCGGCGGTAAACGAGCTCCAGCGCTTTGGCCGATCAACTCTCTCTCCCTCACGCCCGACTCCCTCAAAAACGAAGCTCATGAATACCCCTGGACTTGGTGCAAAGAAGAGCCGGTCGCGGCCGAAGCCCAAAAAGGCCCGCGGCGGCCGAAAAGCGGCTAACGCGGTCGGCGGCAACAAGTCGAGCGCTAGCGGTCGAGGCGGCCAGAAGGCGGCCGAATCGAGGGCTTATGACGGCGACGACGACTCGGTGTCTGAGCTCGGGCTCATCCAATTCTTCTTCGACGGCATCGAGCCCGACGTGGACCCGAACCTCCACGGGTTCGTGGCCCGCTGCCTCGAGCCGTACGCGGACGAGAGCGGGTGGGACCGCGCGTTCGCACCGCTCGACCACGTCGACGAGAACATCTGGGCGGAACTCGCGGAGCCGTTTCTGCCGCGCGAGTTCTTCCTCGCCGCAGATGAGGCGGTTGAGCGTGGCGACACGGATGCGGATATCCTCGCCAATCTTGACGACGAACAGGTCGAACACATGGTCTACTACTTAGACGAGAGCCTTAGGCGGGGCATACTGCCCTTGAGCCCTGCGTACGAAGCGGGCTCGGATGGTGGTGACGACGGGTCTTTCTCCCAAACCGTTGCGATGGTGCTCGCCACGATGCTGCGCGACCGGATTCTCTCCGTCGTTGCCAACAACGACGTTCTTCTCGGCGTCCAGGAGCTCGATGTCGCGCGGTCGCGCAGCACGGTCGTCGACGCGGTCCTCCAGATCGTGGCCGAGCGTGCGTGCATGGCCGAAAACGACGGACGGAAGCGCGACAACAAGATCTGGGGCAAATTCATGAACGTCACCCAGTTCATGTACGACGTGCCGCACGACCTATTCATCCGCGCCATGCGCCGCGTCAAGATCCCGCCCAAGTTCATCGACTTTTTCCTCAAGGCCCTGCTCCCGGTGCTCGATCCCGAGGCTGCCCGCACGCGCGTCGGTGTCCCGCTCGGCGAACTCGCATCGGAGATGCTGTGGGCCATTTTCTACGACGTCGCGCTGTGCGAGATTCATCGGATCGCGATCGAGGTCGTGGCGGCCCGCGGACAGGTGTAGTTCGAGTCGTAGTTGTAGCAGACAATATATCTGACCTTGCTACTTGACACCTACAAGTCGTGTGACTGACAGTCGAGGATCGGCCTTGGCTTGCACCTCGGTCGATGTCGAGGGACGTCGGTAGTGTTGGCACGTGTGAGGAGGGAGGCAAAGATGCTCACTCTCACACGGTGAGACTCACCGTGAGCGTGAGGAGTCTGTGAGGTGTCAAATCAATCAAGACTATCCGAAGACATGAAATAATCTGGTTCGTCATTTCCAGACCCCGCGCACCTCTAAACGTTCTTAGACGACCACGAGCAAGCAAAAGATTGAGGACGAAGAAGAGAGCGAGTTGTATTCCGTTACTGAGGGGAAGGGAGCGATGCGTCGTCAACACAGCCTAGCGGACGAGGTGGCCGATCGCCTCGCTCTGCACGACTTTGGAGACGGCGACGGCGTAGACCTGGGCGAGAGGCTGCGTCACGATCTCGGTCTCGTCGAGTTCAAGCGCATCGAGCTCGTCAAACAGCGAGAGGTTGGTGGCCGCATCCTGGTCGTCGTCGTGGCCGCCAGCAGCGAGCGCCAGAAGGGCGTCCGCGGCCTTGCCCTCGTTGCTGGCGAGCGTGAGCGCGATATCCTCGCCCGTAAGGTCGTGGCGCAGGAACTGCTTGAATGAGTTAGTCAGCGTTCTCATGGAACAGTACGACGAACAGCGCGACCGTGGCGTTGACGGCCCCGCGGCGAAACGATGGGCTCGATTCGACCAGGTCTGAGTAGCGGTTGCCAAGAACGAACGCGACGAAGACGATGGGGAGCTTCAATCGAGCTCAGCGCGACTAGATGATGTCGCGCGCCTCGCGCGGGAACTCTAGGCCCTCGCCGGTGCAGATACCCGACTTGATGTCAACCTCAGTGATCGAAGACGTGATGGCGAACATGAACGACGCGTCCAACAGCGACGCGTCGTCCAACTCGATGAGCGGGGTGAAGGCGCACGGCGTTCAGATCACGCGCAAGTAGAAGTTAAGCTCGTCACAGAACTGCGGCGTGATGAGCAGGTAGGAAACTCGTGGTTCGAGGCGGCCGCGGCCGGGTTGGGACTGTGACCAAGCGCGACCAAGCTCAAGGGACTGGCGGTCGAGACCTGTCGTTTGCGTCGAGACCGTGGCCAAGCTCAGCAGCGACCATCAATGATACATTTTACGTGGAGAAAGCCTCGGGGAGCAGAACGGAAGGTCGGCGGACCGCCGGATAAGACCGCCAAATATGTCACATGCACGACCTGTCAAGTCAATCCGTGCCGGTCTATGGCACGGCGTGAGGAGTGAGGAGAAAATCCTCACGTCGTGTGAGGGTTGGTGAGGGTGAGGTGAGAGGGAGGTGAGGTGAGCTGCCAACACTAGACGTCGGCGGGCTGACGCACCGCGCTGCGCCACATCGGGCGACACTCATCGAACCGTTGGCTGCTGGCTTGTTCTCCCTACCTGCAAGGATTGTAATACCTCTGAAGCTCATGAAACGACCGGGACTTGGTGCAACGGGTAGACGGCCGCAGTCGCAAGGCAAGAAGGCTCGCGGCGGCCGGAACACGGCAAACTCTCGTGGCGGTCAGACGGCGATGAGCGCCGCCAGCAACAACGTAGACGCCAACGACGCTACCAGTGTCCTGAACACCTTGTACCCGAACGCCGACGGCCTTGCCCAGTACGCGGGCGGTCCGGACGTGGACTCCAACATCCACGGACTCGTGTCCCGCTTGCTGGAGCGCTACGAGGACGTCAACGAGTGGAACCGCGCGTTTGCCCCGCTCGACCACGTCGACCCGCAAATCTGGTCCAACTTGATGGCGGCGCCGACCATGGACGAGTTCAGGCCCGCCGCCATGGTCGCGTGCGCCCAGGGCGACACGGCCGCGCTGTTTATCCTGAGCACGGGCATCGGGATTCAGGAGCTGACCTGCAAGCTGGTGGGCGGGATGATGAGCGATTACACCGCGATGGCCGGAACGCGCACCGGCCTGGCCGACTACAGCAACCTCGGCGGCATGATGCTCCAGGCCGGCCACTGCATGTACTCGGCGATCCTGCGCGAGCGTATCGCCGCCGTCCTCCGCGAGCACAAGGTCCTCCGCGGCGCGGACGCCCTCGCCGCCGCGTGCGCGACCGGTTCGGTCGCAGACATGGTGCTCCGCGTCGTCGCCAAGCACGCGCTGAACCCGGAAGCGAGTATTTGGCCCTGGTTCAACAGCAGCAAGCCGCCGGCGCCGCACAAGCTCCTCCGGTTCGCCATGCAGCGCGTCAAGCTCCCGCCCAAGTTCATCGACTTTTACTTCAACCAGCTGCTCCCGTCGATTGCCACTCAGCCCGCCAAGCCGGGATGCCGGGTCCCGATCAACTGGGTCGGCGAGGAGCTGTGGAACATGTTGTACGACGTCGCGCTGTGCGAGATCCTCGCGCTCGCGGACGAGGTCGTCGCGGCGCGTGGCCAGGTTTGAGCGGAGTCCTTGATAAATGAGCCGTTTGCAATACACTGCACCATTTTACTCACTAGCACTGCGGATTGAGCGTTAGGCGACGCGTTTGAAGAGTGAGCGGGCCGGCCGAAGCGAAGCGGAGGGACGAGGACTGAAAAAGCCACTCACGTGACCGAGACGCGAATCTCGACGCGTCGACGCGCGAGCGCCAAGGTCACCGCGGCAACTCGCTTCAAAGTGGGCGAGTGAGAGCAAGCCTCTGGTTCCGGACGAGCCCATGGTCGTCGTTCACAGTCTCGGCAATGACGGCCGTCGCTCACGGACTTGACTCGCCAATCGCGAATCTGTGTTGCGGGGACGGCACATCAGGCAAATTCACTGCTGTTCGTTCTTGAACAATCTTTGACGGAGAATCTGAGATGCAAGACTCAAGTCTGGGTCGGCAACGGTCAAATCGCTTCGACACGAGAGAGCGAGGTGGACTGAAAGCGCTCGGCCGATCAGGCACGGTTCCCACCATCCCCATCGCAACGAACACACACACTGCAAACAAATGAACTCTTCGGGACTCGGTGCAACTCGTGGGCGGCCGCTGCCCAAGGTCAAAGGCGCCCGCGGCGGCGTAAAGGGGGCCAAGACGCGCCGCGAGCGCAAGGCGGCCAAGGGCATCGTCGTCAAGGCCACCGATGGCGTGCAGGAGACGTGCACCGGGCTCGACCAGTTTCTGAGCGCTCCCAAGCTCAAGGTGCAGCCGGACCTCTACGGCTTCGTGAACCGGTGCCTCGAGCGGTACACGGACGAGACCGAGTGGGACCGCGCGTTCGCGCCGCTCGAACACGTCGACGAGCGCATCTGGGACGACTTTAATGCGCCGCTGTCCAAGGAGGAGTACAATGACGCTGGCTGGGTCCTGTCCAAGCGCGGCGACGCCACGATCAGTAGCGTCATGGCCAAGGGAGGCCAGCATTTTCTGGGGATGCTCCCCTACTTGAGGGTCGCGTCGTATCTCCAACGGAATGTCGTACCAGAGTGCGCTGGCAGCCCAACCGACTTCCATGGTGTCCTTCACGACGCGCACGCCATGTTCTGTGCGGTCTTACACTACCGGCTCGGCACGATCCTCCGCAAGCACAAGGTCCTCCGCGGCACCGACACGCTCGCAGCCGCGCGCTCGACGAGCGCCGTCACGGACACGGTTCTACGCATCGTCGCTGAGCACTCGCAGCTGCCGACGTCGGGGAAGTGGAACATGTTCGGCAAGTACGAGAAGGCGACGCCGCAGGACCTCCTCAAGCGCGCCATGCAGCGCGTCAAGCTGCCCTCCACGTTCTTCGACCTCTACTTCACCGAGCTGCTCCCGACGATCCCCACCGAGCCCGCCAGTCCAGGCGGCAAGATCCCGGTCAACTGGGTCGGCGAGATGCTGTGGTCCATCTTCTACGACGTGGCGGCGTGCGAGATCCTCGCGCTCGTGGACGAGGTTGTCGCGGCGCGCGGCCAGTGTGAGTGAAAGTCGTTCGTAATCAATCAAAGAACTTTGCATATCATTCGCGACTACTTGATGTCGGTCAGTGATGGACGGTGGGGGACACGCTCGGTCGAGAGCGGTCGCTGGAATGTCTCCCGACCGCCGCGAGTTCGCCCGACCCGCGCTCTCCAATGAATGATCGTAATACCGGCCACCATGGAGCAAAAACATGAAGACTTGATGCAAACGCCGCAGAAACCACTGCCGCGCCTGCCCATCGAGCTCGTCGAGAAAATCATCCTGATCGCACTCGGCGGCTGTCGCGGCAAGAGCATCCGCTCACGCAAGCAGGCCATGACCCTGCTCCGGGTCTTCCCTGTCCCCTCGTTGCACTTGCGCAAGTTTATCACCCGTGGTCCTTCGAGCGAGCGGCTTCGGCATGCCGCGCTGCACCCCGCGAACAAGGAGCTCCGCGATGCGCTTCTTGAGATTCTCGGCCCGCCTCCGCTTTCAGCCGACAAGCTCGGGTGTGCTTTCTACGTCAAGCTCGCTTCCGCGGCGGGCCGGACCAAGCTTCTTGACGCGTGGCGCGAAGCCCAGGGTGACGTTTGCGCAGTCGACTATGCGACCGAGGCGTTTGAGCTTGCCCTCGCAACGGGCAAGACCAAGGCGTTGCGGTGGTGGGGCAAGGCGGAACTCGAGGTCGACTACGAGCGCGCGTACGAGGTTGCCTTCGAGCATGAGCAAACCGGCTCGCTGAACTGGGTCACGGGAAACTACCGCCTTCCTCGAACTCTCGACGACGGCTACGGAAGCTACCTCGATCACGCGGACATGGAAGCGCGGCGCGAGTTTGCCAAACGAAAGACCGAGGAGATACCTGAGCGCGCGATCGAACGCGGGCTTGTTGGTGTTCTTGACGCCTTCCCGCCTTGCCTCGGAGGACTCTTCAACGACGACATTGGGTTTACTTGGGCCGCCGAAATTGATGACTGGGGCCAAATTGTTGCCGACGCAATCGATAACGACTGGCCGCACATGCTCGAGTGGATGGCCGGACCTCCCGAGGCGTTCTGCTGGGCCGACGGGGATCTTGGTGAAATCTACGTGATGGGAGACAAGCCCAACATTTTCCCATTCCACGAGCTTGCCGCCAAGGAAATTTGGTTTCTCGATCTAGCCACCCAGGCGCGCGCGATAGGTTGTCTCAACTGGTTCGAAAAGGAGTGCAGTCGCCGTGAAGCCAGGAAAAAGAAGCCGCTCCCTGGCACCGACGTCTTCGACCTGAAGCACCTCATCATGGCCGCGCGGCTTGGCCACACCGAGATTGTCGACTGGTGGCTCAACAAGAGTCAGCTCCTGACGAAAGAGGAGATTCGGAAGGTGAAGAAGATTGTCAAGGCCAAGATTGCCAAGGCCGCCAGCGCCCCTTTAAGCCCACGCGAGCGAGAGTCGGACGCGCAGTCTGATTCGGAGTCCGAACGTGATCCTGAGCCTGACGAATCAGGCTCGGAGTACGGAATTGACTCGGATGACGAACGTTGATGTTCATATTGCTCCAATATATCCGCTCTTGTTCCTGCCCGAGACGCGAGCTCCGTTCTGAAAAGGCCCGCGGCTGTCACCAAGCGGGAATCAGCTGCGGGTCTCGCCATATCCCCGCTTACAAATGCCGGCTCGCACTTTTCTGGTGATGAGTTTACCGGAACGGCTCTTTGACTCCGAGTCCAACGATTGACGGTCAAGTCGATAGGGAGGGTGATGTGTGTGGCGCAACGCGTTCACGCTTTCGGCTTGAACGCGGCTGCCGCGCGTTCCCGCTCTCCCACGACATCCGTAACCCTGGCCACCATGGAGCAATCTCATGATAACTTGATGCAACCTTCGAATCGCGTCTTGCCGCGCCTACCAATTGAACTTGTCGAGTCTATCCTCATTTTCGCTCTCGGCGCCTGCGACTGCAAGAACGCCACGGCGCGCTTGCACGCGCGACGGCTACTTTGTGTTGCCCCCGGACTCTCTCGGCTGCAGAGCTTTGTTCGCCGGCATCCAATGACCAAGAAGCTTTGCCAAGCCGCTCTGGTCCTCAATCGCGAGCAGCTCCGCAAGGCGTTGCTCAAATACTACTCACCGCCCCCGTCGCCATCGGTCAACGACTGTTCCGAGTCTGACTTTTTCGTCAAGCTTGCATCAATTGCTGGTCGTACAGACCTGCTTTCTACATGGCGCGCGTCGGCTGGCGATATCCCCGCGGCACGCCGCTTTTGACGTGAAGTGTCTCATCAAGGCCGCGCGACTCGGGCACAATGAGGTCGTTGAGTTTTGGCTAAACTCCGACCGCCTCAACGACGAACAGAAGCAGCGGGTTCTGGCAGCATCCGGAGCGCTTGGCGCGGAGCAGCAGGAGGCCGAGCTCGCCTTGCTGTCGGAAATGTCGTCCGAAGCCGATCTCGGTTCTATGGATTCTTCGGATTCTTCGGGTTAAGAGTATGAGATGTCAAAAGAGTGAAGTACCACATGATTAATGTAAAGAATTTGTTTCGCAAGCTTCCAACGTGTTTTTTGTGACCTTGAATGTCGATCGCACGTCAGGAAGCGTCGCGTCAATGTAGGTTGGTTCATGGAAGATTTGTTAGATCATTCACTTGATTCCTAAACTCACCATGGCCCGCACCAAGCAGACGGCTCGCAAGTCGACGGGTGGCAAGGCGCCGCGCAAGCAGCTGGCGACCAAGGCGGCGCGCAAGTCGGCGCCGGCCACGGGCGGCGTCAAGAAGCCGCACCGCTACCGCCCCGGCACGGTCGCCCTGCGCGAGATCCGCCGGTACCAGAAGTCGACGGAGCTGCTCATCCGCAAGCTGCCGTTCCAGCGCCTCGTGCGCGAGATTGCCCAGGACTTCAAGACCGACCTGCGCTTCCAGTCGTCGGCCGTCGGCGCCCTGCAGGAGGCCGCCGAGGCGTACCTCGTCTCGCTCTTCGAGGACACCAACCTCGCCGCCATCCACGCCAAGCGCGTCACCATCCAGCCCAAGGACATTCAGCTGGCCCGCCGTCTCCGTGGCGAGCGCCTCTAAGCGCGCCGTCCCGTCCCGTCTCGGTCGTGGCGCGGTGTACAAGGATGATGACGACGTCGCCGTCGTCGTCGAGAAGGTGAATGTTGTCATGGTGTGATCTCGTGCATGCATGCCTTCGTGAGCCCTTTGTCCTCGTCCGCACGCCTCGCCCCGCTCTCCACTTCCTCCCCTCTCATCTCTCTATCTCACCCGGCTTTTCTCAAAGCCACCAACTCAATACAATGCAGCGCATGTCTATGAACTTGTTTGTCTTGATCGAGTCTCCTGAGCGTGAGCGTTGGTTGCGTTCTGTGAACATGAACGCGGCGAGCCCTCGTCGCTTGCGCATGATTGGACCAGCGCGTCTCGTCAAATGGCAAGATGGAGCATAAGTTTATCGAGGATGCCCGCGGCAAGTTGCAGTGTAACGGCGGTATTCAGAGTTCGGCGGTCGGCGGCCAGCGAAGGAACCGCATGATCGCCGCAAGCGAGCGAGCGAGCGACGCGTCGCGTTTCACCGTCGCCCCTTCGCTCCTCCTCCCTCGAGCCTTCAACACGACTCACTACCATGGAGCAAACGAATGGAAACTTGATGCAACCGGCTCAGAAGCGCCTCCCAATCGAGATCGTCGAGCTCATTCTTGTCTTTGCGCTCGGTGGGTGCGAGTCCAGTTGCGAGGCCTCGCTCGAGCACGCGGCGAGCCTGCTTCGCGTCGCCCCCGGTCTCCCGGCCGTGCGGCGCCTTGTTCTGAGCAGCTCGCAATGCGACGAGCATCGGAGCGCCGCGCTGAAACCTGGGCGCGAGTCCTTGCGCAACGCGATCCTTGACTACATCGCACCGCCCCCGCTTCCGGCCGAAGCCGACGCGTCAGCCTTTTACGCCAAGCTGGCTTCCGTGGCCGGCCGAGCTGACTTGCTCGAGGAGTGGAACGACGCGGGCGGTGACGCCACTGCAAACGGCTTGGCTCCGCTTGCCTTTGACCTTGCTCTCGCCGCTGGTCAGCTCGACGGCCTCGAGTGGTGGTGGTGGTCGGCCGATGAAGATTTCTCGATTGACTTTCAGCACGCGTTCGAGCATGCGTTCGAGAGAAACCAAGGCCCTGTAATCGGGTGGCTGCTCCACAACTTTAACGAGAGCCGCAGCCTTCGCAGTTTCAAGGACATGGTGTGCACGCCCGAGTTTGATAACGCCTGGGACGCGAAATAATACGCTATTGAACAGCGTTACAAGGAGGAAGAGGACTACTTCATGGAGTACGCGTCGGATGGCTGGACTGAAAAAGCAATCGAGCGCGGTTTCGCGAGCGTACTTGACTGCCTCTCGCGTTACTCTCGTTACGACTGGGCCCATGACATGGACTGGAAACAAGTGGTTCGTGACGCCATCACGCGCGACCAGCCGCAGCTGCTCGAGTGGATTGCCAAACCTCCTCGCGCATTTTTCGCCAAGCGCGGCTGGAGCGGATCGACCGCCGCCGCCGAGCAGCCCACAATCACGCCGTTCCACGATCTTGCGCGTGCTCCTCCGCAAAAGTCCCTGTTCGACTTGGCAACCGATGCGAGCGCGCTCAAATGTCTCGGCTGGCTTGAACAGCGGCGGCTGTCCGAGGAGCAGCTTGGTACGACGCCGCTGCCTGGCTCCTGCGCGTTTGAGCCGGCGTCTGTCATCAAGGCAGCGAAACGTTGCGACGCCAAGGTGGTCGACTGGTGGGTCAAGTCGGGTCGCCTTGACGAGCGCCACTTCAAGCAGGCGAAGCGAGGTCCTGAGCCTGGCCGAGGAGCTCGAGGAAGCGGCTCGCATGGACTAGGTGATACGCGCAGTGGGCTATCCTTGTTTGTGGAAGTATATTTTATCTTGATGTCTGTGCTGGACTCGCGCGTGAGGGGCAGATTGCCCAAGTGAGGATGAGCGCAGCGGCGGCGACGCGTCGCGTTTCAGCGTCGCTTCTTCCCGTCCTCTCCCGCCCGAGACATCACACCACTGGCAACCATGGAGCAAACTCACCGAGACTTGATGCAACCAGCTCAGCGGACCCAGTGTCGCCTGCCTGTCGATGTAATCGAGCCCATTCTCAACTTCGTGCTTGGCGATTGCGATCCCAACTGTGACGCTTCGCTCGAGCACGCGACGAACGTGCTTCGCGTCGCGCCCGGTCTTTCGGCTGTTCGTGTATTTGCTCTTCGTAGCCTGCAGTGCGATGGACTTCGCTGTCCCGCGCTCCTGCCCAAGTGCACGTCACTTCGCGATGCGCTCGTCGAGTACCTTGTGCCGCCCCCGCTTCCGACTGACGAAGCTGCGTCTAACTTCCACGCCAAGCTCGTGTCCGCGGCGGGTCGCGTCGACCTGCTCGAGGCGTGGGGCAAGTCGGGCGGCGATGTCAATACCGACTCCGTGGTCCACATTGCCCTTGATCTTGCGCTCGCCACTGGCCAAGTCGAAGTACTCGACTGGTGGTCCAATACGGACGTCAAAATCCAGTACCAGGGGGCCCTGCGGCTCGCGTTCAACTCCGACCAAGGCCGCTCGTTCAAATGGATCCTCGAACACTTTGACGAGGATCGCAGCCTTACTCGCTTCAAGCCGGACAGGCTGCAACCCAACAAGTCCGAGCTTTCGAAATTTAAGGACTTCGCGTCGGGCGGACTGGTCAAGAGCGCTCTCGAGCGCGGTCTCGTGGGCATCCTTAACTCCTTGCGCTCAACGCCTTCCCACTCGACTGTCTCACGGGCCCTCAATGGGCATTCTCTGTTGACTGGACTCAGGTCCTACCCAAAGTCATGAAGCGCGACCAGCCTCGGCTGCTCGAGTGGATGGCTCGGCCGCCGCGTGCCTTCTTCACGGAATCCGACGCCACGGCGCGCACCCCGGCTTTGACAGACCGATCGTCTGGCCATTCGAGGTATTTGCGAGGGACCCACACTCAAAGTCCTTGCTCGACTTGGCGACTGATGCGGGCGCGATCAAGTGCCTCGACTGGCTCGAGAAGCGCGCGCGGTGGGAGCGGCAGAACAATCTGGCCCCGCTCCCTGGCTCTCGCGCGTTTGACCTCGCCACCGCCATGAACGCGGCCAAGCGCGCGGACACCAAGACGGTCGAGTGGTGGATCCGGTCGGGCCACCTCGAAGAGCGGCGCATCGAGCACGCTAAGAAAGTCTTGGACCTGGGTCAGATTATTGAGGAAGTTGCTCGGCCGTGATCATGCTATCGCCGTGCGACAGAGCTGATTCAATCGCGAGCTTTGATGGGCTCGGATACATGAGAGTTATCCCCTCCCTGCCCGTTTCGCTAGGGAGCGGGAGTGGCGCGACGCGACGCGTTTCAGCCTTTTACGCTGTGAGATCGAGAGAGGAGGGGTGGCGATCGCCAGCGCGAGCCGACCCGGCCCGACGGGGTGGCGCGTCTCCCGCTCCCGGGACGCGTTTCGCTGACTGTGCCTTCGCACGCGCGCCCGCGATCGGTTCGCCTCCACCGAACCCTATAAAACCCGCGCTCTCCCTCTCGCTCTCCCCGCAACCGACCGCACCCGCACGCACACTTGCACACACCCACGGACTCGCCATGAACAAAATCAACGTCGCCGCGGCCGCGGCGTTCCGTGTCGCGCAGTCGGGGATCCCGGGCACCGCGACGGTCAAGGCGGGCAAGACGCTCCCTGCGCTGTTCCGCCCGATCAAGGTCCGCGACGTCGAGTTCCCGAACCGCATCTTCGTGTCGCCCATGTGCATGTACTCGTGCCAGGACGGGCTCGCCACCGACTTCCACCTGGTGCACGCCGGCCAGTTTGCGCTGCGCGGCGTCGGCATGACCATGGTCGAGGCCACGGCCGTGTCGCCCGAGGGCCGCATCTCGCACCAGGACCTCGGCATCTGGACCGACGCGCACGTCGCGCCGCTCAAGCGCATTGTCGATCTCGCCCACAGCGCCAACGGCAAGATCGGGATCCAGATCGGCCACGCGGGCCGCAAGGCGTCGACGTACCCGCTGTTCATGAAGGACGGCCGCTCGCTGGTCCCCGCGGCCGAGGGCGGGTGGCCCGACGACGTGATCGCGCCGTCGGCGATCCCGTGGGCAAAGTACATGGCGAACCCGGTCGAGATGAAGCTGGGCGACATCCAGTGCGTCGTCGAGGACTTTGCGGCGGCCGCGCGCCGTGCCGAGCACGCTGGGTTCGACGTGCTCGAGCTGCACGCCGCGCACGGCTACCTCTTGCACCAGTTCCTGTCGCCGCTCAGCAACACGCGCACCGACGCGTACGGCGGGTCGCTCGAGAACCGCGCCCGCATCGTCGTCGACATTGTGCGCGCCGCCCGCGCCGAGTGGCCCGCCCACAAGCCCCTGTTCCTGCGCCTCTCGTGCACCGACTGGGTCGAGTCGTCGTCGTGGGCCATCGGCGAGGCCGTCGAGGTCGTCAAGATGGTCGCGCCGCTCGGCGTCGACGTCGTCGACTGCTCGTCGGGCGGCAACCACGCCAAGCAGAAGATCGCCATCGGGCCCAACTACCAGGTGCCGTTCGCGACCCAGATCAAGAACGAGGTCCCGGACGTGCGCACCATCGCCGTCGGCGGGATCATGGAGCCCAAGCAGGCCAACGATATCGTCGAGGCCGGCCAGGCCGACATGGTCATGCTCGCCCGCGAGTTCCTGCGCGACTCGTTCGTCGCGCGGTCCGCCTTCGAGCTCGGCGCCGACCTCAAGTTCCTCGACCAGTACATGTACGGCAAGTACCGCTAGCTTTGTCGGCTCGCGTGTGCTCGATCCTCGTGTTGCAACTCATCGCTCAATAAACTTATACCTGGCTCGACTGGACCGATGATGCTCACTCAGTGCTGAGGACGCAGGCAAGTGCGCGCCCTCGCGCGCGAGAACGACGGGTGCCGAACCGTGTGACGGGCGGGACGCGTTCATGACCGAGTACTCGGTTTGCGAGGCAACAAACGTACGGACAGGGCAACTACAACCAATGCTCGTATATTTTCTTCAACGAAGAAACATGTTGCGGCCGGATCATTCCTCGTCGCTGAACGACCAGCTGAGAGTCGCTTGAAGTGCTTGAGACAAGCGCAAGACTTCCTTGACCTGCTCGATCCGCCGCTCTTTGAGGTAGCCCGAGTTAATCCACCATTCCACAGTCTTGGCATCCCTGCGCTTTGCAGCGTCAAAAACGCTGTCCATGTCGAAGCCGCGAGGACCAGGTAGCGGCGCAACGATGTGCTGTTGCTCGAGCTGCTGCCGTTGCTTGAGCCAGTGGAGGCACTCGATTGCGCCCGCATCCGTGCTGTGATCGAATAGTGACTTGGAAACGTGCGTAAGAGCGTTGAACGGTTGAACTGAGGGGTGCTCAGCTGTCGTCCACTTACGCGCGGCCCGGTCGTAGCGGACAAAAAACGCGCGGGGTGGTCGGGCAATCCAGTCCAGAAGCTGAGGCTGGTCGCGCTCGATTGCGCTGAAAATGGCCCGATTCCAATTAATCGTAGTCACCCAGCCGTCGTCGTTACCGGAAGCATCAAGTGGAAGAGAATCGAGAACGCCTGTGAATCCGCGCTCAATCGCACGCTCGGCAAGCCCAGCCGTTGCAAACTCGAGAAACAGGTAGTCCTCGTTCTTGTTCGCGTAATTGACCTCGTCCTCCGGGTTGGTCAGTGTCGATTTCGATTTTGTAATGGCTGCGATACTCGTCAAAGTTTCGTACGAGCCACTTGATGGAGCGGCCTTGACCATCCTCGAACGCCTGTTTGTAGAGACCTTGGTAGTCGATTTGAAAGTCTGCTTTAGACCACCACCAGTCAAGCACCTTCACGAGGCCGGCAACGAGTGCGGGGCCGAATGCGTCCTCTGCCAGACAGTCCGCGCGAGGAACTCCGACTGCGCGTATCCACGCCTCAAGAAGATTGATCCGGCCCGCAACGGAAGCAAACGTAGCGTAAAAGACGGATGCAACTGTGTCGGACGGAGGCGGGGGCGGTCCGAAGTAGGCGAGGAGCGAGTCGCGGAAGGCAACGTACGCAGGAAGGATCGCCGCACGGCGAAGCTCTTCACACTGCGGATCGTGAAGAAAATAGCGTCGGATCTGAGAGAGGCCGGGCGCGACGCGAAGCAGGCTCGCAACGTGCTCGAGCGAAGCGTCGAATTCCGGGTCGCAGCCGCCAAGTGCAAAGACAAGAATGAGCTCGATGACCTCGATCGGGAGCCGCTTCTGAGCCGTTTGCATCAAGTTTTGTCATTTGTTTGCTCCATGGTAGTCGTTGTGGTGTTGGCGGACAGGAGAGCGAGTCGCCGAATCGGCGCTCAGGAGGCTGGTGGCGCTGCTGAAACGCATCACGTTGCAGCCGCGTGCGCGTGAGCGGCGCGTCCGCCCGTCCTCCTCCGCTGGCGCCACTCACATGCAAGATCGCACCGCTGTCAAGCCAATATGTTACAACGCTCGACGTCAAATTGAACTGTCTCCCCCACATCCAAGCTCGTTCGAACATGGTTTAGGCCGCGCGAGGCACAATCTATTGTTACCAACCATAAACCACCACTCATAGGCGAGCAGCTTCCTCGATGGCATGGGCCATGCTCAAAACCCTCTTGGCCTGCTCGACGCGTCGTCCTTCAAGGCGGCCAGACCGAATCCACCAGTCAACCGTCCTGGCGTCCCCGCGTTTCGCGGCGCCCATGACCAACTTGAGGTTGAACGTCAGCAATCCAGGCAGCGACGTCGTGCCGCGCGCCTGCTCCGTTTGCCTTCGGGTCTCAAGCCAGTCGAGGCATCCGACTGCGCTCGCGTGCGTCGCCAAGTCAAACAGCGATACCGATCCAGTTCCCAGACCACGAAACGGCGTGATGGTGGGGTCCTTAATTCTGTAGCAACCCATCCAGTCGCGGACGACGAAGAATGCGCGGGGAGGGCGGGAGATCCACTCGAGAAGCTGCGGCTGGTCGCGCTTGATAGCGTCGAGAATGACCTGCTTCCAGTCAACGTCATGCGCCCAGCCCTGTTTGGATCCCGAGTTGTCAAGCGGTAAGATATCGAGCACGTCCGCAAAGCCATGTTTGATGGCTTTCTTGACAAGGCCGTCCTCCGCGTATTCCAGAAATAAGTCAAATTCGTCCTGATCATCTCGGCAATACCTTTCAGAGCTTAGCGAGTAACTACTGCGATCTTCATCAAAGTTCTCCAAGAGCCACTTGATCGACTGACCCTGGCCGTTTTCGAGCGCCAGACCAAAGGAGGTCGGATACTCGATGTCGAAGTGGTATTCCGACCACCACCACTCGGCCGCTTCCACGTGGCCGGCGGCAAGCGCCAAGTTGAGGGTATCCATCAAGAACTCCTGCCCGCAAACGGGACCACCCTCGTCTTTCCACAGATCGAGTAGGTCGATCCGGCCCGCTACAGAAGCAAGCTGAACGTAAAAGTAGGTCGCGTGCGGCGCGCCCTTAAAGGCTGGTGGCAAGGGAAGAAAGTCAAGCAGTGCATCGCGAAGCTGCTTGTGATCGGGAATTAACGCCGCGTCTCGATGTCTTTCGTATCGCGGGTCAAGTAGTAGGAAGCGTTGCAACTTTGAGAGCCCGGGAGCGACGCGAACCAGGTGTGCCGCCTGCTCCATTGAAGTGCGGTCCTTAGGATCACAGCCGCCGATTGCAAGGACCAAGATGGACTCGATAATCTCGATAGGAAGGCGATGACTGGCCGATTGCGTCAAGTCTTTATGTTTTTGCTTCATGGCAGTGCTTCATCAGTGCATACGTTTTCAAGGATCGGGAGAGCAAATGTCGGATCGCGCTGCTGCAGCACCCACCACGTCTCCCATCCGCCATGATCACGCGTTTTAATTCCTCGCAATCTGAGCAACACCGGAGGCGAAGGAACAAATGATGCGGAATTCATCAATCCCAGATGAACATCGACCCATTAATGATGGACTAGCGCAATACACGTGAGTGGCGCAACGCGTCGCTAGTCGAGCGCAATTGCCCGGCTGAGCGCCAGAAACGAGCGGGGTCAAAGGCGATGAAAGTATATCATGTATTCGAGCCCATGAGAGCAGCAGATCGCTGCCGTACGAACCCTGAGACTCGACGTTCAAGGCCGGGCAGCTTGCTCCAGCGCCTGGGCGAGCCTCAAGAGCAATACACTGCCCCTCGAGGTGTCCGGATTTGATCCACCAATTAACCGTCTTGGTATCGCCTGATCGCGTCGAGGATCACCTTCCATCTGTTAGCGGAGCCCGCGTTGTCAGGCAGGAGGCAGGAGGCAGTCAAGGACACCCACGAAGCCGTGCTTGATAACACGCTCGGCGAGCTCCCGCGGCGCGTATTCCGAAAAGTACGTGTACTCGAACCTGTTGATATTTTACCCGTCGCACACTTTGATGTTGTCCAAATCGACGCCAAACGGCTCAATGTTGCGGCCCTCGTCAAAGTTCTCGAGCAGCCACGACCTTGGTTCTTGAACGCATGCCGGAGCGCGGCCCGGTTCTCAATCTTGAGCTCCACCTCGGACCACCACCACCACCTCGATTTTGTCAACAGCGAGTGCAAGATCAAAGGCCCCGTTATCCAAAATTATACGCGTGCGTGTCGCCGCGCGACTCGTCACACATCTCGAGCAAGTCGACGCGGCCCGCGACGGGTACGAGCTTTGCATAAAACAGAAGCGTGGGTTGGCGTAGGCTGGAGGCGGAGGTGACGCGAGGCATTTGAGGAGCGCGTCGCTGAAGGACTCGCAGTCGAGAAGCAGCGCGGCAATCCGAAGCGCCTCAAACCTTGGAGAGGTGAGCAGCAGGAACTTGATGATCGGGAGGCCGGGCAGGACGCAGATCGACTTGGCAGCGTGCTCGAGCGAGGCGGCAGAGTAGGGGTCGCAGTCCGTGAGCGCAGAGACCAGGATGAGCTCGATAAGCTCGTATGAAAACCGCTAGCGGTCCCGTTGCATCAAGATATCATGCAATTGCTCCATGGATGTCACTGACGCGGTGCCTGGGACGGAAGAAACTGCGCGAGAGCGCGCTGAAAAACGACGCGTCTCTACCGTCACGCTTGGCGCACTCGGATCATACCCACCTTGCAGCAACTAGCCCTCGCGCTCAGAGTGTTACTGCAGTCTTCAGAATATATATACTCGGATCGAACCGAATCATCACACGATTACAGGTGAGAGACTTGCTTGAGCGCCAGAGCCGAGCTCTAGACCTGCTTGATCTGCTCGATTTGGGCCCCGTCAAGGAGGCCGGAGTTGACCCACCACCCGACCGGCTTAGCATCCCTGCGCGTCGCGGCATCGATGACACAAGCGACGTCAAACACGCGGGAGCCGGGCAGCGGCGTCGCGTCACACTGCTCTGCCTGCCGCCGCTGGTCGAGCCATTCGAGGCACTCGGTTGCGCCCGCATCAGTGGCCAAGTCGAGCAGGGGCTTCAACATTGAGCCACGCGCAAGATCGTGGAACGGCGTGATTGTGGGGTTTTCGGCAACGATAGCCTCCCTCGCCTGGCCGTAAAAGTACAAATAGCTGCGCACCACGAAGAATGCGCGGGGAGGCCTCGCGATCCACTCGAGCAGCTGCGGTCGGTTGCGCTTGATGTGATGGCGTCAAGGATCACTTGCTGCCAGTCGATGTCATGCGCCCAGTCGTGGCAAGTGTCAAGCGGGAGGCAGTCGAGGACACTTGTGAAGCCGTGCTTGACGGCGTTCTCGGCCAGTTCTTTGGACGCGTATTTCAAGAAGAGCGCAGAGTCGGACTCGCAGGAGCGCCCTCCCCAGACTTCCTCATCCTCGTCGTCAAACTTGTTGCAGCGCTCGGGTTCTTCCAAATCGTCAAAAGCGCTGAGACTGCGATCCTCGTCAAAGTTGTCAACAATCCACTTGATCACCCGACCATGGTCATTGTCAAATGCTTCGTCGAACAGGTCCCGGAAATCGATTTGGATCCACTGCGGGTCGCGCAGAAAGTGACAGTGAAGGAGAGAGGGCCGAGACACGACGCGGAGCAGGTTTGCTGCATAGTCGCAGGTGGTGGTGTCATTGCCTTGGCAGCCGCCGATCGCAAACATGAGAATGAGCTCGATGATTTCGATTGGGAGCCGTCGGTGGGCCGTTTGCATCAAGTTTCCATTCGTTTGCTCCATGGTAGTGAGTAGTGTTGACGGCTCGAGAGAGGAGGAACGAAGCGGCAACGCTGAAACGCGACGCGACGCGGCGCTCGCTCGTGGCGGCCGCCGACGTCAGACCACCGACCGCTGACCGCTGATCACCGACCACTGACCAGCACCGGTGCTCCACCACGTTTCGCTGCGGCCGTCACCGATAAACCTATGCTCCAGCGCACTTATTGACGTGACGCTGGTCCAATCATGCGCGCAAGTGAAGAAGGGCTCGCTAACTCAATTTTCACCAAACACGACCAACGCTCACGCTCACGCCCAAGAAGAATCGCTCGGGACGAACTGATTTACAAACGTGTTACATTTTATTGCGTTGGTGGCTTTGAGAAAAGCCGGGAGAGAGAGATGAGGGGGAGGGAGGGAGAGGAAGAGGGAGGCCGGGCAAGGCGGACGAGGACGAGGGTTCACGAAGGCATGCATGCACGAGATCACACCATGACAACACTCACCTTCTCGACGACGGCAACGTCGCCGTCGTCCTTGTACGCCGCGCCACGACCAAGACGGGACGGGACGACGCGCTTAGAGGCGCTCGCCACGGAGACGGCGGGCCAGCTGAATGTCCTTGGGCTGGATGGTGACGCGCTTGGCGTGGATGGCGGCGAGGTTGGTGTCCTCGAAGAGCGAGACGAGGTACGCCTCGGCGGCCTCCTGCAGGGCGCCGACGGCCGACGACTGGAAGCGCAGGTCGGTCTTGAAGTCCTGGGCAATCTCGCGCACGAGGCGCTGGAACGGCAGCTTGCGGATGAGCAGCTCCGTCGACTTCTGGTACCGGCGGATCTCGCGCAGGGCGACCGTGCCGGGGCGGTAGCGGTGCGGCTTCTTGACGCCGCCCGTGGCCGGCGCCGACTTGCGCGCCGCCTTGGTCGCCAGCTGCTTGCGCGGCGCCTTGCCACCCGTCGACTTGCGAGCCGTCTGCTTGGTGCGGGCCATGGTGATGGAGTTGGTGGGGTGTGGTGGTGGGGGGTCGTCGACGGAGAGGAAGTCGTTGTGAAGGAGTCAGCGGAAGAGAGAGGGCGAGAGCGAGGGCGCGCTTTCAAGGGCGCAGCGGCGGACCAGGCGGCCGACCGAACGACCGACTCACTCGGCGGTCTCAGCAGCGAACGGAGCCACGGGCGCATGCAGCGAGAAATTTGCCGGCACGTGGCGAAATACGCGCCTCGTGGCGGGCTGATCACCCACGGGGCAGCGCGAACCGGCACGTGGCTGGCATTTCGCCACGTGCGCCCTCGGGGCGGGCTGGTTTCGCATTTTTCGGGTCGGCTCGTCTCGCGCCGCTGTGAGTCGGTGGTCGGCGGCACTCGCGCTTCAAAACCGCCCTGTCCACTTGCATCGTCCCCCGCTCCCTCATCCCCGTGAACCTGCCTGCACGTACCACGTCGCCGGCATCTTCCAACCCTTCTCAACAACTTCATCCACAAGCATGTCTGGTCGCGGCAAGGGCGGTAAGGGTATGGGCAAGGGCGGCGCCAAGCGCCACCGCAAGATCCTTCGCGACAACATCCAAGGCATCACCAAGCCCGCCATCCGCCGTCTCGCGCGTCGTGGTGGTGTCAAGCGTATCTCGGGCCTCATCTACGAGGAGACCCGCGGTGTCCTCAAGTCGTTCCTCGAGTCGGTCATCCGCGACGCCGTCACGTACACCGAGCACGCCAAGCGCAAGACCGTCACGTCGCTCGACGTCGTCTACTCGCTCAAGCGCCAGGGCCGCACCCTCTACGGCTTCGGCGGCTAAGCGACTCGCCTCGCCACGCCTCGCCCTCGAGCTCTAGCAGCGTGAGCTGCTCCAAGCCCACCTTTGTCATTCCTCCCCTCTTTTGTTCAAACACCGGCTATTCTAATAGCCCCAGTCATGATAAACACCTGTATCACCATCAACTCGTCCTTGTCTTGTGCCTGCTCCTGTCCTGACCATGTGACTGGTCGCCGTGCCCGTGAGACATCAACGTCAGCCGGCGACCCTCGTGAGCCGCCCTCGGTCTTCGGTTGGTGACCGCTGTCAGTGCACTCGCACGGGTTGTGGGTCTCAGTGAGACGTCCACGTCGCGCGAAGCCATGCCCGCGGGAGACGTCTGCCTGTCGCCTTCCGTGCCGTCCTAGCCGTCGATTCGACCTGAGTTTGCCGTGAAGAGCCTGCCCATCACGCCGCGCGCTCGCAGTCGTGGACGAAGCGAGAGACGCGACGCAGAATCAGGTGAGCCGCTGTCTCGCGCGAGACGTTCCGTGATCCGCGGCCTCCGTCGCCACCGCCGTCGCCTTCACGCCTCGCTGAACCATGGAACTCGGAGAAACACACACTACATGCAACGCGTCAGGCCAGCATTGAGTCTTGCTGAACCATGTGGATCAGGGGAAGCCGTGCACCCGCGTCTCCCGCGCGCGGACTCGGCCGGCGGCGGCGCTTGCGCACGGAATGGAGAGCTCTGGCGTCGTCTGTCGACTGGTCATAGTGCGGACGAGCACGTTTTGCGTCGATCCGACGCGACGGCGCGCTCGGAGCGAGGCAACGGCGCGAAGCGGCGTTCGTCGGGTCCCGACCGCGACAGTGACCCAATGACGCGCTGCCGAGCCATCTTCGAGGGGTGCCGCGGCGAGCCGTGCCGACACATCGACCAACTTGACGATCGCACGGTCGTGAGCGCGTGTACGCGAAAGCACACGAGAATGCCACCCTTGCGCTCGATGCCGCGCCGTCCGCTTCGACGCCCACACGGAGTCTCCGCCGACGGCGCTCACATGCTACGCGGCAAGATCGCGAGCATGCTTCTCGCTCATGCGGCGGAGCGCGGACGTGCGCGCTTCACGTCGGCCTGTCTTACAGCAGTCCTGGTGCGTGGGCTGCCGGGGTAGCCGTCCTAACCACTATCAGGCTCATTCCATGGCGCCGTGTCGAAGCATGACTGCGGCGAGCCGTCCTCACGCTCTCCGGACTTGACCGCAGCACGGTCGTGAGCGCGTGGTACGTCGGATCGCTCGGCGCTGCCGCTCGAGCATGCTTATTGTACCTACCACAGCGCAGCTCGCTTCCGACGCAGCTTCTCCACCACCACTCGCACCGCGCTCTTGCCCGTCCGACTACCACTCAGCCGCGCTAGTCGGTATCGCTTAGTGCCGTCGGTCGGCTGCTCCGGCACGCGCGCCACACCGACTCGTGGCCCGCGGGCGCCCCCAGCGCTTCGAGCGATCGCCATGAAGGCGTGCGGCACGCGAGAAACTAGGGCTCCCGCGCAGGAGAGTGATGTGCACGGGCGCGTGCGTGCCGCCGGCGAGCGCCGTGTCGACCGGCCTAGGTCGTACCAACCACGCGGCGGCAGTGCATGTCGCGGCCGCTCGCCATGCATATCTCGCTTCCCGTTGCTACTTTCGCCGACTACACACGCGAACGCAGAGCGCGCTACCGCGGACAGAGGGCTGGACTGGTTCCCTCCGCGTCCGCTCCTCGCGCGGGCGCTCCTTCCTTGCCTGCGGACCAGAGTGTACCTCGCGCTCGCCTCGACCGCGACCATCGGCTTGGCTCGGCCGATGGCCGCCGGTCATCCGCGGCGCTCTCACGCAGCGGCGCCGCACGCGCATGCTCCATCCCCGCGCGTCTCCGCTCGTTGAGGCGCGACGAGTCAGCCTTTGGTCCTCGCGGCGCAATCCTTCGCTGCAAGCCGACTGTAGCTGAGCTCGCGCGCATGGCGCTCAAGAACCCGTCCGTCCCCGCCGATCGTGCCGCCGGTCCGCTTCACGTTCGACGCGACGCGGCCGCACACCGGGACCACGCGACATCCTCGTCCGACTTGCCCGCCTTGCTACTTTGGCCTCTTGCGCTCACGCTGCTCGGTGCGGCCCCCGCTGCAGCAGCGGCCAGCAGCCCGACAGCGTGCGCTTCGCCGCCTCGACATGTCTTCGCCGTGATGCATCCGTCGACGCGTCCCTTGCTCGCCGCCGCAACCGAAGCTTCGAAGCGGCGTCGACCCACGCAGGCGTGCGCGCGGCCGGCTCTCCCGACATGCGATGCGAGCCTGGCCCCGGCCCTTCCGCCTCGCCCAACCATGGATCTGTCAGCAACGCTCCATGCAACGCGTCAGGCTGGCTCTGAATCTTGCTGAACCATGTGCATCAGGGGAGCCCCCACCCGCGTGTCCTCCCGCGCGCCGTCTTCGCTGACGGCACTCGCACGCGGCACAGCGAGCCTGCGCGCTAGCTTCTGGCCGGCTGGCCATCGTGCTGATGAGTGCGTTCTGCGTGGATCTGTCTCGGCACCGTTCCCGTTCCCGTGGCGCGCGGGACTGGCACGAAGCCGTGTTCGGCGGGCGCTGACCGTCGACCACCACCCTCGGCACGCCGCGTAACCGCGCTCGGGGCGCGTCATGGCGAGCAGTTGCTGGTCCATAAACCGACTGGACGACGACGGCCACGTGCGCGCAAGCGCCGGATCGCACGGCGGGCTCGCTCAGTTGGTCGCCTTGAGCCCGATGCGGCGCCGTACATCTCCAACTCAGCGACGCTTCCCGCTGCCTACTTCGAATTCGTACCCGTTCATCTCTCGCTTGGCCACGCAAGTCGGTGTCGTCGCCGACTTAGTGGGCTGGCTGCTCCGAGTCGCATGCCACACGCACTTGCGGCCCGCGGAGACCTGCCTTGACGGTCGCGAGCGCGCTCAGCTCGCTGGTGGCCGGGTGCTACCGTGAACGCAACTGCTGCGCCCTTAGGAGCGTGCGCGTTGCGTGCGCGCTTGACGCCAACCTTCCCCGTCGCTTCGTTCGCCGTGGCGGCGGTGGTGCCGCGCGAACGCTCTCGCCTCGCCCTGCGGCTTTGGCGAGTTCGGCATACTCACCCAGCGTGCGCCCCCGCGTACTGTGTCCATTTAGGCTAGTTCCCGCCGCGCACGTTCGCCACGGCCAGCCGTGGTACCCGTCGATGCAGCCGTCGCCCGAGAGCGTACGCGCGTCGCCTGCGAGCGTCGCGTCGACTTGGTTCGGACCGGCCGCGCGGCAACAGCTCCCGGACCTCACGTTCGCCCTGCGTCTCCGAGCCTCTCCCTCCACGACTTTCGCCGACTGCGCATACCAGCGCGGCGCACGCGCTCTTGCAATCACCTCTCGCTCACCAGACCCTTACCGGTACGCCCGGTCCCACCCCGCGCTGGCGCTCTCGCAATGGACGTGGGCCAGGACGCACATCGCCGCGCTCACACGGTGGAACCGTCCCCATCCCCACTTCGTGCTCGCCGCCGCCGCTTCGCGCTCGCACGCACGGGAACGGCAGGGCGTGTCGCATACATGTGCGCTGCCGCTCATCGGAACTTCAAGGCGAGGATGCTCGCACGGCCCGCTCCATCGTCGCAAGCCCGTGGTCGATGAGTGCGCGTGCGGCATCCTCGCCCGTCGTCGCGCGGCATCCTCGCCCGTCGTCGCGCCGACCACGGCCACATTTTCACCTTCACGCGGCGCGGCCGTCCACCGTGTTCGACGCGGGGCCGTCCGCCGCGCTCGATTTGAGATCCTCGCTGGCTCGCCCACACCTTGCTACTTTGGCATGTCGTGCTGGTCGGCGCGGCTCTCGTTGCAGCATTCGACAGCTCAACCGCCCGCGCGACGCCGCCACGGCATGCTCTCGCCGCGACGGGTCCCATCCCTTGTCGCGTCCCTTGCCCGCCGAACGACTGCCTCTGCCAGCTCCGCGACGTCGTCGCTGGTGCGCACACGCGCGGGTGCGCTGGGCACGCACCAAGCCCATCTTGCAGGACTCAGCGGAAGCGGTTCGCCCGCAACGGGATGAAGCGCAGCGAGCCGGTGACGGCGATGCGAAGCGGGGCAGGAACCGGAGCACGGCGCTCACCGTCGACGGCACTTCCCTGACCGACTGCACCGGCCGCGCCGCGAACTTCATGACGAACGAGATCTTGCTAGGGACCATCGCTCGAGGCTGACGATCACACGCTCATCACCGACGACACCCGTAGGAGAACTCACGACTCGTTTCAGAAGGAGACCAGGGTTTCGTTTGAACAGTGTAAATAAATTATGACTGGACGGCCATCATCGACGAGACGAGCGACTCACACGGGCGGGCGACAACTGAGAGACAGGGTACACCCCACGGGCGAGAAACCGACTGCATCGAGGACAACCATAGGAGGGAGGGAGGGAGGGAGGCGAGAGGACCAAATGTACAGGGTGCGAGGCGGGACGACTCGCGAGGAGCGGGAGGGGAAGAACGCCAAGCTTACTGCTTGGTCGTCGACGTGTACTTGGTCACGGCCTTGGTGCCCTCGGACACGGCGTGCTTGGCGAGCTCGCCGGGGAGGAGGAGGCGGACGGCCGTCTGGATCTCTCGCGACGAGATGGTCGACTTCTTGTTGTAGGCCGACAGCTTGGACGCCTCCTCGGCGATGCGCTCGAAGATGTCCTGGACAAACGAGTTCATGATGGACATGGCCTTGTTGGAGATGCCCGTCTCGGGGTGCACCTGCTTGAGCACCTTGTAGATGTACGTGTTGAACGTCTCCTTGCGGGCGGCCTTGCGCTTGCCGGTCTTCTTCTCGCCGGTCGCGGCGGCCTTGACGGGGGCTACGGAGGGGTGCGGGACAAGGACGTGAGTCAGCGGAACGAGTCGGATGAGTGCGTCGGGTCCGACTACGCTCAAGGACCGGCCAGTTTGGGACGTGCGAGTCCGAAAAAGGCCGGCCTTGGACGCAAACGGGCCCGATGGACCCCGCCGTGACCCAAGTCCGAGCCAGCCCGTTGCGGCCGAGTCGGCGGCCGCCATCGAAGTCCAAAGTGACTCGATTTCGGTCCAACTCGGTCAGACTGGCGCGTTCGGACCCGGACCAAGGCGGGGCGGGGCGGGTCAGACCGTGCAGGACGACGTACCCTTGCCGGCGGGCTTCTTGGTGGCGGTAGCGTCCTTGGGGGGCATGGCGGCGAGTTCTCGGTGTTTGGGAGCGGGTGGTAATCACGGCACGGGTCCGAGATGATAGATGCACTTGGTCGGGGAGAGAGGGTGCGTTGCGGGCTCCATGGGGCGGGGGGCGCTGCCTTTATAGTGCGGCGGTCTCGGGGGCGAGCGTGTGGGAGAGCGTTGAGCGAGTGCGGGTGTGGCCGCTCGGCTTGGCCGCGGGGCGAAAACCCAGGTTTCGCACTGCTCGCGTGACTTCACCTGACTCCGCGCCCCCACGTGGCGCCACGCGCGCGGCTTTCGCGACGCGTTTCGCGACGCGTTTCTCTCCTCTCGCCTATCTGCCTGCAATGTATCACTCCCGCAAAAGATGACCGACAAGACCATCGCCGCGCTCAAACCGTTCGTCGCGCGCACGCCGCTCAGCGACAAGCTGCTGGCCAAGCCGCCGTTCCGCTTCCTGCACGACCTCGTGTCCGAGTTTGTCGCCAAGACGGGCTTCGGCGCGGGCCTCTTCGCGGGCGAAGAGACCGACTCGGCCGCCGTCAAGGAAAAGGACGCCAAGATCGCATGGCTCGCCAAGATCATCAAGCTGACCGGTACGCTGCGATGCTCTCGCGCGTGGGGTGGACGGCTGACCGGTTTACGAGTGTGTAGAGCTCGCCACGGGCCAGCCCGTCGCCGCGAAACCCGCCAAGATCGTCGCGGGGCTCGAGCCCGAGGCCACCAACGCGTGGCTGCAGGCCCTCGCGACATGTGCTGCGGTACGCTCTCTCGCGGCTACACGGCGGGTCGCTCGCTCGACTCACCCGCGCGATGCCGCGTCTAGATCGACTCGGACGCCATGGTCGTCAGCCTCGGCGGCTCGCCACCACCGCGGGCAGCGGCACCCGCACCTGCCGCTGCTGGACCTGAGCCTGCTCCCGCACCCGCGCCGGCCGCTGCGCCTACGCCAGCGCCAGCAGCGCCCGAACCAGCAGCGCCTGCCAAGCCCGCCGCCGCCGTGTCGTCCTCGAAGAGCCCGTCCAAGTCGCCGCCGACCAGCACCTCGAAATCCTCCTCCTCGTCCAAGGACCCCGCCGCCAGCAAGGACAAAAAGTCCTCGTCCTCGTCATCGCGCACCACCGCCAGCGCGCTGCCGAAAAAGGACAAGGACAAGGAGAAGACGGGCTCGTCGACCAAACTCGCTTCCTCCTCGTCGACCTCGCCGCGCAAGCCTTCCGCCGCCCCCGCCAAGTCGTCGACATCGGGCAGCCGCGAGAAGCTCGCCGCGTCCAAGGAGAAGCTGTCCGGGTCCAAGGAGAAGCTGTCGTCGAGCTCGAGCAAGTCGAAGCACGCCGACCCCGCACCTGCAGCGCTGGCCCCCGTCGCCGCGCCAGCGCCCGCTGAGACCACGCTCGTCATGTCGGCCCCCGCGCCCGCCCCGCCGACCCCTCCTGCACCTGCTGCCGCCGACCCTGCCCTGCTCCCCTCGCAACCCGAACCTGCCGCGGCCGCGACCGAGCCGCCCGTCATGATGGCCGCCCCCGCCGCCCCTCCCGCCCCTACCCCCGCCCCCGAACCCGCGACCCCCGTCTCCGCCGCGCCCGAAGACACGTCGCCCCCCGTCGACGACGCGCACGAGTCGGCCGACCACCTCGGGTCCGACACCGCGCTGACGCGCCCGGTCCCCGTGCAGCGGCGCGAGCGGCCGACGACTGCGCGGAAGGCGCCGCCGCGCGCGCGGCCGCTGGGTGAGGGCGGGATCGGGGACGATGCGACGGTAACGGGGCCGGCCGCTACGGTTGCTGGTGCGGCGGGTGTAGGTGGTGGGGTGAATGTGATCAGCGAGGACGCGCCCGCTGCGCCCGCCGCAGTCGTGGGAGGTGGTGGACTCGCGGCGGCCACCGGCGACGACGACGAGATGTTCGTCGTGCAAGAAGACGAGTCCGCGGCCGCGCTCGACTCCACCGCCAATTTCACCGCGTCCGCGGCCGCCGCGGCGCTCGACCCAGCGCAGCCGCACGGTGGGCTCGTGCGCAAGCTGCTGGAGAGCAAGCGCGCCTCCGCCGACCGCCCCTCGTCCTCCCTCGGCGGCCCGCGCCCCGGCACCGCGACCACGGTCACCGCCGCGGCCGCGCGCGACGCCGAAGCCCTCCAGTCACGCATCCAGGCCGTGACGCGCGCAGCGCACCCGCTGGGCCGCACGCTCGACTACATCCACGAGGACATGGACGCGATGGGGAAAGAGCTCGCGTTCTGGCGCGCCGACGCGGCAAAGTCGCGCGGCGTGCTGGCCAAGGAGCGCGAGGCGACGGAGAGCCAGGTGCGCCCGTTGCTCGACGAGATGGCGAAGCTGGACGCGGCGATCACGCTCGAGCTCGAACGCATCGCGCAGGCCAAGGCCCGCGTGTTGATGAACGAGGAGACGATCGAGCGGTATGTCACGGGTATGGTGCAGCCGGCCGTGTGAGGTGGTGGAAGGAGAGGGAGACTGGGTGTATTGATTGAAATCGATGCGATGCGAGCAAAAAGTGTGGTGGGAGTGAGCGAGTGGAGCGGGATCAGGCCTCGGCCATCTGTGTGTCGCCATCCGCGTCGACCTGGTGCTGCTGCGACGGCTGCTGCGACGCCTGCGGCTGCGGCTGGGGCCGAGCTGGCGGCCGCGGTTGCTGCCCCTGCGACGCGACGACGGGCCGCGGCTGCTGCTGCGACGGCTGCGGGATCCCGACCCCCGACGCGCCCGGCGCATTGGCCTCGGGCTGGATCCCGAGCCGCTCAGCGACCTCGGACGGGTTGATGGTGATGGCCTTGGTGCAGTTGTTGGTCTTGTAGATCCCGACGAGTCGGTCGGCGAGCTCGAACATGTTGTGTCGGAGCGAGATGATGATGAACTGGGCGGCGTGCGGTCCCGTCGACTGCTCGCGGACGTAGTTGGCGATGATCGAGACGTTGCGGAAGTCGAGCGCGGCGTCAATCTCGTCCAGCACGTACAGGGGCGTCGGGCGGTACGCGTGCAGGGCGAAGACGAGCGCGAGCGAGGCCAGCGTGCGCTCGCCGCCCGACAGGTTCGCGATCTGCTTCCACGACTTTCGGGGCGGCATGACCGAGAACACGATGCCCTCGGCGAACGGGTCCATGGAGTCAACGAGCTCGAGCTCGGCGTTCCCGCCCGCCGTGATCAGCGCGTACATGTCCTTGAGCCGCGACGTAATCTCGGCGAACCCGGCCATGAACGTCGAGAACCGCGTGCGCTTGAGCGCATCCGTCGCGCGCTTCTGCGCGTCGCGCGCCTCCTCGGTCGCCGCCAGATCGTGCGCGCGCGTCCCGAGCTCGAGCTCGCGCATCCGGTACTCGACGAGGGCGCCGAGATTCGCCTGCGTCCCGGCGAGCTCGGACGCGAGCTGCTTGATCTCGCGCTCGAGCGACGGCACGTCGATCGGACCGTCGTTGTTGTCGTCCGCGTCGTCGTCGCCGTCACCGTCAAACACGTCCGCCGCGACGACGACGGGGATCGCGTTCGGGTCGTCGCCCGCGCCGTTGCCGCCGTTGGGCGGCGTCCCGAGGACAGACGTGACCGCTGCCGCCGCCGCGCCCGCGGCACCCTCCTCGGCCTCGCTGTCGTCGACCACCGCGACCGACTCGCCCTTGCCCGCCGCGGCGGCGTCCGCCTGCGCCTTGGCCTTGGCGCGCGCGGCCGCCGCCGCGAGGAGCGTCGCGGTCACGTTCCGCGGGAGCGTGAGCGTGCGTCGCGTCGCGGCGGCGGCCTCCTTGAGCTCGCGCAGTTTCGCGGCCCACGCGGCGACCTGGCCCTCGGCGGCGTTCGCCTTGGCCGTGAAATCGTCGACGACCGCGACCGCCTCGGCGCGCTCGCGGAGGTACCGCGCATTCGCGTCCTCGAACTCGCGCAGGTCGGCGCTCACCTCCTTGAGCTTATCCTCGGCGTCCTCGGTCTCGGCCTGCACGGTCTCGAGCGCCGTCGAGACATCGAGCGCCTGCACCGTGAGCGCGTCCATGACGCCCGAGATCTGCGCGACGGTCGCCTCGAGCGCCGCCTGCTCGGTATGCGCGGTGGCGAGGATCGCGCGCGCGGCGGCCAGCTGCTTCTCAGCCTGGTTGCGCTGGACGCGGGCCTTGGCGGCGGCGCGCGTCGCCATCTCGGCGCGCTTCGTCAGGTCCGCGACGCGCGACTTGAGCACCTTGTACTCGACGCCGCCCGCCTCGTCGATCTTGGCCTGCTGCGCGGCGACCTTGGCCTCGACGACCGACGCGTGCTCGCGCACGGCAGCGAGGTCCGTCTCGAGCGCCGCCAGCTCCGTTTCGATGGCCGCTGCGCGCGCGTGCGCCGCGTCGATCGGGTTCGCCGCCGCCGTCTCCTTGGAGCGCTTGCTCTTCTTCTTCCCCTCTGACGGAACCAGCGCCGCGAGCTCGGTGCGCGCGGCGTCGAGCTGCTTGTTGACGTCAGCGAGCGCGACGCGGGCCTTGGCGGCGTCCGTCTCGGCCTGCGCGGCGGTCCGCGCGAGCGCGTCCGCCTCGGCCTCGACGGCGTCGAGCTGGCGCTTGAGCTCCGCGGCGCGCGCCTGCGCGGCGGTGCGCAGCGCGTCGAGCTCGCGGACCATGTCCTGGGTGACCTCGGGCTCGTCGACGGCCATCGCGTCCCCCGCGCTCGCGCCGCTCAGTTTCATGCGGCCGCGGCTGACGTGGTTCCCGCCGCCGGACATGGTCCCCGACGTATCGATGAGCTGGCCGTCGAGCGTGACGACGCGCCACCGGCGTTTCCCGTTGAAGGCGATGCGGTTGGCCTGGTCGAGGTCCGCCGCGACGAGCGTGTCGCGCATCGCGTGGTAGAAGGCCTGGCGCAGCGCCTCGTCGTTGCCGCGCACCACGACGAGGTCGAACAGCCGCGGCACGCCCTCGGGCGTCTGCAGCGGCTGGATGTCGTACCGCGGCAGCTTGTCGAGGCAGATGAGGTTCGCGCGCCCGAGCCGCTCGGTACGCAAAAAATCGAGACACTTCTGCGCCGTCGCGACGGTATCGACGACAATGTGGTCAAGATTCCCGACCGCCGTCGAGACGGCCACGTCAAATTTCCCGGGCACCGTGCCCAGGTTGCCGAGCCGGTCGCGCAGCCCGGGCCACCGCGCGGCGCGCTGCTCGCGGAGCGCGGCCAGGACGGTCCCGCGGTCGCGCGTCGAGGCCAGCTGGCGCCGCGCGTCCTCGGCCTTGACCGTCGCCTCGTGCGCGTCGCCGCGCGCGGTCTGGAGGTCGGCGGCGAGCGCGGTCCCGCGGTTACGCAGCTCGGCGAGCGCCGCGGCGGCCCGCTCGTGCTCGGCAGCGGCGGTCCCCGCGCGCTCCGTGAGCTCGGCCTGCTGCGCGTCGAGCACGCCGACCTGCTTCTCGATCCGGGCATGCGCGGCGGTCGCGCGGGCGATCGTGTCGGTGACGCGTGCGCGCTCGGCGTGGAGCGCGGCGACGGCCTGCTCCTTCTGGCGGACCTGGGTGGTCCAGGGGCGGAGCTCGGCGTGGAGCGCGTCGAGCTCGGCCTGCAGGTCCTTGGTGAGGAACCGCACGTCGATCTGCATCTCGTCGAGCTTGGTTTGCGCAGATTCGAGCTGCGCGGCGAGGTCGGCGAGCTCGGTCTCGAGGCGCGCCGCGTCGTCGTCGAGGTCGGCCATGGCCGCGGCGTGCGTCGCCTCGTCGCGCCGCGCCTTGTCGTGGGTCTTGGCGAGCTTCTTGAGCTTGGTCACGGCGGATTTCTTGAGCTCGCGCTGCTTGACGTCCTCGTTGTTGAGCCGCGCGAGCTCGGCGGCGAGCGGGTCGACGCGTTTGCGGGCCGCAGCGAGGGCTTGGGTCGCGGCCTGGACCGCGCGCTCGAGGCCGGCCTTGCGGGTCTGCTGCTCGGGTGCGTTGTGCTCGGCGTCGAGCTTCTCAATGCGGCGGCGCGCTTCGGCGACGGCCTGGCGGGCGACGTCCAACGAATTGGCGTGGCGCTTGCGGTGGTGGCGGTACAGCTTGCCCTGGTACTGGCGCAGGCGGTTCTCCTTGCCCAGGTACGCCTCGGCGGCGGCCTTGCCGTCCTCGAGCCGCGTGAGCTCGTGCTCGATGAGCCGCACGCGCGCGAGTTTCTCGTTGCGGCGTTCCTGGAGGACCTCGAGCTCGCGGGTGGCCGTCTCGATGGGCTCCTTGAACTGCGAGGTGCCGATAATGTCCTCGAGGTACTCGAGCAGACCTTCGTCGTGCTCGGTGGCGGCCTTGGCCTTCATCTGCGCAATCGACTCGACCTCGCCCTGCAGGATCAGGAACCGGTTGTGGTCGAGGTCGATGCCCTTGCCCTTGAGCAGCGAGGTGATCTCGGCGTAGGTGCTCGGGGTGCCGTCGAGAAAGTAGCGCGACTGGTGGTTGCGCGTGGCCGACCGCGACACGACCAGCTGCGTACCGGGCACGGGCGTGGTGTCGCCGCCCTCCTCGAGAATCTCCTGGAAGTGGATCTCGACCGAACACTGCGGCAGGTCCGGGAACGCCTCGGACTTGTGGATCAGGTGGCCGATCTTGGACTGGCGCATCTTGGACGCGCGGTACCCGAACACGAACAGCAGCGCGTCGATGACATTCGATTTCCCCGAACCGTTCGGGCCAACGATCGCGGTGAAGGACTACGTTGGGTGGGGAGTGTGAGCGGGCGTGGGTGCGCGGGAAGCGGGGACGCGACGCACCTTGTGGAACGGCCCAATGGTCTGCACGCCCGCGTACGACTTGAAGTCGCGCAGCACCATCTGCGTGATGACCAGCCGCTGGCGCTTCTCGATCCACCCGCGCGCGCCGAACATGCCGTACAGCGCCGTGTGCCGGCTGTCGGGCACGTACTTGGCGGGCTGCGCGAGCGGGCGCGGCGCGGCGGCGGTGCTGGCGGGCTGGCTCGCCGAGACATCGGGTTGCGACTGGGACAGCAGCTGGGTGCCCATGGGTGGTGGGGCGGACGACGACAAAGGTGGTGGTGCTGGCGGCGGCGGGCCCGGGATCGTCATGGTGTAGCGTGTGCGTGCACGGCGATGACGTTGCAGCGACTAGCGGGCAAGATTCATGGGTTGGCGTTGGGGTGGTGCGGGAGTTGGAGAGGGAGGGGGTCGGACGAGGTGAATCCGCGCGACGGCCAAGTCCGAGCCGCGGCCCCCTGAGCGTGTGTGGGGCGGGATGGCTCGGCTCGCTCACTCGGCAGGTAGGTCAAACAGGGACATGAGAAATATATCTAGAAAATACTCGGGACTGAAGGAGAGAGCTCGGGCCGGACGGCCGACATCGCACAAAACCTTAGAGGCCGCCGAGGTGCTGCTGCAGGGCGCGCATCTCGTCGGGCGAGAGCGGCTTCGAGTCGTCGATCGTGCCCGACGCGACCGACGACGACGCGGGGGCGGCGGTGGCCTCGTTGAGGAAGTGGAACCGGCCAGCGAGCACGGTCTCGGCGTCGACCGTCTCGAGATGCGCGAGCTCCTTGCGGACGACGGCGACAAACTCGGCGAGGTGCTGCGGGTCGGCCTGCGACTGGAACAGGTTGCGCCACAGGGCCGAGGCCAGCAGGGCGTCCGAGTGCACCAGGGCCTCGTCGTACGACATGATGCCGCCGTAGAAGATGGACAGGAACTCCTTGAGCGAGCGGTCGACGATCGCGTTCTTGCGGATGCCCATGGCCCACAGCCGGTCCTCCATGTCGCGGAACAGGTGGCTCACCAGCCCCTGGATCGCGTCCTTGCCCGCGGGACCCTCGCCGCGCAGACGCACCATGGCCATCCACACGTGCACCTGTGTCACGCCGAACCACGTCTGGAACGTGTCGGGCAGGCCCACGTCGCGGATCAGCCAGTCGAGGTGCGCGTTCGCCGCGGCACTGCACCGCTCGTACATGTACAGCGTCTCGCGCTGGTGCGTCTGCGCCTTGGACTGCAGACCGAACACGGGCGCCAGACGCTTCGCCACCGCGGGCGTGATGAACCGCGCAAAGATGGAGGAGGAGGTCGCCGCTTCGCCCGCCGCCTCGTACTCGCGCGACTTGGCCGTGTACGGCGTCGCGCCCTTGCGCGGGGCGGGCGGCTGCGGCGCGTCGGCCGCGCGCAGGATGGGGGTCGAGCTCAGCGCGCGGATCGGGGTGCGGGTAACGGGCGTCTACACATGCAGAGTTCCGCCTGGTTCAGCATGCAAGACTTGAGGCGGGTCGCCCAAGTGCGCTGCCGTACCCGGACGGCCGCGCGGGTCGCGCCGCGGACCAGGGTGCGCAGCGATGCAGAAGACATGTTCGTCGTGGCGGTGATAACGTTGCGGCAGGTTAGCTGTCCGCGGGAGGTTGCATGGGCTGGGATCGTGGTCCGCTTCGAGAGGGGCAGCGAGCTCAAGCGACGCGAGCAACGTCAGCACTCGACACTCGAGATCGGCCACCGCCGCCATCTCCGCTCCCCAAGGTCCCGTGCTCGCCGAGGAAACGCGTCTTGAGCACAGCAAGGCTCTCCTCACACAGAGTCGACCACGATGATCACCATCGGTCGGCGGAGCGATCTCCCGGGGTAGGTTCGCCGGGAGGAGGTGAGCACGATCACGTTGGCCTCACGACTTCCTGTCGTCTCCCTCGCCATGTCCGCATATTTAGCTCATCGCTGGAGCAGGCCAAGACGACGACTACGAAGGCTAGGGTGGCGAAGCAGGATCGGCAGGAGGAGGAGGTTGAAAGCGCTGGCAAGCCCACGTGTGGCCGCTCCGTGTGGCGTAGGCTGCCCTGCCCGCCGTCCTGCCCGCCGACCCCCCGTGCTGCCGCGCTGCCGCCCCCGCTCTCTCATTACGCTCGCACAGGTATTTCAGCCCCCCTCCTTTCGAATTGTCGAGTCTCAACCCCCGACATAACGACGTACGGTCATTCGCCGCCCGCCCGCCGACCACTTCGCTCCCGGTCGTGGCCAGCACGCGTTTGGCCGATTCCCACGCACCACACTCGCAATGCATGCAAACGACTCGATGTAAATCCTCGGAAAACGCCGACCGCTGCGGATGGGATGCGAGTGTCACCTCGAGTGCCTCGACCATGCCGCGCGGTGCCGGGCCGAAAAACTGTCACGCCACGGCGATGCGCTCCACCCCGCCAGCCTCGGGAGCGCCGCCTGTGACCTCGAAACTCGTTTGCCGCCTCGACCGCGGCCCCCTGCGCCGCGGCACCGACGTGTGTGCCTCTGACCGCAGAGACGCTGACTGCGCGTGCGCTGCGCGGCCGCCTGGGGAGGGCTGGATGCCGGGATGCCACGCTGAACCATCCACTTGCCCGACGAACCGGCGCCGCCGACGCGCACGCACCGTGACCGAAAAGTACTGCCCACAGCCTCTTGGCGCAACCGGCGACTCGTCGGCGCTCCCGACAGCGTACGATGCCTCGCCGCTCGCGTCTCGCCGCCGCCCTGCCTCGCTTGCCCCCTGCCAGTCCGTCCTGGACGGCTTGTGCGGCGAGCTACCCGTCCTTCACGGACGCCTCACTCAGAGCGGTCAGCCTGGCTAGACGCTGCCCGGCACGGGACGGTTCTTTGGTTCGGATTTTGCTGCGCCACAGCCGTCCGCCCGTCCCGACCGGTGCGGTTCTGGAAAATTCTCGCCAACCACCGTGCTGTCGCCCACCGACTCGGCTACGCTATACCATTCCTTCCCTCGCCTCTCCATCTCGTGCTCTTCGGCTCGTTAACCACTCCGCACCGCTGCGCGGGCGCCGTCGTTAGCGACCGGTTTCTGGTTGCGCAGCTAGACTGACCTCGTGCTGCCCTGCCCGTTCCCGATCACCTCCCACTCGATTACAGCAAATGGCTGACTCTGCGCCGGCCGATCGTAACTCTGGTGCGTTTTCTTCGGCTGTGACTCGCCACTTGACCGTCCCACTCACGCCCGCTCCCCTCGCTCCTGAACAGCCCCTCGTGGTGGCTTTGGCCGTGGTGCCGCTGCTGGCGGCCGCGGCCGTGGTGCTGGTGGTCGCGGTCGCGGCCGTGGTGGCGCCGCTCGCGGTGGCCGCAAGGACGAGGAGAAGGACTGGGTCCCCGTCACCAAGCTCGGCCGTCTCGTCAAGGAGAACAAGATCAAGTCGATTGAGCAGGTGTACCTGTTCTCGCTCCCCATCAAGGAGTACCAGATCATCGACTTCTTCCTCCGCGGCCTCAAGGACGAGGTCATGAAGATCATGCCCGTCCAGAAGCAGACCCGCGCCGGTCAGCGCACCCGCTTCAAGGCCTTCGTCGTCATTGGCGACTCGAACGGCCACGTCGGCCTCGGCGTCAAGTGCTCCAAGGAGGTTGCCACCGCCATCCGCGGTGCCATCGTCCTGGCCAAGCTCTCGATCATCCCCGTCCGTCGCGGCTACTGGGGTACCATCCTCGGTGAGCCCCACACGGTCCCCGCCAAGGTCACCGGCAAGTGCGGCTCGGTCGTCACCCGCCTCGTGCCCGCCCCCCGCGGTACCGGCATCGTCGCCGCCCCGGTCCCCAAGAAGCTGCTCCAGCTCGCCGGTGTCACTGACTGCTACACGTCGGCCCGCGGCTCGACCCGCACCCTCGGCAACTTCGTCAAGGCCACGTTCGCCGCCATCGGCAACACGTACGCGTTCCTCACGCCCGACCTCTGGCCCACGGCCACCTTCACCAAGTCGCCCTTCCACGAGTTCTCGGAGTTCCTCCAGAAGACCGACAACAAGAAGAGATACTAAGGGAAAAGTGTCGCCGCGCTTCCTCGACCTGCCGCCTTCGCCCCGCTCGCCCGTCGTACCACTGACCGCCTCACCGTGGTTGGTGCTCGTCGAGTGACGGAGTGCTGTCGTCAATAGAAGCCTCCGACATTCGTCCGGCCCTTTTTTTACTTATCACCACCTTTCTCTCCCCCCTTCTCTCTCTCTCGCACCTCTTTGCCGTCTGGGTAGAGGTCCCTCCTGGATCCTTTTGCCCCTGCACCAGCCTCGCCCTACCCTCCCCTCTCCCTCCCCTTTCGCCGTGGTGTCAAGGCAACGAGCCGAGACTAACAAAAATCCCCAAAATATACTCGACCTTGTGCCGTCAGGCCCGACGTTGGATTACCTCACTCTCATGTCTGTTGCTTGTCTCTCGACCGTCTTCCTCGATCTTGAGTGTCGTCCAGAGTGTCGTCCTCGGTCTTCGGTCTCGTCGTAGGTCTTGAGCGTCGTTTTTAGGTGTGCGAGCAGCTGTGATGCGGAGGCTGATCGGCGAGCGGCGCGTGGCTGGAGAACGCGCGTGGGCGCGACGCGTCGGCCGCCGGCCGCGCGGTTCGCGCTCATCTCCCCTCACCTCGCCGCACCCCCACCCCGCTGCTCTCGCTCTCGCTTCCTCCGATCCGCCTTCTCCATCGCCTCCAGGGCACGCACCGACTGAACGCATCGACCGACCGCAACGCAACACAATGTGGCCGCAACTCCGCCGCGCCATGACCACAGACCAGGTCCCAACTATGCACCATGGGCCGGGGCCCGGGTTCGGCGGCGGCGTCGGCGGCAACGGCAGCTCGGCCACCGTGTTCCCGAGCCTGCCGCCGACCGCGGGGTCGTCCGGATCGTCGCTCAGCGCCGCGTCGTCGTTCGCTGCGTCGCGTGTCAGCGGCGCCGCGGGCGTGGGCGGCGCCGGCGAGTTTGAGCGGTGGGAGCACGATCTCGAGTATACGTACCGGTACGCGATGCGGGGGTCGGGTGGGAGAGCGGGATGGTGCTGATGCAGGAGGGGACGTGTAGCTGGAAGGTCGAGCCGTGGTCGCAGCTGTCGCCGCTCGCCGAGTACCGGTCGCCCGTGTTCCGCGCCGACGCGCTGCCGTGGACGCTCAAGGTGTACAAGGGCCGCCCGCGGAACCCGAACGTACGTCATTTTGTGCTCGCTCGCATCGCGGGTGGATCTGACCGCCGCGCCGCGGCCGCCGCCACCAGGTCCTCTCGCTGTACCTCGGGTGCGACGTGCCCATGAACGCGGTCAAGAAGAAGATCCAGATCACCTTCATGATCGGCAGCCCCAACGACACGCGGCTCGCCGGGTACATGCGCCACGAGCGGCCCGTCTGGTTCTCCTCGCGTACGTGAGCGGGACGGTGGCCGTGGACCGCGGTCGCTAACGCGCGCGCGGCGCGTAGTGCACCCGACGTGGGGCGAGGAGACGCTGCTGACGCTCGGCCAGGTCGCGCCGCTGATCAAGGATGATGGTACGCGACGCGGACGGGTTGGTGCAGAGGAAGTGAGCGGGGCTTGACGTCGTGCGCGAGTAGCCATCTACGTCGGCGTGCGGTTCACGATCCTGGCCACGGTCGACGACCCCGAGATCGTGTCGCCGTCGCCGCTCGACGCGCTGTTCAAGTCCGAGGCGTTCGCGGGTACGCGCACCCAGTGCTCTCACTCCATTGAACCGTCACTGATCGCTCGATTCATCACGACTAGACGCTTTCCTGCACGTCAGCTGGGACGAGCGCGAGGTCCCCGTCGTGTTCCCCGTGCTCCGCTCGCTCCTCGCCGCGCAATCCCCGTACTTTGCGGCGCTCTTCTCGTCGCAGTTCGCCGACGCGAGCGCAGCCGCGCACCGCGGCGTCCGGATCCTGCACGTCGACCCGGTCGCCTTCGAGTACATGCTCGGGTGGATGTACCGGCAGCCGTCGTCGACATCGATCCTCCCCTCGCTCACGCTGCCTGAGCTCGAGGCGTGCCTCGAGACCGCCGAGCGGTTCCAGGTCAACGCGTGGGCGCCCGTCCTCATGCGCGCCGTCCGCCTCCACGTCACCGACCACAACGTCTGGCAGGTGTGGGAGCTCGCGCGGCGGTTCCACTGTGCGGCGACGGAGATGCGCGCGTTCGCGTATATCGCCGGCCACTTTGACCGCCTATGCACCCTGCTCGTCCGCGAGTCGCGGGCGAGCTCGTCGCTGCTCATGTTCGCGGGCGGCGCCGGCGCCGGCGGCGGGGAGAACGTGGTCGGGTCGCCCGCGCGGTCCCCGCTCATCCATCACCATCACCGCGTCGCGACGGGCGGCAGCACATCCGCGCACGCCCGGCCCGCGCGGTCGCGCCACGCGTCCGTCGCCACGTCGGCCGGCGGCGGCGACTTCCTGCACGACCCGTCCTCCCTCGCGTCGCTGCAGCAGGCCAAGGAGGGCATCGCCGGAATCACGCTCGACCTGATGCGCGCCATCCTGTCGGCGGACCGCCTCAACGTCGAGTCCGAGGAGCGCGTGTTCGACTTTTTCGCCGAGTGGGTCGCAGCCCGCTTCGAAGACGGCAGCGCCGGCGCTCGTACGCGTAGCACGCACCCGCTCGCGATCCCCGGTACCCTCGTCCACGAGACGGGCGGCGGCGCGGCCGGGTTCGGCGCCGCGCCCGCGTCGCCGTGGGGCCCGTTCCCAACGGCCACGGCGGGAGCGCAGCACGGTGGGGTCCACTCGCCCGTGTTCCCGCAGCCCGACCTGCCGTCCCTCGACGTCGACGTCGAGCACGCGGGGTTGCCGACGCAGCACGTCCCGACCGAGCTCGACGCGGGCGGCGGTGGCGGCGAGACGCAGGACGACGCGGGCGCAGCGGCCGCGGGGTCGCCGTCCGCCCTCGCGGCTGAGTCGGCGCTCGACGCGTTCCTCGCGGACGACCCGATGCTCGATTTCGAGGGCCCTTTGCGCCCACCGCCGCACGCGCAGGTGGCGGCTCCCGGTTCCGCGGCGGCGGCGACGGCACAGCAGCCGTCCGCGCCGACGGGCCAGTTCCCGCATGACCGCCTGCACTCGGCGCCTGCGCGCACGTCCGCGGCGGGGACGGGGACGGGGACGGGCGGGAGCGCCGCGGGGAGCGTCGGCGACTCGGCGCTCGGGTTCGGGTCGACGGCGTCGAGCGGGTTTGGCGGCAGCACCAGCGGTGGCGGCCGGTTCGCGTCGACGTCGGGCCGCGGCAACACGAGCCCGCTGACCGGCACCTCCGCCTTTACCCACCACCCGCCGCCGCCCGCGTCGCTCGTGTCGGTTGCCACGTCGCCGCTCAGGGCGCCGTTCGACCCGCTCGGCTCACCCCGCGCCGGCGGCGCCAGTGGCGGCGGGTGGCCGCTGCAGTGGTCGCAGGCGGCGACGGCCGAGCACCAGGTGGCCATGACGGAGCTGGTGCGCCTCATCCGGTTCCCTCTGATGCGCAAGGAGTACCTGTCGGGCACCGTGGAGCGCACGCAGCACGTCATGGCGTGGCCCGCGATGAAGGACCTCCTCCTCGCCGCGTACAAGTACCTCCTGTTCCCGCCCGCGGACGGGGCGCCGGGCAGGGTCGAGGGTCGCGGGCGGCTCGAGAGTCCAGAGTTTTATATCTGAGGAAGGAGGAGGGAGGGTGGGGATGAATGTACGCAATAGTCAACCCTCCGACGTTCACACAGAGCAGGCCGATGTGGAAGCAGGGGTGCTGGTGGAAGGTCGGCGGAATACGCGCGGAGCGGCGCGAGTGGCAGGCACGGGAGGTCTCGCAGGAACGTCTCGCGCAGTTCATTCGCGCCGCCGACGCGTCGTATTAAGGTTCAAGGGCGTATCTCGGTCCACACGCGAGGTACCAGTGGACTGATGAAGCCCATGTGCCAGACCGACACAGTGACGCGAACGAGCGGGACCTCGGCTCTCATGCGTGCAAGCGCAGGACGACGGCCGCGAAGGCGATCCAGACCTCAAACCGTGGCGCACAGATGTGCGAGGACCTGCCGCCACGGTGTGTGTAACGATCGACGTCGCGGAGCTCAGGCGCAGCCGAGTGCGGCCGTGCGACACACACAGCGCCGGCAGCGCCGAATCCAGCCGGTCCGTGGTAACGAGAGCATGAAGGACACCCGGGAGACAGAATGCAGCAAGTCTTTGCCGGTTTCCATTCGATGCGTTCGCGGCGGAGCGGCGGAGCGGTGTCAGAGGGAGAGAGCGGCGGCGGCCGGCTCGACTCGGTGTTCGTGGCGATGCGGCACCTCACACCACAGAGTCCATCCATAGGACTCGTATCGAGCGACGCTCAGGCATGGTCGATGACCGGCTGAAGAAGTAGAAGTGCGAGGATCGCGTGAGCTGACGCGGTCGGTCGGTGTTCGCGGGGCTCACACGGGGGGACGCGGCAAGGGCCTGCGCGTTGCATCGAAACGCGTCCTCGAACATCGAGGAGCAGTTGCAGCGCTCGCTAGTTCATGGTTCAAGGTCTTCTCGTCGATCTCATGCAGCAATATGTAAGGCGATCCTCTACCGACCGACAGGCGGCGCGGTGCGGTCGCGAGGTGAGTGGCCCTCGGCAGGCCAAGACAGACGTGTTGCAGCGACACGGCTCGGGCCGCCGGACTCGGTCATGAGCACCATGACGACGATGAAAATGTGATGTGGATGCGAACAGATCTGCCATGCGAGGGCTGAGAGCGCGTTGGCCATGTTGGAGCACGGCCGCGGCATGCACCCGAAGCCGGATCTCCTCGTGTGACCGTGTCGGCGCGTCTCAGAGAACATCTGGCTGTCTCAAAGGTGCCGATTGGGTCCGCTACGCCCGCCTGGACCGGCAAGGCGGCTCCCGGGCGCGCCGAGGGTCGCAGCCTGTCGGAGCGGCCTCGGGACCGCCGTCGCGGGCAGTCGCGCCAGTTTACTGCGGTCCATGATACCGCAAGACGCCTGTGAACGCGCCGGTGAGGAGAGAGGGGAGGGCGGGACGGCCGCCATCGTGAACGTGGGTGAGAGTCGTGGTGACGCCATGGCGCGTGCCATGCGGCTGTGGCGCAATGCGCTCGAGTTGGGACGCAGAAGCTTGGGAGAGCTGTCGCAACGCTGGTGCAGGTGCAGGCGCAGAGCTCACGCACCAACGCAAGCGACTTGATATGGTCTCGATAATTGGTTTTCGTGTGGACGCGAAACGAAAATCGCTGCGCTTCGCGGTCACCGGGGGCCAGGTGCGCGCGCGAATTTGTCTCGGAGCCACCGGAGACGCGTCGGCGAGACGCGCCACCCGCGCGTTGTATCCGGAAACGCGTCGCACCGACGCGTCGGAAAACTTGTTCTCTCGTCACAACCCGTCGACTCCTTGCAATGCCATCAACCCTTCCTCTTCCGCACGCGTGTCCCTGCAACACTACCTGCGACTACTCGTCGTGCTCGCGGCCCGCGCCCGAGTATACGCGTGTCGACGCGCGCGAGCAGGCCGCTCGATCGACGCGGCCGGTCACCGTCCAGAGCTCCGTGTACCACTACCGCTCGTCGCACATGACACACGGGGTGGCGGCACTCCTTTCGCAACGCCGTGCAGCACCATCCGCTCCGATCATGTCCGGTACGGAGACGGTCGATTCCGCAGGTCGTCGTCGATGCTGACCCGCGCATCCACCCGTGTAAACCGACCGAACATCGCCACGAGCCCTCAGCATCCCACTTTTCGCCTCCGCGTGCCCTCGGTCATGTTCGGCGGCACCTTTGCTACATCTGGTACGCCAAGAACACGCTTCGCGGCTTCTGCTGACGCGGCGCACGTCGTTCCAGGCAGGCATCCACGCTCCTCCCCCTCAACGTCCGGCTGGTACGTGCTCCGACTCGTGGCGCTCTCATCGAAACGCGTCGCCGTCGGTGATCGATGCGTCAAGATGCAGGTCAAGTTCGACGTGGATCGCGTGGATCCCACTGCGGCAGCAACGACTCGGTGACGGTACGCGCGTTTTCACGACACCCGTCGCTCGGCTTGTCACTGACCTGGGTCGGCGGCTTCCGCGCAGCAGCGACGACTTCAAGCTCGCACTCGACCGGCTGTACTGGCGGCGGCGGGGGCGACGGCGGGCTGGTCCGCGACCATTAACTGCTCCTCGTGTTTCTCGCCCAGTTCTCGCAGCACGGCCGCTTCCTCTCGACCGTTGCCTCAAGCAGAGCGACGGTACGAGTTTTCATGGTCTCGTAGTGGTCGCCATGCCCTCATTGCTCACCCACGTCCGATCTTGTAGTAACCGTTGCGCGGCTGCCTGCGGCGGGGGCCGCGCGCGCAAGTTCGAGGGACCAAGTCGCTCGACTACTACTACGGCAATACGCTACAACAACGCCTCAAGTCGGCCGCGCTAGACGCACGACGCTCACGTTCAACGTACGGCATTGGCGCTCGACGCTCGAAGCTCGACCGACCGTGCGGCGCTCAAGTCCAAGATGGCGGGCGGTGTACATTGCGCCTGCATGGATGGTACGTGTCGTCGCTTCGTCGTCGGTCGCCACGAAAGGTATCACCAATGACCACTCACATCTTGCTGTCGCTGCTGCACTTCACACCAGATCCTCGCCGTGACTCTCGATTCCGGCGACTCGTGCTCCTCGGCAACACACGACGACCCGAGAACCAGCACGCGCGCGTTCAAGGCCAGCAGCAGCAGCAGCATCGGGCGTGGGCCGGCTCGCGCTCATCGAGAAGCTCAACACGCACACACTGGTTCGAGGACTCGCTCGCTGGTCGAGATCGAGCGCGCGGCCATGATGGCCATGGTCGTGGTCATGATGACTCGCTCAAGCCGCGGGTCGGACGGCAAGGAGCAGCAGTCCAAGCTGGCCATTGTCGTCGTCCATCCCCGAGACCACGCGCACCGAGTTCAAGCCGAGCCGCGGGGTAGCTTAAGGTACGCACAAAGTGCTCGCTGCCACCCACAGAATCGTGACTGACGCGTCGCTCTGAGCTAGGGCGAGTACGACACCACACGACTTTTCGCCGACCAATACTACGCGCGGCGCCGGCTGAGCCTCACGTACTCGTCGTTGCCCTTGTCGAAGCTCAACTTCCCCCTCTGCGACGACCTCAAGACGCTGCAGGGCGCCCCGACGTCGGTCGTTCCAGAAATGCAACGGCCGCCGCCAGACCGTCTCGATCATCAACTGCGGTCCATGGCCAAGCTCACGCTCAACACGGTGCTCTCACCAACAGCGCCTCGGCTTCTACGAGTCGACTTCATCGACTTCATCGACTTTCGCGACAAAAACGCACGCGCGTCGACCACCAAGCTCCGGCCAGCCACAACACGACGCGACGCGCCGCGCCGCGACGCAACGCGAATGGCCAGCTCAAGTCGGCGGCGAGCGTCACGCGGTGGGGTCGGAGGTCAACGTCAACCTGGGACGTGTCGCGCTGGATCTCTCACTCGTGCGAACATGACCGACCACTCACACACTGCTCGCTCGCCCTGCGCTCTGCGCTTTGCGCTAGAAGTTCATCGTGTGGGCCTCGACCAAGTACTCGCGCGCGACAGTCTGACTGGCCACTCTCTCGCGGCGAATGCTTCCGGTGCCGCCGCCATGTCCATGGCCCATCGCGTGCGTCCGCGTCGTGATCCCGCCTCGCTTCGTCAGCGCTCCAAGTCGATCCAGATCATCATCATCCGCGCCCCGCCGACATTGCCGTGTTTGTGTCCGCCGCCGCCGCCGCCGCGCCAGCTTGGCGGTCGTACGACACCAAAGGTACGCTACCGATCTCCTGCCGCCGCGTCGTCACGGGAAACTGACGCGTCGCTCGAGCCTAGAGGGCTGGAATCTCCCGAACGGAGCACGGCCGGGGCTCCGTTGGCGCGCGACGATGACAACTACGACTACTCCAACACCTACGGCATGCACTCGGGCACGCATCTCGGCCGCGAGCTCAAGAAGGGCTACGACGACTCGGTGATCGTCAGCAACCTCGGCTTCGCGCAGCAGAGGCGACGGCCACGAACTACACGAGATCGAGATGAACGACGGGATGATCGACTGCGAGCTCATCACGATCCACGAGACGACAAAAACGACCTACGGCATCAACGAGTGGACCGACATTCAGCAGCACTCGAGCAGCGTACCTGGAACGTGTCACCTTCTTCCTTCTTCCGATCATACCCATGCCCCAAGCCTGTGATCGCTGACGCCTGTTCTCCGCGACCGTTAGTAGATGGAAGCCGCGCTACCTCTCCTCGCCCGCATCGATCTGACTCGTGTTCGCGCGCCGTACCGCGTCCGACAACAAGCTGTCGCGTCGTCGCTCGCTTGTCCGCGGCCAGCTGCTCGCCTTGTACACGTACACGTACACGTACACGGACGGCCTCGGCGGCTACATCTCCACCACCGCTCCGAGTCATGTACGCGTCGACCGAGACGAGGTCAAGATCAAGGAGAACCGCGGCCGCGGGCGGATCACACGACAACTCGATGATATCGGTACGCGTGGCCGAGACGAGACGAGACAAGACGAGACGAGACCATCCCCACGGCGGCTCATACTGACCGAGCTGCGCGACAGCATCCGCCGTGTAGCCAACTCGACCGTCTTTGAGTCCTTCTTCCTCCGCGCGCCCGTTCTCGCCTCCGTTCTCGCCTCCATCTTCGACGCTGCCGCCACCGCGACCAGCGGTGCTTCACAACGACAACGACTTTGTTTCCGTGACGGTACGCTCCGCCTCTTCTGCGCGTAGTGGTTTCGAATGCGGCGGGCTGACGCGCGCAAACCCGGTTCCTCCGAGCAGGCGATGCACGCTCTCAACGAGAGCTGCCGATCGATCGTATCGCCACCGTCTCTCTTCCTCTTCCTCAAGCGTGTCCGGATCATCATCCTCGTGGTCGCCTATCTGCTGCTTCGGCAACCTCGACGCCTCGCCACGCTTCGCGTTCGCCATCGTCCAGCCCAGCAGCACGTGTCCGTGGCCTCACGCCGTCGCCATGGCCGCGGAGGGCATCGACTATGGTTCATGACCCGCGCGCGACATGATCAGGCTCGGAGCGCGCGCGACACGAACCAACGACTCTCATCCCCGAGCTATGCGCGCGCACGCTCGAGTCCAAGTCGTCGCCGTGGTCGTGTCGGCGGCGGCGCAGCAGGTCGTCGTCCAGCATGGAACGTGTTTTCCTGGTCGGTCGCTGCAACCCCCGCTCATTAGCCGATGATCGATCACTCACGCCTTGCTCGCTCGCCGCGCTATGCTAGTAGAGCTGACGCCCGGTTCATTGTGCTTCGAGTCAAAACGGCGGCAATTTGACAATGCCGACCGTCCGTTTCGCGAGCAGCATCGACGACGTCGTTCGTGGTCAACAAGGCTGCTGCGACGCGCGCGTCAAGCTCTTCTTCCTCCACACGTCGGCCTGCTTCCACTACTCGATAGCAAGCTTGCCGCGCAGCACGGCGGCCAAGGCTCGGGTGGCGGGCGACACTACGGTGGGTGGGTACGCGGCAAGCCAGCCGCTCTCTCGCTCGATGACTTGCCACGGATACTGACCAAGGTTCGCCCGAGTGTAGTGCGATTCGACGCAATGAGGCCGCAGAACACGACGAGCGGCCGACGCGCTTCTTCCGCGGCCACGAGCGACGTCGGCGGCTACGGCTTCTTCTTCCGCCGCTCCGACATGGGCTCGGCGGCGCGTCGCGTCGCGTCGCGGCTCGGCGGGGCAAGATCAAGGGGTCTCGCTCTCCTCCTCGCCAACCCCGACTTTGCCGTGGCCAAGAACTCGATTGTGTTAGTGGTGCGGAACGGGTGCTTCCACGGCGCGCCGCGCGCAACGATCAACCTCCTGCTCACGTTCTTCGAGTTCCACGAGCCCGCAGCATCAGCACCGGAATCATGTCATCGTTTACTCACCACGTTCACAGCCTCAATCGGGGCTGTCTTTGGCCCGCTTCAACGCTCATCGAGTACCTTGCCTTGTGCGCGCTCAAATGGTGGCGGCCCGAGGTCATCCCAATCCTCAGACGGCCCAAATATGTTCTCAACTCCGCTCACACCTTTCCCTGAGGTCTTCTGCTGATGCTGACTGCCCTGTCAGCTTTGAATCAAGGAGCCACGCGTGGTGGTCATCGTTGGGCCCTGTTGCAATCGAGCGTGGCACCCGCGAGACGCTGCTTGAGCTCAAGTTGCTTATCGACCTTTCCGTCGCATGGGGCGGTTCTGCCATGAGCTTTGACCTGGTCTCGCTCGCCGCGCTGGCCAAAATGGATGCAATTGGCGACATGCTCGCCGTGATGTGCGCCTTCACCTCGCCGTTGGAGCTCTTCCAGTGCTACCACGAATTGGTTTGTAAACGGAACATTTATCTCGCGGTGGCTCCCAACCTTCGCGTGTCAGCTCACATGGGTCCGCTACTTTCCGCGCCGCTTAGCGATCAAACCACTGTTGATGACACGCTTGCTTTCCTTGCTCAAGTTCGCCGCCCCTTCTGGGTCCCTTGCGCGCACTGGCACATTCACTCCCTTCTCATGCCTGACGTCCGCAACGATGTCGCTCTCAAAGCTGGCTGGAACGTGGATGCGTTTGCGGCTTCGCAGCTCATGCACCTCACATATGCCGACCTTGCAGAACGCGGTCTGCTTTGCAGTCTCGTTGCTTGCCGTCGTACCGTCTCTTTGATCCCGCGGCCGCCTCCTTCAGACCTCCCTGATCCGAACAGGCAGCCGTGGCAGTACGCCGTCCACTCCGTGCTCACCAAGATCCCCGAGTTCAAGCTGACAGAGAACAACGTCCCTAGCTGGATGTTCCCTGTCTTCCTTTCGAGAAAGGCCCTTTCCAAAACGTACCCGCTTTGGCGTGCCGAGGTCGCGAGCGGGACGGACAGTCCCGCCTCCCGCGACGTCAGGCTTGTCCACTTTCTGTGCTCCGTTGAGCCTTACATCACCATGAACTACATGATGTCTCTCTCGCATTAGGACCCGTTTCCGGTCTGGGCCGTGCTCCCGCGCAGCGTGCTTGCCAATCGGTACTCGCCCGAGTGGCCGCTCAGCATCGTGAGTGGGATCTTGTTCAAGTTGCCCCTCACGCCCAAGATTGACGACGCGAGCCGTGACGAGCTACTTGCTGAGATTCGGGGTGCCGCTGGAGAGCTTGCGGAGTCTGCCGAGTTCCGCGAAAGACTTCAGAACAAGAGCAGGTATCGCGGTGCCCCTCACCTCGCGGCCAGGTTCTTTGACGAGCCTCCTGGCCCCGCATTATTGATGTTTTATTGTTATAAATTGTTCTTTTCCCCATTGCGTTCCAATCGAGTCTGTCGGCGTTGCTCGCTCGCGCCGCGTGAGACAAATGCGCGAGACATCACGTGCGCGGGCAGCGGCGATTTTAAACGTCGAGGCGTTCGATGCTCGCTCTCGGACCACCCCTTGCGACGACACCATGGAAACAGATGAAAAGACTACATGCAATGAATCGGCGAGCCAGCATTTGACACTTGCGAACCTTCCAACCGAGCTTATGATGCAGGTCGTCCGCCTCGCTGCTCCTCGCTCGGCCGTCCCGCTTGCTTCTCGGGAGCTCCTTTCAATTGTTTCGGAGCCGTGTACGAGCATGATCTGGAGGCTTGACGCGATACTCCGGCGCAAAGTTCACGGCGTCGACGGTGGTGACGAGGGCTGCATCTTGCGCAGGAAACTGGGCAATCGGATCCCGATTACGCCCTACCTCGAACATCTCGCCAAATACGAAAAAGCTGCGGCGGCTCTGCGTGAACACGATGGCGATGGCGTCCGCTGGACGTCGGGCAGCGATGCCTTTGACGCCTTCACGCTCAAGTATTTCGTCTCTCGCACCATACCCTCGCTGCCGGCTTCGCTCAAAAAGCGGCCCGCTGAGTTCAAATCTAGCACCGACGAAGGTTTGCAGGCGCTCGCCGAGGTGTCCCAGCTCGTCATATTCCTCGTTGCCGTCAGTAATTCGGAACTCCTTGCTCTCGTCTTGGACATGATCGCAAGCAAGCGCATCTTTCGCCAACAACACTTTCTCAGGCTATGGGTCAAGTTTGATCTCGACTGGCGTGAGCCCGTCAAAGAAATGCTCCAAGCTTTCGCCGATGATCCGTTCCGGACTGTCGTCGAGCTTGAGTTTGCGCACTGCCCGACCTTGATCGAATACCTCGCGCTGTGTGCGCTGAGGTGGTGGCGGCCCGAGGTCTTTTCCATCTTGGCAAACCCCAAGCACGGCCTCAACCTCGCCCGGTTCCGCGCTGCGTTTGACGATCACGGCTACATTCGCCTTGTCGCTCGCGCGTATCACGCATCACTTCCCATGGATCTCGTCACGGCTACGCTGGACTGGATCGTTGTCCAGAACGTGGATAGGCCCAGAAACTCACCTGCCTCTGAATTTTTCGAGACTTGCGGCGCTTCGACCGCCTTGGAGCTTGTCCGCCGCTATCACCGGAAGAACGTGGAAGCTTTTGCAGGAAGATCCGCGAACTTCCTTTCTTCGCTTGCAGCTCGAGTCTTATCCGAGCGCGGCACCGGCTTTGACGCGCTGATCATGGAGGGCCGGCTTGGCGAACATGCCTCGATCGTGTTCGATCTCATTCAACTCCGTTGCGTCGAGCACGAGTGTTGTGCCGGTCTACTCCTTGGACTCCTGCGCACCGGCTCAGAGCATCTGGGCGATCTTTTGCGCACTTTGCCCCTTACGATTCGGCCAAAGGTATTTCTTGCGGGTACGTCCGCCACTAACCGCATGGTGGCTTTCCCCCAAACTGACGCACTGCGAGCCCCGTTGTGAATAGCTGCGCACATCGTCCTCGCCACGTGCACCTTGCCCGGCAGGACGCTGTTCAACGCGAGGCGCCATGCGTGGGCGACTTCGCCTCAGGTTGCCCTTGAGCGGGACGCGCGAGCGACGTTATTGGAGCTCAAGGCGCTCGTCGAGCTGTCCCTGGCTTGCGGCTCCTCCGCCATGATCTTTGATTCGATTTCATTCTCCGCGCTAGCCAGCAAGGGTCTGATTCGCGACATGCTTGCAGTGATGTGCGCGTACGTCCATCCCCTTCAACTCCTACAGGACTACAACAAACTCGTGTGCAATAACGCTTTCAACAAAGACGTCGTTGCTGATCCGGCCGTTGCAGCGCACATGGGCCCGCTCCTTGTCGCTTTGCTCAGTGATCCGTCGACTGCAGCTGACACGCGAGCCTTTCTTGCGCAACTCCATTCGCGTCTCGACACTCCGTTTGCGCACTGGCACGTACACTTGCTGCTCGCGCCCGAAGTCCGTAGCGCAGCTGCTCTCAATCACTGAAACGTGGACGCGTACATAGTCACCTTGTTCGAGCACCTCACTCTCGCAGATTTTGAAAGTAGCGTCGCCACCGCATCCTTGATCGAAACGGGCTCATTCTTATCCATCCAGCCTCGCGCGCTTTTGACCCATCCGCGGCCTCCGCCCGCCGACTTGCCCAACTCGGCCTGGAAGCCGTGGCAGTATGCCGTTGACTCAATGTTCACCAAGGTCGAAGGATTCTCGCTCACGCCGTACAATCTTCCGCGCGAGGCGTGCGCTCAGCTCGCCTCCAAGCAGGCGATCACCGAGACTTACGCGCTTTTTTGCGCCGAAACGGCGGGCGGACCTGGTACCGACGCCATGTGGCTCTTGGACAAGTTGACCTGGACCATTTCCTGGTTCATCATGCGGGAGCTCATCGTCCTCGGGTCTTCCGAGCATGTCCCACTTTCGGACATGCCTCCTCGCGACGCGCTTGAAGAGCTCCAGGTGCCTGAGCTGCTTGCTCACGTGGTGGGACTAAAGCTCACCAAGCCTGGCCAACTCGATGCCGATGCGCGCGAGCAGTTCATTGCGAAGGTCTTTGCCGCCGTGAGCGAACTCGAATGGTCGCACGAGTTCCGTGGGCTGGTCTATGAAGAGTGCGCACACCTCGGTGTTCCTGAACTTGCCGCCCCGCTCTGCGACAAGCACCTCGGTCAAGAGTGATTTCCTCGTTGCGTGTATCTCGATTGCAATAAACGTGATTATTTATCTTCTATCTCCGCCCCGACGGTGTGCTGCCTCGCTCCCGCCTGGGGTCGCTCGTGCGCGGGCGGCCAGTCCATTTGCCATGTCAATTCAGCACCGGCTCACGAGCTGTAACAAAAATAAGTGCATTTTGCATCTGTCTTTGACAGTGACTCGCTCGACGCTCGATACGACGTGGTTCGACCACAGGATGGTGTTGAGACAGAGTGAGACGCGTCGGGAAAACACGTGAAGCCGCGATCAGCCACACGGCCCTCGTTTCTCACCGCTTTGGAGTCGTCTCTCGTACATCCCGATGCGCTATGCAAAACTGATGGAATAACTTGGCGCAATGCATCCAAAATCTTCATTTATACCGACACAAACGAGCGCCGCGGTCGTATACGCGGACCCGGCCCAGGTCTTTGATCCGTTCCGCGACTCGTATGCCGCCGACGTGTTTCTCTACCACGACGCCAGCGTCCCCGGCCGTACCTTGCACGCAGTTTTATGTGAATTCAACGACCTGCGCTCGGTTGCTCACACGCTCGTCGAGGCGGAGCGTAAGGGCTCGCGCACGAACATGTCGTTTGCGCTCAACGAGCTACGCCCCGAGCCGATCGCGCGCTCGCTCTTACTTCTCCACGCTTTAATGCACTCGAAGCTTGAACGTGCGGCTCTTGACCGTTTCGTTGGACAGCTGTGGTTCTCGGAGCACCTCGAGTCCGACGCGATCACCTTCTGGATCGAGCAGATGCGCGCTTGTCTCGAATTGGACTGGCTCTCGATGAACTTGCGAGTACGCGTAGCAAACGAGTCAACCTACCAAGCCGCCCGTACCTGTTGGCAGCACTGGATCGAGCGGTGCGACTCGTATCCCACATCGGTTGACCAGGCGGCCGCTCGTGTTCAGCTCCTCGCGAAAGATGCACTGTCACTTCATCGGCCTCAAAAGGACCACGATCTCATTACACCACAGGGCGACGGCAAACTCGTAATCACCGCTCGCGACGCTCTCATCTGCCAAGCCCGGGCGGCGCTCCATATTGGGACTACCGATATCCTCGGCTTCTCTACGGAAGGGCGCCTCGCTTGCGAAAGCCAGCGGCTAGTTGACCGCAACGCGTACTTCCTTGGCGATTCTCGCGGACATCCTCAGCCACGGAAACGGTCGAAATCGGGCTCGCTCTTGCGAACTGTCGTGAATCCAACGTTCTACCGCGGCTCTTCAACAAACTCGACCCTAGGCTTGCAGTTTGCCGGGATATTCATGGATGTGAGCTCTCAAGGCATCGAGGATGGAATTTTGGGGCAGCTTGCCAAGTGGACGAGCGCACTTCTCACCGCTTTTGGCCCAGACACCTCGAACTCGCTGGCGCACCAGCTCTCTTTCTATCTCGGCGACGCCATGCTCGTTCTCGAGGAGCTGACCGCAGATCCCACACGGCGCTTCGATGTCATCGAGACTTCGACTTTGGCTAATCGGTGCGGGGCCCTCAATCTGCTTCTGCACGGCTCGGCCGTCCTCAAGTACAGCAACGCAAATGCGGGCGACCGTTCTATTTTGCGCCTTTGCTCAAACCAGGAAACCAACCGCCACGATTCAGCAGCGAACTTGGCTTGGAATCGGTCGAGCTCACCCAGGTTCCGCCGTCGGATCTGTTGGGTGCAGCTGATCCGCGATCGACACCTGGTTGACGCGGACGGGGCTCGGCTAGATCTCGCACCCTTTTGCTCGCGCCTCAATTTTTTTTGGTACCTTTTCTTTCACCTAGAGTTTGTTTCTTCGCCTTACGTTGCGCTTTCGATTCATTTCGACCGTTCGCTCATTCACGATATAACTCTTCGAACTAGCGTGACCACATTCAAGCTCCGTAGCGCGAGGCCCGACACAGGAGGCGGGTGCGTGCGTTGCTAGATAGAGATCTCACATGATTTTGCGACGCGTCGCGAGTAGCTTACGCGAGCGTGAGCCATGATCGTGGCGCGATTGATACGAAGGGAACAAAACGCAATTTATGCAAAAATGCGAGCAGATGATCTCAAAAGGAGTGGTCGTGGCGGCACACAAGAGCACATGCGAAAGAATCGGTGATGCGCGGAGCTCCGCGAGGTATGGGCTCAGTCGACGCTCAGGGACGCGTGGACAAGCAGCTGCGGTGCCGGGTTGAAGTGACTGGGCAAGTTGACGGTCGCCGCTACCTCGCGCCAACCTGGAGTTTGCGCGACCAGATCAAGCACAAAGTTGGGAAATTCGAGATGGCCGTCTACGTTCGCCCGATACGTTCGCATCGCCTGCGGGAGCGCCCACACAACGACCGACGCTACGTCATGCTTTAGTAGCTCGCTAAGGGCTTCAGCAATGTAGGGTGGAAGCAAAGGGTCTTCGTCAAGCTGGTGGAGGGCCCGGGCGAGGCAAGAGCCAAAGTATTCAGCAACAGGCTTTGGCAGACGATGAGGAGCCCCGGGCATGTTGAGCGAAACTGTGAGGGCATCGTGGAACATGTGGACTGTGCAACCGGGCTTGGAAACTCCGTGAAGGCAGAATTCAGCGATGCAGGCCAACGTGCGGGGCCAGTATTCGCTACTTGGGCCGAAATGGACAAGCAGTCGCTTGAGTGAGAGCTGAGAAAAATACGATTCCCACTCGGGCGCACTGGGCGGATACAGAAAGAGCGCGAGAATGGTAGCGAACACATGCGAATGAGGACCAGTGTGCCCGCGTTCAAGGAACAGCTTGACGGCGGCGATCATATTGTCGATCGGAACCGCGACCAGAAGCTCACCAATACGGTCGTCTGCGAAATCATTGGTTGCCATGCTGGTGAAAAGCATCTCGGGGACGTCGAGCTTGAGCAGGCGCCAAGTGCGCACGAGCTCGGCCATGTCCATCTCGAGTGACTCGCTGGCATCAGCTTGGCCAGGCAAGTCACGCATGAACTTGGTCGAGGTGCGCGTTGCGGCTACATGTCATCAGCCCGTGATTAGGCTTTGGAACGCGAAAACCTAGTAAAGATGAGGCATGTACCTTGAGAAGGAACGGCCTTGACCTCGCTGCCAAGCTTGAAATCATCGATAACCTGGAGCACCCAAGCGCGAGCCTGGGGAATTCCATTGACTTGCGCAAGCAGCTCGCCCAGTTGTTTCGCGTCAAACAGTCCAGCTTGAGCGAGCCGAATCGCGGGGCCAACGTGGCCCTTCGCAGCAAACGCCAACGCAACAGGGTTGGCACGATTCATGCCCTGAGTGGCACGAGAAGCGTCAACGGAGTCGAAGACCTCCACAAACAGGTCAGGATCGCAGCTCTCGTCAAAGAAATCGACAATGAGCGTGAATTGAGGGCCCGCGTGCAGTAAGTGAGCCAAAACGCGCTTGAGCAAGATGCATGCCGGTTTGGCTTGGCCGTGGATGTAGTGGAGGGTCCCCATGAGGGGAGGCACGAGCTCGCTGTGGTCCTTGAAAAGCTCGGTCAAGTCCAATTTGGTGGCCAAGTGCGAGTTGATGGCGTCAAACGCGACCAGGTTCCACTTGGTGAGCGCTGCAAGCGCAAGGGCTGCACCGTACGTCACGGTAAAGCTGCAACGGTGGAAAAGTTTCGCTGTGACTCGCGCTCGTCGAGCCAAACGCGCGACCACATGACGAGCGGAAGCTCGGCCGTACGAAGCGAGGGGTACAACGACCAAAGCTTCTTGAGGCAGCCAAGCACGGCGTCAATGTCGTTGACATGAAGGAAGAAGTAGGGCAGCGCGAGGGCCAAGGGGAGCGATCCGAGTCCGAGGCATTTACGCGTCGGCGTCGGTCCCGTAAACTTGTCGAGCACCTTGGCCATGTCTTTGACCGAAGCAACGCCGGTCGCGCGGCGACGGTAAACGACGCCCAGTACGGTCGGCGAAAACGGGTGAAGCAATCGAGCGCGAGCGACCGCAAGGCTGTTGAAACCACGATGGATCGGCGACCGTTCGTGCATAAAACCCAGAAGCGACTTGAGGTACCACACGCTCGGAATCTGCAGTTGCGGGGCGTGGGAGATAATCGAGTCAAGACGACTCCCATGAAGAAAATGCTCGGCTTGCTCTTCGGCAGTCAGGTCTCCATCCTCGTAGCGCTCAAAGGATACGATAGCGATAGCTTGGCGAGCCCAAGCGGCCTGGACGACCTGGGAGCGGGCCGCGGCGAGCAGGATGCCCGATGCCGCCACGGCGCGCGGAGACGCCGGCATAAGCGCAAGAACGTGCTCGACTAGACTTTGCGGCAAGTCGTCGAGGGTTTCATTCATTTTGTGTTCCATGGCTGCATCGACGAGGGAGCGAGGACGGGTGGCGTCGGCTCGGCCGCCTTCACGTGTTCCTTTCGTCGCGTCGTCGCTCACCCCGCCCCTCTCGCGTGTGGCCCGGCCGCTTGGCAAACCTCGCCTCACCTCGCAAGCTATGTATGTGTCCAAAGAAGACCGAATTTATTGTTCACGGTTCGTGTCGTTGTCACGGACCAAGTCGTCGGTTCGCGGGAGCGGGAGCGGCGCGGTGCTCGCGGCCACTCGCCCACGCGCGGATCGGCGAAGACGCGCTTGGCGCGCTCAAGCGTGTCCATGGCGCCCCTCATGCGCCACCGATCGATGAGCTTTTTGTTGAAGGCCGCGTAGCTGGGCACGCTCGAGACGTGGCACGCGAGCTCGTACACGGCTGATCCGATCGCGAGCTTCACGGACTGCTGGTACGTGTCAAACAGCGCGGACGCTTCGACAGCGCGGACGCTTCGACAGCGCGGACGCTTCGACAGCGCGGACGCTTCGACAGCGCGGACGCTTCGACAGCGCGGACGCTTCGACAGCGCGGACGCTTCGACAGCGCGGACGCTTCGACAGCGCGGACGCTTCGACAGCGCGGACGCTTCGACAGCGCGGACGCTTCGACAGCGCGGACCCGCGTCTGGTTGAGCTGGATGCCATGGTCAGCCTCGAGCTGTGTCAGGAAGTCGACTGCAGCTCAGACGCGAACTTGCCCATGGGTAACAGCACGTCGATCGTCAGCATTACTGAGTACGCATGCTTGCCGAGCACGTTGAGCGCGACGCCCAGGTTCACTCCCCAAACAATGAAGCAACAACTGAAGCCGATTTATTTAAAAAATTCGGAAGCAGGCGAGCTCGACAGGAGGGAACATTGGTGCGGCGGAAGTAGCAAGAACGTCCAAGGAAAGCCTGTATGCGAGAATCTAGTCTCAGTCAACACTGAGATACGCGTGAACGATCAGCTGCGGGGTCGGGTTGCTCAGGCGAGGCTCCTGAATGGTCGCCGCTGCCTCGCGCCAGCCAGGCGTCTGCGTGACAAGATCGAGGAGAAAGTCGGGAAACTCGAGATACTTGTTCGCCATTTTGAGGTTGTGACGCATCGCCTGCGGAAGCACCCACGCGACGACCCACGCCACATCGTGCTTGAGCAGAGCGTCGATGGTGTGAGATATATAGGCCGCAAGAGAAGGCTGCTTGTCGACGCGGAAGAGAACCTGGGCGAGGCAGACCCCAAGTAGATCAGCCGACACCTTGGGAAGTTGGCGAGGAGCCCCGGGCATGCTGAGCAGCAGCTTGAGGGCGCAAAAGAACAAGTTTCTGGAAAAGCCGTCAGAAAGCGTCCCGTACATACAGAACTCGGCGACACAAGCCAGCGCAAGTGGCCAGTATTCAGTGCCTGGGCCAAGGAGTGTGAGTAGCTGCTCGTTCGTGACCTGGCTAAACAACGAAAGCCACTCGGGTGCGCTGGGCGGATGAAGCAGGAGTGCCAGGATGCACGAAAGCACTTGCGAGTGATTACCAGCCTGCTCACGGTCAAAAAAGAGTTTGACAGCGGTGAGCACCTCGTTGATGGAAACCGCAGAAACAAGTCCGCCGATATGATTGTGCGTGGGTACCATGTCCACGATGCTGATGGCGAGCATGTCGGGGACATCAAGCTCGAGCTCGAGCTCGCGCCATACGCGCACCATCTCGGCCGTGTTCATTTTGACCGGCTCGCCAGCACCCGCGAGACCAAGCACGTCAACTCCACCGACGTAATCAAGCAAGTTGTGCTCGCGCGTAGACTCAAGAAACATGAGCTCCATGGCTACGCATCTGTCCGCGTATCTTGGTCAGATAGTGCAGCGAAACACAAGGTCACAAACATCTGGATACGCACTGTGAATAGCAATGTCCTTGGCAACGCCGCAAACCTTGAGGTTCTTGATGATCTGCACTAGCTGAGCGCGAGACGAAGGATTCGCATGGAGTCGCATGAGCAGGTCGCTCAGGTCATCCTTTTCGAGCAACACAGCACGAGCGAGCTGAAGCGCGGGACCGACGCGACCCTTCTTGGCAAACGCAAGCGCACCGGAGTCGGCCTGATCCATGTCTCGAGAGGTGTGGGTAGCGTCTACCGCGTCAAAAATCGCCACGAATAGGTCGGGGTCGGACCACTCGGTGAGGAAGCTAACGATGAGCGGGATGGAGTCATCCGCCTGTAAGTGGGTCATGACGCGCTTTAGCAAGAGGCACGTAGACTCGGTATGCCCGCGGAGATTTCGAAGCGTGGGCATCAGCGAATGTAGCAGGTCGCGGTGGTCAGCAAAGAACGCGGCGATATCAAGCTTGGTATCCGCATGCGAGTTAATTGCATCCAAGGCGGCAAGATTCCACTTGAACAGCGCGGCCAGCGCAAGCGCCGCGCCGAACGTCATCTCAATGTCACAACCAACGGACATGGTGATGAAGGCGCGCTGCGTCTCGCGGTCGTCGAGCCACACGCGCGCCCAGGTGGCGAGCGGGAGTTCGGCCGTTCGAAGCGCGGGATACAGCGCAAAAAGCTTGTTGATGCAGTTGAGGATGCCGTCAATGTCGTTGACATGAAGGAAGAAGTAAGGGAGTGCGAGCTGGAGCGGGAGGGAGCGAAGACCAAGGCATTTACGGTTTGGTTTCGGTCCAACAAGTCGGTCAAGTACCTTGACCATGTCCTTGATCGAAGCAAGGCCAGCCGCGCGACGGCGATACACAGCGTCCAAGGCGACAGGCGAGAACGGATGCAGCGAGCGCGCGCGAACGACCGACGGATCGTTGAAGCCGCGGTGAATCGGCGAGAGCTCGTGCGAGAAGCCCAAAAGCGACTTGAGGTACCAGACACACGGCACCTCGAGCTGGGCTGCGTCGGGATACGTCGAGTCGAGCATCACGCCGTAGTAGTACTCGTCAAAGTCCTCTTCGGACAGGTCACTCCGCTCATAGCGCTCGAAGGATACGCTAGCAATGGCTTGGCGAGCCCAAGCGGCCTGGGCAACCAGGGAGAGGGCCGCGGCGCGAAGGAGGCCCGATGCCGCCGCGGCACGCGGAGACGCCGGCATAAGCGCAAGAACGTGTTCGACGAGATTTTGCGGCAAGTCGCTTAGGGTTCCATTCATTGTATGTTTCATGGTAGCATCAATGAGGGAGAGGCAGCTCGTCGCTCGACCGTTCGCCGACCTTGAGGCCCTCCCAAGCCACGCCCACGTGCTATCGCGGCGCGTCTCACGCCTCGTCTCGCGCACAATGTGAAAGCTTCGCTAAATCGCGTGTATCAAAACAGAAATCATGTATCGGACATCAACCTACTGCTGGCTGGAGCCCACCGAGTTCTCGCGGTCGTACGCCTCGAAGTTGGTCGGCGGGAGCGGCGCCATCTTCGCGTCAAAGTACGCGGGTGGCACGGTCGCGCCAGCGGCCACCGCAGGTCGCGCAGCAGGAGCCGGCGGCGGAGCAGCGAGAGTTAGTCGCGCAATGAGCTGGTCGAGGGCCTCGTCGTCAACCTCCGCGCCGCGACCCTCGCGCCCAGCAGCGTGCGCGAGCAGCTGTGGGGTCGGATCCTCGGTCTGCGGGACGCCCTTGATCAGCGCAGCGGCTTCGCGCCACCCGGGAACGCTCATGACGGCGTCGAGGAAGGCGGGCGGAAACTTAAGCGCGCGCTTGTGAATGCTCAAACCGCCATGCATCGATTCGACCATAGCCCTCGCCACGAACCAGTTGATGTCAAAGCGCGCGAGGATCTTGACCACGCTGGCGATGTTGGACAAACCGGCCTTGTTGTCGATGAGCGCCATAGGCAGCCAGGTGCAGATGTAGGCGATGACGGGAGAATTGTGCGGGAACGACTTGGGCGCGCACGGAAGCTGGAAGAGCGCACCAAGCGCGGCGAGAAGAACAGCGATTTGGTCGCTGCCGGCAGGCTCGTGGAGCGCACAGATCACGATGCTGGCGAGCGCGAGGATCCACGGCGACGGCGCATGGGGCATGCGCGGCGGACCGGAAAGCAACGCCAAGATGCGGTTGCGGCGAGCGGTAAAAGGCGAGTTTGGGTCGATGAGCCGCGCGAGCACGACGCCAATCTTTCGCTCCGGAGTGAGCAGGAAATGCGAGTCCATGGCAAAGAGGATGGCCGCGCAGATGTCCTCGGTGGAAGCCGTCTCGAGAATCTGGTCGACGCCGACGTAGCTCGTGCAGAGGAGAAGGAACGCGGACGAGAACGTCTCGGTCGTGTCGAGACCAAGCTCGCGCCATAGCTCGTACATAGCGCCGAGCTTGAGCCCCGACCAGCCGCACTCAGGCGTCCAGGCAGCCCAGTCGACGTCAAAAATGGCTAGACGGCGAAGTGGAGCGGCGTGAGTGAGCGAGTGCTCGCTGCGAGTTGATGTGGATCGAGAAACCGTACCCATGAGCGCGAGCGACCGGTAATCCGAGCCGCGGTAGTGTTCCTTGACGAGCGAGATAAACGCGCGGCGCGACTCGGGGTTGGCGTGGGTCGCGAGAAGGAGACGCTCCCACGAACCGTCCATCATACCCATGTCGGCGATGAGCCACGCCGGGTCCAGGAAGCCCTGGCCGGCGAAAGCGATGGCGAGCTCGGTGGGCTTGGTCATTTTCGCGTTTGCGCGGAGCGAGTCAAACTCCTCGAACAGGACCATAAAAAGCTCTGGGTCCGAGACGGGGTCGAGAAAGCCCGAAAGACACGGGCCAAGGTCGCTCGCTGGAATGAGGCGGTCCATGAGCACGCGCACGAGCTTGCCCGCGGACTCGGCGTGGCCGCGAAGAAACCAGATCGTGTAAAAGTACGAGCGAGCGAGCGGTCGGTGCTCGCAAAAGATGTCTGATACCTCGTAGTACATCCCGTTCAGGTCGTCGCTCACGGTGAGCAGAATCGCGTCGAAGGCGTCGAGGTTCCACGAGGTCAGCGCAGCCAGGGCAAGCGCCATCGGGAACGTCGTCTTGACCCCCATTTCGGATGCAAGTGACAAGAACAAGCGGACTTCGGCACGTTCGTCGAGCCACATGCGAGCCCAGACGTGCAGCGGTGCCTTTTCGGTCTTGAGCGCAGGGTAGAGCTTGTACAGCTTCTCGAGGCAGCCACGGAGCGCATCAATATCGTTGACGTGCAGGAAGAAGAACGGGAGCGCGAGTCCCTCGGGGAACGAGCGCAGGGAAACGCAATTCGGCAGCGGAGCAAACACGGACGGAACGAGTTGGTCGAGCGCCTCGGCAATACTCGCCACGCAAGTCAAGCCGGGCACCGCGCGACGATAGATAGCATCCACGACCGCCGGCGTAAACGGGTGCGACGAGCGCGCGCGCACAACGGCCGGGTCGTTGAAGCCGTGGTGGATCGGCAAGTGGCGGCGCATGTAACCGAGCCGCAACTTGAGGTACCACATGAAGGGGACCTGGAGCTGGCGAGCAAGCGGGTACTCGCGGTCCAGATCGGTCCCAACGAGCGACGCCTTGCGCGGATCGAGGTACCACGGCACATGCGTCGGAGCGAGCGGCGGCTCGGCCGTCATGTACTCTTCATAATAATCGTGTCGGTGGCCTGGCGAGCCCACGAGCACCGCACGCTTGCCGAGTTGGCCGCCGCCGCGAGCGACTTGGACGACGCGGCAAGGTGCGCGCTCGGCTTGGTCAGCAAGACGACAGCGTCGCACAAGTCTTGCGGCAAGTCGCATAAGTGCAAGTTTACATTCGGCTTCATGGTGGTTCGTTTCCCGGGAGCGGCGGCGGAGGTCGACGCCAACACAACTCGAGCTGACAGCGACAGCGTGTGCGGCGCCACCCCCACCCCACGTGCTTTCCCGACGCATCTCGCAGCGTGAGACGTTCCTGAATGTTGGACGGTGTGAGGGCGATGGAAGAGGCAAATGTATGCGAAAACAAAAAAAAAATAGGACCCGAGTCAGATACAACACAAGGGACACGGCTAGCGGCGGCCGTCAGAAAAATGGGGAAACATGGGGAGCAGGAGCGCGCGCTTGAGCTCGCCCTTGAGCACCTCGAACGACGCGGCCGTGGCCGCCGCGTGCTGTTCGGTCCCGGGCTTGGTCATCGGGTACTGGTTGATGTCAGGGATCCCGCGGTCCGTGACGGCAGCGCTGCAGTAGTCGAGATACTCGCCAATCACGTCCGCGTGGTGGTCGCTCGTCCATTTGATCGCGTGGAAGCGCTGCCCACCCGTGGCCGTGCTGTAAGCGGTCTCGGCCTGGTCGACGATCTCGCGAAGCCGCCGCACGTTGGCGCGCACGGCCGCTGATGCGGTCTTTGAGGCGACTGGCGGCACGTACAGGAAGCAAACGTCGAGCGCGGGCGTGATCCAGAGCGCCTTGCCCTGCGGCGGAATCACGACGGGGTTTTGGACGAAAATCATGCCGATCACGCCGTACTTGGCGTTGAGTTTGATGGCGCACGCGCCACCCTGCTCGGCCGCGTAAGCAAACACTTCCTGGATTAGCAGCTTGAGCGAGGTCGCGCCCCATACGCCGAGCCCGTCGTCACGCTCAGGCGGCGTGGCAGACAGCTCGACTGCACGCGATTCAATCGGCCACTCCCAGAGCGTGAACATGTTGCTGAGAGTGCGAAGCGCGGCGAGGTGCACAAAAGAGGACACGGGAGGGCCAAGGCGGGAACTGACGAACGACGCAAATCGCGGAATCAGCGGACCGAGTCCAATCTCTGGCGCAACGGCCTGAGCAAGCTTCTGGACCAAGACCGAGACTGTGCGCGCTTTGCGGTCAACGTCAATGTGAGTGGCAATCCCCGAGGTTGGCAAGCGGAGCACCTGCGGCTTCCCGTCAACAAGAAACGCAACGGCGCCGCGGTACTGCGGGAGATCGCGGTTAGCCATAAGTTTGACAGTAACCTTGTCGCGACCGCGCGGAATGCTGAGAGTCAGTAGCGCGGTAGAGTCGTCCTCGCCGCGATCGCCAAGTTTCGCGAACGGGAAGGTACCACGTTGGGCGGCGGGGCGGCGCGGGCGCGGCAGCAGCGTACGCCATGACGCCGCGGATCGCGCTCTGCAAATCGGCCACCGGGACCTCGGTCATCGAAATTGCGCTGTTGGCGAGAGGTTTCTTCGGGTCAAACACAAGGACGTCACTGACACACTCCGAATCAACAACGCCAAAGCTAAACTCGCCCGAGGAAGCTTGAAGCGCAGGAACGGCACGAAGCGTGAAGCGGACGCTGGAGCGGCCCTTGGCAAGGTTGGGATCGAGGTACCAAGATACACGTACGCAACCGCCGCGTGGATCGTGGACCACGTTCAAGCTCTCGTACACTTCGTGGCCATAGGTCCGATCGCCCGAGTTCATAAAAACGCTGATGCAGCACGTGGAGAGGTCGCCCTCGAGTTTGCGAAGCTTGAAAGTGGCGGTCGCATGAAACACGCGTTTGTAGCGCCGGATCGCATCCAGACTGCCCCCAAAGCCGTGGGTCAAGGCGAGGACGGTGCGTTCGCCAGTGAGAGCCCGCATGCTGTTGCAAAACGTCGAGTGGAAGAGTTTTTGGTTGAGCGAGTCGGACCAGAACGGCATCGCCTCGTACGCCGCCGCGCGGTCCCACGACAGCCGGCGCGAGGCCATCGCATTCGCGACCATCTTGATGCCGAACGCGGGTGTTATGAACAAACCGCCTAGTTGCAACGAAAGACATGGAGTCAGTCAGCCGTGAGCGACAACAAAGTTTCTTACGGAAAATCGTACCCCGCGAGACCTTGACCGAAGTGAAGCCGTCGTCCATGCCAATCATGTTGGTAAAGACCAACAAAAGCGGCTCGGAGGCCAAGGCGGATACGGCCACCTCGGGGGCCTCCAATTTGACAAACGTAATGTTGCGGTACGGCGCAACTCCCGAAGAGCCGCGGCCGTTCGGTGCAAAAGGGCGGACATGGGCAAGCCAGTGGCCGAAATCACTGCCTTGCTCCTCCGCGATCGCAACGCCAAAAAGCTCGGGGAAGCTGTGGACCGAGATCTGGAACACCTCTTCAATGAACTCGGCGGAATACGACGTCATCATGTCGATTTGCTTGGCAGTACACATATAGAGAAGTGATTTGTCGCCCGCCGTGGCGTGGTTGTGCTTGAGCAAGTGAGAGCCGTGGAGAACAAGGTTCAGGCCACCGCAGCGATCCATGAGCGCCGAAGTATCCACAACGTCGAAGCGCTGCGCGGAGTCAGCAAGAAACTGCTCCATGACGAGGACCGCGTCGCCAAGGACAAATGTAATTTCGTGGGAAAGGGGACTCAAAGTGCTCGGGTGGTCTGCACCGTCGGCAGAGAAGCTGAGCTGTTCGAACATGTCCCAGAGGTTCATTAGCCATTTTTCGAGTTGAACAAACATATCCCGCTCGATACGGTTGCAGCTGACGTCAAAAAGGAAGCCCGTGAACGCGGCTGGCATGATTCCGGGAGTGCCGCCGTTTGCTGCAAAGAACGTGGGGTTCGCAACAGTCCCAGGGACATCGTCTACGCTGCTACATGTCGAAGCGAAGCATGTGCCAGTCTCGACGTGGCGCCCAATCGTGCACCGCGCGTGGGCTTGACGGGACGGTTGCAGCTCGTCGGCCAGACCCAAGGTAGCGGCGTGAGTAGCCTGGGCCTCCACAGCCTGGTGCGGGCGAGCGGGGGACTCGATCAAATTTTTCCGCTTTTGCGTCTGGCGAGCTGACGATGAAGGGTCGTCGCACCGCTCGAGCCAGAGACGCCAGCAGGACTGCGCGCCGCGCAGCGTCGCCTCGTCGGCAACTCGAACTCGAGTGCAGGTTGAGCGCCAGTCAAGTACGAGGCACCCACACAAATGCTCTTTCAAAAAATCAAGCGCCTTGAGCTCGATGTGCTCGGAGAACCACAACTGTGCAATAATCGGGACAACCTCGTCGCGGGACAACATCGAAAACATGAGAGCATGGAGGATCAAGAGCGCGCGAGCGATTGGCTCGGGGCGCATGTCGTTGAACACGAAGGACATGGGTGCGCACGAGTGCTTGCGCTTCGCCTCGTAAAGCGTGCTGGCGACCGAGCGCAAGTCATTGAAGCCGCAAAGAAGTGCGCTCAGCTTGCGGTCGGCCACGGTCGCATCGTGGTAAAGAAACAAGTCGGTGGCATACGAGTCGCGGAACGGGTCGAATTCGTCCGACGGGTCCGCATAAAGGACCGTCAAACTCGACTGGGTCGGCATAAACGATGTTGCTGAGTGCATTGCGCCAAGTTACTCCATCAGTTTTGCATTGTAGATCGGGGCCGCGGGGGAAGAGGTGAACGCCGGACGTCGCTCCGCGAAAAACGAAACGCAAGGGGGTGGCGGATCGGCCACGTGTTTTCCCGACGCGTCTCGCATTCCGTCTCGCCCTCACCATCGGGTCGCTAGGCAGAGGCAAAACACTGCCAATGTGAAAAACACGCGAGCCTCTTACGCACGCTGTTGCGTCAACTCGAGGGCCCCGCGCACGTCGCGCGGCTCAAGTTGGTCGCGCGGGCCATCCCGCTTCGAGTGCTCGACCCACGAACAACACTGAGTACATACAACCTCTGCTTCTCCTCAAGACTCTGTGGAGCGTTCTGAGCTTGCTAGAGACATCCGCCGCGCCGTTCCTCATTGTTCTCGCGTCAGCGTCAGTGCGCCTGCGACAGGTGCCGCACTTCCAAAACGACAACCGTCACAGTTGTCACGTTCGTATTTGACTGATATAGGCGGTTAGCGAGCCTCCGTCAGCCTGTCATTGCCGCTAATTACGTTACCCTGTTCGTCGCCAGCATCACGAGATCCGACTTCGGAAGCGGCAAGCTGTTAAGTGAACTGGGCGAACAGCAGAGAGTGGAAGGAGTAGTCGCAGTTGCCGACGTTTCTCGCGGCCGCAGAGCAAAGCGCGCGTCGGCCGCTCGTCGTGTTCTGCGGCCTCATTGCGTCGAATCGCACTACACTCGGGCGAACCTTGGTCAGTATCCGTGGCAAGTCATCGAGCGAGAGAGCGGCTGGCTTGCCGCGTACCCACCCACCGTAGTGTCGCCCGCCACCCGAGCCTTGGCCGCCGTGCTGCGCGGCAAGCTTGCTATCGAGTAGTGGAAGCAGGCCGACGTGTGGAGGAAGAAGAGCTTGACGCGCGCGTCGCAGCAGCCTTGTTGACCACGAACGACGTCGTCGATGCTGCTCGCGAAACGGACGGTCGGCATTGTCAAATTGCCGCCGTTTTGACTCGAAGCACAATGAACCGGGCGTCAGCTCTACTAGCATAGCGCGGCGAGCGAGCAAGGCGTGAGTGATCGATCATCGGCTAATGAGCGGGGGTTGCAGCGACCGACCAGGAAAACACGTTCCATGCTGGACGACGACCTGCTGCGCCGCCGCCGACACGACCACGGCGACGACTTGGACTCGAGCGTGCGCGCGCATAGCTCGGGGATGAGAGTCGTTGGTTCGTGTCGCGCGCGCTCCGAGCCTGATCATGTCGCGCGCGGGTCATGAACCATAGTCGATGCCCTCCGCGGCCATGGCGACGGCGTGAGGCCACGGACACGTGCTGCTGGGCTGGACGATGGCGAACGCGAAGCGTGGCGAGGCGTCGAGGTTGCCGAAGCAGCAGATAGGCGACCACGAGGATGATGATCCGGACACGCTTGAGGAAGAGGAAGAGAGACGGTGGCGATACGATCGATCGGCAGCTCTCGTTGAGAGCGTGCATCGCCTGCTCGGAGGAACCGGGTTTGCGCGCGTCAGCCCGCCGCATTCGAAACCACTACGCGCAGAAGAGGCGGAGCGTACCGTCACGGAAACAAAGTCGTTGTCGTTGTGAAGCACCGCTGGTCGCGGTGGCGGCAGCGTCGAAGATGGAGGCGAGAACGGAGGCGAGAACGGGCGCGCGGAGGAAGAAGGACTCAAAGACGGTCGAGTTGGCTACACGGCGGATGCTGTCGCGCAGCTCGGTCAGTATGAGCCGCCGTGGGGATGGTCTCGTCTCGTCTTGTCTCGTCTCGTCTCGGCCACGCGTACCGATATCATCGAGTTGTCGTGTGATCCGCCCGCGGCCGCGGTTCTCCTTGATCTTGACCTCGTCTCGGTCGACGCGTACATGACTCGGAGCGGTGGTGGAGATGTAGCCGCCGAGGCCGTCCGTGTACGTGTACGTGTACGTGTACAAGGCGAGCAGCTGGCCGCGGACAAGCGAGCGACGACGCGACAGCTTGTTGTCGGACGCGGTACGGCGCGCGAACACGAGTCAGATCGATGCGGGCGAGGAGAGGTAGCGCGGCTTCCATCTACTAACGGTCGCGGAGAACAGGCGTCAGCGATCACAGGCTTGGGGCATGGGTATGATCGGAAGAAGGAAGAAGGTGACACGTTCCAGGTACGCTGCTCGAGTGCTGCTGAATGTCGGTCCACTCGTTGATGCCGTAGGTCGTTTTTGTCGTCTCGTGGATCGTGATGAGCTCGCAGTCGATCATCCCGTCGTTCATCTCGATCTCGTGTAGTTCGTGGCCGTCGCCTCTGCTGCGCGAAGCCGAGGTTGCTGACGATCACCGAGTCGTCGTAGCCCTTCTTGAGCTCGCGGCCGAGATGCGTGCCCGAGTGCATGCCGTAGGTGTTGGAGTAGTCGTAGTTGTCATCGTCGCGCGCCAACGGAGCCCCGGCCGTGCTCCGTTCGGGAGATTCCAGCCCTCTAGGCTCGAGCGACGCGTCAGTTTCCCGTGACGACGCGGCGGCAGGAGATCGGTAGCGTACCTTTGGTGTCGTACGACCGCCAAGCTGGCGCGGCGGCGGCGGCGGCGGACACAAACACGGCAATGTCGGCGGGGCGCGGATGATGATGATCTGGATCGACTTGGAGCGCTGACGAAGCGAGGCGGGATCACGACGCGGACGCACGCGATGGGCCATGGACATGGCGGCGGCACCGGAAGCATTCGCCGCGAGAGAGTGGCCAGTCAGACTGTCGCGCGCGAGTACTTGGTCGAGGCCCACACGATGAACTTCTAGCGCAAAGCGCAGAGCGCAGGGCGAGCGAGCAGTGTGTGAGTGGTCGGTCATGTTCGCACGAGTGAGAGATCCAGCGCGACACGTCCCAGGTTGACGTTGACCTCCGACCCCACCGCGTGACGCTCGCCGCCGACTTGAGCTGGCCATTCGCGTTGCGTCGCGGCGCGGCGCGTCGCGTCGTGTTGTGGCTGGCCGGAGCTTGGTGGTCGACGCGCGTGCGTTTTTGTCGCGAAAGTCGATGAAGTCGATGAAGTCGACTCGTAGAAGCCGAGGCGCTGTTGGTGAGAGCACCGTGTTGAGCGTGAGCTTGGCCATGGACCGCAGTTGATGATCGAGACGGTCTGGCGGCGGCCGTTGCATTTCTGGAACGACCGACGTCGGGGCGCCCTGCAGCGTCTTGAGGTCGTCGCAGAGGGGGAAGTTGAGCTTCGACAAGGGCAACGACGAGTACGTGAGGCTCAGCCGGCGCCGCGCGTAGTATTGGTCGGCGAAAAGTCGTGTGGTGTCGTACTCGCCCTAGCTCAGAGCGACGCGTCAGTCACGATTCTGTGGGTGGCAGCGAGCACTTTGTGCGTACCTTAAGCTACCCCGCGGCTCGGCTTGAACTCGGTGCGCGTGGTCTCGGGGATGGACGACGACAATGGCCAGCTTGGACTGCTGCTCCTTGCCGTCCGACCCGCGGCTTGAGCGAGTCATCATGACCACGACCATGGCCATCATGGCCGCGCGCTCGATCTCGACCAGCGAGCGAGTCCTCGAACCAGTGTGTGCGTGTTGAGCTTCTCGATGAGCGCGAGCCGGCCCACGCCCGATGCTGCTGCTGCTGCTGGCCTTGAACGCGCGCGTGCTGGTTCTCGGGTCGTCGTGTGTTGCCGAGGAGCACGAGTCGCCGGAATCGAGAGTCACGGCGAGGATCTGGTGTGAAGTGCAGCAGCGACAGCAAGATGTGAGTGGTCATTGGTGATACCTTTCGTGGCGACCGACGACGAAGCGACGACACGTACCATCCATGCAGGCGCAATGTACACCGCCCGCCATCTTGGACTTGAGCGCCGCACGGTCGGTCGAGCTTCGAGCGTCGAGCGCCAATGCCGTACGTTGAACGTGAGCGTCGTGCGTCTAGCGCGGCCGACTTGAGGCGTTGTTGTAGCGTATTGCCGTAGTAGTAGTCGAGCGACTTGGTCCCTCGAACTTGCGCGCGCGGCCCCCGCCGCAGGCAGCCGCGCAACGGTTACTACAAGATCGGACGTGGGTGAGCAATGAGGGCATGGCGACCACTACGAGACCATGAAAACTCGTACCGTCGCTCTGCTTGAGGCAACGGTCGAGAGGAAGCGGCCGTGCTGCGAGAACTGGGCGAGAAACACGAGGAGCAGTTAATGGTCGCGGACCAGCCCGCCGTCGCCCCCGCCGCCGCCAGTACAGCCGGTCGAGTGCGAGCTTGAAGTCGTCGCTGCTGCGCGGAAGCCGCCGACCCAGGTCAGTGACAAGCCGAGCGACGGGTGTCGTGAAAACGCGCGTACCGTCACCGAGTCGTTGCTGCCGCAGTGGGATCCACGCGATCCACGTCGAACTTGACCTGCATCTTGACGCATCGATCACCGACGGCGACGCGTTTCGATGAGAGCGCCACGAGTCGGAGCACGTACCAGCCGGACGTTGAGGGGGAGGAGCGTGGATGCCTGCCTGGAACGACGTGCGCCGCGTCAGCAGAAGCCGCGAAGCGTGTTCTTGGCGTACCAGATGTAGCAAAGGTGCCGCCGAACATGACCGAGGGCACGCGGAGGCGAAAAGTGGGATGCTGAGGGCTCGTGGCGATGTTCGGTCGGTTTACACGGGTGGATGCGCGGGTCAGCATCGACGACGACCTGCGGAATCGACCGTCTCCGTACCGGACATGATCGGAGCGGATGGTGCTGCACGGCGTTGCGAAAGGAGTGCCGCCACCCCGTGTGTCATGTGCGACGAGCGGTAGTGGTACACGGAGCTCTGGACGGTGACCGGCCGCGTCGATCGAGCGGCCTGCTCGCGCGCGTCGACACGCGTATACTCGGGCGCGGGCCGCGAGCACGACGAGTAGTCGCAGGTAGTGTTGCAGGGACACGCGTGCGGAAGAGGAAGGGTTGATGGCATTGCAAGGAGTCGACGGGTTGTGACGAGAGAACAAGTTTTCCGACGCGTCGGTGCGACGCGTTTCCGGATACAACGCGCGGGTGGCGCGTCTCGCCGACGCGTCTCCGGTGGCTCCGAGACAAATTCGCGCGCGCACCTGGCCCCCGGTGACCGCGAAGCGGGGGGATTTTCGCCTCGCATCGACACCAAGAGCAACTGGACACGGATCCAACAAGTCGTTCTCGTCGGTACTTGCGCCAATCGTACGCACTTGATAGTGCCGCGAAAGAGTCCGGGTCCGAGTCTCAGCACAAGCGCGTTGCGCCACAGTCGCACGGCACGCGCCATGGCGTCACCCCGTTTCCCATCCACGCTGACGACGGCGGCCGCCTCGCCCTCCAAATCTCCCCCTCGACGGCGCGTTCACAGGCGTCTTGCGGTATCATGGACCGCAAAATTCCTGCGCGACTGCCCGCAACGGCGGTCCCGAGGCCGCTCCGACAGGCTCCCGAGCGCGCAGCGGGCGGGACCCGCTTTGCCGGTGTCGCGGGCACGGCAGCCCCGATCGGCACCCTTGAGCCTGAGAGACAATGTCTACGACGCGCTGGGGCAGTCTTGCGAGCGAGGATTCGGCTCAGGGACGACGTCCCGGATCTCCTCCGACCTGTCTAATGCGCCCCATCGTTTCCGCCTCCAGCACTCGCACTGCAGACCCGCTCGCATCCACATCACATCCCCATTGTCTTCATGGCACTCATGAGCGATTCCGGCGGCCCGAGCCCTGTCGCAGCAACACGTCCGCCACGGCCTGCCGCGGGCCACTCGCCTAGCAGCTCCATCGCGTCGCCGCTGGGCTCGACGGCGGCCGCCTTCCATATTGCTCCATGACATCGAGGAGAGCTTGGACCATCGCGTGCTGCAACTGCTTCGCGATGTCCAAGGACGCGTTCCGGTGCAAACGCGCACGCCGTTGCCTGCATCGACACGCGTTGTCTCCGCGTCGGCTCACGCGATCGTCGCGTTTCTACTTCGTGAGACGCCCTCAAACCATCCCCGAGCGTCGCTGGACGGCTGCCTTCACGCTGAGGTGTCGGTGAGCCCCAAGGTGAGCCGAGGGCGTCACCATGAACGCCGCGTCGAGTCGGCCGTCCTCGCTCTCCAGCTGACGCCACTCTGCTGCGAACGCATCGAATGGAAACCGGCAAGGACTTGCTGGATTATGTTTCCCAAGTGTCCCCGACGCCCCGGTCGTTACGGACCGGCAGAGTCCGGCGTTGACGTGTCGCGCATGGGCTCCTAGATGCAAGGCCCACACGCACGCCGCGCCGCCCGGCTTTCGCGCACATCCGAGCGGTTTGGGTTGAGAACTAGACCGCCTCCTCTCTCGTCTTGGTGCTATTGCGCGTGTTAGCCGACGTTCTGCTCGTTCGCGTCGCCGCGATGGTCTATCGCGTGAGCTTAACCGGGTCCATCGATCCCGTGTTCTGGCGGATTGATTTTGGAGCGAGCGGGTCGAACGACGAATTCAGCGGGAGCGTCCCCACGGACACGAGCGATGCGGGTGGTAGCGGCGGCGGATAGGTGAAGGCGGTGGTAGTGGTCAGACGGCTCATGGTACCGCGACCCGTCGACGCGAACCGGCCGCCGATCCCGCCAAATATGCTCGACGCCGTGGACCCGAACCCGAGCGCCGTGTAGCCGATGCTGCCCGCAGCGCTCCCGCCCGTCCCTGCCGCCGGCCTGTGGGCGGGCGTCGAGTGCCGGGGGGTTGTCCGAGAACTGACCCGCCGCTGCCGCCGTCGCGGCACCGGGACCCGCCATCTATGCGGCAGGGGGCGGGCGGAGCGGGTTATCGAACTTGAGCAATGGCTCGTCCACGAGGAACGCGTCGAGCGCCAACTCGGCTTCGACGGCCGACGGCAACCCGCCGGCTGCGCCCACGTCGCCCTGCGTCTCGCCGCAGCCGCCCGCATCGAGCTCGGTCGGCACGCGCTGCGTCAGTGACCTCGTGTTCTCAATGTCGAGCTCGAGTGACGCGAGGTCGGGCTGTGGCAAGACGGGCGAATGGACCTCGCCACCGCCATACACGCCAAACGCGGCCGCGCGCGTCATAGAGCGCGACTGGGAGTACGAAATTGCGTCGCCGCAACGGGCGACGGTAACGCGGGCCAGTGTCCGACGGTTTCGGCCCCGCGTCCGAGACCATGGCGCGCGAGTTCTACCAGTACGGGTCGACGGGCACCATTGCCGACGCGCTCGGCGACGTGGACGGCATCCTGCCCCTCGACACGCTGCTCGTCGGCTCGGCCCGCACCAAGTCGTCGGACGCCTGGGTCACCGACTCGGCCTCGGCCGCCACCGCCTTCGCGTGCGGCCTCAAGACCTACAACGCCGCCATCGGCGTCGACCCCAAGCAGAAGCCGTGCGCGACCGTCCTCGAGGCCGCCAAGTTCAAGGGCTACAAGACGGGGCTCGTCGCCACCTCGCGCATCACCCACGCCACGCCCGCCGGCTGGTCGGCGCACATCATCGAGCGCGACTGGGAGAACGAGATTGCCGCGCAGCAGATCGGCGACAACGTGCTCGGCCGGTCCGTGGACGTGATGATCGGCGGCGGCGCGCGCCACTTTATCCCGAAATCGAACAAGGGGTCGTCGCGCAAGGACGAGCGCGACCTGCGCAAGGAGGCCGTCGACAAGTTTGGGTTCAGGACGGTCGTCGAGTCGCGCGCGGCCCTGCTCAACGTCACGGGCAAGGACGTGCCGCTGCTCGCCCTCATGGCCGGCTCGCACATGGACTACGAAATTGACCGCAACAAGACGGCCCAGCCCAGCCTCGCCGAGATGGCCAACGTCGCCCTCACGCTGCTGTCCGAGGCCACCTCCGACTGCGACTCGCCCGGCTTCTTCCTCATGGTGGAGGGCTCGCGAATCGACCACGCGGGGCACTCGTACGATTTCATTACCCTTTGCGGCCGTGTCCGCGACGTTTGCTCGGAAGCGACAAACTAGCGCCCGGAGGCGACAAACGACCGCTGCAAAACAGCAATCTGACGCGCTTCCACGCCGCCGCTTCCATCGCGTAGCAACGACGTCGCCACGCACATGCACGACATCCTCGCGTACCAGGACGCGGTCCACCTCGTCAAGTCGTACGTCAAGGCCAACCCGGCCACGGGCGCGCTGTCGGTCTCGGACCACGAGACGGGCGGCCTGACCAAGGGCGCACAGGTCGACCAGTCCAAGGACCCCGGCACCTTCTACAACTGGCACCCGGAGGCGCTCCTCGCCGTCAAGATGTCGGTCGAGAAGCTCTCGCCCATCATCGCCAAGGCGGCCGACGCCGGCATCGAGGCCTTCGTGACCGAGGCCGTCGCCAAGAACCTCGGCATCAAGGACCTGGCCAAGCCCGAGCTCGACGCGATCCTCGCCGCGCGCGCCGTCACCAACGCCAAGAAGGCGCCGTCGGGCGTGTACCCGCTCGACAACGCCCTGACCGAGGCCGTGTCGCGCCGCGCCTGGGCCGGCTGGACCACGCACGGCCACACGGGCATGGACGTCAACCTCTACGCCATCAACGCGCCCGGGCTCCGCGGCAACGTCGACAACACGTACCTCGCCAAGTACTCGGCCGAGTTCCTCGGCGTCGCTGACGCGCTCCCGACCCTCACCAAGCGCCTCGCCAACCAGAAGGTCACCGCCGACACCCCCGTCGCCACGAAGCGCAGCGTCGGTCCCCGCGACGAGCACCACCGCGACGAGCGCGTCTACCACTAAGTGTGTGCGTTGTGGTGAGAGTGGGTGACAATGGGAGTGATTGTGATATACATATACGACGAGCGCTGCTCGAGCCTTTCTACTTGATCTCTTATTTACTTGCCCTGTGAGTGTGGCTGGCGGAACGCAAGTGGTCGGTCGAGAGAAAGGGAATCTCGCGCCGCGTCACGCGAGTGGCGCATCGCGTCCAGCTTCGAGTTGAGGGGAGCAATGTGGCCGTTGCAGGATGGACGACTTCCAGCTCTCTCGCGTCGTGTGCTCCTTCTCGATTCGATTCAAACCTTCACTCTCGCCCGACTCTCAACGCACTGTTCCGACCGCGTCAGCGAGGACAGCAAGGCGGCGCGAACAAGGTGTGCGAGCAACGGACGTGTTCCAATCTATCCAACAGCTCCTCGACCCACACGCCAAGCGAACCCGACCATGATCCCGAGTACAAGAAGCCCCACCCACTCGACCTAACCAACGCCGCGAGCAAGCTGTGCGAAGAGGTGTCGCGCCATGCCGCGAGACAAGTGCATGGTCGGGTCCGGGTTAAGACTCGGGTGTCGGTACAGGTCAGGCTTAATTGTGCGACGATGGGGTGCCAGTAGCGAGCCAGGCGGTCGTGGGTACGGGGCCGTCCTGTACTTGCTGCTGTACAGCTTTGGCGACGCGCTCACCGTTGGCAACGACTCGGAGTCGAGGCCTTGTCGTGGCAGAGACGAGCCATTCATGGGCAACGAGGCACGAGAGGTGCTGGTCGGCGCAGAAGTAACAGCGACGGCCATGCGCAAGCCTGGAAGCTCGCAGTGCCGAATTCAACCAAACGTGCAAGTGGTAGAGTCGGACCGACCTGCTGGCGAGGAGTAGTGTTGCGCCGTGTTGAAAGACTGGCCACGGTCGATTCGGCCGCATTTCGACAGGAACGCGCCGCGCGGTACGCTTCATGCCCAGCTCGGCCCCGCGCTCCTGGCTGTGTTGCATGAAGATGCTGCGCCGCAATGTGCTGGTGATACGCGATACATGGGAGCGAGGAGTAGAGAGCACTCGAAAGCAGCGCGCGTTCAACCATGGACTCATGAGCGACGCGTTCTCCTCGAGGTCCCGCGAAGGACACGCACAAACGGGTACATGTTGTTCGGGTACATCCGATCGCGTTGCGGCCCCCTCACACCGGCAGGTCCGCCATCCCTGCAACGTCGAACCCGGCGGCGCGCTCCGCGTCCAGCATGCGACCGTGGTGCAGCAGCAAGAGGCGATACAGGACCTTGATCGCGGACTCGGCGATCCCGACCTGCTTGGCCACGTCCTTGACGGACTGCGGCGACCCGACCAGCTGCGCGATGAAGATTGCGGCGGCGCCGTGGATCGTCGCCGGCACGCGGGCCGCGAGCTCGTCGACCTCGCGCGCGTTGCGTGCCACCTCGGTCACGAGGACGCGGGCAGGCCCAGCGCATCGCACAGCCGCGCACTGACGTCCGCCGTGTCGCGATGCACGCGGGCGGTGTCCAGGAGTCGATTCACCTGGTCGAGCGCATCCACGGCCGAGCGCTGCGGTTCTGTTCACAAGCAGCGTCAGCCAGTCATGGCGCGGACCGGACCGTGTTGAGCGAACGGAAGCGTACTGTGTTCGGCGACACCCGCCGCGCCCGCTGTCACCTGGACGGTGCGCGTGACGCCGTGTCTGCGGCAGCCGAGGAAGACGCACACGGCGGCCAGCTGAGCGGACCTTCTGCCGCTTGAGCAGCACCGGGTCCGCCTCGACCGCGGTGCGGAAGCACAGCTTGGCCGTACCGACAAGCGATCTGGGAGGCCGAGTTTCTCGCCCGTGATCACAATCTCCTTTGCTGCTGCCCGTGCTGCCGAGAGCCAGTGACTGCTTGGCGCGGATACTCGCCAGACTCGATGCAGAAGCGTCACCGCCGCGCACCACGGGCAGGATCGCGGTCCTCATTTCACCGATCCCCGCTGACGCCTCTCTCAACCATCCCGACACGCGCGACGGCACGGCACGGTACACCTCGCTGCGCGCGCTGGCGGCAGGAGTCGGGATGCGCGGCGACGAGGACGGCATAGCGGGCGCGTTACAGTGGTTTGGGTTACGAGTTCTCAACAGCCGCAGCCTCAAAGCACCGATGCGCGGGAGTGAACGACGTCGTGGGAGCGTGGGCCAGCTGCGGGCGGTGGCGAGCACTTCAAGTACGGCGGACGGCCGCACACTCAATGCCGGAGCTCACACTGGGACTGACTTGATTCGGATTCATTTGCTTGCATCGACTGAGGGAGCGAGAGGGGTCGCCTGCTGGTGGCGGACACTTGGCGGACGTGGACAGATCGCCGTGACCTGAAGCGGGCATCACATGAGCCAGGCGTGATTGTTCGACGCGTCTCATGTTTCGCGCCTTGCTACCCCGCGACTGCTCTCCGCCGAACCTGCGCTGAGCAGTGGCCCTTCCTTAGCGGCACCCTAAACAGCAGTTGGGTCGCGTTTTTCACGCTCAACAAACGCTAATCGAATCCTTGCTCGCCGCGCGAGGCTGTGGCCTCGAGCGCGAGCTTGAACCAATTGAGGAATCATATAACGCGCTCATCATCATTGCACAAGATCAGGGACGGGAAGCCCGCGCCGCTCAAAGTCAGCGCGCATCATGGCGCGGAACTCGGCCGTTTGCGCGAGATCGCCAGCCGCGACCAGAATCGCGTTCAGCGACTCGCGCCGCGCCGTTTCGGTCAGACGCGGGTTCTCGAGGGCCACTATTATAGCAGCAAGGACCCACGTCGGCGAATGCACTCCACTGAGCGCACCGGCCGGAAGCATGCGCCAGACGTGGCGTGGGCTCGTCATGCGTAGCTGAACAACATTGTTGATGCAGGCGGCGGGAGCTGCGCGGTGCAGCTGCTCAATAATCCAGGCCACATCGGATCCAGGCCTGCGGATGCCGCTTGCGAGCTCGCCGCGGCGGAGAAAGTCGGCCATGAAGAGCGCACTTGACGAAAAGACCGTGTCGCGCACGTTGTTCCCGATGGAATCAAACATTATAAGCTCGGGAGTCGTGGTCAAAGTAAGCTGGATCGCATACTGCCACGGCTTCAGTGATGGGTCGGGAAAACTCGCCCGTGGCCGGCACGGACCCGTGGGGCGTTTGCGAGGAGCAACAGCCTGCGGTCTATCGGGACCTGGATTGGTGATCTCCATGGTTGGAGCCTCGGCAAGCGAGTCCTGCGTCCGTACGCGACACGATAGACTCGCCAAAAACGCGTCCACGGACCGGTACTCGGGGCCGCAAGCAGTGCGAGCTGAAGGAAGAAGAAGTAGATCAAACGCGGTGCCGGACCAGAGCGAATCCTTCAACAAATATCGGTGCTGCTGAGCGAGGTAGTCCAGGGTCGCGCCTGACGTCTCGCTGTCGCAAAGCATAGCAACGAGAAGATGTCCGAAGGTCCGCGTTCAAGTCTCGTTTGCGCATTCTGAGAGCAGCGGAGTGCAGGTCTTGAGCAGCGAAAGCGGTTCCACATAAATGTTGACAAACGTAATCGTGTCGTTGAGGAGTCCCACTTTGGCGAGCGTCGCGAGAAGACTCAGATCAAGATGCTGGCAAGGATCCAGCGAGCGAGCAAGTGAGAGCCAAACGAGCCGGTCGAAGCACCACATGGCGATATGTGCCGTCCGCTTGCTCAGCGAGTCCATCCGATAGAACTTGGCTGAATCAAGTGTGTCAATTTCGAACCGTTTGCTTACGTTTGATCCGACAGCAATCCGCACGGCTATGTCAATGGTCGGGAGCAGAAGCGCGTTAGCGTGAGCATGAGTCGGGGTATACCGCATGTTGAGTGAGCGGGGACGCACCGGCAGCGAGAACGTCCACATCGTTTTCGCCAAAGCAGTCCAAGAAATTGGGAGCGGACGAGCACGGAGTGTCGAGCAGGAGAACAAGAATCCATGGAGCATGTTTGAGATCGAACAGGCCGAGCCGCGCGAGGGCAAGGATAGCCCATTCGTGATCCTTGATGATACCAGTCACCAAAATTCGGGCCAAGCTGGTACCACGCTCCCGTAACACATCATGGACAAGGTCGTTTGGGGGTTGAGTTCGGTTGGTTTCCTGCCGAAACACACGGAGCAGCTCCACAATCACCGTGTTGCTGCTGCTGCCGCGGAGCAGATACGCGACCGCGCTTTGACGATTGCCGTCTTCAAGGAGGCCGCTGCCATCGCCAAATACCCACTCGAGAGTGGAAGCGAGGGTCGGAGTCGAAATGGTCGAGTGGTAAGCCGCTAGAACAATCTTGACGTAGTGCTGCCGGAAGAAGAGATGACGAAAGCTGACCAGTTCAGAGTTGTCGGCGGCGAGCCGATTCTCCAAAACATGGAGCATCTCGGGGCGCCACCACTTGACGCACGCAAGAAAGAGATAGTGCTGGAAGGTGATCTTGGGGTTTTCTGGAATTTCAACGTTGAGCAAGTGGAGGTATTGAGCCGGCACGTCAAGCTGCACACTAGTATGCTCAAAGCACGCGTGGGTGACCGGACCGCGCCAGTCGAGATCCAAGAAGGCCCAGTCACGCAACTTCATGGCTTGCTGCATGATTCGGTCGTCGGCAAACTCGTCGAGAGTGATCGCGAGCCCGTCGACGTCGCCAACCGCAGCAAAGTAGAGCGCGAGTTGCTGGACCAGGAAAAAGTTGCTCACGGGCGCGATGAGTGAGACGGTACCGTCGAATTCTGGGAGATGAAGTAGTCCCCACTGGTTGATGTCGTCGATGGTCAGGTCTTCGGGGAGCCGTGGCGCGACCCGAGCAAGAAGGCGGACGAGCGTTTGGCGATCGAATACGTCGGGGCACGGCAGCCAGCGAAACTGGTCATCGTCACGAGCGAAAGCATCGTCCGCCTCGGTGCGAGCAAGGTGCCTCAAGTACGGCGTGAGCGGCATCGGGTCGTTGAGCGACACGTTGCCAAAGAACCCGTCTGTGCGTTCCCAGCCGCACAAGTCAGGCTCGAACAGCACGGTGCAGCGCCACACCCACTGCGTAGACCGCAAGGAGGCGATCTCGGAGAAGCCGCGCGTCGCGGCCGGGACCACGGTGCGTGGAACGGCGAGCTGCAGCAGTTGAGCAACAACCTCGGCGGGCAGGTCTGAGAGCCCCAAGGAGACAGATTGCATGGCAATTCGATAATTGCAAGAAGTTAGGCTGTCCAGATCCATGGCGTTGCTCAGAGTTGCATCGGCGTTGGGGAGAAGGAACGGTCTCCGCAGCCAGCTCGAACATGACTCCTCGGCGAGGCGCAACGCGATGTGTAAAGCGCGCGGCGGCCGCGCTCTCTCGCCCTCTCCTCACTCCGCTCCCCATGGATCTTGTTGCCGCTGGAAACCTTATGCAATGAACTTGTCGACGCACTCGGATCCCACGACTGGCGTCCCGCTCACCCAGCGGTTCTTTCCTGTGCGTGCCGTGACCGCGACGCACTGGCTCCAGTTACCGCGGACACCACTGATGCCGACCTGCCCGCATTCAGGTCAAGGTCGACGGACCTGATTGGACGCGCGATGATGTTGATGAAGTTGCTCGCTTCACTTTCGAAGGCCACTTGTCATATCAGTCGTGTCTGACCCCGCTCGCTCCCGTCCTGGTGCTCCTGGCTGCCTCTTTCGCATTGTGCTCCTTGTGCCCGACGAATATTGGAACGGGAGACCTATTACCGTCGCCGTGCACATCATCATGGGCGATGGTGGCGCCGGGTCGGGACCCCGCATGGCCCGTACATCCATCCTAGCGTTTGCCGGCGCGGCAAAGCAATCCCCCGTCGCGAAGGAAATGTTGTATCACAACATCGAAGCTCTCGTCATCCCGATAGTCGCCGAGCACGGTGCCGCGCACGCCGTTGCCACGTCCACGTCGCTTTCCCGTTGGCCCTCGGGCCTCTCCTCAGTCCTGCTTGTCCGATTCGCCAATGACACCGTTCCGGTAACCGAGGCGGAGCTTAATACTATGTTCCGCCCAATGATTCGTACCGCCGAGCAGGAACCGCATACACCGCTAGTATGCCAGGCCCACCCGCTCGCGGCGACCATAAACAACCCTTCGCTATGCGACGTCGTCTTCTTGCCCTCGCTCGGCTCCGATTCCAAGGTCTACGCCTCGCGTGCGGTCCTCGCCTCGGCTTCGTCCTTTTTCGCGTCTATGCTGCGCGGCGACGGCTCATGGGCCGAAGCGGGGTCGGGTACCGACTCGGATCCGCTCGCCCTCACCGCGTGGCGCCCTCGTGCCTTCACGGCAGCCCTGGTTCACTTGTACTGCGGCTGGGTCCCCGGCCAGCCGCCCGCGTGCGACGCCGCCGAGGGCGTCAAGGATTGGACCATGGCCGAGTGGACCAACCTGCTCGAGCTCGCGGGAATGCTTGAGCGGCCGGCTCTTGCTCATGCCGCACGCGATGGACTGTTTCGCGCTGCCGACGCGCTCGTGGCCTCGATGAATCTGCAGTAAGGGAAGCGCGGCGTGTTCTCAGGAACCTCGCGCTCCGAGCTTTGTGTGTCAATAGTCCGTGTCCTTCCTGTCGTGGAACACTATGTATTATCGTTAATAAACCTGAACGCGCTGTCGCGCGTTATTCACGGCAGAGCAGAAAATTTGTTGGCGTCGATGACCGCCGTCTCGCTCGGGATCAGTGGAGGAAGACTCGCGCCACCGCCGCGCGACGCGTCTCGGATGAACGCGTCACTCCGGTCACCACTCCTGCTCGCTCTCTGTACTCGCAACACCCATGGCTAAGCAAATGAATGACTTGATGCAATCGACCTCTCGTCCGGCGGCCGACATGCTCTCGCTGGCAGCCGAGCTGCAGTTGCAAGTCGCGGCGCGACTCACGCTGCGCGACGCCGCGGCCCTTCGCGCGACCTGCCGCTCAGTCCTAGCTTCGGACTTGTGGCGCGGCCGGCCGTGGTGGCCCTTGCTCTTCGCTCTGGCAGCTCGCGATCCCGAGCGTTTTCTCTCCATTGCCCCGCCCTACGTTGACGCGCGCGAGAAGGCGGTGCGTGACGCGTCGGGCCATAAGATCAACCTCGAGCAGATGCTTCACGAACTCGCTTTCGGGTTGGTCCGCTGCAACGTGGGCGACGAAGTGCCGTGGTCGATTCTCTACACTTGGACCGTCAACAACTTTCCAACCGACCCGACCATGTACGCTAAGATGTACAACGTGGCCGTCGAGTCGAACGCCGCTGGAGCGCTCGCATTCCTCCTACGACTCAAGGACCGCACCGGCAAGCTCTTCTACGACATCTGCATCGGACCGTTTGGCAAAATCCCGATCCCGCGCATCACGTCGGCGCTTGCCAGCATGACCACGGCTCCGCTCGGGGATGCTGCTGTGCTGCTGCGCGCCATATTTTTCCAGTCGATGCGCTTTTTCGAGGACCAGGTCATCGCATGTCTCGTCCGACAGCCAGTCGAGGTCGTTCTGCAAATCTTGCTCGATGTACCCCGGGAACTTCCGCTCGCGTGCGGCGCGCGCGCGATCGACCTCTTTCGCCATCTCATTTTGGCCGTGTTCGAAAAGTCCCCGCTTAAGCTTCCGGTCACCGCCGCGCACGCCCGACTTCTCATCGACTTGGTAATTCTCGCGCGTGCTTCTGGACCCGGTTGTCGCTCTGCCGCACACAAAGTGCAGATCGACCTCGTCAACGGCATCGAGCCGGTTCGCGCACGCATCGAGTCGCTCCTTCCTCAAACGGACCGCGTGACAGCACTCGCCAAGCTCGATGCCCTTCTTCCGGTCGTCCTCGCGTGCACCAAGGGTGGAGACCTGTATGTTGATCTCTGGTCCGATTGCAACGGCTTTTTGCCTGTGCCCTCTTCGCCGGCCGCATTCCCACTGCTTTTCGAACAGGTGCGCTGGTGGGCGCCCAACGGGATCATTTTTCGCAGCGCTGCCGAACGTGGACTCTTGAACGGTTTCCGAAGTGCACGCCGGCTTCCGTTCGGCGCCAGTATCGACCATGCGAGTTCTCTCCCACTTGCCGCCGTGGCCAACCACGTCCCGCTCATTGTTCATCTCGACCACGCTCCGCTGGCAAGCCTGCCGACCAATTTATGGGTGCTTCGCTCCGAGTCATTCTCCGACGGCGAATGGGCGGCGGTATACTCGCGGGTCATGGCCGAGTACCATGCCACGCTTCGCAGTTTTCCGGCCAAGCGCAAGCTGGTTGCGGACCATTGGGCCGCCTATATCACGACTCACCTGCAATGGCCGAACGGTCTTCCTGCTCTCATCGACATTCAATATCCCGGCGCGCCCGCACCTGGCACAAACGAGCCGCTCGATGCATCCCCGCTGGGCGTGAACGGGCTTGGGCTCCAGCTCAGCTACCTCCTGTTTGCGCTCTGCGGAACTTTCGGTCGTGCAATGGATCTTGGGTGTCTTGCAACCCTCCACGGGCGCCCGTGGAACATCTCGGCCGCGTTTCTCAACCAGCTTAAAAGCATGGACTTCAACCGCGACCATGTCCAGGCTCTCACCCAGTTTTTCATTTGTGCACACAAACGTGGAGCTCTCACCCAACCGATGGTCGCCCAGGTCGAATCATGGCTTCAAGAGCTCGGGGGTCGGGATTCCGGGGTCCGGTACTGCTATCCGGCGGAAAGTATCGACCCAGTCTTGCTTCAGCAGTACGTGGCCGAGCTGCAGCAGCAGTACGTGGCCGTGCAGCAGCAGCACAACGTTGACGTCAACGTTGATGACATGGACGTGGATGACCTGTAACTCCGACTGAAGCATAATATACGTTCAAAATTGCACATTCGGCTTTGATGGCCAAAGAACGCGCGCGAGTGTCTCACGCGAGGTGCCGTCAAAATTCGCTCCTAATAGCCCCACGTCTAGCACGAGAGCATATCTACCCACTGAAGCCATTTATACGCCTAACCGTAAGCTCTCACTTCGGGTGCCCGCGGGTCGAGCAAGCCCGGATCGACGCGTCGGGATATCATGTGATGTCTCGCGGGTCACCTGACGTCCGCGCACTTGTCTCACCCTGCGCGGACGGCCTTCGCCGCGCCTGCCGTCGCGGTATAAAAACGCTGCGGGCCCTCGCTCTCCCTGGCTGTTCCGGTATCCAAATCAGTAGCGGAAATCTTACTTGTAAGGGTACCTTCGGGACCCACACAAATAATGTTTTTCTTGTCCCGTGACGAATGTGGGCTGGTCGACTTCTCTGAAGATGCAAAGACCCCTCGCCGCCACAAGGTCCGGCGCGCGGGGAATCCCGAGGACCCTCATGCTACCTACGTTGCTACTTTGGCCCCTCACGATGCACGAAGTGCGCGATGCCCGTGGTGATCGCGCCGTGCGCTCGCGGCAATGAACCTTCGCCGTGACGACGACGACGCAGCTCTCGTCCTCCCTCATCCACTCGAGCAATAACACGACGCTGAGAACGTGCAAGGGCCCATGCCGCTTCACTCGACGACGTCGCAGGTCGAGTGTCGCGCCTGTTATCCTTGACGCGCACGGCGAAGGCGCGTGTCGACCGGCCGACTTCACTCCCGAGCGCCAATACATGCAGCTTTCTCGCGATGCCACCTCATGCAACTAGCCTGGATCTGCTAAATGTTTCCGAAGCTATGCTCGAGGCAATCATGTCGTGGGGGTTGTTGAACGCGGACCAGCTCGCGCTTCGTGCGACGTGTCGAACGATCCTCGCCGGCACGCCATGGCGCGTACACGCTCCGCCGGCCTTTGAGACGACCTTTGGCTTTCGCGGAACCGGCTGCGACGTGCTCTTTGCCGTCGCGCCCGTCCGCGGCTGAAAACGTGGGCACTCTTGCAGTGTTTGTCGCGACTGCCGATCTCCAACGCCTAGCCTCCAAATGAGCCCCGCATTCCTTGCTGCCGCTTGCCGACTCGGCCTCAGCGACGTGGGCAACCGGCGCCCGTGGTCCTTGCTGCACGCGTGGGCCAAGGACCAGGCGCTTCATCGCGACGGTACACGACTTCCGCGGCGCCCACCTACCTGCGCTCCCGCCGTCCGCCCTGGCTCGAGTCGTGTACTGAGGTGCTTCCGACTGGTCAAGTCTGGACAGGGTATCGTGCACAGGGATTGCCGTTTGCGCTCGCGTGCGCACTCACGGCTTCGCGCGGCCGAGTCACAGGCATTTTGACCGCGTGGCTGCCCGCGATTCAAGCTGTCCCAGGCAGTACGGCGGACCCTTCTCCTCGCGCTGCATGCATGCTCTCATGCCTACGTTTCAGATGCTCAGCGTACTCCCGCCCGTAGCAGGCACCTGCGCGATACACAGCGGTACCGGCCCCTACGCGTGCCCTCGCACGCGGGCCTCGACGGTCCGGGCCCACAATCTTCACATTGTGGTCTCGCTTGCAAAGTTTAGCTTCGGTTCTTGTATGCTCGCAGGTGGTAAGACAACGACCGAGATCTGTAGCGTCACCGTCGCCACGTTCCCTTGGCCGGGCGTACCGCTTGGCTTGAAAGGTGCAGCGCTTGCCGAGCTCGCCTAACACGCTTGTCTTGACAGAACTCTTCAGTTCCTGGGTCTCGTAGAGTGCGCACCCATAGCTACTGGCCCGCGCGGCGAGGAAGGCAAGGTTGTGCGGATACGGCGGATGCGCGTAAGAAGGCCAGGCGCATGCGGACAAGGGTGCTCAAGTGGACTGAGGTTCGCTTGCGGATAACCGTTCTGAAGGGAGACGGATTCTTACATCGGCTCAAGTACGGGTTTGGCGCGAAATCGAGCTCTCTCGGTTGAAAGTAGCTCAACGCCGCGAGAAGAGAATAGAGTGAATCGAGACGCTTCATGGCCCTTGTGTACCCGCCGACCGCAGACGTCGGTGGCGAGGCAGGTGGCGAGGCTCGTGTTGCGCCACTCGGGTGACCCGGCGTGCTCCGCGCTCTGGGTCACCGAATCGTCAAGCCGAGTCACGACCGAAGCGGGCTCTTCCTCCCCGCCCGATGCTGCAATGGACACACTACCCATGAAAACTGATCACCACTTGGTGAAACTTGCGACTTATGGCCCAATGAACCACCTCGCCTCGCTCCCGACGGAGGTCCTGGCGGTGGTGCTGCAGCTCGCCACCCCACGGACCACCGTCAACTTGGCGACTCGCATTTTTGCTGCTCCCTGTCGTGACTTGGGTGTGCGAAGTGTGTGGATCGACTGCTTGTGGAAGACTTTATTCATGGCCCATAGCTTGACACCGCGAACCGTAGACGTCACCCTGGCCCTCGTCACGTACAAGGTCAGTCTCCTCGAGTTGCCCGAGCAGAATACAGTCACGTTTGACTCGCTTCTACCACTCTTCCTTGCATCCACGGAGTGCTTGCTCGACGTGGCCGAGCCCGTGCTTTGCGAGTCGGCAAGCGACATTAGCCGCGTCTCGGACGCGCTTCGTGGTACATTCAACATTATCGAGAACCGGTGCCTCCCAGTGGCAAAGTTTCCGTTGCATTCATATCTTCAGAACCTCGTCGGCCTTGTGTGCCGGGGCTCGCCCGTAGCTCTCCGCCACGTCCTTGGACGAACCCTTGCGCGGGCGCCAGCCCTGCTCTTCGCTCGGCTGCCGTGGACCGTGTGGGCAAACCTTGATCCCAGGTCTTGGTGACGATTTTGGGGCAGCGCGAGCTGAAAGTACGATGCACATCGCTTACTGAAATACTGAAATCACACTCCCCTTGCGCACGCTAACGCCGATTCTTCGCCATCCTTGTAGTGGTCAACACCACTATATACCATGAAGCCGACCCGGTTCCGATCCTTGCGTGCGCCTTCCGGCATTTCCCCGACCGCGTCGAGTCGCTCTTCACTTGCATTGCCGCCGAGCTCAAGGAAGTCTTCGACGTGAGTGCGGAGCCCGAGCGAGGCTTTACCGCGCACTTTGCCAACCGCCCTTATGCCCAAGCGGACTGGCCCCAGTTTCTTCTTGCGAATACGGTACTTTCGATGCCGGTCGCGCAGACCCAGAACGACATGCCTTCCATCATGGCATGGCTCACGGTGGCCGCGCTTCGCAACCCGGCGACGCACGATGCGGCGGTGGCCGCCATTTCGGCTTTGGGCACGGCTGCTGCGCACATTTCGGTGCTTCTCTCGGCCACTGTATTTGGCCCGCGAGCTCACTGCGCGGTCCCCATCGGCAACGGTCAAATCTCATGTGCCGAGTGCCCGCTTCAATTGCAGGGATCGTACTTTGACACGCTCACCGAACTGATCGACATTCACGGCGGCGAGCTTCATTTCTCCGACCTGTCGTTCCGCGCCACGATGCTGTCCTCGATCCTTCTGCGGGAGTCGTTTCCCGGGGGCTTCTTCACGGGGATTTTGTGGGAAGATGTGGAAATCGAGGACGAGGACGAGGACGAGGGCGAGCTGCCTTGTAAATGCAAGCTCGCCTTGCGGCTTCCTCGACTTCGTCTGGCTGCCTTGCTGCTGCGCATGGATCCGCAGGGCATCCTGGACATTTTCTTGGCCAACCCGACGGCCCACATGCTCCCGCTCGAGTTCTGGTAGTGCGTCCCGGACGGCCTCATGGACGGCCGATGGGAGGAGGCCAAGTTCGCTAACCTCGCCGCCCATGTTGTGGCACGCACTCAATTCGGCGCCCTATTCGCGGTGCGCGAGCTGGCCCGCATCGCGCCGCGCGACATCGAGAAGGCTGTGGTTCGCGACGCGATCCGTGAGATGCCAGCGACAGCCAAAACCCACAATGCGTTAATCGCGCTCGACACGATGCTGCACGAGAAGCAGGCGCGCGGGAAAGAGCGAGCGTTGCAAGCGGTGCGACGTTGAGTCCAGCGGACGCGGCTCGGCTGGGTTAGCAATATAAATGTTGATTCTATTATTTTTGAAGGCCGGAAACCGTTACCGCCAAACATTCGTGAGCGCCGCCGTGAGTAATCAAGGAGCTGATCAAGGAGGCGAGACAGTGTTCACGTCGCGCTCTCTTGAACGACCGCTGCTGAGCCTTGAGCCTCTTCCCGCACACCCATCCATGAAACGTTTCCGCTATGCTACCTAATGAAACGTGCTTATCACTCTCGGATTTACCCGACGATGTGCTCAAATCGATCGCGTCGTGGGGGTTGTCGAATGCCGACCGACTCGCTCTCCGCGCAACGTGCCGCACCATCCTTGCCGGGCCGCTTTGGCGCGCACATGCGCCGCCCGCTCTCGAAATGACGATCGCCCTGAGCGGGATGGACCGCGACGCGTTCTTTGCTGTCGCACCCGTCTACCACGGTCGCAAACGAGGTCGCCACCGCGGCAGGGTTTCGCGTTGACCGTCGATTTCCAACGTTCAAATGCGCACCACTTTCCATAATGTCGCCCGCCGACTCGTGCTCAGCGACGTGGGCGACCCGCGTCCGTGGTCGTGGCTCCGCGAGTGGGCCAAGGGCCAGGTGCCGCTTACGACCACCGAGTTCCGCGACCTCCTCTTTTCGGCGCCTCCGTAGTCAGCAAACTCCGAGTTCGGGACCAAGGCGTTTCCAGCTGACCAAGTGTGCGCCGGCTATCGTGCAACGGGCTCGCCGCATGCACTCGCGTACATTCTGACGGGCGTGGCGCGATCGAGTGACTGGTGTCCCTTCGGCATGGATCAAATACCGCAGCACACAAGACTCACGGAAGGGAGGCGGCCTCGGGCTCCGTTTGCCGAATGTGTTGAGCATCGTCGAGTGCCTATTCGCCGTGCGTGCGAATCCCGATGACCCCGTGTATGCCACCCTTTTATTCGAGGCGGCGTCGCTCATGTGCGTATACCCGGTGGTCCGAGGACCAGTTGATGCGAAAAGCTTCCACACGCTCTTTGCCATTGGGCCCCAAGCAGTCGTTGGGACCATGTCGCGCATCCTCGCTTGGGCGCAGCCTTCGTACGCGCGTTCGCTGATTGAGGCGTTTGTAACAGAGGCCACTAAACACGCGCGTGTCCAGAATTCACTCGGCTTCGATTCCTTTGCGGTACTTGCTGATCTGGTTGTTCTTTCATCAGCAGATCTTGTCACTCGTCCGCGGCTGTCCCCGACAAACGATTGGGCTGCGGCCGAGCATGTCTTGTTCTACATCCCACATGTTATCCAAATCGAGCCACATGATGATGATGCTGTCCAAGTACTAGTTGATCGAGTGCTTCCCTACTTCACCCTCGCCGCGGACGGCATTGACATGGACACGCTTCTCGACGGTTTGGCTGGACTCAACCACTTGCTCCAATTTTGGTGGTCGCCCATGCTCATTAAAACCCATGATGCCGCATCGTCATACGCGTCCTGGATGTGCCGGCACTGGGTTCCAACCCGCAATCACGTCCACCAGCTTGATACGCTCCGCCACGTGTGCGTCAGGGCCAACGCGTGGCCCGCAGCTCGAACGATTCTGGATGCTGTTCCAGTCCTTCCCTACCACGAGTGCTGGGGGTCACAGCCAGCATTCAGCCTTGTTAATTGCCCTCCTTGCGACGATCTTGTAAACCTCGCGGCCAACGACAAACTTTACAGTTGGCCGTTTGACGGCGACCTTGTCTTTCGCGTCAACCCGTACACGGACGAGGAGCTCGCAGCTAATGCGGCGCGACTGGTCGAGCACCAACGCCGCATCTTGGTTCAGCAAGGCGACTTGATGCGCAGCCGCCTGCGCGTTGGCTGGATCAGCCTTGTCAAAAGCGCTCGAGGGACGACGCTTGAAAATCTCCTCAAGTACCGCTCACCCCACTTCGCACCTACACCCGATTCCAGTGCTATTCGCGGCGGACTCGGGCGTGATGCGTGCCTCCACGGTGGCATCAACGGTCTCGGGCTTACGATCTTCGACGTGCTTGATCAAGCTCGTATTCGCAATGACATTTACGATGTGGCCATAGCTGCGCTCATTCGGCCAGATATGCCGCTCGAACTCACAGACACGGACTTTGCTGACCTTGCCGAGCACGAAGGTAAACGTATTATTGCGTTCCTCAATTTCTTCAAGCTTGCGCTCGAGGCCGCAGCCTCGCGCGGCGAGCAAGGATGCGGCAAGCGTTTGCTGAAAATGCGCAAGTGGGCCATGGCGCACACGGACGACAAGGTGCGCAAGTGGGGTTATGTGCCGCGTGATTACTGGCTCATCGCTTGATGAAGTCCTGACCGTTGCGCTCCAATATATCTTGACTTTGTGAACAAGTGTGTTCGAGAGGAAGAGCGGAATGCGCGAAGAGCGAGCGACCTTGCGTGTCAGCGACAGGTGTCCCGTTGGCATGACCTCTGGCTCCCGCGATACGTGAGCCTGACCGTGTCAAGGCCAGTGTGAGCGACACCAGCCAAAGAGTTTCCCGAAGTCGTTCACGCGGGCGTGTATGTTCGTGGTTCGATGCTCACCGTGAGCAGCGCGATCTACAACCATTTAAGGCAGCACTTAATCAGGAGACACCTTCGGACGCAGTCTCTGCGGAGAGAAGCAACAGAGTGGCGAGACGCGAGTCGTGAGACGCGTCGAACAATCACGCCTGGCTCATGTGATGCCCGCTTCAGGTCACGGCGATCTGTCCACGTCCGCCAAGTGTCCGCCACCAGCAGGCGACCCCTCTCGCTCCCTCAGTCGATGCAAGCAAATGAATCCGAATCAAGTCAGTCCCAGTGTGAGCTCCGGCATTGAGTGTGCGGCCGTCCGCCGTACTTGAAGTGCTCGCCACCGCCCGCAGCTGGCCCACGCTCCCACGACGTCGTTCACTCCCGCGCATCGGTGCTTTGAGGCTGCGGCTGTTGAGAACTCGTAACCCAAACCACTGTAACGCGCCCGCTATGCCGTCCTCGTCGCCGCGCATCCCGACTCCTGCCGCCAGCGCGCGCAGCGAGGTGTACCGTGCCGTGCCGTCGCGCGTGTCGGGATGGTTGAGAGAGGCGTCAGCGGGGATCGGTGAAATGAGGACCGCGATCCTGCCCGTGGTGCGCGGCGGTGACGCTTCTGCATCGAGTCTGGCGAGTATCCGCGCCAAGCAGTCACTGGCTCTCGGCAGCACGGGCAGCAGCAAAGGAGATTGTGATCACGGGCGAGAAACTCGGCCTCCCAGATCGCTTGTCGGTACGGCCAAGCTGTGCTTCCGCACCGCGGTCGAGGCGGACCCGGTGCTGCTCAAGCGGCAGAAGGTCCGCTCAGCTGGCCGCCGTGTGCGTCTTCCTCGGCTGCCGCAGACACGGCGTCACGCGCACCGTCCAGGTGACAGCGGGCGCGGCGGGTGTCGCCGAACACAGTACGCTTCCGTTCGCTCAACACGGTCCGGTCCGCGCCATGACTGGCTGACGCTGCTTGTGAACAGAACCGCAGCGCTCGGCCGTGGATGCGCTCGACCAGGTGAATCGACTCCTGGACACCGCCCGCGTGCATCGCGACACGGCGGACGTCAGTGCGCGGCTGTGCGATGCGCTGGGCCTGCCCGCGTCCTCGTGACCGAGGTGGCACGCAACGCGCGCGAGGTCGACGAGCTCGCGGCCCGCGTGCCGGCGACGATCCACGGCGCCGCCGCAATCTTCATCGCGCAGCTGGTCGGGTCGCCGCAGTCCGTCAAGGACGTGGCCAAGCAGGTCGGGATCGCCGAGTCCGCGATCAAGGTCCTGTATCGCCTCTTGCTGCTGCACCACGGTCGCATGCTGGACGCGGAGCGCGCCGCCGGGTTCGACGTTGCAGGGATGGCGGACCTGCCGGTGTGAGGGGGCCGCAACGCGATCGGATGTACCCGAACAACATGTACCCGTTTGTGCGTGTCCTTCGCGGGACCTCGAGGAGAACGCGTCGCTCATGAGTCCATGGTTGAACGCGCGCTGCTTTCGAGTGCTCTCTACTCCTCGCTCCCATGTATCGCGTATCACCAGCACATTGCGGCGCAGCATCTTCATGCAACACAGCCAGGAGCGCGGGGCCGAGCTGGGCATGAAGCGTACCGCGCGGCGCGTTCCTGTCGAAATGCGGCCGAATCGACCGTGGCCAGTCTTTCAACACGGCGCAACACTACTCCTCGCCAGCAGGTCGGTCCGACTCTACCACTTGCACGTTTGGTTGAATTCGGCACTGCGAGCTTCCAGGCTTGCGCATGGCCGTCGCTGTTACTTCTGCGCCGACCAGCACCTCTCGTGCCTCGTTGCCCATGAATGGCTCGTCTCTGCCACGACAAGGCCTCGACTCCGAGTCGTTGCCAACGGTGAGCGCGTCGCCAAAGCTGTACAGCAGCAAGTACAGGACGGCCCCGTACCCACGACCGCCTGGCTCGCTACTGGCACCCCATCGTCGCACAATTAAGCCTGACCTGTACCGACACCCGAGTCTTAACCCGGACCCGACCATGCACTTGTCTCGCGGCATGGCGCGACACCTCTTCGCACAGCTTGCTCGCGGCGTTGGTTAGGTCGAGTGGGTGGGGCTTCTTGTACTCGGGATCATGGTCGGGTTCGCTTGGCGTGTGGGTCGAGGAGCTGTTGGATAGATTGGAACACGTCCGTTGCTCGCACACCTTGTTCGCGCCGCCTTGCTGTCCTCGCTGACGCGGTCGGAACAGTGCGTTGAGAGTCGGGCGAGAGTGAAGGTTTGAATCGAATCGAGAAGGAGCACACGACGCGAGAGAGCTGGAAGTCGTCCATCCTGCAACGGCCACATTGCTCCCCTCAACTCGAAGCTGGACGCGATGCGCCACTCGCGTGACGCGGCGCGAGATTCCCTTTCTCTCGACCGACCACTTGCGTTCCGCCAGCCACACTCACAGGGCAAGTAAATAAGAGATCAAGTAGAAAGGCTCGAGCAGCGCTCGTCGTATATGTATATCACAATCACTCCCATTGTCACCCACTCTCACCACAACGCACACACTTAGTGGTAGACGCGCTCGTCGCGGTGGTGCTCGTCGCGGGGACCGACGCTGCGCTTCGTGGCGACGGGGGTGTCGGCGGTGACCTTCTGGTTGGCGAGGCGCTTGGTGAGGGTCGGGAGCGCGTCAGCGACGCCGAGGAACTCGGCCGAGTACTTGGCGAGGTACGTGTTGTCGACGTTGCCGCGGAGCCCGGGCGCGTTGATGGCGTAGAGGTTGACGTCCATGCCCGTGTGGCCGTGCGTGGTCCAGCCGGCCCAGGCGCGGCGCGACACGGCCTCGGTCAGGGCGTTGTCGAGCGGGTACACGCCCGACGGCGCCTTCTTGGCGTTGGTGACGGCGCGCGCGGCGAGGATCGCGTCGAGCTCGGGCTTGGCCAGGTCCTTGATGCCGAGGTTCTTGGCGACGGCCTCGGTCACGAAGGCCTCGATGCCGGCGTCGGCCGCCTTGGCGATGATGGGCGAGAGCTTCTCGACCGACATCTTGACGGCGAGGAGCGCCTCCGGGTGCCAGTTGTAGAAGGTGCCGGGGTCCTTGGACTGGTCGACCTGTGCGCCCTTGGTCAGGCCGCCCGTCTCGTGGTCCGAGACCGACAGCGCGCCCGTGGCCGGGTTGGCCTTGACGTACGACTTGACGAGGTGGACCGCGTCCTGGTACGCGAGGATGTCGTGCATGTGCGTGGCGACGTCGTTGCTACGCGATGGAAGCGGCGGCGTGGAAGCGCGTCAGATTGCTGTTTTGCAGCGGTCGTTTGTCGCCTCCGGGCGCTAGTTTGTCGCTTCCGAGCAAACGTCGCGGACACGGCCGCAAAGGGTAATGAAATCGTACGAGTGCCCCGCGTGGTCGATTCGCGAGCCCTCCACCATGAGGAAGAAGCCGGGCGAGTCGCAGTCGGAGGTGGCCTCGGACAGCAGCGTGAGGGCGACGTTGGCCATCTCGGCGAGGCTGGGCTGGGCCGTCTTGTTGCGGTCAATTTCGTAGTCCATGTGCGAGCCGGCCATGAGGGCGAGCAGCGGCACGTCCTTGCCCGTGACGTTGAGCAGGGCCGCGCGCGACTCGACGACCGTCCTGAACCCAAACTTGTCGACGGCCTCCTTGCGCAGGTCGCGCTCGTCCTTGCGCGACGACCCCTTGTTCGATTTCGGGATAAAGTGGCGCGCGCCGCCGCCGATCATCACGTCCACGGACCGGCCGAGCACGTTGTCGCCGATCTGCTGCGCGGCAATCTCGTTCTCCCAGTCGCGCTCGATGATGTGCGCCGACCAGCCGGCGGGCGTGGCGTGGGTGATGCGCGAGGTGGCGACGAGCCCCGTCTTGTAGCCCTTGAACTTGGCGGCCTCGAGGACGGTCGCGCACGGCTTCTGCTTGGGGTCGACGCCGATGGCGGCGTTGTAGGTCTTGAGGCCGCACGCGAAGGCGGTGGCGGCCGAGGCCGAGTCGGTGACCCAGGCGTCCGACGACTTGGTGCGGGCCGAGCCGACGAGCAGCGTGTCGAGGGGCAGGATGCCGTCCACGTCGCCGAGCGCGTCGGCAATGGTGCCCGTCGACCCGTACTGGTAGAACTCGCGCGCCATGGTCTCGGACGCGGTGCCGAAGCCGTCCGACACCATGAAGATGAAGTTCTTCTTGGGGCGGCACCCCTTGGGCGTCGCCTGGTTCTTGCCCGTGTACGTCGCCCACTTGCCCTTGAGCAGCGTCGAGCCCGGGTGGTGCTCGGCGAGCGGCGACTCGCACACCTGGCCGGCATTGCCGCCGTTGTTGCCGCCGTTCGAGCCGCCGTTGCCGCCCGAACCCGAACCGCCGTTGCCGCTCGAGCCCGAGCCCGAACCGCCGTTGTACGAGCCGTTGCCGCCGTGCTGGCCGGGCTTGTTGCGGCACGCCTTCTTGGGCGACGTGGCCGAGACTTCGGTGGCGGCGATCAGGGCGAGGAGCACCAGGATGCTGTACTTGGTGACGAGCATGGTGATGCCAGGTGGGAGGTCGGTCTAAAGTCTAGGTGTCGTCTCCGTCGATCTCTGCCGGATCGAGGAGAGGGAGGCGCGGCGAGCGTGTCTCTTTATACATCTCGGTCTGCTCCATGGTGCCCGAGTCGGCGAGGGCGAGGTCGGGAAGGCGAAGCGAAGTCGCGCGCGCGCACGTTCTCGGTTCGGCAAGCGACCGACCTCGGAGCGTCTTGGCCCACGCGGCTCCGCCCGTGATTTCCCGAGCGAAGACCCGTGCGGATCAACGTTGCGATCAGTCCGGTGCAGTTCATGGTGACGCAGGTGTGTGGTGTGGCGAAGCGCGCGCGGCACAACGTGTTCATGCTGGCACCGGCGACCGCCGACCCGACCCGGCGGCGCGCAGGAAAACGTGCGCTTGAACAACGCCACACGGCGAAGCGTCACCGATCGCGTCCATCTCGCTCGCGGCCGTTGTCGTCGTCGTCGCTCATCGCTGTCGGCCTCGGCGTCGTCCCTGAAGCGAGAGGAGCTGTCGATCGTGAGGCTGAACGCGTGGTGCGCGAGAAGCGTCCGCTTGCGAGAGGCGGTGGCGGCGACGGTCCGTCAGAGTAGAGCCGGACCGCACAACCTTGGCGTGATGGTGATGGCCTCGGTGATGGCCTCACGGTCGGCTTCGTGTCAGCGGGGAGCTTGGTTGAAGGCGACATGATGAGGGTCGTCGCCGAGGTTGAGCTCAGGTCACGGCAACTCCGCGCCATGGCGGCAACGGCCATCATCGCCTCACACGATCTCAACGCGCGAGAAGTCCGTCGACGTTGCGATCAAGAGCCTCGCCGCTGCAGTCGCGGTCCAGTTCAGTCCACGGTTGCTCCGCGCCGGTGCGCCGTTGGCCGCCGTCGTTACACGCCGCGAGCCCAGCGCGCGACCACGGGCATGGGTTTGGTCGCCTCGATCCGCGTTGTGCAGGCGTTGATCGAGAGGGATACCTCACAGCACTCGACGAGGAGCGTTGTCGCCGTAGTCGAACTCAGCTTATGACTGCTCGCTGGCCAGGGCCGCCACGGCCGTCCGCGCTTGACGCGAGCCCAGCGCGAGACATCGGACATGCTCCTCGTCAGCTCGCTCCGCGCCGTTCGCAGTGCCTCATGGTCGTCGTCGTCGCTAGTTTCACTCGTCGCCGTCTGCCTCGGCGTCCCTGATGCGAGTGAAGCCGTCGATCGTGGGGCCAAGCGCGGTGCGAGCAGCGTCCGCCAGCGCGCGAGAGACGGCGGCGACGGTGGTCCGCGAGCACAGAGCCGCACCGCCTCGACACAGCGGTGATGCCGTCGCGGCCGAGGTCGCGCCAGCAGAGAGCTACGTCAACGGTTGCGATGTGGAACGTCGTCGATGCGGTCGAGCTCAGTCCACAGCTTCTTCGCGTCGGCGCGAAGACAGCCGCCGTCGCCTCTCACAGCAACCTCAGCGCGCGACCACGGGCATCGGTACCTTCGGCTCGCGACGCAATGCGTGCCGATGAACAAGTCCAGCAGAAGGATGGCTCGCTCGCGTCGCCCGCTCACTCGCTCCGTCGCGCGGTGGTGGCGCAGCGCGAGACATGCGAGACACTTTGCGTTCACGCGGCCATCGTCGCCCCGCCCACGTTCCGCTTCCTTCCCTCGCTGCGTCTCTCGCCGCACGTTCTCTCCGCCTTCCGTGGCGCCGCACTGCACCGCACCGCACCCTTCCTTCAGCACCAGACCAGCGAAATAAAAGAATCCACCTCGTGTATCCTCCTGCACAAAAACACGTTGCTCCGCGCCCCGGCGCCTCGGCGCCGCCGCCGCCACGATCCCCATCTCGGCGCCGCCATGATGCATGACCGCCGCCCGCGACGCGACGCGATACGATGCAGGGCCGGTCACTGCGCCGCCGCGGCCCCCGCACCCGCCGCGCCCGCCGTCGCCGCGCTCGCATCATACCCGGCGGACGCCGCGGACGCGGCCTGCGCCTGCTGGTAATAGTACGCGTAGTAGTACGCGTAATACTCCTGTGCGTTGGCCGACGGGTCCGCGGCGACGGCGGATGCGGTCGCCGAAGCCGCGGCCTGGGCGGCAGCGGCGGCCATCGGGTCGGTACCGTCAGCCGCGGTTGTTGGTGGCGCAGCCGCGGCAGCCTGGTGCTGCTGGGCGTGCAGGAGCTGGATCTGGTACGTGACGGCGGCCTGGGCGGCGGCGGCGGCGGCAGCGGCGATCGGGTCGGTGAGGGGCGGGAGGGTGGCGGGGTCGATGGGCGCGGTTGCCGTCGCGGCCGCGGGTGCCGAAGGCGCGGCGGCGTACGCGCCGTAGTACTGGGCGTACTGCTGCTGGTACACGGCGGCCGGATCCGCCACCGCTGCCGGGTACCCCGCCGCCGCAGCCGCGGGCGCGCCGTACGGGTTGCTCTGCGGCCCGGGACTCCCGCCGCCGCCATTGTTGTCGAGGAACTTATCCTTCCCCCACGACGCCTTGAGCGGGCGTCCGTGGACCGCGAACCCGTTGAGGTAGCAGATGGTCATGGCGGCGTTCTCGTGCGTGTCCATTTTCACGAAGGCGAAGCCGCGGTCGTGCTGGAGGCGGACCTCGTGCACGTAGCCGTACGCGGAGAAGCACGGGAACAGGTCCGACTCGCGCACCGAGGCCGCCAGGTTGCCGACGTAAACCGTCACGTTGGCGGGCGGCGACTGGTTGACGACCACGTCGTACGACAGCGACGGTTGCGCGGGGAGGGCGGAGGCGGGGAGCGCGGCCATCGGGTTGTTGCCGGCGGCGGACGAGGAGGAGGCGGCGGGTTGGCTCGAGCGGTCGGCGTCATCCCCGCCAAAACGGGACGAGGAGGAAGGACCACCGGGCGCGCCGTCGGGGTTGTTCTGGTTCTTCTGGTTGGCCCAGTTGACGCGGATCGATCGCCCGCCGAGCCACTCGCCGTTCATGGTGTTGATGGCGCGCTCGGCGTCGTCGCGCTCGCGGAACGCGAGGAACCCGTACCTCCGGGACTTGCCCGTGTTCATGTCCCACATGACACGAGCATCCGTCAGGGTCCCAAACGCCGAGAAGGCCTTGAACAGGACCTGGTCGGTCACGTCCGACGACAGGTCGCCGACAAACACGTGGTGGTGGTTGGTGGTATCCTCGCGCGACGCGTTGTTCCCCTGGTACGCCCAGTTGACCTTGATCTCGTGGGCAATGACCTTGCGCCCGTTGAGCGTCTCGAGCGCGGCCTGCGCGGTGCGGTGGTCGACCATGTCGATGAACCCGAAGTTGAGCCCGCCGTGCTGGTAGTTCTTGTCGGGGATGATCTTGGCGTGCGTCACCTCGCCCACGGTCCGGAAGATCTCCTCGAGCATCAGCTCCGACACGCGCGGGTCCAGGTTGCCCACGTACAGCGACCGGCACGTCTCGTCGAGCGCCGGCGGCAGCCCGTTGACGGTGCGCGCTGCCATGGTGGTGGTGGTGGTGTTACGTTGCAGGGGGTCGGTGGGGGCGTGTGCTTCGTTGCGTTGGGTGAGCGGGAGGGGTAGTGAGCGAGTGCAGCCGGATGAGCGAGCGACCGCCGCAGCGAGAGAACAAGATTTCCATCGCATCTCGTGACCGAAACGCGCCCACGTGCGGTGCTTTTCAGGCTGCCCTCTTCCTTGTCGACGCCACGTCGCGCTCTCGCTTCCTCGCTCCTCCCCTCAAGGACACGTAACCGCCATGCAATCATATACGTCGATCCCGCAAGCCGACCCGCTGCAGTTCTACGCGGCGAGCTACGGCCAACCGCCTCACCAGCAACCGATGCAGCAACAGGGCGGCGGCGGCTACGGCTACGCGAGCGGCGCCGTGGTGTCGGGCTCCATGTCCATGGGCCCGGCGCCGACAGCGTACGGTGTGCCGCCGCCGGCCAACATGGGGACCATGGGTGGCGGCAACGCGGGCGGGATCCAGGTCAACTACCGGGCGGCGTTCGGGTCGGGCGCGCTCGACGGCGAGCCGCCACTGCTCGAGGAGCTCGGCATCAACTTTGGGCACATCCGCGACAAGGCGGTGACGGCGCTCAACCCGTTCCGGCCGATCCAGCGCGGGCTCATGGACGACACGGATCTCGCGGGCCCGCTGCTGTTCTGTCTCCTGTTTGGCATGTTTCTGCTGCTGGTGCGTGTTGTCTCGCCCCTTACTCGCCACCGCCCACTCACACACTCCCAAATCTAGTCGGGAAAAGTGCACTTCAGCTACATCTACGGCCTGGGCGCGGTGGGCTGCCTGAGCATGTACGCGATCCTGAACCTCATGTCGGACCGCGGCGTGGACGTGAGCACGACAGCGAGCGTGCTGGGGTACTGCCTGCTGCCCATGGTGCTGCAGAGCATGGTGACGGCGCTGCTGTCGCTGAGCACGCTGATCGGGCTGGTGCTGTCGTGCGTGTCCGTGTGCTGGTGCACCTACTCGGCGTCCACCATGTTCGTGACGGTGCTGAGCATGACCGAGCAGCGCGTCCTCGTCGCGTACCCGGTCGGCCTCCTGTACGCGGTGTTTGCGCTGCTCACCATCTTTTGATGCTGTGGGATGGTTGGAGTGGGAGAAGAGGAATATATTTATAAAGTATACCGCGCAATGAGCCCCGAATCGAGCTTTACTTGTTCTTCTTGCCCTCCTTCTTCGACCCGGTCACGCCCTTAGCCTTCTTGCCCTGGTCGGCCTTGTACGCCTCGGCCGCCTCGTCCTGCTTCGGGGTGCCGAACGCGGACATGATGGGGAAGGGGCGGGCGAGGTCGCCCTCGGGCGCGGCGCCCATGAGGTGGATGCGGAACAGGGGCGCCGTGAGCAGGGCCTTCCACGGCATCAGCGCCTGCAGGATCAGGGGCTGCAGGTAGCCGCCGTACAGGTGCAGGCCCGACATGAGGACGAGCGAGATGACGTGCTGCTTGAGCGACGCCTGCACCATCTCCTGGTCGTACTCGGCCACGGTGCCCTCGACGAGCGACCCGCCGGGGCCCGTCTGCGTCCAGACCATCTTGGTCTCGTCTACGGGACGGCGCGCGGGAAGGGTGAGTGGGGGGGGGGGGAGGAGGGGTTTGGGGGAGAAGGGAGAAGACATACCCTTCTTGGCATCGATCCGCGTCTTGATGTAGTAGAGGATGGCGCCGACGGCGAGCTGGGTGAAGGCGTAGGCGGCGCGGATATAGATCACGTCGTTCTCGCCCTCGCCCACCTTGAAGTACTGCACCGCCTGCATCACGCCCATGACGAACGCAAAGTTGATGATCTACGGGTAGGTTGCGTGGTCAGCACACCGCGCGCGCGTGGGGCAAGCGGGAGCGGGCGAGCAGCGTACCGAGCTCATGCCACTCATGTTGACGGTTGGTGTATAGTTGACGACGACGGCGGGGGGGAAGACTAGCAAGACGGCAGGGACGGCGGCAGCGTCAGCAACGACGCGTCCATGCGGGCGAGTTCATGCGATGCATCGATGTATACCTGAGTGCGAGTGGTCGGTACGCTAGCAGTCGGGGAGCGAGGGGGCGCAGCGGGCGTGCGGGCGGCCTTTATACGCGGAACGTGTGGGCGTCTCGCGGGTGCCGCGGCCGTGGGCGGAGCGGCGGTGGGCGTTCCGCGGCACACGCCCACGTGAGCCGCCACAGTCACATGCCCGCCGCCGCGCCGCGGAGTGTCTCGCGATCCGCCACGTCGCCGCGCCACGTCGCACTTCAGGCTGGTCCCTGCCGATTGTTCCGCGGCCTTCTTCTTCTTCGCTCACTCCCGGGTGTATTGATTGACTATCACATGGCCATCTGCCGCGTCGGCCGCCGTTGCTCCGCTACCTCCTCTCTCTCAGCCACGAGCCCCGGCACCGCAGCGCTGACCCACCCGCCCGCCTGGCTCGCATCGCACGCCTCGGTCCACTCGACGACCGCGCGCCCGCTGACCATGAGCTCCTGCACGCGCGCCGCAAACTCTTTCGCGGACCCGCTCCCGACGACCTTGGGCGCGGCGGACCACAGGACCGCGACCGAGGCCACGGCGAGGACAAAGGTCGTCACGTACGTGTCGAGGGCCCACGGCAGGACGGCGAGCGCGGCGAGCACGGGCCACGCGTGGCAGCCGAACAGGATGAGCGAGAGGGTGGGGAGGAGGGGGTACGGGGTGTCGATGGCGAGGAGGGGGTCGAGTCTATATACGATCGCGCGATGTGGTGAGTGATTCCCGAGTCGGGTTGAGGGCAGCAGCGATGAGAGCGTACTCGTCGGCCTCACACATGGCCGCGCGATGGACCACCGTCCACTCCGCTCCCCCCGCGACGCTCGACCACTTGAGCGAGTGCCTGACGACAAACGTCGGCGGCGTGACCTGCCTCGCAACCGGCGCCGCGAAGTGCGCCGCCGCGTATGACCGCGACAGCGCCGCCGTGAGCCGGCCCGTGGCCACCTCGACCGTCGCGTGCACGAGCTGCACACGGAGACGCGGGACCGTCGCGATCGCCTTCTCGGTCGCCGGGTGCACGAGCCGCGTCACGGTTGCGGTTGCCGCGCGTTTGAGTAGGTCCATTGCTTGTATGTGTTTGTTGCGTGAGGGAGGGGAAGTGGGTTGGGAGACAGAATCTGATCTTGAGAGAGTATGAGCGGCCCACGTGAGGCAAAACACGCTCGCGGCGCGCGGTGCAGCTCCTCGGCCGTCTCGTTCGATCGGCGACCCCCGCGCAACCGATCCCCGCTCTCCCTGCTCTCCATGCAACATATCACCCGACCAACCATGAATCGCATTGCCACGACGCTCCTCAGGACATCCGCCGCGCGCCGCGTGCCTGCCCTCACCACCGCCGCCGCCGCCGCCGCCCCGCGCCTCGCTGCCTCGCTGCACACGACCCGCGCGCTGCGTCACCCGACGATCGGCGACTTCGACGTGCTCGGCAAGGGCGCCGCCCGCTCGCGCGTGAACGTGCAGCGGTTCTCGGACAAGGGCTTCTACGTCGTGTCCTCGACCCCGACGGGCGGCGTCTCGGACCCGACGTTCCTGCGCGGCCCGATCCTGCTCGTCGAGGGCCAGGCGCTGCTGTGGGACGTTCCCACGACCGAGGGAAACGACCCGATGCACGGGTGCCTCGCGACGTGGACGCCCGAGATGTTGACCGTGTTCGAGGTCATGAAGAACAAGCCCGAGATCGTCGTGTTTGGCACGGGCAAGGCGCTGCTCGCGCTCCCGAAGGAGGTCAGGGACGTGTTTGCGAGTAACGGGATGCAGGTCGAGGTGTCCAACACGGTACGCATGCCTGCTTCGGTCTGGTCCTTCGACCGCTCACGCCTCGCTCCGCCATGTAGCGCAACGCGTGCTCCACCTTCAATGTGCTCGTCGCCGAAGGCCGCCACGTCGCCGCGTGCCTGCTCCCGCTGTCACCCGCGGCGCCGCTGCGCTCGGTGCCCGCGCCGTCGCCCGCGTCCGTCGCCGCCAGCGCTGTCATTACCGCCAAAGACTAAAACACACATACGTTTATCTACCTCTCACAGATTCGCGCGCATCATGCCGGCAAAGATGCGGCCCATGATCCGCGGCAGATCGCCCGTGTCCATGCACACGTGCGCCTTGCCGGGGAGCGCGGCCCGCAGCGTCTCGGCCTGGTCGGCGAGCGTCCCGATGAAGATGACCGACCCCTGCACGCGCGAGTCGCTCGACAGCGCCGCGGCGAGGTCCGCGGGCTGGATGTTGTACTGCGACAGGTTCTGTACAAGGGCGAGCGAGTGTGATGTGAGCGCGTGAAGAGGGTGGTGGTGGGACAGATGAGCGTACCGCGTCCGACAGCACCACGACAAAGGCCTCGTCCGACTCCTTGCCCGCGACATCCTTGACCGCCTCCTTGATGGCGTTGAGCGTGTTGTCTACGTCCCGCACGTCAGTTTCCACGCACACCCGCCTCACCCGCGCAAGCGTACCGCCGCTCAGACAGTACTGGGCGTGCGCGGCCATCTTGGTGAGCACCGCGAGCTCCTCCTTCTCGTTCTTCGGGTACGCGTCCTCGGCGACAAACTCGAGCGCCGCGCTGTCGCCCGAGTGCCCGCGCAGCTCGTACTTGAACTTGTACTCGAACCCCTTGAACGCCTGCATCACGACTACACTCCTCCCCGCGCAGCCGTCAGCACTCGTCCACCTCGCGCGCGCGCCGCGAAACGTACGCAGCGCGACCTCGATCGACCGCTGCAGCCGCGCGTCGTGCGCGTTGAACTTGAACATGGACGCGCTGAGGTCGAAGCAGAACACGACGCGTTTCGGCACGTCAAAGAGGGCGCCGAGCGTCGGGTCCTCGTCGCCGCGCCGCTTGTACACGGCGTGCTCGCCGCACAGCCCGTCGACGAGCCGGCGGTCGTCGAGCTCGCCCGTCGTCTGGTGGCTGAGCCACACGCGCTCCTTTTGCTTGCGCTGCGTCGCCTCGAGCAGCTGCCGCAGCGCCGCGAGTTCGCGTGTCACGGACTGCTTGTACTTGAGGTACGCCTAGGTCGCACGATGCGTCAGCGCTGGCCGCGTAGGAGAGTGTGTGTGCGCGCGTACCGCCATGTCGTGCTCCTTCATACTCAGCTCGCGCATGCGCTCCTGGACCGCGCGGTCGTGCATGTCGCGGATCGCGTCCGCGATGGCTCCGCCGGCGTTCTCGGCGCCGCGGATCTGCACCTTTTTCGTCGCCGTCTCCCCGTCCACATCGCCCTTGGCGTTGGTGATCAGCTGGTCGATATCCAGCGCCTCGCGACTGGTCCGCGCCGCGCCGCCGTTCGCCGCCGCATCGAGACCGATGGCCGACCCGCCGCCTTGCCCGCTGCCCTCGCCCTCGCCACCCTCGCCGTCGCCAGAACCTTCGCCCTCGCCGGACCCCGACCCCTTGCCCTTCCCGACGCCGATCTGCTGCGCGAGCATCGCCGCGACCTCCTCGTTCCCACCCGCGCCCTCCACCACAACCTCGAGATCCTCGGGCGCGTCGCGTCCAATCACGCGCTGCCAGTCGGCGAGCTCGGCGCGGAGCGCGGGCAGCGCGACCTGGACCACGCGCAGTTTGCCGGTCTCGTCGACGACGACGGCCGACCCGTCGGCGGGGGCTTCGGCGACGACGACGGCCGCCGGGATCGCGGGGGAGTCGTGCGCTGGCGCCTTGAGCGCGCCGAGCGGGCCCGCGACCTCGGCCTTGAGCTTCGCCGTGAACGGGGGCGGCAGCGGGACCGCGATCCGGCGCACCGTCGCGTGCGCGAGGTCGAAGATATCGAGCGACCCACCGGCCGCGGCGCGCGCGGGGGATGGCGCGACGGGGCGCGCGATCGCGAGCGTCGATGTCGCGGGGAGCGACGCGGCGACGGGCGCCACGTTCGTGTACGGGTTGGCGAGCGCGTCGACGGCGGCCGCGCGGATCGACTTGTCGTCGCCCGAAATGTCGAGCGTGACGAGCTCCGAGTCCCCGGAAACGCCCGCGAGGACCGCGGGGTCGCTCGTCGCGACGACGGACGCGAGGTGCGGGACGGGCACCTGCGGCGCGAACACGCGCGCGGCGCCGGTGCGCGGGTCGAGCAGGACCAGTGCGCCGCCGCGCGTCTGCACGAGCGCGCCCGCGGCGACGGCGAACGCGGTGGCGACGGGTTCGCCGAGGGTCCACTTGACGAGCTCGGCTTCCTCGCCCGCTAGAACGCGGACCGCGGTGACCGTGCGCGACCCGGGCTGCGCGACCACCACGGCGTCGTCGCCGGCAGGCACCGCGACCACGTCGCCCGCCGCGAACCCCTTTTCGACAGGGACTGACGCGCTCCACGCCTTACCGCCGCGCAGGACCAGAACCGACATGTCGTCGCCGTTGACGAGCACCACCCCGCGCTCGCTGCCGCCGAGCGCGACGACGCGGAGCGCCGGGAACCCGCGCTGCAGCGGGAAGTACTCGTGGAGCCCCGTGACGGAGACGGTCCAGTCCGCCAGATCGACTGTGGCGAGCGCGATGGGCGACGTGAACACGAGGTGCAGCTGGCCGTCGCGCGCGTGCGCGGCCAGGATCGGGGAGTCGGTCGGGAGCTGCAGCGCGAAGAGCTCCTCGCTGAAAACATTGCTCCGGGCGTCGGTGCGCGCGAGCGGGGTTGGGGTGGCGGATGTCGGGGATACGGGCCAGCCGCCGCGCAGGGCGACAGGGGTGCGGGTGACGGGGACCGTCTGGGCGGGATCGAGCGACCACGACCCGCGCGCGGGCCGGTCGCGCGGGAGCGGCGCCGCGACGGCGAGCGCGACGGCGAACCCGTCGTCGTCGCTGGGCACGGGGATCCCGTGCTTCTTGAGCGCGGCCTTGATCACCGCGCGCGCGGCGTCGTCAACCTCGTCGAACGCAAACACGTTCCCGATGACATTCGCGAGCCCCTCGTCGGGGAACGCGGCGAGGTGGCGGACAATCCCGACGATCTCGCGCGTCGAGTACGGGTACGCGAGGTTGCCCGCCTGCGCCTGGTCGCGCAGCTCGGCGAACGCGCGCGCGACGCGGTCGAGGACGGGCAGCGGGACCGACGGCGCGTACTGCGCCAGCATCGCGATCTCGCTCGCCACGTCCGGGTTGTCGACGGCGTGGCACGCGAACACGTCGCCGCACTCGTGGAAGAAGTCGTTGCCGAGGAACGGGAACCCGGGCCGGTTCGCGAGCGCGACCAGCAGGAACGACGGGTGCAGGACGATATCGCCGGGCGCCGCGTCCCCAGAACGGGGCACGATGCGGCGGCCGTCGCCCAAACGCATCTCGCCGTCCTCGACGAGCGACTTGAGGATCGCCGTGACGTGCGTGGGCGCCTTATCGGCCTCGTCTACAACCAGCACATGCCCCTCGCGCGCGGCGACGACGAGCGGCGAGTCGGCGTACGACAGGACCCCGCCGCGGATCTCGGGGACCGCGGTCAGCGACTGGACGGTGGTATCGCGGTGCAGCTGGATGTACTGCCGCTCGCGGCGCAGCTTCATGAGAAGGTAGTCGATCATCTTGTTCTTGCCCAGCCCCTGCGCGCCGCACAGGAGCAGGTGCGACCCGGCGGCCCAGTCCTTGAGCACGTCGCGCAGGACGAGCAGCTGCCGCGGGTTCTCGTAGAACAGCGTGCTCGGGATCAGCAGCGGGTCGGCATCTTGCTTGATGGGCGCGCGCACGCCACCGATGTCGAGCTCGCCGCCGATCTCCGTCAGCGCAATCACCTCGCCATCCTCGCCGCCCGCGACCCCACCACGACGGCGGCGCGGCACGATCCCGTGCCTGGCGAGGATCCCGTCGAGCTGCTCGCGGACCGCGGCGGGCGAGAACCCGGCCATCGTGACGCGCAGGACGAGCGCGTGTACGTCGTCGCGCGGGTACTGCGTGACGTGGCGCGCGATCTTGACGAGCTGGCGCAGCGACAACGCGTGGGCGAGCGCGCGCACCTCGTCGTGGCTCGCGTTGAGCTCGGCGGCGACTGCGGCCAGCGTCGCGAGGACGGGCTCGCGCACGCCGGGCACGAGTGCGCGGACGACCGCCATTTCCTCGGCGCACGGGAGCGAGGGCAGGACGATGTACGGGAAAAGGGCCGCGGCTTCGGGGGACACCCACGTCCTGGTCGCCGCGCCGGAACCGCCGGGCACCGTGGTCCGCGCGATCGCGACGAGGCGGAACGCCGGGTGCACGACGACGACTGCGCGCCCATCGGGCCGCACCCTCGGGTCCGCCTCGACATGCCGAGCACTAACAAACACGGTCCCATCCGGTAAAACCGCGGACCGGTTACTTACAATCCGCTCGAGCGTCCCCAAACTCCCGTGCTGGAGCGCCTCGACGCCGTCGAGCACCGCGACCTTGCCCTCGCGCATCGCCGCCACGAGCGGCGCGTCTTCCCACACGGTATCGCCCGCGGGCGTCGTCGCGCGCCGCTGCAGCAGGTCGCGCGCCGACATGTCGCGGTACACGGGGACGAGCACCGCGACCTGCCCGAGCTGCGCGACGAACTGGCGCACGAGCCGCGATTTCCCGCCGCCCTTGGCGCCGACCACGCACGCGTCGAGGCCCGCGGCGTGCGCGGCGTGGAGCTGCGCGAGGGCGATGGCGAAGCTCGGGGTCGCGACCCACGGCGTCAAACCGGGCGCTGCGGTCGCCGCCTTGGCAGCGAGCGCGGGCGCAATCGACGCGGTATCGCGCGCGTGGTCCCACGACATGCCGAACCGGCGCATGACGCTCTCGAGGACGTTGCGGGTATGGTCGTCGGTCGTCGGCATCGTTGCCCACGGGTACAGCATCGCGAGGACGTGTGCGGGGGCGAGCCCGGCCGCGAGCAGGCGCGCGGCGACGGCTGGGTCCGCGGTGCACGGCGGGACGCGGGTGTCCGTTTCGGGGGACTGCGCGTGCAGGACGGCGGCGACGGCGAGGACTTTTTGCAGCGCGTCGCGCGGGACGGCGGGCACGCGCGCGGCGGCCCAGTGCATGGCGCGGTCGGCGTTGGCGAGGTCCGAGGCGACGAACCGCGCCTGGAACCGCGACCGGAACGGCGGGTCGAGCGGGTACCCGGTAAAGGGCGGGACGGGCACCCCCAGGGCGATCACGAAGAAGCGCGGGTGGACCGGGTGCAGGTTGCGCTGCCGCATCTCGCCCTCCACCGCCGCATCCCGCTCGACAAGCGCGGCGTACCGCTTGGCGTGGACGAGGAACGATCCGTCCTCTAGCGCCATCTCGCGGTTCTCGAGCAGGTTGTTGAGGAGCGGGAGCACGTTGCGCTCGCAGTTGTGGACGCCGTCGAGGATCAGGATGCGGCCGTGGCGCGCCGCGCGCACGCAGCACTGGTCGATGTAGGTCGCGGTGCCCGCGGTGATCTCGCGCCGCTGCTTCAGGTCGCCCTCGGTCACGTCGCGCGAAATGCAGATGTACTCGACCTCGCGCTGCGTCAGCTGCGCGTACTTGAACGCGAGCGCGCGGCGCGTCGAGCCGGGCGGGCTACGTGAGGGGGTTGGTTAGCGGTTTGCTCGCCGTGGTTTGGCGTAGCAGAGGGAAGGGCAGCGTACCCCATGAGGAACACGTCCTGGCCGAGCTTCTCCTTTTGCATGATCCAGCGCAGCGTCTTGCGGACGTGCTACGAGTTCACCTGTCATCAGTCCCACGTCTCCCTGTCACAGCCACACCACCGCAAGCATACCGGACCGAGCCCAAGCTCCTCGGGCGCGACATACGGCACGAGGTGCGGATGGGCGGGCGCGTCGAGCGCCACGGCGACGTCGCCGATGCGGACGGTCGGTTTCGGGTTCGGGGGAGCCCCCGGCGGGCTCGGATTCATGGGTTGCATGGGCATTCTATCACGTAATAAACTTCACTCAGCGGGGAGAGGGGGAAAGAGAGAACGCGATGGCCCGCTCGCTCGGCAAGCTCGGCACCTGGTTGACGTCAGTCAGCTGACCGCGTTCCGAGACGCGTCGCAGTTCTCGGCGTGAAAAATGAGAGTGCGTGTTGAAAGAGAATCACAAAACTGGTTGGTGGTTTGTGGGATCCCGCGCAGCGCTACGCCGCGGACACGGCCGGCATCGACTCGAGAAAGTCGTCCCACAGGTTGGCCATCTACGTTTTTGGGGGGTTGTCAGATGGAGGCCAGAAGGAGAACACCGCGAAGACGTACGCTCTGCTGGTGGCCGTACATGGCGTCGACCATGGCCTGGATCGAGATGGACAGCTCGTGCACGCGGTCAATGTCGAGCCGCTCGAGCTCGGACCGCAGCGTCTGCGAGATGCGGTCGAACGAGACTTGCGCCGCCGCAACCTGCGACTTGAGCTACACGTGAGGTGTCAGTGCGAGGAACCTGATGGAGAGCGAGCGGAGCGCAACGCACGTCCTCGACCTCGGACTTGATCGCGGGCTGCTCGAACCGCGACTTGGACAGCGTGCCCATCTTCTTGCGGAGCGCCGCGTCGAGCGCCATCCACTGCGCGTGCGCGTTGGCGCGGACCTGCATCGCTGCCTACACATCCCCCACTCGTCAGCCAACCCGCCTCCCTTCGCACACACCATCGCCGCGTACCCGCATCGCGCCAATCGTGCGCATCTGGTCATCCAGGGCGGCCTCGAGATGCCCGATATCCAGGGCCGCCATGGCGTACATGATATCGCGGGCGCGCTTGTGCAGCTCGCCTAGCTTCTCGAGCCGCTGGCCCATGGGCACGGGGGCCTCGATCTCGGCCATCATCTGGATCGTGTCGCCCATGGCGAAATGCGCCGTGGCCACGTCGCGCACGCACGACGACAGGGACTCGAGGGATTTGAACATGGACTTGACCTGTGCCTCGAACTGGTCCAGCTGCCGGCGGCGTTCCTCGAACCACTGGACGCGTGAGAGGGAGGGTGAGTAAGAGGGTGAGGTGGGTGCGGGTGAGAGAGGGGAGAAGGCGTACCGGATCGACCTCGGCCATCTTGCTCTTGGCGGGCGGTGCTGGCGGGCGGTCGGGGACGAGCTACGCGCATCCTACAAGTCAGCCCCACCCTACTCCCACACTCCCGCGACACGTACCTCCTCCTTGAACGCGTCCGCCTCGAGAAACACCTTGAACACGTCATCCCCGGAAAAGACCGGGTGCGCGGCGATCTTGCGGAGGAACAGCTGGAGCCCGACACGGCGCGCTTCCACGAAATCCTCCTGGAACCGGCCAATCGCCTGCTTCTCGGGCAGACCCGGCACGACGAACCCCGGGTACGTGCCCGCGAGGTGGTGCGCCAGCCGCAGGAACTCGGAGTACCGCCGCGACACGGCCGAGTCGGCGCGGAAGCCGGGCATCGTTGTCTACCAGGCGGGCGGGAGAGTTAGCGTGGATGGAGGGGAGTGAAAGCCCCGAAAAAGTACCTTGGTCGACACCTTGTACACGACAAACGGGGACAGCCCCTCGCCGACCTTGGTCGGGTCGGACACGGCGATCGTGAAGGGCGAGGCGGCGAGGCTCGGGACCTGCAGCTGCGCCTGCGAGAACGACATGGGCCCGCGCGACTTGCGCAGCGTTCCGACCTGTTGTGGCGGCGGCGACACGGTCCCGGTGCCCGTCGTCGGTGGCGCAACGCTCGCGGGCGTCGGCGGGACCGGCGTCCCGGGCAACCCGCGCGTCGACGCGCTCGGCGACGCGGCGCCCGGCGTCGGCAATGCACTACCGCGGCCCGCCTCGGTCCGGCTCACGGATGTGGTCGCGCTCGCGAGCGGAGCGGCGGTAGGCGAGGGTGCGGAAGTGGCAGCGGCGAGCGGGTTGAGCAGCGGGTCGTGCACGGCGAGCGCGGACATGGACCGGCGCAGGACGGGGGTCGCGACGCCCGGGCGCGACCGCGGCGTGAAGGTGCCCGTAGCGAGCGAGGTTTGAGAAGACGTGCGCGACGCGTCGGCGGTCATGGGCGGCGTCGAGGTCTTGATGGGTGCCGGGAGCGACGGGGCCGGGGTTGGTGCGGCGGCGGGTTCCGCTACGGGTGCGGGTGCGGGCGGCGCAGGTTCGGAAATGGCGACGACTTCGGCAAAGCCCGACTCGAGCTCGGGGACGGCGGGGACGGGGCTCGGTGTGCCGCCGACTACACATCCCGAACACAGCGTCAGCAACCGAGTCGTTCCCCCACTCTCACAGCAACAACATACGCGTGGCCGGCATGCCCGGGATCGCGCCGGGCGCGGCAGTCGCGGGCGACGGCGAGCTGCTGGGCAGGTCGGCGAACGGGTTGGCGCCGCCGAACGGGTTGCCGAGCACGTCGTCGGCGTCGTGGAACCCGCTCGAGGCGAAGCCCGACAGGTCGCTGCCGCTGCCCGCGCTCGCGCTGCCGGTGCGGCGGTCGGTCGAGTCCATGGTTTGTGTTCGTCGGGTGTGGGTGCCAAGACTGGCGGGAGGGAGAGAGAGAGGAATCGTTGGCGGCGGCGCGCCGAGCGGAGAGCGACGCGGCGCGCGAGCCGGCCGCACGTGCGCCGACTTGGGAGGCCTGCACCCCCATCGCGGCCGTGAAGCAGGCTAACGACCTGGTTAGACTCTATGCAACGCATCGCTCGGCCCATGCTCAGCGGCCTTACGCGGAGGACCGCCGCCTTCGCGCCGCGCGCTCTCCTTCATCGACGGTGGTCGTCCACCGCCGCACCCACTGTGCCCACCACCGATGAACCCGCCAAGGACCCGCTCGCCGAATTCCTCGCAGCCCTCCCGACACCGGCCCCGCAGCGGTTCGCGTACGGCGACGTGGTGCTGGTGCGCAACGTGCGCACGGGCAACCGGCGGCTGACGACCGCGCTGTGGGCCGACGGCAAGTTCTCGAGCGAGACGGGCGAGCTGCCGCACGCCGCCATCGTTGGCAAGCGCCCGCGCGACCGCGTCAAGAACCATAAGGGCCACGAGCTCGCGCTGCATTACCCGACCATGGAGGAGTGTGCGTGATTTCTCTGCTTGAACTCACAAGCCGTGTCTGACGACCCGATCGTAGACGTGCTCATGGCCCCGCGCATCGCGACGCCCATCTACCCGCGCGACGCGTCCGCCATCGTCGACCTGCTGGACCTGCCGCCCTCCGCGACCGTGCTCGAGGCCGGCACGGGGACCGGCGGCCTGACCCTCTACCTCGCCGCGGCCGTCGGGCCCGAAGGCCGCGTCCTGTCCGTCGACCTGCGCAAGGCACACTCGACACACGCCGCCAAGTTCGTGCACCGGTTCCGCCGCGCGGCCCTGCGCGACCGCGTCACGTTCGCGACGGGCGACGTCGCCGAGCTCCTCCCGCAGCTCCCGCCGCAGTCGGTCGACGGCGTCGTCCTCGACCTGCTCAGCCCGTGGGACCTCGTCGCGGACGTGGCGCGGGTGCTGCGGCCGGACGCGTCGGTCGTCGTCTACGTCCCCTCGATCACACAGGCGTTACGGGTTCTGCATGCGGTGCGGGCGGCGAGGGCGCCGCTCGCGCTCGAAAAGTGTATCGAGGTCGACCACCGCGAGTGGGAGCTCAAGCCCGTCGCCATCAAGTGGCCCGAACGTCGCCGCGAGACGGCTGCTGCCGCGTCTGAGGGCGAGACGGCTGCTTCGGAGGGCGAGCCCGCTGTCGCACCTGAAGACGCGCAGGAGCCCGCGGTGACACCCGACACGCCGCCGTTCGGCGACTGGGTGTGCCGCCCGACGCACCGCCCGAACCCGCACACGGCCTTTCTCCTGCACCTGCGCTGCACCGCGATCTGGCCCGCCGAGTCGGTTCCCGAGCAGCCTGAGAAGCCAACCTAATCGTAGACCATCATCAACTCTAGTTTATACAACGACACCCTTAGCTACTACTGCTCTTGACCTCGTCCTTGACCTCGATCGCCTGCATCCACTGCGCGAGCACCGCCGCCTCGTCCTCCTCTTCCTCCTGTGCCTTGCCGCCGCCCAGCGTGAACCGCGAAGGTTCTTCCTTGGCAGCCCGTGGCGCCGGGCGGAACGACGCCGCGACCTGCTCCCACCGCGCCTCGGCCGCGTCTACGGCGGCTGCGCCCGCGGGCCACGCCACAGCGAGCCGTGCGCGCGCCAGCGGGATCAGCCGGTCCTGCGGGTTCGACCGGTGCGTGTCGCGCTCGTGCGACAGGTAGCCGAGTGTCGCGGCCGTCATGGCCAGGCCCACGTCGAAGCGCCGGCTTACGAGGTATTCGAACCGCGGGAGGAGGGCGGACCTGAGGAGGCAGGGTGAGTGTGGGTGATGAGGGCGAGGGGTTCGTGGATGCTTACATGGTGTGCCGTTTGGTTTGTTGCGATGAGTGGCGGTGATGTCTTCAATGATCGTGGGGTGGGGTTGCGGAGCGGGAACAGGGCGCCGCGTGCGGGCCCAGGAACACCGTTGTCAACACACACTCCTCTGGTTCGCTCAAACTCAAGGATGCGGCAGACTCAACCTAGCATCATAAATCACGACTTGCACATAGTCAACCATGCATTCATGTCAATACAGAGGCCACAGAGCGAGGGAGAGGAGAAGATCGACGCGCAGGTTGGCATCAGCTGATGCGACTCAGCCACTTCAGTCGCTTTCCTCTCTCCTCCCCTCGCCGACAAACCGTGCTCCTCACTGAAACCATGATAGACCTACCTGCAATGAAATCTCCATGCATTGAACCGGATTCCACGCATTTATACCTTTCCGATCTCCCGGCCGAGCTCGTCGCGCACGTCCTTCGACTTGCCGCTCCGCGCGACGTGATCCCGACTTCCACCCGCGGGTTCGCCGAGATCGTCGCCGGTCCGACAACGCAGTGGGTCTACCGGTGCACGGTCATGCTTAACCGTGAACTTGGCGGCTGGGACGGGGATGTATTCCTTTGGTTTGACTCCGTACCGACGATCAAGCTGAGCGACGCTCTCCCGCTGGACGAGTACTTGAAGAGCTTCGCGCGCCGCAACTATAGTTTGGAACGATTTGGCGTGTCTACGAAGCCGGGCGTTCGGTGCCCCGCGTGGGGTCCGCGCGCTCATCCCATTGTTGAATGCAGCAAGTCCTTTGGTCGCACAAGACAAGATCATGGTGTTTATCACTCCCTCAAATAGAACAGAACAAACCCGATGCAGCGGAGTAGTGGCGTTGATCGAAGCGGTGATCGGCAGCACCACACGTGATGTCTCCGACCCCTGGCCCCGGCCCACTCGCAACACCCATGAACGAGGTCTTTCTTGCCCATTTTTGCAAACGCATCACCCTGAATGTCAACACTCGCTCGTCGCATCTCGACACCATTTACCAACTGGCGTGTTTCCTCGCGGCCGTCGGCCAGCCCGCGGAACTCGCGATGATTCTCGATTGTCTCCTTTCCCGCAACGAGTTGACGTCCACCGGACTCGTCATTCGCGACTGGATCGACTTGGATGTGGAGGCCTGTCCCAAGGTATCCCTGTGGCTTGGTGACCTGCTCGATCCGACCATAAATACCAACAAACCAATCTCGCTCCTCGAGTACCTTCTCCTCGTCTGCTTCCGCCGGTGGCGCTACGACATGCTTGCCCTGCTCGAGACCCCCAAGTACGGCCTGGATAAAGCCGCTGCTACCCTCCGCGTCGACCAGCTCGGATTCTTGTATTGCATGGAGGGGGGCCAAGTGCACAAGAAGCTTCCAGTGGAAATCTACACGAAAACGCTGCGCTGGTTCTTTGGCGACCCCAAGATCTTCAGCCGCGACCGAGCGTGGTGGATGGTCAAGCTGCTTGCGGACACGATCGAGGACGGCCGTGTCATACCTCTCCTTGACGAGTTTGGCTACGCCGATTTGGTCGCGGCGCTCCCGTGGCCGGACCGGCAAGAGCTTGCCCTGGACTTCTCCGAATGCTACACGAATGTGTTGAAGATCATCCGTGACGACCGGTACAGGAGCGAGAACTGGGTCCTTGGGCTTCACATTGTGTGTGGCATGTTTGACGATCAGCTTCTTTCGTTGGCTGTGTGGAGGCTGATTGAAGCTGGGGATCCGTACTTGGACAAGGTACTTGGCAGCATCCCGCAGAAGAGTTTGGCTGCCGTTTGTCGCGAGGGTACGTGATCTACTCGTACAATTTACATGATCGCGCGAGAGTCTAACAGGTGTCGCTCGTGTAGTGTTCCGCTGCGCACTGACGTCCTTTGCAGAGCGCGACGAGCATGCGACGCCCACGCTACTCGTCGTCGAGACCCACGCCAAGGACATTTGCACTCTCTTTGCGCTCGCCATTTCGCGCGGGGTTTTGTCAAGCGACATTCTCTTCACATCCGCGTTGCCGCTCCTCTGTGACTTGAAGCTGCTCAACCCGGTGCTCTTGTTCTTGGCCGTTTACATTAGCCCCGTCGCGGTCTTTCGCATGTACGACCAGATGCTCGCTGATGAACGTCGCATGGACGACCAGGAAACGGAGTCGCAGGCTTGCGCAGACGACGACTTCGGCGTGCTTTTCGGACAGCTTCTGGTCTCGCTGCTCGCTATGTCGCCCAGCCACGACCTCGCCCTCGAGTATCTCGCCGAGCGGCGGTTTGTTACCAACTCGCCGCGCGCGCACTGGTACATGCACGCACTGCTGCACCCGCGCGTCCGCGCTGCGACAAGCAAGCCGAGCGCGTGGTCGCCATTCGCGTTCTTCGACTCGCTTCCCATGAGCCCGCGCACGCGCTCTTGGATCATGCGCGGCGGGTGGTGCTCGCAATGGTCCCTGCCAGTCGGCTGCTACGCGTCGGCCGCTGAATCGCTTTCCGTGGTGAACACGCTCGCGATTCCCTGTACCAAGGGCGACCCGCGGTTGGCCCCGTGGCAGTTTGCCGTGCGCTCGCTGCTCACCAAGATTCCTGGGTTTACGCCAGCGCTTACCTCGTTCCCCGAGTCAACCCGGCGGCTTCTTTCGCCCGAGGCCGTTGTCATGGCCAATTTCGCAGGCTCCAACGGCCAACGCGGACTTCGATCCTGCACCGCGTGGATCATTGCGGAGCTGCACCGCGCGTCGCCGTCGCTCGTCGTCAACGATCTCTTGCGCGTGAGCGTGACGAGCACGCGCGGAATCTGGCGCATGCTCCCTAGCGGCGCTCTCGACGGGCTGCGCTCGCCGTCGTGGCTTCTCGCGGCGGCCTGCGTTGTGCTGGACCAGTACCAAAGTCATTTCGTCAAGCGGAACGAGGTACTTGCGGAGCTGTTCACGGCGGCCGGGGCCACGGCTCGCAGCAACGAGTTCTGCGCGATGATGCGCAGCGAGTGCGAATACCGTGGGCTGCGCGTGCTTGAGCAGGGAATGCGGCTTCGACAGTTAAACTCGTCATAAATAGTGTATAAGTCAGAGTCCTGGATGCAAAAAATAAACTACAACGGCGAGAGAACTGAGAAAAGGAGCGGGGCGGGGAAAGAATGCGGGGCTTTGCCCAAGCTATAGTGACCGCGATTTTCTGGCTAACGCTCGTCACGTTACAGTCACACTTTTCTCAATGACATCACTCCCCCGTGTCGCGTTGCGCCACTTCGCTTCGGCTCTCGCTTCCGCTCCGCTCCCCTCCCATTTGCTCTTCTTCTTCAATGAAGCTCATTTACTCTATGCAATGGATTCCATAAATCATGAAATCGACGACACGTCGGTCCTGTCCCACCTCGGCGCCTTTGGGTGGCGCTCGCACGGCGACGTGCTGTGCTCGACTCGGCCGTTGACTTGAGTGTTTCGCTGGCACCGCTTTTGCACTCTGCTCTTGCTACTGCACAAGTGCTGCTTAGGCGAGCTCGCCGAGTGGAGTAGCGTGTTGTGGGATGCTTTCACGTCGCCACGGCTTGCAGTACCTGCCATTGTGAAGGACCCCAGCTCAAGGCGATACTATTTGTGTTCTCGTTCTTCCCCTTGTGTGGGCGCACTCGCTCTTCTTGGCCGCCGCTACCGCCACTAGACCCGCGTTGCGCCCGCCAGGCGTCGCGTCGCTTCTTGCTTCCTTACTGCGGGACGCTGCGCTGAGCAACGTGGTGCGACGAAGACGCTCTAAACTTTGCGACGAGTAGCTACGCGGTATCTTTGCCTCGGCGGTGCGGGATACGAACTTGATCACGAGCGGAGCGCGCATCTGGCTTCGCTTCCGCGCAAGCACGCGCGTCTCATCTGCTGTGCATTTGACTGCTTCTGACCTCGACCCTTGCTACCTGCACCGCGGTGGAACGTGCGATTGCTTCACTAAAACTCCTTGTCAGCTCGGACGAGCTCTATTCTATGCGCGCCGGGAATCATCATGACTTTCAACATCGTTGACAGGTCTCCCGTTCGTTTTGTGCACGACCACCGCGCAACTGAAGGCGAGCTTAAGTCGGCTGAGCAGGCCGTCGCGGCCGCGGTTACGACCGCTGGTGCTAGCTTCTCACTGACAGGCGTGCGACAGCACGAGCTCGACAGTCCTCTCGTTCTCGAGGATTCGCGTGACAGTGATTATCGCTGCATGAGCAGTTTTGCCAGGCGGAGACGAACGAGACGAAGCGGTCAGCCCACGCGTGCATCATGACGCACACGGTATTTGTTTGCGCTAGGGTGTCTCGCGTCGCCGTCAACGACATCCCGTGGGCACCGTAACCCGCGTCGACCTTTCACGATCCTTCCACCGTAGGTCCGCTTCATCCGAGCTCTCTTCTTCCGTGCCCAAGGAATCGAGCTCACTCAAGGCCTCAAGCTGGATCATAGCGTGCGACGCGAACGCCATCATCGTTGAGTGCTTCCTTGGCGGAAGATCGATGCGTTAGTCGAGATCGACTCGTCGCGCACATTCGCTGTGCGTAGTACGCTCCGTTGCACAATCGCTGACTACTTTCTTTTCGGCTCATTGAGAATATCAGCATGCTGCTGTGAGCGAGCGGCTCGCCCTGGCGCGTCCGTCGCAAATCCGATCTCAGTTGCCTCGAGCGCGCTGGCGATACGCGCTACGTGCGCGTATGCTGCACTGAGGCGCGTTTGAGGGTACTAGGCGCACACGATCAAGGCGCGCTAGCGCTCCATCACGAGCACCATCCTTGTAGCGTGGCTGGCCGCGTTTGTGCGCGCGTGAGCGCAACTCGCTGCACGGGGAGTCGCTACATACAGCAGCTTGACTGGTAATCCATTCAGCGACTTTCAGCTTGCGCCGCCACGTCCGTCCGTAGTTGACTTGATCCAGCTCAAGAGCAGGAAGGGCGTGGAAAGGTGAGAGGATGTAGCCGTGCCGCAAGAACTCGAACGCGTGGTTCTAACGCGTCGCAACCCACTGCTCGCGAGGCCCTTTGCGTAAGACGGATCCGAAGCACGACTTCAGTGAGCGCTGCACCTGAGGCGAGTTCGGTGTCTCCCTGTTCATGAACGATGTGTTCCTTGCATCGCGCGTCCACGACGCGTCAATAGTGCCATGTGATCGCGGCGAGAGGGCACTTGGGCAAAGCCCCGCACAGTTGACACCCGAACGGAGTGAGTGGTGGAGGTACTGGCAATGAGATCTGTGTGCTGATCGGCGTCAGCTGACGTGGCGCAGCCACCTCTGCAACGCCCTCGTCACGGCCGTCTCGACGATTACGCTCACGCTCTTCGTATGATGCTCAGAACGACTTAAAAGCTATGAAAACTTCATGCATTAACCCGAGACCTGCTCAATTATGGCTGTCCGACCTCCCGGCCGAGCTCGTCGCGCAGGTGCTTCGCCTCGCCGCTCCGCGCAAAGTCATCCCGTCGGCCACCCGCGGTTTCGCCGAGGTGGCAGCCAACCCGACGACACAGTGGGTTTATCGATGCTCGGTCATGCTGAACCCGGTCCTCGGCGGCTGGGTGCGCCAAGGTGTCCACCATTCCAACGCGCGGAAACCTATTGAGCTGGACAGCAGTCTGCCGCTGCATCCTTACTTGGAATTCTTTTCATGCCGTAATTACGGTTTTCACACACAGAACAACGCGTGCCCTGTCTGGGGTCCACACGTCCATCCTTTGAACGAGACTCTTCTTGCTCAATTCTGCCAGCGTCGCGTCGCAATAGTCGACAACCACTCCGAAGAGACCTCGGTGCAACTCGACACTTTCGGCCAGCTGGCGTGCTTCCTCGCCGTCGTGGGCAAAACCGCGGAACTCGCAACGGTTCTCGACTTCCTGCTTTCTGTCGGAAAACTCTCCTCCTGCAGGTCCGGACTTGCCAAGTGGTTTAGCTTGGATGTAGACTGCCTCGCCGAGGACGACTTCTGGATTCGCGAGCTGTTGGACGAGGACGGTGACGAGGACAAGACCAACGAGGAACTATCGCTCCTTGAGTACCTACTTCTCGTCTGCTACCGGCAGTGGCGGCACGATGTGCTTGAAATGCTCGAGACACCCGAGTACGGACTGGAGAAGTCTGCCGCCATCCTGCGCTGCTATGACCTGGGTGCCCTGCTTTACATGAACCACAAGGCTGACGAAGATCTTCCCGTGGAAACCTACACCAAGACCTTGCGCTGGTTCTTTGGTGACCCTAGCATGCTTGGCCATAACAACATACCCTCTGTTGTCCAGTTGCTTGTGAACATGTTCGAGGACGACCGCGTACTGCCCATCTTGGACGAGCTTGGCATAAACGACGCGATCGCGGCTCTTCCTCAGCACAACAAGAACACTCTCATGGAGCTTCTCTCGTATTCCTGCTCCGGCAATGTGCGCATGCTGCTTCTTGACCGCGGGGAGTGCGATAACTGGGTCATTATCATTCACGTGTTGAACGGCCTCCTCGACGACGATTGCCTCGCACAGAGCGTTTGGAGGCTGCTGGAAGACCGCGAGCCGTACACGCACAACGTCATCAGCAGCATTCCAGTAGACAAGGTGGCGGATGTTTGCGCCGGCGGTGCGTCTTCTCTGTTGACAAAAGGGCCGCAAGGTGACTAATTACTGCCACGGTGTAGCCATCCTCTACGCGCTCCTTGGATTTAAGTCGCACGACAGGCGCAAGCAGCTCACCGCTCACATTACCGCAACCCGCGCGCGCAATGTGTGCTGCCTTCTTGCGTTCGCCATTTCGCGCGGATGCCCGGTGTCGCGACTCTTCCGCATGGATACTTTGGTGCGTTTGCAGCGCTTGAATCTTCTCGATTCCGTGCTCGTGTTCTTGGCCGTTTTCGTTGGTCCTGTCGCCCTATTTCGAGCTTACGACGAGATTATTGCCACCTTTCTTGAGCAATTTAAAGATGCGCAGGTGGACCCCGCTTTGACTGTCTTCTTCGGCAAACTACTCGTCGTGCTGCTCTCCGCATCTCCTTCACGCGAACTCGTCCTTGAATATCTCGCTACGCAGCGGCCGGGCACCGCACTTCGTCGCGCACACTGGCACTTGCACTCGCTGATCCACTCACGCATCACCGTCGCCAACAGCAACGAGGGCTGGTCCGTTTACGCGTTCTTTGAGTCACTCCCCATCGGCCAAACCATGCGATCGTGGGTCATGCGTGCCGACTGGTGCCTGGAATGGCCGCTCCCGTCTAACTGCTACGCGTCGCTCGCCGAATCCTTTGCAGTGGCGGGTCAGCGAGCGATCCCCTTCAATTCACAACTGGCGCCGTGGCAGTTTGCCGTCCGCTCCTTGCTCACCGAAATACCCGGCTTCGCGCCAACGATGGCATCGGTTCCCGAATCCTTTCGCGAGTTTGCCTTGTCAACCGAGGTCCCGCCCACGGCCGAAGCGGACGACCAGAGCGAGCTTCACTCGAGCACCGCGTGGATCATCGTGGAGCTGCACCGCGCGTCGCCGTCGCTCGTCGTCAACGATCTCTTGCGCGTGAGCGTGACGAGCACGCGCGGAATCTGGCGCATGCTCCCTAGCGGCGCTCTCGACGGGCTGCGCTCGCCGTCGTGGCTTCTCGCGGCGGCCTGCGTCGTGCTGGACCAGTACCAAAGTCATTTCGTCAAGCGGAACGAGGTACTTGCGGAGCTGTTCACGGCGGCCGGGGCCACGGCTCGCAGCAACGAGTTCTGCGCGATGATGCGCAGCGAGTGTGAATGCCGCGGGTTGCACGTGCTGCAGGCTGAGCTTTCTGTTATGCTTGAGTAGCTATGAATGCAAATCTATTGTACACCACCACTCCGCCGCTGCTCCGTCCATCCTGTGAGCGTCGCTACTGCTCGCTGGTCCAAGTCGCGAGGCGACGAGGGCCTCGGACAAAAAAAACTTGACACGCTTGAACACAATGAGACAAAAAGTAGCCCGCAACCGCCAGAGCACAGCCAGAGCACACGAAAGGCAGGACGCGCGGAGGAGGAGATGGCCACGCTGATCGACGTCAGCTGATGTGGCGCAGCCACATCGACAGCCCTTTCGTCCCGGCCGGCTCGGAGCCGCTGTCGCTCTTCGCATGACGTTTAGATAGACCTATTTGCAATGAAAACTACATGCATTGATCCGAGGCCTGCTCAATTATGGCTTTCCGACCTTCCAGCCAAGCTCGTCACGCAAGTGCTATGCCTCGCTGCCCCTCGCAGCACCGTCGCCGCCACCACACGCGGTTTTTCCGAAGTCGCCTCCAATCCGACGACGCAATGGGTATACCGGTGCTCAGTCTTGCTCAACCCGGTTCTCGGCGGCTGGGTTCGTAAGGGTACCAGGCGCCGTAGTGCACGCAAGCCAGTCAAGCTTGGTAGCGACGTGCCACTGGGCGAATACATCACGGCCTTCACAAAGCGTGTCCACATCTCGGAAGCCAAAGTCACTGGTGCACAATGTCTCAACCCGTGCTCCGTATGGGGTCCGCGCGTTCATCCTATGAACGGGGCCTTTCTTGCACGATTCTGCCAACGGCTCATTTCGGCCCGGGACAAACAGCCCGATACCGTTGACTTGTCGTTCCATTACAATTCTTTGGGCCAGGTCATTTGCTTCCTTGCCGCTGTTGGCCAGCCCGCCGAGCTTGCGACGGTTCTTGACTTCCTGCTCTCCGCTGGCAAGCTCCAATCCTTTCAGCTTCCTCTCGGCGACTGGACCGTCTTGGATGTCGACTGGCGGTATGACGACTCGGAATGGATGCTCAGCTTGTTGGACCAGGGGGGTCGTGAACTGGAGATGTCTCCGCTCGAATACCTGCTCCTCGTTTGCTTCCGTCGGTGGCGATACGATGTGCTCGCGCTCCTCGAAACCCCAAATTACGGCTTGGACAAGTTAGCGGCAATCGACCACGTTTCTGGGCCGGGCTGCTTCTTTAGCATGGATCACCATGTCGACGAGCGCTTGTCAGTGGACGTCTATACGAAAACACTGCGCTGGCTTTTTAACGATCCCGGCATGCTTGAGCGTCGGGATAACTTTTACATTGTGCAACTACTTGTCAACGCGTTCCAGGACAGCCGTGTGCTGCCGCTGCTGGACGAATTCGGCTGCAACGAGGCTATTTCAAGGTTTGGGTCTACGGAAACAAGAACGCTTTTGGACGGGCTCGTAAACTACAATTTGTACGGCATGGACGATCTCATTACCGTGCAGCACAAGAGGTCGAACTGGTTGCTTGTAATTTTTGCCTCGAACGGTCTACTGGATGACGGGCTTATGCCCAAGGCCGTTTGGAAACTCATTGAGGGCGGCGATCCGCTCACTTCCAAGGTGATTGACAGCATCCCACAGCATCAGTTGGAGTCCCTTTTCGCTGCTGGTACGACCAAACCATCAGTTATTTCGTGTCAACATCCGCGCCCCTCACAATTGCTCCCGTGTAGCATTCTACCACGCACTCTCCGAGTTTGAAGCGCGCGACGTATTCAATGAGCTCAAGCGGCGCGTCGCTGAGGCCCGAGCGCGCGACCTTTGCTTCCTCCTCGCGATGGCCGTCGCGCGTGGGGTTCCGCTCACGGAGATGCTCGACATTGGCGGCCTGCTGCAGTTGCGCGACCTCAAGCTGCTCAACCCCGTACTCGTGTTCCTGGCCGTTTACGTGGGCCCGGTCGCCGTCTTCCGCGCTTACGACCACATGCTTGAAGCTTCCCTCGAGAATTTTGAAGTGCCAGAGTGCAACGCCGACTTCGGTGTGTTCTTCGGCCGACTCCTTGTCTCGATGCTCATCGCCTCGCCCACCCGCGGCGTCGTTCTCGACTACCTTGGAGAACAACGGCCGGGTACCGCCCTGGTGCGCGCACACTGGCATCTGCACGCGCTGCTCGATCCGCGCGTCCGTGCTGCCACGAGTAGCACGAGCGGATGCTCGGCCTTCGCGCTTTTCGACTCGCTTCCTCTCAGCCTGCGCACACGGTCGTGGATCATGCAAAACGAATGGTGCTTCAGCTGGTCGCTCCCAGCTAACTGCTGCGCGTCGCTCGCCGAGTCGCTTGCAGTGACGGGCATGTTCGCAATCCCCGCGGCCCCAAATGGCGAGCGGCTGGCTCCCTGGCAGTTTGCCGTGCGCTCCGTGCTGACCAATATTGCTGGGTTCGCGCCGATTCTCACGTCGTTCCCCAAGTCGATTCGACGCTCCGTTCTCTCGCCCGAGGCGCTAATGCTCGCTGACTTCGCGCGCTCCGATGACAAACGCGGGCTTCACTCGAGCACCGCGTGGATCATCGTGGAGCTGCACCGCGCGTCGCCGTCGCTTGTCGTCAAGGAACTCCTGCGCGTCAGCGTAACGAGCCTGCGAAGCGCCTGGCGGACGCTCCCGCGCGGCGCGCTCGACGGGCTACGCTCGCCGTCGTGGCTTCTCGTGGCTGCCTGCGTCATCCTTGACCGGTACCGCGCCCGCATCGTTGTGCGCAACGAGGCGCTCGCGGAGCTGTTCAAGGCGGCCGAGTCCACGGCTCGCAGCCAGGAGTTCCGCGCCATGATGAATAACGAGTGCGAGCGCCGTGGGCAGCGTGTGCTCCAAGCCGAGCTTTCTGGTTCTTTAGAGTATTTGTCAATTAAATCTAAAGCTTTTGTCCTCGCCCACTCCCCAGCTCCGGGTTCCTGGAGCGAGCCCACAACTCGCAGTGAAGCGAATGGAATCGTCGCCCCTCAAAGGGCGAATTGTGCATGAGCGACGCGTCGCATCGACCTGAACATGGAAGCAAGCCCACGCCGAGGCTAGCGTGCAGCGTCGAGGCGTGGGTGAGGAGAAGATGGCTGCTCTGATCGACGTCAGCTGATGCGGTTCAGCCACCTTGGCCGCGCTTCGTCTCGGCCTTCTCGTCGACGACGTAAACGCTCCCCGAATGACATTCAGATAGACCTCTACGCAATGAAAACTCCATGCATTGATCCGAGGCCTGCTCAATTATGGCTTTCCGACCTTCCGGCCGAGCTCGTCGCGCAAGTCCTTCGTCTCGCTGCTCCGCGCATCGTCGTTCCGACAGCTACCCGCGGGTTTAACGAGATCGCTGCCAACGCGACAACGCAGCGGGTCTACCGCTGCACCGTTGCACTCTATCCGATGCTATGCGGGTGGCATTACTTTTATTTGAGCCTTACAGACGATTGGAAGACTCCAATCGAGCTCAGCGGCCCTGGATCAATCACTCCGTTCCTCATGTACATGGCGAAACGAGCCATGCAACGTAAGCATAAGACCCTCCCGCGGGGCCCTTGCGTTCACCCGCTCAACGAAGACTTCATTGTCCGTTTTTGCCGGCACCAACTGCTGCCGCGAAGCGGGGAACCAATGCTCGAACCCGGAACTTGCAGCTCTCGAGATGAAACCACTCATGTCGAGGGTCTGGTGCGCTCCATGGCCTTTAGTCTGCTTGCTTTCTTCCTCGCCGCCTTTGGTCGCCCCGAGGAACTTGACACCCTGCTCAGCGCTGTTCCTGATCTCGTAAACTTCCAGCGTACCTTTCGGAGTTGGGTCGACTTGGATATTTCGTGGCGCAGCGAATTGCGCCAAAAGTACGCTAGCGCGCTCGATGAGGAGAGAGCCGAGACCAAGCTCACACTCGTCGAATACCTCCTTACAGTGTGCTACCGGTGGTGGCGGCTCGACACCCTCGTAGCTCTCGAAAATCCCGATTACGGCCTCGACATGACTTCGTCCGCTTGGCGAATCCTCCATACGAGCTACTTTCATGATATTGATCATCGCGTTAATCCTGATGTTCCACTTGATGCCTTCAAAGCGATTATCCGGCGTTTCTTTGGGACTGCCGACAACCTCGATCCTGAGCTGGCCCCGTTCGCAATCGGGCTGCTCGCCAAGGTTTGCGATGACGCCCGCGCACTGTCCGTTGCTGTCGAATTTGGTTACCCGAGGTTGGTCTGGCAGTTGCCGGAGGTTACTAAGGAAGACCTTTTCTGTGACGTTGCCGACATTTTCTTCGGCCAAGAGTACACCTTCTTGTATTCCGGATTGAAGGAACAAAACTGGAAAATTGCCTTGCTCGCAGTGAGTGGAGCCCTTGACGACGATCAGCTTGCCGTGGCACTTTGGGTCCTGATCCAGTGCGATGACCCGTTGGTGGGTGATGCGATTGATGGCATCTCTCGAGATCACATGGTTTCCATGTTCAGCAAAGGTACGGGTGCATTGATAGAAAAAACTCAAGGCGATTTTCTGACCATTTTCAATCTCGAACAGTCCTTTCTCACGCTATTGAGGACTTCGAATCATCGAACAAAATCGGTTCACCTCGAAAGCGGGTCGTTGAGACCCGAGCGCGGTGGATGTGCTGTCTGCTCGCATTCGCCATCTCACACGGTTTTTCGCTCTCGGAGGTGCTCGACATGGCCGCATTGCTGAAACTTCGCGACCTCAAGTTACTGGACTCGGTTCTCGTGTTTCTGGCCATGTACATTGGCCCAGTTGCCGTCTTCCGTGCGTACGACCAGATCTTTGCCGCTTCACTCGAAAATCTCCAAGTACCTCAGGTCGATTCCGAGTTCGGCGTCTTTATTGGTCAGCTACTTGTTTCGCTCCTCGTCGCCTCACCCACCCGCGAGTTGGTGCTCGAGTATCTTGCCGAGCAGCGACCGGGTACCGCCCTACCGCGCGCGCACTGGCACCTGCACACGTTGCTTCACCCGCACGTCCGCGCCGACACCACCCAGATCAAGTCGCCGGCGGCCTCTCTCCTCCACTCGCTGCCCATGAGCGAGCAGATGTGGTCGTGGCTCGAGAGCGGCCACTGGTCCTCACAGTGGTCGCTGCCGTCCAACTGTTACGGTTCAGATGCCGACTTGATTGATGCGGTTCGAACGTTTGCAATCCCTACGACATCGGGCGAGCCGCAGCTGGCCCCGTGGCAGTTCGCTGTGCGCTCGGTGCTGACCGAGGTTCCTGGCTTCACGCCGATGCTCTCGTCGTTCCCCGAGCCCGTCCGCGACACCGTTTTCTCGCCCGGGGCACTTTTCATGGTTGATTTCGCGGGCTCTGACGGTCAATTTGGCCGTCGATCCAACGTTGCGTGGATCATTAAGGAGCTTCATCACGCAGCTCCCTCGCTTGTTATCAACGATCTTCTGCGCGTCAGCGTAACAAGTCCGCGAGGTATCTGGCGCATGCTCCCGCGCGGCGCTCTGGACAGGCTGCGCTCGCCGACGTGGCTTCTCGCGGCGGCCTGCGTCGTGCTGGACCAGTACCAAAGTCATTTCGTCAAGCGGGACGAGGTACTTGCGGAGCTGTTTACGGCGGCCAAGGCCACGGCTCGCGGCGACGCGTTCCGCGCGATGATGCGGAATGAGTGCGAATACCGTGGGCTGCGCGTGCTCCAGGCCAGCTTTTAGAGCATCGGAACTCAGCCGCTCGGGCAATATACTAGTATTTCTTAGTTATCCAACGCTCCGAGCCTCGGCTGGGTGGCAAGTTCCTCAGTCGCACGTTTGAGGGGAGCGCGACTAGTCTTTGTAGTCGTGATAGGATAATAGGTAGTGGTTTTAAGATGATAATGGAGTGCTTGGCATGGTCAACTATCAATGACACGGGCACAGACGATGAACGGACTCACATTGCTTCGCTGCTTCCACGTGAGTGGCGCAACGCGTCGACTTTGACTGAGCTGAGATGCTGAGGTTCAAGGAAGGCGACAACACGTCTCAAGGGGTATCAAAATTACACACATCACAAACCGAAACAAGACACCTCTACACCGCAAAAACCAAAACCGAGGCTCTACTGTCTACGCCGCACCAGCGCCTGCTTACGCGTCGAGTCCGAGCGCCTGGACGAGTTCCGAAAAGGTCGCGCCATCGCACAAGTCGCCGAAGACACTTTCGACAATCTCGTAGCGCTCCTTCTCGTTGTGGAGGTCGTTGGCGCCAAAGAACCGCTTGAGCGTGGCGATGAAAAGCGTGGTCGAGATCGAGCGGTCGTACGCGGCCAAGGCGAGCTCGCACCACTCGTAATTGTAGCAACTAAGGACGAACGAGCCGGCATTAAGTCCGTGCTTGGGTGTCGCGACAACGGGAATCATCTCGGAGCGCCACCATTTCAGGCACGCGAGAGCGAGGTAGTCGACGAAGGTGACGCGAGCGTCGTCGCCTTCGCGCAACATCTTGCTGTGCTCGATGTAAGCTTGGGTCACGACCGCGCGCGAGTCGGGATCGAGGCGCACCCACTCGGCGAGCTTGAGCTTGAGCGTCATGATGCGCTCGTCGGCGGCGATTGCGTCCAGCACGACAGGAAGACCGACAACGTTGTCCTCTGCAATCAGGCGCAGCGCGAGCACGAGAAGGCGCGCAACGGGTGCGAGCAAGGGTGCGGCGCCGCTGCCTTGGTAGACGAGACAGAGCTGCCGGTCGAAAGCGTCGGTAACGGGGAGGTACTCGAGCAGCAGCGGTGCGTGGCGAGCGACAAGGTAGTCGAGAGAAGGTGCGTCAAGCGCGCCGGCGCTCGGAGCGGCGGCAAACTCGCCGTGAGCGGGTGGCGCAGCGGCCGGCTGCGCATTGGGCAGTTGCGGCGTCCGCGTCATGGACTCGTTTGGAAGAGTCGATTGCCCAAGCGGCGAACCGAGAGGAGCAGCAAGGTCCGAGCGCGCGCGAGCGATGCAATCGTCAAGATGTTTCATGGTGTTGAGTACTTGGAGTGAGGGTGAAAGGTTGACGGAGTGGCGAAGGCGTCCCGGGTTTATATGAGGAGCGCGTCCCGAAAACGTGTTAGTCACTGATCTGATCGCGCCATGCGTGGCCAGCGCGGGCACGCGCTTGCCGATCGGACCGGGCGCCCACTCCGCGAGATACGTGGGCCGCTGCTTCCGGGCACCACGCCCACACGGCCAGTCGGTGGTCAAACTCGCACGCGTGCGACCTGGTCATCGACACCGACGCCAATAGGCCGTTCGGGTACCACGCGCGCGAGGCGCCGCCCGAGCGCCGCGGGCGCGCGCACAGCGTCTCGCACAAGGAAGCTGCTGACGGAAAACAGCGCTAAGATTGCGTCCTGTACGCGCTCCTTCTCGCCGGGTCGCGTCGAAGGCCACGACGCGATGCGCCACCACGTGCGCCACGGTGTTGATGCGGCGTCGGCTGGCCGCCACTCGCAAGGCTTCGTCGCTTCTGCTCCCGTTTACCGAGGATCCACGGTCACCCTTGCCATGAACGCTCACCTAAGTTGCTGAATTGTGTCCGCCAGGTCGACTCGGCCACGGCTTCGACGTGCCGCTCGACCCCGCGCCCACCACCGTGACGACGTTGAGTTTGACCAGCCCGCACTCGGTGCAACCGCAACATGCCCAACCGCGAGCTTGTCTCGCAGCTCCTCCATTTCTTTCGCATTGAACGCCATCAGGCAGGGATCCGCGCCACGATCGCCGCGACCAACACCGCCGTCGTCCAGGGCCGCGCCGAGCTGGCAACCGGTCCGGCCGGACGCAGGTCTGGTACGGTGCACTGCGGCGGATCAAGTTTGCGAAAACGCGACAGACTTAATGGTTGAGGTCGGAATCATGTTACTTTAATCGCTCGAACCAGCTCCTCGCGAGCGAGCGGACGCTTTGACGCGAACGAAGCACGACGCGCGCCAGGACAGGGAGAAATCGAGCGGGAGACACACACAAGAAAACTGATCGTGATATATAGAACGCCTCGTCATCGCGTGTCCGCCCACTTGTGGAGCGCAAACTACCAGGACTAACCCGAAAGGAACCGCCGTCCTCGCTTCCGGTCGCCGGCATCGAGGACCCCATCTCGTCGGTCCGAGCCAGCCAAACTCCGTCGAGACCTCGAGCGCGCCGCCGACCCACCCGAAAGGCACCGTACATCTCTTTGTCACAGGTGGGGTCAGACTACGAGGACCCTCCATCTTGTCGGTCCGAGCGACGATGCGGCGCGCGAGTCTCTGGCACGCACGCACGCGGGATTATGATTGGACCGTACATGGTACAGGTGCCACACGCGCGCGCGCGGCCGGTATATACTTTCGGATCAAGAAGCGCACGCGCCCGCACACCACCAAGTGGTGTGCGAGCGGTGGCTTCTACACGCGGGGACGTGTTAGTCGATGACCACGACGAGGAGCGCCGAGCGTCGGATCCGTACCTTCGACGCGCGAGCGCGATCGTGCCCGAGTCTTGGTCAGGCCGTCGTGGAACTCGAGGAAGTCGATGAAGACGCCGTGCGAGAGCAGCCCTTGGTGATCATGATCTTGGCGATGCCGACCCGTTGAGCTTGGAGACGCCGACCGTGGACAGGAGCGCGTGAGCGAGGCCGATGAGGTGCAGCGCGACGTCGACTTGGGCGAGACGCGGCGCGCCGACTTGGTGGTGTGGTCGATCAGGTCGTCGACCGAGCAGGAGCAGGAGCAGCAGCGGCGCGAGCGCGAGCACGAGCACGAGCACGAGTCGATCATGGCGAGGTACTTGATGATGCAGATGGCGAGGAGGTAGCGCTTGGCGGCGACGCGGCGGCGCGCCGACGTTGATGGCCGTGGTGGGTCGCGATCATGGTGACGAGGTGGCGGTGCTCCTTGATCAAGCCTTGGTGCGTTGCAGCAAGTGAGGGTAGTGGTGGTGGTGGATCATGATCATCATGGCGATGGAGATGGCCGGTGAGTGAGGAGAGAGGAGGGATGCCGGGGACCCGAACCGAGCTTTGTAGCGGCTGGCCGAGCGGCTGAGCTCGCTGCTCTGACTGGTGGCGCACCGCGAGCGACGTGATATGCGGCTCGCTTGATAAAACCGGGTTCTGACCTGTTTCGCGCACCCAACCGGCCGGTCGCTCGCGCAAAACTGCCTAGAAATGGACGTGGGAGGCAAACCACGCGAAACGCGAGACGAAACGCGTCTCGCATCGAGCACGTGAGTTTCAAGTGACTGATTTTGGCGTGATTTCGACTTCTCTCGCGCCGCACATGACAGAAGGGATTTGTAAGAGCCTCACCATCAGATCATGGCGCGCCGAACCGACAAGCCAGCCAGCGAATGCAAGCGTGATCAAATGCAGGTCGCGCTCACCATTGCTCAAGACGGAGGTCATTTGAGCCGGGGACACACGATAAAGACGAGCGACGCAGTGATCTTAAATATTTCGGTGCGAGAGAAGTCGAAATCACGCCAAAATCAGTCACTTGAAACTCACGTGCTCGATGCGAGACGCGTTTCGTCTCGCGTTTCGCGTGGTTTTGCCTCCCACGTCCATTTCTAGGCAGTTTTGCGCGAGCGACCGGCCGGTTGGGTGCGCGAAACAGGTCAGAACCCGGTTTTATCAAGTGGCTCGAGTGCCGGTATATCACGGCAATTGCAGTGCGCCACAGTGTAGTCGCTCGACCAGCTGTCCAAAGCTCGGCTCGGGTCCCCGCCACCCTCCTCTCTACTTCCTCACCAGCCATCTCTATCGCCATGATCATGGTACACCACTACCCTCACTTGCTGCAACGGACCAAGGCTTGATCAAGGAGCACCGCCACCTCGTCGCCATGATCGCGGCCCGCCACGGCCATCAACGTCGGTGCCGCGACGACTCGGCCTCACCAAGCGCTAGCTCCTCGCCATCGCCATCGCCATCGGCATCGTGAAGTACCTCGCCATGATCGACTCGTGCTCGCGCTCGCGCCGCTGCTGCCCGTGCTCGTCGACGACCTGGTCGACCTCACCAGTCGGCGCGCCGCGTCTCGCCCAAGTCGACGTCGCGCTGCGCTGCGCCTCGTCGGCCTCGAGCGCCTGGTCTCGTCGACGGTCGACGGTCGGCGTCTTCAAGCTCGACCGGTTGGCATCGCCAAGATCATGATCACCAAGGGCTGCTCTCGTGCCCTCGTCATCATCGACTTCATCGAGTTCCACGACGGCCTGACCAAGACTCGGGCACGATCGCGCTCGCGCGTCGAAGGTACGGATCCGACGCTCGGCGCTCCTCGTCGTGGTCATCGACTAACACGTCCCCGCGTGTAGAAGCCACCGCTCGCACACCACTTGGTGGTGTGCGGGCGCGTGCGCTTCTTGATCCGAAAGTATATACCGGCCGCGCGCGCGCGTGTGGCACCTGTACCATGTACGGTCCAATCATAATCCCGCGTGCGTGCGTGCCAGAGACTCGCGCGCCGCATCGTCGCTCGGACCGACAAGATGGAGGGTCCTCGTAGTCTGACCCCACCTGTGACAAAGAGATGTACGGTGCCTTTCGGGTGGGTCGGCGGCGCGCTCGAGGTCTCGACGGAGTTTGGCTGGCTCGGACCGACGAGATGGGGTCCTCGATGCCGGCGACCGGAAGCGAGGACGGCGGTTCCTTTCGGGTTAGTCCTGGTAGTTTGCGCTCCACAAGTGGGCGGACACGCGATGACGAGGCGTTCTATATATCACGATCAGTTTTCTTGTGTGTGTCTCCCGCTCGAGTCCTCTCAGTTCTGAAGTGCTTCGTTGCGTTGAAACGTTCGTCTGCGAGAAGTTGGTCCGAACGATCAAATCTACGTGTTCTCGCTCTCAGTCATGACGTCCATCGCATCGTCGCATGCTTGATCCGCCGTAGTGCACCGCGCCAACCCGCACCGGGCATCCGGATCATGACCGCGTCGCGCGCCTCGGCCTTGATCGCGCACTTGCTGCCGGTGAGGTTGATCGTGCGCGCCGACGCAAAGGCTGTCGTCGCTCTTGATCTGCTGGTCGGGTATGGTCCGGCTGGCCTATGGCCCATGACCGCAACCCGAGCGGGGCGTACAGTCGGGGCTCCGTGAGCCGCAAGACCTGCAGCAGCGCGGTGAACGCATCCTCGCATATCATCTCGACAGTCCACTGCTTTGATCATGTACCACCGAGGGCAGGCATAGCGGGAGGAGAACACGATTTATCTCGATGCACGCAGCTCACTCGTTGGAGCTGTCCGTCGGCGTCGTCGTTATCTTGATCCGCGGTGTCAGGAGTGCCGTAACCCCTCATGCCAGCCGTGCAGATCATGACCGTGTCGCTTGGCCGCGCATCGGTAACGCGCCGCGCCACGCACGTGCGGATCTGTCGCGCCGTGGCGCCATGGCGCCGTGGCGACAGAGCGTGCACCTCGATGGCTCCGCGTCAGAGCCCCACATTATAATGGGTGGCCAAGTCCATATTATATAATGTCTGGCATCCGGATAGTGTAATTTAATAGCCGGCCAAAAATGGCCCCAAAAACGCGTGGAAACCGGTCACGTGTGTGGCGCAATGCAGAGCGGGACGCGTCGAGCTGCTCCCAAGCATGAGATCAAGCAGGGGTTATGTCCGGAGGCAGCACGAATGCGATGTGACGCGCTGAAGCGTGTCGTTGCGCTGAGTACTGCACAAGATGCGGCCAGCAGACTGCGTTGGAAGCTTGGGCAAGTTGCACGCCTGTCGCGGTTCCAGGGCGGGCATCGTCGCGCATACCTTAGACTTGGAGCTGTCTTTGGCGCTCTTGATGTCCATGCTAGGTATGTGAGCGAATTGCGCTTGACTCGTTTCGCAAGTCGCAGCGTGACTCGCTTACAGTTGGCCATCATGTTGACCATCACGCTCCGCACAGCGTTGAGTGTGCGCTATTCGCTGTCAGCGGGGTCCGAGACGATAGGAAAGAGCTTATACACTACCCGACATGTACTTTGCGCGATCGGGCGTTGAGCTGAGGGACACTTGTGCTTGATCCAGGCGAGCACGCCTCGCTCGCCTTGCTAGTCCGCGCTCAGATGACGCTGCCGTTTGGTTGCACCGTCCGACTACATCCATGGGATCGACTTGTCCTCCTGCTAGATGTCACTATGAGCGGTTCGCAGGTCCGTTCAGACGGAGCGGCCTGCTGAGATGGGAGTAGTAACTCGAGCTGATCGCAACAGCCAAGCTACTCTGAACTGAAGTGCAGGTCAATTGTTGAAGCTGCTCCAGGTCGCGCGTTCCCAAACGAAGCTTGCTGACGGCACTATAGATTGCTGCGACTTGAGTCGCATTCGGAGTGCGAGACACGCGGCGCGTCGTGCGAGACACTCGGGCGCCGCACGCGTGGGTGGCCCCAGAGTGACGCCACTTCGTTTCCAGCGACCAAAACTGAGCCACCACGGCGCGAGACGGCCGTTTCCGCGCCTCAATGACGCACTTTACCCGGGTCCGACCAAAAACCTGGAAATAATGGATTTTAGTGGCCCAGGGCCGGATTAATGCCGACATTAAAAGTGGATCCATTATAATGTGGGGCTCTGCTCCGCGTGCGACAAAACACGAATGACATCTGAGAGCAAGACCATTCATTTCGCGAGCGGTGCACGGAGCGGCGAGCGGGTTGGATCGCACAAAACAGGGCTCACAGCGTGGAAGCGCGGAAACCAGTTGATGGGTACGTAGAAATCATGTTTGTTGGGCTAATGAATGAATGATGACAACAGGCGGCCGCGCGGCCACGAGTGAGCGAGCGAGCGAGAGAGGATCTACTGCTTCTTGGTCTCGAAGGCAGGAATGCCCGTGATGCCGCGGCCGAGGATGAGCGCGTGCACGTCGTGGGTGCCCTCGTACGTGTTGACGGCCTCGAGGTTGCACACGTGGCGGATGATGTGGTACTCGTCGGCGATACCGTTGCCGCCGAGCATGTCGCGGCACTCGCGGGCAATCGCCAGCGACTTGCCGCACGAGTTGCGCTTGATCATGGAGATCATCTCGGGGGCGATCTTGCCCTCGTCCTTGAGGCGACCGACGCGGATGCAGGCCTGGAGGCCGAGCGAGATCTCGGTCAGGGCGTCGGCCATCTTCTTCTGCGGCAGCTGGAAGGCGGCGAGCGGGGTGCCGAACTGCTTGCGGTTCAGCGTGTAGTCGCGGGCGACCGACAGGCAGGCCTCGGCGGCGCCGAGCGTGCCCCAGGCGATACCGTAGCGGGCGTTGTTGAGGCAGCCGAAGGGACCCTTGAGGCCGGTGACGCCGGGGAGCATGTTCTCGGCGGGCAGGTGCACGTTGTCGCAGAAGATCATGCCCGTGTCCGAGGCACGCAGCGAGAACTTGCCCTCGATCTTGGGGGTCTGGAAACCCTTCATGCCGCGCTCGACGATGAAGCCGCGGATCAGACCGTCCCACTCACACTTGGCCCAGACGACCGCGACATGCGCGTGAGGCGAGTTGGTAATCCACGACTTCTGCGCGTTTAGCGTGAAGGAACCGTCGGGGTTCTTCTTCGCGACCGACTCCATCGACGACGGGTCCGAGCCGTGGTTGGGCTCGGTCAGACCGAAGCAGCCAATGAACTCGCCGGTGGCGAGCTTGGGCAGGAACTTCTCGCGCTGGGCCTCGGTACCGTAGGCGTAGATGGGGTACATGACGAGCGACGACTGGACCGACATGGCCGACCGGTAGCCCGAGTCGACGCGCTCGACCTCGCGGGCGATCAGGCCGTACGAGACGGACGAGACACCAGCGCAGCCGTAGCCGTCGAGGGTAGCGCCAAGAAGACCGAGCTCACCCATCTCCTGCATGATCTCGACGTCGAACTCTACACGACGGAGAGGTCGGCGTCAGACCGCGCTCTGCGAGTCCCAGTCGCTCGGGTGGACGTACTCTCGTTGCGGAAGGCGTTGACGACGCGGGGCATGAGCTTCTCCTGGGCGTAGGCGCGGGCCGACTCCATGACGGCGGTCTCCTCCTCGGTGAGCTGGCCCTTGAGGTTGAGGGCGTCCTCCCAGTCGAACTTGACGAACTTGGCGGGGCCCTTGGCCGTGGCCATGGTGCGGCGCGCGGCCTGGAAGGCGACGGCCTGCGTGAGGCCGGTGCGGCGGAGCTGCGAAGCGATGGCGGACATGCTACGAGTTGAGGTCGGTGAGCGGAGCGTCCTTGGGTGCTCGAGTTCATGGCAGGGGCAGATGCATACTTGCTCAACACGAACAACTGATAATGTACAGCGTGGTGCAGGGGAGCGAGGGCGGGCGGCGGGGGGCGGCCGACAGATAAGAAGGCAAAACACAACAAAAGGACCGGGATCGAATCACCCGCGCGGCGCGATGGCGGCCCGCCGAGAACGCTTCGCTCGGACCGCTCGAGCCCGGCGCCGTGGCTTGCGCTCCCCGACGGACCAATCACATCCACCCATCTTAGGAAAATCCCGGAACGGACGGAGCCGGAGTCACACGCACCGCCCGAAATACTCGACGCCCACGTGCAAACGGCTGACGCACTGTCTCGCGTGTCTCGCGCCTCGCCGCCACGCCCTTTCGACGCGTCCGGTGCAGCTGCTCCTCTTTGAGTAACGGATGTGATGAGTGTTTTGTTGAGCGAGTTCATGCAACATGGTCATGCATTCGCTGTCGCTCGTTCGCCAGCTTCGCTGCTCTTCGCGGCCGTGGCCTGCGAAGCGGGCCCTGAACGCTTGGCCACTGCCGTCACCACGGACGTTCATGCCATCTCGGTCGACGAGTGACGCTGACCATTTTCTTTCGCGAGCACCGGCTCGCCAACGATGGGCTCCTGTATCGGGTGTGTCGTGGCACCCGCCACGTCGTGGACGACTGAGACGCAGCAGAGCTCTTCGCGTTCCTGTACAACACTATGGTCAGAAGGTGGAACTTAAGCGATTCATCTCGTGCTACTACTCTCGCAGAGTGCACCGCAGGATGGATGGCACGGTCGAGAGATTTGCTAAGACTTGCGACGAAGGCCAGTTCCGGACCGCGACCCGCTTCGCGGGCTTGAGGCTCCCGTGACTTTCTTTGTCGAATTCGGCCTCAATCACGTCCAGCTCGGCGCGACATAGGTTTCGTCGACGCTCTTCGTAACCCGTTGCCTGCTCAAGCGCTTCCCCGAGGCCAAGTACGCGCCGTCTATGGCCGCCGAGCACATCGTCGCCTTCCTCCGCCAACTCGCCCACCGCCGCGGTCTCCCCCGCGTTCATCACCGCTGAAATCGGGGCGTGCGGCTCCGCTCTCGTTGCCTACCAAGGAGGTTTAGTCGGCTCTCGCCTGACCAACATCGCGGACGTAAAAGTCGGCGTCAAAGGGCGTCGTTGAGTCGGACCACGAGTCGCTGCGCCGCGCGCTCGCGAGCCTGATGGCTCGCTATCCGCACGCGTGCGACCCGAACCTTTCGAAGCCGCTCTTCGCCGACTGCTGCACGTTCCTTGAGTCAACGGGCCGCTCGCCGTTTATGCCCGAGTGCGTGCAAGCGCAGCGGGCGCCGGTCGAACTTCTCTTCCCGATTTGGGATTGAATATCTTCAACCTCGGCCGCCGTCACCCTCGATGCCCGCGCGGCGCAGGTTCAGACCCGTGCGTTGACCATCGTTGTTGTGGGCCAGCACTCCGGTGGCCCCGCGAGGCCAACAAGCAGTACTGAGAGGGTATGTGCCTTTGGAGACAGGACCGTAACTTGGCGTCGCGCAGCACGACAGGTGCCGCGACGAGTCGAGCAACATGTACTAACTCCTCAACCTCACGACGCTCAAAAACCGCGGCGTTTGATCCTACGAGCACCTGATATGCGGGGTAAGAAGGCGCAGATGGTCACCTCGAGAAGCCAGCCCAGAAGGCCAGCAAGTTTGCGACACGTGAGTGGCGCAACGCGTCGTTCAGTCACTCGATGTCAGGTCGGGACAGAGGAACTCAGTCGTAGAAGATTCAAGAATGGCGAAAACAAATAAATGTTGGTGAAGTACATTTGTATTGGTTTCGAACGAGCGACAAACAGCGCTCCGAGGTCGGACGCGAAGAAACACCTCGCGTAGCGCATTCGAGCCTAAATCGACTTGAAAAAGTTGTGCTCGGCGATGCCGCACTCGGAGCCCGGCATGCTGCCCTTCGGTAGCTCACACAGCTGGCACAGCGCGACACAGGGCGCGTCGGTGCTTAGGTGGCCGCACTCGCCGTACGACATGATGGTGAACTGATCCTTGGTCGCGACCTGGTCGCAGCACGACCACGTCGTGATACACCCGCCCTCGGTGTCGCAGCACGAGTACTTGCACCCGGGCGAGCTCGGGTCCCGCTTGCAGAGGCTGCAGATGGGCGTGCACGGCGCGGGGTTCGAGCTGACCAGCTTTTCGCAACACTTGTAGGCCGTGACGCACGGCTCGTTGGGCTTCTGCTTGCAGCACGCCATGACACAGCCGAGGCTGCTGTTTGCGGTTTCGTCCGAGAGGTCTTCCCAGCAATCGCTGCAATTACTCCGACACGGCTTCATCTTGTCGCAGCAGGTGTAAACGCAGCCCTCGTCGTTGGGGGACCGGGTGCACTTGATGCACTCCCGGTGCCTGACGACGGTAGTCAAGTTAGATGCGGCCTCGATGAGGTTCATGGCTGCGGGGAAAAATGAGCTGAGGGCGACCCCCGCGAACAGCGAAGCAAGGTTTGGCGCTTGCCTTTCCGTTGCGGTGCGAACGTTGAACCCCGAGTGGTGCTTTTCGTCGCTGAGGTGTCGCTGGATTCGAGGACCGTGGATCCGCTGCGTGTCCTTGTGCAGCTTGATCTTGTCGTTGTCGTGGATCATCTCGCGCTGGCCATGAACACGGACGGCCTCGCGCGAGTGGCGCGTCGCATCCGCCGCTCCCGCCAAGATGGCCCGAGTCGAAACCGATGTGGCAGCCGCCTTTGATAACCCGCGGATCGCCGGTCGCACTGCAGTTCGCGCAGGCAAAGTCACGTTGTACGACCGTGACTGGCTCGCGAGACTCCGACAAGAGCTGGATTAGGAGCTTGCGGTAGTCGTTCTCGGTGTAGATGCCGTCCTCGGGACTCGTGATTGACTTGATGAGAGCAAAGTAATGCGAAACTGCGTCCTACGAACAGCCCAACGCCTCTACGAGGGCCTCCTTGGTGCCGAGGCAAACAACCATGCTAACCGACTCGTACATGATGACGACGTTCTTGGAGATGTCGTGGTCCGTGTAATCGGCAAACGACTTGATGAAGTTGGCGGCCTTGACCAGCGACAGAAGCTTTTTTTTTGAAGGGTCGTTGAACCACAGGATCAGGTGGATCTCGTGAATGCCGTGCTCGGCGAGCGTCTCGAGAATCGACACAAACGTGTCCTCATCGGCCTGGTTGTCCGTGTCATTGAAGCCCTGCGTGTCCATCAGGCGGAGCTTGCACTTCTCGGCCACGATGACCGGGTAGACTTGCGTCCCCTTGGTTGTTGATGAGGCATCGTGGCCAATCACGGCCTTTTCGGCACCCAGCAGACTGCACGCCCTTGACTTGCCGACGCCCGTCGTGCCCGCCAGGAGTACGTTGTAGGTCGGCTTGTCCTTGAAAGCAACGAAATCGGTGGTTGAGACCATGGTCACAGGTTTTAAGCGTAGGTTTTAGAGAATGCTGCGCTGGAACGAGGTTGCTTGAACTCAGAGATGCGGGTGGTTCGGAGCTTTTGTGCTCGCTGCAGTCACGGTCGTGAGAAAGTGTGGACAGTATAACAACACAGCCTATCCATTACGGACCGCGCTCAGTAAAGCGGCCATGTCGCGTAATTGAATCACGACCGGCAGTAAACTCACGAGTGGCAGCAGCACGGACAGTAGGGAGAACGGGAGCGACAGTCAGTTTCAACTATGATGTTCAGCTTTATTCCTTCCTCGCGAGCTTCGTTACTGAGGGGCTCCGCGAATGAATTAACCAGCGGAGTGCTGGCAGCAAGGGAACGCGCCGCGCCACTCACGTGTGCTCTCGACAAGAAGCTCAGGCACCGCGCGATACAGCTCAAGGATAATCCACGCGACGTTGGCGCAAAGATCGCACTGGTCGTTGGCGCCTGCGAAGTTGACCATCATGAGCGCCTCGGGCGAGAAGATGGCATTGCGGACGGGCTTAGGAAACGACGAAAGCATCGGTGTGAAACTGGGGATCTCGGTCAGCAATGAGCGCACGGCAAACGCCACGGGGCCAGCGGCAGCTCGCCCTGAGTGAGAGGAATTGCAGAAGGTCGAAGCGCGGTGATCGAATTGGCATCGGTGGAGTAACAGTTGGGTGGCAGCGACCACCTCGAGCACCAACGACCGCGCTCGAACCACGACCACGACCTTTCGCTCACGGACAGCGATTCGAGAAGCAGAGCCGCAGGTGACCTGAACTTGGTGGTTTCAGTGCGCACGCTTGGATGCAAGAGGGTATGTAGGTGCCAGTGCGCGCGAGGAAGTGGGATGCCTGGTCGCTGTTCGGCGAGGTAATTGAGGACCAGCTTGCGGGTGGGCGAGGCAGCGAGCAGCGAGACAAGGATTTTGCCGAAGAGCACGCCAAATTCAAGGTCTACTTGAGGCAGCTTGACCAGATCCAGGGACGTGACAAAGATTCCGTCATACGCGCGGAAGAGAGCACTGGACCAATGTAAATCGCTAAAGCGGGGAGAACCGAGTCAAGGAGCTTCAAGTTGCGAATTCGCACTTCGAAGTTGCTGCAGCAGGGCCATATCTAGGACGCGTGGCAGCGGAACTCCGCGTGAAGCAGCGAACGCGAGCAGACGACAGATGCCGAGCGCGTGGGTCGTAACAACGTCGGCCGAGGGTTCCATGCGCTCGCTGTCCGACTGAAGTCCCCAAAGCACTTGACGAATTGCTATAGAAACCAAAACGGTCGAGGTAAGCACACGGCAGTGCTTGATAGACATGGGCGATTGCGTACCTCCAGAGATGACGATGTCAGCCGATTCATCAAGGATGGAGTGTATCAGCTTGTGGACAAATTGGTCGTGAGCTGCAACCAGTTTCCCAATGGCCTGTCCCAGCTCTTGATTGGTAAGGAGGCCGGTTCCGCCAAGCAAGGTCAGAAGCCAGTCAAAGTGGGTGGTTGGCGCGTTCAGGAGCGCGTCGGACCCGTCCAAATCGAACGGTGCGACCAGCTGGTCGACCAACGCTTCCTTTTCGGGGTCAGAAAGCGCTGCAATTATGCCGACATAGCCCAGGCTGGACAAAACTTTGAGGGCGCGGTGACTTTCGCACGCCGTCGCGACGACGCGCGTAACCACTGGGTCTAGCTGGTGCTCCAGCTCGTCGGTTTCGCCAAAGAACCAGCGGAAGGTCTTGACACAATCTTTGGTTGCACGTGTGGGGTGAATCGTGCGGCCCATGGCGACCAAGTATCCCATGTCGACGATCCAACGAACGAGCCGCATCTTGTCCAAGCCGTATGCGGATGATTCGAGGAGCGCAAGAGTGTCGTGTCGCAGCTGCCGGTACGCGACGAGCGTAAGATACTCGATGACGGTGAACGAGCACGACTGGGCGCCTGCTGGAAACACGTTGAGGAAGTTGCAAGCGTGATCGTACGTCCAGTCCGGGACCATGGCGATCCATATCTCCAACGAAACGGAGCCGGAATCAATGTAGCCGTAGCCGGCAATTGCATCGAGAACAACGACAAGCTCAGACGGATGGCCAAGGGCAGCAAGGAAGCACGCGAGCTGGCTCAAGGTAACGAGCGGAAAGGGTCCGATAACGGTAGCGAACCGAAAGCCAACGTGGATATGAATTTTATCCCACGAGTGGTGCACCCGATCCGTTGATGAGCCATCAACCAACTTAATGTGAGAAGTTGGCGATGAAAGAGCGCGGTTGCAGTAACGCGCGAGGAATGCGGAGCTCATTGCGTGGATGCACGGGCCCCACGGGCGAGAGTCCACATCGGAGCTGTTGTCAGAATCGCGCAGTTTACTGATCTCCTTCGCGGTTGTCTTCATGTAATGGCCAAATGCGAACGTCGTTCCGAGCGAAATGACGTTTGGTATCGTTTTCCCTGCTTTCAACCGCAGGCGCACCCAACCGAAGGCTGGATTAAGCATGATGGAGCACCGGTACACCCACTGCGTCGTTGGATTGGCAGCAACCTCGGCGAATCCGCGTGTGGCGGCGGCGACGATGGGCCGCGGGGTCGCGATGCGCGGGACTTGCGCGACCAGCTCGGCCGGAAGATCGGGAAGGCACAAACGCGTGGACCTCGTGTCAATGCATGTAGTTTTCATGGTTTCTGTGCCTCGATTGTCAAGGGGCACGAAGCAGCACTCGTCAAAGGCGCCTAAGCGCCACCGAAGCGCGCGAGTGACTCGCCGTCCGTTTTTGTGGCTGAACCACATCAGGTGACGATGACCGCCGCGTCGCTTTCCTCCTCCGCTCGCGCGTGGTTTCGTCCATGACGAGACCAACTGGTTAGAATTGTACTTGCTTTGCTTCAGCTCATCATCTACTGCTAGAGCTCAGAGGTCGCGCGCGAGTCGAGCAGGGGCCTTGCCAAGGAGAAACGCGGACCGACGCGTGCGCGTTTGGATCCGATGTCGCGGTGGCCTCAGCGCGACAGCTGTGTTGACGCAAACAAAAATGGCGATGAGCTTCATGAGGAATAGCACGAGTGCGCGGTGATCCTCCTCGTTGAGGCTGAACTTAAGCGAAAGACGCGCGAGGCTCACGCGCGCGGATTTGTGCTTGGTGCGCTGCTACGCCTCGGTCCACTCGCGCCGCACGGGTAAAGTCGTTGAGGGAGTCCGCGGCCGCGGGCCGCCCCACCTAGGCCAAGGCCGTGCTGGCCGGCGCGTTGAGGAGCAATGATTTCATGGTTACAAAAAACAAATAGGCAATTATATTCTTAGGACTACTTGTACACAATCACAAAACCCAAACTCACACACACTCAAATTCCAAACTGCGACGCCTTGAGGCCACGGCGCTGGCACTCATTGCGGATCATTGCTTCAAACTTGTCGGTGCAGGCCGTAGCCTCGGCCGCATCAAACAGCTCGCCAAGGACCTTGTTGCGCAAGTCGGGCTGCCGCCCGTACCGATCAAGCACAACGCATGCCGCCGCAAGGAGCCACAACGGCGAGCGCAGGCCGTCCAGCGCGCCGTATGGAAAAATCCGCCAGACACACGGCGAGCTCGCCACGCCGACGCGCAGGAGGTCGTTGACGAGGAGCTCGGGTGCCGCGCGGTGGAGCGCCTTGACGATCCACTTGATGTGTGAGCGGGGATTGCAGCGGTCGTCTGAACGCACGAAATCGGCCATGATAAGCGACTCGGACGAGAAAAGCTGGCGGCGCAGAGGCTCAGGGAACGACGCGGGCGTGGGCGTGAAAGCCGGCAGCTCGGTGAGGATCGCGTGCACGGCCGACCGCCACGCAATCTGCCACGACTTGTGTCGAGGCGTTGGATGACAAAGCTGTCTGCCGACCGCTTCCAACGACTCGTCGGGCGACGCGTAGCAGTCGAGCGGCACATCCAGGTTGGTACACCACTCCTCGCGGTGCGTGAACCACGCCGCCGTGAAAGGGCAGTAGGGGAGCGAGTCAAAGGGCAAAAGCGAATGCCGCTTGCCATCCCAACTAAGGGCACGGATGCGCGGGTGCAGCAGCATGTGAAGGTGCCAGTGCGCGCGCGGCAGCTTGGTGCCGTGCCGAGGAGTGTTGAGGTACTCGAGTACGAGCTCGCGGGTGGGCGAGAGCGCAAGCAGCGCAACGAGGAGCTTGCTGAAGGAGACGCCGAAATCGTCTTCGATTTGCGGGTGCTCCAGGTGCTCGAGCGACGCCACCATGATCTCGTCGTAGGCGCGGAAGACGGCGACCGGGCCGACGTACGTGGCCAGCCACGCGAGCACCGAATCGAGCAGCTTCAAGTCGCGAAGCACCGCCAGGCGGCTCGTATTGAGCACGTCGGCCAGCTGGATGCCGTGGGAAAGGGCCACGGCGAGGAGGCAGCAGATGTCCCGCGCAAAAATGTTCACGAAGTGAGCGGGAATCTCTTGCACATCTGCATGGCAGTCGAACACATGCACTCCGTGATCGAAGGCTACACAAACTCGGCGATAGATGAGAAGCCGTCCCGTAAACCCTGCAAGAACCTGATCACGTACCAAGCCCACAAACCGATGCGAGGTTATCCCAGGAAACGCTGTCCATGGCAACGTGGACGAGCGAGTCCTGATTGGCCACCAGCACCCAGAAGAGCTGTGGCAAGAGCTGGTCGTCAAAGAGATGACAAGTCGCAAGAAGCGCGAGAATCCAGTTCTCTCTTTGGTCGAAGCAATCAAAGATTTGCTGAATGTCGCGGACGCGGTCGGCGTCGGGAAGGAAAAGCTTGAGCGTCTCGTCCTTGTCGCGTTGCGAGAGACCTCGGATGACCTTCGCGTAGCCCAAGTCCGCGATCATGGGCAACAGGTGCTCATTCGGACACATGATGGAGAGCAGCTTGATGGCTTGCTGGGCCATCCCGGGCTCGATGCCGTCCGCTGGGCCAAACAGCCATCGAAAGACCTTCGCGCAAGCGCCGGTCGGGCAATCCAGATCCGAGCGACAGAGTCCCAGGAGGTCGCCGGCATTGAGGAGCATGCGAACGGTGGAAGCCCTGTCGGGGACAAGCTTGGACGATTCGAGCACGGCGAGCATGTCGTACCGCGACCAGCGGAAGCAGACGTGAACCAGGTATTCGCCGAGCGTGCGTTTGTCGTTCGCGGCGGCGCCAAATAGCTCCGTAACCCGCTGCAGCGAAGCGTCCGAGCGCCACGACGGGTCCAGCGCGATCCACTGGCTGAGGGCGAGAGGGCACGGGTCGTCGAGGGCAGAAAAAGCGGCAAGGACGAAGGCCAGCTCGGAGGGGCGGCCAAACGCAGCAAGGTAGCACGCGAGCTGGGCGAGCACGAGGAAGCGAGTCGGAGCCTCGATCGAGGTGTCCTCGAGTCGCAGGGCCATTTTGCCGGGACCAGACTCGGACTCGCAATCGAGCGGCGCCATGACGATCTGGCAGAAGCGGTTGAGGAACGCCTCGTCCATGGGATGGACGCACGGGCCCCACGTTTCCGCCTCGTTCTCGAACCGCAGCTCGCGGCAGTCTTCATCTCGCGCGTACTTCATTTTCGTGTGCACGAGGAAGACGGTGAGCGGCAGCGCCACGAGCGCATGGTTGGGCAGCGCTGCGCGGAGCCGGTTGCGGATCCGCACCCAGCGGAGCAGCATCGGGTCAGGCAGTGTGAGGCAGCGATGGACCCACTGCGTGGTCGGGTTGGCAGCGACCTCGGCAAGCGTGCGTGTGGCGGCGGCGACGGTGCTGCGCGGGGCGGCGACACGCAGGACGTGCGCGACGAGCTCCGGCGGGAGGTCGGAAAGGCATAAGTGAGCGGGCCTCGGATCAGTGCATGTAGTTTCCATGGCGTTGCGTCTAGGCCTCGTTGAGGTTGGTTGTTGGCCGAGAGCCCAACAAGCGCCCAACTCAAAGGCTGGCGAGGGCAACCGCTAGGGCAACCGCTCGACTCACAGCGGGCGCTGCGCCACATCAGCTGATGCCGCTCGGCGCGCTCCTCCCCCTCTCCTCCCCTCGCGACCACAGAGGGGCAATCGCTGCTCGCAAAGAGTCTGTGCAACGTTTCATTCATCATCAATTCCGTCTGCTGGACTGGCGTCGGCGTTGGCACAGCTTATGCTTTGTAGTTTGTCGCCAACAGCCCCACGCCGTGGCCAAGCTTCCACCGCGCTTCCTCATGTCTACCCCCGAGCAACGTGAAATCTGGACATGTTGGCAAGCTTGCCCTGAAGGAAAGGGATGGGCTTCTTGTGCGGTGGAAACCACGCTGTGGAAACCACGCGTTGCGCCATTCACGTCGATCGAGTGTTCCTGTCGATCGTCACTTCGCAGCCCGCTGGAGGCGAGTGAAAGGACTTGAATGTGCGAAGGGTGACACAACACCGTTCCCGCCTTGGGCTTCGCCCTCGAATTCCGAGCTCGAGCACACGCGGACCACGTTGCTCGCGCTCGTCGCAACGTGCCGCGAAGCTCGTCGCGACGGGCCGCGGCCTCGGCCGCTTTGAACAGCTAAGCGAGCATCGCATCGCGCACCCCTGCGCGGTATTGGTGCCGGTAATGAACAACGCAGGTCGCTGCGAGAAGCCATGTCGGCGAGCGCCACTATTAAGTACGCTGCGTGAGAACACGCGCACGAGGGGCCGCAGGCTCGTCACACGGACGCACAGGAGCTCGTCGATGACGAGCGAGGGCGCTGTGCAGTAAAGCTTGGCAACGATCCGCGCGACGTGAGCCTAATGAACTGTTGATCGTCCGCGTCCATGACCAGTGCGTCGTGCGAGAAGAGGGCGCTGCGAGTGGGCTCGGTGAACGACGCGAGGACCGGCGCAAACCCAAGGAGCACGGAGTGCACAGAAAACTTCACGGACCAGCGACTCTCCGCCCGCGGCCGCGAGGATCGCGAGCGAGCCAACCTCGGCGAACAATTCAGGGTGCGATGCGTGGACGTTGATGCAAAGTGGCCACGTGGAAGTCCACTCGCTGCGCGAGATCCCACGCTCGCGTGAGCGCGAATGCCGACCACACGCTCGGCTCACTCGTGGCGGAACGGACGCGTTGATCAAGCAGCGCGTGCAGGTGTCCGAGCACGCGAGGGACGGCAGTGCCTGGCCGCGGCTCAGCGAGGTGCTGGAGGGCCAGTTCGCGCGGGAGGGAAATGACGAGAAGCGAGACGATGGGTAAATGATGCAGCCGCCAAACTCGTTGTCGTTTTGCGGATGGTCGCTGTTCAGGAGAAGCAGCGAGGATCTGGTCGTACGCGCGGAACGGGGCGACCAGCTCGACGTAAACGATGAGGAACAATAATGGATCACACGGTTGTAGCCAAAATGCTACGGGATCGGCAAGCCGCGGCGATCCCGACACACCTTGACGAGCAGCGCGAACACGCCCGTTTCGCCAAACAGTCAGCACGAAACCTCATTCAGGGCATCGGCGGGCAGCCGCGTGTCGGCAGCGTGGTCGACGGCGGATGGCCGCGGCCCCGTCGAGCACGCACTCGGGCGCCTCGAGCACCGCGAGCACGTCGTATCACTACCTGTGGAAACAAACGAGAGCCAGGTGCTCGAGCAGCGTCACCGCGCGCCCTTGGTTCGCGCCGTCCGGAACGTCAAGCATCCGGGAAGCAGACATCGTCTGTAAACAGACGTCGTCGTCGCGCCAGTCCGCGTCCCAGTCGAACTAATCATGAATGAATCACGCGAGCTTGCACGTCGAGAGGAGCGAGTCAAGCACAATCGCGAGCTCGGCGGGACGGCTCACGGCGGCGAAGAAGCACGCGAGCTGGAGCAGCGAGAACAGCCGGGCGGGAGCGTCATTGGGGCCGGATATGAATGAACTGGGCATGGCGTCTGAGCTAGCAGAACCAAGCGCGAAGCTCGGTGCGCTACGCGTGAGTGTGCAGGCCCCACATCGGGCACGCGTGGTCCAGCCGGTGGCTGAACAAGTCGGTTTCTGAGGCGCGGGTGCGCTCGACCAGCTGCATCTAGTACGGCTCCAGCGACAGAAGGCATCTCAGCTCGATCGGGTAGCGCGCGTCGCAAGGATTGGCATTGACGCGCGTCCGGCCGCCACCGAGCGCCGGGTTGAGCGCGACACAGCACCGGTAGATCTACTGCGTCATCGTCGTCGGGCTCGCAGTAAGCTCGGCGAAGCCGCGCGTCGCCGCCGTTGCCGGATGACGGCGCGAGTCGATGACTTGCGCAACGAGCTCGGCCGGCAGGTTGGAACGGCATAAACGTGAAGACTTTGGATCAATGCATGCAGTTTTCATTGTTTTGTGCTACGTGTGCTTCTCGAGCAAGAGACACGGTGGAGCGTCGTCGAGGTCGCGACCATGGACGCGACTTGAGACGCGACAGCTGACGTCGACCTCTTCGCTCAGCTCTTCGCTCCTCTTCTCCTTCCTGCGCGTCGCCTTCAACGATTGACACCTTCAAGCGACAGGGACCAAGAGCATTGCGCGAGAAACCATGTGCTATTCATCATCCACCATCACCAACCAAACCCTTGCTCTCGCACAACCACCCGCCCTGCTCTACTCAAAGTTGAGCAGCTTCATGACCTGGTTGACATCCTTATCGCCGCGCCCCGAGACACAGACAATGATATCCTTGCCCTGTCCCATCTCCTTGGCGACATCCATAGCCGCATACACGGCGTGGGCCGTCTCGAGCGCCGGGATGATTCCCTCGAGCTTGGACATGGTCTTGAACCCGTCGAGACACTGCTTGTCGTCGACGGCGAGGTACCGCGCGCGGCCCGAGTGCTTGAGGTGGGCGTGCTCGGGCCCGACGCCCGGGTAGTCGAGCCCCGCCGAGACACTGTGGGTCTCGATGACCTGGCCCTTGGCGTCCTGGAGCAGGTAGGTGCGGGTGCCGTGGAGGACGCCGGGGACGCCGCACGAGAGCGTGGCCGAGTGGCGGCCGGTCCCGACGCCGTCGCCGCCGGCCTCGACGCCGATGATCTGCACGTGCGCCGCGTTCGGGTCGTCGGCGACGGGGCCGAACAGGCCGATCGAGTTGGACCCGCCGCCGACGCACGCCAGGACCGCGTCCGGGTACGTCTTGCCGCCGGTGGCGGCGCGCACGGCGTCGTTGTCGCGGAACTGGGCGAGGGCCTCGCGGCCGATCACCGACTGGAACTCGCGGACGAGCGTCGGGAACGGGTGCGGGCCGATGGCGGACCCGACGAGGTAGTGCGTGTTGTCGACGTTGGTGACCCAGTCGCGCATGGCCTCGTTGATCGCGTCCTTGAGCGTGCGCGACCCGGACTCGACGGGGACCACGGTCCCGCCGAGCAGCTGGATGCGGAACACGTTGAGCCGCTGCCGCTCGCAGTCGGCCGCGCCCATGTACACGACGCACTCGAGGCCGAGCTTGGCGCACACCGTGGCGGTCGCGACGCCGTGCTGCCCGGCGCCCGTCTCGGCAATGATGCGCGTCTTGCCCAGGCGCTTGGCGAGGAGGATCTGGCCCATGGCGTTGTTGATCTTGTGCGACCCCGTGTGGTTGAGGTCCTCGCGCTTGAGCCAGATGCGCGCGCCGCCGGCCGCTTCCGTCAGGCGCTCGGCGAGGTGCAGCGGCGAGGGGCGGCCCATGTACTGGTACTCGCGGCGGAACTCGGCCCAAAACTCGGGGTCGTTCTTGGCCTCGACGTACGCGGCCTCGAGCTCGCGCAGGCAGTCGACGAGCGCCTCGGGCACGTACTGGCCGCCAAACTCGCCGAACCGCGGGTTGAGCAAAAAGTTGGGCTTGGTCAGGTGCGTGTACGCGTCGTTGACGTCCGTGTGCGCGGGCTTGACGGCGGTCGAGGAAGCCTCGGCGGCGGGGGCAGCCGCGGTCGCCGAAACAGCGCCGTCCTTGCCCGTGATGTGGCGGGCGTAGTCGAGCACGGCCTTGACGTGGTCCTTGCCCTCGGCGTGGGCGGCCTTGATGACGTTGATGATCTTGGACCCGATGACGACCGCGTCAGCGAGCTTGGCGACGTCGAGGAAGTGGTCGCGGGTCGCCACGCCGAACCCGACGGCGAGGGGCACCGTCGGGTTGTACTTGCGGATGCGCTGGATCAGGTCGGGCAGGCCCGTGTTGACGGCGCCGCGCTCGCCCGTGACGCCGTTGCGCGAGACCACGTAGATGAACGAGTCGGCGACGGGCGCGAGGGCCTCGATACGCGCCAGCGACGTCGAGGGGGTGATGAGCGGCACGTACGACAGCGCGTGCTTGTTGGCCTCGGCGCGGAACACGGCCGACTCCTCGGGCGGCAGGTCGACGACAATGAACCCGTCGACGCCGGCGGCGGCACAGTCGCGCATCAGCTTGGCCTCGCCGTGCTGCAGGAACGGGTTGTAGTAGCCCATGAAGAGCACGGGGACCGTGAGCCCGCGGTCGCGCGCGGCGCGAACGAACCCGAGGCACCGCTCGAGGTCGACGCCGTTGGTCAGCGCCACGTGCGTCGAGTGCTGGATCGTCGGCCCGTCGGCCAGCGGGTCCGTGAAGGGCACGCCCAGCTCGATCACGTCGGCGCCGCCCGACTGCAGCGCGAGCAGCACGTCCGGGCAGCTCGCCACGTCCGGGAAGCCCGCGGTGGTGTACGCGACAAAGGCGGCGCGGCCCTCGCGGCGGGCCTTGGCGAAGGCGGAGCGGAGGCGGTCGGTCATTCTGGGGGGGGGTCGTTAGGGTTCGTGTTGATAGCATCGCAGCAGAGGGTGATGGGTACCTGGCGGGATCGGTACTTGGTACTAGGTCAGGCCGTAGTTGCGGGAGCGAGAGCCGGGTGCGGGCGCGCGCGGCGCCTTTTATACTTCTCGGGCGGCTAACGTAACGTTCGGGCCGGCTTTCGCGGGCTGGCCGGCCGACGCGGCGTGGCGAGATCGCCGCGGCGAGGCAGCAAGCCGCCGAAGACCCGCGCACGTGAGGGATGACTTCTCTCGGCCGAAAAAATGCGCACGTGCCGAATTACCTTGGCACCCGGCGACTCGGCCCCGCCGCCCTCCCCGCCTTCAAAAGCTAGCCCGCGCTCTTCTCCCCTCCCCTCGCCTCGATCGCCACGCGATAGAATCACGAACGTAACAATGACCATGGACCAACTGCTCCCCGCCGCCGCCTTCGCCGCACCGCCGCCGTCCAAGAAGCCCGACGCGGCCGCCAAAGCCGCGCTCAAGTCGCGCCTCAAATCGCTGGTCCTGTCCCCGCGCACGCCGCCGACGGACGTGGCCGCGATCCTGGGCGCGATGCTCGACGGCGTGGCGTCGCCCGCGCAGATCGCCGCGTTCCTGGTCGCCGTGCGCCTGCACGCGCTCGACGCCGACCCCGCCGTCGTCGCGGCGTGCGCAACCGAGATGCAGCGCCACGCGACGCCCGTCGATCTGTCCTTGCTCCCCTCTGACGCGGTGGTCGTGGACATTGTGGGCACGGGAGGCGACGGCCACGACACGTTCAACGTGTCGACGACCGCGGCCCTCGTCGCGGCCGCCACCGGGTGCACGGTCGCCAAGCACGGGAACCGCGCGTCGTCGTCGGCGTGCGGGTCGGCCGACGTCCTGGAAGCCGCCGGGTGCCGGATCGCCGCGCTCGGGCCCGCGGACGTGGCGCCCGCCCTCCAACAGCTCGGGTTCTGCTTCCTGTTCGCGCAGACGTTCCACCCGGCGATGCGCCACGTCGCGCCGACGCGCCGCGAGCTCGGGATCCCCTCCATCTTCAACGTGCTCGGCCCGCTCAGCAACCCGGCCAACCCGCACCGCGCCGTCATCGGCGTCTACCACCGGTCCGTCGCCCCGCTCGTCGCGCGCACCTTGGCCCTGATGGGCGTGCGCCGCGCCCTCGTCGTGTGCGGGCACGAGGGGCTCGACGAGATCTCGCCCGCGGGGCCGACCGACGTGTGGGTTTTGGGGGAGGACGGGAGCGTCACCGAGATGACGATCCAGCCCAAGGACTTTGGGTTGCCGACGTACCCGCTGGCCGCGGTCCGCGGCGGCGACAAGGCGTACAACGCGGGCATCCTCGCCACGCTCGTGCAGGGGGAGCTCCCGCGCGACCACCCGATCGTGGCCTACGTCGCGCTCAACGCTGCGGCGCTCATCTACCTCGCGGGGCGCGCTGAGAGTTTCGGGGAGGGCGTCAAGCTTGCCCTCGACGCCGTGTACCAGGGACGGGTGAAGCAGGTCCTCGACGGGTTCCGCACCTTTACCGAGTCGCGCGCGTCTTCGCCGCAGCAGTCGTAGTAGTTGTACAATACAATCATCCTATTCAACCCACGACCCGCAACGCCTCGACCCGCGCCACCGCCGCCCTGACCACCTCGTCGCGGGGCCTCTGCGCCTCGGCCGCCCGCTGCGCCGCGATCCACGCACGCGTCTCCTCATCCACGCTCACTCCGCCCTCCTGTCCGCCCAGCCTTAACACCTCGACATGCGCATCACAACACGCCGCCGCAACCCCGCCCCACGCGACGCCCGGCGTACTCCCGCCAACCACCGCCTCCCCCGCGGCCGCCCGCGCGCTCGCCCACGCGGCTGCCGCGTCCCCCGCCGCGTGCGTCCCCGCGTACACGGTCCCGGCAAGCGCGAGCGCGAGGGTTCGCGGGAGCGCGTGGGCGGCGACGTCGCGGAGCGCCGACAGGACTTGCTGCTTTTGCGCCACGATCGCGGTGTTGGCCGACGCGGTCGCGGTCGCGAGGAGGAGGGACCGGACGGCCGCGAGGGCCGGGTGGGTCGGGTGCACGGGGTCCAGGACGCGCGTCGCGGCCGGGGTGTCGTCGAGGGCGAACCGGAGGAGGAGGGCGAGGTGCAGCGAGGCCAGGTCGCGCGCGTCCCGCGGGGTCAGCGGGTCCGATAGCGCCGCGTCGTAGTGCGCGAGCGCGCGCGCGGGCAGGTTCGCGGCGGTGTAGAAGGCGCCGAGGGCGAGGTGCAGCGCGTAGGTGGGCGAGGGCGTCGGGAGGTACGCGAGCTGCTCGAGGCACTACATTTCCACGAGTTAGTCGCCGCCGCCACCAAACTCCCACAACCAAAAACGTACCTCGGCAGCAACATCCAGATCGCCGACCGCGACCGACATATCGAACAGGTGATGCAGCAACACCGCCTGGAGCTCCGGCACCCGGATCGCCGCGAAATTCTGCAGCAGGTACACGTACCCGCGGCGGTAAAACGCGCGCGCACGCGCGCCCGCCGCGGCCGGCGCGTTGACGCACCCGGCAGCGAGAAACACGGCGACGTTGAGCTCGTGCGCGTTGAGCGTGCCGAGGCGCAGGCGCGAGGTGCGCGGGCGGGTCGGGTCCATGGGCAGCAGCGGCATCGAGAGGTCGGTCACCGTGACCTCGACGGCGGCGCCGTCCTCGGACACGCGCACGTTCGTGTCTCCCGAAGTCGGGGTAGTGGGCGTGTTGGCGAGCTGCAGCATCTCCTGCGCGAGCACCGCGGCGCGGTCCGTGTCGTCAGCCGCGACCGCGGCGAGGACGCGCAGCACCTTCATGTGCAGGACGAGCGGGCGCGGCGGGACCCCACCGAGCCCCGCGGGCATCGGCCCGGCAGCGATCTGGTCAAAGTAATCCGCGAGCGCCGCAAACGACCTCACCGCGTCGGCCATGCTCTTGAGCTTCGGGTCCGCGAGCGCGCGGTGCGCGAGCCGCAGCGTCGCGTCGAGGGCGAGCACGGGACACTCGCCGGGCGCGGCCTGGCACGCCGGGAGCACCGCGGTCCGCCAGTACCCGGTCGCCGCGTCCCACTTCATCGCGTCCGCCGCCTGTACCGCGAGACGCACCGACCACCCGACGCGCCCCAGCGCGCGCGCCTCGTCGACGGCCGACGTCAGGACCGGGATCGCCTGTGCCGCGCGGCCTGAGGCAGTGAGGAACGCGCCGCGCGCCTGCGCCAGCTCGAACCGCCGGTCCGCGCCGACGGGCAGCCGTGCCGCGAGCGAGTCGGCGCGCGCGAGGGCGGTCAGGGCGAGCTGCGCCGCCGCGGCGTCGGTGGGCGCAAACTCGGCCACGGCGCGCACGACGAGAAGGCGGTTCTCGAGCGCTAAGGGCGCGTCGATCCCCGCCGCCGTCGAGCGGGACGCCGACTCGAGGCACGCGACGCCCAGACGGAACCAGTGCGCGGCGCTGGCGGGCGCGAGCGACTCGTTGGCGGGCGCCGAGACGGGTTGGACGAGGTACGCGGTGTTGCACGCCGCGGCGCGCGCCTGGTGCAGGTACACGAGCGCGAGCGCGTGCAGCTTCGTCACCGCGGCCTGCGCCGGCGGAGGGGGGCCGGCCGACGTTGCATGGACTAGCGGGGGTGCATTCATGGTGTGTGACGAGGGATGATGATGAGGACGAGGACGGAAGAGCAGCGCACGTGCGGGGCGAAACGGCGGTTTCCGTGCGGTTTGCAACGCGTCCAACGCGACCGACGCCCACTCATCTCGCCGCGCGCGTCGCCGCCGCCTGCGTCGCCGCCACGTTGCCCGGCGCTCGATAAGAGGGGCCGGCCTTCCCGCGGCCCGCGCTCTCTCTCCCGCTCCCCCAACACTCCCCCCAAAACCATGGCATCGACCCCCATCAGCATCAAGACCGTCGCCGCGGTCCCCTTCACGGACCAGAAGCCGGGCACGTCGGGCCTGCGCAAGCGCGTCAAGGTGTTCCAGCAGCCGCACTACACCGAGACGTTCGTCGCGAGCATCCTGGCCGCGGTCCCGGCGCCCGCGCCCGACGCGCCCGCCAAGCACACGCTCGTCGTCGGCGGCGACGGCCGGTTCTACGTGCCCGAGGCCGTGCAGAAGATCGTGTCGCTCGCCGCCGCCTCGGGCAAGGTCGCGCGCCTCGTCGTCGGCCAGCACGGCATCCTGTCGACGCCCGCCGCGTCCAACCTGATCCGCAAGCGCAAAGCCGTCGGCGGCATCCTGCTCACGGCCTCGCACAACCCGGGCGGGCCCGACAACGACTTCGGCATCAAGTACAACGTCAGCAACGGCGGGCCCGCCCCCGAGGCCGTCACCGACGCCATCTTCGAGCACTCCAAGACGCTGTCCTCGTACAACGTGGCCGACGTCCCGCCCGTCGACCTGAGCAAGATCGGCACCCACGACGTCGCGCCCGGGTTCGCCGTCGAGGTCGTCGACTCGGTCGCCGACTACGTCGCCCTGCTGCAGGACATCTTCGACTTCGACGCGATCCGCGCCTTCCTCGCCGCGCGCCCGCAGTTCACGGTGCTGTTCGACGCCATGCACGGCGTGACCGGGCCCTACGGCAAGGCCATCTTTGTGGATGCGCTCGGCCTGCCCGCGACCTCGGTCATGAACGCGGTCCCGCTGCCCGATTTCGGGGGCGGCCACCCGGACCCGAACCTGACGTACGCGCACGAGCGCGTCGACCGCGTTGCCGCCGAGAACATCGACTTTGCCGCGGCCAGCGACGGCGACGGCGACCGCAACATGATCATTGGCCGCAACGGCACGTTCGTCAACCCGTCCGACTCGGTCGCCGTCATCGCGCACTGGGCCGAGCGCGCCATCCCCTACTTCCGCCGCACCGGTGTCAAGGGCGTCGCACGCAGCATGCCGACGAGCCAGGCGCTCGACCGCGTCGCGGCGGCCCGCGGGCTCACGTGCTACGAGGTGCCGACCGGGTGGAAGTTCTTTGGGAACCTCATGGACGCGGGCCGACTCAGCATCTGCGGCGAGGAGTCGTTCGGCACGGGGTCCGACCACATTCGCGAAAAGGACGGCCTGTGGGCGATCGTCGCCTGGCTCAGCATCCTCGCGGCCGCGGCCAACGCCGGGTGGGCCGACGTGTCGCTGCAGGCGGTCCTCGACGACTTTTACGCGTCGTTTGGCCGCAACTACTTTTCGCGCTACGACTACGAGGAGGTGGACGCGGCGGGCGCTGCCGCCATGGTCGACGCCCTGCGCGCGCGGTGGTGCTCGCCCTCTGCCGTCGGCACCGCCGTGGGGCCGTACACGATCGCCAAGTCGGGCGATTTCGCGTACACGGACCCCGTTGACGGCAGCGTGTCGACCAAGCAGGGCGTGTTCGCCGTGTTCGCCGACGGGTCGCGCGTCGTGTTCCGCCTCTCGGGCACCGGGTCGCAGGGCGCCACGGTCCGCATGTACGTCGAGGCGTACGACGCGAACAAGACCAAGCTCGACCCGCAGGTCGCCCTCAAGCCGCTCATCGACGCGGCGCTCGGCGTCGCTGAGCTCGAGAAGTACACGGGCCGCAAGGAGCCGACCGTCATCACTTGAGCGAGCTCGAGTGGGCGGGTGTGAGGGGGGAGCGCGTCGCGCAGCAGTTTGGTCGTTCATACATCTCATCGTTCTCTCGTGTCACAGCTGTTCCCCGCGCTCTGCAGAGTTTCGCATGGCGACGCCCGCGCGCTGCATGCGCGCGTGCAAGCAGAGCAGCCGAGTGAGGGCCGGACCGCTCACATCTCATCGCTTCGGCTCACCGCCGTTGCTCGCCTGCTCGCCCGCCGGTCAGTCGACCGCCGTGCCGCGGGCACTTGATGTTCAACGCGCGAGATCGAGACCGAGTCTTGCGAGACCGTACTCTGTATCGTCATTCAACTCGCTCGCGCAACGAATGCACGCAGCAGTACATCAGACGGGCATCTGAGCAGCGTTTTCGGATCGCTCGCATCTACCCGACGTGTCTCGCGCAACATAAACCTCAACGCGGATCCGCTGACAGGCCTTCCAGAGTGCTCACTGACCATGTGGGTGGACAGCGACCTCGACGCGACTGAGCACCCGCTGGGATCCGCCTCGGCGGTTGCTCGCCACTGTGGCCGCCGTCGTGGTCACTCCCGCTCCTGTCGGGCGCGACACCCAAGGACGGCAGCCAGCGATGGCCCAAGGAGATCGCAGGAAGGATGGGGACGGATCGACGAACGCGCGCGGTCGCGTGGGTCAGGCTTGCGCCGATCAGTGACTCCCATCACTTTGGGGACGCGCCGCTCATATAAGGCGCCGCTGCCCCCCGAATGTAACACGCAATCGAAACCATGAAACCATTTACTAGACGGCGACGGACCCGCTCCCTCGACTCTTCCCGCGCCGCTCGGACTGGGCGACCTCCCCGCCGAGCTCTCGTCCAACATCCTCATGCTCGCCACGCCGCGGTCGGCCGTTGCGGCCGCCACTCGCGACTTTGCCGAGCTCGTCGGCAAGCAGTGGGTGCAGTGGATCTGGCGCTTGACTTGCTTGACCGCCGTGTCCGGGCCCAACGGTGGCGGCGGTGCTTTTGGCAACACGCTCTCAATCCACAACTCGATGCCGCTTACGCCGTACCTGCGTCATCGCGCTCGTGCCGCGGCGGCCGACGCCGAGTCTCGTATCGTCGATCGCGGATTCTGGCTTCACGGTCCTGACGTGTTTAATGCGCCGATGCTCGCCCGCCTCTTCGAGCGCGTTGCGCCTTGCCTTCCCGACGACCTGACGACCGCCGACATGTCCGAGTGGCCGCTCACTCTGCTCGCTGGCGGCGGCGACGGCAACGACTTTGTGCCCACCCTCTCGCACGTCAAAAACTTCTACCTGCCGTACCAGCTCGCGCTCTACGTTACTGCGACTGGCAACGGCGCCTGTCTGATCCTTACGCTCGATTTTTTGGCTTCCGACAAGCGCTTCCTTCAGCACAGTCTCCAAGTGGCCGACTGGGCGCCGCTCGATCTCGAATGGCGCGACGGCGTTACCCAAGCTTACCTCAGCCACCGCGTCGACGTCGATACCACCGATGACGAGGGCGGCGACACCGATATCAACGAGATTGCTTCGAGTCGGAGCACGAGCGCGCGCGCATGACCATCGTCGAGGTCCTCGCGCTTGCGTGTCTCAAGTGGTGGCGCCCCAACATGCTCTCGATCGTCACCGATACCAAGTACGGCTTCAACGTGGGCCAGTTTCGACGCAAATTGTTTCATGGTGGCCTCTTCAAGCTCATGTCGGCGTCGTGCGACCAATCGCTTCCCTTCGACCGCATCATCTCGACGCTCAAGTGGTTCCTCGTGGACTCGGACGAGCACGACACCAAGCGGACCTTCTCGGTTGCGCTCGTGCTTTGCGGCAAGTGCGGCGGACCCGTGCTCTTGGAGCTGTTCGACAAGTTTGACAAGCGGATTTACGAGCATGACGAGATCCACTTCGATCACTTGCGCGCCATCACCCACTATGTGCTGCAGGACCGCGGCACCAGCATCGACCAGATTCTCGAGACCGGCGAGATCGAGGGCCACGGGTCGACGCTTATCTGGCTCGCCGACCTTGGCCTGATCGACAACAGCACGGCTCCGCATCTACTCGTGCTCCTCCTCTTCACAGATCCGGCCGGCGCTCGGGACTTTGCTAGTGCGAGCTGCTTTTCGCAGTACAAGGCCGAGCTGCTTGCCTTTGGTACGTCTTCTCTGTATCGACGTAAAGCTCGTACGACGGGGACTAACTCATTGCGCATTTTCCTCCTCCTCAACTTATTCTAGTGGCGTGTGCCGTGCTCGGGCTCAGCTTCAGTGGCGGCGGCAACACGGCCTTTGCCCTCGGCGAGGACTCGCTCGACGTGTACGACTACTGGCACTGGGCTGCGCCGACCAAGTCTTCCTTGCTTCTGTCGCGACTCGACGAGATTATCCGGCTCGCGCTTTCCCTCGAATTCGACCCATGCCTCGTGCTCGCGCAGTCGGACTGCCTCGCTACACTCAACGACATTGGGATCCTCAACGACGTGCTGCTGTTCATCGACGCGCACACGGACACGTTCCGTGCCTACGGGAGCGACCTGCACCTCCTGCTGCTGGAGCGCGTCGACGAGTCGTGTGCGCCCACCTTTGCGCGGCTCGTCGTGGCCTTGCTGTGCGACAACTTGACGTTCGAGTACGCGCTCGACACGCTGCCTCGCGAACACCGCGGGCGCAGGCAGCATCACGTCGCCTCGCTCCGACTTTGGCCTCCTCTTCTCGCCGGCTGCTCGCGCCGCACCTCATTGCTGGACCGTCGAAGCATTTATGGCGAGTCTCCCGTGCCGCTTTCACACGCCAGCCTTGCTCGCCGCGTCTCCCGCCATCCCGACTGCGGGCTTTTCTCGCGTCATCACCCCGCGCGCAATCCCTGCTGCGGTGACGAACGTGGCACCCGCCGACCTCCCGGACCCGGCGTGGAAGCCGTGGCAGTGCGCGATCCGCGTCGCGCTGACCAAGATTCCCAACACGCTGACGCGCGCCGCGATCCAGGCCGAGCTTCGCGGCACCGTGTTCTCGAGCGAGTCGCTGATCATGGCCGACTTTCTTTGCCGCGGCGAGCTCTTGACTGGTGTGCGCGGCCCCCGGGTCCGACGTCGCGTGGATCATCGACGGGCTACACCGGACCAACCCGGAGGTTCTCGTCCGCAACCTCGCGCAGCTGCGCGCGTCGAGCCCACGCAACGTCTGGCGAATCCTTCCGCCTGGCGCGCTCGAGGGCGTTTGGTCGCCGACAGAGGTTCTTGACGCCGTGCGCGTGATCATCGACAACTCGCGCTTCGGCGAGGTCCAGTGCGACGAGTGGATGACAGAAGTCGCGGACGCGATCGGTGATCTCACCCACAATCCCGAGCTCATCGAGCTGCTGCGTGCCGAATACGAGCTGCGCGGCATTCCGACTTTGTTCCAAGGGATGATCGCACCTGCTGCTTGATGGGTTTGATGGTTGTTGTTGTGATTTGTTGATTTTGCTTTCCTCGATGCATTTCGCTCTTTCTGCGTCACCGCTCTCCCTCCTTGTCCTGACCCTGATCGCATGTACATGTAACGACATTTCTCCGGGAGGCTCAACGTCCGCACGGTTACAGGAGCGTATTTGAGGGATAGTTGCCGCTGCCTTTAATGAGCGGTTTGGGCTACGGGTCACTGCCAAGCTCAGTAGCATTAAATGTGCAATCACAAACAGTGGCCGCATGCATGACGGCTATCATCGTTGGCGGGGCGAGCCACGCATCAGCGCGTTCGCCAAGTCAAGGCCGCAGCCAAACAGAAACTTTTCAGCTAAAGCCTTTGCAAATGTAACGCAGGCTTCGCTTTAGCTGGAAAGCTTACGGCGGTGAGCACCGGGGCCTTTTCAGCGTTCTTATGCAGGCTGCGAATCGCAGGAACCTCGAACAGTCTCGTGTTCCTCTCTGTCGATCTTGCGCCGAGATCAGCTGTCAAGTGTAAACATCAACGTTGTGGTCTTTCGAAGAAACTGTCGAACGAGGACGGTGCAGCGCTGAGAGACGCGTCGATCAATCATGTGGTTTCCGGGTGACCGGACCGGCCGGTTTGCCCCAGCTCAGCTCGTCAGTCGCGCTCAAAGACCCTGCCACTCTACCCCTCGACCCTCCATGAAGCAGACAACGATGCCACCACGTGCAACTCGCTCGGCGGATGCAGCCGAACCGAAGACAGAGTCCGCCAAACAGTCGAAGCGGGAACGGCCACCGAAGCGAGCGCGGCCAGAGCACGCCAACGAGAAGCGTGCGTCTCAGGACACCCATTACCCCCTCGAAAGCCCCCCCCCCACCGACAACTCCGAACTGTGTAGACAAACGCGTCAAGAAGAACCCGGTGCGCGCGTCGCCGTCGCCGATTGACATTTACGTGACGACGGACAAGACGACGCCGGTCCGCGCGTACCTCGCCCGCGCGCGCAAGATGCTCGACACGCAAGGGTACGCTGCTATACTCAACGCCCATCAACGGCACACCCACACCACCACGACGTGTTTAGAGAAAACTTTGTGGTGATCCACGGCCTCGGCAAGGCGATTGAGCGGGCGGCGCTCGTCGCGACGATGCTGCAGGAGCAGTACCTGGGCGCGGCCACGCTCGAGGTGACGACGGACACGGTGCGGCTGGCGGACGAGCTCGACTACGAGAACGAGGACCTGGAGCCCGAGATGGACGTGCGGCAGTCGTCGGCGATCCATGTGCGGGTAGCCAAGAAGGCGATCCTCAGCTCGGCGCTGCAGGGCGTGTCGGCAGCGGCGTCGCAGGCCGAGCGTGGGGCGGAGCAGCAGGTGAGTACGAAACCATGAGCCGAAATACAGTGATGCTCCTCGGAACCACATCCAGCTCGCGGCTCGACGATGAGACGCGACTCGACCACGGCTAGGGCGAGCGGAGGGGATGCCTGCCCTCCCATTCCCATGGCAGCGCGGCGAACCGTCGCACCAGACGCGTCTTGCGCAGGTGTTAGCCGCAGGGGGTCGACGCCGCGTCGTGCTGCGGCTGCGGTGCTAGCTGCGTTGTGACTCTGAGCACGTCGAGTCTTCACACCCGCGACATGACGTGGCGCACCGTTGCCTCGCGCACAGATTGTCGTCGCCCGCGTTGGGGTTCGTGCATCCTGCGGAATGGGCGGGATTCGCCCCAGATCCTGCGCTCAGGGCCAGATCAGGGCGTGGCGGCGAGTGGTCAGGGCTCGACTGGGCCCGGATTGCGCCCTGACGGCGCGCGCACACAGCGCTGGGGCCAGATTTGACGCGGATCGCGGCACGATGGGGGCGTGAGCAGTGCGCGAGCGAGTGTGTGAAGGTCGCAGGCCATGTCAGTCGCTCGCTCGCGCGCGCTGGTGCTACGGTCTCACGAGCGGATGCAGTGTAATGGGTGAGTGTATTCTGGCCCGCGGCCGTGCAAGCAATCTTGGCGCGATGAAGTGGGTTGCGGCGAGGTGGCAGAGGAGAGAGTGCGCGCCTGCGGGTCTTCATGGCCGCCAACGGTGGCTGTGGCCGCGCAGGATGGCCGCGGCCATCGCCAAGTGCGGGCGTGTGGGCCCAATGGATGATGCGGCGGAAACCACACGCGCTAGCCGTCCGTGTGCTTGCGCGCGAGCGGCCGAGGTACTCGGTCAGCGACGGGGGTGAGTCCGGGGCGGGCTGCACGCGGCACGGGCGCAGGGCGATAATCGAGCGGGCGGCCGCGGTCGTGAACACGGCGGGCGAAGCGAGAATCCGCCCGCCGCTGTAGCAAAAGAAGTGCGAGGAGCGAGGATGCGGTCGCGCAGGCGGTCCTTGGCGGGATGCGCCAGTGGAAGAAGGCGCGGGCGCGGGTCCACTTGAGCACGGCGCGCACCGCGCCCTTGGCCTTCATGCGCCAGGGCGCGTCGTGCGGGTCGGCGAACTTGAGCGGGGCCTGGTGGTAGGCGGGCAGCAGCGACTCCTGACGCGGCTGGTGCTGCGCCTGCAGCGCGGCGCGCGTCGCTGCGAGGTTCTCGTCGCCCGAGTCGTACTTCTTGGACGCAGCGTCGCCGGCTAATTTGCTGCCGCTATCCGCAGCAGCGGCGCCAGCATTCGCGGGCGCGACCTTGGACTTCCAGCGGCGGCAGCCGTCGTCGAGGCAGTCGATGGTGGCGAGCAGCTGGAGCTTGCGGAAGGTAATCTCGACCAGGCCCTTGGGCTCGAGGACGCCGCCGCGGGCGCTCGCGTCGGCGTACATCTTCATGCCGCCGCTCTGGTGGATCGACGGACCAAGAACGACCCGGGCGCCGCCGCGGAGCTCGCCGTGCGGGGCAATGTAGACGAACACGGGTCGCAGATAGGTGCGCAGCGCGTCGACAATGTAGCTGCCAAACTTGAGGATGGCGTCGAACATGTCGCGCTGGCCGCCCAAGAACCCGCGCCAGTTGGCGAAGATGAGCAGCGGGAGCCCCTCGTGGCCGAAGTCGCGGATCACCTGCGCCGTCCTGTACGAGGACGCGGGCGTCCACACGCCGGGCGGGTCGCCGACCATCTGCTCGGCCGATTCCGGGTTCGCCGGGGTCGGCGGGGATCACGGCCTCAACGGCGCGTCTTGACGGCGATCGCGCCGCGGGAACACCGCCGAGACGGCCGCGGCCAACCACCACCAATTCGCTCCACCCGTCCATGGTCTCCATGCACGATCCGAGGTCAAAAAAAAACCCGCCGACCCGCGCGCCCGTCTCGTCGCGCGACCAGCGCGCCGCCGTCAACGAAACGAGCAGCGACCCAAACAGCGACGACAGGGCTGTGTCGGCGTCGGCGCCGTTGGCCTCGTCGTCCTCGGCGTTGGTCGCGAGCACCTCGACCGCGACGTTGAGCACGTGCCACGGCTCGGTGCGGCCGAGCTTCTTGGCCTTGACCTGCCGGAACAGCACGAGGCTCGCGGGCAGGTGCTGCTGGAGCTTGGCGGCGTCGCGGACGGCGGCCATGATGCCGACACGGACGTGGCCGAGGTCGCCGCACTCGATCATGGCCGTGCGCATGTTGTTGTACGCGGACCCGCCGGCGGCGGCGGTCGATGCGTTGCCGATCCCGAGGTCGTCGGCAGGGAACTGGAAGTGCCACTCGACGAGCGGGCCGGGGACCGCGTCGAGTTGCTTGGCGGCGTGGGCGCGGTGGGTGTTGAAGCCGCGGCGCACGTACATGTCGAGGGCAATGAGGCGGTCGACGGCGGGCACGTCGTGCTCGTATAAGAGCGAGGGCAGGACGTCAAAAATCGAGAGGGGCAAGTTGATCAGGTTCATGGCCTCCTCGTGCACGGTGGGCGACGCCTCGGGCAGCGACGCGACGGCGCGCATCACGTCACAGAACTGGCGGTACCGCTCGTCGAACCCGGGCAGCTGCATCGCGATCAGCAGCGCGCGGACGCGGAGCTGGACCGACTGGGCGCCCTTGGCCTTGGCGACTGACGACGAGACGGCAGCGGCGCCGCCGAGCTCGGCGAGCTGGTAGAGCGCCGTGCACAGCTTCTGGACGTTGGCGGAGCAAGCGAGGACCGAGCGCTGGGCGGCGACGAGGTCGAGGACCGCGCCGATCGCCTCACCCTTCCACGCGGCGCGCGACCGCGAAAAGCACGTCCAGTAGAGCGTCTCGGGCTCCATGCGGGTGCGGAGCTCGAGCACCGTCTTCTCGGTGTGCACGGCGTCGCCGCCCGACATGAACGGCGACTCGGACGCGTGGAACCGGCGGATCAGGCGGTTGAGCTCGGCGACGGCGTGCGCGTCAGCGCCCGCCTCGTACTTGTGGACGACCTCGAGGATTGGCGCAATGGCCGCCTGGTCGGGGACCGTGGCGAGGAGCGTGAGCGGCCCGGCGGCCAGGAACGGCGTGGCGTTGGTCGACGACGCGGGCGATACGAGGTCGAGCAGCTTGCCCTTGAGGTTGTGGGGCAACCGGTCGTGGTCACCGCCAAAGACCTGCGCCGCGTGGTGGTCCGGCAGCTCGGGGCGGTGGATTACGTCGAGGTACGCGGTCAGGAGCGACGCGAAGGCCTGCACCTGCTCGAACCCGTCAACGGCCTGGTTGAGCGCCTGCTGCAGGTCGAGGTGCCGCTGGTGGGCCTTGTTGGTCGTTGAGACGCAGGACGAGCAGGTCGCGGGCGGCGAGGGTCACGGCAATGTTGTAGCGCACGCCGTCGAGGATGAAGGAGGTCGAGAACTGGTTCTTGATGCCGGCGAGCGTGGGCACCTGGCCCTTCTCGAGCGACTTGAGGAACTGAGCCTTCTGGTCCTCAGCGGCGAGGAAGGCCATGGTGGCGGTGCCCGTGACGACCGAGACCCAGCGATCGGGCCGCTCGGCCGTGAGTTTCTGCTGGATGCGGGCGTCGAGCCACTCGGTCGAGAAGTGGTTGTTGGCGAACTCGTCCGTCTCGAGCAGCATGATGAGGATTTCGGCGGTCGTGGGGAAGTCGCCGCGGATGCGCAGCTCCTTGAGCGCCGTGATCATGTTGCGGCGCGACGAGTGGCGGTCATAGCCATACGCGCACACGTGGCCAAACTGCGAGTCGGCACACTCGTGCAGCCCGCCGTTGGCCAAGACGGAGAAGTAGCCCCACACGTCCGTCAACGACCGGAAGTTGAGCTCGACGGGGTGCCCGCCCGCCGAACGGCTTGAACCCGGCGTCCGGGTTCTCGGCCGTGATGCGGCACGCGATGACGCGGTCCGTCGGCGCCGGCTTGCGCTGGATCGTCAGCGACTGCGGGTGGTCGAAATGGAAGTCGATCTCGGACGTGGTACGCGGCGGCAGCCTGTACAGCATACGCACGTGCGGGATGCGGTGCAGCGGGATGCCCATGGCGACCTGCAGCTGCGTCGCAGGGAGGTTGATGCCCGAGACCATCTCGGTGATCGGGTGCTTGACCTGCAGGTGCGGGTTGAACTCGAGGAAGTAGTACTTGTTGCTGGCCACGTCGTAGAGAAACTCGACGATGCCGGCGTTGACGTCGCCGACGAGCTTGGCGAGGCGGACGGCCGACACCTTCATGTCCTTGAAGATGGCCGGGTTGGCGATGGTGACGGGGGCCTCCTCGATGATCTTCTGGTGGCAGCGCTGGACCGAGCAGTCGCGGCCGAACAGCGAGATGGTGTTGCTGTACGCGTCGGCGAGGATCTGGACCTCGAGGTGGCGCGCGTTGGACGCCAGGCGCATGCGGAAGACGGGCGAGCCCTGCACCTCGGCGGCGACCTGCACAAACGCGGCGCGGAACTGCGACGGGTCCGTGACCTTGCGGATGCCCTCGCCGCTGCCGCCCTTGGACTCCTTGATCTGCTCGGTTCGGGGGTGCGCGGGTGAGCGAGCTGGTCGATAACACGTCTAAGCGACAGAATCAACATACCACAGGCGGATAGCCCACGCGGTCCAGCGACCTTAATGGCCTGCTCGACGTTGGTGACGCAGGCCTTGAGGTAGAGGTCCTCGGGGACGATGATCATGCCGTCGGCGTTGCGGGCGTTGGTGACGAGGCCGTCGCCGGACCAGCCCATGGTGGGGACGTTGGCGGACTGGGCGACGATGGTGGAGGAGATCTTGCTGCCAAGGGTGCGCATGGCGTTGTCAGGCGGGCCGATGAAGACGATGCCCCTCTCGACGAGGCGGTCGGGCAGGTGCGGGTTCTCGGAGGCGTGGCCCCAGCCGGCCCGCACGGCGTCGACGCCGGCCGACTTGGCGAGCTCGACGATCAGGTCGATGTCGGCGTAGTACTAGTTGTTGTCGCTGAGGCCGCCGGGGACCAGGATGAAGTGCTCGTCCATGCGGATGCACCCAGCGCTGCCGAAGGGGCGAACAATGACGCCCTAGACGGTTCCGAAACGATGCAGGGGGGTCGATGAGTCTCGCAGGCTCAAAGGCAGCGGCGTCCGAGCTGGGAAGCCGTGGCGCCGCTTTGAGCGGCATTACGGGCCCAACGACGACAAGGTTGGGAGCGTGGGTCATGAAGAGCGTACAGTTCGATCGAGGAAGCGAGTCTCGCTCGCGGCGAGTGTCAAGTACACGGCGTTCTCATTGAGCGCGCTGGTTCGTAGCGGCAGTCGGTCGACCCCAACTTGTGCGCGTCAAGTGTAAACCGATGCATCTCAGAAGTGACAGTATGCATGTTGCAGCAAGTTATGTGCTTCGTAGAATTCATGGGAGGAGCGTGGGGTGCCCGACTCGGGCGGCGAGGCGGCGATGTTGACGCGTCGTTCATGTTGACCGCCACATGTGCTCGCGTCGCTCCTTCGCGCTCGCGGCCGGATCGCGGCCGGATCACGGCCAAACTGGTGCCCAACAACCAATCCCTTTGTTGGCGACCATTTGCTGCGCACGGCGCCGCCCGCCTACTTTGCGCCGGCGGCCCCGCGCCCACCCCTCCGCTTCCTTTGCACAGCGGCCGCGGGCAACCACTCCATCCGACTGCCGCACGCTGTCCGCCTTGCCCAGCCCCTCAACCCGCTCGCTCGACACCGTAACCTTGCCCTGCCTCTCGCGCCGTTATCTCAACCCGGTCCCTCCTGTTCTTATGCTCTCGCTCGCGCCTTCACCGCCACTTTGGCCCGCCCCGCCGACCCTGACGCCGCCGTACGCGACGCTAGCTACGAGCAGCGCACTCGAATGCCCGATGCAGCTCTCCTTGAGCTTGCCTCGGTCGTACTGGTACGCGGCTCTCCCCGCGCATGTACACATCGGGCAAGTTTGCTCACTCGCTGTCCTCAAAACTCGTGTGCTCGACCGCAGCACGGCGTTCCCAAGTCGCTCGGTGTGTTTTCGTCGCTCTCTCCTCTCGAGATCAAGTCTGACATGCGATCCGCTGTTCTTCGCGCTCAAGTAGGTGAACCGCCAGGAACCCGATCAACTCGGCATGGCGACGACCTACAAGGTGCGTTCCCGCGTGCAAGCTCAAGTTCGTGTTGGCGGCACCGCAGCTGTCCGAGAACCGCATGTCCGTCAAGCTGGCCACACGGTCGTCAAGGTGCTCACCCGGCGGCGCCGCTGCAGCGACGAGCAAGAGGAGCGGTCGGTGTGTGCGCACGTGTGGATTACTCGATATACGGACTGTATGATGAATCACGCGACTTTCGCGGATTGAGAGCCATTTTAAGCGAGATAGGGGGTGAGATTGGGCCAAGAACGCTTCGGCCGTCATTCGCGCCCATATCGCGGCTCGCGTGGGCTGCCGTCGCGCGAGGATCACGCCCGGACCCCTCGGGCCCACTCGGGCCGCGATCCAAGGCCAGCAGCAGCGCGAGACGGGCGCGAAGCAGGCCCGGCAGTCAGGGTGGTTTCGCGGCTCACTCGCGGTGCCGTCGTGCACGCGCTGGGCCCGAATCACGGCCGGATCATGCTGCGATCGGCAAACATGAGCCGGTCACTCCAAGCCCAGCGGAGCGCCAGGCGCCGGCCGCGCGTGTCAGGCCCGGATCGCGGTGCTATCGTCTTCTTGCCTGGTCGCGACCCAGTCGCCCTTTCGCGGTCCAATTGCACCCCAAACCCGTTCCATCATTTTTCCGACGGACCTCTGAACGCGCAGGCAGACGCACTTCACTCTGCCGTTGTACGCTGCTCCACAAGGTCTGGCGCGGCCGCACGCGGGCGCTCAGGGCGCGTTGTGTTTCTGTTTTCCTGCTGGCGAGCAAGAGGGCATGGTGTCCGGCAGCTAACCAGCACGGTGCCCGACTCCCATTCCCTCACTCCCGATTATGGTGCCCGAATATTGTTGAGCAGCGCGGGTCACGGTTCGCTCGCCGTCCCGCGCAAACGCCACGCGGATCGCGCGCAGTCGTGTAGCTCCGCGGCATCACGCGCACGGCCCTCGTCGCCTTTACAAGAATCATAGCCCTGTCGGAGCTGTCCACGAAGCGCGTTGTTTCCGATTTTTTCGCCTAGTAGATCAGAGCAGGATCACGGTTGATCAGTCGCGATCACGGTGGCGGTCCGGCACGCCCGAGACGCGGGCGGCCTCCCTCGCTCGCCAACGGGTCGCCGCGCTCGCAGTGCTGCGCGAGCTCTCACTCCAGCTAGGCCGGCAGCAGTGCTCGATGGAAATTGAATGCATGGAGTGCGTTACGGAGCTGCATGAGTCAGAGTGGAGCTAAGGAGCTAGGGAGTGCGGCGGTGGGAAGAAAACGTGCTGTGCGACTGACCATGAGGGAGGTGACGAAATCACGTTTTGAAGCCAGCCGTCATGCAGGCAGGCCGCGCTCCCGCGCACGTTTTTTTGCTCTGCCGCACTGAAGCTCACTCACCTCACACCCCCGGCTGACCGACGCGGCTGCTTGCTCGGCTGCAAGCTTGCAGGACGAGGTTCTTGGCACTCATCACTCGAGTTGCAGTCGGCGGCGGCGGCGAGCATCCGAGTCGTCCCGAGGGAGGCCGCCAACCGCGGTGAGGCCGGACAGAAAATAGAGTGACGTCGGCCGTGAGGCTGTGAGCTGTGAGCGATGGAAGAGTGCATGGAGTGGTCTGTCGGTCAGTGCGCCGCCCTGAGCACGAAGGTTTCAGCCTCCATCGCTGACCTCTCGGCGGGGAGCACGCCGAACAACCTCAGGGACCATGAGGGACGATGGCCGTGGCCATGGGGGACGCCGTCCATAGCGGCCTCGGCCGCAGCAGCCTGGCCAGGGACCGCCGCCGGCCGGCGAACGTTTTCAAGCCGGCGGACGGAACGCTGCCTCGGTCCCTCGTGGGCAATCTAGGCGTGCCCACGAGTGCCGTGGTGAGAGGCTGGCCGCGCGTCGCGAGCCGTTGGAAAGCGTGTTGCGACGCGTCGCGCCCGTCGCGCACAACTGTCTCCCCGCGAGCGCCGCCACAAACGTGCGCGGTGGCAGCGCCCGAGGTTCGAGAAGGCCGGTGGGGCGCCGCCGGTCCGGTCCGCTGGGCCAATCGGAGCGGTTGCAGTGCGCCCTGTGGCGCAAGGTTTGCCGCAGCAAAAACGTTTTCTTGACCCCGCCACACGCATGACCCCCGGAGGCCCGCGAAGCCGAGGAAACGTTTTTTCGTCGCGGCCCTCGCCATCTCGCCCCATGCGTGCAAGAGCGAGTGCGGAGGAGCGGCTTGCCCGCACACAGAGAGGCAGCAATCACGGCCGACGTCACCTCGGCGGTCGGCGGTCGGCGGTCGGCGGCCGGCCCTCCTCGGCCTCGCCGCTGGCCGCGTACAAAAGGCCGGCGCTCCCCCCCGCCGACCCAGAGTCTCGTTAAACATCGTCAGCATACCCAAAAGGCTTCGGTCATCCTCCACCGTCTCTCCGCCGTCCTCCCCGCCGAAACCCCACCGACGCATCAACACCATGTCCGCTGCCGCCGACTTCTCGGCCATGGACAGCCAGAAGTTCAACCGCTTCCACCTGAAAACCATTTTGGTGAGCGGGGTGGGTTTTTATACGGACGCTCTAGATATCTTTATTATCAACCTCGCCATCCCGATGATCGCCTTCTCGTGGTTCTTCGTGCCCGGCGCGACCGAGCCGTCCAAGGCGTCGGCCATGCCGTCCATCGTGACCTCGCTCCTCAAGGCGTCGACCCAGGTCGGCACGCTGTGCGGCCAGCTCGTGTTCGGCTACCTCGGCGACAAGCTCGGCCGCAAGGCCACCTACGGTCTCGTCCTCGCCATCATGATCATCGCCTCGTTCAACACCTCGCTCGCCGCCGACACCAAGGGCTTCATCGGCATCGGCGGCATGCTCATCTTCTGGCGTCTCGTTCTCGGCGTCGGTATTGGCGGTGGTACGCTAACATTTCCCCTTTTCCGTGGTGTGGAAGCGAGCCTCCCCCATCTCCTTTCCAACTTGTATTAACAAAAAGACGCCCGAATTAAGACTACCCCATTTCTGCGGTTATCGCGTCCGAGTTCGCGTCCGTTTCGACCCGCGGCCTCATGGTCGCCGCCGTCTTCTCGATGCAGGGCATGGGCATCCTCACGGGCTGCCTGTTCTCGACGCTCCTCCTGCTGATCCTCAAGCCGACGCTCCAGCCCGTCGACAGCACGACCATCTACGTCTCCAACTTTGACAACGTGTGGCGCATCCTGTTCTTCATCGGTGTCCTGCCCGCCATCGCCGCCGTGTACTGGCGCCTGCAGGTCCCCGAGACGCCGCGTTTCTCGGCCGCCAAGGGCGACCACGACACGGCCATGAAGGACCTGTCCAAGGTCATGCACGAGATCCAGGGCTCGAACGGCGGCGACATCTCGGTCGACCTCGAGGCGTCGCCCGCGTCCTCGTCCGAGCACCTCGCGCTGCCGACCACGGCCAACCAGCCCGGCTACCTCCAGGAGAAGTACACGCACATCACGTTTGGCCAGCTCTTCGGCAACTGGAAGAACGGCAAGGTCCTGTTTGCGTGCGCCATGGCGTGGTTCCTGCTCGACGTCGGCTTCTACGGCGTGCAGCTCAACCAGTCGGACATTCTCAAGTTCATCGGCTACGCCAAGGGCGCGACGGCGTACGAGTACTTCCTCAACCAGTCGATCGGCAACCTCATCCTGTCGCTGTGCGGCACCGTGCCCGGCTATTTCTTCACCGTCGCCCTCATCGAGAAGATGGGCCGCATCAAGATCCAGCTCATGGGCTTCGGCATCCTCACGGCCATCTTCGTCGTGCTCACCATCTTCTACCACCAGATGAAGGGCACGATCTGGCTCGTCATTGCCTTCACGGCCGCCAACTTCTTCTTCAACTTTGGCCCCAACACCACCACGTTCATCCTGCCCGCCGAGATCTTCCCGACCAAGTACCGCTCGACGTGCCACGGTATCTCGGCGGCCACGGGCAAGGCCGGCGCTATCCTCGCCGCCTTCGGCTTCGACCAGATCAAGGGCAAGAACGGCGAGAACATGACCACGGTGCTCGCCATCTTCACGGCGTGCATGATCGGCGGGTTCCTCGTCACCTTCTGGGTGCCCGAGACCAAGGGCAAGTCGCTCGAGGAGCTCGGCGACGCCTTCTACCACCCCGATCTCGTCGCGCAGCACCCCGCGCCCATGGTCACGGAGAAGAAGAACAAGGAGTAGTGGACGTTGGCAACGGGGGTTTGGAGCAACCCTTTTCACCAATGATGAAAGAAATGCTACCGGCGTGTAAAATTAGTACCTTCCTATACATCCATCCCATCATCCCAATGTGTGTCGCTCTCTGCTTGTGTTCTTTGCTGAAAGGCTCGCTTTCTCCTATCGTGCATCGTTTTCCATCGCGCATCGGCTTCCTGGACGCCAGTGCTGCGACGCACCGATGCATTTCATGTTCAACGTGGCGTGAGACGAAGCGTGAGACGCGTTGCGAAAACACGTGTGCGCCGCGTGACGCTTCAGCCCTGCAATGATCAAGCGGCGAGCATCCCGTGCTCGCGATCCGCCCTGCGATCACCACACGGAAACAAATGGAAAATGCACTCTGCTACTTGTTGCAAACGCATCCGGGAGCTAGGAAAGCTTGATTGAACGGCCGGCCGTTTCTTCGCGACGGGTTCGACACTTGTTGAGTTACTTGTGTGCGCGACCAAGGTCCAATCCTGCTGCTTTGGCGTCCCGATCGTGCCGTACCGCAACGATCCCCTCCCGCCAGCGGTTTTCGCTCTCAACTTAACGGACGAGGACGCGTGCTTGGTACTTTGCGCGACCGCCCGGGAACCAGTGCTGGCGGCGGCGGCGGCGCGGACGCGACGAGTCCTTCCGATATCGCCGCGAAAAGCGCGGTCACGCTAGACCTAGACGCGGCGTGCCGGCCGGGAAACGCAGCCGATTTCTGTGATCTGCCTCAGCGTGCGTGGTCCACTTCGAGCCGCAATACCTGCTGCACATGGCCGATCCGGATCGTCTGCGGTACGGGCGCGATACCAAGGAGACTGCCGCGTTCCTCGCCGAGGTCAAGGCGCTCGAGTCGTTTGAAGCTATTGATTGGTACCCTTCCCTTCGCCCGCCTCTATCCGAGCGAAATCTCACACGCGTACGCGTCACCCAGTCAATTTCGCCATTCGCAAGCTAGCTCTGTGGCGGCCAGCTCTCGTCGCTTGACCCGGCTTCGGTCACATCGCTCCACGCATCGCGTGACGAGAGCAGAGTGTCGACCGGTTCCTGCTGTCGTACCTCGACGCGCGGCGGTCCACGTCCGCCGCCGTCAACTTGGCCGTCGAGATCGCGCGCGGCTGAATCTGCTGCTGACGCTGGACCGCGGCGTGCAGGAGGTGGCCGCGCAGTCGCGACTCGTGTGCGACCTCTCGATGTCCAGTGACGAGCGAGCTCGAGCGGCTCGCCGACGACCTCGCCGCGCGCCGCGTCCTCGACCTGTGTGGCAGTCGCTCGTCGGCTCGACGCCGCCCGCGACCGCGGCCCCCGGCGGCGAGCCGCGCTGGATCTCGCTCCGCGACGTCGCGCAACCGCTCGCTAACCTCGAGTACGCCACTGACCACTCGTTCAAAATGTGGTTGAAGAACAAAGTAACAAGGGTCACGGATGAACCGGGGGTGAATGTATTCGTCGTTAGACACGCTTCCCATATTCGCGACCGTCAGTACCTGTCGTGCACCAGCTAGTACTTGGTCTGCTTGAGCTTCGACAACCCGAGGAGGATGGATGGTGGGCCGACCAGGACGCGAACGACGACAGACAGCTTGAGTCGAGCGTGGCCAACCGAGGCGGCAGGTTGATGACCACGGCGCCGGCGGCACGGTGCGGACGGGCGGACGAGCGGAGCGTGTACTGGTGGTTGCAGCGGAAGGCAAAGGGCCGCCGCCGAGCGACTTGACGGTGCAGTACGACAGCACGACTTTGTTGGGTACACGCGCGCCGCGGGACCCTTGGTGGATTGAGCTACGCGGAGAGTGAGAGTGAGAGTGAGCTCCTCTGACCCGAGACGAGAGACAAGTCAGGACGTGGTACCTTGATCGAGCCTAGAAGCACGGCCATGACCTTGGCCCGACTTGGGTGCTGTGCAACGTGAAGCTGCCGGCGGCCCGAGCAGGTGAACAGGTCGCTGTGTGCGCGCGTGGTCTTGGACTCGACGATCATGCACGCACGCGCGGATGGCGATATCAAAGGAGATGATCTACATGCACGGCAGGCGAGGTTCTTGAGGTGAGCACGCGGTGGGGACCAGTCAAGAGTTGTGGGCATCAGTGCCGCGCTATACCTGCCACTGCTGCTGTTTGCGAGGTCTCGCGCTTGGGCTTGAACACATGGGTGCCCCGCCGGTGCAGAGCGGGCGGCGCATTCCTGAAAGCTGTGCAAACGTTGATGGGGTGGTCGCCCACCACCGCCGGACGCCTAGAGGGTTGTCAATGGGCCGTTGCACAGCCACGTACTCTTGCGCCGCCACGCAGTTCGCCGCCCTTCGTTAGCTCCTCCGCACGGCCGAGGTCCCTTTTGCCTGACCGCGCTACACAGCGGGCCCGCTGCGCCATGCGTTCGCGGCGAACAAGCGCATGGTGGGGGAGGTGTGGGCGGTGCTTACAGCGAGGGTGCAGGAGCTCGTTTCCCCGCAGCAAAGAAGGGCGTGCCGAGGGAGGGGTGCTAGGGCCAGGCGGGTACGCCGGCTCTGCACCAGGGCGTCTACACTACACGCAGCCGTTTGAGCAAGCGAGGGACGGTCGCGGCCACGGCGGGCAACCACGTTACTGCGCCGTCTTGGGGCGTACCTGCAACAACGACGAGCGGATGAGCGACGCCATGGCCACAGTGGACGCTGCGACGGCCTTGATGCCGATGACCGATCAGGAGAATGTTGTTGACCATAAGCTGATGCTGACACGAGTTGTTGAGTGTTGCCGATCCGCCTACAGTTGGCGCGCGAGTGAGTCGTCGGTGGATCATGAGTGTCCGGGCCATAGCCATGAGCGTACGCACCCTTTTTGATGGTGCTGCCGTCGCCGATGAGAGGGTAGACCCGCCGCTGCCAAGCCTTGAGCAGAGCGCGCGTTGGGATCATGAATGCTGGCGCTTGGCGCGACACGACGCGGCCCTCGCAACTGAGCGACCGACGCACGATCTCGGCCTGCTGCAGCTGCACGTACTGGACTTGGAGAAGCACTCGAACCGCGCCGCGAGCCGAAACACGATTCTACACAAGCAGGGTAACGGACAAGCGTGAGTGAGTTGTTGGACCGCAACGTCGTCATCGTCAGCAGTCACAGACGCGCGGTACCTCGGCGTGTCACAACGCCATAGCCGGATCTGAGCACTCAACAAACATAAGCTGGTGCTTAAGCTGATCATCTCATCTTGAGGACCTACACGGCACAGATCAGCGAGTGTGAGTTGGTGCCCGATCACGGCGGCAGCGATTTGTGAGAAGTGTACCCTTGTCGCCGTAGTCGTAACCGGGTCAACTGCGAGCGAGCGGTACCTTGACAGCTCGTGGCTCGCGGTTCGCAGTTCGCCGCGTCATCCGTCGTACCACACCGCACCGCGCCACGACCACCCGCCCTGACACGCGCGAGGAACGCTACAGAGTGTAGTGCGGGTTCCACCACCTGCTGAGCTCGGCCTCTCGCTCGAAGCAGTGTGTACTGGGCATCGTCCCACAACGTGTCAGGCGGACGGCCGCAGCGCCACTCGACCCGACGCGGCGAGCAGCAGCAGCAGCTGGCTGGCGCGGATGATGTTGATGATGACGTTCTTGAGAATCTACACGGATCGGCGAGTGTAAGTTGCCCTTGCCCAATCGCGACGACAAGAGCGAGTTGGGAGAAGCGTACCTTGCTGCCATGGCCGCGTGGCCGTGGCCGAGAAGCCAACCGACCGTGAATTGCTTGCTCGCCGGCCGCTGCCGCGCCCCGTCTCGCGGTGCAGGACGTCGCCACCCACGTCGTCACCCACCCGCCGTACCGCGGCCAGTCGCTCGACGCCTTGACGCTATGATATAGCTTGCCGACCTTCCACCATCACGTGCCGCCAGGAGGGCAGGGCGTACTTTGACGGCGTGTCAAGGCAGCAGGTTGAGCGAGTGTGGCTGCTGATCCGGCACCACGACACGGCTGCACGATGATGACGACTTGAGCAAGCGAGCTTGAGCTTGCCGACTGGCGCGGATGATCATGTTCTCAAGCATCTACACGGATCAGCGAACGTGAGTTGTCCGATCGCAGGAGTTTCGAGCATGAGTGAACGAGTACCTTGATGAACGACTCCACTTGAGTCGAGTTGACTCGACTTGCCGCCCTTGGCGTCGACGTGGCGCTGCTACTGCGGTCCAGACGACTGTGCATGCGCGCTGCGCTCGGCGCCCGGCGCGACTCGAACCTGATGATGTTGCCCGGCAGCAACGCGCGGCAAACGATGCGTCAAGTGGATGACAAAAGCGAGTCAAGCTCGTGCCGCGCCAGGGCTTGCGGAACCTACTAGTTCGGGCAGCGGAGCGTGAGTTTCCAGGCCATGAAGAGATGCTTGGACGGCGTAGTACCTTGATGCGCAATCACGATGGCGGCCCTGCACTTGTCGAGGGTTGGGTCGCCAATTTGAGAGCTGCCACGACCACCCGCCGGACATGCGAGAGCCACTATGGTCATCGAGCATAGCATGAATAACCCTTTTCCACCACCTGCCAAGCAGTGGGTACCGAGGGTTACGCTCCCATCATGCGTAACAAGCGAATGGCCGCCATGGGCCCGCAGCATGACGCGGATGCAACACAACGCAGATGCGCGCCAGCCATGGCCACGACCACAACCCACAACCCACGACCACGGCCGGCCGCCGCTTGTTGGGTGATGGCGCTGAGCTGACGCGCGTGGAGAAGCTAGCTACACGGATCAGCGAGTGGGGATTTGGTCAATTAAGGCAGCACTGAGCAGCACGAGAGAAGTGGTACCTCGAAGGGCGACTTGGCCAGGACGGCGGCCATGAACGACACGCGATGGGAACTTGATGATGACGCGCGCAGCGAAAACTCACCGTGTCAGCTGAGATGCAATCAAAAGGATCGTCGAGTCCGATCAGCGTGCGTCCTTGGTGAGCTTGAGCTGCCCGATGATGGACATGGTGAAGTTGCGCAACAGCTTGCCGAGGTGGAGACCGAGATACAGCAAGCGACGACAGCTTGGCCTCGATGGCCAGTCTGGATGATGGTCGTTGAACACCAGCCCGACCCGCCCACACGACGACGGGGGATCAGATCATGAGGTTAGAGGCAATGAGCGCCACGTCTGGGTGATGCAGTTGTACCTGGTGTTGCGTGTCGTTCATGTGGCCACGACCGCGGTGATCAATCATCTGATCTCGCGTGAGCCGCCCGCAATCCCTCGCTCCCGCGCCGCCGCACCCCGCTGCGGCGCGCCCTGCTTTGTTATTGCGGGTTGCGGCCGAAGTGCGACACTGCGGCCCCCAGTCCGCAGTCCGCAGCCCGGTCCGCAGCCCGGCTTATCTGATCCCCTCGCAGCGCTCCGCTGCCCGCCGTCGTCGTCCTCACCTCCCACGACCTTTCACGTCTCCCTAGGGCAGAAAAAAAAATAATTTGACGTCCAATACACTTCATGCAATCATCTCCCGCCTCCGAAAGCTGCTCCTAGTCGCACTCGCCGTCAGAAGCACGCGTTTAGCGCGACTGGCCGCCGACCGTTCCTCCGCCGCCAAGGAGGCACGCGAACGACATTTACAAGCTGAGAGAAAGACTGCGTAGCTTTTACAAACTCACAATCATGGTCAGGAAGCGGGGGAGGGCTGGCGGGCTGAGCAAGGGGAGACCTTAGCTCGCGGCCTGGGCCGAACAACTCATTTAATCATTGAGGCATCTTCTCTGAGATTTTATAAATTCAATGCAGGGGGTTACATGAGCGGCTGCGCGAAGGGGAAGGGGTTGAGTGAAGGGGAGGTGGCCTGCGGACTGGGCTGCGGGTCAGCGGCGGGTGTCGCATTTTCGCTGCAACGGACAATATCCATTCTCCCCTCTCCCCGTCTTGGGTTCGGGGCCGAAGGCAGGAATAGACATCCCTGACTACTTGTCTCCCGCCTCCTTCTGTCGGCATCAACATTTTCTTCAAGTAGTTTTCCGCATGGCCTCGAACCCCACCACCTTCACCATCTCGCCGGCGCTCTGCAGCGACATCTCCGCGCTCCCCGGCACATGCAGCACCGCGGCCAAGGACCCCCAGGCCGTGCCCGCCGCACGCGCACGCGCCGCCGAGCTGCGCCAGCTACTCGCTGAGCAGTTCGCTGCCTGCTCGGCCGCCATCGACGCCGCCGCGCAACCCGCGCCGTCCCAGGGCAACGGCACATCGGCCACCCACCCGCCCAAGCTGCAGGCCCAGGCCGCCAAGGCGCTGGACGCGCTCATCGCCGCGCACTCGCGCTACAACAACATGATCAACCTCGCCGTCGACATGCTGCCCGCCGGGGCGCCCCCGGCCGCGCCGGCCGCCGCCTCGCCAGCCGCTCCCGCCGCGTCGACCACCAGCGTCGACAAGCAGCTGCGCGCCGACATCGAGAGCACCCGCATCAACTTCCGCCACCCGACCCGCGGCAACTGCCGAGACCCAGCCACCTTCCTCCGTACTCGCCGGTATTTACGCGCAGCTTACTCCCACCAGATGAAGCGGACTCACCTCACCGCGTCGCGCAGACATGGTCATCGCCTTCTACAACCTCGTCATGCAGCCGCTCTGTAACGGGGCGCCCGCTCAAGGGCGTCACCGCCACCTCGGCCCAACCACGAGGACCAGCCTACCCACTCGTCTCGTTCTCAGCACAGCAGCGAAACGGGTCCGCCGCTGCCGACTACCTCGTCGTCGCCCGCCGCTGGACCCTCGGCATGCTCCAGATCAAAACATCGGGCACCACGCTCTCGCAGACCAGGGTCATGGAGCGTCCCCCATTTCTGCGGTTATCGCGTCCGAGTTCGCGTCCGTTGCGACCCGCGGCCTCATGGTCGCCGCCGTCTTCTCGATGCAGGGCATGGGCATCCTCACGGGCTGCCTGTTCTCGACGCTCCTCCTGCTGATCCTCAAGCCGACGCTCCAGCCCGTCGACAGCACGACCATCTACGTCTCCAACTTTGACAACGTGTGGCGCATCCTGTTCTTCATCGGTGTCCTGCCCGCCATCGCCGCCGTGTACTGGCGCCTGCAGGTCCCCGAGACGCCGCGTTTCTCGGCCGCCAAGGGCGACCACGACACGGCCATGAAGGACCTGTCCAAGGTCATGCACGAGATCCAGGGCTCGAACGGCGGCGACATCTCGGTCGACCTCGAGGCGTCGCCCGCGTCCTCGTCCGAGCACCTCGCGCTGCCGACCACGGCCAACCAGGCCGTTGCCCGGTTGGGTATCGGGTCGGCGTGCTGCTGATCAACGAAGACGCCAACATGAGGTGCTCGACGTCATCTACCCAGTTAGTGGCGGTGTGTGCTATGGCGCCTACCGAGCATGTAAAAGCATGTCTTTGGGTTGCGCGCGCGCGCGACCCGCTCACTCGTCGGCGTGCAAGTGTCCGCACTGGTAGCTCGGTGCTGGTCAACATTGGGATGAGGTTGAACGTGGCTCTCTCAAAGATAGGTAACTTTGCAGCAAGTTGCGATGTGTCAATAGACCGATTCATCGAGAGTTTGCGGCAGGTTGAGGCAGAGCGCCCGAACGGACCGCGGCGCGTCGTTCACGACGCCACAACTAGCGCCACAACCCTGAGCAAAGTGCGCCGCTGGAGGACGCGACGCGAACGCGCCAGCTCGCTGCTCGCTCTCTCCCGGTGCGCACCACTCAAGTTGGACTACCATGTATCTAAGGCAAGGACACTCCATGCAACGTAATCTGCCGGTCCTTCCGATCTCGATCATCGAGGACATACTTGTGCTCGCGCTCTTGCGAGCCGCATGAGACAGACCCGCGCCAGCTCATGTGCGTCGCCCCCGGCCTCTTTCGTCTTCGGCGGGTCGCCATGAAGTGGTCTATCCACGAACGGTTTCTTGAAGCAGTATTGAAATCCATGGACGCGGACCTTTGCAACGACCTCATTTGGCTCCGCCAGCCGACGCTTGTAACTCACGGCAAATACGATCCTTCCGAGGGCCGTTGTTGGTACTCAATCTTTTATGCTGCAGTTTTATGTGCTGCCGGCGATATCTCCGCACTCGACGATTGGAATTGCGCCAACGCTTGCCATTGCGATCCGCCCTGGCTTGTTGACGAGGCCTCCGCACACAACAATCCTCACGTTTTGGACTGGCTCGAATCGAACAAGTTCACGGAATACTTCTCAAAGCGCGCAATCAACGAGGCCGTATGCGCTGGACACAGCGACGCGATCCAATGGTGGAAGGCGTCCGGCCATGCGCCTGTTTTTTCGACTCGCGCGGTTCACGCTGCCATCAAGCACGACGATTTCGACACTCTAAACTGGCTCGCGCAGGACGTTATGTACGACTTTGTCAATAAACACAGCCTCCGCGACCTTGGCGACATGGCTCTCATGGCGGGAAGCCTCAATGTGTTTGAGGAGATGACGGACAAGGATTGGTTGTCCAGTTCTAGCATCAAGTGGTTCGATTTGACCAGACGATTGGCTCGGGCCGGCAACACCAAATCTCTTGGTTGGATTTTTGACCACTCTGACGGCGACGACAACGACATCTACCTCGATGACGAAGCTCTTGCGAATACCGCAATCGCGTATGCAAGCATGTACAATCAAGTCGAGACCTTGGCATGGCTCGCCGAGACACTTCCCAGCGATCTTTTCACCTGTCCCGAAACTTGGGGCGACTTACGCGAGTTTGCAGACGAGGACGAGGACGACGCCGCCGTCGCGCGGTTGACTTGGTGGATTCAGACTGGTCTCCCGCTCCCAGTGAACACTCGCGCAATTGACCATGCCGCGGACCTGGGATTCGACAAGGTCATTGCGTGGTGGAGGAGCTCGGGCCTCGCAGCAGAGTACTTTGAGCAGCAGCAGTGAGCCAGCTTTGGCAAAGTTGTTATTTGTGGCCAACCGGCTCGCATTGCGCTCGCGTCTGTCCCTAATCCAATCTTGATTGTTGTGACCTTACAACAGCCAAACGCTGCGTGCGCGTAAACTGCGCTGAGACGCGGTTGAGGGTATTCGCCGTCCACAAGCAAGTCGCGCGTTAGAACTCCATGAAGTGTAGAACGGAGTGATGGGTGGGAGATACTAGCAAGTGCCAGCCTCCGCGGGCGTGAGACGCGTTCGGAAAACACATGTGGATCACACCACACGACGCCACACAGCGCACCGCGTGGGTCCTTGCCGTCCGGGTCGACCCGAGCAGAACGCGTCTTGACGCTCGCGGACTGCACACCAGTGAACATGGAGCACCAAATAGTCAAATCAGACATTATGCAACGTTTACCTACTGAGCTCATCGAGGACATCCTTGAGCGCGTCGTCCTGATGGACCCCCACGATACCGACCCGCTTCCCCTCCTGCGCGTCGCCGCTGGTCTCTCGCAGCTGCGCCGCGTCGTCTTGCGATTTTCTCTTCACTGGCGCATGTGGAATATTTTCAAGACACGCGACAAATCGCTCTGGCGTGCCATTGTCGAGTATCGCCAAGACCTGCTTAAGGAGGAGGACGCCGAAGCTGGGTTTCACCTCGCGCTCCTCTGTGTCAGCAGTCGCCCCGATCTTTTGAGCCAGTGGATCGAGTCGGACTGTTCGTTTCTCTACTACTCGTGGAGCGTGGGAAAGTGGATTCTCGATGACGAACTTGCAGGCTATTTCACGTCCAAATCTATCGATGCCGCCGCGCGAGGAGGCTTCACTCGAGTCATTGATTGGTGGGCGAAAATCGGGCGCCGCATCCAGGTTCGCGACCGTACCTTTTACGATGCCATCGAGCGGGAGGACATTGAGGTCCTGAAAAGTCTCCTCAAACTGAACGTTGAAAACGAGACCGACGACGGGTACCGTTTCGCATTGACTTTTGCCGCGCTGCAATGCAGAAGCACCAAGGTGCTCGCCGAGTTCAGTGACGTCTTTCCCTGCTTTGAAAGCGCCATGTGGCGAGCGGACTGGGTCAAGCGAGTTTGCGACGCAATTCAAGCCGAGGACGTTGAATTCATTGGATGGATCTATGACAACGCCTCCGGTTACATTTTCTCTCAAGATTGCCCGTGCAGCTTCGCACACAACGTTGATCAGTACGGAGTTGATACAATCCAATCTCGTGATGACAAGGGCAACTACGGCTACAACTACAGCTCTGATAACGATGCCACGACGTTCAAACACTTCTGGCATTACATGGTCGGATATGCCAGCAAGCTGAATCGAATTGCGATCCTTGATTGGTTCCTTGCCAACTTCCCGCGCGACGCGCTCGCGTGCCCGCTTGGCTGGTCGGTCGTGGAGCAAGGCGAAGACGAGGAAGAAGTGCTTGCGTGTCTCTGGTGGTGGCTCGACTCTGGTGTGCCGCTTAAACTTGGTCGCAACCACGTTTGTTGCGCCCAGCAGTTTGCGCAGAGTATCGGGTTCGAGCGGATCACTCAGTGGTGGCGTGACGCAGGGCTCTAGGCGCACATGCCCACATCAAGTCAAGCAATCGTTGAACACCTGATTGGGGAGCATTTCTGAATATAGCGTTTTCGTTTCGGAATGAGAGTTAGCAATTGAAAACTTCGGCTCGTCGAGTTGATCAGGCGAGCCGCACGCTGGTGGCTGGCGTGAGAAAAAAGTGATAGCATCACGTGTTATGAGCCTCGCGCTCGAGACTTGACTCCATGCCAGTATCGTGCGCCGTAACCACATGATCGCGCGGGTCGACGGCGACGGCCATGGAGGTCCGGGTCGATCCAATCCCACTGCGACCCAAGTACGGGTCGTGGGTCGCGCGCGTCACCAACAACACCCTTGCTGCCATCAATGCGAAAGATTTCCGCCGTCGTCCAACTCATTTTAAGCGCAGTTAGGATCGAGTTCTCGTCGAGCACCAGCACGTTTCGCAGGAGCGGCACACGCCGCGGAGGAATCTGAAGCGTGATGCGGACGTGATGGTTGTTGATGGCGTGCGTTGGCACGCTGCGCTGGAGTCCATAAGTTTTTTTTTGGGGCGAGAACATATACAATTGCGCTCCAGGACGGGCGAAACAGGATTCGCCGCGGCAGCCATGAAGTTCCCTGTCGCGAGCGCGACACTACTTACTCTCGTCGCGATAGGAAGAGCCAACGCTTACGCTCACGCTTACGCTCACGCTTACGCTCACGCTTACGCTCACGCTTACGCTCACGCTTACGCTCACGCTTACGCTCACGCTTACGCTCACGCTTACGCTCACGCTTACGCTCACGCTTACGCTCACGCTTACGCTCACGCTTACGCTCACGCTTACGCTCACGCTTACGCTCACGCTTACGCTCACGCTTACGCTCACGCTTACGCTCACGCTTACGCTCACGCTTACGCTCACGCTTACGCTCACGCTTACGCTCACGCTTACGCTCACGCTTACGCTCACGCTCACGCTCACGCTCACGCTCACGCTCACGCTCACGCTCACGCTCACGCCCACGCTCACGCTCATGTCCACGCGCGCGCTCACCCTTGCGGAGCTCGATCCACCAAGGGTCCCGCGGCGCGCGTGTACCCGACAAGGTCGTGCTGTCGTACCGCACCGTCGAGTCGCTCGGCGGCGGCCCTTTGCCTTCCGCTGCAACCACCAGTACACGCTCCGCTCGTCCGCCCGTCCGCACCGTGCCGCCGGCGCCGTGGTCATCAACCTGCCGCCTCGGTTGGCCACGCTCGACTCAAGCTGTCTGTCGTCGTTCGCGTCCTGGTCGGCCCACCATCCATCCTCCTCGGGTTGTCGAAGCTCAAGCAGACCAAGTACTAGCTGGTGCACGACAGGTACTGACGGTCGCGAATATGGGAAGCGTGTCTAACGACGAATACATTCACCCCCGGTTCATCCGTGACCCTTGTTACTTTGTTCTTCAACCACATTTTGAACGAGTGGTCAGTGGCGTACTCGAGGTTAGCGAGCGGTTGCGCGACGTCGCGGAGCGAGATCCAGCGCGGCTCGCCGCCGGGGGCCGCGGTCGCGGGCGGCGTCGAGCCGACGAGCGACTGCCACACAGGTCGAGGACGCGGCGCGCGGCGAGGTCGTCGGCGAGCCGCTCGAGCTCGCTCGTCACTGGACATCGAGAGGTCGCACACGAGTCGCGACTGCGCGGCCACCTCCTGCACGCCGCGGTCCAGCGTCAGCAGCAGATTCAGCCGCGCGCGATCTCGACGGCCAAGTTGACGGCGGCGGACGTGGACCGCCGCGCGTCGAGGTACGACAGCAGGAACCGGTCGACACTCTGCTCTCGTCACGCGATGCGTGGAGCGATGTGACCGAAGCCGGGTCAAGCGACGAGAGCTGGCCGCCACAGAGCTAGCTTGCGAATGGCGAAATTGACTGGGTGACGCGTACGCGTGTGAGATTTCGCTCGGATAGAGGCGGGCGAAGGGAAGGGTACCAATCAATAGCTTCAAACGACTCGAGCGCCTTGACCTCGGCGAGGAACGCGGCAGTCTCCTTGGTATCGCGCCCGTACCGCAGACGATCCGGATCGGCCATGTGCAGCAGGTATTGCGGCTCGAAGTGGACCACGCACGCTGAGGCAGATCACAGAAATCGGCTGCGTTTCCCGGCCGGCACGCCGCGTCTAGGTCTAGCGTGACCGCGCTTTTCGCGGCGATATCGGAAGGACTCGTCGCGTCCGCGCCGCCGCCGCCGCCAGCACTGGTTCCCGGGCGGTCGCGCAAAGTACCAAGCACGCGTCCTCGTCCGTTAAGTTGAGAGCGAAAACCGCTGGCGGGAGGGGATCGTTGCGGTACGGCACGATCGGGACGCCAAAGCAGCAGGATTGGACCTTGGTCGCGCACACAAGTAACTCAACAAGTGTCGAACCCGTCGCGAAGAAACGGCCGGCCGTTCAATCAAGCTTTCCTAGCTCCCGGATGCGTTTGCAACAAGTAGCAGAGTGCATTTTCCATTTGTTTCCGTGTGGTGATCGCAGGGCGGATCGCGAGCACGGGATGCTCGCCGCTTGATCATTGCAGGGCTGAAGCGTCACGCGGCGCACACGTGTTTTCGCAACGCGTCTCACGCTTCGTCTCACGCCACGTTGAACATGAAATGCATCGGTGCGTCGCAGCACTGGCGTCCAGGAAGCCGATGCGCGATGGAAAACGATGCACGATAGGAGAAAGCGAGCCTTTCAGCAAAGAACACAAGCAGAGAGCGACACACATTGGGATGATGGGATGGATGTATAGGAAGGTACTAATTTTACACGCCGGTAGCATTTCTTTCATCATTGGTGAAAAGGGTTGCTCCAAACCCCCGTTGCCAACGTCCACTACTCCTTGTTCTTCTTCTCCGTGACCATGGGCGCGGGGTGCTGCGCGACGAGATCGGGGTGGTAGAAGGCGTCGCCGAGCTCCTCGAGCGACTTGCCCTTGGTCTCGGGCACCCAGAAGGTGACGAGGAACCCGCCGATCATGCACGCCGTGAAGATGGCGAGCACCGTGGTCATGTTCTCGCCGTTCTTGCCCTTGATCTGGTCGAAGCCGAAGGCGGCGAGGATAGCGCCGGCCTTGCCCGTGGCCGCCGAGATACCGTGGCACGTCGAGCGGTACTTGGTCGGGAAGATCTCGGCGGGCAGGATGAACGTGGTGGTGTTGGGGCCAAAGTTGAAGAAGAAGTTGGCGGCCGTGAAGGCAATGACGAGCCAGATCGTGCCCTTCATCTGGTGGTAGAAGATGGTGAGCACGACGAAGATGGCCGTGAGGATGCCGAAGCCCATGAGCTGGATCTTGATGCGGCCCATCTTCTCGATGAGGGCGACGGTGAAGAAATAGCCGGGCACGGTGCCGCACAGCGACAGGATGAGGTTGCCGATCGACTGGTTGAGGAAGTACTCGTACGCCGTCGCGCCCTTGGCGTAGCCGATGAACTTGAGAATGTCCGACTGGTTGAGCTGCACGCCGTAGAAGCCGACGTCGAGCAGGAACCACGCCATGGCGCACGCAAACAGGACCTTGCCGTTCTTCCAGTTGCCGAAGAGCTGGCCAAACGTGATGTGCGTGTACTTCTCCTGGAGGTAGCCGGGCTGGTTGGCCGTGGTCGGCAGCGCGAGGTGCTCGGACGAGGACGCGGGCGACGCCTCGAGGTCGACCGAGATGTCGCCGCCGTTCGAGCCCTGGATCTCGTGCATGACCTTGGACAGGTCCTTCATGGCCGTGTCGTGGTCGCCCTTGGCGGCCGAGAAACGCGGCGTCTCGGGGACCTGCAGGCGCCAGTACACGGCGGCGATGGCGGGCAGGACACCGATGAAGAACAGGATGCGCCACACGTTGTCAAAGTTGGAGACGTAGATGGTCGTGCTGTCGACGGGCTGGAGCGTCGGCTTGAGGATCAGCAGGAGGAGCGTCGAGAACAGGCAGCCCGTGAGGATGCCCATGCCCTGCATCGAGAAGACGGCGGCGACCATGAGGCCGCGGGTCGAAACGGACGCGAACTCGGACGCGATAACCGCAGAAATGGGGTAGTCTTAATTCGGGCGTCTTTTTGTTAATACAAGTTGGAAAGGAGATGGGGGAGGCTCGCTTCCACACCACGGAAAAGGGGAAATGTTAGCGTACCACCGCCAATACCGACGCCGAGAACGAGACGCCAGAAGATGAGCATGCCGCCGATGCCGATGAAGCCCTTGGTGTCGGCGGCGAGCGAGGTGTTGAACGAGGCGATGATCATGATGGCGAGGACGAGACCGTAGGTGGCCTTGCGGCCGAGCTTGTCGCCGAGGTAGCCGAACACGAGCTGGCCGCACAGCGTGCCGACCTGGGTCGACGCCTTGAGGAGCGAGGTCACGATGGACGGCATGGCCGACGCCTTGGACGGCTCGGTCGCGCCGGGCACGAAGAACCACGAGAAGGCGATCATCGGGATGGCGAGGTTGATAATAAAGATATCTAGAGCGTCCGTATAAAAACCCACCCCGCTCACCAAAATGGTTTTCAGGTGGAAGCGGTTGAACTTCTGGCTGTCCATGGCCGAGAAGTCGGCGGCAGCGGACATGGTGTTGATGCGTCGGTGGGGTTTCGGCGGGGAGGACGGCGGAGAGACGGTGGAGGATGACCGAAGCCTTTTGGGTATGCTGACGATGTTTAACGAGACTCTGGGTCGGCGGGGGGGAGCGCCGGCCTTTTGTACGCGGCCAGCGGCGAGGCCGAGGAGGGCCGGCCGCCGACCGCCGACCGCCGACCGCCGAGGTGACGTCGGCCGTGATTGCTGCCTCTCTGTGTGCGGGCAAGCCGCTCCTCCGCACTCGCTCTTGCACGCATGGGGCGAGATGGCGAGGGCCGCGACGAAAAAACGTTTCCTCGGCTTCGCGGGCCTCCGGGGGTCATGCGTGTGGCGGGGTCAAGAAAACGTTTTTGCTGCGGCAAACCTTGCGCCACAGGGCGCACTGCAACCGCTCCGATTGGCCCAGCGGACCGGACCGGCGGCGCCCCACCGGCCTTCTCGAACCTCGGGCGCTGCCACCGCGCACGTTTGTGGCGGCGCTCGCGGGGAGACAGTTGTGCGCGACGGGCGCGACGCGTCGCAACACGCTTTCCAACGGCTCGCGACGCGCGGCCAGCCTCTCACCACGGCACTCGTGGGCACGCCTAGATTGCCCACGAGGGACCGAGGCAGCGTTCCGTCCGCCGGCTTGAAAACGTTCGCCGGCCGGCGGCGGTCCCTGGCCAGGCTGCTGCGGCCGAGGCCGCTATGGACGGCGTCCCCCATGGCCACGGCCATCGTCCCTCATGGTCCCTGAGGTTGTTCGGCGTGCTCCCCGCCGAGAGGTCAGCGATGGAGGCTGAAACCTTCGTGCTCAGGGCGGCGCACTGACCGACAGACCACTCCATGCACTCTTCCATCGCTCACAGCTCACAGCCTCACGGCCGACGTCACTCTATTTTCTGTCCGGCCTCACCGCGGTTGGCGGCCTCCCTCGGGACGACTCGGATGCTCGCCGCCGCCGCCGACTGCAACTCGAGTGATGAGTGCCAAGAACCTCGTCCTGCAAGCTTGCAGCCGAGCAAGCAGCCGCGTCGGTCAGCCGGGGGTGTGAGGTGAGTGAGCTTCAGTGCGGCAGAGCAAAAAAACGTGCGCGGGAGCGCGGCCTGCCTGCATGACGGCTGGCTTCAAAACGTGATTTCGTCACCTCCCTCATGGTCAGTCGCACAGCACGTTTTCTTCCCACCGCCGCACTCCCTAGCTCCTTAGCTCCACTCTGACTCATGCAGCTCCGTAACGCACTCCATGCATTCAATTTCCATCGAGCACTGCTGCCGGCCTAGCTGGAGTGAGAGCTCGCGCAGCACTGCGAGCGCGGCGACCCGTTGGCGAGCGAGGGAGGCCGCCCGCGTCTCGGGCGTGCCGGACCGCCACCGTGATCGCGACTGATCAACCGTGATCCTGCTCTGATCTACTAGGCGAAAAAATCGGAAACAACGCGCTTCGTGGACAGCTCCGACAGGGCTATGATTCTTGTAAAGGCGACGAGGGCCGTGCGCGTGATGCCGCGGAGCTACACGACTGCGCGCGATCCGCGTGGCGTTTGCGCGGGACGGCGAGCGAACCGTGACCCGCGCTGCTCAACAATATTCGGGCACCATAATCGGGAGTGAGGGAATGGGAGTCGGGCACCGTGCTGGTTAGCTGCCGGACACCATGCCCTCTTGCTCGCCAGCAGGAAAACAGAAACACAACGCGCCCTGAGCGCCCGCGTGCGGCCGCGCCAGACCTTGTGGAGCAGCGTACAACGGCAGAGTGAAGTGCGTCTGCCTGCGCGTTCAGAGGTCCGTCGGAAAAATGATGGAACGGGTTTGGGGTGCAATTGGACCGCGAAAGGGCGACTGGGTCGCGACCAGGCAAGAAGACGATAGCACCGCGATCCGGGCCTGACACGCGCGGCCGGCGCCTGGCGCTCCGCTGGGCTTGGAGTGACCGGCTCATGTTTGCCGATCGCAGCATGATCCGGCCGTGATTCGGGCCCAGCGCGTGCACGACGGCACCGCGAGTGAGCCGCGAAACCACCCTGACTGCCGGGCCTGCTTCGCGCCCGTCTCGCGCTGCTGCTGGCCTTGGATCGCGGCCCGAGTGGGCCCGAGGGGTCCGGGCGTGATCCTCGCGCGACGGCAGCCCACGCGAGCCGCGATATGGGCGCGAATGACGGCCGAAGCGTTCTTGGCCCAATCTCACCCCCTATCTCGCTTAAAATGGCTCTCAATCCGCGAAAGTCGCGTGATTCATCATACAGTCCGTATATCGAGTAATCCACACGTGCGCACACACCGACCGCTCCTCTTGCTCGTCGCTGCAGCGGCGCCGCCGGGTGAGCACCTTGACGACCGTGTGGCCAGCTTGACGGACATGCGGTTCTCGGACAGCTGCGGTGCCGCCAACACGAACTTGAGCTTGCACGCGGGAACGCACCTTGTAGGTCGTCGCCATGCCGAGTTGATCGGGTTCCTGGCGGTTCACCTACTTGAGCGCGAAGAACAGCGGATCGCATGTCAGACTTGATCTCGAGAGGAGAGAGCGACGAAAACACACCGAGCGACTTGGGAACGCCGTGCTGCGGTCGAGCACACGAGTTTTGAGGACAGCGAGTGAGCAAACTTGCCCGATGTGTACATGCGCGGGGAGAGCCGCGTACCAGTACGACCGAGGCAAGCTCAAGGAGAGCTGCATCGGGCATTCGAGTGCGCTGCTCGTAGCTAGCGTCGCGTACGGCGGCGTCAGGGTCGGCGGGGCGGGCCAAAGTGGCGGTGAAGGCGCGAGCGAGAGCATAAGAACAGGAGGGACCGGGTTGAGATAACGGCGCGAGAGGCAGGGCAAGGTTACGGTGTCGAGCGAGCGGGTTGAGGGGCTGGGCAAGGCGGACAGCGTGCGGCAGTCGGATGGAGTGGTTGCCCGCGGCCGCTGTGCAAAGGAAGCGGAGGGGTGGGCGCGGGGCCGCCGGCGCAAAGTAGGCGGGCGGCGCCGTGCGCAGCAAATGGTCGCCAACAAAGGGATTGGTTGTTGGGCACCAGTTTGGCCGTGATCCGGCCGCGATCCGGCCGCGAGCGCGAAGGAGCGACGCGAGCACATGTGGCGGTCAACATGAACGACGCGTCAACATCGCCGCCTCGCCGCCCGAGTCGGGCACCCCACGCTCCTCCCATGAATTCTACGAAGCACATAACTTGCTGCAACATGCATACTGTCACTTCTGAGATGCATCGGTTTACACTTGACGCGCACAAGTTGGGGTCGACCGACTGCCGCTACGAACCAGCGCGCTCAATGAGAACGCCGTGTACTTGACACTCGCCGCGAGCGAGACTCGCTTCCTCGATCGAACTGTACGCTCTTCATGACCCACGCTCCCAACCTTGTCGTCGTTGGGCCCGTAATGCCGCTCAAAGCGGCGCCACGGCTTCCCAGCTCGGACGCCGCTGCCTTTGAGCCTGCGAGACTCATCGACCCCCCTGCATCGTTTCGGAACCGTCTAGGGCGTCATTGTTCGCCCCTTCGGCAGCGCTGGGTGCATCCGCATGGACGAGCACTTCATCCTGGTCCCCGGCGGCCTCAGCGACAACAACTAGTACTACGCCGACATCGACCTGATCGTCGAGCTCGCCAAGTCGGCCGGCGTCGACGCCGTGCGGGCCGGCTGGGGCCACGCCTCCGAGAACCCGCACCTGCCCGACCGCCTCGTCGAGAGGGGCATCGTCTTCATCGGCCCGCCTGACAACGCCATGCGCACCCTTGGCAGCAAGATCTCCTCCACCATCGTCGCCCAGTCCGCCAACGTCCCCACCATGGGCTGGTCCGGCGACGGCCTCGTCACCAACGCCCGCAACGCCGACGGCATGATCATCGTCCCCGAGGACCTCTACCTCAAGGCCTGCGTCACCAACGTCGAGCAGGCCATTAAGGTCGCTGGACCGCGTGGGCTATCCGCCTGTGGTATGTTGATTCTGTCGCTTAGACGTGTTATCGACCAGCTCGCTCACCCGCGCACCCCCGAACCGAGCAGATCAAGGAGTCCAAGGGCGGCAGCGGCGAGGGCATCCGCAAGGTCACGGACCCGTCGCAGTTCCGCGCCGCGTTTGTGCAGGTCGCCGCCGAGGTGCAGGGCTCGCCCGTCTTCCGCATGCGCCTGGCGTCCAACGCGCGCCACCTCGAGGTCCAGATCCTCGCCGACGCGTACAGCAACACCATCTCGCTGTTCGGCCGCGACTGCTCGGTCCAGCGCTGCCACCAGAAGATCATCGAGGAGGCCCCCGTCACCATCGCCAACCCGGCCATCTTCAAGGACATGAAGGTGTCGGCCGTCCGCCTCGCCAAGCTCGTCGGCGACGTCAACGCCGGCATCGTCGAGTTTCTCTACGACGTGGCCAGCAACAAGTACTACTTCCTCGAGTTCAACCCGCACCTGCAGGTCAAGCACCCGATCACCGAGATGGTCTCGGGCATCAACCTCCCTGCGACGCAGCTGCAGGTCGCCATGGGCATCCCGCTGCACCGCATCCCGCACGTGCGTATGCTGTACAGGCTGCCGCCGCGTACCACGTCCGAGATCGACTTCCATTTCGACCACCCGCAGTCGCTGACGATCCAGCGCAAGCCGGCGCCGACGGACCGCGTCATCGCGTGCCGCATCACGGCCGAGAACCCGGACGCCGGGTTCAAGCCGTTCGGCGGGCGGGCACCCCGTCGAGCTCAACTTCCGGTCGTTGACGGACGTGTGGGGCTACTTCTCCGTCTTGGCCAACGGCGGGCTGCACGAGTGTGCCGACTCGCAGTTTGGCCACGTGTGCGCGTATGGCTATGACCGCCACTCGTCGCGCCGCAACATGATCACGGCGCTCAAGGAGCTGCGCATCCGCGGCGACTTCCCCACGACCGCCGAAATCCTCATCATGCTGCTCGAGACGGACGAGTTCGCCAACAACCACTTCTCGACCGAGTGGCTCGACGCCCGCATCCAGCAGAAACTCACGGCCGAGCGGCCCGATCGCTGGGTCTCGGTCGTCACGGGCACCGCCACCATGGCCTTCCTCGCCGCTGAGGACCAGAAGGCTCAGTTCCTCAAGTCGCTCGAGAAGGGCCAGGTGCCCACGCTCGCCGGCATCAAGAACCAGTTCTCGACCTCCTTCATCCTCGACGGCGTGCGCTACAACATTGCCGTGACCCTCGCCGCCCGCGACCTGCTCGTCCTGCGTCTCAACGACCAACAAGGCCCACCAGCGGCACCTCGACCTGCAGCAGGCGCTCAACCAGGCCGTTGACGGGTTCGAGCAGGTGCAGGCCTTCGCGTCGCTCCTGACCGCGTACCTCGACGTAATCCACCGCCCCGAGCTGCCGGACCACCACGCGGCGCAGGTCTTTGGCGGTGACCACGACCGGTTGCCCCACAACCTCAAGGGCAAGCTGCTCGACCTCGTATCGCCCGCGTCGTCGACCAACGCCACGCCGTTCCTGGCCGCCGGGCCGCTCACGCTCCTCGCCACGGTCCCCGACCAGGCGGCCATTGCGCCAATCCTCGAGGTCGTCCACAAGTACGAGGCGGGCGCTGACGCGCACGCCGTCGCCGAGCTCAACCGCCTGATCCGCCGGTTCCACGCGTCCGAGTCGCCGTTCATGTCGGGCGGCGACGCCGTGCACACCGAGAAGACGGTGCTCGAGCTCCGCACCCGCATGGAGCCCGAGACGCTCTACTGGACGTGCTTTTCGCGGTCGCGCGCCGCGTGGAAGGGTGAGGCGATCGGCGCGGTCCTCGACCTCGTCGCCGCCCAGCGCTCGGTCCTCGCTTGCTCCGCCAACGTCCAGAAGCTGTGCACGGCGCTCTACCAGCTCGCCGAGCTCGGCGGCGCCGCTGCCGTCTCGTCGTCAGTCGCCAAGGCCAAGGGCGCCCAGTCGGTCCAGCTCCGCGTCCGCGCGCTGCTGATCGCGATGCAGCTGCCCGGGTTCGACGAGCGGTACCGCCAGTTCTGTGACGTGATGCGCGCCGTCGCGTCGCTGCCCGAGGCGTCGCCCACCGTGCACGAGGAGGCCATGAACCTGATCAACTTGCCCCTCTCGATTTTTGACGTCCTGCCCTCGCTCTTATACGAGCACGACGTGCCCGCCGTCGACCGCCTCATTGCCCTCGACATGTACGTGCGCCGCGGCTTCAACACCCACCGCGCCCACGCCGCCAAGCAACTCGACGCGGTCCCCGGCCCGCTCGTCGAGTGGCACTTCCAGTTCCCTGCCGACGACCTCGGGATCGGCAACGCATCGACCGCCGCCGCCGGCGGGTCCGCGTACAACAACATGCGCACGGCCATGATCGAGTGCGGCGACCTCGGCCACGTCCGTGTCGGCATCATGGCCGCCGTCCGCGACGCCGCCAAGCTCCAGCAGCACCTGCCCGCGAGCCTCGTGCTGTTCCGGCAGGTCAAGGCCAAGAAGCTCGGCCGCACCGAGCCGTGGCACGTGCTCAACGTCGCGGTCGAGGTGCTCGCGACCAACGCCGAGGACGACGAGGCCAACGGCGCCGACGCCGACACAGCCCTGTCGTCGCTGTTTGGGTCGCTGCTCGTTTCGTTGACGGCGGCGCGCTGGTCGCGCGACGAGACGGGCGCGCGGGTCGGCGGGTTTTTTTTTGACCTCGGATCGTGCATGGAGACCATGGACGGGTGGAGCGAATTGGTGGTGGTTGGCCGCGGCCGTCTCGGCGGTGTTCCCGCGGCGCGATCGCCGTCAAGACGCGCCGTTGAGGCCGTGATCCCCGCCGACCCCGGCGAACCCGGAATCGGCCGAGCAGATGGTCGGCGACCCGCCCGGCGTGTGGACGCCCGCGTCCTCGTACAGGACGGCGCAGGTGATCCGCGACTTCGGCCACGAGGGGCTCCCGCTGCTCATCTTCGCCAACTGGCGCGGGTTCTTGGGCGGCCAGCGCGACATGTTCGACGCCATCCTCAAGTTTGGCAGCTACATTGTCGACGCGCTGCGCACCTATCTGCGACCCGTGTTCGTCTACATTGCCCCGCACGGCGAGCTCCGCGGCGGCGCCCGGGTCGTTCTTGGTCCGTCGATCCACCAGAGCGGCGGCATGAAGATGTACGCCGACGCGAGCGCCCGCGGCGGCGTCCTCGAGCCCAAGGGCCTGGTCGAGATTACCTTCCGCAAGCTCCAGCTGCTCGCCACCATCGACTGCCTCGACGACGGCTGCCGCCGCTGGAAGTCCAAGGTCGCGCCCGCGAATGCTGGCGCCGCTGCTGCGGATAGCGGCAGCAAATTAGCCGGCGACGCTGCGTCCAAGAAGTACGACTCGGGCGACGAGAACCTCGCAGCGACGCGCGCCGCGCTGCAGGCGCAGCACCAGCCGCGTCAGGAGTCGCTGCTGCCCGCCTACCACCAGGCCCCGCTCAAGTTCGCCGACCCGCACGACGCGCCCTGGCGCATGAAGGCCAAGGGCGCGGTGCGCGCCGTGCTCAAGTGGACCCGCGCCCGCGCCTTCTTCCACTGGCGCATCCCGCCAAGGACCGCCTGCGCGACCGCATCCTCGCTCCTCGCACTTCTTTTGCTACAGCGGCGGGCGGATTCTCGCTTCGCCCGCCGTGTTCACGACCGCGGCCGCCCGCTCGATTATCGCCCTGCGCCCGTGCCGCGTGCAGCCCGCCCCGGACTCACCCCCGTCGCTGACCGAGTACCTCGGCCGCTCGCGCGCAAGCACACGGACGGCTAGCGCGTGTGGTTTCCGCCGCATCATCCATTGGGCCCACACGCCCGCACTTGGCGATGGCCGCGGCCATCCTGCGCGGCCACAGCCACCGTTGGCGGCCATGAAGACCCGCAGGCGCGCACTCTCTCCTCTGCCACCTCGCCGCAACCCACTTCATCGCGCCAAGATTGCTTGCACGGCCGCGGGCCAGAATACACTCACCCATTACACTGCATCCGCTCGTGAGACCGTAGCACCAGCGCGCGCGAGCGAGCGACTGACATGGCCTGCGACCTTCACACACTCGCTCGCGCACTGCTCACGCCCCCATCGTGCCGCGATCCGCGTCAAATCTGGCCCCAGCGCTGTGTGCGCGCGCCGTCAGGGCGCAATCCGGGCCCAGTCGAGCCCTGACCACTCGCCGCCACGCCCTGATCTGGCCCTGAGCGCAGGATCTGGGGCGAATCCCGCCCATTCCGCAGGATGCACGAACCCCAACGCGGGCGACGACAATCTGTGCGCGAGGCAACGGTGCGCCACGTCATGTCGCGGGTGTGAAGACTCGACGTGCTCAGAGTCACAACGCAGCTAGCACCGCAGCCGCAGCACGACGCGGCGTCGACCCCCTGCGGCTAACACCTGCGCAAGACGCGTCTGGTGCGACGGTTCGCCGCGCTGCCATGGGAATGGGAGGGCAGGCATCCCCTCCGCTCGCCCTAGCCGTGGTCGAGTCGCGTCTCATCGTCGAGCCGCGAGCTGGATGTGGTTCCGAGGAGCATCACTGTATTTCGGCTCATGGTTTCGTACTCACCTGCTGCTCCGCCCCACGCTCGGCCTGCGACGCCGCTGCCGACACGCCCTGCAGCGCCGAGCTGAGGATCGCCTTCTTGGCTACCCGCACATGGATCGCCGACGACTGCCGCACGTCCATCTCGGGCTCCAGGTCCTCGTTCTCGTAGTCGAGCTCGTCCGCCAGCCGCACCGTGTCCGTCGTCACCTCGAGCGTGGCCGCGCCCAGGTACTGCTCCTGCAGCATCGTCGCGACGAGCGCCGCCCGCTCAATCGCCTTGCCGAGGCCGTGGATCACCACAAAGTTTTCTCTAAACACGTCGTGGTGGTGTGGGTGTGCCGTTGATGGGCGTTGAGTATAGCAGCGTACCCTTGCGTGTCGAGCATCTTGCGCGCGCGGGCGAGGTACGCGCGGACCGGCGTCGTCTTGTCCGTCGTCACGTAAATGTCAATCGGCGACGGCGACGCGCGCACCGGGTTCTTCTTGACGCGTTTGTCTACACAGTTCGGAGTTGTCGGTGGGGGGGGGCTTTCGAGGGGGTAATGGGTGTCCTGAGACGCACGCTTCTCGTTGGCGTGCTCTGGCCGCGCTCGCTTCGGTGGCCGTTCCCGCTTCGACTGTTTGGCGGACTCTGTCTTCGGTTCGGCTGCATCCGCCGAGCGAGTTGCACGTGGTGGCATCGTTGTCTGCTTCATGGAGGGTCGAGGGGTAGAGTGGCAGGGTCTTTGAGCGCGACTGACGAGCTGAGCTGGGGCAAACCGGCCGGTCCGGTCACCCGGAAACCACATGATTGATCGACGCGTCTCTCAGCGCTGCACCGTCCTCGTTCGACAGTTTCTTCGAAAGACCACAACGTTGATGTTTACACTTGACAGCTGATCTCGGCGCAAGATCGACAGAGAGGAACACGAGACTGTTCGAGGTTCCTGCGATTCGCAGCCTGCATAAGAACGCTGAAAAGGCCCCGGTGCTCACCGCCGTAAGCTTTCCAGCTAAAGCGAAGCCTGCGTTACATTTGCAAAGGCTTTAGCTGAAAAGTTTCTGTTTGGCTGCGGCCTTGACTTGGCGAACGCGCTGATGCGTGGCTCGCCCCGCCAACGATGATAGCCGTCATGCATGCGGCCACTGTTTGTGATTGCACATTTAATGCTACTGAGCTTGGCAGTGACCCGTAGCCCAAACCGCTCATTAAAGGCAGCGGCAACTATCCCTCAAATACGCTCCTGTAACCGTGCGGACGTTGAGCCTCCCGGAGAAATGTCGTTACATGTACATGCGATCAGGGTCAGGACAAGGAGGGAGAGCGGTGACGCAGAAAGAGCGAAATGCATCGAGGAAAGCAAAATCAACAAATCACAACAACAACCATCAAACCCATCAAGCAGCAGGTGCGATCATCCCTTGGAACAAAGTCGGAATGCCGCGCAGCTCGTATTCGGCACGCAGCAGCTCGATGAGCTCGGGATTGTGGGTGAGATCACCGATCGCGTCCGCGACTTCTGTCATCCACTCGTCGCACTGGACCTCGCCGAAGCGCGAGTTGTCGATGATCACGCGCACGGCGTCAAGAACCTCTGTCGGCGACCAAACGCCCTCGAGCGCGCCAGGCGGAAGGATTCGCCAGACGTTGCGTGGGCTCGACGCGCGCAGCTGCGCGAGGTTGCGGACGAGAACCTCCGGGTTGGTCCGGTGTAGCCCGTCGATGATCCACGCGACGTCGGACCCGGGGGCCGCGCACACCAGTCAAGAGCTCGCCGCGGCAAAGAAAGTCGGCCATGATCAGCGACTCGCTCGAGAACACGGTGCCGCGAAGCTCGGCCTGGATCGCGGCGCGCGTCAGCGTGTTGGGAATCTTGGTCAGCGCGACGCGGATCGCGCACTGCCACGGCTTCCACGCCGGGTCCGGGAGGTCGGCGGGTGCCACGTTCGTCACCGCAGCAGGGATTGCGCGCGGGGTGATGACGCGAGAAAAGCCCGCAGTCGGGATGGCGGGAGACGCGGCGAGCAAGGCTGGCGTGTGAAAGCGGCACGGGAGACTCGCCATAAATGCTTCGACGGTCCAGCAATGAGGTGCGGCGCGAGCAGCCGGCGAGAAGAGGAGGCCAAAGTCGGAGCGAGGCGACGTGATGCTGCCTGCGCCCGCGGTGTTCGCGAGGCAGCGTGTCGAGCGCGTACTCGAACGTCAAGTTGTCGCACAGCAAGGCCACGACGAGCCGCGCAAAGGTGGGCGCACACGACTCGTCGACGCGCTCCAGCAGCAGGAGGTGCAGGTCGCTCCCGTAGGCACGGAACGTGTCCGTGTGCGCGTCGATGAACAGCAGCACGTCGTTGAGGATCCCAATGTCGTTGAGTGTAGCGAGGCAGTCCGACTGCGCGAGCACGAGGCATGGGTCGAATTCGAGGGAAAGCGCGAGCCGGATAATCTCGTCGAGTCGCGACAGAAGCAAGGAAGACTTGGTCGGCGCAGCCCAGTGCCAGTAGTCGTACACGTCGAGCGAGTCCTCGCCGAGGGCAAAGGCCGTGTTGCCGCCGCCACTGAAGCTGAGCCCGAGCACGGCACACGCCACTAGAATAAGTTGAGGAGGAGGAAAATGCGCAATGAGTTAGTCCCCGTCGTACGAGCTTTACGTCGATACAGAGAAGACGTACCAAAGGCAAGCAGCTCGGCCTTGTACTGCGAAAAGCAGCTCGCACTAGCAAAGTCCCGAGCGCCGGCCGGATCTGTGAAGAGGAGGAGCACGAGTAGATGCGGAGCCGTGCTGTTGTCGATCAGGCCAAGGTCGGCGAGCCAGATAAGCGTCGACCCGTGGCCCTCGATCTCGCCGGTCTCGAGAATCTGGTCGATGCTGGTGCCGCGGTCCTGCAGCACATAGTGGGTGATGGCGCGCAAGTGATCGAAGTGGATCTCGTCATGCTCGTAAATCCGCTTGTCAAACTTGTCGAACAGCTCCAAGAGCACGGGTCCGCCGCACTTGCCGCAAAGCACGAGCGCAACCGAGAAGGTCCGCTTGGTGTCGTGCTCGTCCGAGTCCACGAGGAACCACTTGAGCGTCGAGATGATGCGGTCGAAGGGAAGCGATTGGTCGCACGACGCCGACATGAGCTTGAAGAGGCCACCATGAAACAATTTGCGTCGAAACTGGCCCACGTTGAAGCCGTACTTGGTATCGGTGACGATCGAGAGCATGTTGGGGCGCCACCACTTGAGACACGCAAGCGCGAGGACCTCGACGATGGTCATGCGCGCGCGCTCGTGCTCCGACTCGAAGCAATCTCGTTGATATCGGTGTCGCCGCCCTCGTCATCGGTGGTATCGACGTCGACGCGGTGGCTGAGGTAAGCTTGGGTAACGCCGTCGCGCCATTCGAGATCGAGCGGCGCCCAGTCGGCCACTTGGAGACTGTGCTGAAGGAAGCGCTTGTCGGAAGCCAAAAAATCGAGCGTAAGGATCAGACAGGCGCCGTTGCCAGTCGCAGTAACGTAGAGCGCGAGCTGGTACGGCAGGTAGAAGTTTTTGACGTGCGAGAGGGTGGGCACAAAGTCGTTGCCGTCGCCGCCGCCAGCGAGCAGAGTGAGCGGCCACTCGGACATGTCGGCGGTCGTCAGGTCGTCGGGAAGGCAAGGCGCAACGCGCTCGAAGAGGCGGGCGAGCATCGGCGCATTAAACACGTCAGGACCGTGAAGCCAGAATCCGCGATCGACGATACGAGACTCGGCGTCGGCCGCCGCGGCACGAGCGCGATGACGCAGGTACGGCGTAAGCGGCATCGAGTTGTGGATTGAGAGCGTGTTGCCAAAAGCACCGCCGCCACCGTTGGGCCCGGACACGGCGGTCAAGCAAGTCAAGCGCCAGATCCACTGCACCCACTGCTTGCCGACGAGCTCGGCAAAGTCGCGAGTGGCGGCCGCAACGGCCGACCGCGGCGTGGCGAGCATGAGGATGTTGGACGAGAGCTCGGCGGGGAGGTCGCCCAGTCCGAGCGGCGCGGGAAGAGTCGAGGGAGCGGGTCCGTCGCCGTCTAGTAAATGGTTTCATGGTTTCGATTGCGTGTTACATTCGGGGGGCAGCGGCGCCTTATATGAGCGGCGCGTCCCCAAAGTGATGGGAGTCACTGATCGGCGCAAGCCTGACCCACGCGACCGCGCGCGTTCGTCGATCCGTCCCCATCCTTCCTGCGATCTCCTTGGGCCATCGCTGGCTGCCGTCCTTGGGTGTCGCGCCCGACAGGAGCGGGAGTGACCACGACGGCGGCCACAGTGGCGAGCAACCGCCGAGGCGGATCCCAGCGGGTGCTCAGTCGCGTCGAGGTCGCTGTCCACCCACATGGTCAGTGAGCACTCTGGAAGGCCTGTCAGCGGATCCGCGTTGAGGTTTATGTTGCGCGAGACACGTCGGGTAGATGCGAGCGATCCGAAAACGCTGCTCAGATGCCCGTCTGATGTACTGCTGCGTGCATTCGTTGCGCGAGCGAGTTGAATGACGATACAGAGTACGGTCTCGCAAGACTCGGTCTCGATCTCGCGCGTTGAACATCAAGTGCCCGCGGCACGGCGGTCGACTGACCGGCGGGCGAGCAGGCGAGCAACGGCGGTGAGCCGAAGCGATGAGATGTGAGCGGTCCGGCCCTCACTCGGCTGCTCTGCTTGCACGCGCGCATGCAGCGCGCGGGCGTCGCCATGCGAAACTCTGCAGAGCGCGGGGAACAGCTGTGACACGAGAGAACGATGAGATGTATGAACGACCAAACTGCTGCGCGACGCGCTCCCCCCTCACACCCGCCCACTCGAGCTCGCTCAAGTGATGACGGTCGGCTCCTTGCGGCCCGTGTACTTCTCGAGCTCAGCGACGCCGAGCGCCGCGTCGATGAGCGGCTTGAGGGCGACCTGCGGGTCGAGCTTGGTCTTGTTCGCGTCGTACGCCTCGACGTACATGCGGACCGTGGCGCCCTGCGACCCGGTGCCCGAGAGGCGGAACACGACGCGCGACCCGTCGGCGAACACGGCGAACACGCCCTGCTTGGTCGACACGCTGCCGTCAACGGGGTCCGTGTACGCGAAATCGCCCGACTTGGCGATCGTGTACGGCCCCACGGCGGTGCCGACGGCAGAGGGCGAGCACCACCGCGCGCGCAGGGCGTCGACCATGGCGGCAGCGCCCGCCGCGTCCACCTCCTCGTAGTCGTAGCGCGAAAAGTAGTTGCGGCCAAACGACGCGTAAAAGTCGTCGAGGACCGCCTGCAGCGACACGTCGGCCCACCCGGCGTTGGCCGCGGCCGCGAGGATGCTGAGCCAGGCGACGATCGCCCACAGGCCGTCCTTTTCGCGAATGTGGTCGGACCCCGTGCCGAACGACTCCTCGCCGCAGATGCTGAGTCGGCCCGCGTCCATGAGGTTCCCAAAGAACTTCCACCCGGTCGGCACCTCGTAGCACGTGAGCCCGCGGGCCGCCGCGACGCGGTCGAGCGCCTGGCTCGTCGGCATGCTGCGTGCGACGCCCTTGACACCGGTGCGGCGGAAGTAGGGGATGGCGCGCTCGGCCCAGTGCGCGATGACGGCGACCGAGTCGGACGGGTTGACGAACGTGCCGTTGCGGCCAATGATCATGTTGCGGTCGCCGTCGCCGTCGCTGGCCGCGGCAAAGTCGATGTTCTCGGCGGCAACGCGGTCGACGAGCTCGTGCGCGTACGTCAGGTTCGGGTCCGGGTGGCCGCCCCCGAAATCGGGCAGCGGGACCGCGTTCATGACCGAGGTCGCGGGCAGGCCGAGCGCATCCACAAAGATGGCCTTGCCGTAGGGCCCGGTCACGCCGTGCATGGCGTCGAACAGTACCGTGAACTGCGGGCGTGAGGCGAGGAAGGCGCCTGCCTATGTTATGGAGAAGTTGTTGGGCACGGCTACTACGATAGGAGCAGTCGCAGCTGTCTCAGGACGAGTCGTGGAGCAGAGCTTCCGTGCGAGCGGCGTGGGACTCTTATCGCGGGTGGGCGGTCAACGACATCGCCTCGCGCAGAGCTGTCCAGCCCAGGATGCGTAACGCGAGTAAGGCGCTCCATTCGCCGAATCGACATAATAGCAGAGATGTCGCGAACAATGTGAGATACGCGGCAACGGCGAAACGCGGGAGGCGAGGAGCGGCCCCGCGAGAAGTTTTGCGCGACGCTCAGCAGCGAGTCTCAACGGTTGCCCGACATGCTGTTCAGACGGTTGCATCAAGTTATTTCATAGTTCCATGTTGGCGGTTCTCGATGCATGGGCGGCGGGAAGAGCGAGGACCTGGTGTGGCGCGACTGGGCGAAATGAACGCCACGCGCTCGACGCGTCGCTGCGGGCACTCCATCCCTGACCGGCCTTGCGTTCGGCTTACTTGGTGGCCCCGCCGATTTTGTTCACGTCAAGGGCACGGTGACTGCGCCGTCAAGCTCCTAGGATCCGACGCTCGCGTTGCATAGCATAGTCGAAGGTGAACAGGAGACGTGTCTTCTTCGCCTGCGTCAAGCACGTCGAACTTACGTCGTTGCTCCCACTGATCACTGATACAAAAAAAAAACAAGAACCGTCTTGATTACGCTCATCAACTCGCGCGAACAGACTTCATCACCCTCAGGCACTGCTCGCAGCCTTGAGCTCGAGCTCCTTGATCGCCTCCTTCTCGGCGCGCATCGTGTCGACGTACGAGAAGAAGACGTAGGCAAAGTACCCCTTGGCGACGACCACAATCACGCTCCCGGACGACAGGTTGAACGGCAGCATGATAGCGTCGACGATGACCAGGAGCACGTTGATGGTCGCGAAGATCTTGAAGTTGCGGACCTTGCGCCCGCGCACGCTGACGAGGCCCCAGATCGCAAACGCCGCGCCGACAGCCGCCAGCGCCGCGGCCACGTACAGGAGCGGGTACGCCGCCTCGAGCGCCGCCTCGGCGTCGGGCTCGTTGCCCGCGATCGTGCGGCCCTGCTTCTTGGCGGCCGCGAGCGCGAACTTGGCCATGGACACGGCCGCGAGCATCATCATGGCGCTGAGGATGTTGAGCACAATGTCGATGATGAGCAGTGCCGTCACGCCGCGCCGGATCTCCATGCACCCGCAGCACTGGTGCTTGACGTCCTTGTCGCGGACCAGGTCGGCCGACTTGGCGGCGGTGGGCGGAGCAGCCGCACGGGATGCCGTCGTCTCGGTCGCCGACGTGGCCGTCTCGGAGGTAGCAGCAGGCGCAGGCGCCGCCGAGGTCGAGTCGGGCACGGGCAGCGCGGCGGCAGCGGGCTCGGTAGTCGGGTTTGAGGACGACATGGCGTAACGTTGCGTGTACGTGAAGGGCGAGGGAGGTACGGAGAGCGAGAGTCCGCGGGAGCGCCGCGATCCTTTTTGTACCTTTTGCTGTGCGAGTCGAGCCGAGTCGTGAGGCGACGCTCTCTGCTGTGGCGGTGGCGGCGCGCAGCCCGCGCGGTGCACTCTCTGCGCGGCCACCGTTATGCACGCGGACCCGCGTTTTCCCGCTGTGCGTGCGAGCGAGCTGCATGAATCGAAGCGCTGCCCTGAACACAGAAGTTGCATGACCTGGCGTTGCGAGCGAGGGACAAGGCGCGATGCGCGCGCTCAGGTCTGACCTGCGCGTTCGCTGACAGCTTGGACACGCGAAACGCGACGCGTCAATCAATCATGTGATTGTCTCGCGGCGCTCAAGACTCAAGTTCGCGCCATCACGGCCCCGACGGAGAATTTAGAATGAAACTGCTGGTATATCATTGATTCTCCGTCATTCATCTCGACCGACATAACAACAAGGTCACGCGTTACTCGAGACCTAAATCGCCTCTAGCGCCTCCTTCTCGGCGCGCATCGTGGCAATGTACGAGTAGAAGACGTAAGCGAAGTAGCCATTGATGATACTGGTCAGGATAAGCTCGAAAGACGCGACGCCAGCCGCATTTGACCAGTCGCCAAAGACGATCGTGTCGACAACGCCGATGACGACGAGCACAATGTTAGCGATGGCGAAGATCTTGTACTGGCCGACCTCGCGCATCAGGACGGCGAAGAGACCCCACACGGCGAGCACGAGCTGGACGACCATGATTGTGGCGTGAATGTAGAACTTGGGCGTGTTGGAGCCCAACTCGTCGCGCACACGCAGGAAATACGGCCCGTCGGCGAACGTGAGAGCCGCAAGGATGGCGCCGAACACGAGCGTGAGGACGAGCAGCGCGATCACGCCGCGGCGGATCTCCATGCACCCGCAGCACAGGCGCTTGACGTTCTTGTCGCGGACGAGGTCGGCAGACTTGACGTGCTTGGCGGCACGCGCCGACGTCGACGTGGTGGGCTTGGGAGTAGTTGACATGGTACAAGTGCTTTGTTGGTTGACGTGACGCGGGGCGAGAAACGCGAGGCGACCGGTCCCAGATTGATACTTTTGCGCGAGCCTGTTCGGATTGTGGCGGCGAGGACAAGGCAGCGAGTGTTTTCTAGAAGCGGGCGGATCACCTGGAAGTTAGACAGCGGACCGATGCTGAGACGCGGGCGCACTCCCTGGGCGGGGCGCGTGCCGCACTTCACATGCCCTGTCGCCTCCGTTGCAACAAACACTTGTTGATCGACCTGTGTGATACGGCGCGAGGCTAACCTTGCACATTTTATGCATCGCTTCGCCAGCGAGGCCCGGGGCGCGTCACGTAAGCGCCCCATGCGGCTCGCATGCAGCACTGGCGTCGGGGCGCGGCAAACGCGACGGACGCGCGCAGGTCCATTGAAGAGACGCGACAGCCGTGAGTCAACGGGCGTTGAAGGACAAGGGAGTGCGAAGCGCGCTGCGGCGGCGCCGAGCCGCGACGCGTCGATCAATCATGTGATGTCTCGCATCTGATCAAGGCAAGCCTCACTTTCGCGTGCTGCGTGCCACGCGTGGTTGAACGATGTCGGCCGGCGTCGGCTGTCGAGATCGTGTGAGCTCGCTTGACATTGCGCGAGTTCGAGACGCGCGCTGGCTGAGCGGGGGTCACGAACGTCGCGCAATATCAAACGATCTCGCTCGTTCTGGACCGAGCTCGCAATCTCCCCGTTTCCTGAAGTGCCGCGCGCGCTGAATGGTTCCATCGCTCGCCAACTGGTTGCATTGAACTGTGTTCCGCGTCTATTTATCTACGTCTCGCTTCCTCACCACAACTACACAGCGTTCCCCTTGATCCCGAGCGCCTCAAGCGCCTCCTTCTCCGCGCGCATCGTGTCGACGTACTGGAAGTAGACGTAGGCAAAGTACGCGTCGAGGAGGAGGATCGCGAGGTACGGCCACCCGCCCGCGAAGACCGTGGCCGCCGCGTTGACGACGAGCACGACCACGTTGATGATAGCAAAGACTTTGAAGTGCGCGACGTTGCGGTTCACGACGCTGACGATACCCCAGACCGTGACGACGGCCTGCGCGAGCGTGATCCCGCACACGATGTAGATGATGGTGACGGCCATGTCGACGACCGCGTTGACCGTCTCGCCGCCGCCGCCGCCGTGCGGCATGCCGGCGCCGGGCATCGTCGTCTGCACGGAGCCGTCGGGCGTGGTCCAGATGGTCGAGTCCCGCGTGATGGCCGAGGCGACCTTGGCCATGGCGAGGCCGACGAGGAGGATACCGACCTGGATCACACACAGCACGATCGAGGTGATCTGCAGCGCGAGCACACCGCGGCGGATCTCCATGCACCCGCAGCACTGGTGCTTGACGTCCTTGTCGCGGACCAGGTCGGATGACTTGATCTTGCGCGGGCGCGTGGTGGTCGGTGCGGCTGGCGCTGCGGCAGCGGGGGCGACAGCGGTGATTTCGGCGACGGGCGTAGTTGATGACATGATTAAGTGCTAGTTGATGCTGAGGGAGAGAGAGAAGAAGGCGCGGCGGCCACGAGTTTTGCAGTGGCGGCGGCGCGGCGCGCACCCGGTCAACTCGAAACAGGCGTGGTGCCTGCGTGGCGCGGGGAGGGTGCTCGCCCAGCAAGAAATCAAGCGTACAGGGACCTCTCTCGCGATGCGGACATGAGGTTTCACGATGCTGGACCATGCTGGCCCGATGGAATGGTCTGGATGCGAACCATCAGGTGAATCTCGGGCGAACATCGCCGTAGTGACTCGAGCGGGCTCGCGGCGCGACCCTGGGGAGACAGATCTGGTGGATCAAACAAAACTGCCGTCTATATGTATGCACACTCTATCCCTCCACCAACTCGCACGGTTACGCGTTGCTCGTGGCCTTGAGCTCGATCTCCTTGAGGGCCTCCTTCTCGGCGCGCATGGTGTCGACGTACGAGAAGAAGACGTAGGCAAAGTAGGCCTGGAGCGCGATACTGAGGATACTCGAGAAGTTGCCCGAAAACAGCGTGACGGCGGCCGAGACGATGAGGAGCACGATGTTGATGATAGTGAAGGTCTTGAAGTTGGCGACCTTGCGCTGGATGACGGTCGAGAGGCCCCACGCCGTGAACAGGATCTGGACGGCCGTGACGCCGAGGGCGACGTAGATGATGGTGACGGCCGTGTCGACGATGGCGTTGAGGGCGTCGTCCGAGTGGTCGGGCAGCGTCTGCACGGTGCCGTTGGACGACCGGAACGTGAAGGACGAGGTGGTCTCGTGCGCGGCGCGCGCCGAGCTCTTGGCGAACGACAGGGCCACGAGCATCAGGATCGCGGCCAGCGCGTTCATCACGATCGACACCACGAGCAGCGTGATCACGCCGCGGCGGATCTCCATGCACCCGCAGCACAGGTGCTTGACGTCCTTGTCGCGGACGAGGTCGGCGGCCTTGGCGGGCTTGGTGGTCGTGGTCGTGGTCGTGGTCGTCGTCGCGGCGACAGCGGCCGGGGCCGGGGCAGCGGCAGCGACGGGGGCGACGGTGACCTCGGGAGCGGACGACATGGTGTTGATGTGCGGATGGTGTGGGAGCGAGAGCCGCGGCGCGGGCGGCCCACCGCCTTTATACCCCCCGCGGCGGCCGCTTGTCCTTGTGGCGGCGGCGGGGCGACGCACTTGACTCGAAACGGGCGGCGGAGCCCCTGGGACTCGCACGCGAGCCGGTGTGCGCGCGGGGCAGCGCGGCACGGTCCCTGGGTGCACGCTTCGTTTCACGTTCGTCCGCTCATCGACTCACGCTTGCGGAAAAACCTGTCACTCAGGTCAACGCCGCAAGGGGCAGCGAGCAAGCGAGAGGGCGGGCGCGAGACGCGTCGCGTTATCATGTGACGGCGTCGCGTGTCTCGCACCGCAGGGACGCGTCCGCGGCCGCGCCGGCACGCGTCTGGTCCTTAAGCTCGGGCCATTCGTAAGCATCCGTGGCGGGCGGTATGTATACGTCGAAATCGGCGCCCGCGTGGGCCGTAGGGCATCGGTTAGAGCGGTGCCGTTCCAATCGCGCGACAGGGGGAGGGCGGCGGGCGGCGGGCGGCGGTCGGCGGCGGCGGCGACGGAGCGGTGGCGATGGGAAACGGGCGGGCTACCGCAGCGCGTCGCATCGCGCGACCTGGTGCTCTCTCCCTCCCGCCTGCCCTTGACTCGGGACAGTAGAAGAATAGAACGAAGCACATGCAACGACGCTCTCTCCCTCATCCTCGCAAGTAACCGCACAGCAACGCATCGACACCAACCATGGGCCGCATCGGCACCGCGCTCTCCTCGCTCGGCACGCGCATCACGGCGGGCCTGACGTACCCGCATTGCGCGCTGGGCTCGCGGACCGTGAGCGCGCGGTACCTGCTCGCCCAACGCTGCGTCTCGCTCGTCTTCTGCGCCGCGATCCTGACCCTGGGCATGGCGCGGTGGTTCATCAAACACGACGGGACCGTGCAGGACTTTGGCTTCTTCTTCTACCTGACGCACCTGAGCTTTATCTCGCTCACGGGCTACCTCTCCCTGACCCTGTACCTGTCGTGGCGCGCCGCACGGTGGATCCCGTCGCGCCCCGTGTACGTGGTCCCGCGCGGCGTCGCGGTCGTGCACGCGTTCCTGTTCTCCTACAACGTGGTCGCGCACTTTATCGTGACCATCGTGTACTGGCTGCTGCTGCGCGACAGCTTCACCAAGTCGACGAGCGCCGCGGGCCGCACGGTCTCGGCGTCGATGCACGGCGTCAGCCTGGTCATGATCCTCGCCGACGCCGTGTGCGGGACCATGCACGTCCGCGCGTGGGCGCTCGCGCCCATCTTCGTCTGCATCGCCCTGTACACGGGCTGGGCGCACCTGTACCACGCCATCGCCGACGAGTGGGTGTACGCGTTCCTCGACCCGCAGTCCAAGGTCGCCAAGTTCGCGTACCCGGGCGTCCCGCTGCTGTTCGTCGTGGCGTTTGGCGCCGTCAAGGTGCTCCTCGCCGCGCGCGACCGGTGGACGGAGGGCCGCGAGCTCAGTCTCCCCGACGCCGTGTACCTCGCCGACCAGTACGCCAAGACCCAGGGCGACGCCGCGCCGCCGCTGATGATGATGTCGATGGTCCGGGGCGGGTCCGACGCCAACGGCGAGTCGGGCATCGCGCTCGCGTCCATGCACCACTCGGCGTCGGGCGCGCGGCTCGTCCGCGACGCGTCGCTCGCCTGACCCAGCTAGATCATAGATCACCTAATTAATAGACTCGACCCGGTTTTGATCCATATGCGTGCGTGCGTGTGTATTAAGTGCTATCTCGACGCAACCGCCTGCTGCTGCTGCTGCTCCTCCTCTCCCTCGCGCTGCTGCTGCCGATGCACGACGACAGGCGCCGGCGCGGGCGGGAGCGGCGGGAGCGGGGGTAACCCGTTCGCCGCCACCTGCATCTGCATCGCCTGCTGCTGTACGGGCACCACGGGCACCGGAACCGGCGGCGGCGCGCCGCCGTCCCAGAACCCGGGCACCGTGAACGCGGTCCCCATGGCGATCTGGCTGCGCACCACCTCCTTGAGCAGCTGCTTGTAGCACATGACGACCGACGGCGGCGGCGGGACGGGCACCGCGGCGCCGACCGGCAACACGCCCGCGTGCCCCGCGACCGCGCGCAGCAGCGCGTCGCACTGGCGGTGCCAGTCGTCGAGCTTGCGGAAGTAGCCCGCGTGGACGCGGTCGAGGAGGGAGGCGACGACGGGGAACAGGGACACGTCCCACGGTCCCGCCGCGGGGGTGGACGCGGAATCGACCCGTGTGCGGTCGACGAGGATGATGTTGTCGTGGTGGCTCGCGGGCCACGGGCGGTACTGGTCCTCGAGGATCAGCGGCAGCGCGAACCCGCGCGCCGCGCGCGACGTCAGCGTGCGCAGGACCGCCGACACGGTGCGGAGTTCGGGCGCGCACGGGGAGCGGATCACGACTTCCCACCCGACGGCGGGCGGCGGCGGCGCGAGGGAGGAACGGTGCTGGTGCTGGTGCTGGTGCTGGTGCGCTGAGGCGACGGACGCGCGGCGCCGTTGTCCTGCCGCTGCTGAAGGAAGCGACGACGCGGAACTCGACCCGGACGATGACGACGCGCTATCCGCGCTCCCCGTCCTTTCCGCCGCACCGGGCACCGCTGAAACGTCGGCCATCTCGACATCCCCGTCGTGCACGTTGAGCTCGGCGTCCCAGTTGCGGACCTCGCCGACGACGGGCGGGACCGCGACGACCGCGCCCTCGGGGTGCCACGGGTGCGGCGCCGCGAACGGGTACATGGCGGCGAGCGACTTGACGGGCTTGCGCAGCACGGCGGCGCGGTCCTGGCCGTACTTGGACACCCAGTTGTACTCTTGCCGCGCCGAGAACCGCGGGCCGGGGATGCGCGGTGGGGGTGGTGGGGAGGAGGGAGAGGGTGGGGCGGGAGGGTCGAGCAGCGCGCACACCTGGCCGACGTACAGCTGCTCGCCGAGCGAGCACACGGACACCTCGAACTTGTCGCGGGCCCAGTCGAGGAACCGCGGCGCGTCCGACGCCACGAGCACGTGTTTCCCGCACGGCAGCCGGTGTGCGCGTGGGTCGTTGGGCCGCGGCGGTGGCGCGGTACCCGGCGGCGGTGCCGCCTGCGCCTGCGCCTGCGCCGAGGTCGCCGCCGCAAGATCGCCGGGCGTGAGCGCGACGCGGACGACGGTATCGTCGAGGTCGAGCACGAGCGGCAGCCTGCGCGCGCGGAGGAGCGCGAGCCCGGCCTCCTCGAGGATCGCGTGCATGCGCGCCGTCGGGACGAGGTACCCGTCGAGCTGGTGGCCCGTCGCGTTCACCTTGAGGTGGAGCTCCCACGGCTCGCCGCCGGGCACGATGCACGCGAGCGGGATAAACGCGGACTTGCGCAGGTGCTTCATCTCCTCGACAAGCGGGATCCGGCTCGGCACGCGCGGCCGCGGGCGCTCGCCCGGCGGAACACTGCCCAGGATATCGAACTGGATCGCGGGCAGGACCCCGTGCGCGTGCAGCGCGGCGCACACGCTGCGCGGGAGGAGCGACACGAGCTCGACGCGCGCCGCGACGCGCAGCGCCGAGGGGACGGTCCCGCCCGTTGTCGTCGCGGCGGCCGACGCGTGCGACGCCGCGGCGTACCCGCACACGCGCAGGTGCAGGCAGTCGAGGTGGTTCTGCGGCGGGAGGTGGTGGTGGCTCGTCGCGGTCGCGGCGGCCAGCGCGCGCGACGCCGACGCTAGTGTGCGCGACGACGACACGAGCGCGGGCGAGAAGGGGAGTGGGATCAGGACGGTCGGCGACCAGTCGGCGGGCGGCGGGCGTTCCGGCGCGAACCACGCGGGGCCGGTGTGCGCTGCGGCAGCGGGTGGCGGTGGTGGTGGCACGGCGGCGGCGGCGGCGGGTTTTGGTGCCGGCGTTGCTGCTGCTGGGTGCGGTTGCGGTACTGGTGCAGCAGCCAGCGGTTGTTGTGGGACTGAAGCGACAGACGGTGGAGGGTATGGCAGCGGGACCCCGCGCATCGTCGTCGTCGTCGCGTGCGGGTGCACAGCAGCAATCGCGGCGGGGATGGCGGGCACGGGCGGCGCGTTGGCAGCGGTCCGGAGCGCGGGCGGCGGCGCGCGGTGCTCCATGGCGGCGTCGGAGATGGTGCGGACGCGTTTGCGCGAGCGATCCGCCTGCTGCTGCTGTGATGGCGGCTGGGCAACCGCGGCAGAAGAGGCAGGGGCAGGTGGCGGCGCGGGTGCGGGTGCAGGCGCGGCGGCCGCGTGGCCGTTGGCGGCGACGTCGGTGGGCGCCATGAGCGGTAGCGGGCTCGCTCGAACGATGGTAGCGGGAGGCGAGAGACGAGGCCTCAGGCGGGCGAATGCATGCAGTGGTGGGCGGCCTTGTGGGGGCCGAGACTGACGCGGGATCAGTTGGGACGGTGAGAGATGGATGATAGCTGAGGCGATGTCTCGGGGAATGAGAACAACGGGCTGAGGCGCCCCGCCACGGCCGTCGCGCCGCACGTGCGCCGCAGCGACCGCGATCGGACGGGAACACACGCCGCGCCGATGGGCGCAGCCGGAAGCCGCAGCGCCTGCTGTGCCACCCCACGCCCCACACCCACGCGAACAAAACTCGCTCACTATTCACTCGCTCGACAACTACTGCTACTTGCCTCGCCCGCGCCCCTTGCCCTTGGCGCCCGCGCCGCCCTTGGCCTTGGCCTGCTTGGCGAGCGCCGCGCGGAGCGCCTCGGGGTCCTCGTCGTCGCCGTCGCCGTCGCCGTCGCCGTCCTCGGCCTCGTCGCCTTCTCCGTGGTCCGCCGCCTCGTACCCGTCCACGTCGGGCTCGCCCTCCTCCGTTGCACCCGCCGACGCAGCACCGCGCCCGCGCTTGCCGCCGGGCACCGCGACCGTGAGCACTGGGTGGTCGCGCGCATTGTACGCGCGCGTGAACGCGGCCTTGACCTTGGGCGGCACCGCCTTGAGCAGCGCCTCGCCCGACTCGGCCCCGACGCGCATCCCGAGCAGCTCGTCAAAGTCGTCGCGCCCGAGGTAGTACGCGTCCATGGTCGCCATGACCGGCTCGTGGTCGCCGCCCTGGAACCCGTGGTACAGGATCCGCGTGAGGGCGGGGAGGTAGTCGAGCCGCGCACCCGTACGGCCCGCGCTCGCGCCGGCGAACGCGCGCGACACGCGGTGGTCGAGCGCCGCGAGGACGCGCTGCCCCTTGGCCGCCTTGGACATGTTGCCGAGCGCCGACGTGAACCCGTACATGCCCGCCGACCCGCCCGCCGTGTCGCCGCCCGCCACCGCGAACGCGGGGGCGACCGTCGAGAAGATGCCGTGCGCGTTGAGCAGCGTCCACTGCTGCTGCGTGCGCACCACCGTGTTGATCACGTCGCCCGTCGCCATGTCACTCGCCGCGTCCGCGAGCCGCGCAATCGCCTCGACCGGGTCCGCCGCGGGACGGGACTTGACGTAGTTCTCCTGCATCATGAGCGGCACCATGTCAAAGTCGGCGAAATAGTGCTCCATGAGCTGCCCGACCGTCGCCCGCTTGACCGACCCGGGCTGCAGCAGGCACCGCGTCGCGTCAAAGATGCCGACCGCCACGTCCTTTTCGCTGGCCGCGCCGAGCGCGCGCGCCGCGTCGTAGCCCATCTGCATCGCCTTGAGCCGGTACGTCGACAGCAGGTGGATCGTCTGCCGAATGTCGCACTGCGTCGACTCGATGAGCGCGTCGAGCGCCGCCGGCGGCGCCTGCAGGCCCTCGCGCTGGCAGATGGTGAGCAGCCGCGTGCGCACGTTGCCGACCTCGGGCTTGCGGTACTTGAGGTCGAGGCACAATCCCGCGAGCGTGCGCAGCTTCGGGTTCGACCGGTCGTTGCAGATGCAGATCACGGGCACCCGCGACTTGCGCAGCAGCACCGCGAGCTCGGCGAGCCCGCCGCGGTCCGACGTCGACATGCCGTCCACCTCGTCCATGACCACCACGTGCGGTTTCCCCGCGTCGCCGCCCGCGCCCATCTGCGCCGCAGAGTACCCGAACAGCGTGCGGTTGTGCAGGAGCTGCGCCGCCACCTCGTCGAGCGACTTCTTGCTGCGCATGTCCGACGCGTTGAACTCGATGACGTGGTACCCGGCCTCGCGCGCCACCACGTGCGCGCTGGTCGTCTTGCCGACGCCCGGCGGCCCGCTGAGCAGCGCCGCGCGGTAGTGCGTAAAGTTCTGCTCGCCCGTGAACCGGAACTTGCCCTTGCGCGCCGCCTCGAACCCCTTGAGCCACTTGAGCAGCTTGTCGAGGTGCGACTTGTTGCCGACAATCTCGGACGCCTTGGTCGGCTTGTACTTGTCGGTCCACAGCGCCGTGGCGTCGCCGCGCTCGGCCTGCGCCTCGTCGATGGCCGCCAGCTTGGCCTCGCGCTGCACCTGCGCCTTGGTCTTGGTCTTCTCCATGGCGGCCTCCGAGACCGCGCCGCGGGTGCGGATCAGGTCGAGCACGCCGTCCTCGTCCGTGATATTGGTCCCGAGCTCGCGCGCCTTGGCCGACTTGGACTCGCCCGCGTTGTCGCCGACCACCAGGTAGTCGGTCTTGCCCGAAACGCTGCCCGTCACGCGCCCGCCATACCGCTTGATCAGCGCCTCGAGCTCGGCGCGCGTCTGCGACTCGGGGTCGCCCGACGTCACGAACGTGAGCCCGTGCAGGCAGTTGGGCTGGCCCACGGGGATCTCCTTGGACCCGGGCGCCTTGGGGCCCGTCTGCTCGGCCTTGCGCTTGAGGAATTTTTGGTAGTTGGACATGGGCTTCTCGCCCTCGCCGCCGCCTTCCTCGGTCTTGACGGCAGCAGCGGCGGCGGCGGGCTTGGCCTTGGCCGCCGCGGGCTTCTTCTTGCGCCCGACCGCCATCTCCTCCTCGCTCTCGCCGTCCTCGTCGTCGTCGACGACCTCGGCCTTGACCTTGGCCTTGGCCTTAACGGGCGTCTTGCGGGCAGGCTCCTTCTTGACCGCGGGCGGCGCCTCGGGCTCCTCCTTCTTAACGGCACGCGCCTTGGGCGGGTTCGGCGTGATGATGAGCGGGGCGGCCGCCGCGGCAGCCGCCTTCTTGGCGGCAGCGGCGGAGACGCGCGCGCGCTTCGGCGCGGGCTTGACGGGCTCCTCCTCCTCCTCCTCGGCGTACGCGTCCTCGTCGTCGTCCTCGTCGTCCTCGGCAGCCGCACCCTTGTCGTCGTCGCCGGCAAACTCGCTCCCGTCCGTGTCCGAGTCGGAGGAGGAGGATGTCGCGGCGAGCGTGCGCGGGGTCGGCGTGACCGTCGCGCTGCGCGTGCTGCGGCGCGGGCGGTCGGTCGCGGGCGAGGAGGATGTGGGCGCAGTCTTAGCGGCAGCGGCTGGCTTAGCGGGTGCGGGTGCAGCAGGAGCGGAGCTCGGCGCGCCAACGACCGCGGCCGTCGACGACGCGTCGTCCACGTCCATCTCGTCGTCGTCGATCGTGACGACCTCGGCCGCCGGCTTGCCGACGACGGGCGACGTGGCAGCGCTTGACGAAGCTGAAGCCGACTTGCCCGCGGGCTTCTTGGTCGGGACCGACGCAAAGTAGCTCGACGCCGAGACGGGCTTCACGGCGGCCGATGAGGTGGCGGCGGTGCGTGCCTTCTTGGCCGCAGGCGGGCTACACGGTCGGGGGAGAAGTGAGTCGAGGGGAAAGGCGGCAACGCGTGCGCGCGCGTACGTCGTCTTATTGAGCCGCGGTGGCGGCGTGGGTTTCGCGGTCGGCAGAAAGTCGTCGTCATCGTCATCCGACGACACGACGCGCGGGCGCGGCGCGCGCTTGCGCTTGGGCTACACGTGTCGAGCGAGCGGGACAGCGTGAGCGCGCGAACGAAGTGACGGGTCGCGTCCGGTGTGACGCATACCTCTTCAGCCGCCGGCGTCGCGCTCGAGGACGACGCGGCGCCCGGCGCAGGAGCCGGCGTCGACCCCGGGTTCTTGGGGATCCGGGCAAAGAAGCTGCGAATGTCCTGCTTGTCGCGATCCGCGCCAGTCAGTTCATGGTGCGCGCGCGCAAGGGTGTTGATGCATGGGGAGTGGACGGACCCGCGACATGGCGGAGTTGGGGTGGCGATGCAGCAAGTGCAGTGCCGTTCGTTCAGCGGGGGACGGGAGAGGGGAGAGGGAGAGGAGGAGAGCGGCGCGATCACGGCGGTGCGATCGCGGCGCGTCGAAAGCGTCGACTGCGCGGAGCGAAAAGCCGCCTCAGATCACGCCGTTTGCGCGTGCGCGGGACCGTGTGACGCACTGAGTGTCCCACGACGCGTCTCGCGTCTGGCCGACGCGTCGGGATCTCACTCTCGTTCCTCGTCAGCTGCACACAATGAATTATATGTATGGTAGAGTGTCGTAGGCACAGCTACGCGAAAGCCGCGGGTGTGCAGCGACGGAGCTCGTTGCCCGCCACGACGCGCTCAGTCGCGCGAAGCCACTCGATGTCCCGAACGCCATCCAGTGCACCGCCGGGAATTAGGTTCCAGAGCATTAGCGAAATCGCGCTGCGATCGTCTTCAAAGTGAGCAAGGATGCCATCGAGGTCGGCGTAGACAAGTATCGCGAGCAGGCGGAACGTTGGGGACCGCACTGCAAGCGCGCACGCGCTACTGTTCACCTCCCACCCGGGAAGCGCGATGGACTCTTTGGGGCGTTTGAGGAGGACAATCACGGTTGCGAAGAGCGACGGAAGAGACTTGGTCCACGGCTTGCAGGCAGGGTGCCAAGCCAAATGGGCGAGCGGACCGAACCACGCAGTCTGGGTTGCGAGATCGCAGCAGTCGCAGGTGATGGCGGCTCCGTTCACCTGGATCGCGCGACGACCCGAGGTCCGGTTGAGCTGCGCCATGACCATGACGTGGAGAATCTTGTCCGCGGTCTTGAGTGCGCTCATCATGCGAACGGCTGAGGCAAAGCACTCGGGGCGGTTGAGGACCGCCACGACGAGAGGGAGGAGTGGAAGCAACTGATCCACCTCGACAGGATTAGTGAGAAGCCGGTTGGCAAGGAGGAACACGTCCATGAGATCGGGCGCTTCGAGGTCCACCCCCAGGAAGACGGATGCCACAGGACTAGGCGTAGGGGCGATCGAACTGGCAAGTGACTTCCAAATCGCGCAGCCATAGTAGTGGGTCACTTTACCAAACTCACGCTCATTGCGCGTGCGGCCATGAGGGTAGCTCAGGACAAACTGGGCCGATTGCGGATGGGCCTCGCCCCGAATCCACGTCTGCATCAATGCTACACGTGCACGATTGCTCGGATTAGTCGCGCTTGGCGGGGTGCGCACCTGGTTGGTGACAACGCTCTCCGCACCGATCTGTACCACGGATTCGAACTGCTCGCCAAGTTTTGCGATTACTGCGTCGACAAAGATCCCATGAGAGTGGTCCCGGTTGCTAATGAGGTCAATCTCAAGAATCTTTGCCCACATTGGCGTGGCGAACTTGACATGTCGGTCAATTGCAAGGAGTGCGGTCGCTGTAGCTTCGTTCGAGGGCCAACGTGTAACGATTTTTTCCGACCGCGAAAAGGACACGACCCTCATCTACGGTGCCATAACGGTCGGCATACTTGTTCAAGACGTGTACGAGCGGCTCGGTAGAGTGGAACGCAGCGATACAGGACAGAAAGCCGCCGTGGCTAGCCGTCGGATGACTGACAGGCCAAGTGTGATCAAAATGGCGATCGAGCAGGCGAATGATGCTCGAGAACAGGCAAGTAGCGGGGAAGAGAGCAAGCTGGCAAATCAGGCGGTTGCTGATCGACTGCAAACCGAGAAGGCCATCCATCGAGGACATGTCGAGGGAGAAAGGCGGCTGGCGCAATAGATCAACGAGGTCGGCGTTCCAGCGGAACAGGGCGACGAATCCAAGCATCCCCATGAGACTCAAGTCGAAGCTCGGGAGGAGTTGACTTGGAGGGACCTCCAACAGGCGTGCCAATTCGGCAGTAAAGCATGCCCATTTACCCGGCTCGAGTTTCCCGGCGAGCAAAGTTGGACGATTGGCAGCGGCCCGGGTCAGCATCTGGAGTAGGGCCTTCCGTTCGTCGCAAGAAGTAGCGAACATCATAAGTTGGATCATCGAAGCGATGGGCGTGAGGCTGAACGCGATTGAATTGTCAGGAAGCTTACTGGAGAAATACTTGACATTGGCCTTGTGCATGGCCAAGAATCTGTATGCGCGAGGCGCGACCAGGTCGAAAGCAGCTTCAAGGAGTGACGGACGATTCGTCAAAAGCGGATCCATTGGCAGTCTGCGGCGTGTGACCCAATTTGATGGCGATGGCGCGCTGCTCGAAATAGGCGCCGAGGTCGGTGGCAGCGGGTCCGACTTTGTTCACGTAGAGTTGGCCGAGCGCGGGCGGGGTCCCAGTCCGAAGCACCCGGCAGATCCATGAGGCAAGCGCGCATGGATCGCCAGCGGCATCGCGTAGCGTGCTCGAGGACGTGCACACGACGTGCCGCGGGACGGCGAGCTGGAGGACGGCAGCAAACAGTTCGTGTGGGAGAGCCTCCGGCGAGATTGACTCGCGCGGAGGAGCCTTGTGCTCGTTTAGGGACAGTTGCGACAAGTCATTTTGGGGTATCCATTGGTTTTGCATGAGCGAGTGCGGGATCGAGGGAGAGCGGACGGTGCGTTCGCGCGGAAAAAACGTCGACCGCAACGTGTCAAGCGAGCATCACCTGATGGGCGCGTCGCGCCGATTTCCTCTCCTACGTCGCGTCGCGTCGCGGCAGCGGCTCGAAGGTCGGCATCAGCCTCACAACAAAATCGCGGCATATATTCAACGTGAGACAAACAAGAATTCAAGAACACAAACAAGTCCTCGCCGGCACTAGTCGCGCTGCGCAGCGAATGCGGGCGCGCACCGATGCAGCTCGGCGAGGACGGCCGCGTTTGCTGCGACTGCCATTTCAGTCTCACGGATCCAGTCCGCATCGCGAGCGGCATCGAGTGCGCCATTTGGAATAAGCCGCCAGAGTTCAAGCGGGATGCCAGCACGATCGTCCTCGTAGTATAAGAGGAAGCCGTCAACGTCCGCAGCAACGAGAAGGGTGAGCAGGCGGCGAAACGGGTACCGCTCTGCGAACGCGCACGGGTTGTTGGTTTCGTAGCCGGGGAGCGAGGACAAACCGTCGGGATCCTGGAAGAGAGCAAGGACGGAGGCCAACAGAGAGGGAAGCAGCCGCGTCCACGGGTTGCAAGCAGGAAGCTGGAGCAGGTGCTCGATTGAGCTGAACCACGCGCGCTGGGCGGTGAGGTCGCAGCAGTCGCAAGTCAACGTCAGATCGCCATCTACTTGCATCGTGCGCCGGACGAGGGACGGCTGAAGTTGCGCTGACACCATGATGTCCAGTACGTGGTGAGCGGACTTGAGCATTTCCATGGTATCCAAGGCATGCGGCAAAGTGTGGGGATTTTGCAAGATTGCGATGAACAGGGGAGATAGTGAGAGCAGTTGTTGCGCGTCGACTCGGCGCACGGGAAATCGCATGACCATGTTCACAACGCGAAACATGTCAATAAGATCGGGCGCTTGCAGGTCCGCGCCTACGAGGGCCGAGGCCACGGACAAAGGGTCCGGCCCTCCTTCAGAATTATTGAGGACGACTGCAAGCATACATGCGCAGTGGAACGAGATCGACAAAATCTCGGTCTCGTTGCGAGCAACAGAATGCGCGTAGCGAAGAACAAGCTGGGGCGATTGGGGATGGGACCGGGTCGCTTTCCAGGCCTCAAGGAATGCTACATTGTATCAATGACGGTTAGGCGGGTTGGATCAAAATAGTAGACGACACGGTTAAATATGCCGGACCATTCGTCAACACTTGCTTGAAACTATCGCCGAGCTCCGCAACGATAGAATCCGTGAAGAGTCCAGTAGCGCGACCCTGGCATCGGGCGAGGTCGATCTCGAGAATTCTCCCCCACCCAAATTTGTTAATTAGCCCGCGGCGCCAGAGGGTGACGAGGGCAGTCGCGACAGTCTCCGTTGAAGGCCAATGCGAAACACGTTCCAGCACAATAGCGAGCACTGCGCTGTCGTGGCCTTCAAGGTTCAGGCGGTCATAGTAATTGACCACAACGTGGGCAAGCGGCTCGGGGGAATGAAACTCGGCAAGGCGGAGCACGAAAGCAAGGTTTTGGGGATCTGTAAAGCCAGCCGACCAGCTCAGTGAAAAGTGAAGGTCAAGTAAGTTGATTACACCCGAGCTTGGGCGCGAGGTCGCTGAGCGCAGACCAGTTAAGAGTTGGTTGCTGACCCAACGATTACTAAACGCCCTGCCCGGCCTGGTCGTGTCAAGGTTGAACGGCGGTTGGCGCAACAAGTCGACTAGGTTGGCGTCCCAACGGAACATGGCGAGATACCCGAGGGCATCCACAGGGGTCCAACCGGTTACGTCGAAATCGTCGAGATCCAACATCAATAGCGAGTCCTTTGCTTGGGCAGTCAAAAACGCCCATACCGATGGCTGGACCCGAGTTGTAAGCAGACTTGGATGGTTGGATGAGACCGAGGCGAGCATCTGGAACAAAGCTTCGGATTCGTCGCGAAGCGACGCGAGAACGAGGAGCTGGAGCATGGACGCGGCAGGTGTGCAGGTAAATGCGGAGGGACTACCGGGATCTTTACGGAAAGCTCGGCTGGATAAAAGTTGCACGAGAAAAAAGTCGCTGTCGTGGCCAGGATGAGCGACAAGAGTGTGATGAGCCCGTCGCGAAATCAAGTCAAAGGCAGCCGCAAGAAAGGACGCCTCGTCAAACGCCGGAGCGCAAACAGCCTGCGTCGTGTCTTCCAAGGTGGAGGCGATATAGCGCTGCTCAAAGTAGGCGCCGAGGTCCGTGCAGTACAGAACATCGAGTTGCGCATAGCTTTGCCAAAGCACGGGAGATGTGCCGTTCCGCAGGACCCGGCTCATCCAAATCGCTCCGACACAAGGATCGCGGGCGAGGTTGGCGAGCGCGTGAGAAGCCCCGCATACAGCGGACCGGGGTTCCACGAGCTGCAACGCGGTCGCAAGAAGCTCATGGGGAAGGAGCAAGATTGAGCCTTGAGGTCGTTGCATCGAGTTGTCTGGACGATCCATTAGTTTAGCATGTGAGGTTGAGGTCGGGAGGAGAGGACAGGAGGGATATGTTCGCTCGCGCCTAAGTGGCGCGCTGCTCGGCACGCTTTGGCCATCACTTGATGTCTCGCGCTTTCCGACGCGCTCGCGACTTGGTCCTCGCAGCCTACTCTTGCTCCAACACAGGCGTAAATGTCAATCCCATGCATTTGTACTCGTCAAACTTGGCCGCATGCTTCCAGCAAGCCGAACCATCGCAGGGCCCGATAGCGTCGTCCTGACCGGCTGCCTCGTTGCACTGCTGACAAGGCGTTTGTGCATTGGTTGCTGCGCCCTCACGTCCACCAACCAGTCGCCCTCGCTGCGAACGAGAAGGTCGCGCTCCGGCATCGCACCGCGATCATGTGATCAAGCTCTCAGCAAAGTGGCGCAGCGGCCGCCGTGTACGGAAGGCCCGCTGATCCCGATCCCTGTCAAGCAAGAGCGCCATGGAAGCGAATGAAGTCCTCGTCGGAGTTGCCGAGTTTGCGCTGTGGCAGACGGCCACGCGACTGCTCGTCGTCGCAGTCGTGTCGCGCTTCGTCTACTTTGCCGTGTTTGCGTCGCGCCCAGGCTTCGGGGTGGCGACCCGCATCTCGCTCATCGACACGGTCAAGTCGCTGCTGGCGTTCGTGAGACGCAATGCGCTCCGCCACGGCCGTCGCCGCCGCGTCCTGCTCGCGCTCGCGCTGTTCCTGCTCTCGCTGTCGGGGCTCGCCACCGATTTCGCCGTGTCGACGCTGTTTGCGACCTACGTGCGCTCGCGCGAGATCGAGGTCGTCTGGGTCCGCCCGACCAACACGCTGCGCCGCCAGTACCTGCCCTCGGCCGAGTTTGGCGTCCCCATCTTCCGCCACGCCGTCAACCAGGTGCTCGCCCCGCTTGTCCGCAGCAAGTACCCGAGCTCTACGGGCGCGTGGTTCCGCGTGTTCGGCACGCTGTCGGACGTGGACGTGGCCGCCGCGCGTATTCCCGGCCGGTGCGGCGACGTGGCCCCGCCGCCGCCGCCCAACGGGTCCGAGCCGCTCACCAACGGTGTCGACCCGGCCCCGCTGACCTACGACCCGCCAGCCGACTCGCCGCCGGGCGTCGTGCTCATGGAGAGCGCGAGCGCGCGCCAGCCCACCGTGTTCGGGTACCAGCAGCGCATCGTCACGTTTGGCCTGCTCACGCTTGACGAGGCGCGGCCCGACGGGTTCGTGTTCATGCTGGCCGCGCTGCCGATCCCGCTCACGCGGTCGGCGCAGTCGTCGGGCCTCGTCCGCCCCGTCTCTTCCTCTGGACCGAGCGGGCTGTGGACCGTCATGGGTCTCGGCGCGGGCCAGTCGAGTCGACAGCAGCAGTCACCCGACATGGGCAACGGAGCCGCAACGTTGTCGTCGCGTGCGTCGCACGTCGGCGTCACCAGCCTCGGCCCGACGCTCGCCGGGTACGAGCAGCAGTGCGGGCTCACGCCGGACGAGGTGCGCGCGTGGCTCGAGAAATACGTCAACACGCCCAACACGACCGAGGTCGCGACCGACCGGTACTACGCGCTCGGGCAGAACAAGACGCTGTCGACGCGCGTGGGCGTCTACTACGCCGACGAGACGGCGCAGATCCAGACCAGCACCGTGACCGGGTCGACGGTCGCCACCTTCTTCGCCGTCGACTCGGACCTGCTGAGGCGCGGCGAGACCGAGTTCCTCACGTTCGGGTCCATGATGACCGAGAACCCGCCCGCCGACAAGCTCACGTCGCTCGTCACGGCGTCGGACCACGCCAACCTGCTCGCGCGCGCCGCCGTCCCGCGGGAAAACCGCACGGATGCCGGCGCTGCGATTCCCGTGTACAACACGACACACGTCGCCGTGTCGAGCTTCCGGTTCGCGTGCAACGAGACGTACTCGGGCACGGGCGCCTTCTTCTTCGACTACGACGCGGTGCCGCCGCGCATCACGCTGCGCAACGACACGGACGCCAAGGTCGTCACGGGCGCGAGCGACGATCCGCTCGGGTGGCTGCGCGACCTGCCAGCCAGGGCGCGGGCTCGCGCACGCAAGCCCGACCACTGCACCATCTGGCTGTCGGGCGCGGCCTCGTCGTACACGAACCGCACCGTGGCGACGCCTGCGGCGCTGCGCGAGCTGCCCGTGTCGTTCCTGAGCGGTGCGCAGGTATGTCGCACCAGGATGACCACGTACGTGAACCCGCTGCCCGCCTTTGACAAGCGGTTTGGCGAGGATGACGGCGGGCTCCAGGCCGTGTCGCGGCCCGGCGATTTCGTGGTCGCAGTCCAGGACGAGCCGCAGGAGCGGCCGCTCGACGTGCGGTGCATGGACCCCGAGGTCGTGCAGCGTGCCTCCGCTGCTGCCGCCGCTCGTCGTGGTGACGCTCCTGACGATTCCGCGCCGACCAAGGTGCCGCACCCGTGGCTCGGGCTCGCGTCGCTGACGCAGCTGCTGGCGAGCGACGACGCCACGGACTCGCGCGCCGGGTGGGGCCAGGCGCGCGTCGACAGCATCAACTCGGGTGGGCTCGCGGCCGAGGGCAGCGCGGCGTACCCGACCTGGATGGACCCCGACGGCCAGCAGCTGTATTCGACGCGCGTCGTGCGCATCGCCGTGTGGGAGCTGCTCGCCTCGGCGGGCCTGTTCGTGCTGCTCGTCGCGCTCGGGCTCAGCCGCCTGCCGTCCATGTACTCGACGGTGCTGCCGCAGCTGTACTCGAACGCGCTCATCGAGCCGCCCGCGCGCACGCGGCGCCGCGCCGCCATGGACGAGGAGGAGACGGTGGGTCGGACCGATTTCGCCGTGGGCCCCGACGCGACTGCGTTCATTGACTGCGCCGACCCAGCCGAGCAGGCCAAGCGGCACAGCGTCTCGCGGTTCGACCTGACGCGGCCGACCGTGTTCGCGCTCGTCGAGTACCCGCACGGCGCCGACCCGACGTCGCCGCTGCCGTTCCCGTCGCACGCCGTGCTGCTCGTCGACGCGGACCAGCGCTCCGTGGTGACGCCGTTCGGGCTGGTCCCGCTCGCTGCTGCCGCATCATGTGCGACTGACGTGGCGGACTCGTCGTCGGCCTCGCTCATGAGCTCGCCCACCCCGAGCACGGCGACGCTCGTCGACCCGGACATTCAGCTGGTGCCTCAGGCCAAGCCGCTCGAGGGCGACTCAGGCGAGCGCACCCCCGTACCCGCCGCCGATCGGCCGACGGTAATGTACACGTCCAACAGCTACAGCCGCGTGTACCGCCGCCTCAAGCAGCGGCTCGACGAGCTCGACTTCTAGATCTCTCTGTGTAAACAATGCTTGTGTGTGTTCAAAAGCGACGCGTCGCGATATCATGTGAGCGCCGCCACAACAAGGCGAAAAAAAGTGTCTCCGCGATGTCTCCGCCCGCCATCGCTTATCCCCCCAACCCCACCACGTATCACCACAACCACTGCCATGCATACATCACTTCTCGCAACGCTGCGCGCTCGGCCATGGGCAGCCGCAACTGCAGCCGCGACCGCGACGGGCGCCGCGTGGTATCTCTCGGCACCGTACCGGCGGCCCGATCCGTCGCCCACGGCGTACGGACCCGTCACCGTCCTCAAGAACGACCCAACGGGCTCCACCACGCGCACGCTCACCCTCGGCCTGCCCTCGTCGCTCGCGCGCCGCGTCGCAGCGTGCCCCGTGCCGTTCCACTTTGACGTCAAGAACGCCGACCTGATTGTCGCCCGCTCCTACACGCCCGTCGGCATCGACCGTGCTTCTGAAGCAGGCAGCGCGACCGCACAGGTCCTTGTGAAGCGGTACCCGGTCGGCGAGACGTCCAAGTGGATGCACCGCCGCCAGCCTGGTGACGAGATTGAGCTGTGCGGCCCGCTGCACGACTGGGTGCTGCCTTCGCCTTCCGACGCCGGCTTCGCCGCTTCATCGGAACCCGCGACGCTCGGCATGATCGCGGGTGGGTCTGGCGTCACGCCGTTCCTGCAGATCCTCGAGGCCGCGCTCGAGTCGCCCGCCTCGCCGGCGACTGCGGCGGCGCAGGCGTGGCCAAAGTTCTCGCTCCTGTACCTCGCGACGGACCACGACGCGATGCTCGGCCGCGACCGCCTCGACGCCCTCGCCGCCGCGCACCCGGACCGCCTCCGCGTCACGTACCTAGTGCCCGGCCGCCGCCAGCTGTCGGGCGACGTGCTCCGCGAGTCGATGCCTGCGCCCGGCCGCGGGCTCGTCGCCGTGTGCGGTCCGGACGGCATGATCCGCACCATCGCGGGTGACCGCGGCCGCGAATACGGCACGCAGGGTCCCCTGCGCGGCATGCTGCGCGAGCTCGGGTACTCGGCCAGCGAGGTCCACAAGATGACATAGACGTTCTTTGCTTGTTCATTTTGATGGGACGCAAGCTTGAGAATGTGCGCCAGGGTGAGGGCTGAGAGATATCACCTTCGCAGCGAGACAGACGGACATCCAGACAAACAATTTATATGTCACACAACGAAACGACAAGGAAGAAGCCGCTAGACATGCGCGAGACGAGCACGTCAAATTACTGAGACCCGCCCTTGGCCACGGCAAGGAACTCGGGCGACTTGGTCGCCAGCGGCTCGACGCGGCGGAGCTCCTTTTCAATAGCAAGAGCCGTCACCTCTGGCGACTCGCGCTGGTGCTTGGCAAGCATAGCCGCAATCCAGGACGCGTCCTTGACGCCATCAAGCGCGCCATCAGGGACCAACGCCCAGAACGCAAGCGGAGCGAATGTAGTGAGAATGGTGAGCAGCGTCAGTAATCGATAGGCCAAGCTTACTCACCTTGCAAGAACGCGCATGCGAGATCGATGCCAAGGCAGTTCGCAACGTAGGTCGAGAGCGCTCCCGTTCCAGTGCCCCCATCCTGGCTGAAGCCCATAAGCAGAATGTACCCCCACGCAAGGTTGTTGAGAGCTGAAAATTGACCAGCGCGTCCAAATCGTCCACGGCGATAAACTTGTCGATTGTGCACGATCGTCGTCGGTGAGGTCTTGTGAAATGCGTTCAGGAAGGCGGCGAGCGGCGTGGAAGAGCAGCTCCGGGGTCTCAAAGGCGCTCAGCAGCGCCGCGAAGTGCTTGCCCAGCGGAGTGGTCAGCGGACCCCGCTTGAGCGAATCGATAAGATAGTCAAGCGTCAGTAACAGTTCGGCCGCGGACACACCCTCGTTGCACGGAATGCGACTCAGCGCCAGCGATGCCAAGTAATTTGGTCCAAAGGCGTGGGCGAGCGACTGCGGATCGACACCAAGCAGAGAATCGCGGATGTAGCGAATCAACTCGAGGTTCCACTTGGCGACGGCAACAGTGAACAAATGGTTAGCGAACGAGATGAACGTCATGTCCCACAGTTCGGGTCTCTCCAAGTCTAGTTCGTGCACAAACTCTTGTATCTCACGGGAGAGGAACCACCAAAAGAAGCTGCGAGCCTTCATCGTGATGAGATCTGGTGCATGGGAGGAAATGAGGGCCACAAATCTGGTGAAAAGGTCGATGTTGCCTTGGCGAGCCGCGTATACCGCGATTCGGAGTGCCGAGAGCCCTTGACAGGTCAAGCAAGATAATTCCTTGTCGGTCGGGACAACGTCGGCCGACAGGTCCGTCAAGTACAACAACTCGGTTAGCGAGAGCGAGTAAAGGTTGACGCCAAGATACAAGCACTTAGGGTGATGCAGGGGAGAGGGAAGCACGATATTCCATGGCTTGGTGCACCCGCACTGGAGCGCAGTCATGGAAGTAAAGGGCATGGAGAAAGCGTAAGCGGGTTGGGATTTCAGCGACAGCTTCGTCAGCAATGGATACGCGGTGAAAATCGTTCTCAGCGCTGTGTCGGTGATGTCGTCGATGTCGATTGACAGAGACTCGACCGCTGGAAGCGATAACGAAAAGTCGCTCAGGGCACATGCAGGAGCGCGGTCTTCATCAGTCTCGTGTTCGGGAACGCTGCAATGGCTTACAACAATTTGGAAACTGGTCGTACTTTGAAAAATCGAGGTTGTCAAGCGCGACCAAGTCGTTTGCGCACCGAGGAAACAGCAAATGGTCGGAATGCGGTCCACAACCAGCTCGACCAAGTTACGAAGTGTTAATTCATATCCATTGAGCATGAGGAGCTGCAGTCTGGTTGCACGACGCAGCAAATCGCACAGGGCAGCGATGGTGGGTAGGCATGCTGGATCGCTTGATTTCGCTCCGGAATATGAGAGACAGATGGTGTGAACAAGCGCGGCATTAATGGAAAAGCGGGCAGAACCAGGCAACTCACTGTCCCCGGCATTGGGATACAGCCCGCGACGAGTGAGGGTGAATTCCTCTGAGACCAGACCGCCGTCGTCCGTGAGAGTGCAATCGCCAAAATAGACAAACCTGGCGAACTCGAGCATGATAATCTCGTGATACTCGCGGCTCACGCGGGAGAGCGCGATAGCCGAGGGGCAAATCGTCCCCGAGATGTGCTTCGAGCCGATCACTCGCAAAGCGATCTTTTGCAAGATCTTGCTGGGCAGGTTACATAAATTGGGTCCTGGTACGTGTTCCATGGCGTTGCATAGAGTGGGAGGACGTTCATTCGATTCATTGATGGTTGTGGTGGTGCCGACGCGAGAGAACCGAAGCGAGCTCAGCGGTGACGAGGTTGAAGAAACGGACGAAACTCAAGCCCACGTGAGCCCACGGCAGGTGAACAACGCGTCTCTCCCACCCAGACATCGCGTTCCTCCCAGCTATCGGGAATAAACACGGTGAGATTGATCCGGGCGAGCACCAAAACGCTTAGCTGAGAGAATCGAAGTCAAATAGGCTGGATAGTTCTCATCGATTGCAATCGCACTCCTGCTCATATTCATCGGCTCACAGCTCCCAACCATCGCGCTCACCCACAATCTCAATCTCCGATCCAGCAGTGCCGCAGACCCATTCGCGAATCCGCTCGACTCCGCGGCCCACGCCATGGGATTCGCGGTCCACATTCTGCACGAGATGCCCCACGATCCGCGACGGCCGCACCGTGAACGCGAGCTTTGCCAAATCGTCCCAGCCACGAGGCAGAGGTAGCGGGAAATAAAGCGTCCAAGGGGCTACCGGTGAGGAGTCCGAGGGAATCGGGCCGGCATGAACCCTGGACAGGTCCACGAAGATCAGCTGGCGAGACATGGCAAGGAATTTATTTCAGCGAAGCGGGTCCAAGCGTGGCCATGACCTGGCCTGTAACTGCTGGTTGAGTCAGGACGTTCAGCGTGAGTTTCCGAAGGCACGGAAGAATTGAGTGGAGCACGACGTCCCACGGTTTGGCCGGTACCTGTGGCGGGCCGTGACTCGTGAATAAGGCCAAGTCGGAGAGCGTGAGCGAGAGTTCCTCCAACGCAATACACTGCGCGGGCACGACAATGTCACAGCCCGCTGGCAGCTGCAAATTCATCGTTAATGACTTGAGTTGCGTAGCACTCGCGGGGAACCGGTGATGTCAAGGTGTGAACCGGATACGCAGACGTGGCGAAGGCTCATCAGGTTGTTGCGGAAGGCGATACTTGGCGACGAGTTGGACAGTCCGCTCGTCGCGCGCTCGAGGGCGATGCGCAACCAGCTGGGCCAGGTACTGGTTTCCAAGTTGCAAGGAGAATAGTCCTTGACGTGCAACGTCACAAGGTTCGGCATGAAAAAGTAAGCGAGCATTACGGCAACGACCTCGCGTGGCCCGGATAACTTGGCGAGTCGGCCCAGCGTGCGCGATTGCCGAGGTACATTGGCCAGCGAGGACGGGATGAGCTTTGCGGCCTCCGCAGTGGCAAGCATCAACGATGGACATGGGCGAGAGCTTTCCAGCTCAGTGAGATTGCCGAGTCCGGGAAGCTCGCGAAGGTTGACAGGAACCAAAGTCGTTGCACCGCTTGTGCTGATTGCGCTGCAAATCTTGAGTTTCGCAAGCAACGGGAACCGTTTTCCATCGAGCGCGATGCGCAAATGGCTGCACTCGAGCTCTCGAAGCTGGCACTCCGGCTTTGGCGTGAAATGCTCGAAAATCAAGCTGCTGGAGGCCAATTGCAGCACGAGGGACCTGAGCTGCGGCGGAAGCGCTCGAGGCAACACTGCGAGCTGGTCCGGCTTGATGTCCCAAGCAACTCCAAGCCCAATTTCGGTGACATTCCCCGGCGTCGGTCTGTCAAGAATGCTTGCATAGGTGTGAATTTGAAGCCGCTTGAGCGTTGGGAACGCAGTGAGCAGTTTCCCCAAGGCCGCCGCATCCAAGTCAGCAGTGTACAAGCTGAGGGATTGCACCGCTGGAAGGGACATGGGTAGATCGCGCAACAGGGACGAAGTGGTGGCTGCGGCGGGACCTGGACGGCAATTGCGCGTTATGTTTACTTCCGTCGCGCGCGGGAATGGTATGCCGGCAAATGCCGCCATGTCGCTCGTGCGCTCGACCGACACGCTAAGAGACGTGATTTGGTTAGAGACGAGCTCCACCAGCGTCCGAAGCGTCGCGGCCGAGTCGTAATTTTCGATTGAGATGCAGCAAAGACCAGATGCGCGCTGCAGCAAGGCGCAGACGGCGGGCACGGCGGGGAAACGGATTGCCGACTCGGAAATGTTCGTGCAAATAAAAAATTGAAGGATTCGAACGAGCGAGGCATCGATGGGGAATCCGGGAGCGGCGTCGAATGGGCCGCTGTCGCCCTCTTTTACGTACAGTCCGCTGCGGGTAAGCGTAAAGTATTTCGAGTTTAGACCGCCATCATTGGTCAGAGTGCAATGTGGAAGCGGCAGTTGCGATTGCGCCCGCCAACGCTGGACAAAAAGAGTTGATTCCGAGTTCGGGCAGGAGATGCAGTCCAGAAACGTCACGAGGCCAAACGCAGATTGTCAGCGCAGCGTAAGACCCTTCGTGGTTACGCAGTGTTGTGAGACGCGGAAACCGCTCGCCATCAAGTACCACGTGAAGCCGGCAGCCGTGGAGCTTGCGAAGCCGGCACTCTGGGTTCGGTAGGAGATGTTCAAGGATCGTGGTCGCCAAGCGCAATTCAAGCTGTAGTGAGGCGAGCTGCGGCGAAAGCGCGCGCGGCATCATTTCGAGTTGGTCGGCGGCGATACCTATGGCAATGCCGCGGTCTCCGCCGTCGGAAGCATTCGTCATCGAATCGGCGCCGTGATACGGATTGGTTCGAATCTTGAGGTGCTGAAGTGTTGGGAAGCCGCCGAGAAGCTTCGCTATCGATGCTGCGCCCAAATCGTCAACGTACAACTTGATGCTTGTCACAGCAGGAAGCAAGAGAGAAAAGTCGGGAAGAACGGAGACGGTGTTGTGATCGTCGTCTTTCCCTCGGTTATCGTAATAAACGCGGATGTCGGTCACACACGGGAAGAACGGGTCGGCAAGCGCCGCCAACTCACTGGTGCACCCGAGACGCAAGTCAAAAGACGTGATACGATCCGCGACAAGGCCGACCAGTGTCCGCAGCGTCGCTGCCGAGTCGTTCTTTTGGATCGTGAGGCGACTGGCCTCCGTCGCGCGCCTCAGGAGAGCGCACATGGGGGGCGAGGCGGAGAGCCGCGAAGGACCGTTGCCGGCGCGGGGAAAAGTGGGGTCATTCGAACACTGCGCACCAACGCGACATTGATGGGGAAGCCGGGCGACCCGGGCGCGTCCCCCTTGGCGTACAGCCCGCGGTGCGTGAGCGTGTACCTGGGAGAGTCGAGAACGCCGTCGCTGAGGATGGCACAGGATTCAAAAGAGATATCAAGAGCGATTTCTGCCATGGCAACGTCGTACAGCTCGCGGGAGACGCGGGCCAGTGCGATGAGCGAGGCGTGGCCCGCGTAGAAGCCATCGTGAAAGGAAACGCGCGCAACGAGGTTGCGCAGGAGCTTTTCGGGTAGATTGCATAAAATTGGAGCAAGATTCAGATCCGTGGTAGTGCGTTCTCGTCAGAGGAGGGAGCGTCGGAGGCAACCAACGCAATTTGCGCATTCGTGTCACTCGCCACGTGCGGATGACCGGCACGTCCCCGCCACGTTGAGACGCGAAGCTCACTCGATCTATCACGCTCCTTGCACTCAGCTACCACCTTCGGCTCAATCACGTTTAAACTGTGCTCGAGCCTTCGTGTTCCTTGACTAAAGCACTACCCAGTCGCCCATCGCTCGGTCACCGCGGTGGCTGTGCGCGCGGTTCCCGAGCTCCAGCTCGGATAGCGCCTCTATCAAACTAGCTCATACGGACTTGTTTGATGAGCATGGCACTCTCTCATACTCAGCCACCACATCCAAACCACGATTGAGCTGTGCAATTCAAGTCATACTATATCATCTCCCTCTAACACCTCACGTCACCTCCCACTCGTCACGTCGACAGGATCCTCCGCAGCGGGTTGGAGCTCGCGCTCGCCGCTCCAGGCGTTGGCAGCGGGGAAACCGCCGCGCTCGAACCCACCTGCGCCTGCTGCTGGTGGACAACGTTGATGCCTGCCGCCGTCGCCGCGACACGCTGCCGGGTGACGGCCCGCGCGTAGTCGAGGTCGCGGTAAATCGCCTTGATGGCAGTCTCGACGCCGTCCTCGGCGTTGATCCGCTCGCCGACGGCCTTGGCGCGCTGCTGTATACGCGTGTCGGAGACGAGCGCCGTGAGGGCGGGGGCGAACTTGTCCTCGACGAGTCGGCGGACGGCGATCCCCGCGCCGAGCTCCTCGACGCGCGCGGCCCAGAAGAACTGGTCGCCGAAGAAGGGCTTGATGATGCAGGGGACGCCGAACCGGAGCCCCGCGGCCGTGGTCCCGGACCCGCCGTGGTGCACGACGCCGCGGACGCGCGGGAACAGCCACTCGTGCGGGACGCTGTCGAGCTCGAGGATCGACGCGCACGCGGTTGACGCCGCGGCCGACTTTTTGCCGCTCGAGAGCCGGTCGCTCCACCCGCGGCACACGATGGCGCGGACGCCCGCGCGGCGGACACTAGCGACGATGACGCGCGACATTTCGTCGGGGTCAGGGACGACGATCGACCCGAACCCGATGTACACGGTGCGCGCGGGGTCGACGGCCAAAAACTGCGCGAGCGGGTCGGGCGGGGTCCACGCGTTGAGCGGCGAGGGGAGGAACCAGTACCCGCAGACGTGGACCCAGTCGGGCCACTCGGGCGGCGGGGGCATGACGGCGGGCGAGATGCCGTAGATGAAGGGGACGCTGCGGAGGTCGGCGGTCCAGACGGACGGGAGCCCGAGGGTCCTCCTGCGCCACCGGTTGATGATGGGGCGGGTCGCGGCCCAGATGGCCTGCTCGGCGAGCGTGAAGGTGGTCGAGTTGTACCCGAGCCCGGACGCGACGACGGGGGATTCCTGGACGGGCGCGAACGGGTGGGCGAAGGCCGACGTACGGGTCCACGGCATCATGAACGCGCGCATCACGGGGATCTGGAGCTTCTCGGCAATGTGGTACCCGGCGCCGAGCGCGCCGGCGGCCTCGATGATCAGGTCCGAGTCCTGGCACGCGGTCCACGCCGTGTCGAGCAGCTCGCCGATCCACCCGCGGAACTTGCCGTACACCTGGCGCGCGAACCCGAGCGAGAACATCGGGTAGTCGACGCACAGCTGCATGATCTCGGCGGGCTCGCCCTTGATCTCGCGGAACGCGATCCCGTGGCTCTCGATCCACGGCTGGTACTCGAGGTGCGTGGCCAGCCGCACCGTGTGCCCGGCGCGCTGCAGGCCCTGGCACAGCGCAATGAACGGCTGCACGTCGCCGCGCGTCCCGATCGTCATCACCGTGATGCGCATCGGCGGCGGCGGTGGGCGCGGCACCTTGTACTGCTCGTGCACGATCTGCGGGAGCAGGTCAATGTCCTCTACAGGGTGGGCGCGGGTCAGTTGTGGTTTGCGCGGATGCAAAGGCGAGAGGTAGCGTACCAACACTGAGATGCGGCTGCGCCTCGACTGCGACTGCCGGTGGTGCGACCTGCGCGACCGCCGCGGTCTCGACGGGCTTGATCCCCTGCAGAATGCTCGAGCACTGGACGAGACTTGCGGGATCCGCCTCCACCTCCCCCTCCCCACCCTCCTGCTGCACCGCGACCGTGAGCGCGCGCACAACGTGGTCGCGGACCTCAGCCGAGGCAAACTGGAACACGAGCTCGCCGTTCTTCGCGGCAACATTCATCCCGCGCTCGCCAGTCGGCACGACGCCGACAATCTCGGTGCGCGGGACGACGCAGTTCCCGCCGCGTCGGCCGGGGAGCAGCGTGACGCTGGGCTTGAAGGCGAGGTGTCCCTTGCCGACGTACAGGCGGCCGTAGTGCGCGAGCGTGCGGACGAGGTACCCGGGGACGCGCACGGCGACCGTGTCGGCGGTCTTGAAGGTCGCGAGGAACTCGGCGTCGAGCGCCGCCTGCGTGTCGGCGGCCGACGGGGCCGTCGGGGGCAGCGCCGCGACGGAGGTCTCGGACGGCTGGCGCGACCGGATCAGCAGGTCCGACACGACGCCGGGGACCGCCGCGACGCCCTTGACGGCGGCGAGCGCCGAGTCGACGATGGCGGCGGTCACAGACGCCGAGGGCGCGACGAGATCGAGCGCGGGGCGCGATCCGGACGTCGGCGATGCGGCGCCGCTGAGCGACGCGAGCCGGCCGCGGCCGAGGTCGAGCGACGAGTTGCGCCGGTGCGCGCGGCGCGCGGCGCCGGGCCCGGGCGTGGTGCTGCCCGCGGCGGCCGCGTCGGCGGCGTCGATGCTCGGGGCAGTCACGAGCGAGGCGCCCGAGTCGACGCGGTTGAGCAGCGCGGGGTCGCATGAAGCGTCGGGCGAGCCGCCGAGCGCGCCGCCGAGCGGGACCCGCACGTCGCTGTGCGAGCGGCGGTGTGACAGGCGGCGGATCAGGTTCATGGCGCCGCCGAGGAGGGGCTGCTGCGTTGAGGGGGAATCAATCGGGGTGGCGGGCGCCGACGTCGCGGTCGCGGCCGTCGTCGGCACCTCGGTCGTGATGGTGAGCGCCGGGACCGGCGCCGCCGCCGCCGTCGCCAGCGGGGCAGATCCGTGGACGGGCGACGAGGGCGCCGACGTCGGGCGGTGGTGCGCGTACAGGTCCTTGACGAAGACGGGCGGCGACGCCGCGCCGGCGGCCCATCGGCCGAGCCCGAGCGAGGCGCCAATGCGCTTGATACCCGTGGGCGATGCGGCCGAGGGCACGAGCCCGTCGGACAGGGACGCGTGGCGCGCGGGCCGCGCGGGGACGAGCGAGGCGAGGAGCGGGAACACGGTTTCCTCGTTCGCCCCAAAGTACGCGAACACGTACTCCTCCTCGTCGTCCTCGTCGGCGGGCGCGGGGAGCGCCGGGTGGCCGCCGAGGGCCGAGTAGGCGACGGTGATGCGTGCGGCGTGGTCGGACGAGGACACGGCGACGCGCGAGAAGGCGGCGCAGGGGAGGACGAGGCGCACGTCGTCCGTGTTCTGCACCAAAAAGCTGGCCTCCTGGAGCAGGCGGAACCACTCGCGCTGGGCCTGCGGCGAGTCGGTCGACAGGCGCCAGACGCGGTTGGGCTCGCCGCCGTTGGCGTCGCGGATGCGCAGCTTGAGGCCGGTCGGGTTGGACCGCGACAGCTCGACGGAGGCGACGTCGCGCAGGTCGACGGCGTCGACCGGGTAGTAGGTGTCGGTGGCGTTGGCGTAGCAGGAGAGGCTGGACCCGTGCAGGACGAACCAGTAGGTGGAGTCGGTGCCGAGCTTGCCGCGCTTGGCGAGGAAGCCGGCGTGTCGGCGCGGGCTCGAGGCGTGCGGGACGCGGGCGTAGAAGCACAGGTGGGTGTCGAGCACGTACAGGTAGCCGCGCAGCAGCACGTTGCGCATCAGCCAGCACGAGAACTCGCCGTGGAATTTGGTCGGCGGCGCGGCGCCCAGGTCGAAGGCGGCGGTCAGGCGCGCGAGCGGGTCCGTGGACAGCGCGGCGGGCGGCGCGGCGTCGGGGACGGCGGCGTCCTGGACGGGTGTAGGCGACGCGGTCGCGAGCTCGCGGGTCACGGTGGCCGCGGCCGGATCGCGGTCGGCACCGTCGTCGTCCTCGTCCTCGGTCGAGCTCTCCTCGGGCCGCACGGCGGGGCCGACGGCGGGCGCGTCCTTGGCGACGGGGCTCCCGTTCCGCGGTCCGAGCGAGGCGAGGAACAGCTTCGGCGGCGTGGTGGGCGCGGTGCCGGCCGAGGTGGCAGGTCGCGGCGGGAGGTCGGGCCGCGGCCCTGCCGGCGCCGTGGGCAGGGTCATGGCCGAGTGGAAGGGGCGGGGCGGGAGGGCGGGCGGCGGGCGCAGCGGGCCCTCGCCGGGCTCGTCATCCTCGTCGTTGGTGGAGCTGGATCGGCTGCGCGGCGGGAGCGGCGGTGGGGCGGTGCGGAAGAGGCCGGCGGGGGAGGGGGCGGCGGCGTATGAGGAGCGGGCGACGCCGGCGAGCAGGCTCGGGAAGGCGTCCTCGGGGCTCAGGTCGAGGCTGTCGACGGCGGTGGGGGCGAGGCGGGCGAGGGCGGGCGGGCTGGCCGAGCCGGGCTATGGGGAAGGGTGCGATGAGTGTCCGAGTCGGAGCGGTTCCCACGGACACGGGCGGGCGGACGCGCACCTCCTTGCTCGCGCCGGGCGAGGTGGGCGACGGCGGCGACTGGGCCTCGGACTGCAGGCTGGCCTGCAGGAAGGCGAAGACGGCCGAGTTCATGGCGGGTCGTGGTGGTGGTGGTGGTGGTGGTGGGTGCGTTGCGCAAAGTCGTTGGGTCGGTTCGGTTACATGAATGCGGTCGGCTCCGACCAGAAGGTTGCGCGAGGAGAGCCGCAGCGACGGACGCGGGATCTATGGGAGACGGGAGACTTTTTGTGCGGGTGCGGAGAAGGAAGGGGGGAGGGGGAGAGGAGAAGCGGCCGCCCGTTCCGCGAACCGCGAACTCCGACGCGCGTCGTCACCGCACAGCGACCAAACCCAAATTCCCGGGGTCGCGCCAAGACCGCTTCCGATCGCTACCACGCTCCTCGGCGTCCCCCTCCCTGCGCACAGCCACGATGGAACCCTCGCGCTGCCATGCAACACCCTGACATGTCCTTGTTGTTGTGATGTAAGCCTGCCCTCGGCGCTTGGCAGAGCGCATGTCGGACCCGCCAGCACGCCAAGGCCCTCGCCGACTCGACCGACTGCCTGAGCGCGCCCTGCCTTGTCGCGAGCCTTGGCGCCGCCCTGGATGCGTTCCTGAGCGTCACGGGAGGGTTGCTGTGTGAGGGAGAGGTGCAAGGACGTGAGCAAGTCCACGCTCTCGCTATCGAATCGTGTTGGGGACACTGAGTGGATCTATATTCGACAATCTGGACGACCTACGCCGCGCTCGCCGCCTTGCCCTCGGCGCCAGGCACCCGCAGCGCGCGGCCAGCGTAGGCGCGGTCGCGCACGCGGTGCAGCCCGACGGCGAAGGCGAAGAAGAAGAAGGTGGCGAGCAGGACCCCCGGGTACATGTACGCGGCCGCGGGCTTGCTGACGTCGAGGAACCCGTACACCCACGGGCTCGCCGTGCACGCGTCGCCCGCGCCCGAGCACATGAAGTAGTACAGGAACGCCCACCCCGTGTACACCACGATGAGGACCAGCGCGGGCACAATGGCCCACACGTTAATGTGCATCGCGCCCAGCACAATCTCGACATACACGGTCAGCAGGCTGATGCCGTGCTGCGACACGGACACGGTGCGGCCCAGCGTGCTCGTGCTCTCGAAGAAGCCCTTGCTGAGGAACAGCCAGTACACGATCGTCACAATGTGCTGGAAGCAGCACATCCACGAGTACAGCGTCGAGTGCACCACCGCCGTGAACCGCGACATCACCGCCTCGTCCGTGAGCCCGCTCGGCAGTGCGCGCCGCGTGATGAGAATCGAGAGCTAGACGATGCACGGCGTGTGGTCGGTCAGTGAGGCGCGTGGTCGGTTACTGAGGCCCGCGTTGCCGCGACCCAACCCTAGGCTACGCACCACAAGGTAACCCATAATAAAGAAGTAGTTGATATGGGTGAACATGAAGGCCCAGCGTAGGTCTGCCAGCGTTCCCTCGCCGTCCCGCATCCAGCGGACAAAGCCGGCCACCGTGATGAAGACGCAGAAGGCCAGGATCGCCGCCCGCACCCACAGCAGCGTGGCCACCGACACCACGTACGATGCGCTGGCGTCGCGCGGGTACGCGATGCCCGCCACCATCTTCTGCATCCCCTTGGCCTTGGGTGCCGCGTCGGGAGCGGCGGCGGTGGTCGTGGCCTCGGGCTTGGCCATCGAGGCCGGGGCGGGGTCGATGGTCGCGGTCATGGTTGCTTTCGTCGCTAGATCACGGTCGTTGGCGCAGAGCGGTTGAGTGGGTTAAGATATGCGTTTGTTTTACGCTGTAGAGCGAGAGCTTGAGTTCGGGGGAGGAGCGAGGGACGAGGGTTTGTGCCTGCATGTGGCGGTGGGGCCTGCTGCCGCTGAGCAACGCTGCTTCCGCGCTTCGGGCCGGGCCAAGGTGGGCCCACCTCCAGCCGTCCAGCGGTTGGCCAATCGATTCTCTGGTCGCTGCCGCCGACGCCGCGGCGTGCAACCATCCGCCACACCGGCGTCCTTTATTGCGCCACTACGCTCGCGCGACGCGGTCACCGACTCGCTCATATACCGACTCGCTGTATTACTCGCGTGCGAGAGGTGGAGTGAAAGCGTAATCTATATCAAATTTGGCCACGGCATGGGGCCGGCGACGTGCATGCGGCCTGAAACGCGCCCCAGACGCCGTCGTGGCGCAGCGTCCCCAGCCCGACCAGCCAGCCCGCGAACCGCGACGCGTCGCGTCACGACGCGCGACTGCGCCTCGCAGGACGAGCAGCCGACTACGCAAGGTCGTCCTGGTACAGGTCCCACAGCGCGCCGACCGGGTGCCCCGTCACTTCCGCGACAACCTGCTCGTCCCACCGCGGCATCGCGACGAGGATCCCGTTGAGCACGCGCGTGAACCCGGGGAACACGGCGCGCTCGATCCAGTCGAGAAAGTACGCTGTAACGTCATACCCGCCGTCCCACCGCCCACCCGTCTTCCGGCGCCAGTGCGGCGGCGCGAGCCCGGCACGCAGGCGCACGTAGTCGGCGACGCCCTCGATCAGCCCGCCGGGCGCCGTGTCGTGCGCGCTGCCCTGGTACGCGTGCACGAGCTCGTGCACCAGCACGCCCCAGATCTCGGCCGCGAGCCGCGCCGGCGGCTGGCGCGACAGGTACGTGCTGCTCAGGTGCACCTCGGCCGTGGCCGCGCTCGGGTTCAGCGTGTGCGCGACGCCGTCGAACGGGCGCACGTGCAGCGTGATGTGCGACTTGGGCGTCGGCGTCGCCATCGACAGGTGTACCGGGAGCCGCGCGTCCTCGTCCTCGCTCTCCTCGACGTGCGCGGCGGGCTGCGCGTACGGCGCGGCCGGGACGGGTTCGGGCGGGTACACGCCGCTGCTCGCGTCGGGCAGCACCGTCGCGGTCGGCGCCGCGCCACCCGCCCCCGCCGCCACCGAAGTCGTCGTCGGTGCCGTGGAACAAGGCTGCCGCTTGCGCTTGCCGTACAGCGTCGTGTACACGAAGCCCGCCGCCACAACGACGGCCTGGCCCGGGTCGTTAGGGCCGAGGTGCTCCAGAACCGCCGCGACGCCCGCGTCCGACCGGTCGGCCACCACGCGCACCACGGGGACGACGGGCAGCGCGGCTTCGGCAAGACGGGCGACGATTGGGTTTGTAATGTGCATGAGATCCGTTTGATGTTGTTGTGGGGGAGAGAGGACCGAGTGTGGCGACTCGCGCCGCTCATATCGGCCTCGTCGGCGCGCTTACTGTCAGCCCTCGCTGGTGTCAATGAACTAGCACATGTAACTCTATGCAAACGCCATCTGCTATGCTATGTGTCCTCGTTGTACGGAAGAGAGTCGGCTGCAGTGGGTCAAGTCGACCCGGCCGGTGGCGAGGAGCGCGATCTCTGCGTCCGCGACGCCGTCCGCCTGCCCGTACGCTCCCTTTAGAGACGCTCTCATCCTCGGCTAAGGCGATCAACGACTTGGACCTTCACCTCCATTGCTTGCGCAGATCCCCACGGCGGCATGAATACCGCTCACATCGCAGCCTGAGCCAGACTGTGAACGCATCAACGGGGGCTCGTAGCGGCTACGACTTGAGTACCAGCAGGCACCCACGCGGTTGGAGCGGCGAGAAGCCGTCCCGCAAAGCTACCCCGAGTACTCGGCCGTGCACCCGGACGTCGTCGACTTCTCGCCCCGCTGCAGCAAAAGGCGCGACAGCTACAGCAAGCGCGCGGATCGGCAATGGCTCTTCGTCAGCAAGGGTCCGGTGCACCGTTCTCGGCGCGGGTTTGCGCGCAAGGACGCGGCGCAATGTAAACATGTATCATTCACAGCTCCTCTTTGAGATCTGCGTCGTCAAGGCGAGGGGATTGCCCAAAGTGTCAGGCCACGTTCGGCCAGAGGACCACGCGCGGGGAAGCGAGACGCGACGCTCATGTCGACCTGATCTCCGCGCCTCCTGTCACTTCTCCATCGCACTCAATGAATCTCCAAATGCAACTCAATGCAATACGCTTCTGCTATGTTATGCATCTCGATCGCGCAGGATCAGGCCTGACGCAGTGGGTCAGCGCGACTTGGCATTCGGCGTGGAGCAGGCTCGCCGCGTCCGTGACGCCACCTGCCGACCCGTACCCCGCGCTACGCTCTCAATGTTAAGGCTTGCCCCTCGCCTTTTCATCAGCTTTGAGTGCGCTCGGGAACAAGATAATCCCCGATTTTGCCGCTTGCCGCCCGTAGTCACAGCGCAGAGCGTCGAAATCTCAATGCGCGCTCTAAAGGTGTCAAGCGCGCGTCCCCGGAGCAGCTCGAAGTAACCTTGTTGCTTACGGCGGAGAGCATCGTTGCGCACACATACGTCCTCGTGCGTCGCGTCTCGGACGCGTCAGGTCACTGATCTTGGAGCGGCGCGTGGTTTCGGACGCGCGCGCACAGCAGAGCTGCGGGATGCTGTCCTTGACAGGTCCAGCGCCTGTCCATCATCGCAGCTCGTCGCCAACTCGATCTGCCGAACGACTCGCTCGCTCCTCGAACGTAAACTCGCGATCATGGGCAGACGGAGACCACGTTACAGAGACAACTGGACTTATAGCCCCTCCACTGATCCTGCGCCTGTCGTCGCGCCGTCGCCGTCGCCAACCGAGTCCTGCCCCGCTCTGCTTCCTGAACCTGCTGCCGCGGCCGCGCCGGTGCCGACCGAGATCAGCCCCGCTCCGCCTCCCGACCCTCCCGCTCGTCGCGAACGTCGCACGCGTCGTGAGCGTCGCACCTCACCACCGCCGACTGAGGACGGTCCCGCTCCATCCGCTGACTCTCCTGCTCGTCACGAGCGTCGCGAGCCACCGCCGCCGAGGCAGAAGAAGAAGAAGAAGAAGAAGAAGCAGAAAAAGCCTAAACCCGTTCCAGAGCCCAACAACGCGCGGGCGCGCGACCCGGCGGCCGAGTTGTTCGGCTACCGCTGGAGCCCGTTGATCAAAAAGAAGTGGGACTGGTCTTCGTTCACCAACGCGGAACGAAAGGCCCACCGCCGCGCGTTCCGGAAGCAGCAGCGGAACAAGACCAAGCGCCAGGCTAAGCGACAGGCCAAGCGGTACGAGGTGGTGCGGTTCGGCGGCAGCCAGCACGGCGCGCCGCGGCTCGAGTCCCCGCCCAAAGGCACGCCACGCGACGCACCTCGCGCCGTCTCGCCGCAGTACCAGCACGCGCACACGCCGTGGAACGACAAGGCGTTTGCGCAGCTCGAGGTGCGCGGCAAGCGGCGCGACTGCATCAGCAAGCGGGTGCACCGGTACTGGCTGTTTGTCAACCAGGGCCCGCCACAGCGCAACTACAAGGTTCACCGGCCGCGGTGCGTGTTTGTGGTCTCGGACGCGGTGCGCGAAGTGGATCCGGCGATCATGGCGATCTAGTAAATGTAATTTACACTCCAGCGGTTTATTCTTTTACGGCTCGTCCGTGAGACACGCGTCGCCAAAGAAGCGGACCGCGTTCTCGGTCGTCCGCGCGGCGGTGTCGTCGAGGGACCAGCCCTTGGCGTCGGCGACGACGGTGAGGACCTGGTCCATGTAGCCGTCGACCGAGTCGGCGCGGTGCACGTCGCTCTCGATGAGGATGCGGTCGTCGGGACACGCTGCGATGCGGGCGGCAAATTTGGGCGAGCGGGCGTTGACGACGACGGAAAAGGAGAAGTAGAGGCGCGGGCCGATGCCCTTGAGGTTGACGAGCTGCTTGAGCAGGTCGGGCGAGCCGGTGAACGAGTGTAGCACTACGCACGGACACATTTAGCGCGTGAAGCGTCACGGAAGCAAGGCAGCGTACTGATGCGAGGCGGCCACACAGTCGCAGCGTCGCGATCGCGCTTGGCCTTGGGCGAGAGCTTGGCCTGGTCTCTCAAGAAATCGAGGACCCATCCCTGGGCCTGGACGCAGTGCATGCTGATGGGCCGCTGGTACCGCGTAGCGAGGTCCCACTGCTCCCTAAAAACGGCGAGCTGGGCGTCCCAGTCGTAGAGCTCGCCCGAGTGCGGGTCGGTGGCGACGCGGTCCATGCCGATCTCGCCGACGAACGCCCACGGGTGGTCGCGCACCAGGGCCTCGAGGCGCGCGAGCCAGTCGTTTTCGGTGAGGGCGAGCGTGGCGGGCGCGAACCACGGGTGCACGCCAAAGCCGGCGACGGTGTGGGCCGGGTACGCGGTGCGCGCGGCGAGGACGGCGTCCCAGTCTCTGGGCGAGGTGCCCATGAGCGCAACGCGGCCCGTGCGTACACCGCTGCCGTCGTGGGCGGGATCGGCGGCGAGCAAGGGCAGCAGGGCGGGGGTGTCGGTCAGGTGGCAGTGCACGTCGACGAGGCGCGGCAGCAGGTCGGGGCGCGCGGGTGCGGGCGGCGATACATGTTCGGAGATGGCGGGTTCCATGGTGACAAGGCGTTGAGAGGGAGAGGGAGAGAGGAAGAGAGGAAGAGGAACGGAACGCTTGTTCTCGCCGGGAAGCAGCGAAGCGTGAGTGGCTTGGCCGCGCGTCCCACACGCGCGTCCCACACGCGCACGCGCCGCCGACGCTTCCAACCTCCCCTCCAACAAGCTTCTTCCCCTCTTCCCCCCTCCCTCTCTGCCTAGCAACTCTCGCCCACAACATTGCTCTGTATCACATCGCACACTCATTGCAACGCATCGACCTCCTGCTGCCATCACGCACCGCCAACAACAGCACACGACCATGTCCTCGTCCACGTCCGACGCCTCGTTCCTGACGGCGTACACGACGGCGACGACCGGCGGTGGCGCTGCGCGGTCGCCCGACAGCGTGCGGTCGCAGAACACGGTCCTCGCTCCCATCGCCGACACCGACGGCGTCCCGCCCGTCCCGCCGCTCCCCCCGCTCCCGCCGCTCCCGCCGATGCACGCTGCTGCTGCGGCCGCCGTGCTCCCACCACCGATGACGACGATCAACACTGACCCGAGCCTGCCGCCGCTGGACCGCGGCCGCTCGGCGAGCACCGACACGGCCTTCGAGTTGCCCGCCGCCTCAACCGCCGCTGCGCCCATCACCGTCGAGCCCCTCCACCATCAGCATCTCCCGCCGCCGCCGCAACACCTGCCCGCCAACTGGCACCCGCGCATCTTCGGCCCCGCCGTCCCGCCGCTCGGCCCGACGCCAACCACCTCCATGCACTCGATGCAGCTGCCGCCGCCGCGCCTGCGCCCGTCGACCGCCGCCACCCCCACCAGTGGCAACCCGATCCCGCGTGCCGCCCGCGCGCCCGTGCGCTCCGTGTCCCCACCACCCGGCCACGCCCGCCGCCGGCGTAGCGCGCAGTACGACCACCACCCGCCACCACCGCGGTCATCCCGCGCCAGCGCGAGCGGGACCGCCGAGTCGGACATCGAGTCGGACGCGTCAGGCCCCGTGCGTCTGCCGCGCCGCCCGCGCGAGTCGTCTTCCGCAGCGGGTGCGCCCGCGCGGTCGCGGAGGGAGCCGAGCGCCGCGTCCGCGTCCAGCCACCTGCGCCAGCGGCAGCCTGCATCCCGGCAACGGCGCGGCGGGGCGCGCACGCCAAGTGGGAGCACCCGCGGTGGAGCGCGCCGCCGCCCAACCGCCGTGTCGCAGTACGAGACCACGCTCGACGATTTCTCGAGCAATGTCAGCGACGACGAGGGGACGGGCGACGACGACCACGCCGATCTCGCCGTCCACTCGCACCGCACCGGGTACTACTCGACCAACGACGAGGAAGAGGAGGAAGAAGAATGGAGCGACCACGAGCCCATGACGGTGCGCGAGCGGCAGGCGCTCATCAACGCCGAGCACCCGTTCGGCCTGCGCCTGTGGAAGCCCGCCCTGTACAAGAAGCGCCGCGGCATCGACGTGGCCACCGAGCAGGAGCTGCGGTCCACCCACTCGCCCTTCCTCGGACCCTCAGCCATGGCCTCGCCGCCCATGAGCCCGACCTCGTGGGGCGGCCTGCGCACCCGGCCCGCGTCCATGCACGCCCCCGAACCGTCCCTCTTGTCGGATCATGACGACGTCGGAGACGGCGCGCACCCGCTCCCGCCGCCCGCGCTCGGGTGGTGGTCGGTCCTCACCCCGGGCAACCTCGTGTGGGCCGCACTATTCAGCGTCCCGCTCGCGCTCGCCCTGACCCTCGCCGCGCTCACCGTCGCCGTCGCGTCCCTCGGCACCGCGCACGCGTACGCCCGCGCGCTCCTGCGCATGGCGCTGTACTGGGCGTGGCCGTTTGGCCGCGAGCTGCACGTCCTGCACCGCGCGCCCGCCCCACGCACCCGCTGCTGTTGCTCGCCCGGCCTCGCGCTGCACCGCCTCGTCCTCGCCGTCGTCGCGGGCCCCGTCCTCTTCACCGCCGCCGCCGCCAGCTGGCTCGCTGTCGTGTACCTGCCCATGGCCAAGGCCGTCGGGATCGCCGCCGCGCAGCTGTGGCGCGACCCACTCGCGCTCGTCGTCGACCACGTCGAGCTCGCGGAACCCGTGCCTGCGGTCGCGGGGGCGCGGCCTGGCGAGGATCTCGCTGCGCTCATGCAGCACGTGCATTTCGGCGCGTCGCTGGCCGAGCCGGCGCGGACGCCTGCCGGGATCGCGATCTCGGTCGTCGACAGCGCCGACGAGGCCGTCAGCGACACCGACGACGCGCGCGCGCCGCTGCTCGGCCCGCGCACGGCGCCCGCCGCCGCCGCGGGGAGTCCCGCGACGCTGCTCCTGTGCGTATGCCGCGCGGGCGGGCTGCGGTATCTCAAGTACACGGTGGACGGGACGAACATCCTGTTTGTGAACCTGATCCCGTTCGTCGTGTGGGTGCTCGTCGACGGGTACCTGCTGGGCCAGGCGATCGCGAACCCGCGGCTGTTATTTGGGATGTGTCTGCTCGCGACGATCCCGCTGTCGTACTTTATCGGGATGGCGGTCGCGTCCGTGTCGGCGCAGTCGTCGCCCGCGATCGGCGCGGTCCTCAACGCGTCGTTCGGGTCCGTCATCGAGGTCATCCTGTACTGCCTCGCCCTGCGCGAGGGCAAGACCGAGCTCGTCGAGGGCGCCGTCATTGGCACGTTCCTCGGCGTTCTCCTGCTCCTGCCCGGTGTGTCCATGATCGCCGGCGGGCTGCGCAGGAAGCAGCAGGCGTTCAACGCCAAGTCGGCCGGCGTCACCAATACCATGCTCATCATGGCGCTCATCGGGACGTTTACGCCGACGTTGTTCTACCAGATCTTTGGCAGCGTACGTTTTTTTTGGGTTGCTCCCCACGGTTCTCGCCGCTCACAACCCCGCGGCACGCGTGTAGTTTGACCTCGCGTGCGCGCAGTGCACCGACCAATACTGCTCCAACTGCACGACCGTGAGTCGCCCGCTCGCCAGCGACGCCGTGTACCTCTCGGCCGTCGTCCCGCTGTCGTACATTTGCGCCATCATCCTGCCGCTCGTTTACGTTATCGGCCTCGTCTTCTCGCTCAAGACCCACAAGAAGCACATCTACCACCCGCCCGCTGCCGCCACCACTACTACCGGCGGCGTCCACGCGACGACCACGGCACCCGCGTCCGCGGTCGGCACGCCCGCCTCGCTCCGCCCCGCGGCCATGCCGTCGCCGTCGCCCTTCACGATGCTGCCCGCCGCAGGGAACCGTCTCGCGCGTCCGCTGCACCACGCACCGCCGCCGCTCGGCTCGCCCGCAACCGCGGCCACGCAGTACCCGACGGGGCAGCTGCACGCGACGCCCGTCGCGTCGGCCGTCTCAGTCGCAAGCGTGAGTGCGCGGCCGCCGTCGATCGTCGTCGGCCGCACGGTCTCCGCGTCGACGCTCGGCACGCGCCGTCCGCCCGCCGCTGCGCCGCCCGCGGCGTCCACCAGTGGTGGTCATGACGCGCCCGAGTGGAGCCGGCGGACTTCGATGCTGGTCCTCGTGGCGTGCACCATCTCGTTTGCGCTGATCGCGGAGCTGCTGGTGGGGACGGTCGAGGTGGTGCTGGACGACTTCCCGATCCCGGAAAAGTTTCTCGGGTTGACGCTGCTGGCGCTGGTGCCGAGCCTGACCGAGTTCGTGAACGCGATCGCGTTCGCGGTGCAGGGGAACATTGCGCTGTCGCTCGAGATCGGGTCGGCGTACGCGGTGCAGGTCGCGCTGGTGCAGATCCCGCTGCTCGTCGGGTTCTGCAGCTTCGACGGCGCGGTACGCAGGGCGAACGACGTGTTCACGCTCATATTCCCGCAGTTTGACATGACGGCCGTCATGTTCGCGGTGTTCCTGCTCTCGTTCGTCTACCACGAGGGCAAGTCCAACTACTTCAAGGGCTCGATGCTCACGCTCGCGTACGTCGTCCTCCTCGCCGCCTTCTTCTTCGCCACGCGCCTGCCCGTGCACAACTCGGGCCGCCCCGTCGTGCACAGTCAGGCGCAGGCGATGCGGGCGACCGAGTGGACGCACTTTGAGACGTAGTCGATCAGTATACATTTTTGCACAGCTCCCCTCTAAATGCGCACGCTCCGCTTGCGGCGGTCGCTCAGCACGGCGAGCGCGGTGTGGACGAGCGAGTGCACCATGCCCGCGCACACGTACACGCCGCCCACGATGCCCGCCATGCGCACCAGAAACCGCGCCAGGGACTCGGATCCGCCGGACGTGATCCTACACGCGACAGGTTAGCATCGCGTACGATGAGAGAACGGCGCAAGACGCGTACTGCACGGCAATCGGCTCGAAGGTGTAGCGGAAGAAGATGCCCGGGATCCCGTCGAGCTGGCCGTCGGGGCCCGTGGCCAGCTTCTTCTTGTGGTCGGTCACGGCGTACTGGTTGGTCGCGACCGGGTACCGCAGGCCCGCGAGCGACGTCGGGACCACGGACAGGAAGTACTGGTACATCTCAAAGTCTACACCGTGGTGTCAGTCGCCGCAGCCCCCCGCACCTCGCAACGCGAAACGTACTCGTGGTGGACACCTCATACGACCGCGCGAGCGGGTTCGCGAGCTCGACCGCGGCAATCGGCGCGTCGTCTGCGGCAAACGTGAAGGCGTCGACGCGGTGGGTAAAGTTGAGCGCGTCGTGCGGGACGTGCAGGCCGCCGTACGCGTGGCCGAGCGCCGTGACGTGCACGTTGCCCGCGACCTTGTTGACGGTGAAGGCGCCCGACATGCGGCACGCGTCCGAGTCCTCGACGGGGACCGCGACGGCGGGAGGCAGTTTCACGGTGCGCAGCGACGAGAGCGGGTCGTCGCGCGGTTGCGTGGATGCGGGTTGGATGCTGTTGCGTGGGCGCGGTTAGGTTGAGGGAGTGGGCGTGGGGCAGAGGCTGGCGTACCCGTGCTTGTACACGCCGTCGGTCGAGAAGCGCACGGGGACGCGCTGCACCGTGTTGCCGACGTGCAGCGAGGTGCCCGAGGTGTCGTACACGTCCAGCGTGACGTCTGCTCTCCCATGTAGTCAGTCCAGGCCCGAGAACAGCCAGTGAAGCGAAGCCACGCACACTCGCACTTCATGGCGACGGTGACATCGAGCGCAATGGGGACCGTCTCGCGGACCTGGCCGTCGACGACAAAGGCGTACTCGTGGTGCACGGCGAGGAACCGCGCCGTCTCGCTGACGGCCAGCGTGGCGAGCAGGACGGCCAGCACGACCGACGTCCACGCGCCGCTCGCCGTGCGCGCCAGGAAGGCGTCGTCGACTTTCGGGAACGCGTCCCAGCTCGCGAGTTTCATTGCAGCAACTGTTTTTACTCTGGTCTACGTATAATAAGCAGCCGGTGCGCTGGAGAGAGGGGGAGCCACGGCCGGCGTCGCGGAGGCGCAGGTCGCTGCGCGGTCGGCGCCGCCGCCACCGGCCGCCGTTCCAGGTCCGCGTCCGTGGCCGACATCGTCACGGACACGGCGACGCGCTATTCGCGGGCACCTCGCTGACTACTACGCTGGCGCTTACGTGGTCGCGCTGGACGGAGCGTATTCTTGGCGGCCGTGCGCGGAAGTGGCGGAGCGCGTTCGTGGCGGCCAAGTGGAGCCTTAAGCGCCGCCGCCGATCCCTCAAAGGCGGCGCGTGGTCCCGCGGCCCTCTCCCGCTCTCCCCAACAGCCTAGGCTACCACGAATCAACCCCCCTTACACGGATCAACACCATCATGTCGAAGCACGCTCTCGTCTACGGCGGCGCCGGCGCCCTCGGCCGCACCATTGTCGCGCACTTCCGCGGGCTCAACTGGGTCCGTCCCTCCCCCTGGCTCCAGCACACGGCCCAGCGCAGCAGCTCACACACTTGCGCGCAAGTGTAGAAGGTGACGTCGATTGACCGGCGAGAGAACCCCGATGCGACGCACTCGATCACGCTGCGCGACGAGGAGGCCGGGGCGACGTGGGACAAGCACGCCAAGACGGTCGCGTCGGCCGTGAAGCCGCTCGGCGGCGTCGACGCGCTCATCTGCGTCGCCGGCGGGTGGTGCGGCGGCAACGCGGCGGCCGAGGGTACGCTTGTCTTTGGTCGGTGACGGCGGCACGACTGGGAACTAACGGCCGCACTCGCCAACTAGACTTCGTCTCGGCGGTCGAGACCTCCATGAACCAGTCGGTGCAGACGTCGGCGATCGCGGCGCACCTCGCCGCGTCGCACCTGAACCGCGACGGCCTGCTGGTGCTGACGGGCGCGCACGCGGCGCTGGCGCCGACACCCGGCATGATCGCGTACGGCATGACCAAGGCGGCCGTGCACCACCTGGTCGCGTCGCTCGGCGCGCCCGAGTCGGGTCTCCCCGAGGGCGCCCGCGCCGTCGGCATCCTGCCCATCACCCTCGACACCCCCATGAACCGCAAGTTCATGCCCCACGCCGATACCAGCAAGTGGACCCCGCTCGACGCCGTGGCCGCGCAGATCGGGAAGTGGGCCAAGCACGAGGATAAGGCCAAGTCCGGCGCGCTCTACTCGCTCATCACCGTCGACGGGCAGACCGAGTTCAAGGTCGCCAACTGAGTGAGCGTTGGATGGAATACACATGGATTTTTGCTGTACTAGGTTCATTAGATGGCGCTCTCGCTCGCGCCCGTGGCGGGCGACCAGTCGGCGACCTCGGGCGGGAAGTTGGCTGGCGGCTACAGCGTTCAGCGTGAGCACTGGGAGAACCCTCGTTGATGAACCAAGGAAAACGGACCTTGTCGCGCAGCTCCCACACGTCGAGCGAGCTCGGGCGCTTGGCCATCTCTGCGGCCAGCATGGCCTCGCGTTCGGCGATCTTGCGGTCGGCCACGTCGTCGGGCTTGGTGCGGATCGACATGCAGAACTTGAAGTGGTCCCACTTGTCATCGCACTCGGTGCGCCGCCCGTACCGGTAGTAGCTGAGCGCCTGGTACCGGAACGCTGTTGTTGTGGGGTTAGCGATCGCGAGGGAAGCAAGGGCGAGTGAAGCGTACAGTAGCAGGTGTACAGCCCGCCCAGGGCATCCGAGATCGAGTACTTTTCGCGCACGGGCAGCGGTGTTGGCGACGGCATGGCGGGTGCGTTGCGATGAGTTGGGTCGGTGCGTCGCTACTCCAAAGCGCGGATGATGGACTAGGTCGAAGAGTTGATGGCCGTCAGGTGGGCGCCACGCGAGCGCGTCTTCTTTGAAGTTGGCGCCGACCCCGCGCGGCTCGCCCTCGCTCCCACAACGATTACGAAGCAGCCATGTTACCGACCATGACGACCTACGACCCGGACACGGACAAGTACGGGCGCGCGCGGCGGCGCAACCCGACCGCGACGGGTCTGCTCGGCAGCGCGAGCGGGAGCCGCGTGTCGACGCCCACCACCTCGCTGACCCGCCGCCGGTGCCGGTTCTGCCCCGAGTCGCGGCTCGGGTTCGTCGGCGCGCTCTTTCTACTGGTGGCGGCGGGCTGGCTGCTCCTGCACGCGGCCACCACGCTCGACGTCGGGACGTGCAACGGCGCGTGCCTGTACATTGCGGCCAAGCGGCCCGCCGTCACGGCGTGGCCGAGCGATTTCCCGTGCACCAGTGCGAGCAACGCAACGGCGACAACAAGCGGCAACGCGACGGCGACGATCCCGCGGATCCTGCACCAGTCGTGGAAGACGCGCGACCTGCCGGCCAAGTTTGCGCAGTGGCACGCGGCGTGGGGCGAGCACCATCCGAGCTGGGACCGGCGCGTGTGGACGGACGCCGACAACCGCGCGTTTGTGCGCGAGCGGTACTCGTGGTTCCTGCCGACGTGGGACGCGCTCCCCGCGACCATCATGCGTGTCGACAGCGTGCGGTACCTGTACCTGCACGCGTTCGGCGGCGTGTACTCGGACCTCGACCTCGAGCCGATCCGCCCGCTCGACCCGCTGCTCGATGATGTGGTTTCGGGGGCTCCCGGCCGCCCGCGCGCGGTGCTCGCGTTCATGTCGCAAGACGACAACGCGCACAACGTGCCCAACGCGTGGATGGCGTCGACGCCCGGCCACCCGTTCTGGCTGCTGGCCATTGCGCAGGTCGTGGCGCGCAGCGCCGCGGGCGCCGGTTCCGGGATCGTCGAGGCGGTCACGGGCCCGCGTATGCTGACGGAGCTCGCGCGCATGTGGGGCGGCGCGTGTTCGTCGACCGAGTGGTCGCCCGCAGCGCGGCAGGTCGCGGGCGACGTGACGGTGCTCGAGGCGGGCGTCATCTACCCGTACGACTGGACGCGGCCCGGCGGGCTGCAGGCTGTGTGCTCAGCGAGCTCGTCCGCCTTCGACGCGGCCAAGTGCAAGGCCCACTTCCCCGACGCGTTCACGATCACGTACTGGTCGCACTCGTGGGGCATGAACAACACGGTCATCCATAAGGCCGACTGAGTAATATACCACCTCCACCCGTGATTGCAGCACGACATCGTGAGTCGCGAGCAGGCAGGCACTCGGCCGCGTGCGAGGCACGCCCTCGGCCCACAGAGGCGAATGACGGCTGCTGCGCCACCCCGAGGCGATGATCATGCACGGTTCTAGAAGCAAGCCGCACAAAAACGTTTTTAACCAGCGGAAAGGGAGGGAGGCGTATTTCGGGCGACGGCGCGATGTGATTGGCCGGATCGCGTCACATGGCCCCTGATTTCCGGGCGGAGCACGCGAGATCACGCGAGCGGCTGCGTTCCTTTGTGCCGGCGCGCGCGGGAGACGCCGCGCAAGCCCCGCGCCAGCTTTTTTTTCTCGGAGGGAGGGGAGCGCGCCGCCCGCACCCCCAAGGCGACCCTTCAAGACCGCCCGCCGCTCCCGCTCCCCCGCGAGAGGATCCCGTCACCCGTCCCACCCCTTCACATCATCACCATGGTGCGTGGCGCTACCCGCGCTCGCCCGCGATGCAGGCGCGGCGCGCGCGCTCGGCTCGGCTCGGCGCGGACGTGTGGCGACGCGTCACGGCTGCTCGTTGCCACCCGTGTCTCGCGACCATGACGCGGCCACCATGTAACGACTCTGCTACCACGCTCGCCATGGATCTCGCCGCGCCGCCGTGTCGTGCTGCTCGCGCTGCGCCTGCTCGCCGTTCTCGCCCGCAAGCGTCCAGCGCTAACCGACACCTTCCTCCACCCCACAGGCCGACCAGCTTACCGAGGAGCAGATTGCCGAGTTCAAGGAGGCGTTCTCCCTGTTCGACAAGGGTACTTGCTCGCTCGTCGCGACCCGTCGTCGTCGCGGTCGCCGGGTGCTGCTCGGCGTGCGTGTTGTGGCGGGATGACGCCGTGGTCCGGTGGCGCTACTCGCTCGCTCGCCCGCCCGCCAGTCCGCTCGCTCGGTTCGGCTCCGCCGGCCCGCGCGGGTCATTCCACACCTCACCACACCACGCCGCGCTACACCCGCGATCCGCACGACACCCTCACCAGAGCCCCCGTCTCACCTCATTCCTGCGCGCGGTAGACGGCGATGGCACCATCACCACCAAGGAGCTCGGCACCGTCATGCGCTCCCTCGGCCAGAACCCCACCGAGGCCGAGCTCCTCGTCATGATCAACGAGGTCGATGCCGACGGCAACGGCACCATCGACTTCCCCGAGTTCCTCACCATGATGGCGCGCAAGATGAAGGACTCGGACTCGGAGGAGGAGATCAAGGAGGCCTTCAAGGTGTTCGACAAGGACGGCAACGGCTACATCTCGGCCGCCGAGCTCCGCCACGTCATGACCAACCTCGGCGAGAAGCTGTCCGAGGACGAGGTCGAGGAGATGATCCGCGAGGCTGACGTCGATGGCGATGGCCAGATCAACTACGAGGGTACGCTCCTGTTCTTGCCTCGCTCTTCACCGTGCATCGCTCACACTTCTCTCGTATCACAGAGTTCGTCAAGATGATGATGTCCAAGTAAGCTCCCCGCACCACCACCAAGCGCGACTCGACCCCCACTTGCACGCATGCCCGCCCCCACCCAGTTTTCCGTTCTGTTTCGTCCGATGACCTGATAAATTTCTCTTCAAAACGAACCGCCTGCACCTGTCTCCGTTACGTCTCCGTGAAGTGTCGACGTACGTGCCTGTCTCGCGTGCGCGAGGGACGGGAGACACCGTCTCCCCTTGGACGCGTCGCGTCTCTCCCTCCGACTTGCTCTCCCCGCCACCGACCACTACCAGCGCTCTGCAACCATGTAACAACACATACGCACGCGAGATCATGGAGACCCTCTCGCTGCCGCGCCACGAGGTCGGCCTCGACGGCAGCGCCCGCGCCGCGCCGCGGAGGCACCCGGCCGCCAAACCCAAGCCGGCCGCGACGACGCGCGCGGGCCGCCGCCGCCTCGCGTCCGCCACGCCGCAGCAGGCCACGGCCCACCCGACCTCGCTGCGCAAGAGCTTCCGCGACGTCTTCGAGCTCGTCCCCGCCGAGGCCGTCCCGCCCGCACGCGCCGCGCCGGGGACCGGCGGTGGTGAGGGCGTGGGCAAGGAGCGCGTCGTCGTTGCGCGACGCGGGTACGTCTACTGCGACACCGTGATCCGAGCGAGCGAGTTGTTAACGCGGATGTCCGTCGAGTAGAGCCGCGCGAGACCACCACCACGCGCAGCCGCTGCCCGACAAACCCTTCACGGTCGGCACGGGCCTGCGCACCAAGCACGACGTGGCCGCGACCAACGCGCTGGTCCAGGCCGTGACCTCGCACGCCTTCCGCACCCGCGGCAAGTCCTTGGTCCATGGCCACCACGGCCACCGCGACCCGCCGCCCGTCGCCGACCCGCTCGAGCTCCCGCCGCGCCTCGCCATCCCCGAACCCTACGCGCGCCGCCTGCACGACGTCGACGCCGTCGTCCACCAGCTCGAGCGCGACGAGCGGTACCGCCGCGCACTCCGCGCCCGCCAGGTGCCGCCGCCGACCGTCGTCGCACTCGAGTTTGACCGCGACGTCGTCAACACACCGCTCCCGCTCGCGCCGAAGACGCCCTCAGGCGCGCCGGCGGATGCAAAGTGGGAGATCCCGGCGGCTGCGAGTCGGGGCACGGCGACGACCCTGTCGCCTGAACGCGTCCAGCGCCGCCTCGTCTCGCCGGCACCGACGTCGCCACGGAAACTGCAGCAGAAGCAGCCGCGCGCCGTGTCTCCCGCCATCGTCGCGATCCGCGCCGCCGACGCAACGCCGTCGAGTACCAACACGTCGGCCAGCGAGCTCGCACTCTCCCGCAGCCGCTCGTCGCGCCTTAGCTTCGGCGACTCGCTCTCCGCCTCGGCGTCCGCGTCGCGCCCGACCTCGCCGTCACGGCTCGACCATGGCTTCCTGACCCCGCGCGCCGCCAGCGCCCGCGCCGCCTCGCCGCCCAGCAAGGGCTCGTCGACCGCCAGCCTGCACCCGGCGGGTATCCCCGCACCCTCGTCGGTCCGGTCGTCCGGGTCCACGCTCGCCGTCAACAACGAGATCACGGCGATCGCGCTCGCCGGCGGGCCCGCGTCGGCGCTCGCGGATACGCTTGCGGCGTTGCGGCCGCCGCAGCTACCAGCAGCTCCGGTGCCAGTGGCGGTAGCAGGACCCGCGCAGCAGCAGCTCGCGGCGGCAGCGGCTAACCCGGCGAACCGCCGCAAGAGCATCCTGTTCACGCGCCCGCCAGCGTCGTCATCGTCGACTTCGGCGACGGGCGACCAGGCCAGCGGCGGCGACGCCATGGCCGCGTCCGTGCACCGCCGCCGGTCCGTGATGCTGATCCCGGACCCGGTCCCGTCGGGCGTCTCGCTCGACGCTTCCTCGGCGCATACCAGCGAGCACCACGCACCCGACCTGCACCACCATCTCCCGCATGCCGCATCCGCGCCGCTCGAGCACCACCACCGCCCGCCGTCCCCGCCCGCCGAACCTTCCGCCGCGAGCGTTACCCCGGCCGCGCTCCTCGCTTCGGCCGTCCCCGCACGCCCCGAGTCCACGCGCATCCACGCGTGTCTGTCTGCCGCGACGCTCAACGTCCTGCGCAAGTTCACGTCGTCGGCGTCGCCAGCCGGACCGTTGGCGGCGTTTGATGCGAATACCAGCGGCGGGAAACGCGCGAGCGGGATCCCGCCGCCGGTTCCACCACCAGTGGCCGCTGCTGAGGCCCTGGGCCCCGAGGACCGCGCCGCAGCCGACGAACAGGTCCTGCGCGTCCTATGCGGGACCACCGCCGCCGAGCTCAGCGTGCTCCTGCACCCGACTTCGCGAAAGCTGACGGCCGCCGTCACGCCGCGCGCTAGCGGGATGGCCGGGAGCGCGGCGGCCGTCGTGGTCGCCGACGACGACGGCGCTGTCGTGCCGACGAAACCCCCGCCGAGCCTGATCCGCGCGCCCGCGTCCATCACCGCCAAGTGGCACACGAGCCACCGGCTGCTCGAGGCCCTCGTCGACGCCGTCTCGGAGCCCGCCGAGCCCGCCGCCGCCGCCGCCGTCGTGGGGCTGTCCTCGGCCAACTCGTCGGTCCTGTTCACTGCGGACTCGGACGCATTGTCCCAGTCCGGCTCGCGCACCGCGAGCGCGCGCCTCGCCCACGCCGCAGCCACGACCGCGACCGTCCTCGGCGTCCTCCGCTCCCACGCCGACCAGGTGTGGCGGTGTCCGCCCGACCGCGTCCCCGGCGGGCTCAAGAACCACACGCCCGGCACCGTGTACCTGCAGGAGCGCGCGAGCGTCGATTTTGGGGCTCGCGGCGCGGACGTGACGGGGAGCTCGGGCGATTTGGCGACGCGGGCCACGGCGGGGGGTGGCGCGGACGCGAACTCCATGGTTGCGCGCCGGCGCAGCGTCTTCTCCGACTTTGGCGGCGGCGCAGGCGAGGCCGCGAGCCGGCGCAGCTCCGCCGCGAGGAACAGTATCGCCGCGTACTCGCGCGCCACGTCCGAGTCGACGTTCCTCACGTCCACGTCGTCGCTGTCGCTCGACGGCGGCGGCGGCGGCGGTGCGGGCGGCGACGAGATTGACGGCGGCGACGGGGTGCCCGCGGCGTACTACCTCGAGGCCTCGGCGTTCCTCGCGTCCGTGAAAACCATGGGCCAGCGGTTCCGCGCCGGCGTGTTCGCCGAGTTCGCCAAATCCGAGCTCCCGCTCGACGAGCTTGCGGTGGTTGTCGAGACGCTCGAGCTCACGACGCTGCCGACCTCGCTCCCACCCGGCACCAAGCCGGGCACGCTCCCTGAGGCCATCCAGCGCACGCTGCAGCTCGCCCTGTCGACGGGCTTCGCGGGCGTCGGGCACGCGGCCGCGCGGCTCGCGTGGATCACGTCGCGCGGCCAGCTCCCCGCCCCGCTCGTCGCGCCGTGCGTCCGCGAGTTCATGGGCATGGTCGAGTCCGGATCGCTCCCCGACCAGCGGCTCGCCGCCGCCGCCCTGTTCCGCCTCGGCCACGTCGCCGACCACCGCGTCATCGCGTTCCTGTGCCGCCAGCTCGGCGACGTGGACGCCCGCGCACGCGCGGCGGCTGTCGACGGGCTCATGTCGGTCGCCCCCAACGAGGTCGCGACCGTCGCAAGAGCGCTCCTCCCGCTCCTCGACCACTCGAACGTCGCGGTCCGGTCCGACGCCGTGCACGTCCTCGCGGCCGTCGCGGCAACGTGGCGCGCGGGGTACCCCGACGCGTGGGCCGCGCAGCTCGTCGGCGAGCCGCACGTCGTGGTCGCAGACGGCGGCGACAAGTACGACGCGGTCGCGAGCGGGCAGGGCGGCGGCCGCGGCGGGAGTCTCAGCTCGCCGACCAGCCGCGCCGGCAGCTGGGACGACGTGGAAGCGAGCAACGACGCGGATCTCGACAACTCTTCCTCGTCGCACCACCACCACCACCGTGGCCGGCGGTCGACGCTCCTCCCGGCCGCGCCGCTCTCGCCCGAGGCCCAGGTGCTTCACGACGGCCTGCGTCGCGTCGTGAGCATGATGCTGGGTGACTGGCACCTCCCGCTGCGCGACGCGTGCAGCCGCGTGGTCGGCGACCTGGACCTCCTCCCGCTCGTCCTGCGCGAGGTGGCGACCATGCTGCAGGCGCCCGACGTGCTGTCGCGGCGCAACGCCCTCCGCGTACTGACCCTTGTGCGCATCGTCACCGAGGACGCGTGGGACCCGTACCTCGACGCGTTCCGCGACGACTACCTCTCGATCCGACTCGAGGCGTGTCGCACCGCGGCTGCGCTGGCGCTTTGCCATTCGCAGCTGCTCAAGGAACTCCTCAACCGGTTGTCGGATTCGGAGCCGACGGTTCGCGCGCACGCGGTCAAGGGTATGCTCACTTCGGCTCTTGCAAGTTCGCCCAAACGTCACTGACACGGGCCTCGAACGTGTAGCCATCTCGCGCGTCGCGACGGGCCCCAAGGTCGCCTTCGACATCCTGGCGTCGCTGCTAGGGTTCCTCGAGCACGAGCTCGTGTCCGAGGTCAAGGAGCAGGGGTGCTACTCGCTCGTCAAGCTGCTCGCGCACTGCGAGGACCACGTCCAGTCGTTTGCCGGCGCACCGCACTCGACCACCATGCGCGCCGACGTGCCCGTCCCCGCTACTCCCGCCGACCGCGTCGGGAGCACGCACCAGGTCACGTCCCGCCGCGGATCGGCCCAGGGCGACAATGCGGCGGGCTCGAACTCGGCGGGGAGGATGCTCAGCCCGACGCCGCGCCCGCTCGTGCCCAAGAAGAGCGGCGGCAGCGACGGCGGGAGCAGTGTGCGGGGCAGCGGGATGCTTCTGTCAGCGACGAGCGCCAACAACCTCTCCGGCGGGAGCGAGTCCGCGCTGCACACGTCGGGCACCGCGACCCCGCTGCACGCCGCGGCGGGCGCCACGGGGACCGCGGCCCTCGCCCTCGCCGCGCTCGCCGACCGCGTGCGCAGCGTTTTGGCGAAATGGTTCACGTCGACGTACCCCGAGGACCGCGGGCTGCGCGTGCACACCGAGCGCGCGCTGGTCTCGCTCGGCGTGCACGTCGCGTCGCTCGCGATCCCGGGCGCCGCGAGCGCCGAGTCCGAGGTCGCGGCCGTCGTCACGGCCGACGCGAAACACGCCCTGCACCGCGCGGTGCGCCGCGGGCTCGCGGGCCGCGCCGTTGGCGACCTCGAGACGGTGCTCGCCCTCGCCGAGGCCGGCAACGGCGAGGACGCGCAGACGGCCGTCCTCACGAAACGCGTCAAGCAGCTTGGGACCCGCGCCAACGTGCTCCGCCAGCTCGCCGCGCTCGACCGGCGCGGGATCAAGGTCCCCGTGCGCCGCCGGCCAAGCGAGTCTGGGCTCTCGACGCTCTCGCTTTCGCCTACGCCTGCGGTCCGGTCACTCGCGTCGTCTATGGCCACACTGCACGAGTCACGCGCCGCGTCCGCTGCGCCGTCGCCCGCGCACATGTTCGGCGCCGCGTCGTTTATCGGGCGCCCTGCGTCACGCGGTGCGGGCAGCGTCGACGGCGACGAGGACGAGGAGGTCGACGTGGACGCGGTGCGCGAGCTCGACGAGGACGGCGCGCCCGTCATCAACCTCGGCGTGCACATGGCCGACCTGTACAACGACGCGGTCGTCGACGGCATGTCGTCGTCGCTCATCTCCCGCCGCCGGCAGAGTCTCCTCGTCGTCGCACCCAACACGCTGCGCCAGGCCGCCCCCGCCGCCGCAGCTGCGTCTGCGTCCGTCGCGGGCTCGCTCGACTCGGTCGGCAGCGGACCCAACGGGCCCAGCTCGCGCCGGTCCAGCGGGATGTGGTCGCGCCGCGGGAGCACCGCCGTGGCGGCGCCCGACTCGCCCGGCCTGCTGGGCGTCAACGGCTCGGCGCCTGGGTCTGCGGGGGCGTCGCGCCGCAACAGCTCGGTGCGCGGATCGAATTTCTCGCTCGCGCGCCGCGACAGCTTCACGTCCTCGCCCTCGTCCAGCGGCCGCGGCGGGAGCGCGGACGAGTCGTCGCGGCCTATGAGCGGACTCGCCCTCCCGTCGCCCGCCATGGCGCACCGCCCGTCGCGCCGGTCCAGTATCATTGTCCCACGCACTCCAGCCGTTGCAGAATAATACATTCTAGTCATCCTCGTCGTCGCTCCAGTTATCCCTCCGCTGCCGCACCCTCGTTGGCTCCTCCGCCTCAGCGCTCGCGCGGTACGCGCGCGGAACGACGATGTTATCCCCATCATCCCCCGGCGCACCACGCTTCCGCTGCCGCGCGGCCGCCGCCGACCGCGTGTCCCAGCACACGATGGCGCCGTCCTCACAGCTCGAGAACAGCACGCCGCGCCGCGCACTCCACGCCAGCGCAGCGCACGGGGAGAGTAGCCGGGCGAGGTACCGCGCACGCGGGGTCGGCGGCGGACCGTCGTGCGTTGGGGGTTCGGTTTCGAGTAGGTCCACGGACAGGATTGCGTCGCCGCTCGGGATAAAGTAGCCCGGGACGCCTGGGTGCGTCACGGAAGGCGTCGTGAGCACGGGTTGAGTCGTGCGGATCGCGCGGTGCGCGGTTTGGATCCCGGCGACCTATCGAAGAGTCAGTGAGAGATCTCGGCAAGGCAAACCGAGAACTCGTACCAGCTCGCGCGCCTCGACTACCCAGACCTGGGTGCGGCCAGTCGACGTCATGGCGACGACGTACGCGCCGTCGGCCGAGGGCGTTACCCCAATCACCTGCGCGGGCCCGGTCTCGAGCACGCCCAGCTCGGCGCGACCCTGCCGCACGTCCCACAGCCGGATCGTGCCGTCGACGCTACGTTCATGGAAACGAGCGTGAGCAAAAGCGGATCGACAGCCACGGCTACGTACCCGCCAGAAACCAGGTGGTGGTCCTTGTGCGGCATCCACTGCACGGCCTTGACGCCCGCCTTGTGCCCGCGCAGCGACTGGACCGAGGAACCCGTGCGGATATCGCACAGCCGGACGTGGCTCTCCTCGGACCCGACGGCGATTAGGGCGTCGGGCGACAGGTCGACGTGGTGCACACGCTCGCCGATCTCGAAGCGGGCGGCTGGCTACACGGTCGTGTTGATTGCGTGAGCGCGATCATGCGAGCTACGAGGGAGGGAGAGGGACATACTGTGACTGTGCTCGCGTCCCACACAATGACAGCCGCGTCGGCCGATCCGGAGACAAGGAGCCCTGCGTCAACGGAATACCATGCGGCTGTCGTGACGCCGCTCTTGTGCCCGTCCTGGCTACCTAGATCGGTCAGCATGCCCTCGATAGACGAGAGCATCATGCAACGTACCTCGCAGAAGAAGCAATCGGCTTGAGCCTGCCCGAAGTCCTACGCGCGCCGAGATCGTCGACAGGCGCTCGCGTGTCCCATAGCGCGATCGAGCAGTCGAGACCCGTGGAGATCAGGAAGCGGTCGTCGAGCGGATCGAGCGCGAGCGAGGTGCAAGGGCCGCGGTGCCACGCGGCAAAGAACTCATGGCGCGAGAGGGCGAGCGCCTGCATGACGCGGTCGTGGCGGTGGCGGGCAAAGGCGAGGATCGGGCTGGCACTGCCGAGCCGGCCGAGGGCGCCGAGGGCGCCGAGCGACCGCTGGCGGATGTGGTGGGCGTGGTTGAAGGCTGGGTGGTGGTACGGGTGCTGGCGTTGGTCCGTCATGGTGCGTTGCGTGGTAGTGTTCAAGAGGGCAGGTTCATGAGATTGCATAGAGCGCTAGCATCACATTGCATGAAGAGACGAGGGTGGGCGGAGCACCTAGTGCCGAGGGCGGCAGTGACTCGGTCGGGGCCGCCTGAACAATAGAAGTGTCTCGCTTGCTCACGTGTTTGTTCGTCGCGTCTCGCAGCGCACTTTTCGCGCGGTTGTTCTTCGCACTCGTCCAGCTCATAGTTGGGAAAAGGTCGTACTGCAACAATCAAGGATAAATTTCATGATGTATTATTATTACAACCAAGACACGTCGCAGCCAGCCAAGGCAATTGAATCAAGCGGAATCATCAGCAAACATCAGCTGCTCAGCGCACTCGAGGTAGGCGTCGAGGACCTCCTCTGCGTCGGCATCGGCCGGCGCCTCCCGGTCGCGAACAACGCTCTTGGCAAACCGAGCGAGGGGCGTCTTGTCGTACGGGGTCCCGGCGTCGAGCTGGTGCGTGAGGCGCAGGAACAGGTCAAAGGGCATGGTGTGGTCCGTGGTGAACCGCAGCGCAAACTGCGCGAGCTGGCTCTTGCGCTCGTGCAGCGTGATTGCGTCCTCCTCCTGCGAGTACTTTGCCTTGAGGAGCCGCAGCACCTTGACCAAGTTCTCTGCGTCGACATCGGCCTTGGCGGCCTCGATGCGCAGCTTCTTGATCTTGGCGGCGTAGAACTCGCGGCAAACGGTGTACGCCAATGCCGTACCCCGGAGCGGGGCCCAGAAGCGCGACCAAAACTCAATGTGGCCCGAACGCGGGCCCTCGATCGTGCTCTTGAACTCGTATCCGTTGGCCATGGTGGACGCGAGCCGGACCAGGGTGAACTTGGTATCCTCGAACTTGGCGATGTGCTTGAACGTCGCCGGGGCAAACTTTCCGCCGAAGGAGAAGGGCTGCTCGCTGAACTTGATCTCGTCGTCGGTTTCAAGGGCAGTGGCGTCGGCGCGCAAGTGTTTGGCCTTGGCGCCGGCACGCGCAATCTGGCCGGTCAGGTTGATGATCACCTCGGCGGTTTTAGCGTCCTTGGCAGCATCGACCGTTGCGAGGCTCTCGGTAACAGCGGTTTCGAGCAGGCTCCCAATTTTCTGCAATGAATTGACAGCGAACAAGGTGGGGGTCAGTCAGGGAGCCTGTGACGTGTGTGGGGAAACAAGGGCAGGGATCAAGAGCGTACCAGATCGAGGGCGTTGAGTGCATTGGGCTTCTTCAGACTCACCACCTTTGGCATCGTCGTCGTGTGCGCGGCCGCGTCAGCGAGCTGGCGGAGAAGAGTTTCGCGCTGCTCGTAGCTGAAAGCATCCACAACGACCGAGCTCGACGTCTTGTAGATGACGTTGGCCATGGGAAGGTGGGTGACGTGCAGGCGCTGGGCGTACGGCTTGTCCTTGAACACCTCCTCGAACGCGGCGATGCGCTCGCTGATGTCACCCAGGTCCTTGCCGGACTGGAGCGCCTCGACGGGGTTGTATGCCGAGTGCACGACGATCAGGCGGGAGCAAAACTGCGTCAGGTTGTCCAAGCACAGCTCGATGCTGGCCTTGGTCGGCGCGTTGAACGGCTGCGTGCACTTGATGACGTAGATAATGGCGTTGAGAGGCCCATGATCGAGGACGTGCTTCATGACGCCGGCAAGGTGGTACAAGTCGATACCCGGCGAGACGTCGCCATTCGAGTCGTTGTAGCCCGGCGACTCAATGATAGTGAGGTTCTGGGGGCGGTGGCACGCCAGAGTGCGCAGCTTGGCGAGCTTGTAGAGCGTGTGCTTGGTCGTGAAGAAGTTTTCCGTAAGCTTGCGAGTGATGTCCTCGACTGATTGGTAGCGTCCGGAACCGCGCGTGAACTTTCCCACCATCTCGGTCAGCTTGTTTGCGAGCGTGGGTACTCTGCGCTGGAGGAACTTTTCGAGCTCCTCGCCGAATGCGACCGTCTCCTCGTCCAGGAGGTCGGCGGTCGCGTCGTCGCTGCGATCGTCCAGCTCCAATTCCAAGTCCAAGTCCAAGTTTGAGCCAGTAGAGCGCGGGCGTAACCCATACGAGAAGTTGGACGGCTGGCACGAGTAAGTGGTGCACTCCTTGGTGCAGGAGCTGGTTCCGTTACCGATCTTGGCGAAATCCCCGGCGCTCGCACCCGCGGCGTCCAGAAGAAAGTTGAGCAGTGTCGTTTTGCCCTGCTGGGTTTCGCCGAGCACAAGGGCGGTCGAGTCGGTCGTGTGGTTTGCCGAATAGACAGTCATGGTAGGTGGTGGGTGGTGGTAAGTGGTGGGTAGGTGAGTAGTGGGTAGGATGAGCTTTTGTAGTCGAGACTGCTGAGGATCTCGGCGACGGCAGCGGGGAGGCCGCATATTTATCTCGCGCCTGAACAGCTGCTGTCCGGCACTTCGCTACCCTTGAACGGTAAAAACTATGACTGCGTGTGGTTATCAGTAAAGTTGAACGCTCTACTGTTTGTCAAGTACGTTACTGTCACTCTCTCACTGCCAATCCGAATGACCCGATGGCTCTTGTCCAGGATTGGAACAGTAAAGGCAACGGTAACCGACGATTTCTTCCGTAATTCCGAGGGCTGACTTCTATCAAGAAGAGACGGCAGTTGACAGGCTTCTACATATGATTAATAGCATATCGCGTACGTTGCCGTCGGCCAAAATCTCGCCCAACACCTACGGAGCCATGCGCGGGATGATCGTGGTGCGTGGCAGGAATTAACCGCGCTAATAGCGCCACACCACTCGATGTGTGATTTCTAAATGATTCTGCATCGAGTGTGCGGTCGTGGAACTTGGGACGTGAAGGGAGGGGACGCGTCGTTCAAAACACGTGACCGCTGCGAGGCAGGACTGCCTTGCCTCCACTGTCGCTGCCGCGAGGGGAAACCTATCCGTCGAATGCGACTGGAAAAAAAGACGTGTTATTAGGTAAAAGCTGTGTGTCCCGCCCTTAGACAGGCTGAGAGACATTGTGTGAAGGAGGAGAGGTAGTTTGTGCGGCTCGCTGCAACTAACTTCTGGTTGTCGCGCCGTCGTGGCTCATAACCGCACGACGCTTGCAGTTCGGGCACGGAAATGAACTCTTCACAAACGTCACGCCCCAGACATGCTCAATGGGCAGAGGAGCAGCGCAAGGGGGCCAACCAGCTCGACTGAAACCACGCGTGGAAGCACGCTGGATTATCAGTGGCCATGGCGATCCGAGGCCGCACGATTCGCGCTCTCCACCCGACGATCGGCCCAAAAGGTACGGTGAGGCATCAAATGAGTGTCACAAGATGATTTATTGAACGGCAGCGCATAGTAAGTATGAGAAATCAAGAGCGGTGGCGTGTCCGAAAGAACAAGATTATATGTAAGAAGCTCATCGAACCGTGAAGGAGGGACAACAGTATGCGGACACACGCGCTGGAGACGCGTACGAGCGACCTTGACCGTCGAGGGGCACTCTCCTGCGCGCCAGGCCCACGCGACGCGGCGGCGGCGGGTGGCTCAGCCGCGGCGGAGCCGCAGTGAGTCGTCGCCGACGTCGCGCCGGGCGAGCTCAGCGATCAGGCGAGCGTGGGGGCCCCCTCGGCGGGCTGACATGAAGAACTTCAGAGGTCCACCCGACTTGATTCGATAGTAGTTTCCGACGCGTCGTCTTGCGCAATTGGGCCGTTGATGGTCTTGCGCAGGACCGCCCCGTGGATCAGGGAGATCATGCGGGATCGGTCTTGGTTGTGACGGGCGGGCTGCCGCGCGCACGTCTGGCACCGCTGGCGGCGGGTGTCGTCGTCTTCGTCCTCGTCCTCGTTCTTGTCCTCGTCCTCGTCCCCGTCGCCGGCGTTGCCCAGCTGCGGCTGCAGCTGGGGCTGCTGCGGGCGCGGCCGGCGCCGCTGCTGGCGGGTCTCGGCGCGGGCCTGGCCCTGCGGCTGGTCGCGGGCCTCACCGCGGCGGCACTGGCGCGTCGGCGCGAGCGGGCGCACTCGTTCGGTACGGCGGCGGCGGTACCGAGCGTTGCGGTGCGGCGTCTGGACCCGGGCAATGGTCTGGAGCCCGACGTACGGCACCCACATGCACGAGCGCAGCAGCGACGCGGCGGCGTCGTACAGCTGAGCGGCGAGGCGGCGAGGGGACGGGAGCGGGTGGAGCGCGGTCGCGGCGGCGGCGGCGGCCGGGCTGCCCAGGAACTCGCGACACGCATGCACCGCGCCGCGCGTGATGGCGCAGGCGGACAGGCGGGCCGCGGCGGCGGCGGGGATGTGCGTGGTAGCGGGCGGCAGCGCGTCCTCGCCAGGGATCGGCAGGCCGGCCGCTACTGCCGCGTGGCGCGAGGCCACCCAGCTGGGGATCGCCGCTACGCGAGCGGCGAGCATCGCGGCGCGGTCGGCGCGCAGCTCGCCGAGGTCGAGGCGCTGCAGGTGCAGCAGGTCGGGGCCGAGCAGCGCGTCGATCAGCACGCCGGCGGCGGGGTTCAGGGCGGCGTCGAGCTTGGCCGCGCCGACGGACGTGAGCTGGCCGAGCCACGACTTGGTGATCTGGTCGAGCGTCTCGACGCGCTTGCCGTCCATGAGCTGGCACTGGAACCAGTGGAACGGCGTGTCCACCTGGCGGCACGAGCAGCGGGGCGCCATGTCGAGCGCTTCGCGGCACGTGCGGCAGCGGGTCTCGAGGTCCTCGCTCGCGATGCACTCGGCCCTGCCGCAGTTGGGCACGGCGATGCGGCCGACCGAGTGCAGCGACTCGCGGCACGGCAGCTTGTTGGCGAGCGCGCGCAGGCGGAAGGACGTCTCCTTGTTCTGGTCGCGCGAGGTACGGCGCGCGAGCGGGCGCGACCCGCCGTGGAGCGCGAGCGCGGTCGCCTCCCAGTCGAGCTCCTCGGCCTGGGCGGCGGCGGCGTTCGCGGCTGCTACAGCGGCGGCTGCAGCATCGGCGGCGACGGGTACGGGTACGGGCTCGGGCGCGAGCGCGAGGTGCGCCACGTTCTCGGCGAGCACCGCGTCGCGGCACTCGGCCTGCGCGAGGTCGCGCATGAACTTGCGCGGGTCGCCGCAAATCTCGTGGTCGAAAAAGGCGGGGACGTGATGGAGGTCCGACTCGGTGCGCGTGCGTTTCGAAAAGTACGCGTCCGAGGCGGGCGGCTGGTTCGCCGCGGCCTTGGCGGCGCGGTCGGCGATGTTGTTGGGCGTGGTCGGGTCGTCGGCGTGGCCGCGGACCCACGAGAAGGTGACCTTGACGTTGCGGTCGCGCAGCGCGAGGCGGAGCGCGGACCACAGGTCGCTCGACGCGCACCGGACGCGCTGGCGCATCGTCGCCGTCGGCGAGAGCTGCGTGCGCGCGGCCTCGATGGCGGCCTGCGAGTCCGAGTAGATGTGCAGCGCGGTCCCGGCGGCGACCTGCGACACGGCGAGGACGAACGCGTGGATCTCGGCGCGCGTCGACGAGAACGGGCCGGGCGGCAGCTTGGCGGCGGCGATGTGGCCCACGTCGTCGTCCGTGACGCCGTTGGCGGCCGCGCGGCAGTCAGCGTCGTGGCGCGTGGCCGTGTCGTAGCCGTCGGGCAGCGGGAACACGGCGGCGGAGCCCGCGCGCGCGACGCCCTCGGGGCCCGGGCGGTCCACGTAGTACGAACCGTCCGTGTACGCGATGACGACGCTGCCCGGGGTGGGCATGATCTCGAACCCAACGGCGCGGACAGGATTGACGAGCGCGGCGGCGGGGCGGGGGCGGGTGTGGCGGAAGACGAGCGCCGGCGCGCCGGCGGGCGTGGGCGGATCGTCGTCCATGGGCAGCGCGGGCGGGTACATTTCCTGGCCGTGGCTGATGGCCGTGATCTGGGCGTGGTTGCGGTTCGCCACGTCGAGCAGGATCCGGGCGACGCTGCGGTCGTCGGCGTTCATGCGCGCGTTGCCGTTGTCCGTGAGCGGCACGCGGAACTCCTTGACGAGCTGCTGCACGTCCTTGGTTTCCATGCGGCGGAGCATCGGCAGCGTGTACTTGCGCCCGATGAGGCCGTCGTCGTTGTCGGGCAGGTACTCGAGCAGCGTCTCGAGCGTGTACAGGGGCAGCCACCGGATCAAGTTCTTGGTCCAGACGCGGTCCTGGCTCCTCTTGCCGCGCACCGTCACGTCGGGCGCGACGAGGACCGTGGGCGTGCAGTTGCCGGCGACGATGAGGTTGTAGTCGCGGCGGCGGTCCACGATCGACATCTTGCGCCGCTGCATGAGCAGCAGCTAGTTGTCAAACCACACTCACGGCAGCTGGTTGGACATGGGCACGAGCGCGAGGTCGGGCCGCTCGAGCGGCGAGAACGCGCACTGCGTCTGGAACTGGAGGATGCCGAGCTCGTAGCGCGCGGGCACGCCGTGCGGGGGGGGTCGTTGAGCATGACGCACAGCGGTGGCGTGTCCGAGTGGTCTAAGGAGAATGCCTTGAAAGCATTTAGGCTCTGCCTGCGTAGGTTCGAACCCTACCGCCATCGTTTTGGCTCTTCCAGCTATCCATATCATGTCTCAAATCATGTTTTGGCCATCAGGGGAAGGAGTTAGAGCAGGAAACGCGTCTGGGAGTGTCGCTGACCGCCACCGTGTATGCTGACCGCCGCGCGGAGTGGCTTGCCCCTTCGCGACCATCCCTCGGTCCAAGACACACTCTCACAACTTTGTGGGTTCCCGCCGATTGCACTTTCGGGCCACAACTCGTTGCTGAAGGGATTCCGATGCACGAACCACCTGACGTCGACCCTGAGGTTCTGGCGCCGTATCAGGCAGTATGCTACAATGCCCGTAGCAAGTGCGGTGCATATCAGTCTTGAGCAAGCGAGCACATGAACATCCTTTACACATCGATTAATTCCGATCGTGCAGCGTTGTGGCACGACGCGTCCACCGCTTACTTGCTGGTTTCACTCAATCTCTATGAACGGATCGTTCTCGATTCCCATTGGAGTGCCATCCATGGCGGTACTAACTACGAGTGTGTTCCTTGCGCTCTTGCTTCTCACCGTTCGACTGTGCCTCGTTTCATTCGGGGCCGCAATGAACACGAACCCGAGGTTGTGGTGGAAGGCAGAAGCGAAACTGTTTCGCCCGTCACGTCCGCAACGCGTGGTGTTGACAACGCGTGTGCGCCGGACGGCGCAGAGCGCTGCGATTTGGGCACCAGCTGCATCAGACCGGTCCAATTTGGTAGCAATACGCAAGAAGCGCGTCGCGGAGGCTGGACGGGCGGCCGTGCAGGTGCAGTTTGGGGTGGTGGATTGATTGCACAGAAGCCGGGTCACGGCTTCGTTAGCGGCGAAGCCAGCAAAAAAACTTGAGTTTGCGCCCCAAAATGGCAATGAGCGGCTCGTTCCCGCTGTTACCCAACTGCTGGCCTGAGGTACGGCAGTTGCGGACAGTCGGCGGCGAGTCAGCGGGCGAGCCAGTGTCGACGTTGCTGTTGTGTTTGGCGGGATTTGAGGACGTCGAGAAAGTTGAGGCACGCGTGGGCTCAGGCCAGGAGTTAACGTTGAGGCCAACTAGAACGGGCCAGTTGCTTGCGGTGCTTGGCTGCGGGCAAAGTTTCAGCGCCACCGAGCCAATGAAGCGGCCTAACTCCATGGAACGCATCTGGATACTGAACATGATAAAGAAGCTTTATTGCACCGGTTAGCGCGTCAGGGGGCGGACGAGCGAGGCAAGGCGACTCGTCGTTGCGGTCGTCGTACGTCTTTTTGACGTACAAAAGTTCTGCCTTGGTGATATGCAAGGTGAATGGAGGAGAAAACTTGTTATAGGTGCGGAGCTTGCATGACGCTGATTGGACAGGGGCAGAGAAACGCTCTTGCCAGAGGCACGACAGAGATCAAACTTGATCAGGTCACGTTGTGGCGCAACGCGTCATTTTCAAATGCTCGCGTAGCTTCGCGCTCTCACCAATGAGGCTCAGAGCACAGTAAAAAGTACGGACAATCAACACATTTAAAATTATCATACTCTCGACTCCCATCACTGCACCCAGGAACCAACGAGCGGAAAGACAGGTGTCAACTCGCTGTGCAAGAGTGGCACATTCAAGGAGGTAAGAACCGTAACAGGCTCACGTCCTGGATCGGGACGCGCGGTAAACCGGAGGTAGTCGCGGAACGCCACAGCCACGCTTGCGCTCACTACAATTGAGTAAGGAGCGATGGGAGGCATGTCTTCGGCTCTCGCGTCCGTACAGCTTTGGAGTAGGATTGGAGACGGCTCGCACTCCATCCAGCCAACCCGGTGGCTGCTGGCGTCCGCGGTCCCAAGCTCGAGCCCAAAAGCCCTATTTTGCTGCGCTGCAGCGGCGAGACGAGCCAAATCGGACAGCAAACTTTTCTGCGAAAGCAAGTCCACATGGCTGCAGTGAAAGGCGGGCGTTGGTTCCTGCATGCTGTTCAGCGGCGCAACAAGATACAGCTCGCCCGCGACGAGGAGCATGATCGGCTTGTCGCTGCCATCTGGTTTACGCCGCTTGAATTCGAAGAGACGATGCCCGCGTGCGTGGGCAAAGAACAAACCGCATACCATTGACGACACCAACTGCGCCAGGATCTGCGAGCCAAGGAGGTATCGAGACTGGCTGTGTTGGCGCCCCACATCCAGGGGAAGCGTGAGATCGTCCGCGAAACGCTTCAGAAGGCTATTTGCGATTCAAAAGGACCGTTTGCCAGCCCAAAGCGGTGCAGCAGCGCGAGAGTGGGAACGCGGAATAACAGGATCGATGGACAAAGCCAACGCAGCGTGTGTCGACACCTTTTCGAGGTGCACAATCACGCACAGCTCATTGCGATCAATGTCGATTTGAGTCACGGTAACGGTGAAGGGAAGAGCAAGCTGGCACACCTTGCCGTTGATGCAGAGTCCCGCGGCGCCACGGCTGGAAGCAATGTCATCAAGTCTGGTCAGCTCGGTGATGCTGGCAGCCTTAAAGACGCGCGGCAAGTCAAGAATGAGGGCCGCACTATCGCTGCCACTCTCCAGGAGGCTCAAGACAGGCAAAGGCCACAAACGGAGCGAAGGACGGACGGAGCCCGAGTAGGCAATGATCCCATGAATGGCACTGCATTGCGAGTAGACGGGAATCGGTGTGGGATTCATATCCGCAATGGCCTGTTCGGGAGTGCTGAACGACGAAACGACCGTTGTGTACGCGCCCCGCCCAGAGTGTTGCTGGTTTTCGAAAGCGTACATTGGAATCACGGCGCCGCGGAGATGACGAGCAGTTGAAGTTGACAGAACAAGATTCAGAGGCGCGTACGCGGTCACCGTGACGCTGAGCCCATCGGCCGAGCGCATGGTATGGACCGAATCAAATCGAAAAGCGTGGTGGCCGTTCGTGAGGGCAAGTAGAATTCCGCCGTACGGTGCTGGGTTGAGCAGCGAAACCGTTGTCTTGAGGCGACAAACCTTCGATGCGCTGGTAGTTTCATGGAAAATCGGAAATCCGTGGAGCTGCGCCTGTGCAAGAAGTTCGGGAAACCACACGCTCGGAACACATTCCTCGACCTCGCGCCAGAAATCGGGCATCTCTGGCCACGGGATGGACGTGTGTGGCTCCTCTCCTGTCCAAGCGAGGCGTCCCGAGGCGAACGCATACGCAAGCAATTTGGGAAGGAAGGCACCCGTTGGGAAGGCGCCAGCTACAATGTTGAGGGGTAGAATGCTCGTTAGTGAGTACATGTAGGATCAGATCGAGTAAATTAAAGGCGGGCTCCGTACCTAGCTGATGGGTCCGCGACGCGCGCTCGGACAGGAGCGTTGTGAGACAACTCTTGAGGCCCAAAAGTAAAAATTCGGATTCTGACAGCGAGACAACAACCGCAGGCGCAGGCAGCTTGAAAAAAGTGTACGCGAACATGGCGCGCTTCGAGTCGCGCTGCTGCGGAATCGACCACAGAAATGGCTGGACGCAGGTTATCCATGATTCAGAACAAGGAAGCTCGACAAGACCAACACCAAAAAGGGTTGGGAAATGAGCTGGGTCGAGACCAGTCGAAAACTTCAAATAACCAAGGTGAGTGCCGCAAAGGTTGGCCCCGTTCGTGGTAGAAGTGAAGAGAAGCGAGCGTCGGTCGACCGGGTGCGACTTGAGGAGCGGTGAACCATGGATCAGCGTGTTCAGGAGACCATGAGTGTCGATGAGCGGTGTTGCGTCAATGGCGTCAAATCTGCAATCCTTGTCGGCAACAAGCTCCTCGAGATACTGCATGGCATTACCGCACCCAAAAGTGATGTGTAGCGTGGCGAGGAGGGGGACACGAGGAGACCACGATACAGCTAGTCAGGGATGTGTATTCCTGCCTCCGGCCCCGAACCCAAGGCGGGGTGAGGGGAGCGTGGATGCGAATGCAGGGAGCGCCGCCGCGGGCAGCAGGCGGCGCAGGAACAGGTGCGCGGTCGGTCACATGCGACCAGGTGGCTGGTTGCCACACGCGTCGGTTAACATGATGGTTGACGTAACGAGACCAGACTGAGTAGCAGCAGCAGGTGTTGACGCGTAGTCCAAATCAGCGCAGAGAACGCGGCGAAGCGCACCAAGCCATTCCTGTAGCTCGATTAGCATGCTCGAGTCGCAAGTAGCACCGTCAAAATCGATCGAGAAAGCGCTGTAGACGCGCAACTCGGGAGGAACGGTATAAGTGAAGGACCCGTCACTGCGTACGTGAAACATGGTCGGATTTACGCATAGACTAGGGTGCTCGTCCCTCGCGTCAATGAAACACGATTTCGTCTGAGTAAGCCGATCGGCAGCGCAAGTCAGGCGCGAAAGCGAAGTCCATGGCAGTCCGTCGCTGTACCGTTCGGACAACTCGGGTAAGCGCGATGCAACGCGGGAAGATCCGGGCTTGGCCAAGCCATTATTACTCGGCATCGCCTCGGTGCGAAGCTTGGCAAAATCGGCAGTCGTCCACTTGGTGGCGAGCCACGCCCACCAGCACCGCTGGACCTCGCGCATGGTGCCCTCGGTGTGAACGCGCACGCGGGAAGAAGAACCGAGCCAGTCGTGATCGAGGCATAAGTGCATGATGGACTCCCAAAACGAGGCAACGGTCGGGTCAAGGTCGTGCGAGTAGGTGAGCTGGGCGACGTAAGTAGCGAACTTGGCTTCAGCGAGGTCACCACAGCGGGTCCGCAGGGCAAATAAGATCATAAGCGAGCGAGCAAGAACTTCGGGCTGCGAGTCGTGGAAGTGGAAGTCGATTTGATGCGCGATGCCGCTCTGCACGGCGCTGTGCAGCGTGCATCCAACGTGCCGCAGGTCGTGGGAATCACATAAGAGCACATCAAACGTGTCGCCGCTTGCAACGGTGTGGTAGCGGAGCTGGTTCATCGGCCGGCTTTCACCAAACGGGAGCAGCGTCGGACTCTTTCCGAACAGCGACGCGTTCGTAGGGGTCATAGTCAGCAAGTTGGGTTCTTTGCATGAAGTTTTCATCGAAGCGGGCAAGAGCTGACGGTGGTTACACTGCTTGACAAGAGAGAGCGGCGCGCTCGGCGCAACCCGTGCGGCTGCCTCCTCAGCCAGACATATAGCGGTCACCTGGTCGGTCACACGGACTGATCTCTCTCGCGTCGAGGCGGCGGCGCGAAGGGCGGCGCGCGTCGAAGGCGCGCCACTTCGAAACGCGGTGCTCCGGCGCCTTGGCTCCCGCTCTGCGCATACCCATCCTACACCGATGAACAGCGAATGAAATGAAACCGGACTTGATGCAACGTAATCTTGCTAGCATGGACAGCGTCAGCCCGGCCAGTGGAATTGCCGATGCGACCTTGCCGCCGGAGGCGCCTTCCTCACTTGCCTGGCTTCCCGACGTGGCCCTCGCTGTTGTTCTTCAACAAGCGCTCCCGCGGTCAGTCCTGTGCACTTCGACAAGTGTGTTGGCCGGAATCGTTCGCACTCGCGGTGTTCAGAGCGTGTGGGCGCCCGCTGTGCTCACCCGCCACGCGCATCCGGAGCTACTCGACGCGTACGCCCGTGCTCGTAGAGCGCAGCCCTTGGACAAGTTGGGCCCAGTTCTCAATCAGTTCTTTCTTAACTCGAAGCGTGACACTCCTCTCACAGGGGTCGTCACTCCCAGCCCTGATTTACTTCTTGTTCTCCTGGAGGGTCTAGTCTTTGATCTCTGCCACCGATACCCGAAGAGCTATGGTTCGGCAGCGCTCTATTTCTACATCATGAACGAGTTTATGAATTTTCCCAGCGGTGAATACGCTCAAGCGTTTCGCGACGTAGAGTTCCCGCTTTGCTATGCCCGTCCTGGACCTTCGCTTTTTCGGATCGCAGTTGACGGAGTCCTACGTTGGAATGCCGATCAGTTCAAGATTCTCCTTGCCAGGATTGCAAACTGTGCTCCGGCTCTCCTCAGGGTCAAACTTGTTCCATTCGCATGGTGGGTGCTCTCACTGCAAACGCGCGAGCTTCTCAAGCCGCTGGTCCTGGATAACGACAGATTGCTTAGCCTGGACTCCATGCAGGTCTCATTCATCGGCCACTTGTATTCACTCGCAGTCGCGACGTGGAACCTTCCCATTTTCAACGCTGTGCAAAGCCTTGGCACGGCGGACTTTGGGCTCGATCCACATCCGCTTGCCCACGCTCTTGGTCCAAACTCGCTGACGTCCGTCGCATTGAGCAACCTCCCGCGGAAGAACGTGCCCGCGGCCTGCCTGATTCCGATTCTTGACTACCTCTTCAGCACATGCCAGCCAGGCCTGCTTCGAACACCTCAAGGCTCCCATTTTGCAGCGCTCCTGAGCGGGTTTGATACCCCCGAGCTTCTGATTCACGCAGCGCGTCAACTGCACGGTCGTCTAGCCGAAGGCATCAACAATTTTGATGCCTACAGGATTTCCGACAATGTTGAGCGCTGGTGCTTGACAACGCAGGCCATCAGTATGGCCGACATTGCGCTCCTGGACGAGCTTGGCTTCCTCAATGAAGTGTCGTGGGGCTACATCATCATGCTGTCCCCTGCTCAAGACGACGACACGGGAACGGGGCCGCTTGCCACCTTTGCAGTCGACCATCTTGGTCCACGATTCGAGGACGCTGTTATTGAAGGTACGATAGTTGTGGTTTTGTGCGACTCTCCTCCTGGTTTGGTTCTCACTCTTAGCCTCGTGTAGCCTTCCATCGCAGCGTGCAAAGCTGCCTTGAGGACGAGCGCAGCTTCGACAACATCCTCTGCTTCGCACTTCGACATCTTGGCAATGAGCCCAACGACCGCTTCGTCGTTGAGCTTGCTGATCGAATGAGCGAGATCATTTCGCTGCAACGTGATGGGACAAACCCCTGCGAGAATGACTGGTATATCTATGGTTTTTCAGTTGTCGGTCGAGTCTTTGATTCGACGACCAACATCGACTTGTGGTTCTGTGGTTTCTCTTTCGCATGGCGAACGTGTATCTCATTGACTTGGATTTACGCGGCTGCCCGGAAATCATGCACCTTTCGTGGCTCCCCGCAGTTATCTTGAATGACCCCAGGACTCGCGACGCAGCGCTTAGTCTCATACGCGAGGATGGGACTGCGCGAGCATTCCTTGCTGCGATGTTGTTGGGTCAACTCGACGACGAATCACACACGAACACGTTTCCAGTCGGACCCTGGCGCGCGGGTGCCCGCACTTGTGACCTCCAATCCAGCGCATTGTGGTTTGTCGCCATGGAAACTTAACACCAGCTCGCGCCCGCCACGGGGGACGACTCGAACTGGTTTCCGACCGAGCTCGCGTTGGACATCTGCTGGAGCGGCTTTGACCGACCAACCCCTGCACAACCCTCTCCCTTGACATCCGAAGCGATCTCGCCACGTTGGCGCTTTTGGGACGACAATCAGTGCGAGTGCGGAGGCGGCCATGTATCACGCGTACTTATGACTTTCCGTTTCCTTGCCCAACACGAGCTGGCTGCAACTCTCGCAGCGTGTGACGAGGAACGGCGCGTCCCTCTTGCGTTCTGGGTGTTGGTCCCTGATGGCGCGCTTGATGGCGTCAAGGACGCGTCCTGGATTGCGGCTATGCTTGCCAAGCACCAGCGCGAGTCGCCAGAGGTGACGGCTCTTGCTATTGAAAAGGAGCTCCGCCGCGTCGAGCCGCTGGCGACCAAGTCGCCCGAGTTCCTTGCCGTGGCCAAGGGCGGGTCTCAGTAATTTGACGTGCTCGTCTCGCGCATGTCTAGCGGCTTCTTCCTTGTCGTTTCGTTGTGTGACATATAAATTGTTTGTCTGGATGTCCGTCTGTCTCGCTGCGAAGGTGATATCTCTCAGCCCTCACCCTGGCGCACATTCTCAAGCTTGCGTCCCATCAAAATGAACAAGCAAAGAACGTCTATGTCATCTTGTGGACCTCGCTGGCCGAGTACCCGAGCTCGCGCAGCATGCCGCGCAGGGGACCCTGCGTGCCGTATTCGCGGCCGCGGTCACCCGCGATGGTGCGGATCATGCCGTCCGGACCGCACACGGCGACGAGCCCGCGGCCGGGCGCAGGCATCGACTCGCGGAGCACGTCGCCCGACAGCTGGCGGCGGCCGGGCACTAGGTACGTGACGCGGAGGCGGTCCGGGTGCGCGGCGGCGAGGGCGTCGAGGCGGTCGCGGCCGAGCATCGCGTCGTGGTCCGTCGCGAGGTACAGGAGCGAGAACTTTGGCCACGCCTGCGCCGCCGCAGTCGCCGGCGAGGCGGGCGACTCGAGCGCGGCCTCGAGGATCTGCAGGAACGGCGTGACGCCAGACCCACCCGCGATCATGCCGAGCGTCGCGGGTTCCGATGAAGCGGCGAAGCCGGCGTCGGAAGGCGAAGGCAGCACCCAGTCGTGCAGCGGGCCGCACAGCTCAATCTCGTCACCAGGCTGGCGGCGGTGCATCCACTTGGACGTCTCGCCGACCGGGTACCGCTTCACAAGGACCTGTGCGGTCGCGCTGCCTGCTTCAGAAGCACGGTCGATGCCGACGGGCGTGTAGGAGCGGGCGACAATCAGGTCGGCGTTCTTGACGTCAAAGTGGAACGGCACGGGGCACGCTGCGACGCGGCGCGCGAGCGACGAGGGCAGGCCGAGGGTGAGCGTGCGCGTGGTGGAGCCCGTTGGGTCGTTCTTGAGGACGGTGACGGGTCCGTACGCCGTGGGCGACGGATCGGGCCGCCGGTACGGTGCCGAGAGATACCACGCGGCGCCCGTCGCGGTCGCGGCTGCAGTTGCGGCTGCCCATGGCCGAGCGCGCAGCGTTGCGAGAAGTGATGTATGCATGGCAGTGGTTGTGGTGATACGTGGTGGGGTTGGGGGGATAAGCGATGGCGGGCGGAGACATCGCGGAGACACTTTTTTTCGCCTTGTTGTGGCGGCGCTCACATGATATCGCGACGCGTCGCTTTTGAACACACACAAGCATTGTTTACACAGAGAGATCTAGAAGTCGAGCTCGTCGAGCCGCTGCTTGAGGCGGCGGTACACGCGGCTGTAGCTGTTGGACGTGTACATTACCGTCGGCCGATCGGCGGCGGGTACGGGGGTGCGCTCGCCTGAGTCGCCCTCGAGCGGCTTGGCCTGAGGCACCAGCTGAATGTCCGGGTCGACGAGCGTCGCCGTGCTCGGGGTGGGCGAGCTCATGAGCGAGGCCGACGACGAGTCCGCCACGTCAGTCGCACATGATGCGGCAGCAGCGAGCGGGACCAGCCCGAACGGCGTCACCACGGAGCGCTGGTCCGCGTCGACGAGCAGCACGGCGTGCGACGGGAACGGCAGCGGCGACGTCGGGTCGGCGCCGTGCGGGTACTCGACGAGCGCGAACACGGTCGGCCGCGTCAGGTCGAACCGCGAGACGCTGTGCCGCTTGGCCTGCTCGGCTGGGTCGGCGCAGTCAATGAACGCAGTCGCGTCGGGGCCCACGGCGAAATCGGTCCGACCCACCGTCTCCTCCTCGTCCATGGCGGCGCGGCGCCGCGTGCGCGCGGGCGGCTCGATGAGCGCGTTCGAGTACAGCTGCGGCAGCACCGTCGAGTACATGGACGGCAGGCGGCTGAGCCCGAGCGCGACGAGCAGCACGAACAGGCCCGCCGAGGCGAGCAGCTCCCACACGGCGATGCGCACGACGCGCGTCGAATACAGCTGCTGGCCGTCGGGGTCCATCCAGGTCGGGTACGCCGCGCTGCCCTCGGCCGCGAGCCCACCCGAGTTGATGCTGTCGACGCGCGCCTGGCCCCACCCGGCGCGCGAGTCCGTGGCGTCGTCGCTCGCCAGCAGCTGCGTCAGCGACGCGAGCCCGAGCCACGGGTGCGGCACCTTGGTCGGCGCGGAATCGTCAGGAGCGTCACCACGACGAGCGGCGGCAGCAGCGGAGGCACGCTGCACGACCTCGGGGTCCATGCACCGCACGTCGAGCGGCCGCTCCTGCGGCTCGTCCTGGACTGCGACCACGAAATCGCCGGGCCGCGACACGGCCTGGAGCCCGCCGTCATCCTCGCCAAACCGCTTGTCAAAGGCGGGCAGCGGGTTCACGTACGTGGTCATCCTGGTGCGACATACCTGCGCACCGCTCAGGAACGACACGGGCAGCTCGCGCAGCGCCGCAGGCGTCGCCACGGTGCGGTTCGTGTACGACGAGGCCGCGCCCGACAGCCAGATGGTGCAGTGGTCGGGCTTGCGTGCGCGAGCCCGCGCCCTGGCTGGCAGGTCGCGCAGCCACCCGAGCGGATCGTCGCTCGCGCCCGTGACGACCTTGGCGTCCGTGTCGTTGCGCAGCGTGATGCGCGGCGGCACCGCGTCGTAGTCGAAGAAGAAGGCGCCCGTGCCCGAGTACGTCTCGTTGCACGCGAACCGGAAGCTCGACACGGCGACGTGTGTCGTGTTGTACACGGGAATCGCAGCGCCGGCATCCGTGCGGTTTTCCCGCGGGACGGCGGCGCGCGCGAGCAGGTTGGCGTGGTCCGACGCCGTGACGAGCGACGTGAGCTTGTCGGCGGGCGGGTTCTCGGTCATCATGGACCCGAACGTGAGGAACTCGGTCTCGCCGCGCCTCAGCAGGTCCGAGTCGACGGCGAAGAAGGTGGCGACCGTCGACCCGGTCACGGTGCTGGTCTGGATCTGCGCCGTCTCGTCGGCGTAGTAGACGCCCACGCGCGTCGACAGCGTCTTGTTCTGCCCGAGCGCGTAGTACCGGTCGGTCGCGACCTCGGTCGTGTTGGGCGTGTTGACGTATTTCTCGAGCCACGCGCGCACCTCGTCCGGCGTGAGCCCGCACTGCTGCTCGTACCCGGCGAGCGTCGGGCCGAGGCTGGTGACGCCGACGTGCGACGCACGCGACGACAACGTTGCGGCTCCGTTGCCCATGTCGGGTGACTGCTGCTGTCGACTCGACTGGCCCGCGCCGAGACCCATGACGGTCCACAGCCCGCTCGGTCCAGAGGAAGAGACGGGGCGGACGAGGCCCGACGACTGCGCCGACCGCGTGAGCGGGATCGGCAGCGCGGCCAGCATGAACACGAACCCGTCGGGCCGCGCCTCGTCAAGCGTGAGCAGGCCAAACGTGACGATGCGCTGCTGGTACCCGAACACGGTGGGCTGGCGCGCGCTCGCGCTCTCCATGAGCACGACGCCCGGCGGCGAGTCGGCTGGCGGGTCGTAGGTCAGCGGGGCCGGGTCGACACCGTTGGTGAGCGGCTCGGACCCGTTGGGCGGCGGCGGCGGGGCCACGTCGCCGCACCGGCCGGGAATACGCGCGGCGGCCACGTCCACGTCCGACAGCGTGCCGAACACGCGGAACCACGCGCCCGTAGAGCTCGGGTACTTGCTGCGGACAAGCGGGGCGAGCACCTGGTTGACGGCGTGGCGGAAGATGGGGACGCCAAACTCGGCCGAGGGCAGGTACTGGCGGCGCAGCGTGTTGGTCGGGCGGACCCAGACGACCTCGATCTCGCGCGAGCGCACGTAGGTCGCAAACAGCGTCGACACGGCGAAATCGGTGGCGAGCCCCGACAGCGAGAGCAGGAACAGCGCGAGCGCGAGCAGGACGCGGCGGCGACGGCCGTGGCGGAGCGCATTGCGTCTCACGAACGCCAGCAGCGACTTGACCGTGTCGATGAGCGAGATGCGGGTCGCCACCCCGAAGCCTGGGCGCGACGCAAACACGGCAAAGTAGACGAAGCGCGACACGACTGCGACGACGAGCAGTCGCGTGGCCGTCTGCCACAGCGCAAACTCGGCAACTCCGACGAGGACTTCATTCGCTTCCATGGCGCTCTTGCTTGACAGGGATCGGGATCAGCGGGCCTTCCGTACACGGCGGCCGCTGCGCCACTTTGCTGAGAGCTTGATCACATGATCGCGGTGCGATGCCGGAGCGCGACCTTCTCGTTCGCAGCGAGGGCGACTGGTTGGTGGACGTGAGGGCGCAGCAACCAATGCACAAACGCCTTGTCAGCAGTGCAACGAGGCAGCCGGTCAGGACGACGCTATCGGGCCCTGCGATGGTTCGGCTTGCTGGAAGCATGCGGCCAAGTTTGACGAGTACAAATGCATGGGATTGACATTTACGCCTGTGTTGGAGCAAGAGTAGGCTGCGAGGACCAAGTCGCGAGCGCGTCGGAAAGCGCGAGACATCAAGTGATGGCCAAAGCGTGCCGAGCAGCGCGCCACTTAGGCGCGAGCGAACATATCCCTCCTGTCCTCTCCTCCCGACCTCAACCTCACATGCTAAACTAATGGATCGTCCAGACAACTCGATGCAACGACCTCAAGGCTCAATCTTGCTCCTTCCCCATGAGCTTCTTGCGACCGCGTTGCAGCTCGTGGAACCCCGGTCCGCTGTATGCGGGGCTTCTCACGCGCTCGCCAACCTCGCCCGCGATCCTTGTGTCGGAGCGATTTGGATGAGCCGGGTCCTGCGGAACGGCACATCTCCCGTGCTTTGGCAAAGCTATGCGCAACTCGATGTTCTGTACTGCACGGACCTCGGCGCCTACTTTGAGCAGCGCTATATCGCCTCCACCTTGGAAGACACGACGCAGGCTGTTTGCGCTCCGGCGTTTGACGAGGCGTCCTTTCTTGCGGCTGCCTTTGACTTGATTTCGCGACGGGCTCATCACACTCTTGTCGCTCATCCTGGCCACGACAGCGACTTTTTTCTCGTGCAACTTTTATCCAGCCGAGCTTTCCGTAAAGATCCCGGTAGTCCCTCCGCATTTACCTGCACACCTGCCGCGTCCATGCTCCAGCTCCTCGTTCTCGCGTCGCTTCGCGACGAATCCGAAGCTTTGTTCCAGATGCTCGCCTCGGTCTCATCCAACCATCCAAGTCTGCTTACAACTCGGGTCCAGCCATCGGTATGGGCGTTTTTGACTGCCCAAGCAAAGGACTCGCTATTGATGTTGGATCTCGACGATTTCGACGTAACCGGTTGGACCCCTGTGGATGCCCTCGGGTATCTCGCCATGTTCCGTTGGGACGCCAACCTAGTCGACTTGTTGCGCCAACCGCCGTTCAACCTTGACACGACCAGGCCGGGCAGGGCGTTTAGTAATCGTTGGGTCAGCAACCAACTCTTAACTGGTCTGCGCTCAGCGACCTCGCGCCCAAGCTCGGGTGTAATCAACTTACTTGACCTTCACTTTTCACTGAGCTGGTCGGCTGGCTTTACAGATCCCCAAAACCTTGCTTTCGTGCTCCGCCTTGCCGAGTTTCATTCCCCCGAGCCGCTTGCCCACGTTGTGGTCAATTACTATGACCGCCTGAACCTTGAAGGCCACGACAGCGCAGTGCTCGCTATTGTGCTGGAACGTGTTTCGCATTGGCCTTCAACGGAGACTGTCGCGACTGCCCTCGTCACCCTCTGGCGCCGCGGGCTAATTAACAAATTTGGGTGGGGGAGAATTCTCGAGATCGACCTCGCCCGATGCCAGGGTCGCGCTACTGGACTCTTCACGGATTCTATCGTTGCGGAGCTCGGCGATAGTTTCAAGCAAGTGTTGACGAATGGTCCGGCATATTTAACCGTGTCGTCTACTATTTTGATCCAACCCGCCTAACCGTCATTGATACAATGTAGCATTCCTTGAGGCCTGGAAAGCGACCCGGTCCCATCCCCAATCGCCCCAGCTTGTTCTTCGCTACGCGCATTCTGTTGCTCGCAACGAGACCGAGATTTTGTCGATCTCGTTCCACTGCGCATGTATGCTTGCAGTCGTCCTCAATAATTCTGAAGGAGGGCCGGACCCTTTGTCCGTGGCCTCGGCCCTCGTAGGCGCGGACCTGCAAGCGCCCGATCTTATTGACATGTTTCGCGTTGTGAACATGGTCATGCGATTTCCCGTGCGCCGAGTCGACGCGCAACAACTGCTCTCACTATCTCCCCTGTTCATCGCAATCTTGCAAAATCCCCACACTTTGCCGCATGCCTTGGATACCATGGAAATGCTCAAGTCCGCTCACCACGTACTGGACATCATGGTGTCAGCGCAACTTCAGCCGTCCCTCGTCCGGCGCACGATGCAAGTAGATGGCGATCTGACGTTGACTTGCGACTGCTGCGACCTCACCGCCCAGCGCGCGTGGTTCAGCTCAATCGAGCACCTGCTCCAGCTTCCTGCTTGCAACCCGTGGACGCGGCTGCTTCCCTCTCTGTTGGCCTCCGTCCTTGCTCTCTTCCAGGATCCCGACGGTTTGTCCTCGCTCCCCGGCTACGAAACCAACAACCCGTGCGCGTTCGCAGAGCGGTACCCGTTTCGCCGCCTGCTCACCCTTCTCGTTGCTGCGGACGTTGACGGCTTCCTCTTATACTACGAGGACGATCGTGCTGGCATCCCGCTTGAACTCTGGCGGCTTATTCCAAATGGCGCACTCGATGCCGCTCGCGATGCGGACTGGATCCGTGAGACTGAAATGGCAGTCGCAGCAAACGCGGCCGTCCTCGCCGAGCTGCATCGGTGCGCGCCCGCATTCGCTGCGCAGCGCGACTAGTGCCGGCGAGGACTTGTTTGTGTTCTTGAATTCTTGTTTGTCTCACGTTGAATATATGCCGCGATTTTGTTGTGAGGCTGATGCCGACCTTCGAGCCGCTGCCGCGACGCGACGCGACGTAGGAGAGGAAATCGGCGCGACGCGCCCATCAGGTGATGCTCGCTTGACACGTTGCGGTCGACGTTTTTTCCGCGCGAACGCACCGTCCGCTCTCCCTCGATCCCGCACTCGCTCATGCAAAACCAATGGATACCCCAAAATGACTTGTCGCAACTGTCCCTAAACGAGCACAAGGCTCCTCCGCGCGAGTCAATCTCGCCGGAGGCTCTCCCACACGAACTGTTTGCTGCCGTCCTCCAGCTCGCCGTCCCGCGGCACGTCGTGTGCACGTCCTCGAGCACGCTACGCGATGCCGCTGGCGATCCATGCGCGCTTGCCTCATGGATCTGCCGGGTGCTTCGGACTGGGACCCCGCCCGCGCTCGGCCAACTCTACGTGAACAAAGTCGGACCCGCTGCCACCGACCTCGGCGCCTATTTCGAGCAGCGCGCCATCGCCATCAAATTGGGTCACACGCCGCAGACTGCCAATGGATCCGCTTTTGACGAATCGTCCGTCACTCCTTGAAGCTGCTTTCGACCTGGTCGCGCCTCGCGCATACAGATTCTTGGCCATGCACAAGGCCAATGTCAAGTATTTCTCCAGTAAGCTTCCTGACAATTCAATCGCGTTCAGCCTCACGCCCATCGCTTCGATGATCCAACTTATGATGTTCGCTACTTCTTGCGACGAACGGAAGGCCCTACTCCAGATGCTGACCCGGGCCGCTGCCAATCGTCCAACTTTGCTCGCCGGGAAACTCGAGCCGGGTAAATGGGCATGCTTTACTGCCGAATTGGCACGCCTGTTGGAGGTCCCTCCAAGTCAACTCCTCCCGAGCTTCGACTTGAGTCTCATGGGGATGCTTGGATTCGTCGCCCTGTTCCGCTGGAACGCCGACCTCGTTGATCTATTGCGCCAGCCGCCTTTCTCCCTCGACATGTCCTCGATGGATGGCCTTCTCGGTTTGCAGTCGATCAGCAACCGCCTGATTTGCCAGCTTGCTCTCTTCCCCGCTACTTGCCTGTTCTCGAGCATCGTTCGCCTGCTCGATCGCCATTTTGATCACACTTGGCCTGTCAGTCATCCGACGGCTAGCCACGGCGGCTTTCTGTCCTGTATCGCTGCGTTCCACTCTACCGAGCCGCTCGTACACGTCTTGAACAAGTATGCCGACCGTTATGGCACCGTAGATGAGGGTCGTGTCCTTTTCGCGGTCGGAAAAAATCGTTACACGTTGGCCCTCGAACGAAGCTACAGCGACCGCACTCCTTGCAATTGACCGACATGTCAAGTTCGCCACGCCAATGTGGGCAAAGATTCTTGAGATTGACCTCATTAGCAACCGGGACCACTCTCATGGGATCTTTGTCGACGCAGTAATCGCAAAACTTGGCGAGCAGTTCGAATCCGTGGTACAGATCGGTGCGGAGAGCGTTGTCACCAACCAGGTGCGCACCCCGCCAAGCGCGACTAATCCGAGCAATCGTGCACGTGTAGCATTGATGCAGACGTGGATTCGGGGCGAGGCCCATCCGCAATCGGCCCAGTTTGTCCTGAGCTACCCTCATGGCCGCACGCGCAATGAGCGTGAGTTTGGTAAAGTGACCCACTACTATGGCTGCGCGATTTGGAAGTCACTTGCCAGTTCGATCGCCCCTACGCCTAGTCCTGTGGCATCCGTCTTCCTGGGGGTGGACCTCGAAGCGCCCGATCTCATGGACGTGTTCCTCCTTGCCAACCAGCTTCTCACTAATCCTGTCGAGGTGGATCAGTTGCTTCCACTCCTCCCTCTCGTCGTGGCGGTCCTCAACCGCCCCGAGTGCTTTGCCTCAGCCGTTCGCATGATGAGCGCACTCAAGACCGCGGACAAGATTCTCCACGTCATGGTCATGGCGCAGCTCAACCGGACCTCAGGTCGTCGCGCGATCCAGGTGAACGGAGCCGCCATCACCTGCGACTGCTGCGATCTCGCAACCCAGACTGCGTGGTTCGGTCCGCTCGCCCATTTGGCTTGGCACCCTGCCTGCAAGCCGTGGACCAAGTCTCTTCCGTCGCTCTTCGCAACCGTGATTGTCCTCCTCAAACGCCCCAAAGAGTCCATCGCGCTTCCCGGGTGGGAGGTGAACAGTAGCGCGTGCGCGCTTGCAGTGCGGTCCCCAACGTTCCGCCTGCTCGCGATACTTGTCTACGCCGACCTCGATGGCATCCTTGCTCACTTTGAAGACGATCGCAGCGCGATTTCGCTAATGCTCTGGAACCTAATTCCCGGCGGTGCATAAGACGGCGTTCGGGACGTCGAGTGGGTTCGCGCGACCAAGCGCGTCTTTGCGGACAACGAGGCGGTGCTCGCGGAACTTGGTCGCTGCGCACCCGCGGCTTTCGCCTAGTCCCTGCTGCGCAACTGAATTCCTTCGATACACTCTGTTATTTGCACCTTCACTCGTCTACCCAACGTATCGCGGATCGGGAAGTGAATGGAGTAGCGACGCGTTGACCAGGCGCGTGACGCGTCGTGGAACAGTCGCTGCGCCACAATTGCTCGCGTTCCCTCAATTACGCTACGTGCGTCGATTATATATAATTTTATCGGCAAGAAGATGTAGAACGCTGGCACAAATGGCTCGCTTGTCGTGCCCGCGCGATGGTAACCCGCACGTGGCGGAGGCAGCCCTCAAGTTCGCCAGCGATATGGGTAAGGTAAAATGCGGCGCGAGCGTGTTTTTGGATGTAGAACGCTTGCAGTAGAAACGTTTAGCGGCCCGTAACCGACAAGCACTTGGTGCGGTTGCTTTCCCATCTGCAGTGCCTTCTCAAGCGCTCCCCTTCCTTGCGCCGTTTGAAGGTTGCCGCAGCAAATGTTAATTATCAATCGACACTGTCCCCCATCAAACATTACCAAGTTCATGGTAGCCGAGGCCTTTGTTTGAGAACCTGGTGAGCGGTCGGAGACGGCACCCTGAAGGAGCGAGTCCGTGACGGTTGACGGTGCGTCATGCGACTTTTTAACGCGACGCCAAGTGAACGTATAACACAAGCGAGCGTTTTAAAATCTCTCGGTTGAACGAATGGAAGGCTTCGTCTCTCCGGTGAGCGAGTTGAGAGTGGCTACGCGGACGGAGGAAGCAATGGGCGATAGCTGCAAGAATGGAGCATTCACGACCTAGGCTAGTCAATTACCCCCCAATTTTGGCGTGAGAGTTGTGTGGTTGGCAAGTTAGGTGCCAGAATCATGAGGGTTCACCAACGGGCTGCGTCAACACAGCGGCAACCTTACACCGCTTCCCGCAACGAGATCGGCGACCGCAAAGGTGTGCAACCAGTGATTTCATTTGCTTTGCATAAAGTCGTTCCATGTTCCGTCGGGTAGAGCGGGCAGAAATGATAGAAAGAACCGAGCCGCGTCGCGAAGCGGTCACCTGATGGTCGGTGCGCCACGTTCCTTTGCGGAAAGCTTGGCGCTGCGCGTGCGCTTCTCAAGTCGACGCGTCGGCCGATTCGCTCTCCCGCTCTCCCCATCGAACGCCCACCTCTTGCAACGAATTCATTGCTTGACATCTTGCTTATTGAAACTCGCTGCTGAACCTACCATGACCGACCTCCCGACCCCGTCGCCCCAACCGGGCCAACAGCAGCAGCAGGCCGCGCTGCCCGTCACCGAGGTTGTGCTCGTACCGCAGTCCGTGTGCGCCACGCCCGACGCGCCGTACCAACCACCGGTTGCGCAAGGGCCACCGAGCGTGCCCGCCGTGGCCGACCCGTTCGCCGTCATGTTGCCGCCCGGGAACCCGTTCACAGCCCAGCCACTCGTCCACAACCCATTCGATGCTGTTTCCGCTGTTCCGGCCCAGCCCGGTGCTGCTCCGACCGCCGCCCCGGCTAGTGCTCCTGCGGTCGGCGACCCGTTTGCGGCTGTCCAAACACCCGCCCACGACCCGTTCGCAGTCCGTGCAGCCCCGGGCAACCCCTTCGATGCACCACCTGTCGCTCCCACTGCTGCGCCCGCAACCGCACCACCCGCCGCCCCTACGCCCACCGCCGCGCCCACCGCCAGCGACGGGATCCAGGACGTGTACCGCGTCAAGGAGATCGTGTTCCCGGACAAGCTGGCGGCCGACAAGCGTGTGCGGGTCGTGCTGCAGAACGCGAACGGGCCGTGCCCGCTGCTGGCCATCTGCAACGTGCTGGCGCTGCGCGGCGAGCTGGTGATCCCGCTGCAGGACACGGTGACTTTCGGGTTCCTGAGCGAGCGGCTGGGCGAGTATCTGGTGAGCCGGAGCGACGCGCTGGGCGAGTCGGCGACGGTATCGCCGACCTCGGGCACTCCGCGACCGACGCTCGACGACGCGCTGCGGCTGATCCCGGGCCTGGTGCGCGGGCTCGACGTCAACGTGCGGTTCGACGGGATCGCATCGTTTGGCGACGGCGACCCCGAGGCGGCGCTGTTCCAGTGGTTTAACATCCGGCTCGTGCACGGGTGGACCGTCGACCCGCAGGACGCGGCCGTGTGGGCGGTGCTCGGCACGGGCGGCACCGCGCCCGCGTTCAACGACGCGGCGGTGCTCGCGTGCGACGAGGACTCGCCCGCGGGCGGGATCGTTCGCGCCTTCTTCCGCGACTCGCCGTCGCAGCTCACGGTGCACGGGCTCATCTCGCTTGCCACCGCGCTGCCCGACGCGCTTTACGCGCTCTTCTACAACAATCACTTCTTCACGCTGTACAAGCGCGCCGACGGCGCCCTGTACACGCTCGTGACCGACGTCGGGTACGCCGAGCACCCGGAGATCGTGTGGGAGACGCTCGCGTCCATGGACGGCGACTCGGTGCTCGTCGACGGCGGGTTCGTCGAGGTGCCGCCCGCGGTGCTGCTGTCGGCGGGAACGAGCCACGACGCCGAGGAGCGCCCGCTCGGCGAGCTGTACCCGGCGGGGGCGCGACCAGGCGGCGCCGGTGCGCTCGACGCACATTTTGGCGCCATGGCGCTCGGCGACGGTGCGACGGGCGAGGGCGCGAACGAGCAGGCGGATCGGGAGTACGTTTCTTTGCGTCAACTTGGAAACGCGGGAGCGAGCACTGACCCGTTCGATTCGTGTGTATTAATAGCTTCGCGATCGCCCTCGCGATGCAGCAGGAAGAGGACGACGCGGCGCGCCGTGCCGCGACACAGGCCGAGGTGGAGGCGGCCGCCGCTGCAGCGGGCATCCGCACTCGGCCGCAGCAGCACCAGTACCAGGACCAGGCGGTGCAGCCGGCCCAACCGACGGGCCCGCCCGCGCACCTGGCGGGGCGACCGCGGCAGTCGCGGCCCGAGTACGCCGACGAGGGCGAGTACTCGCCGCAGGGCGGGCGCAAGCGCAAGGAAAAGTCCAAGGACAAGGATTGCGTGATCATGTAACGGGGAAGCGGAATACATTGCGTGTCGTCTGGCATTTTCGTCGAATTGGGGTCGCGGGTGAGGTCGCTCGCCCGAGAAGCAAGAGCAGGTGGTACACCACGGCAGCCTCCTTCGGGAAGCGGTCGGGCAGGGTTCGAATCCCCGCGTGCGCAATTCATTAGGTCGGACTGGGCTAGCCGCCAGTCTGTAGGGTGCAAGCTTGCACCGACCACTCGACATGCGGGCGAACCTGAGGCGTGGCACATGGGGCTCCGGCGTTAGGCGTTCCTCGGAGCGCTGGCCGGCGGCGATGGACGCTGCCTCGGAATGACCGTGCCGTGGGCGGAATCAGCAGTGTTGCACGATGGAATCGTCGCCAGCAACCCCGCCCTGGAATCGGTTCGGACCGCGTGAGACCGGATTCACGGAGCAACGAGAAGAACCAGCGGTGCGTGGCATGGAGATTACAGCTCCTAGCCGGGCGCCGGGGTCCTGTCGCGCCAAGAGGTCGGTTCCACCGCATGTTGTTTTGCTCCTCTCGCAGCTTCGAACTTTGGTATGCGGAGTGGAGTGTGGAGACATGACGGTGAGGACGCCTCCCCAGTGTGTATTTTTTCCGAATCAGCTGTACATCGGGCGCGAACGCACGCGCGCCGTTCATGGTGGCGACGGATCATGTGATGAGGCGGCGCACAGTCGTCTCACCCGTCGTCGTCGCCATCGCCGTCGCCGCTCTCATCCTCGCTGTCCCCATCTTCCACCTCGTTCCCAGCGTTATCCCACTCCTCCTGCAACTCGTCGAGGTACAGCTGGTACTCGCCGGCGTCGTAGTCCGCGACCGCCGCCTGCGCCGCGACCAGGACCCACGCGAGCTTGCCCGCGCCGCGCGCACACGACTGCGCGGCGACGCGGAACAGCGTGCCGAGCCGGAGCGGGACCGCCGCGACGCCCGCAGTCATGCTGCCGAGCGCGAACCAGCTGCGCGCCGCGGGGAGGAGCGGGGCGAGCGCGCGGCCTGCAATTGCTGTGGCCCGCGGCGACCCGGCGGCGGAAACGCCGGCGGCGAGACACAGCCCTGCGCCCCACACGGCGAGCGCGCGGCGCAGCGAGGTGCCTTCGGAGCGCGAAGCGCGCGGGCCGTGGATCGGGCACACGTGCGCGGCGGGCGGCGGCGGGCGCGAAGGGGCGGTTGTAGCTGACGGTTGCACCGGCGGCGGTTCCATTGCGGGTAGTGACATGGCGATCGAATCCGAGTACGACGAGCAGTGGATGCGCGAGGCGCTGCGCCTGGTACGCTCACCGTGTGCGCGGGAACGCGTCAGTTCGCGGCCCACGTGCTCACGCGTTTAGGCGGTGTGTGTAGGCGCAGGAGGCGCTCGACGTCGGCGAGGTGCCCGTCGGATGCGTCTTTGTGCACGCCGGCGAGGTGATCGGCCGCGGACGCAACTACACCAACGAGTTCTCCAACGTGCGTCCTACCCTTGCGTGCCCGCGCGGTGCCCACCACTCACACACCCCCGTCGTCCCGCGTAGGCCTCGCGCCACGCCGAGCTCGTAGCGCTCGACCAGATCGCGCAGCGCGTCGGCCTGCGCCCGTCGTGGGAGTGGTCCAAGAGCGCCGACCCAGCGCACGCCGGCCCCGCCGCCGCCCTGGCCGCCCTCCTCGCGGCGACCGACCTGTACGTGACGGTCGAGCCGTGCGTCATGTGCGCGTCGGCGCTGCGGCAGCTCGGCGTGCGCCGCGTCTACTTTGGGTGCGGCAACGACCGGTTCGGCGGGTGCGGGTCCGTGGTCCCCGTCCACTCGATGCCGACGGGCGGCGGGGCGGGGCCCGACGGGCAGCTACCCGAGCTCAAGTGCGCGTCCGGGTTTCTGCGCGACGAGGCGATCCTCATGCTGCGCCAGTTCTATCTCCGCGAGAACGAGAGCGCGCCCAAGCCCCGCAAGAAGGCTAACCGCCAGCTCAAGACGGACGATATTGCCGTCGATCCCGCCGCGGTGCTCGGGGCCGCGGCGGCGGCGCCCAGTGGTGCGAAGCAGACGTGAAGCGCTAGGTGTACATAGACGTATGTTCATTCATTCCATGCATCTCGGGAGCGAGAGAGAGAGAACCGCGAGGACCGAGCGCGCGAGGGCCGCGCCGACTTGAGCAACAGCATCACATGAGCGGCGGAGACAAGTTTGCCTCGCAACGCCCGCGCGCCGATCCGCCCTCCCTCCACGCACCCCACAAACTCGCAATGTTAGCTGCCCCACTCCTGCGCCTCGGCGCGCGACACCATGCAACGGCCCGGCGCGCCCTGATCGCCTCGACTGCCGGCTACGCGACCAAGGCGGGCGCCGCGCCGCCCAAGAAGCCGAAGCGAGCGCCCACCACCGCCACCACCCGATCCCCCGCGACGGCCGACCCGCCGCGGCTGACGCGCTTCGACGTGCCGCCGGGGAGCCCGGGCGACGTGGCGCGGACGCCGCGCGCCGAGTACACGCAGCACACGCTGGACTCGGTCATGGCGACGGCGTCCCCGCCCGTGTGCAGCGTCATGTCGTCGCGCGACTTTATCCACAACTCGCTGTACAACCCGCACTACGGGTACTTCTCGAAACAGGCACGCATCTTCCAGATGCTGCGGCCCATCGACTGCACGCAGCTCAGCTCGACGCTCGACTTCATGAACGCGGTCGGCGAGCAGTACGACGCGATTGAGCGCGACCTCGAGGCGCGCGCCGCCGTCGTCGACGATGTGACGCGCCAGATCTGGCACACGCCCACCGAGCTGTTCAAGCCGTGGTACGGCGCCGCCATCGCCAAGCACGTCGTCAGCGCGCACCTCAAGTCTTCCTCAAACCGCCCGCTCGTCATCTACGAGGTCGGCGGCGGTAACGGCACCCTCATGGCCAACGTGCTCGACTACGTGCGCGACACCCACCCGGACGTGTACCGCACCGCGCAGTACCACATTGTCGAGATCTCGGCCAACCTGGCGTCGATCCAGCGGTCGACCGCCGCGCAGCACGGCCACGCCGACCGCGTGTCGATCGTCAACGCCAGCGCACTCGATCTCGGGAAGGACGGCGTCGTCGACCCGGACCCGTGCTTCGTGCTGGCGCTCGAGGTCATCGACAACCTCTCGCACGACGTGGTCCGGTGGGACCTGGTCTCGCGCGCGCCGCTGCGCGGCGTCGTCGCCACCGACGACTACAACGACCACGCCGAGGAGTACTTCCCCGTGGCCGACCCGCTGCTCGCGCGCGCCCTGCACATGATGTCCGTGCACGACGCGGGGTCCGTCGGCGGGCCCGGCGCGCGCGACCCGTGGTGGCTCGCGACCTCCCCGCTGCCCACGCTCGCGCGGTCCGCGCTGCTGGCCACGATCCCGGGCGCGCCGAACCTGTCGCGCCGCGCGTTCGTCCCTTCGAACCTGCTCGCCCTGTTCGAGTCGCTGCGCGCAGCACTCCCCAACCACCGCGCGGTGTTGAGCGACTTTTCGTCGCTGCCCGACACGACGAGCGCGCGCGACCGGTACGCGCCCGTGGTGCAGACGCGGTTCCGCAACTCGATGGTGCCCGTGTCGACGTACCTGGTGCAGCCCGGGCTCTTTGATATCTTTTTCCCGACCGATTTCGCGCTGGCCAAGCGCATGCACGACGCCGTCATGCACCCGGCGTACCACGTCGACGCGGCGATGGAGGCGGGGATGCGCGCGATCCAGACGGGCAGCGGCAAGCGTGAAGTCCCGCAGTGGCTGCGCGAGTCGCCCAAGGCAGAGGGCGCGGCGAGCGTGGCGACGCATCGCGGGTTCCTCGAGGCGCACGGCGACCTGCGCGCCACCACGACCAAGTCGGGCGAGAACCCGATGCTCATGTACTACGAGAACTGCGCGTTCCTGCTCTCGTGAATGGCGTGCGTATCGAATGAAAAATATGTATTGTACGATCCCAACTCTCGAACGCGAACACGGCGCGCTCAGTTGTACTGCATGTACTTTGCCGTGGACGAGAACTTGGCGTAGCCCTTGATGACCTTGGCGACCGCGTCGAGGAAGTCCTTTTCGGTGGCGATCTTGCGGCGGGCGCGGATGGCGAACATGCCGGCCTCGGTGCACACGGAGCGGAGCTCGGCGCCCGTGGCGTTGGGGCACAGGCGGGCAATCAGCTCGTAGCGGATGTCGCGGTCGACCGACATGGACTTTGCGTGGATCTTGAGAATGTGGGCGCGGCCCTCGAGGTCGGGCAGGCCAAACTCGACCTTGCGGTCGAGGCGGCCGGGGCGGAGCAGGGCGGGGTCGAGCGTGTCGGGGCGGTTGGTGGCCATGAGCACCTTGATGTTGCCGCGGGCGTCGAAGCCGTCGAGCTGGTTGATGAGCTCGAGCATGGTGCGCTGCACCTCGTTGTCGCCGCCGGCGCCGTCGTCGTGGCGCGCGCCGCCGATCGCGTCCACCTCGTCAAAGAAGATGATGCACGCCTTGCGCGAGCGCGCCATCTCGAACAGCTCGCGCACCATGCGCGCGCCCTCGCCCACGTACTTTTGGACGAGCTCGGACCCGATGACGCGGATGAAGGTGGCGTCGGTGCGGTTGGCCACGGCGCGGGCGCACAGGGTCTTGCCCGTGCCGGGCGGGCCGTAGCAGAGGACGCCCTTGGGCGGGTCGATGCCGAGGGCAATGTAGCGCTCCGGGTGGAGCAGGGGCAGCTCGACGACCTCGCGCAGCTTCTCGATCTGCTCCTTGCACCCGCCGACGTCGGCGTAGGTCACGTCGGGCTTCTCCTCGACCTGCATCATGGTGACGGAGGCGTCGATCTTCGGGGGCAGCGGGACCTGGATCTGGTACTTTTGGCGGTCGACGCCGACGCGCATGCCCTCCTCGACGTCGGTGGGCGAGACGCGGTCGCCGAGGCCGACGACGAACTTGGCAATCTGTTTGATGTTGATCACGTACTTGTCCGTGTCGTCGCCCTCGGTGCGCATGATCTTGGTGCACTGGGCGACCTGCAGCGGCTGCTCCTCGTGCAGGCGCTGGCGGTCGGCGTTGATGTCCCACATGTTGGGCGGGGCGAGGCCCGTGTCCGACTCCTTGACGCCGAGCTTGTCGTTGACGCGCTTCTGGGCCTCCTTGATGTCGGCCTCGATCTTCTTGAGGCGCAGCGCGTAGGGCCCGCGGCCGTACGTCTTGAGCAGGGCAATGTCGTTCTCGTCGAGGGCCTGGATCTTCTCGTTCTCCTTGCCCTCGATCTGCGCCTTGGAGTCTAGGCGGTAGGGCGGGTGGTGGGGCGTCAGGGCGGGCGGTGACGGCGGTTCCGGGTGACGAGACGGGCGTTACATTTCTCCCAGTCCTGCTTGGGCGGCATGGCGGGTGTCGGTGCGTGGGGGTTCAGTTACGTTGCAGCGAGTGAGGTGCGCGCTCGGCGTCTTTGGTGGGGGGTGCGAGGAGGGTGCGATGGCCCTCCCCGGCCAAGGCGGCACACGCGCAGCGAGGTGAGCGACGCGTGCGGCCGCGGCGATGACGACGGGCGGCCGCGCGCGCACACGTGGCCCGGGCTGACGGCCGCCGGCCGACGCGTTCGCCCCTCCCCCTCTCTTGATTCCTTCCCCACCGAATTCCGCCCCGCCACTGCGTGCAACAACCCCACCCCACACGCGCAGCGCCATGGACCCGCCCGGCGCCGCCCTCGACGCGGGGCTGCACGCGCTCGTCGTGGCGCCGTCCGCCGCCGACGCGGCCGCCACCGAGGCCCTGACGCTCGACAACCTGCCCATCTCCGCGTCTGCCGCGCCCGTGCTCGCCGCCTCGCTCGCGCGCTTCACGGCGCTATCGCGCCTGTCGCTGATCCGGTGCCAGCTGTCGGCGCCCGTGCTCCCGCTCCTCCTGCCCGTGCTGCCCGCGCTGCGCCGCCTCGCCGTCGCCGACAACCCGGCGCTGACCTCGCTCGCGGGCGTCGGCGCAAAGTGCCCGAACCTCGCGTGGCTCGACGCCGCCAACACGCGGATCGACGCCCCCGCCGCCATCCACGACCTCGCCGCCCTCCCCGCCCTGCGCACCGTCAACGTGCTCGCCACCCCGCTCGCCACCCGCGACGCGTACCGCGACGCCCTCTTTGCCGCGTGCCCGTCGCTCGCGGCCGTCGACGGCGTCGACCGCGCGGGTAACTTTGTCGGCTACGACGACGATAGCGACGACGAGGACGACGACGATGCGTCGGGCAGCGACGCGAGCAGCAGCGAGGAGGACGCCAGCTCCGACAACGACGACGAGGAGCCGCGCCGGTCCACGGGCGGCAAGGGCCTCGGCCGCGGCAAGGGGTTCCGCGCCACTACCGCCTCGTCGTCCTCTTCCACGGCCAAATCCAAGGGCGCGCCGCGCGGGACCGTGTCCAAGGGCGTCCCGCGCAAGGGGTTCAAGGGCAAGGGCCCGCCGCGCGGTTACGCCGCGGGCAAGGGCGCGTCGTCGCCAGGCCACGCCACGTCGTCGTCGTCGGCCGGCGACGAGGAGGAGGACTCGGACCCCGACTCGCGCCTCGACTCGCACGGCGGGGACGTCGACGACGAGGAGGAGGAGGACCAGATCCTCGCCGTCGACCCGTCACCCGCCGAGCCGGCGCGCGTCGTCGAGACCCACGTCATCTCCGACTCGGACGACGACGAGGAGGACGAGTCCATCGAGGAGGAGGAAGAAGAAGAGGACGACAACGACCCGCCACCACCACCACAACCCGCCGCGCCGCAGCGGCAACCCGAACGCGTCTTTGTCTCGGACTCGGATTCCGACTCGGACGAGGGGTCCGACCTCGGCAGCTTCGCCCCGCCGCAGCCGCCACCCGCTGCCCCACCACGATCGGCGCCCGCCACGGTCCAGTCCGAGGACGACGACGAGGAAGAGGACGACGAGGACGAGGACTCGATGGAGCAGGTACGCTCGCTTCCGCCGCTCGCGCCGCCGGCTCGCCAGCTCACTCTCGATCCGCCTCCGACATGTAGGACCAGGACGTCGAGGAGGACATTGAGCACGGCGAGGTCGAGGACGCGGCCGCCGACGCCTACGACTCGGACGAGTCGGAAGAGTCGGACGACCCCATGCCCGTCGTCGAGCCGCTGCAGCATGTCCCGCCACCAGTACCACAACCTGCGCGGTCGGACGAGGACGACGACGACGACGAAGAAGAAGAGGAGGACGAGGAGGACCACTACGGCCCGGACCACCTCATGGGCGGCACCAGCATCGCCGACACGTCGTTCCTCGGGTTCCCCGACGACGAGCCCGACCAGCTGCACCCGCCCGACGCGTCCTTTGCCATTGACGACGACGCCGACTCGCTGCTCGGCAAGCGCGTGCGCGACCCGCACGACGACGGCGACTCGGACGGCGGGGGCGGCGATCCGGCCGCGAAGCGCGCGCGGACGTGATGATCTGGATCCATACACTCGGGCGCGAATTATTTATTCCCATCTGCGACTTGGAGAGGGCTGGATCGGACGCGGGCTGTTTTCAGCCTGCAGGAGGCCGTTCGCGAACGTTGCGCCACAGTGGGGCTGACCGCGCAGCGCCAAAGTCCGCGGCGCGTCTCCCTTGCCCGCGCGCCCTTCTCCCTCCGCCCGCTCTCCCTCCGCCGTCCCGCTCCCTGTACTACAGCGCGCAATATCACACTCCCATGTAACACTGGCCGCAGGTCCCGGCCCGATCCACGCATCCGCTGCTTCCGCGCTCCGCCTCCGCCATCTGTACACTAGAAACCCATCATCGAATCGAATCCGGCGCGCGCACTCGTACGACGGCTCCTGCCCCGAGTCTCCCGCCCGTACTCACCGGCGCGCACCACTGAGTAGCCCATGGACTCGTCGCAGCAGCACCCGTCGTCGCTGCGCAAGCGGCAGTCGGCGAGCCTCGTCGACCCCGCCGACGACCCGGCCACGTCGCCCGCGCCGGTCGCGCCCCTGTCGCCACCCGTCGGTGCCCTCATCGGATCGCCGCACCCAACGCTCGGCGGCGACTCGCTTGCCTCGTCGGGCGACTGCACCATCGTCACGGGCGACGAGGGCGAGGATGACGACGATGATGATGACGATGACCCGGCGACCTACGTCGGGAGCGCAAGCAGCCCCGTCTCCAAGCCCGGATCGCCACCGCCACCGCTGCCCGCGTCGCCGCCACCAACCCAGTCGCGCCCGCTGCATGCGACGCCGGCGCGGTCGAGCGGGACCCTGCACCAGGTCTCGCCGGGCCCGGCCCCGCTGCCCAACACGTCGCCGTACATCTCGGGCCGCTGGTTCGTCGACCGGCACGGCCGGCGCCTGCTGCTGCGCGGCGTCAACCTGTCGGGCAACGCCAAGTCGCCGTTCGAGCCGCTGATGCCGTCGCACGTCGCCGAGGGCTTCTTCCGCGACCTGGACGTGAGCTTCGTCGGCCGCCCGTTCCCGCTCGCCGAGGCCGACCACCACCTCGCGCTGCTGCGGTCGTGGGGGTTCAACGTGCTGCGCCTGTGCCTGACGTGGGAGGCCGTCGAGCACTACGGGCCGGGCATCTACGACGCCGAGTACGCCGACTACCTGGTCGCGGTCGTCCGCCGTGCCGCGCACCACGGCCTGACGTGTATCCTCGACCCGCACCAGGACGTGTGGAGCCGCCACTGCGGCGGCAGCGGTGCGCCCAACTGGACCCTGCGCCTCGTCGGCCTCAACGCCGAGGCCCTGTACGACGCGGGCGCCGCCATGTGCCACGCCGAGTGGATGGCACGCCACCCCGAGGCCAATGGCGACCCGAGCGCGTACCCGAAGATGATCTGGCAGACCAACTACTACAAGCTGGCCGCCGCCACCATGTTCACGCTCTTTTTTGGCGGCGACGCCTTCGCCCCGCGCCTCACCGTCGACGATGGGGATGGCGAGCGGTACTCGGTCCAGGCGTTCCTCCAGTTCCACTTCATCCACGCCATGCTGTTTGTCGCGCGCCGCGTGCACGCCGCGGGGCTCACCAACCTCGCCTCGGCCCCGCCGACCCAGCTGCTGCCCGCGGTCCTCGGCTGGGACACGTTCAACGAGCCGAACCAGGGCTGGATCGGGTGCCCGGACCTGTCGGCGCTGCTGCCGTGGCAGTCGCTGCGCAACGGCGCGACCCCGACGCCCATCCAGGCCCTGCGCGCCGGCGCCGGGTACACGGTCACGGGCGTCGCGCAGTTCCGCATCGCGTGGTGCGGGCCCGTGCCCGACGGATCCACCACGCTCAACCCGGCCGGCCGCACAGCGTGGCTCGACCGCCGCCGGTCCCCCGCCGAGCTGCGCGCCGAGGGCGTCGCTGCCGCCAAGGCCGCGGGACGCCGCATCGAGCGGCTCGGCGCCCGCATCGGGTCCATGTTTGCGCCCGCATCGGGGGCCGCCGGCGACGCAGTCCCCGCGGGCGGGTGCATCTGGGCCGCCCACGGCGTGTACGACGCGGCGTCCCCGCGCGGCGCTGTCCGCGCCGACTACTTTGCGCGCGACCCGAAGCACGGGTTCGCCATCACGCCCGAGGCCTTCACCGAGCACTACTGGTGGCCGTTTGTCGAGCGGTTCGGCGCCGCGCTGCGGTCCGTCGACCCCGCCACACTCGTGTTCCTCGACCCGCCCGTCAACGAGGAGCCGCCGAACCTGCAGCACGCGCTGACGCTGCACGGCGGGTACGGTGGTGGCAAGCTTGCGGGTGCCGAACCGCTCCCGCCGCCACCACCAACGTGGGCGTCGAAACGCAGCGCGCCCGAGCTCGTTGACGCTGATCTCGATGAGAAGCCCGCCGGTACGCGGTCCATGGGCACGGGCCCGCCGCTGCCGCTCCCGTCCGTCTCGATGAGCGGGATCACGTCGGCGACGCACCTCCACGTCTCCCCACCACCAACACCCAAGGGCGAGCGCGAGTTCCGCGCCGACCCCGCGTTCGCGCGCGACCTCGTGTACGCGCCGCACTGGTACGACGGGCTGACGCTCATCACCAAGCACCACTGGCCGTACAACGTGGACTTTCTGCACATCTTGCGCGGGCGCAAGAACTGGGTGACGGGTCTGCGCGTCGGGTACGCGGGCGTGCGGCGCGGCATGGCGGCGTCGCTCGGGCTGATTGCCGAGGAGGGCGCGTCGCACCTCGGGCCCAACGTGCCCGTGCTGATCGGCGAGATCGGGATCCCCTTTGACATGGACCCGCCCGCGCGCGAGTCGCCGTCGCCGCTCGCCGCGCGCGCCATGGACGCCAACCTCGCGGCACTCGACGCGCACCGGCTCCACGCGACCATCTGGAACTACTGCGCCGACAACTCGCGCGCCGCCGGCGACGGGTGGAACGGCGAAGACCTCAGCGTCGGGTTCCAAGGCAACCCGCGGCCCGCGCGCGCCCTGCTCCGCCCCGTCTTCCGCGCCGCCGCCGCCGACGACGTCATGCACACGGCCTTTGACATGCACCGCCGCGTGTTCGACGCGACGCTGCTCCGCACCGAGCCGATGTGTCCCGACTGCTGCTGCAGCCCTGCAAGTGGGACCCAGGAGCAGCCGCCGCCGCGGCCGTGGATCGACGCGCCGCCCGTGTCGGACCTCACCTCGCTCCCGGCGTCGCGCGTCTCCGAGGTGTACCTGCCGTGGCTCCACTTCCGCGGGCCCGCGCACACCACGGTCGCGGTCTCGGCCGGCGGCGCCGTGGTCGACTTTGCGCGCCAGACGCTGTACTGGGTCCACGGCGCGCCCGTGCACGACGGGGCCGCCACCGAGTCGCCGCGCGTCTGCAGCGGGTGCGGCGCCGTCGCCGATGCGCTCACGGGCTGGCCGCGCGTCCAGCGCACCGTCCGGCTGCAGGTCCGCGGCGAGGCCGTCGGCAACGACGCGGACGCGCCCGCGCCCGACGACTGGGTCCCGCGCGGATGCCCCGCCGGACTCTGGTGCGCGTGGACGCAGCCGGGCGGCGTTGCCGAGTTCGAGGACAAGGCGGGCAAGCGGCGGCGCTGCGGGTGCTGGCGCGCCGTGATGAAGTGGTTCGGGTTGGCGTGAAAGCAAACCGGGCGTACTATTGTGTGAATAATCGGTTATCTGAGATCACGTAAGCGCGAAGCCGTCAGAGGCAAGCGTTCGAAAAAATGTCTCCGGTTCGGCACGTGATGGCTCACGTCACGTGGGTGGCGCGACGCGTCTCACGCGCCCAGCCAGTTGCTCGCGGATGTGTCGCTGATCATTACCGCTGCAAAGAACAGCGCACAATGGCCAGTTTAACAACTTTCTGAAACGGCTTCGTCGTACCTGTGCTGCTCCGCGGAGCGAGCAAGGCATGAGCGACCAGGGTGTCAACGAGCGAACTCGAACTAAGCCGCGCGTTCAGTCCTCGAGATTAACTCAAAGATAAGCTCGTGCGTCTGATTCATCAAGTTCCAAGCCTCCTCGGTCGTTGAATGCATGCGCTCTGGTCGTTGAGTGCATCGGTCCGTGGCAGCTGGAGCCGCTCCGCCCGCCTCTTTACGCTCGCTTTCGTACAAATTTCTCCCGACGAGCTCCACACAAAATTATATCATGAATGAACCAATGCTCTCGCTACCAATCGACTTGATTAAGAACATCCTTCTCGCAGCCTCCCGTCTTGCCTGCTTCCCACGTGCACTTTGGCCCGACTCTCCCCACAACCGCAAATGCATGTGCCTCACAGAAATCGGTTACTTTCGTCCGCAGCGCTCGCATTACTTGGACGAATTTTACTCGCGAAAGCGGTGTCCTACGTGGGCGGGACAAGCACAGCTTGGGAAAGAATTGCACCGATACTTGAACGTGGCCCCGGCTAGTAGTTTGGGCCGACTACAAGCGTTTGTAGCCAAATATACTCCCGGCATGACTCTGTCGTTGCCGAGGACCGACTCGACAGACTCCTGTTTCTTGCACGCCGCAAGAGCCCGGCCAAGTTGATCATGTACTTCCCCCGCGACGAATTTCTGCGTGGTTTCTGTAAACCTGGCCCCTCCGCCATGTTCAAGTACTTTCTTTGCCATCCGCATCCGCGCTTCGACCAAAACGACCTTGCCACGGTTGCCAGCCGCAACGGGCGCGACGACTTGCTCAACGTCTGGCTGAAGCTTCAGTTCCCGCAGTGCCTTGACTTGAACGGTGCTGTCAATCTGAAGCGGTTGCAGGTCGAAGCAAAGCGAGTCACGGATCTCGCGAAGGCGCTGGGCAAGTGGTCGCTCTATCTGCCATCCTTGTTGGATGGGACCAGCGTGCAAGGCCACATCAACGTTCTACGATGGTGGTGCCGTCTTCTCCCAGGCTACGTGCGCTACACGACGCGAGCTCTTGATGAAGCCAGTGGACACGGTCGAAGTGGTGGCTCTACGAGTCGGGACTAAACCACCAACGAGCCGCCGGCCGTGGCAGTCCAAGACGACGACGGGCTGCAGCTCAACAGCCACGGTGTCGCCTGCGTTCCCAACAGCGTGACCCTTCTTCTCAACAGCGTTTCGACCGTGCCCGCCAACGCTGGTACCGGCGACGGGGCCGAGGGCCAAGTTCCGCGTATCTTCTACGAGGTACACGTGCCGCCACTGGTCCCTTGAGTACGAGGGAAGCGAGCTCACGCCATTGTTACGACCAGGTTCCCGTCCGCCAAGTGCCTGACGGTCTCGAGTCCCAAGCGATTGTCATCACTGGTGTGAGCGCGGCCGACGTGCAGTACGTGAAGATCGAGAAACACCCCGCGCACTCGCCGATCTCACACGCAGCCTTATCGTGTAGGGTCATGTTCGCAGACGGAGCCCCGGCGGCACTCGCGGCCATCGCGCGCGAGCTGATCCGCATCCTCGTCGCGCAGCTCGAGGCGGGCAACACCATCCGCATCTGCGCCAGCTACGTCCTGCCAAGGGCGGCAAGGTCGTATCGCTGCTCAACGGTTCGGAGGAGATGGACGAGTACAGCAACATTGGCACCGCAGAGCCGCTGTTCCAGGGCTCTTCGTCCGACATCCCGTACGAGTACTGCAACACGGCGGCCAAGTTCAACGATACGATTGGCCGGTCCAACGAGGCGCTGGCCAAGGACCCGACGCAGGACCTGTACCAGTTTATGCTCTCGGTCGTGGTCGTGATGGGCAAGGGTGGGGGACTTCAACGCATCAGCGCAAGGCCACGCCGCGGTGCGACCAAGCGAGGCCGTGGTTCTTCATCGGCCCGGCGGACGCGGCTCGGGCCCACGGTGCAGTGCATTGACTCATTTACTAAGTTGCATGTTGCCGTGATCCATGCTGCTCGACGAACAGGGAGGGGGAGGAAGTCAAGAAGCTGGAGAGCGCGATCGCGCGGAGGTGAGTCCGCCGTGTCGGGGGATCCCGTGTGCAGCGACCCCGTGCGCCACGCCGAGCGTTGCGCTGCGTCTCCCTCCTCGGATGCGGCCGCTCCCTTTGGCCGCCGCTCTCTTTCCCTTCCCCTCGCTCCCATTCCCCACAGCGATCCCGCAACGCATCGACCCGCCCGCCCGCCGCACTTGGTGCACTCGCTCCCCCGCGCGCCGCCCCACCCGCCCCCGGATCCCACGCTCCACGCTCGGGCTTGTCCCACCTCCCCGCCCTGACCGCCAACCGCTGCCCGTCCGCCCGTGGTGCATGGCGGACGGCGACCTCGGCCACGCCCCTCCCCCCGCTGCTGCGGCACACGCCCCGTCGCTGCCCGCGGGTCGCCTGCCGGCCGATGCGCCCGATCGCCCGCTGTATCACCACCACCACCACCACCACCATGCACTTGCACACGCCCGGCTGCCGGCACCCGACGCCGCCTCGGCCGCCGGCGAGTTTGACTCGTTGCGCATCGCTCCCGACCTGGGCGAGGCAGAGGAGCCCACGGCCCGCCCGCTGCTCCAGGTGAACACGGCGCCGCCCGCCCCGCACCCGCCGTCGGCCCCCGCGGCTTGCCCGCTTCCCTCGGACCTCCACCACGCCGACGGCTTCGACACCTGGCGCTCGCGGCTCAGCCCCGTCGCCGCTTCGCCCGTCAGCGGCGCCAGCGACGACGAGGCCACCGCCGTCGCCTCCGCCTCCGTCTCGACCTTCCCGTATCACTGGCCCGATCACCTTCACCACGCACACGCCGTCCCGCCGCGCCCGCTGCGCCGCACCTTCTGCCTCCGCCACGGCCTCGCCACCCCGTCCGACGACCTCCTCGACACCGCCGACGCCCGCGCGTGCGGCTGCGGCGAGTGCCCCGACGGCGGCTCGGTCCTCATGATCGAGGACGACGAGCGCGACTACTTCCACGACTCGGACACGGACGACCTCGCCGCGGCCCTGCACCTCCCGCCCGTCAACCAGAGCACCGTGTTCCTCGCCGAGGGCCACCTCGCCCACGCCTTCGAGCACCCCGCCGCCGCCCTCCCTGCCAGCACCGACCCGCTGCTCGGCGCCACCGCCAAGCGCTCGGGATGGCGCCCCTGGCTGCTCCTCACCCTCGCCCTCTCGCTGACCGGCAGCTTCTGGGCCTTTGACCTGCCCGCGCAGCTCAACCTCCCGCTAGGCAAGCGGTTTGGGTTCGACGACGACGCGTGGCAGCAGGGGCTCGCCCAGTCGTACGCGCTCTACGCGACCCCCAACATCCTGATGCCCTTCATTGCCGGCCGCCTCATCGACCACCACGGCCCGCGTACCGTGCTCATGGCGCTCCTCGGCTTCGTCGTGCTCGGCCAGACCCTCATCACCTGCGGCATCCGCGTCGTCAACTTCCCGCTGCTGCTCCTCGGCCGCTTCCTGCTCGGCGTCGGCGGCGAGTCGCTCGCCGTCGCCCAGGCACGCATCACCTGCGACTGGTACCTCGAGTCCGAGCTCGGGTTCGCGCTCGGGTTCCACCTCGCCTTTGCCCGCCTCGGGTCCGTGCTCAACGACCTGTTCACGGCCGAGATCGAGGCCCGCCACAACGCCACCATGGCCTCGCTCGCCGCCCTCGCCGTGTGCACCGCCTCGCTGCTCTTCGGCAGCGCCGCGTGCCTCATCGACCAGCGCCGCAACCCGGCCGACGCCATCGAGAGCGCCGTGGCCGCTGCCGCGACGACGGACGCGGGCATGATGATCCCGGACGCGCCGCTCCTCATCGCCAGCGAGACCACGCCGCTGTTCCTCAACCCGCCCGTCGTCGAGTCGTACGCCGCCATTACCTCGACCACGGCCCAGCTCGCCCGCACCGCGTCGTACACGGCGCTCGCCGACGAGGCCCTGCTGCTGACCAAGGAGCCGCTCGCCCCGCACATCCACGCGTCGAGCATGTCCATTTACTCGAACCAACATACCGGATACCCGCCGCCTCGCATGCGCCGCGTATCGACCACGGCCTCGCTCATGTCCACGTCCATGATGCGCCGGCAGTCGACGCTCGCAACGCTCGAGCGCATGGCGGGCACCGGCCTGAACGGCCGACCGAAACCAGGCGGCGCGCGGTTCGTCCTGTTCACGTTCCCGTTGGCGTTCTGGATGCTCTGCGTGGCCATGGTGTCGCTCTACGTGTCGTGCAACACGTTCACGAGCATCTCGTCCGATTTCCTGCAGACGCGGTACGGCGTGTCGAGCACGCGCGCCGGCCACCTTGTGTCGCTCATGGACATCATGGCGACCACCGTCGTCCCGCTGTCGGGGTACCTGTTCGAGCGGCTGCCGCGGCGCGGGCAACGCGCCGTCGTGGTCGCCAACGCCGTCGGGCTCGCCGGCGCATTCTACGGCCTCAGCGCCGTCGGGCCCGAGTCCGAGTGGTTCCTGTACCTCGCGCTCATGGGCCTCGGCACCGCGTACGCCGTCGGCGCATCGGTACTTTTTGGTCTTGTCCCTGCTGTCACGCTCCGCGCTCACCTTCCCGCCCACCCGCGCTCGCGTAGTTCCTGTGGCCGCTGCTGCCGGTCCTGGTGCGCGACCCGACCACGCTGTCGACGGCGTACGGCGTCGTGACGTGCTGCGTCAACGGGACCCTCGCCGTGGTCCCGTCCTTCTTCGCTGGCCAGATCGCCGCCGACCCGACGTTCGGCCTCCTCATGCGCACGTTCGCGGGCATGGCGTTGGTCGGTGCTGGCGCCGCGGTCATGACGTAGCCGCGAGAGAGCGAGAGTTTTTATCACCCCACCAACTACTACTACTAGCATATCAATCCGAAAAACCCATTTGCCTGCAATCTTCCCAAGTTTGTCTCGCGGGCAGTGGGAGACGCGGCGCGACGCGCGCAGCACGCGTGACCGCGGACGCGTCGCGCGTCGATCGCAACGGCAACGCCTTCCCACGCCTCCTCCTCCCCTCCCTCGCCTGCCTCTCAAGCAACCATGAATCGACCAAAGACTGAAATGCACTCGCTCAAGTCGTACCGCGACACGATCGCCGTGACCGACCCTCCCGGGCCGCCTGCTGCTGTTGAGGGTGGCGACCGCCGTGCCCCGCGCCGGCACCGTAATGGGACCGCGGCTTCCACGAGCACAACAGCAACTGCGGCAGCAGATGCAGCGCATGATGCCAGCAATGTCCTGTTCGGCCCGCCGGGCGCCGGACCCAGCGCGTGGCGGTGGGCCGCCGCGTCGCGGCACCTGCTGCAGGCGTCGGCCATGAAGCGGTACGCGCCACTTGACCCCCTCTCTCAACCGCTCGTAACACCAACCACCGTGTAGCCACCGCTTCTCCTTCTACGGTGGCCTCGAGCCGCTGCTCGTCGGGACCTCGTCTGCGGGCACCGCGTGGAGCGTGCACGGGTCGTGGGACGATCCCGCCGCGTGGATCACCGACGCGTGCGTTTTGGGAACGACCCGTGTCGCGACGTGCGCCTCGCTCCGGCATAACGTGTACGTCATGTCGCGGCCAGCGGCGCAGAGCGACGAGGCGAGCAGCAGTAGTGGGAATGGGTCGCTGGCCATGGCGCAGACGGCGATCACGCTCCCGTCGCCCTCGTTCGGCGTCGCGGCCGTCGGCGCGAGCGAGGTGCTCGTGACGGGACGCGGGCAGGTGTACCGCATCGTGGTCGAGGGCGAGGCGGCGGGCGAGTACACGGCCGTGTTGCCCGACGACACGGTACGCTTTCCGATGCCGCAAACTCGCATGCCGCGCTAACGACTACGGCGTGTAGTACGAGGAAACCCGCCTCGTCTCGCCGACCGTCATGCCCGACAACCTGGCCCTCGCCACGGTGTACATCCCATCATCGCGCGCCCTCGACGCGTGGGACCTCACACGCCAGCGGCGCCGATGGACGCTCCCGAACGCCGCGGGCGCGTCGGCGATGCACCCCGCGTCGGCCGTGTTCGCGTACACGGCGCGCGCGCTCGACACGTGCGGCGCGCCCGTCGTCCGGCTGTGGGACCCGCGTACGCGCGCGCCGTCGCGGTACGACGACGTGTCCGCGCCGTCCATTGGTCGCAGCGGCGACGCCGTCGAGACGCTGCTGTGGTCCGCATCCTCGCACACGCTATGGACGGGCGGCGACGCAGTCGCCGAGTGGGACCTCCGCGCGCCCACCCACCCGGTCGTTGAGTTTAGCCCGCCGCACACGCACCGTGTCGCGCACGTCGCGCTGCTCGCGCCGGGACTCGTCGCGACGGCGGATTACACGGCGGTGCATGTCACGGCGGTCGGGCCCGACGGCGCCGTCCCGTGTGGGAGTCTCGCGGCGTCAGCTATGGGGTCGAGCGGGTCGCGGCGGCCGCCGGCAACCGTCACGCGGCTGTTCGCGACCACGACCGCGCTCGGCGGGAACGGCGCTGCGCACGCGAGCACCACCGGCGCGTCGTCGATGCTCAGCCAGGACAGCGCGGTCGCGAGCCCCGCTGTCGAAGTGGTCCTGGCGTCCGGTACCGCGCGCACCCTCACGCTGCCCATGTCAACGTGCCGGTTCCTCGGGCTTGCGGGCGGGTCGCGCGGGCGGTGGGGGTCGCTCAACGTCGCGACGCCGCTCGGGTCCGTCCTCGAGCAGCAGCTCGGCGGCCGCCGGTCGCGGTCCGCGTCGGCCGTGTCGTGCACGTCGGCGGGCGGGGCCTCGGTCGCGCCGTCTATCCCAGAGCAAGTCGACGAGGAACCTGAAGAAGAGCCCGCACCGCCGATCCCCGTGGGCGACGTCGAGCACGAGCTGGCGCGGGTCCTCGAGCTGCGCGACGCAGTCCAAGCCCGCCGCGTGGTGCCGCCGCTGCTGCTCGCGCTCGACCTCGACCTGTTCCAGCCGTCGCCGGCCGCGCTGCGCAACCTGTGCCTGCTGGTCCTCAAGCACCAGTACACGGAGGGCCTCGAGCTCGGCCTGCACCTCGTCGAGTGGCAGGCGGCGCGCGCGAGACACGCCGGCGAGCCCCTGCACGGCGAGTGGACCACGCTCGTCCACTGGCTCCTGTTCCCGACCGTCTACGACGAGGACCCGGCGCTCGACGAGGAACGACGCCGCGAGATCCGCGCGCTCGTGGATGCGGGACCCGCCGCCAAGTCGCCGTCGCCCACGGGCAGCGCGAGCGGGCACCGCCGCGGAAAACCGAGTATCAGCGGCGCGCTCGGGACCGGCATTGAGGCGCTGTCCGCGCGCCAGCACGCCCTGCAGGAGCGCGCCGGGTCGGCCATGGAGAAGGCCGCCAACGCCGTGTCGCACCTCGTCCGCCGCAAGTCGTTTGATGGCGGGCGGCGGCACTCGGCGTCCGCGTCGCCGCGCAAGGAAGACTCGGCCGTCACGCTGCCCGAGACCGACCAGAAACTCCACCCGCCCGTAATGCCGCGGTGGAAGTCGGTCGACGACGCGCGCCGCGCCGTGTCGGACGCCAAGGCGCGCGCGCAGGCCGCGAGCGCGTCGCTGCTCGGCAACCCGGCGCTCGTGGTCCCGATGCTGCGCACCGCGCTGCATGTCCAGCTCGTCATTGGCACCTCGGCTGACGACGACGGCGACGAGACCCTGGACCCGCTGCAGCGCGCGACCAAGATCGCGGACCTGCTGCGCGGCGTGCGCAGCGTGTCGGCGACGGTGCTGCGGACGTACCTGTACGCGCTCGAGCGGCTCGGCGCGTGGGACGAGTACCTGTACGCGGCGGCCGAGATGGTCGCGACGTACCAGGGGTTCGACTTTGCCGAGTCGCTGTCGCGGCACGTCCGCCAGCGCGTGCTCCCGCGCATCGCGGCGGCCGCTGCGCAAGTCGCCGAGGCCCGCGCCGAGTCCGTGTCGCCGCGCCTCGAGTCGCTGCTCGTCACGGCCGCGCGCATCGCACGGTTCTGCCCTGCGCTCGCCCGGCCCGGCGTCCTCCACCACGACGTCGTCGATACCCTCGCCATGGTCACCAGCAAGGCCCTCGGCGCGCTGTACCACGTCGCCCCCGGACCCGACACGGCCGCGGCCGTCTACCGCGTCCTCGCCCGCGTCAGGGACCAGGCACCGCCGTACATCCCGCTCCCGTCGCCCCCGCCCGGCACCAAGCCAGCCGCGGTCCCGGGCCTCGCGGCCGCCGCACTCGCTAAGCGCAGGCCCGCATCGCCCATGTACGCCCAGGTCATCGAGCAGCTCGAGGCGTTTGTCTTTGACGATGCCGGCGCGGCGGCCAGCAGGTCGCGCGAGACGTCGCCACCACACGCCGCCGTCGCCGCGCCCATCAGCGGTGGATATGGATAAGATGGATAAGTATAATACATCTTTTCGTATTCCAAGTATGAACAACACACAGAACACAATACTCAACTCCTTAAAGAAGTGAACAGACGAGCGGACGCCAGACACCGCGTTGGGTGCGAGGCGACCACACCCGGTGGTCAGGACGCGCGGCCTCAAAAGGCCCTTGCGTCGCGGGCGCTTTCCACACATGGGGGACTTGGCGCACCCGAGACCGTACGCGCTGCATCGATTGCGGATACGTGCGCGTGAAGAAACCGTAGAGACGGTGGTGATGGTGGTGGTGGCGGCGGCAGATCAGGACGAGGTCGACGGTGAGGAGGGCGAGACCTGCGGCAGCGACGACGACGACGACGTGGACTTGGGCTGAGGCGCAACGCGGACAAAGTGGTAGTGGCCGAGCGCGAACCCGAAGATGTTGACCGCGGCGTTGCGGTCCCGCTGGACCCGAACGCCGCACGTGCGGCACGTCCGCGTCTTGTACGACTTGCCCGTGAGGTTGAAGGTCTCGTCGTCGGCCGTAGGGTCGGCGAAGAAGCACGCCGCGCACCACTTGGACGAGTAGTTCTCCTCGACCAGGTACACGGGGATGCCGGCGGCGCGCAGCTCGCGGATCATGGTCTTGACGGGCGCTTTCAGCTTGGACGAGACCATGCCGAAACCGTGAAGGTTGCACCCGACCATGACGACCGCGTCGCGCAGCGAGTACGCGAGCTCGGACCACCACCTGCGCTCGCGGGCCTCGACCATGAACCGCATGCGCGGCAGGCGGTCGTGGAACTCCTCGGCGAAACGCTTGTCGAGGCTCTCGACGAGCGCCTTGGCCTGGGTGATGTAGTCACGACCAGTCGACTTCTTGGGGTCGCCACGAGCGGCGAGCGACTGCTTGAGGTCCTCCTCGGGCATGCCCGCCTCCTCGCGCCACATGGCGCGACGCTCGATCATCTTGTCGTGCAGCGTCTGGTGGTGGTACGTCTTGGACGAGACCGAGTGGGACAGCGACTTCTCGAGGACGACCGACGACACGACCTCGCGGGCAATCTTTGCGACCTCGGGCATGATCTTGACGTTGGGCGACTCGACCGACGACGACGACACCGACGACCTGGACCTGCGCTTGAGCTCGGCGTCGGTGAGCTTGGCCTTGAGCGACTCGGCCTCCTGCTCGAGCTCGGCGGCCTGGAGCACGAGGCGCATGAGCTCAGCGTGAGCCTCGAACAGCTCGGGGTCGACGCTGAGCGCCGTGAAGATGTCGTCCTCGCCGGGGTCCATCCAGACCGTGTACTTGCCCTCGGGGATGTGGATCGTCTTGAGCGAGTGGACCTTGAGCTCGGCGCGCGGGCCGGGCGGTGCCGGCGGCAACGACGAGGCCAACGTGGTGGCCGACGTGTTGGACGACTGCTTGCGCGACGGCTTCGAGTAGATGGCCTTGCCCGAGTTGTTGTAGCGCAGGAAGGTGCCCTTGGCCGAGGTCGCCGCCGACGCCTCCCCGTTGTCAGACCCGCCGTTGGCCGACGCCTTGTTGCCGTGGCCCTTCTTGACGCGCACACCACCCTTGACGTAGACGACGCGGGCGAGGTAGCCGTCCATGTACATGAGGCCGTGGTACTTGTTCTTGTCGTCGCCGTCGCGCAGGATCTTGGGCTTGAGCACGCCGTCGAGGGCCTCGATGGGATGGTCCCAGTGCGCAGCGCTGATGCGGGCGCTGCGCGCGGCCTTCTCCTCGGGCGGCGCCTTAACCTCGGGCAGGTGGATGACGCAGCGCAGCGACGTCATGTCGAGGCCGATGGTGCGGCGGCGGACACCGAGCATGGGGATGAGCGACGGCGGCTCGACGAGGTGGAGGGTGCGGCCGTTCTCAAAGTCGCGCTTGGCCAGGTCGACGAGCCGCTGCATGCGCCTAAACGGCTGCTCGTCGCGGTCGCGGTACACGTCGGCGTCGGCCTTGACCTGCTGCAGCTCCATGTACCAGTCGCGGTTGCGCGCCGACTTCTTCTTGAACCCGCGGCCGAGACCCGAGACCGAGGACTGCGACATGCCCTTGACGGCGCGCGTCTGAGACAGCGCCTCGGCCAGGTCGCCAATGAACTTGATCACCATCTTCTTGCCCGTGTGGCGGACCGAGTTCCAGTACGACGCAGCAGCGAAATCGAGGGCAGGACCGAGGCGGTCGCGCGACGGCTTGGGCCGACCGGCTGGGCGAGCTGACGCCGCGTAGATCTCGTAGGCGCGCTTGACGAACTCGGCCTCGCGACCCGTGGACGGCCGCCCGGTCCTTACCGAGTTGGAGTGGCTCACGGCGTTGAACATGATGCGGATCACGCCCTGGTCGAACTTGAGGTCGGGCTCGTCCTTGATGAGGTCGAGGTAGAAGGGCGCCATGGCCGCAGTCTCGGCCAGGATCTCGGACTCGCGCCGCACGGCGTCGCGGATCAGGTCGTAGTGGCTACCGGGGCCGCGGTCCGTGCTGGCGAGGACCTGGGCGAGGCGGTATGTGACCGTGACCTCGTGGCCCTTGCGGGCAACCGACTTATACATCTTTTCGTGACGACGCGTAGAAGGTTCGGCTGCGCCGTGAGGAAGGTGTCGCGAGCAAGGTCAGGGGCAAGGTCGATGAGCCGCGGCAAGACGAGCTGCTCGATCTGCTCGTGCGCGGCGTCGCGCTCGCGCAGGGTGTCGTCGCGGGCGCCCTCGGCGAGGGCGAGCGCGAGCTTGACTTCCGCGAGCGTCTCCTGGACGAGCTCGGTCTGCCTATTGTGCGCGTTTTCGCGGGCGGCGAGGGAAGTTTGAGCTGGCGCCCGCGGCTCAGGACGACGGGCGCGTATCGCGGCGCATGGGCATGAAGCAGGCCGTGCCAGAGATCGGCGTCGGTGCTTGAGAGCTTCGCGCGCCAGCGAGGACATCTCGTGGTGCGCACCGCGCGAGGATGTTCTCCAGCGCGACGAGCGGCAGGTCTATAAGGGTCGCAGCGCGCTCTGGTTGCACTTCCCCCTCGCAGTTTTCTATCGTCTGCATGTGATTTGCATTGGGCGGTGGTCGCTCGGAGAGCGAGGACCGCGCACGGGATCCAGCGGCGGTTTCGAGCCCACGCCGTTCAGTCGGTCGAGCTCCATCAAAACTGGCATCTATACACTCTCCGGCCCGTCCGTCAAGAAACCGGGCCCAGTGGGACCACCAGCGCGACTGACGACCACCCGCCCATAGCGAGGTGGATCACGGCCTTGGTGCGGTCCTGCTCGAAGCACGCCATGGGCTCGGGCTCCTGGACGGCGCCACGCTCGCAGCCGTTGGCGCCGTCCGAGTACGCGCCCCACGTGTGCACGGACCCGTCGTCGGTGATGAACCCGTGGTGCCAGTCGCCCGTCGCGAGGCTGCACACGCCCGCGGGGAGCTCGCGCGGGACCGGGTTGCCCGGCTCGAGGAACAGCGCGCGCCGCGTGGTGCGGAGCCCGATGGTGCGGTAAAAGCAGTTGAGCTCGACAATCGCCTCGCGCGGGCCCGTGGTGGTGACGGCGAACAGCTCGCGCCACGGGTCCGACTCGGCGGCGGGATGGATCGCGCGCTGGTAGACGTGCGTCGCCGTGGCGACGACCACGTCATCCTCGGTGTTGCCGACGAACCGGACGCCGGGGTGCGGGAACGTGCACTTGACCTCGGTCCCGTTGCGCGACGCGACGAGCATCTTGGTTTTGGCGTCGTACGTGACGATCCACTCCCAGCCGGACCCGACAACGAGCGACGTGGGCCCGAGCTCGTCGTCCTCCTCTTCCTCGTCACTGCTCTCCTCCTGGTGCCCCGTCCAGCGCGGCCGGTACTCCTTCTCCTCCTGCTGCTCGTTGTTGCGCACCTCGGACCGGACCCACTTCCCGGCCTTGGTCAGGATCGCCACGCCGTACCGCGCGGGGACCACGCGCCGCACGTCGCGGCGGATGACCGTGAGCTCGTCGCGGCGCCGGCCCGCGTACTCGAGGACGCGCCCGAGCGCCGCGAGCGTGCCGTCGCCGTAGACCACGTACAGCGCGGTCCCGCCCATGGCGATCTGCGTAATCGGCTCTTGCACGCCGTCGGGCGCGTCGAGGGCGACAGGGACGTGGCCCGGGTTGCGCCACTCGGCCTCGCACGCCATCTGGCCCCACGCGTGGATCTCGGCCCGGCACACGGTCGCAAAGTACAGGTCGCGCGGCGTCACGGTGTCGAGCTGCAGCCGGCGCGCGCGGGCGAGGACGACGTGGGCGAACCGCGACGCGTGCGCGCGAAGGAGACCGTTCCACAGCTCCTCGTCGGCGCTCGACAGCATCGTGTGCCACTTGCGCGACAGGCGCGACACGGTCAGCACGTCCCGCGGCGTGCACCGCGCCAGGATGTTCTCGAGCGCGACGAGCGGCAGGTCGTCGAGCGTCACCTTGGGCGGGGCCGGAGTTGAGTCGTCGTTCATTGAATGCATGGAGTTGTTGGGGAGAGCGAGGACCACTGGCGGACCGCGGGGCAGCTTTTCCGCGCCGACGCCGGCCCACCCGTTCGAGTCAGCGCCACCGGATCATCCACGTGCTCGAGGCTCAAATGAACAACGCGTCGCTTCGGCACGCTATGCCTCGGAGGGATTGCTTGGGCAAAGCCCCGCACTCGGACCCTTCACCTCTCCGCCCTGCTCTCCGTCCCTAGTCGGTACGTGATAACAAAATACATGGCTCGGACAGAAAACAATCACGGCGTCGGGGTCCCCTCAGTCGCTCCCTCATCGTCGCCGCGCTCGCGGTTCTCGCGCTCCTCGCCGCCGCCGCCGCCGCCGCCGTTGGTCGGCGACCCGCTCCCACCGGCCTCGGTGTCGGGCGGCAGCGGGACCACGGTGCCGATCGCCTGCCACGTCTCCGGGCTGACGCCCTCGAGCGGGGCGACCGTCTCGTCCGACTCGTCCCACGCCGCGCCTGCGGCCGCCGTGTACGGCGACGAGGTCGCGGGCCACCCGCCAACGGCGTCGGTCGGGACCGGCTGGTACCCGTACGCGAGCACGTCGAGCGAGTGCGCGGCGGCGAGGACCAGGACGGCGAGGACGTTGAGCGACTAAGGGTTGACGGAGGGAGTGAGTGCGGCGAACGGATCAGAGCGGCGTGGCAACGTACGAGGACGCCGGCGACGAGAATCGACGCGCTGCCGAGCCACGTCTGCATGCTGCGGTACGAGGCGGCGAGCGCCGGGTAGCACGGCGTGCGGTACCCGAACTCAGCGCTGTTGATGCACGCTGAAGCGGGGAGGGCGATGTCAGCGACTGTCTACCGCGCGAACGTGACGACGCACCGTCAGGTCCCGCGCGCGGCAGGGCGCGGTCGGTCGGGAACCACAGCCCGCAGCACTCGTCCTGGACGCGCATCATCGTTAGCACCAGCTCGGCCCGCCGCGCGAAACCCGTACCTGCGTCTGGACCTCGCGGATCCGCGTCGGGTGCGACTCGTACGCGGTCTGCCACGCGTCGTCCATGACGCCCTCGATGTCAGCGACGTTGCTGAGCGCGATGACGGCGAGCACGATGTTGCTGACAGCCAGCATCCCGAGCACGATGGCCGTCGTCGGCCACGTCACGCGCACGGCGCCGAGCGACGCGGCGGCCGCGGTGCCCGTGGTCACGACGACGGCGCCGCCGAGTACGGCCGCAGCGGCGGCGACCGAGCCGCCCGTGAGCGTGGCCGCGTCGGCGACGGTCAGCTGCGACACGGCGGTCGCGATCTGCGCTGCGCCCGCGACAGTCGCGGCGGCGAGGCCCGTGTAGGCCGCCCAGTGCGATGCGGCGAGATGATACGTGTGCACGGTCGGATCCATGGTAATGCGGTTCGCTCGTGCTGGAGCGTTGCGGGAGAGAGAGGAAGGCCGCCGCGCCGCGATGGCGCAGAGACCGACCACGCGCGCGCGCTTGGCTCCACTTGCTCGCCGATCGCGTGTCTCACCGCCGGCCTGCACTCGGGTAGGGAAACGTCTATACATGGATAAATCTAGGTCTCTGGGCCCACTGATACACGGTGGCCGACTCGCTGCGGCGTTACGCCACGACCACCTCGCCGCGCTTGGCGTTGTAGTGGGCGTCGGCTTCCGCACGCGGCAGGTTGATGGTGAGGTCGAGCAGCAGCGTCACGGCGAGAGTGGCCAGCGTCATGAAGTTGATGAGGTAGAACATGAGGTGGTAGTCGAACGGCTCGCCCTCGTTGTACAGCGACAGCGAGAACAGGTTGCCCGACTGGAGGAGACACGGGCGCGGATGTCAGTCATGGCCCGCGTTGCGCCGGCGGAGTGCAAGGACGTACCAGGATGGGAAAGATGATGCGCGCAAACGACGCGACGGTCTGGCCAAGTCCGTTCGACGAGCCCTTGTCCTTGTCGAGGGCCGAGTTGGACACGAGCACGAAGATGGTGGTGAACGCCGTGGCCGACCCGATGCCAGAAATCGCCTGCAGCACGATGAGCGCGCCCATGCCGACGCCCTTGGAGACGCCGACGCCGAGGATCTCGGGGACGCGCGGGAACAGCTGATGCGCGACGAGCGGCAGCGCCGTGCCGATGCGGAACATGGTGAGCAGCGGCACCTTGGTGATGAGCCACGGGTACACGAACAGCTGGTACACGAGCGTCACGGCGCCGTTGGACGACGTGACCACGCCAATGTCGGACGAGTCCAGCGCAAGCCCGCCCTCCTCGCGCGGCAGCCGCGACCACAGCACCTGCGACTCGACAAACGAGATCTCGACCGCGGCCGTGCACCCGTACAGTAGCGCCGTGATGAGGATCGGCCGGTCGCGGCACAGCTCCCACAGCGTGAGCGACCGCTCCGATTCGCTGGTCTTGGCGGCCGTCGTCGCCGCGCCCGCGTCGGTCAGCTCGACCATCGAGTCGTGCGAGCCGTCGTCCTGCTTCTTGGCCGCGACGGGTTCGTGCCGGCGCACATTCTCCTGCAGCCACGTGAATCCTGGGATCGGGCGCACGTTCTGACGCGTCTCGGGGAGGTAGAACCAGACGGCCGCGACGACGACGAACCCGACGAGCGCGCCGAACAGCGCGGGCGGCGCGTACGCCCACTTGGCGAAGAAGGAGCCCTCAGAGAACAGCGACGGGTACAGGACCGCGGGCCGCGCGAGGAACCCGCCCGCGATCGGGCCAAACACCACGCCGATGCCCCACGCCACGGACATGACGGCGAACCCGCGCGCCAGGTGGTGCTTGTCGCACACCTCGGCCATTTGCGCTTTCGCCGTGCCTACCACGCCGTTCATCAGGCCCGACACGGTGCGCCAGATGATGGCCTCGGTGAAGGTCGACGAGAAGCCGAACAGGATCAGCGCGATCGACGCCGAGAACAGGCCGAACATGAGTACAGGCTTGCGGCCGTACGCGTCGCTGACCATTCCCCACGGATAGCTGCACAACGCAGTCGTTAGTTCGCGCGGGGGCACGGGTCCGACGATGCGTGAATAACGCACCTGGAGATGGTGCCGCCGATCATCATGCACGCCGTGAGCCAGCCCGAGTAGGTGCCGACCTGGTTCTTGTCGTCGGTGACCTTGAAGTCCTCGACCATCCTTTATCGCCGCTGTCAGCTCCCTGCTCAGCACGCGGAGCAGTGCTCGCTTGCACGCACCAGGTCATGAAGGGCAGAATCGTGAGGAACAGGAACGCGTTGGTGAACATGACCATGCTCAGGCACAGCACGCCTTTCCACGGGAACGGCGACACGTCGTTGGTGCCGTCAGGGACGCCGGCGGCCAGCGGAGCGGCGGCGGGCGTGGAGGAGTCCACGGCGAGGGCCTCGTCGCTCGACGCGCTCGGCGTCGCCGGGAGCTTGCTCTCTGAAGTTTGCATAGTGTCGCAAGATGGCAAAAGTTACATGAGCAAAGAGAGCGAGCAACGGCAGAGGGGGATCGACGAGCGCGGGGAACGGCACGGCAAATTGCGCGGCCCGGCTGACGAAAGCGGCGGCGCCGTGGCGCAGCAGCCCGCAGAGGTGGCGCTACGCGGGGAACTGGCAGGGGAACCGGCGACCTGGCCAGCGACCACGACCAAACCCATCATGGAGGGTGATCAAAAACACGTCTACCTGATAGAGTACATGCGAAGTGTGCAGAGGTTGCGAGCCTGGGAACTTCCCGCGTCCACCTTAGGGCGCGATGAAGAAGGCCGCGGCGATGATGGCGTAGGCCTAGGGTGCAAGAATCAAGTTAGATCGAGGAACTTCCGCAAGTAATGTCAATAACCGTACCGAGAGAAGAAGCACACCCTCGAGCCAGTTCGAGGCACCATCTAGACGCGCGGACAAGGACGAAGTTATGAGATCAGGCCAGGGATCGGCGGACGCGCACACGGCGTACCCTGGATGATGTAGTTGACGCTGAGGACCGAGACAAAGAGGATGGCCGTGTCAAAGAGCTCGAAGAAGAGCGTCATGGGCTGGTTGACGATCCACCCGACCACGACCAGGAGCGGCGTGACGAGCAGCGCGATCTGCATCGAACTGCCGACAGCGATGCCGAGGGCAAGGTCCATCTTGTTCTTCATGGCGAAGGTCACGGCACTGACGTGCTCAGCGGCGTTGCCGACCAGACTAGACGAGGGCTTCAGTGGTCAGCACGGTTCGACTGAACGGTAGAGAGGAGAGCATGTACGGGAGAAGGATGAGACCAACAAAGGTCTCGCTCATGCCCCACTGCTTGGAGACGCCCTCGATACTGCCAACGAGGAACTCGGAGTTGAGCTACGCGATCGATGGTTGACGTGAGCATGCATGGTTGTCTCGAACCAGCGAGTCGCAGCGTACCGCAACGCAGACGGTCGAGAGAAGGAGCAGCACGCCGGCGAAGACAGAGGTGAGGACGGGGACCTCGGCCTCCTCGTCGTCCTCGGTCTCGGGAGCGTTCGGGTCACGGCTGGCCTTCTCGTCGTAGAGGTGCGAGTGGGTGGAGAGCTGGCTGCACACGAGGGAAATCGAGAGGTTAGCTTGAGATCCGGATCAAGCGTCGATCAATGGACGTACAAGTAGAGGTAGAGGAAGTAGACGACGAGCAGGATAATGGCGGTAAAGTGCGACAGCGCGAGAACGCGGCCCTCGGTCTCCTTGAGGTCGGTCTTGGCGGCGCCGACAAAGGCGGCGGGGATGAGCAGGGCCATGACGGCGATGGAAAGCAGCGACGCGGAGGTGTTGGCGGCGGTGGCGTTGAAGGTCTGCTCCGTGTACTTCATGCCGCCGGCGAGGAACGAGGCGCCGAGCACTAGCAGGAGGTTGGACAGGATTGAGCCGAGGAGCGAGGCCTGCACGACGTGGACGAGGCCCTTGGTGAGGGCGATCACGGACATGAGCAGCTCGGTCGCGTTACCAAACGAGGCGTTGAGCAGGCCGCCGATGGTCTGGTTCGTGTACATGGCGAGCTCCTCGGTCGCGAAGCTGAGCAGCTTGGCCAGCGGGATGATGGCCACGAAGTTGAGCCAGAAAACGAGCACGTCGTTCCAGTGCAGCTCGCCGGCGATGATGCCGATGGGCACGAAGACGAGCAGGACGTTGAGCTTGGACGCGAAGAGCGCGGCCTTGACCGAGCTCGCCATGGTCGGCGGCGTCGCGCCGTGCGCGGCCGTGATCTCGCTCGAGTGGCGCGGCAGGTCCGACGGGACGGTGACGGTCGAGGCTACACGGAGCAGCTCAGGGCGTGAGCGCAGCAGACGAGCGCGGCGGCGGCCGAGGCCAACGGACCCTCCATGGTGTGTAGTCGTCAGGCGAGGGTTCTCTCGGTCTAAGGGCGCGGCAAGCAGCGGAGCGGGGGGCGTGTGACGTTTATAAGGGATTGAGCGGAGGAGAGCGAGCGCTCCAAACGAGGATCCTTCCATCACGAAGGCAAGCTTCCTGCAGCGCAGGCGGAGCGGGGGTCCGGCGAGTGGCGCCCGCGGGTCAGCCGGCGTGGGGTGCGCAAGCCGCCGCCACAGCCCCATGTGGGCATGATGGCGAGTGTTTAACAGCGAAGTGTGGCGCCGGTGAGCTGCGCGCTCTCGAACGGGGGTCGCGGCCGCCGCGAAGGCTTCTGGTTGGCCGCACCAGCCAGTCTGCACGCGACTCGACGTCGACCATGAACGCTGAACGGAACTCCATGCAATCGGTGGTGCGCACCGCAGCCTACGCGGCACTCGGCGCATGCACCGTGGCCGGCGCCGTCCAGGTCGCCGTGGCCGCATCGCTGCCGGGCACCGCGGACGCGGCCGTCATCACCAGTGGGGCGCTTTCCCGGGCATCGATTGTCTTTGGTTGCTTCACCATCAGCGTCTCCAGCATCGCCCAGTTCGCCGCGTTCGGGAAACTCGACGTTGCGTGGAACCGCACGGCGGCCACCGTGCTAGCGGTGCTCGCGCTCGCCAACCTGGTCGTGGCCGCGGTCGCACTGAACGAGCTTGCCGACGTCGACGGCATCCTCGACGGCGCTTGGCAACGCGGCTACGACTGGTATCCCGCCCAGCTTCGCGAGGTCCAGACGCGCGTACTCTCGCCCCCGCTGTAGGTCTCGCTAAACTGCCCTCACGCCGTGTCCTCGCTAGATCGCATGCTGCGGGTTTCGCACCATGATCGACCGCGCTATCCCGAGACTTCGACGCGACGGTACCTTCGGCCGCGCCGAGCTCGCCGTGTTAACCTGACCATCATGCGGCTCCTCCTAGACTGCATCCAGAGCCGCGAGTTTGGCTACCGCACGCCGTGCTTCCCGGCCCTGTCCGAGTCGTATCGCAGCATGCAGCAGTGGCTCGGGAACACGGCGCTCGTCGTCGCTGGCATTCTGGTTCGCACCTCGCCGTGCCCGCCGCGACCATCGCGCTGCTGACCACCTCGAACGCTAGATGTGCACCGCGCTCCTCGTCCTCAGCGTCGATCAACGGCCGATGGACGGCTACGAGCAGGTCGAAACCGATTCCATGGCGGCCGAGCCCATCACCGTGTGGCCCGCGTCGCCCAGCTCATACCCGCGCGCCGCGTCGCTCGCCCAGTATGACGGCGGAGACGACGTCGTTGCCAACCAGCCTTTCGTCCCGCTACTGCTCGAGGGCGCCGATGACGAGTCGGCCATTCTCGGCTTCCGCACCTTTGACTCGCACACGCCACGCGACCCTCGCAGCGACGCGGGCACGACGACGCCGCGGCCGTGATCGCATTCCGAGTGAATACACACTGAGGCGAGATCCCAAAGGTCAAAAAGTCATCCGTCGTCTGTATGAAGCGGACAAGGTATACACGCGAGTGACGCGCTGGGGAGGAACAACGGCAAAGGTGGGAGGGGAGGGGAAACGCCAAAACTGCTGGTAATCTACAGCACGTCGACAAGGCCGCGCTTCCGCAACGCCACCTCGTACTCGTCGTCGCCAAAGAAGACGTGCGACAGGAACCGGTCGATGAGCGCGTACAGCTCGCGGTACGCGTTGCCAAAGTTCATGGAGTGGTCCGAGTCCGGGAACACCTGCAGCCGGTACGCGTGCGCCTGCGACGTCTGCAGCTTGCGCACCAGCGCCATGGACTGCTGCACGTGCACGTTGTCGTCGCCCGTGCCGTGCACCAGCAGGAACCGCGTGCGCTTGAACCCGGCCATGCTCGCCACCGCCGCCTTGCGGTACCCGGCCGCGTTGTCCTGCGGCACCGACATGTACCGCTCCGTGTACACCGAGTCGTAGAACCGCCAGTCGGTCACGGGCGCGACCGAGATCCCGAACGCGAACACGCGGTCGCGGTCGACGTTGCGCTCCACGACCTTGGCCGTCGTGTACCCGCCGTAGCTCCATCCCCAGATCCCGATGCGGGACGCGTCGACCCACGGCTGCGCCGCGAGCCACTTGGCCGCGTTGACCTGGTCCTGCGACTCGTAGTCGCCCAGGTTGCGGTACACGGCGTTGCGGAACGCGCGCCCGCGGAACCCGGTCCCGCGCCCGTCCACGACCACGCACACGACGCGCTTCGCCGACGACAGGTACGTGTGCAGGTCCACGTCAAACTTCTGCTGCACCAGCTGCGAGTTGGGCCCGCCGTACACGCGCATGAACACGGGGTACCGCTCCGACGCGTTGAACCCGGGCGGGTAGAAGATGGCCGCGTTGAGGTCGACAGTCGCGGGAATTGGCGCCGCCGCGTTGGCGTTGGCGGAACCGGCCGCCGACTCGAGAGCCGCGGGCACTGGGATCGTCGTGTACTGCGCCGTCGGCAGCGCGTACCGCTGCGCGGTAGCGTTGAGCGCGGCATTGTCCTGGAGCACCTTGTTGAAGGCCGGGTCGGTCGGCTTGCGCACGGCCTGCCACGGCACGCTGGGTCCGTCGTACGCGACCCAGTAGAACTTGGCCTGCGCCGAAAACTGCGCCGCGTAGAACCCGGGCGGGAGCGTGGCGTCGACGAGCGCGGGCCCGTCGGCGGCCGTCGCGTCGGACCCGTCGAGGCGCACCTGGGCAATCGACCGCAGCGTCGACCCTTGCTGCGTCGTCAGCACGTACGCGACGTTGCGGTCCGTGTCGACGCCCTTGATCGCGACCACCTCCCACTTGTCGCTACGCGTGAGCACGACGTGGGCCTTGGCGCGCGCCGTCGGGAACAGCGCCAGGTGCGTGAACCCGTCCACGTCGACGAGGTCGAGGTACCCGCGGGCCGCGGTGCCCGAGGCGTCGGCCGGGACGGGCGTCAGCTGGTGCGAGATCTCGAGCCAGCCGTCGGGCGACTTGTGCTCGCGGACAATGTCGACGAGGAGCCGGTTCGCGCCGGGGACCGCGGCATCGATGGCGACGACCTTGACGGCGTTCTGGATGCGGTTCATGACCTTGATCAGCATGGTCGGGCCGACCCAGGTCACGTCGGCAAAGATCATGTCAGCGGGCGAGTTTCCGAGGTTGAGGTCGGCGGGGAAGCGGATGGGCGGGACGGGGTTGGCGCGCGAGGGCGGCTGGGCGGCGATCGAGTAGAGGTGCAGCGAGACGCTCGGGTTGCTGTACCCGGGCTTCGGGTAGCGGATCGGGATGTGGGTCGGGTACGGCGAGTCGCGGCGCTGCGCCGCGTCAAAGTAGTACGGGTACGTGTAGATGGGGACACTCGAGTCGTTGAAGCGCAGCCACGCGACCGCGTCGCCCGTCGGCGACCAGTACATGGCGTGGTTGGCGGCCAGCACCTCCTCCTCGTAGACCCAGTCGGGTACGCCGTTCATGACGGCGGCGGACCCGTCAAACGTGAGCCGCGTCTCGCGCCAGCCAACGGAAATGTACAGGTCGTTGTCGCGCACAAAGGCAATGTTGTGCCCGCTGGGCGCCCACCGCGCGACCTGCACGCTGGCCTGGCGGCCCGTGGTGGTGAGCGGGAAGACGCGGCGCTGGGCCACGTCGTAGACGAGGTACTCTGCCGTGTACGAGTGGCGCCAGTGCTTTTCCTTGCGCGTCGACAGCAGCACGTACTGGCGGTCGGCGGACACGGCGTAGTCCTCGTTGATGGGGATGGGCGAGCCGTCGGGCCCGACGACGCGCGACACGTCGACGAGGACCGAGGACCCGGAGCCGTCCGCCTCGACGTGCTGCACGACCAAGTTGCCGGTGCCGGGCTCCCACTGCACGAAGTCGCCGTCCTTGCCGCCGCGAAGCCACGCAATGGACGACTTGGACGCGTAGAGGGTGCCGGTGAAGATGTCGTCGAGCGAGACGGGCTTTCGGCCGTCGGCGGGCGGCTTCGAGGGCGGAGGCGGCAGCGGGGCGAGCGGGCTCGCATCTACGCGAGTGCGAACCAGGTCAGTGACGGCGAGGGACGCGATGCGAGCGCGCGAAGCGTACCGGCCGGTGCGGACGGGACGGGCTCCTCGGCCGAGAGCCACGCGGCGGCGGTCAGGACGACGCAGAGGATGCCGACGGCGAGGAGGACGCAGTTGCGGGCCCAGTGCTTGCGGAAGGCGCCGAGCATGCGCTGCGGGCCAGCCTACGCTCGCAGATGATGAGGTTAGCAGGGCACAGATCCGAGTGCGGCAGAGGAGGAGCAGTTCGTACCCGGCGCGATCCCGAGCGCGCGCCGCCCATGAGCTTGTCGTAGTCCTGGAACTCGTCGTTGTCGGCATCGGGACCGTCGCTGTCGTCGTTGGGTGCGGACGGGTAGAGGTTGAGGCTGGCGTTGCTGCCGTTGTTGGCGGCAAAGGGCAGGCTTGCGGGCGGCGGCGAGTGGGCGGCAGCAGCAGCACCGGCGGCGGACATGGACGGCGACGGCGACCCGGCGTCGAGCAGGACGCGGGCGCTCGGCGACGCGGACCGCTCGCGCGGGCCCGTGGCGGACGAATGCGCAAAGTTGTTCATGGCGGACTGCGGGGGCGGCGAGTGCGGGAGCGGCGGCAGGGCGACGGGGGTGGCGGAGCGCGACAAGTGCGCGTGCGGAGTCTGATGCTGCGGTTGTGGGAACGCGGGTGGCGGGGCGGCGTAGACGGCGGCAGACGAGGGCGGGCGCTGCTGCTGGTAGAAGAGCGAGGGCCGGGTCGGCGAGGCGGGCGGCGAGTGGGGCGGGTAGTGCGCGCCCGTCGCGTACGACGCGGGAGGGGTTGTTGAGGACGGCGCGTGAGCACTCACCAGCCCCAGCGGCGACGGGCCGACTCCCGGGCGAGGAGCACCACCTAATGATGCGGGCCCTGGCCCGGGACCGGCGTGCGCAAAGAGGGCGCCGCTGCCGGACCGCATGACGGCGGCGGGGGCGGCGGCCCCGTCGGCGGCGGATCCGGCGAGCGGCAGCTCGGCGTGCGACGTCTGGAACGGCTTCGGGGTGCGCACGCGGAACTGCTCGCGCGGCGACAGCGGCGGGCCGGGCGGCGACGCGGAGCCGTCCATGGTCGGTCGGGCGGATCCTCGTTGAGGAAAGAGCGGCGGGACACGGATCGGGCGCGGGACACGCGCCGGGTCGAGCAGGGTGAGGGAGGGAGGGATCGTGGCCGTCGGGTGGCGGAGGACACGCGCGGAATTAGATCAGACGCGTCGGATGCGCGGAGATATCAGGGGCAACACGGCGCGCGTCAGGAAAGACGCGTCGTTCGAGCTCAGGATAGGACAGGTCCTTGAGAGGGCGGGTCGGGGTCGGCGCCCGCGGGGGACGGAGTCGAGGCACACGGCGCAGTCCGTGTTCGCGACATTCGCGAAGTGTAGGGGAAGCAAGCGGCGAGGGTGGAAGTCCGCGTGGTGTGGCGCGACGCGAACGGCGAGGAGACATGCGACGCGTCTCGCGCGGCGGCGCAGCGCACGTGGCGGCCGCGAGACGCGAGACACGCCGTTCCCTCGCTCCGCAGCCTTTTGTTCCCGGCCGAACAAAGACGCAACGGCAAGTGGGAAGCAATCGATCGGGCGAGTGCAGCGCCATGCACCGGTCGAGCGTTCCGAGGAAGGTGGAGACACGCGTCTCGGGTCGCTCGCGAACGCGCGCTCGATCGTCGCGGGTCGTACAGCAGCGCTCAACCACGCCGGCGATGGTCGCGTCGCCAAGGAGTTGGGCCAGCTCGGCTCAAGGCCAGCATGGGCGCCGCGGCAGCTCGCTCGGAGAATCGGGGAGGGTGCAAGCGGGGCGGCACTGGCCCGTGTATTTCCGCGCCATGCGGACAGAGGGAAGGGGAGAGAGGGGCGGACAAGGGTAAACTATACAATGGATGAACAGGGCAGGGGGAAAGCGCACAACACACCGGGAACCAAAACTGCGCTCAGCCGGACAGGCGGCTCAGACGGCCGTGGCCGTGTTGGACTGCTTGGTGCCGCTGCCCGCGGCCGCGGCCGCCGCCGCGTCTCCGGGCTGGGCGGGGCCGGCCCAGTGGCAGCCGGGCGCCTGGCACCGGTACACGGGGGTGCCGACCTTGGTGCTGACCGTGATGCAGTAGCACAGCGTGTTGGTGGTGGTGGTGCGCGTCAGGATCACCGAGCTGCCGTTGTGGCACAGCGGGCACGAGTACGGCGGCGACTCAAGCTGCTCCATGGACTTGGTGGCGGAGACTAGAGGGCGAAGTGGATGAGCCGGAAGCCCTCGCGTCACGTCACGGCGAGATGGGTGCACACGCACAGATGCACATGGCGGCGTCAGGGATGGGTTCGGTTCGGTGCGGGAGGGCGGTTGCAGCGAATCTTGGCGTCGCCGGTCGTCGCGGTTCGTTTGATGCGTAGCAGAAGGGCGCAGGGTTGCGAGAGCGCGGGCAGAGTGCGGTGTGCTCGGTCAGGTCGGGTGAGCCAGCCAGGGAGGCGGCGCAGAGAAGCGCTGGGCGCAGCCACCTCACGTGCGCCCGGCGTTCGAGAAGCGCGCTGCCATTCACGTCAGCTCTGGCGTGACGCTGCAGCCGTCTCCCGCCCGGGTCGACTCGACCGCACTTGGCCAGCGCCGGCGCCTCAAGAGCCCCGCACCCCCGCTGCCCCTCCCCCCGGCGACCCGTCCATGTAACACCATGCAACGCGACCAGCTCGCCCGAAAGTTCTCTCTATACGTGTCTGCGCCCCCGTAGCCCGCCGCCCGCAGTCGCGCTAACGCTTTCCCTGCCTGCCGTGTCGCCCCGCCCCGCGCGCATCCCCGGGATCTCTCCGCCTCCACTGCCCACCAGGAGGTTGGCGTCTCCATTGACCTGCCCCGCCGCTCGCTCTACGGCTACACCGAGCTGCGCATCCTGCCCGCCGACCCGCACCTCGAGCACATCCGCCTCAATGCGCGCGGCCTCGGTGCGTCTCCGTCTCCCGTTTCGTATATAGCGCGTGTCTCCCACCCGTGTATATTAACGCGTCACCCCCGCGCGTCTAGCCATCGACCGCGTTTCCGTCAACGGCACCCCCGCCACCTTCGAGCAAAAGGACTGGTCCTACCTCGCCTTCAAGGGCGTGACCGAGGACCAGGCCACCGACGACCTGCACATCGGCGGCACACAGCTGCGTGCACGCCTCTCCGAGTCCTTCCTCGAGTACGAGGACGGCGAGCTCGTCATCGCCAACCCGCACTACGTCGCCCCGCCACCACCCCCGCCGCCGCCCCCCGCGCCAAAGGAGCGCACCACGGCTCTCGCCGGCATCACTGGCCCGCTCCACCTCGTCCCTCTCGCCTCCCTCGCCGCTGCTGCCGCCGCGTCCAACGCCTCGCTCGCCTCGCCCAAACCCGAACCGCCCTCGGCTCCTGCCGCTGACGTCGCCGCCGAATCCGCACCAACATCCGAAACTACAAAACCAACACCCGACGATGCCGCTGCTGCTCCTGCCCCACCCGCCGCCGACTCTACCGCCGCCGACGCTCCCGCTGCTACGCCGGTAGAGGTCAAGGCCGAACCCGGCGAGCCTGACGCGCCCCCACCACCGCCGCCCGCGCCCGAGCCGCTCCTCGTCCGCATCGAGTACCAGCTGCACGAGTCGGCCAGCCCCACCGTCGTCTTCGCCGCCGAGCGCGGCGTCCCCGGCACCACCCACTTCCACGCCGCCTGCATGCCGCGCCCCGCCTCGGCCTCGCACAACGAGTACCCGATCGCCGGATCCGCCCGCTGCTGGGTCCCCTGCGTCGACCGTGTCCACGAGCGCGCTACCTGGGACCTCTTTCTCACCGTCGTCCCCGACCACCTCGACGCCAACGACGACGAGGCCGATGCCGACGCGAGTCTCAACGGTGCGGACGCCGACGGCATGGACGTCGATGCTGAGGCGGCTGCCGACGGCGCTCAGTCGCTCGCATCCCGTTCCCGTCGCCGCGTCGCTCTCCACGACGAGGAAACCGTCGCCATCGCCTCGGGCCAGCTCGTCTCCTCGCGCACCGACGACGACTCGGGCTTCGTCCACTCGCACTACCACATCAGCGAGCCCATTGGCGCCCCGCTCGTCTCCATTGTCGCCGGCGCCTTCCTCCAGCATACCATCCCGCTCGATATCCCCATCCCCGACGACGACGCGGCCGCCGCCCAGGCCGCGACCGACGTGTCCATGCCGCCCACCGCGAATCCAGCCGCCCCCGCCACGCCCAAGGTCCACCGCTTCCCGCCGCGCGCCGTGCACGTGCACTACCCGCCGTCGATCCCGCTCGCCCGCGTCGAGCACGCGTCGCACATTGTCGGCGCCCTCATCGACTACTACTCGGACGTGTTCGGCATGTACCCGTTCGGCGACTTCCGCGCCCACCGCCTCGTCTTCACCTCGGACGTGTTCGCCAACCTGACCAACCACGGCGCCGGCATGACCCTCATGGACGCGGGCGCGTGGCTGTGTGACCCGGGCGACGTCGACCGCACCCTCGAGCAGCGCCGCGCCCTCATGCACGCCCTCGCCTACCAGTGGTTCGGGTGCCTCGTTCAGCCGAAAAACTGGGGCGACTACTGGGCCATCCTCGGCCTCGGCCAGTTCATGGCCTCGCGCTTCTTCCGCCTCCACTTTGGAAAGACCGAGTTCCAGTACCGCCTGAAAAAGGACATTGCCCGCCTCGGCGTCCTCGACGTCCACATGCCGCCGCTCCACTTCCTCCCACACACGTCCATGGACTTCCTGTGCCTCAAGTCGTCGCTCGTCACCTACGCCCTCGACAAGCGCATGTCCAAGGTCGCCGCGTCCAGCGGCCTGACCGCCCTCATCCACAAGATGCTCCTCGTCGGGCCCGCGAGCAACCCGGCCTCGTCCTCGTCCGCGTCGGCCGCTGCAGCGGCGGCTGCGGCTGCTACGCCCGCCGGCCTCGCCAACCTCATGGTCCTCAGCACGTCCGGCTTCCAGCGCTGGATCCGCCGCGAGAGCAGCGCCGACGGCATCAAGGACTTTTGGAGCCAGTGGGTCGACGGCGCCGGCGTCCCGCGCATCGAGTTCACCTACTCGCAGAACAACGGCCGCCAGGTCATCGAGTTTGACCTCGCCCAGGAGTCCACGTCCATCTGGAACGCCAACGCCGGGATCCGCGGCCTGTTCACGGGCCAGATCAACGTCACCGTGTTCGAGATCGACGGCTGCGTGGTGCGTTTGTCCGTTCTCGTACGAGTATCGGGGTGTGTATAGCTGACCTCGATCACTCGTAGTACACGCACTCGCTCGACGTGGCGCGCTCGCAGCAGCACTTCGAGGTGCGGTTCAACTCGCGCTACAAGTACAAGAAGATGATGGGCAAGACCAACGAGGCGGGCGCCAAGGACGACCAGGAGGAGGAGTGGCTGTCGTCAGTCAAGGACGACAACGGGTCCGAGCAGCACCGCTGGATCCAGTGGGTGTGGGTCGACCCGGACATTGAGTGGCCGTGCCCGATCACGCTCAAGCAGCCCGACTTCAAGTGGGCGCGCCTCGTCTACCACACGCCGTCCATCCTCGCCCAGTTCGACGTCATCTCGCACCTCCGCCACTACCCGTCGGTCCAGTGCGCGCAGCTCCTGCACAAGCTCGCCACCGATCCCAAGGTCTTCTACCGCCTGCGCATGGACGCGGTCGCCGCGCTCGTGCCCTGCGCCACCGCCGACACGGACTGGGCCGGCCTCGAGATGCTCGCCGACGTGCTCCTCCACTACACGATCCCGTGCCCGTCGGGCGCCATCCTCGACCTCGTCCCGCGCCCGCACGCGTGGACCGACCTCCAGGAGTACTTTGTGTTCCGCGCCGCCGTCGCCGCCATCTCGTCCATCAAGGGCCCGCACGGCCACGCGCCAAACCAGGTCAAGCGCCTCGCCATCCACATGCTCAAGTACACGGACTCGCAGGCCGCGACCGGCGGCATCGACTTCCGCACCCACGTCGCCTTCCTCATCCGGTGCCTGTGCGAGGCCTTCCTCGTGTTCCCGACCGCCGCGCCCAAGCAGGCCGCGCAGCCCGAGGGCGGCGCCGCCGACGCCCTCGTCGCACCCGCTCCGCCGCTGCCCGTCCTGCCGGTCGCTGCGCCGCCGCCGGCTCCCGCGCGCCGTGGTCGGGGTCGTGGTCGTGGCCGCGGCCGCGGTGGGTCCGCCAGCGCGCGCCCGCAGCCCGCCGCGCTCCCGGCCCTGCCGCTGGGTGCTCCAGCCGCCGCGACGGGCGCCGCGCCCGGGCTCGAGACGGTCGCGCACCTCGCCGCGACCGAGACCATCGACATGGGTTTCGGGTTCCTGTCCGAGGACGAGCAGTCCGAGGTGCCCGAGACCAAGTCGAGCGCTGGCCCCGACGACGCCGCGGTGCCCGCGACGCCCGCTGCCGACGGCGACGCGTCCGGCAAACCGGCGGCGGCTGACGGAGCTGCTGCTGCTTCAGATCCTGCCGCCGCTGACTCGGCCACCGCCAAGGTCGCCGCTGCCGAGACGGACCCCGTCGATGCCCTCGGCAAGCCGATCGGCCGGTTCCAGCTCGTTTTCGGCGACGACCCTGAGCTGCTCGAGGACGCGCTCGTCCTGCTCGAGCGGATCCGCGCCATGGAGCTGCTTACGGGCGGTGACCCGGCGAGCCAGGCCGCCGGCGCCGCGGGCGACGCGGACCCCGACGACCCCGACAACACGTCGAGCAGCAGCACGGGCGCCGTGACCAGCGCGTGCCTGTCGTGCCTGTGCCAGTGGATGCTCGCGGGGCTTGTCCCGATGCGGCCCGCGCTGTTCCTCGAGTACACGGAGGTCAGCAACGCGCCGCTCGTCCGCGCCACGGCGTTCCGGTGCCTGTTCCTCGTTCAGGCGTACCTGATCCCGGGTGTCGCCGAGTACCTGCTCGAATGCCTCGCCGGCGACGCCTCGCCCGCCATCCGCGTCCTCATCGCCAACCAGTTTGCCAACATGGCCCGCGCCGTCGGCGCCCTCGACAAGGGCGCGCTCGTGCCCGGGTCCCGCCGCGCCATCGCCTTCGACACGTACAAGACGTTCACGGTGCAGACGCTGCCCGCCGTCGCCCGCGCCGTACTCGGCGACCCCCTCGCGTTCCGCGAGTCGCAGATGCACGCCGTCGACTGGATCGACCAGATGCTTACGGCGCCCCTGTCCCGCGTCAAGGTCAAGTGGTCGGTCCAGCCGCTCGAGAAGGGCAAGGGCAGCGGGGCCGCCGCCAGCTCCGGCCGCGGTGGGAGTAAGCGCGCCATTGCCGCTGCTGCGGGTCCCGGTGGCGCGGGCGCGGCCGTGCACGCCATGGTCCCGATCCCGCTCGGCCCCGCGACGCGCGGGTGGCAGCCGCCGTACATTGGCATCCCGCCGTCGCAGCGCGTCGGCCATACCAGCCCGTCGATGACGATCGCGGGCATCTACATTCTCGAGCGGCTCCGCGGCAAGGGCGACCTCTTGGCGCCGTTCCTGCACCCGGTCCCGCCCGAGACGCCGCAGTACTACCAGATCATCACGGACCCCATGGACATGTCGTGCATCGAGAAGCGGCTCAAGAACGGGCACTACCTGACGGTCGACGACATGGTGGCCGACGTGAGCAAGATCTTCCGCAACTGCCTCATCTTCAACAGCGAGCACTCGGAAATCGCGCGCATCTCCAACACGCTGCGCGCCTTCTTCGAAACCGAGGTCGCGCCCAAGGCGCGCGCCATTGTCCCGGCGCCGCGGCCGCTCGGCGCCCCGACCATGTCCGAGGACGAGCTGAAGAAGTGCAAGCGCATCCACCGCAAGCTGCGCGAGTACAACGGCTCCGGCTGGTTCACGTCGCCCGTCCGCGAGATTGCCGGGTACTACGAGGTGATCCACCAGCCCATGGACCTCACCACGATCCGCCGCAAGCTCGAGATGCGCGAGTACCCGACGGTCGGCGCGTTCGAGGCCGACGTGCACCAGATCTTCACCAACTGCTTCCGCTTCAACCAGCCGTACGACGAGGTGTACAAGCTCGGCGAGGGGATGCGCGACCTGTTCACGCGCGAGATCGCGTCCGAGTTCCCCGTCGCAATCAAGCTCAAGCCGCTCACCGCCAAGTCGGACGGGCCGCCGCCGCCGCCCCCGCCGCGTGGACCCACGCCGTTCCCTGCCACCCACTGCGTCCCGCCACCGCTGCAGCCGTCCGGAGCGCCCGCGACCACGGCGTTCGGCGTCCCCCTGCCGTACGGCTCGACGCCGCCGCAGCACGGCGGGCCGAGGTCCGCGCCGGCGCCGCATCGGGTGAATTCCGACGCCGCGAGCAGCAGCAGCGTGCCCAACTCGGCGAGCCAGACGCCCGTCATGTCGCCCACCTCGGCGCCGCTGCGCCAGCTCCTCCGCGTCCCGCCGCCGCTCGGGTCGCCCGGCATCCCGCCCCCGGTGATCCCGCCGCCGTCCCCGTCGACGCTGACCATGGCGATCCCGCCGCCGCCGATGCCCGCGCCCCGCGGGCCCGCGAACGGGAAGCGCAGCGCGAACACGAGCGCCGCGCCCTCGCCCGCGCTCCCGGCCAACCGCACGGTCAAGTCGGACGCACCGCCGCCGCGCATCCACGTGCAGCTCCCGCCGCCGCCGCCCGCGCCCGAGGCGGGCGCGCGCTCGTCCTCGTCGTCGTCGTCGCTCGGCTTCACGGCGGGCCCGCCGCCGCCGCCGCTCCCGGCCGTCACGGTCGTGAACCGCGGTCGCGGCACGCCCGTCGGCGGCGCGTCGAGCTCGGCGTCGACGACGCCCACGGTGCGCACCCTCCAGCCGCCGCTCCGCGGCACGCCCGTCTCGACGTCGGCGCCGCCCTCGGCCATCTCGCAGGGCCAGCAACCGGCGCTCCGCGGCGTCGCAGTCTCCGCGCCGCGCCCCGTCGAGCGCGCCGAGGACCGTGACCGCGACCGCGACCGCGACCGTGACCGTGACCGCGACCGTCCGCCGCACCCGCCGGCGCACCGGCCGCCAACGGAGCAGCCGCCGCGCGACCGTGATCGCGAGCGCGAGCGCGAGCGGAAGCCTGCCGGCCCGCCGCCGACGCTGACCCCGCCGGCGCTGCACTATGACACGGCCGTGGCGCTGTGGGAGCGGCTGTGGAAGAACGAAGAGTCGTTTGACTTCCAGCTCCCCGTCGACCCGGTCCTGCTCGGTCTGCCGACGTATTTTGACGTGATCAAGAAGCCCATGGACCTGACGACGATCCGCAACCGCATCGAGGACTACACGTCGGCCGACGATTTCCTGCGCGACCTGCGGCTCATGCTGCGCAACGCCATCACGTTCAACGCGCCGCGCACGCTCGTCTACGTGTCGGCGTTCAAGTTCTACGACGTGATCTGCGACGAGTGGCGCAAGACGTTCGGGATCACGGACCTCCCGCCGCTCGAGCCGCACAAGAGCGCGGCGAACCGCGCTGCCGGCGCGGGCCGTGGTGGGCCGACCAAGGGTGCCGCGGGTGGCGCGGCGCGCAAGCTGAGTACCGGGGCCGCGGGCAAGACGACCATCGGGTCGGGCGTGCCGTCGTCGAGCAGCAAGAAGGCGCCGGCGGGCGGCTCCGCGTCGTCGTCGGCGACCTCGACCCCGCACGCGCCGCTGCACCGTCCTCTCGACGACACCGCCGCGCCCGCCGCCGCCGCGCCGCGTTCGGCAACGGGCGAGGGGCCGCTGTCGAACCGCATGACGACGTGGGACGTGTCGCGGTGCGAGTCGGTGATCCGTAAGCTCATGGCGCAGCCGGCGGCAACGCCGTTCCTGCGGCCCGTGGACCCGATCGGCGACGGGGTGCCGCAGTACCTCGACTACATCCGCGAGCCCATGGACTTCCGCACGCTGCGGTCCAAGGTGGCGAGCGGCGAGTACCGCACGCTGTCGCAGTTCGAGTACGACATGAAGCTCATCTTCAACAACTGCGTCACGTTCAACGGCGGCGACCACCCGTACTCGGTCGCGGCCATGGGCCTGCTGCGCAACTTTGACGCCGAGTGGACCAAGCTGCTCAACGACCGCAAGTCCAAGACCGAGGCCGAGCTGATTGCCGGGTCCGCGTCCGCGGCGCGGCGACAGGCGGCGGCAGCGGCCGCGGGCGGTGGCGCGGGCGACGGCAGCGAGGGCCCCGACCCGAACGCGCCGTTCGACGCGCTCACGGCGCGCAAGCTCATGCACAAGGTGCTGACGCACAAGAACGCGCCGCCGTTCCTGCGGCCCGTGGACCCGGTCGCGCTCGGGATCCCGACGTACTTTGACGTGGTCCCGTACCCGCTCGACTTCGGGACCATCGACAAGCGGGTGCAGAGCGCGGCGCGCCACTACTACGCGACCATGGGCGATTTCGTCGCGGACGTGCTGCTCGTGTTCGAGAACTGCTACTCGTTCAACCAGCCGGGCGACCCCGTGTTCGAGATGGGCCGCAGCGTGCACAAGTCGTTTGAGCGCGAGTGCGGGCGCGTCGGGGTCTCGACGCGCGTGTCTTGGGACCACGCGCCCACGGTGCGCAAGGCCAAGGGCCTTCCGATTGGTGTTGCGGTGAACGCAGGCGCGGGCTCGGCGGGTGCGCCGCCGGTCGCCACGGCCAAGCCGGGCAAGCGCAAGTCGCAGGACGAGGCGCCGGGCGCGGGCTCGTCGTCGTCGGCCATGTCCGGCTCAGCGCTGCCGCCGCTGCCCGCGCTGCCGGGTGCGCCGACGGGTGGTGGCGAGCCGCCGGGCAAGAAGATCAAGCTCAAGTTTTCGAGCATGCGCGAGCAGTAAGGGAGCGATTTGTATCGGTGAGTGAGAAGGATGATATATACTACGTGGTGAATCAAAACCCAGCCCTAGTCTGTCCGGTCCTTGAGCAGCATGGCGGCGACACCCGAGTCGTCGTCCTCGTCAGCATCGAGCGAGAGCGCGGCGACGCCGGCTTCCGCGGACTCGTCGGCAGCCTCGAAAGCGGCCGTGTCGACGGACTCCTCGTCGTCGCCCATGAACTTGGTGTCGGAGCTGGCGAGCGACTTGTCGGCCTCGAACAGCTCGCGGCCCGTCTTGCCGCCCATGGCAGCAGCGGCGGCAGCGGCGTTCTGCTGGATCTTGCGGGCGGAGAGACCCGCGGCCTTCTCCTCGCGTGCGCGGTCGGCGGCGGCCTTGGCGGCCATGTCGGCGTCGAAGACCTTCTTCCAGGCGAGGAAGCGCTCGACGGTGACCTGGGTGCCGTGGAACTTTTTCGCCTCGGCCTCCTCCTCGAGGCGGATGCGCTCGGCGTCGGCGGCGCGGGCGGCGGCGACGCGGTCCTTGGCGAGGGCGGCCATCTCCTCCTTGAGGGCGGACACGACCGAGAAGACGAGGATCTCGCCGGCGAGCATGGCGGCCTGGTCGGCGACGACGGCGTCGAGCTGCGCGAGCACGGGCGCAATGTGCAGCGGGTTCTCCTCGTCATCGTCGTCCGAGTCCTCGTCGGAGCCGTAGTACTCGTCGTCCGAGTCGTCCTCGTCGTCATCGTCCGAGCCGTCGTCGTCGGAGCCCGCGGCGGGGGTGGGGCGGGTCCGCGACAGGGTGAGCTCGGGCGGCGACTGCGGGTAGTCCTCGGGGGCGGAGACGGTGAGGTAGAGCTTCCAGTGTTTGCGGATGTAGTCCTCCTCGCCGGGGAAGAAGCCGGCGTAGGCGTCCTCGTCGGGCGACAGCTCGAGCGCGTAGTGGCGCGCCGCGGCGTCCCCCTCGGCCAGGTCGATGAACTCCTCAAAGTAGATGGACTTGAGGATCTCGACCTCGTTCTGCTGCTCCTGCGCGAAATCCATGGCGATCCGTGGTGTGGGTGGGTTGTGGTGCGGGGAGCGAGCGTGGTCGGCCGCGAGAGCAGAAGGCCGAGGGCGAGCGATCGGCGGCTGGTCGACCAAGGCGATGCGCGTGGCGGGGCGCGCACGTGCGCCGCTGCGACGCGCGACGCGACGTGTCTCCCGTCGAGCGCGTCGGCCCCTCCCTCCTCCCTTCATCCCTTCCTCCCTTCATCCTCTCTCCCTCGTCCCAATCACCTATACCCGCCAGCTCAGCCAGCCATGCACCCGCAGTCCACCATGCTGCCGCCCATCCACGCGGCCGCGCACTCGCCGCCACCAACCGGCCCCTCCGCCCTCCTCCCAAGCCTGGACGGGTCCGGGTCCGCGTCTAGACCCCTCCACGCGCCGCGCCCGCCGCCCGCGCGCTCCCCGCTGCGCGACGACCCGGCCGGCCGGCCCTCGCTCAAGCGCCCGATCCGGCCCATCACCCCCGCCGTGTGGCGCGACCTGCTGCTGCACTCCTCGCCCAACGACTCCACTGGCCCGCACGCCCCGCTCCCGCCGCCGCTCCCACCAACCGGTCCGCGCCCGCCGGGCACCACCGTGCGCAACACGGCGACCCCGCCCCGCTCGCTCCTCGGCGGCACCCGCCCGCTGACCCCCGCCGCCCTGCGCACCCTCTCGGCCACCCCGACCCCGCCGCGGAAGCTCGCGCCGCTAGCTACCGTGGGACCCGCGGGCCAGGGCCCGCCGCCGCCGCTCGCCCGGTCCGCGTCGTCATCGCTCGCCCTCGACGCGCCGCGCCGCCCGACCCCGCCCGGCGGCACCTCCTCGGTGTCACGCCCGCTGTCACGCGCCGACTCGGCCATCTCGCGCACCAGCTCGTCGTCGCTGCCGACCTCGGCCGGCGATCTCGGCGACGTGTCCCTCCCGCGCACCATGTGCGACTTTGACCTCGCCCTGCGCTCGCTCGTCACCTCGGCCTCCCCGCTGCTCGCGGGTCCGCACCTCGACGAGGCCGCGCGGTGCGCCCTGGTGCTGCGCGACCTGCTCCCGCGCCACGCCGCCGACCTCGTTGCCCGCGGCGGACTGCGCATGGTCGGCCGCGCCCTCGACCTCGTGCTCGCATGGATTTCGGCAGAGACTGCGGCGCCCAGCGACGCGCACCACGCCCTCGCACTGCACACGGCGCGCATCGTCGCTGCCCTCGCCTCGGCCAACCCCAAGTCGCTCGCCGCGCAGTGGGACGCGGCGGACCTCGACCGCGCCGTCCTCCTTGCCGTCCACCCGGCCACGCGGCCCGCCGTCGCCGAGCGCCTCCTGTACGCGCTCGGCGAGGTGTCCGTCGACGTGGGACCCGTGCATGACGCGGTCGCAGGCAGCGTCGGGCCCGTCGTTGCCGCGCTCGCAAACGCGGCCGAGGCGTACCTCGCCGGCGACGGGGTGCAGCAGGTCGGCGTTCTCATCAAGGCACACTTGCTCGCTCGCGATCCCCCGCCTCGCAGTCCCGCTGACCCCCGCGCGACCACGTAGACAATCCGCCTGTTCGCCAACTTGCTCCAGTCGCGCCCCATCGGCGCCGCGCACGCCCACGACGCGCGCCTGGCGGTCCTGGTCCCGCTGCTCTCACACCCGGCCAACGACGCGGTGCTCGCGCGCGACGGCGAGGACCTCGAGCTCAACGCGCTCCTCCTCCTCAACAACCTGTCCTACTACTGCCCGCCCGCCGGCACTGACGCGGACCAGGCCGCGCTCCTCGCCGCGCTCGCCGACGTGCTGCTGCGGTCCGACCACGCCGAAGCTCAGGCCGAGGCGCTCGGCGTCGCGGCCAACCTCGCGCGCGACCCGCACGTGCAGCACACGATGCGCGGGTCGCGCGACTGGATGGACCTGCTCGTCGCCATGCTCGAGAGCGTGTGCGGCGACGTGCTCCTGCCCCTGTGCGGCGTGTGGATCAACCTCGTGGGCGGGGACGGCGGGGCGGGCGTGGTGTCGCGGATCCCGGCTGACTCGTACGCGTTCGATTCGCGGTTACTGTACCGTGGTGGTCGCTGACTCGCGGTGGGAGTGTAGGCTCGTCGACATTCTCACGGTGGCGGTCCAGGAAGGCCACCAGCGGCTGCTTGACGCGTGGAGCAAGCTCGTGCTCAACGCGGTCGCCGTCGCTGACCCGGGCGCGGCGGCCAAGTGGCTCTCGCTCGCGCACGCCGACGAGATGGCTGCGTGTCTCGACGAGGCCGCCACGCGAGGTACGTTACTTGCTCGCGCACTGGGAGAGCGGGGTGCTGATCCTGACGGCGAGTGTAGGCGACCCGGGCCCGCTCGATACGGCGCTGCTCGAGGCGGCCATGGACGCGGTACACGCGCTGCCGCTCGCACCGGCGGCCGAGGACGACGATGGGGAGGACGAGGACGGCGGGTGCGACCTCGAACCGCTGCCGAGTCCACCCGTGCGTGCCACGAGCGCGGACGCCGGAACCATGACCACGACGAGGTGAGGAAACACGGGGACGGAGGAAGAGCATATATACAGCTGTCAGTCGGGGTAGAGGATCACAAAAATGGTGGGTTCTAAACGGGTTCTAGACAAAGCCGCCGCAGTCGCACGCCCCGCACTCGGCACAGGCGCCGCACACGGCGCAGAAGCCCGTGATGCAGTCGCCGGTGAACTCGCACAGCTGGGCAAAGATGGCAAAGCACCCGAGGAGGCAGTTGGGCAGGTGGATGCAGCAGTCGACGCACAAGAGGCAGTCCCAGATGGTGCAGGCGGTGCCGGAGCGGCCGCCGCAGCAGCAGTCGAGGCAGCACGACGAACACGACGATGAGGACGAGTGGGGTCGGTGGCGGTGGTAGCCTGGCTGCGGCGCAGGCCCGCCCTCCTCGGGCTCCGGGATCCCGCCAACGACGCGGCGCACCCACTTGCGCAGCGGCAGGAGGTCGTCGGGCCGCACAACGTGGACGGGGCACGGCGGGTCCTCGCCGTACGCGGGGGCGGGAGCGGCGTCGTCGATGGCGAGCCCGTCGTCGCGGTCCTTGTCGAGGCGGAAGGCGACGACGCCGAGGCGCACGCTGCCGTCGGGGACGCCGCCGTCGGCGGAGCGGTACAGGGTGGCGGTGGCGGCGGCGCGGGTCCACACGGAGGCGACGGGGATGGCGGCGGCCGAGGTGGAGCGGGCGAGGGTGGCGGGCCCGCCGCGCGCAATGGTCGCGTAGGGCGGCGGCGGCTCGCGGTCGTCGTCATCATCGTTACCACCATCGGCGGGCGCGCAGGCGCCCTCGCCGGGCAGCAGCAGGCCGCGGCGGAAGACGTGCAGGCGGACGACGTGGTCGGCGTCGTGAGCGATCCAGATGCGCACGCGGGTGGTGTTCTCGATGGCGTGGGGCAGGATCTTGCGCAGTGCGGCGTGGACGAGGCGCGGAGCGGCGCCGCCGTCGGGTGCCTGGACCAGGGCACAAGGTTCGTGCGGGAGGAGGGTGGCGGAGCGGGCGAGGTCCGGGACGGCGGTCGGGCGGTGCAGGTGCGGCAGCGCCGGGTGGATCACGGCCGAGTAGGGGCCGCCGGGCGGGGCGGGCGCGGGGCCGAGCGCGAGCGGGGTGTCGGGGAGCTGCGTCACGACGGGCTGCGAGGTGACGGGCTGCGACGTGACGGCAGCCGTTGCCCCGGCAGAGGCGGGCGGCGAGAGTTCGGTCATGGCGCGGTGGTCGTCTATCAAAGTTCAAGTTGCATGCATGGGTCGTTGTGGCGGGGAGAGAGCGGAGCGTGGGCGAGAGTGCGACATTGAGGGCAGGGCAACGCCACGCCATGGGTTCGCGACGACCGCAACGGCAGCGCGGCCGCGCGCGGCGCGGTCCCTGGCGTAGGGCTCGCCTTCGACGTGGCCTTCGGCGCGGAAAGGTCACGCGCGCGCGCCGCTCTCGCTTGCTTCCGCCGCGCGTCTTCTCGCTGGTCGCGCGATGATTGTCGCGGTGGCGGGACGCGCGCCGTGCGAGACACGCGAGGCAAGTTGCGGGAGGGCCGGCGTGACCGCGATCGGCAGGCGCGCCAACGACGACGAGTCACTGCGGCCGTCCGACGCGCATCACACGCGCTCGTCCTCGCTCTCCCCCTTCCCCTTCGCACACGCATCCCACGAATCTGCACCCGGCACTCGCCGCAACGTAGCACCATGCAAGCCGCCTCCTCCTCCTCGGGACCCGCCGCCACGTCGGCCGCCGGCGACCTCGAGATGCCGTGGTACTGCGCGTCTGCCGCCCCCGCCGCTCGCGCACCCTGCGCCGCCGACCGCTCACGCCGGCCAGATCGCCGCCTAGGGTCGAAAAGTACCGCCCGCGCATCCTCGCCGACGTGGTCGGCAACGAGGACACGGTCGACCGCCTCAAGGTCATTGCCCGCGACGGCAACATGCCCAACGTCATCATGGCCGTGCGTCCGCTCGCTCCCCCGCACCCGCACCCGCACCTCGCTTCTTCTCACAACTCCAATCGCGTCCAGGGATCGCCCGGCATCGGCAAGACCACCAGCATCCTGTGCCTCGCCAACGCCCTGCTCGGCGACGCCGCCAAGGAGGCCGTGCTCGAGCTCAACGCCTCGGACGACCGGTACGCGCGCCCCTCACACCCCGATAACCCCACGCCGCCGTGCTGACTCCCCATAACTAGCGGTATCGACGTCGTCCGCAACCGCATCAAGATGTTCGCCCAGAAAAAGGTCACCCTCCCGCCCGGCCGCCACAAGATCGTCATCCTCGACGAGGCCGACAGCATGACCGCCGGCGCCCAGCAGGCCCTGCGCCGCACCATGGAGCTCTACTCCTCCACCACCCGCTTCGCCCTTGCCTGCAACATCTCCTCCAAGCTCATCGAGCCCATCCAGTCGCGCTGCGCCATCCTCCGCTTCGCCCCCGTCACCACCTCGCAGCTCCTCTCCCGCCTCCACGCCATCGCCGCCGCTGAGCACGTCCGCGTCACCACCGGCGGATGGGAGGCCATCGCCTTTGCCGCCGACGGCGACCTGCGTCTGGCTGTCAACCAGCTCCAGGCCGCCGCCAGCGCCGTAACCGCCGGCGCCATGGTCGACGAGGAAGCCGTCTACCGCGTCTGCGACGTGCCGCCCCCCGCCAAGCTCGCCGCCGTCGTCGCCGCCTGCGCCAACGGCCATGTCGAGCCCGCCGTCGACGGCGTCCTTGACCTCCTCGACCGCGGTTACTCGACCCTCGACGTCGTCGCCACCCTCTTCCGCGTCGTCAAGAACGCGCCGCCCATCGCCCCCGCCGGCCAGCCGCAGCAGGCCGCGGGGTACCGCATCGCCCTCCCAGAGTACCTCAAGCTCACCTTCGTCAAGGAGATCGGCATCACCCAGATGCGCGTCGTCGAGGGCGTCGTGTCTCCGATCCAGCTCGCCGGACTCGTCGCGCGCATGTGCCGCCGCGTCACCCCGTCCGAGATGCTCTTTGTCCGTGGGTGATGCGCGCGAGGGACCAATGAATACATGGGTGGATTGACAACGTGCTATATTGAGTTCAGAACTCGTCCATATCAAGCACTCGATCCGAACCCGCCGCCTCGCGGATCCGCGCGACGCCCGCCTCGCTCATGGACGTGGAGTGGACGTAGAGACCCTTGAGCTGCGGCGGTAAATACTGCACAAGGACCGCCACAGATGCGTCCGTGATGCCCTCGTTGTTGCTCACACCCAAGCCTATGAGCGTCGATGGGAGCGCAGGAACAAGGTGTTCGAGGCACTCATCGTTGAGCCCTATGTCCGCAAGGCCCAGCATCTCGAGACCTGGCGGCATGTGCTCGACGAGCCGCTGCGTGCCTCCGAGACCAAACACTGATGATGATCCCAGCGAAAGCGCGCGGAGCGTGCGCGGTAGGCGCGGCGCCAAGGCGGCAAAGACCCGTTGAGTCAACGAGGACGTGTAGAGCGTGAGCTCCTCCAAGTTCGCGGGGATGTGCACGACGAGCGTCTGCAGGCCGTCTGGATCAATTGCAAGCGACCCGAGTTCGAGAATCTTGAGCGTGGGCGGGAGCCGCTCTGCAAGCTCGCGGGCGACGGTTCCTCTGCAATTAAACCTGCTGACGCGAAGTACCTCCAGCGCTGGTGGGACGCGCTGCGCTAGCTCGCTGACTGTGGATCGCGTAAGGCCGTACGAGTTCAAGTCAAGTTCGCGAAGGTTCGCCGGAAACTTCCACTCCATGTTGACATCCGAGAGCTGGTCAAACTGGTTGCAAGATAGCAGCAGGCGCTCCAGGCGAGCGTCAAGCGCACGGCAAACGGTTGCGAGTCCGTGATACGTATGCCGGTTGTACGAGAGATTGAGCGTGCGTAGCGCTGGCGGAAGGTAGGGCAGAACCGCGGCGACGACCGCGTCGTCAAGCCTGCAGTATGAGAGATCGAGTGTTGACAAGAGTGGCGGAAGACAGTGCAGGAGGAGCGGGACCGACTCGCATGTAAGCGGGTTCAGGCTCAGACCTATCCAACGAAGCTGCTGTGGCCACGTCCAAGAATGAGGGCGACGATCCGAGGCGGACACCAATGGAAACCAAGTGGCCTTCAAGTTGAGCTCGGTCAGCGTGGCGGGAAGTTTGAGGGCATGAAGGCGTGGCAAATCAATCGTGCAACCAATGAGCCAGAGTGATGTGAGAGCCTGGTTCGGGCTGTCGAGGGCAACGTTGAGTCGTTGGATTCCCGCGTCGCTGATGACCTGGTTTTCAAGCTGGAGGACTGTGAGTCGACCTGCTGCGATGCCTGGAACGGCCGCAACGATTGCAGCGTCCAAGGCCATTGGCGTGTCGAAAGCCTGCTTGTGGTAACGAGTAACCGAGTCAGCACTCAAGTCTTCAATTCAAGCAAGACGGGCTGACGCGCGTACCGATAGATCCACATTGTCGTCTTGGCATGCAACAAGGCCCCAGCCGAGGCCAAGCGCAGCACGGGTGCTATGGCTTAGGTTAGCACCAATTTCGCTAAAAGCAACGGTCATAACAGCCTGAGCTTCGTGCACTCGCGAGCCAAAGTCACGGAACCACTCGAGCGGTCGTAGCTGACGGGCCTCCTGGGCCGCAAGGAGCTCGGCTTGACGAAAGTGTACGGGCAGACCAATGATGAGGCGCTTGTCGAGAATATCCGTACGCCCGCCGCGAATCGCCTGCTCAACGGCAAAGTGAGGCGAGCGGAAGAGGATCGCACGGTGGACGCGCGGAATCAAGTCGGCGCGCGTCACGCGCGCATAATGCAAGAGTGACGTTGGATCGCCCGCGTCCTTGCACACGGCGTAGACGAGGATGCGCTCAACGATCTCGGGGATGTGGAGAGTGACGGTCGTTCCGTCCAATTCATCAGATTCATAGAAGCGCCGAGGCGGTGGGAGAGAGAACCAGGTGCGAGGTGGGCGCCACGCTTTCAAGGCCGGCACGCGGCGGCTCCTCAAGCGATACACTCCCACGCTCGATGTAAAACACATGAATTGACGCGCGTGACTTGGTGCAATCTACGTGATGCGGAGGAATAACACGATTCTCGTCGCAATCCAGGCAGGAGCAGAGCGATGCCCGTGCTCGACCCGAAGTTACGCTTGGAACGCCTTTGCACCGTCTGTAGCCGGCTTTCGCACGCACAAACTGCTTCCCGCCCTTTCCCGTCGTCGTTGTCGGGAACGCCGCCTTCCGCTTGCCGTGCTGCCCTACGTTAGTCGCGCGCGAACGTTTGCTTCAGCGGCGGGCCCCGCTAGCCAGCGTCCCTCGCTCGCTCGCTCGCCTCGTTCCGGTCCCCCTGTCGCCGCCCCACGCCGCCGCCCCACGCCGCCGCCCCACGCCGCCGATCTGCACTGCCGATCTGCACTGCCGAACCTCACCCGACCACCGTGACCGCTTCGTCGTCCTCGCCAGCCACCTGCTCGTCCCCCGCTGGCATGCATTCCCGAGCCGCACGACCTCCGTTCGAGCCGACCTACATGGACGTGCTCACAGCCTCGGCAACTTCATGGCGGGCCAGGTGAGTCGTCGCCACACGCGCACGCACGAGCGGGGCCAGCGTTTGGTGTGCGCGCGAGGTGCGCACGAGGTGCGCCGCCGCGAGCGGCTACCGCGGCTCGGTGCGCTTCGGGATCCGCTGCTGCTCGTCGGCCGCGCCTTGCCGCGCTGCCTTTCGCACCTGCTGCTTTATGACCTCGCGCTTTCGTAGCCTAGCCCAGCTGGCGGGCGGCTTGCTGCTTCGCGAGAGCATGGATGCTGCCGCCTCGCTCAACTGGCGGCCACGGCGGCGGGAACCCCTTGGATCGTCGCCCTTGACGTGCGCGTGCACCCGCCGGACCGCGTTGTTGATTCACGCTTTTGCCGCGCGGCCCGAGCGAGGCCTTAGGATGCGTCCGTTGCTCAGCGTACTCACGCTCACCTCGCGCGTGCGTGCCGACGGCGAGCCGGATTCGCGCGGTTTGCCTCCTGCCCGTGTCCAAGTAGGTTCCGTGACGAAGCTGAATGCTCATATTTGCCCCAAGACCGCATGCATTTAAGCAAAAGGCCACGGTAGCTGCGTGGGGTGGAGAACGGGCACGGCCTGACGAGCCGTACGGGCTTGATCGTGGCAACGGCGACATTTATGCGCTCGGGCGGGCGTTTCGCGTGGCCCGTGGTCGTGAACGGGTGGCGCGAGAACTGGCAGCTTGGCTCATGCGCGTGCGGCGGACAGAAGAGTGCGACGTGGGGGACGGGAAACGCGTCGTCATAGAGCTTGAGCATGGTAGCGCACTGGTACTCGAGTTTTGCGTCGGTGGCATCGAGCGCGTCGCGAAGGACGCCGGCGAACGGTACGGTGTAGTCAGATTCTCGGGGGGAGCGAGCGTCCGAGCGAAGAGACTGCCGCCAAACTTCGATCACGACCTGCCGCTGTCCCGAGTTTTAGGCTTGTGCTCAACTCGTGTCAACGAAGTTGATCAGAAAGCGAGGACGGTCGACATAAAGTAGAAACGGGGCCGCTATGCGCGCGTGCGACTCGAGTTCAGCGCAGGCGGGGGCCTTGGCCGCGAACCACTCGCGCGTGAGGGCCGCGTTGAGGACAGACACCGCTTCCGTATCGCTCGGGTACGCGGCGCGGAAGCGGCCGAGGAAGTCGGTGCCGGCGTCGCGGAGCGCCGTTTACGGCGGGCGCGGCGCGCGGAGTGCGCAGGTCGAGCGCGAGGACGAGCTTGGTGACGAGCACGATGGAGCTGAGCGCGAGGAGCTCGCGGACGATGGCGGGGTCCGCGGTCCAGTGGCCCGAAGGGGCGTCGACGGCCGTGAGCGCGTCGAGGTCCGCGACGAGGGCGATGACCGGCGCGAACGCGCGGCGTTCCGTGACGACGAGCTTGTACAGGTCGGCGGCGTACCCGACGGCGCGTTCGACCTGGTTGTGCTGGATGGCGTGCGAGCGTTTCCTGAGCACCTTGGCCGTCGTCGTTATGAGCGCGACGAAGCGGAGGTGGTAGACGGTCACCTCGTTGACGAGCGGCTTGAAGGCGACGCGCGGCGATGGGCGGCAGCACGACCACGTCCTCGGACACGGGGATGTGTGCGTGGCGCCACGACAGGCCCATGTCGCGGAAGTGCTTGGGTCGGCCAACGCCTTCTTGCGCACCTGCAGCAGAGTCGACGCCTCGTGCATGGTGAGCTCCGCCATGAGCTCGGCGAGCGGGAGCGGGACCTCGGCGACGCACGCGAGCTGCACCAACCGGGACAGGATCGGGCCGAGTCGAGCGTCGCGGTACGCGCGCGCGGCGGCGAGCTGCGTGGCGCACGGCTCCGGGTAGTGGTGGAGCGCGTGGCCGAACGCGGACGTGGTGGGCGTGGGGAGGTCGGGCGTGTTCTGGTTGTGGGACAGCGCGTCGCTCTTCTGGGTGATGATGGGCAGCAGCGGCTCGGGACCGCTGCGAGGCGCGCGCGGAGCCACTCGATGGTCGGGTTGGTGGACACGTCGTTGTCGCGGATCTGCAGCGCGAGGTGCACCTGCAGCTCGAGCACGAGGTGCCCTGCAGCTGGCGCATGTAGTGGTGGCTCCATGAACGCGAGCCCGAGGTGGATCCAGGCGAGCCCGAGCTGCTCAAGGTTCGACGTCGCGGTCGAGACAATCTCGGTCGCGCTCGCGATCCGCGTCGTGGGCACGTCGCGGGCACGTTGCGCAGCAGGTGCATGCAGGCGGCGACGAGGTCGCGCTAGAGCGCGGTGAGGTCGAGCTGCAGGTTGAGCTAGTGCTGCACGAGGCACTGCGACCACATGGACCACGCCCACAGGAGGACGGGGAGCGCGGCGTGGGCGTCCCCCAAAACCGCGGAATCGAGCATCGCGGCGGCCATGCCGGCCTCGAGCGCGCCGAGGAGCGGGTACAGTGGCACGACGAGTGGTGCAGGAGCAGCGGCGGGTGCGGGACGACTTGACCCTCTTTGACGAGCTCGGCGGGGACGGCGGCGAACCCGCTCATGACGGCGTCGTCGGCGTCGTCGGCGTCGAGCCCGTGGTGGAGCATGCAGGCAGGCGCGACGGCGGCTGTAATGAACTCGCGGGCCGCGTGGCCGCGGGCGAACCAGGTGAGCATGGGCTTCCGCAGGGCGGGGCCGCGAATACCCTTGACCTCGAGGTGGTGCGGGGACGGGAGCGGGTGGAGCGCGATCGCGGCGGCGGCGGCGGCCAGGCTGCCCAGGAACTCGCGGCGCGCGTGCACCGCGCCACGCGTGATGGCGCGGGAGAACAGGCGAATTGCGGCGGCATCGGGCAGGTCGAGAAGCGGCGGCAGCGCGTCCTCGCCCGGGATCGACAGACCAGCCTCCTTTACGTCGCGGCGCGCGATCGCCCAGGCAGGGATCGCCGCGACGCGGGTCGCGAACGCTGCGTCGCGGTCGGCGCGCAGCGTGTTGACGTCGAGGTGCATGACGTGCAGCAGGTCAGGGCCGAGCAGCGCGTCGATCAGCGTGCCGGCGGCGGGGTTCAGGGCGGCGTCGTGCTTGGCCGCGCCGACAGACGTGAGCTGGCTGAGCCACGACTCGGAGATCTGGTTGAGCGTCTCGACGCGCTGCTCGTCCACGAGCTTGCACTGGAACCAGTGGAACGGCGTATCCTGCAGGCCGCACGAGCACCGAGATGCCTTGAAGTCGGCGTCCCAGCACTGGATGCAGCGGGCCTTGGGGTTCGGCTCGGCGGCGCACTTGGCCCTGCCGCAGGTGGGCACAGCGATGCGGCCGACCGAGTGCAGCGACTCGCGGCACGGCAGCTTGTTGGCGAGCGCGCGCAGGCGGAACAACGTCTCCTTGTTCTGGTCGCGCGAGGTGCGGCGCACGAGTGGGCGCGACCCGCCGTGGGGCGCGAGCGCGGTCGCCTCCCAGTCGAGCTCCTCGGCCTGGGCGGCGGCGGCGTTCGCAGCTGCTACAGCGGCGGCTGCAGCGGCGTTGGTGGGTACGGGCTCGGGCGGCGGCGGCTGCGCGAGCGCGAGGTGCGCCACGTTCTCGGCGAGCACCGCGTCGGCCTGCGCGAGGTCGCGCATGAACTTGCGCGAGTCGCCGCCAATCTCGTGGTCGAAACAGGCTGGAACGTGGTGGAGGTCCGACTCGGTGCGCGTGCGTTTCGAAAAGTACGCGTCGGTGGCGGACGGCTGGTTCGCCGCGGCCTTGGCGGCGCAGTCGGCGGCGTTGTTGGGCGTGGTCGGGTCGTCAGCGTGGCCGCGGACCCACGAGAAGGTGACCTTGACGTTGCGGTCGCGCAGCGCGAGGCGGAGCGCGGACCACAGGTCGCTCGACGCGCACCGGACGCGCTGGCGCACCGTCGCCGTCGGCGAGAGCTGCGTGCGCGCGGCCTCGATGGCGGCCTGCGAGTCCGAGTAGATGTGCAGCGCGGTCCCGGCGGCGACTTGCGACATGGCGAGGACGAACGCTTGGATCTCGGCGCGCGTCAACGAGAACGGGCCGGGCGGCAGCTTGGCGGCGGCGATGTGGCCCACGTCGTCGTCCGTGACGCCGTTGGCGGCCGCGCGGCAATCAGCATCGTGGCGCGTGGCCGTGTCGTAGTCGTCGGGCAGCGGGAACACGGCGGCGGAGCCCGCGCGCGCGACGCCCTCGGGGCCCGGGCGGTCCGCGTAGTACGAGCCGTCCGTGTACGCGAGGACGACGTTGCCCGGGGTGGGCATGATCAGGAACCCGACGGCGCGGACAGGATCGATGAGCGCGGCGGCGGGGCGGGGGCGGGTGTGGCGGAAGACGAGCGACGGCGCGCCGGCGGGCGCGGCGGATCGTCGTCCATGGGCGGCGCGGGCGGGTACATTTCCTGGCCGTGGCTGATGTCCGTGATCCGGGCGTGGTTGCGGTTCGCCACGTCGAGCAGGATCTGGGCGACGTGGCGGTCGTCGGCGTTCATGCGCGCGTTGCCGTTGTCCGTGAGCGGCACGTGGAACTCCTTGACGAGCTGCCGCACGTCCTTGGTCTCCATGCGGCGGAGCATCGGCAGCGTGTACTTGCGCCCGATGAGGCCGTCGTCGTTGTCGGGTGGGTACTCGAGCAGCGTCTCGAGCGTGTACAGGGGCAGCCACCGGATCAGGTTCTTGGTCCAGACGCGGTCCTGGTTCTTCTTGCCGCGCACCGTCATGTCAGGCGCGACGAGGACCGTGGGCGTGCAGTTGCCGGCGACGATGAGGTTGTAGTCGCGGCGGCGGTCCACGATCGACATCTTGCGCCGCCGCATGAGCAGCAGCTAGTTGTCGAACCACTCACGGCAGCTGGTTGGACATGGGCACGAGCGCGAGGTCGGGCCACTCGAGCGGCGAGAACGCGCACTGCGTCTGGAACTGGAGGATGCCAAGCTCGTAGCGCGCAGGCACGCCGTGCGGGCGCGGGTCGTTGAGCATCACGCACAGGTCGGTGACGTGCTGCTGCGTGATCAGGTCGGCCAGCGAATGCAGGCCGATGATGTCGCGGTCGTGCAGCATGGCTGTGGGGAACGTGTTGGGCAGCTTGTACTTGCGGCGCACGAGCGCGCGCGCCGACTGGTCAATGCGGTCAAGCTGCGCGAGCGACGGCACGCGGAACAGCGAGCAGTACGCTGCGGCGGTGAAGAAGACGGCGTTGAGCAGGTACACGGCGGCCTTGCCCGTGATGCGGCGGTCCTTGAGCAGGGCGAGGCACGTATTGGCTGCTTCGCGGCCGAGCATGGCGTGGTCAATGAACACGCCCAGGTAGCGGGACGACTTGCCGACCCAGGGGACGGGGACGCCGCGCACGACGATGGGCGCGTTCCGCGGGTCGTTGGGCCCGCCCGTGAGCACGCCGTCGTCCCACTTGGAGAGCATGCGGAGGACCGCACCCTTGGCCGGGTTCGCGTTGATGCGCGTGAGCCCGTTGAAGTCGTCCACAATGTCGACGATGCGTTGCAGGTGGTCGCGGTCGGATGCATAGAAGACGGCGTCGTCCATGTAGGCGACGGCGGCGACGCGGAGCGTGTCGAGCTGGCGGTGCGACGCGCGAAACGTGAACGGCGGCGCCGCAAACCCGCGGTTGGGCCCGACGTGGCGCAGCCCCGACCCGGCCTCGGGCGTGATGCCGAACCCGCGCGCGTCCTCGTCGTGGTCGGCGTTGCCCGTCTCGACCGTGAGCCGGTTGATCTCGCACAGGCACACGTCGTAGAAGAGGTTCCACAGCAGCGGCGACTCGACGGCGCCCTGCGGGAACCCGCGCTCGATGCGGACCTCGTCGGACAGCCCGTACGCCGTGAGCACGCGCGGTGCGCCCGTGCAGCATGCCGTCAAAGTAGAAGTTGACGAACTCTGGCGGCAGCCGGATGCGCCGCATGGCGCGCTTGAGCAGGGCGTGCGGCACCGAGTCGAACGCCTTGGACTTGTCCTCCAAGTAGGCCCAGAGCGGACCGTCCTCGTTGCGCTCCTTGAGCGCGGCGGCGTGCAGGATCGCGATTGGCGTCGTCGTGTCGGTGCCCGGGATCGCCGAGTACCGCGCGCCCTGCAGGACGTCGTGCTCGCGCAGGACCGGGTGCATGCGCTCGAGCAGGATCTTCATGAGCACCTTGGACGCGGTCTCGAGCAGCGTGATGGGGCGCGAGTTGGTCGCGAGGCCCGTGAACCCGGCGCTCGTCTTGGGGTTCAGGTAGATGAGGCCCGTCTTCCACGACGCGGGCGCGGACCGCGTGCGCAGGCACGCCGCGAACAGGGCGAGCAGCGCCGTGTGCGTCTTCTCGCCGGCCTGCTCGAGGAGCCGCACCGTGAGCCCGGTGCCGCCGGGCGCCTTGTCCTTGCCCGACGCGGCAAGCACGTCGGCGAGCTCCTTGTGCGTCGGCGCGGCCATGAGCCCGTCCCACACGTCGTCGTTGATGTGCTCGAGCGGCGCAAACGCGTCCTGCCACCGGCCGGGCAGCGGCTGCACATCGGGGTCGCAGCCGCCGTCGCAGTCCTCGTACCGGCAGAACCAGCCCTGGACCTGCTCGGCGACGACGCGCTCGACCTCGTCGGGCTCGCGCGTGATGATCGGGCCGTCCCCAGCGTCGCCGTCGGGCGGGGCGGGGCACTGGACGCGGTCGCCGGTCGCCTGCGCGCGCCTGGTCCGCGTCGCCGAGTCGATGAAACAGCGCAGCTTGTGCTCAAACTGGTCGTCGCGCGCGTCAATGCGCTCCTCGAGGCGGCGGCGGGCCGTGATGATGACGCACGTGGTTGTCGCGGGCCAAATTGGCCGCGACCATGCGGTCGAGGAGCACCGCGAGATTGTCGCTGCTGACGCGGAGCGGCGCGAGTGCAGGGCTCTACGCGCGCCAGTCCATCCACGCGGCGAGAAGCGGGCGCCACTGCGCAATGTGGGAGCGCTCGACCAGGCGGTTGGTGGCGGGAGCGATGCGCATCGCGTGGGGCACGAGCGGCGGCGAGGTCCTTGAGCGCGAAAAGGCGTCGCCTTCGGGCGCCCCACAGACGATCACCGCATGCTCAGCGTCTGCGACCGCGAAGTACTCGGCGAGGAGGTACGCAACAAACCAGCGCGCGCGCAGGATGGGGACGGGCGAGTCGACGAGCGCGTGCAGCGGACCGCGGGGACGTGCGCGAGCAGGCGGTGCGTGACGAGGAGGACGGCTTTGAGGTTGGCGTGCGCGGCGGGCGACAGGGCAACGGCGCCGGGGGAATCGCTGCCGAGGAGGTGCATGGCGACGAGGTCCGTCGGCGGCGCGGCATCCACGTCCATGGCTAGAGAGAGAGGGGGCCAAATTCGGACGTCAGGGACGAGTTATGTGGCGGATTGCGCGCGCAGCGAGCGTACCGTTGGCATCCTCAGATGCACCGCAAAGCGGAGCGGTCCGGTAGCGCTTGCCGAAAGCTGACTTGGCGGGGCTGCGGGAGGGCGACTCGTTCTGCGGAGCGGCGTGCACGATGAGTGCGACGAGGTCGAGGACGAGCGGGCGGCACGCGGCGACAACGGCGCGGGTGAACGCGGGTCGGCGAGCACGGCGGTGAGCGCGGTGAAGGCGGCCTTCTTGGCGTGGCGGTCCAGCGGTGATGGCGCGGACTCGGGGAAGAGAGAAGCGAGGGTGGAGGGGGTCAGGGCCAGGCGCAGCCGGCTCACTTGCGGCAGCGGCGAGGACAGTGCGGGCGAAGTGCAAGTTGGCGATGCTGGGTTGATAGCATTGCAGCAAGTTGCGAGAGGTGAGGGCGAGTAGGGAGCACACAGGTTTGGAGTAGGTGCAGTGAGAGGCGGTGGCGGGAGCGGGTCGCACAACACTAGCCGAAGATGCTCCTGCCACTTCAATCAGCAGCCACGCGAGGCCGCGCCGCTCCTCGTTCCCTCTCCCTCTCCACTCCCCCCTCCCTGGCCTGGAACGCTACCACACTCCATGCAACTTGTTCCAAATGATACATGACCTCTCTTGCTGCAACTTCTTTGCCCTTCCAATGAGACCACGGCGCTGGCCCTGCGCGTCGGGGCGGAACCGTGCGTCGCCGCGTGTACACGGCTCACCGCGGGATGCGGGCAGTATCGCGTGCGGGACATGGCGCAATCCGCCAACCGTCCGTGAGACAAGGTGGCAGCGTTCGCCGCCAAGACGGCGGGTCGCTCGTTCTTGCCGCTCCCCGCTGTGTCTACGCAACCATGACCGGGCGGCCCGCGCTTGATATCGACCAGGCGTGCGAGCCCGCGGCGCGCACAGCGCTGCGCGACGGGGCTCACGCAGGTCGCAGTTGCGCGCCCGCTGCGCCGCAACAAAGCGCGCTCGCCCTGCACCCGATCAGCCAGGACCCGTCGCGTCGCCGTCCCTTGCGATCGCGGCCGTGAACTCGCCTCACCCGCCCACTTGTCCCGTTCGCCTGCGCGCTCGATCCATCCGCGCGTCCGCCCCACCTGCTCGCTCGTTCCACCGCCCACGGGCGCGGTCCATTGTTGCGTGTACAAGGACCACGTTCTCGTCGCCCTAGGTCCCGCTCGCGCTCGCTGTCGCGCACGTGCCCGTCGCACCGACCGCGCGGTTCATCTTCCCGCGCGCACCCGTCGCGCGACGCGAGCTCGCCCAGCCCATGTGCTTTTCCCGCCGCGTGCGCCAGCTGTCGTTGCGCCCGTCACACCCGCCTGCATGCGCCATTCACCACCGCGTTTGACCCATCAGTGCGCGCAACGCCCGCACGCGATTCGACCAAGCGCGTGACGGACTGTGTGCTCGTCGCGTTGCGTACGGGAGTAGCGCTGACGGCGGTGCAGCGGTGCTGTTCGATGCCGCGTTGCTCGCCGGCATCGCTCCGCCAGCAGTCGCGGTCGAGGGCGTGTCGCTGCTCTTGCGCGCACATACTTATCGCGCTTGTGAGCCCGCGCATATGACTCGCCTGCTAGAACGACCCGCGCACCCGATTGCGTGACCCGCGCGCCACTGCCATGACCGTCTGTCTACCTTGATTGCGACTGTGAGTCCGCCGTCGCGCCGCCAATAGGACGCAATTTGGACAGAGCGCGCGGCGAGTGCGCCCTGAAGCAACAAAGAGCCACTTGACCCCACGTCAGTCGCGCCGCGTCAATAGAGAACTGCGTTGCAACCACGCGATCTTCGTGGCGCAACTGCTTGCCGCGTTGCCAGGTGTGTAGATATGCTTTTCCTCGCCCCGCGGCCGTCGCGGTTGGACTTGTAAGCTTCTGAGAGCTGTTGTAACGGAATCGCTCACGGAGCAAAAAGAATCCAAAGCGAAGAGAGAAACTTATAATACGGGGTATTAACGGGGCGTTGATGCCTCAGAAAACGTGTGGGACGTGGCCTGGGACGACGAAGGGGATCGGAGCTGGTCAAAGTGCATCTCAAACCCACACGCAACGCGAGTCTACGTGTGTATGGAGCGCGTCATCAACGAGCCAAAACGCGGCCAGAAAACACAAAAAAAATGCGCTTGGCAATAAGAGAGCCGTGGGTCGGTCTTCCGCGTGGAAGCGAAGCAAAGGGTGATTGCAAAGTTCTGCACGCACGCGCGTCTGTACACCCCGCGTTTTAAACTGTAGACTCTTAAGCAGGAGTATGGGTCTCTTGAAGGCGGTGCAGGCAGTCTGTAAATACTTCAAGACCGCATGACGGATATAATGCAAGGGGGCTGAAAGAATCGAACTTTGCAAGCATACGTTGGAGAGTAAGTTAATGTGGATAAGTGTGGATAATTAGAATGGCCACACGGTGCCAGCAATCAAAAAGAAGTCGCACTGGGCGAAGAGAAAAGTGTGAAACTTAAACCTAATTGAGGCAAACCGAGTGCTGCTGCGCAAGCGGACTCAAGCGAAAATGAGGATTGTGAACAAATCCACACGAATCATCATAAAGAGACCCGCAAAGATATACGAATGACTGTCCACTAACAGAACCTGCGCAGAAAAAGGTCGCCGTGGTACGACCTGGTTGCGAATTGCATGAGAAGCGTATGTCATGGGCGTGATACTTCATGAATCGGTAATACCACAACGGCAATAAGTACGAGTGATAGGAGAAACTAAAAAAAAAAGAGAGCTTAGATCAGTAAACAATGAAATGACTGCGCCAAACACACTTTTCGAAATGGACGGCGGAACGTGATGAGGATTACGCAGTTCTGACTGCACAATCGTCTTGTGTATAGTTTTATAAATTCAAATATATTACATGGAGTGTATTCGTAAAGCGGGATTACGTAATCTTTTAATCTGGCGAAGGAACAATGAATACAAATTCGTCGCAATTACTTTTTCCCCCAGAATCATGTTTTCGCAAGATCTTTTGATGCAGTCCTACCCAGTTAAATACGGCGGATTCGAATATGTAATAAAAGGTGGGGTGTGCCAGCGCGAAATGGCGAGATCTCGGGGTCGGTGTTCGGGCCGCGAAACCAGTTGGGTACTCAGGAGCCCCCCTCTAGACTTGTCCGATTCGGTTTTTCTCGGTGTTGGATAATATGTTGGGGGTGGGCGCATCTTTTACCCCTTGAACAGTTTCAAAGTGCTATAACATTTTATCGAGAACGGGGCCGAAAACCGGTCCGGCGACTCGCGCTCGATGACGGTTATCGGGTCCCGCGGCCCGCAGTTTTGGGCGGGCGCCCGCGGTATGTTCATACAATATGTGCGCACCGTTAATACGCATTATTTGTTGTAAGGGGCCCTTTGCGTGAAACCCAAAACTGAGGGAGCTAGGGCGCTCCGAGCTCCGACCCCGAAACTTTGACCTCGATTTACTCGACATTTCCCCATAGCACCAGGTGCTGAAACTTTGCCCATGATGTTCCCCGACCCCTTTTTACCAGAATGGGACCATCCCCGACAAGATCGGACGAGGTGGGGGATCGGTCCCCAGCCAAGCTCCACGGTCGGGTCAAGTCAGTACAGAAGTGAGAGCGTCCGTCGGACCGATCCGTGTCCTGACATGGCATGATACCGGATCTCACTTTTGGCGGTATACAGGTATGCAATCGACCCCGGGGAACACGAATATGACAACCGTTTTGAGGTAGGGTCAAAACTGTGGTACAGGGAGGCCGAGAACCGGAGTCCGAGTCGCACTTTACACGGTCAACTCTATCAGATCTCACTCAATCCGGGGGAGAGTACCACCCACGAGTAGCCCGTATAGTATATAGTGAACTAGATTTTCATATGGGAGGCATCCAAGCAAATGTAGGGGGTGGGCGCCGACCCACCGCTGACCGGACGCCAACCAGTCGGGCAGCCCCGCAGGACACGCGGGCCGCGACGTGCGCACACTGCTCGGCGGTCACCCGGGGTCCAAATTTGGTCGATTCCACCTATGTAGAGGGCATCCGACTCGAGACTACTCGAAGGGGTGAGGTTGATGGACACCGACCTGTGCAAAGCGAGGGCAGGATACATGTAACAGTGTAACACTGAAACCTGAGCCGGAGCAGGCGCCAGTCGCAGCCGCTAACTAGCCCGTTCTCTACAGCCGGAAAATTGGAGTACGGCCAATAGGTGACTGTGTGTTTGTTTGGCGGCAGCCAGTTGAGTATGCAAAAATCGTTCGGTGTAGAGGTGTACGAGCCGGCGGGTGATGACACGCAAAACTGTTGGCGGCTTTGTGCAGTAATGATGACGCCGGCGCAGGCCGGAAATCGCAAGGGAGGGGGGATCCTTTTTCCTTTTGCGCGAAAATTGACGGGC